>CM050511.1:46822944-48182944 GCA_027563665.1 Antrozous pallidus | reverse complement strand
GTTAGTTCCTCTATAATGCTTATTTTAAAAACACAAATTTGTACTAATAAAGAGGAACTATTTGAGCCTAATACAGTTTTATATTTGTTTATGTGTGATTTCATGTACTTGAAACACTAAGTGAATGCAGAAAACTGTATCCAGATGCCCTGAGCACAAAGAAGTACACAAAACTCACACATGTATGTCCCTTAAAGTGGGCAGTGACTTCAGTTTACTGCCTGTGGCCCCAGCCACACCTGCTCACTGTTGGCAGTGTACCTTCACATCTGATTTCAAATCTCTTTTCTGCTATCACTTCACTCGTAAGCTATGATCCTATGACTTCTGTCTTAAATTTTAACTTTTTAATTTTATTTTTGAACCTTCAGTATCTTTTTAAGATAAAGTTTTCATTTATTTTAATATTTATGTATTTCTTAATTATCTATCACATGTAAAGCTATACTATAAATTTTTGTTGGTTTGCTTCTATCTGCTTTGTATGAGTCACTGACAAAGTTTTTGACCGCTGTGTATGTCTAATTCCATATTTCCTATAAATTTTGTAGTTTTTGTTGTTTTTTTTGTATGCTCACCTTAGGATATATTTATTAATTTTTGAGAGAGAGAGAGAGAGAGAGAGAGAGAGAGAGAGAGAGAGAGAGAGAGAAATATTGATGTTAGACAGAAACATCAAACAATTGCCTCCTGTATCTGCCCAACCAGGAATCGAACCTGAGCCTCAGGTATGTGCCCTAACTGGGAATCAGACCTACAACATTTTGATGTATCAAATGATACTCCAACCAACTGAGCCACTGGGTCAGGACAGTCCTGAAGTTTTAATTATACAATTTGTAGTAGTGCTATGTCATCTGTTGTCTTTTAGAAAACAGATGAATGCACACAAATATATTATATACATATACCTGTATGTATATGCAATATTAGAATACAATTTATACATTTTAAACATGAATCTAAAAAGCTTGTTTTACATGTTAGTGGTGAGTGCACCATTAAAAGTATTCATTAAATGTAGTTGGAAGGGCTTGCTTTAGAAAGATGATCAATTAAATTAAATAAAAGCCATTCAATATGCCAGTTTATATATAGGTGTTTCTAAAGTGGGTGACAATTTCTCATTTATCTTTGAAGGAAATTCTGTGAATTGTATTCAGCCCACACCTCCTGAGTTGGAAGGTGGTTTTTTATCTCTTTTTCCTCATTTATAAACCTCATCTAACAAGAGTTAACCATGATTCAGAATGGGAAGCACAAAGCTGAATTTTGGCCATCCCTTTACGCAAAAAAAAAACGAACCTGCTTTCCTCCTTAGGGTCTTTTTTTCCTCCCCTTAACGAGGGCATACAAGCCACTCAGCACATCCCCAGAGCTTCTTAGAACCTCCCCCTTGAGAAATCTCAGTGAGTACAAGGAAAAACAAAGGTAAAAATTTAATGAAAGGCCCATCTCTGTTTGCCTTTCTCTCTCCCAGTCCTTGCCCTCCACACTTTCTACTTTCTACATGTCTCTTCTTGGTTTCAAACATTTTCCCTCTCCTTTCCCCAAGGCAAGCTGCCTTTTTTTCTCACTCTATCTGCAAAAGGCACAGGGAGAGGATGATACAGAAATCACACCTTGACATGGTGCTTGTGTTCCTAAGTACCAGGCCTCAGAGGGACAGGGCTGGGACCAGGAATCGACTAATCTCAGGCATGGGCAACGTGGGGACATGAGAAATCCCAAAGGCTCTGGCAGCCTCTTTAAACATTCTCTTTTCTTCCTGTGCCAGAGACAGACCTCTCTCAAGTTCAAATCCTTGTTTCCTCAGGAATGCGGATCAGGGGGTTTGGCAAGTACATTTTTTAGTACATAATCTCCGGATGGATGTTCATGACTGACTGTGCACAGTGATTCTGAAAAATGATACCGTTCTGATGAAAATGCAAACGCTCAGCCTCACACTAACTCCGTGGCCACTCTAGCTAAAGGTCATGCCCAAGCCCACATCTGCCTCCAGGCAGCAGAGCACCTGAGGGCACCTGTACACACCCATGGGTACACAGGAACCCCATGAGGTACAGGTTACACTCTGTACTTCCCTTGCTCCCTGCCTCACCTTGTTCTCTTTTCTCCCCGCGCCTCTCCTTCCCTCCACCACCAGCCCTCGCCCCACACAATGGGATTTTTGTTTGCCTCAGGAGCATGTGACAGTGTAGTCCCTGCTTTGCCTAGCTCTGTGCTGCAGGTCTCTCAGGTAACAAGTGGCAACTTCCCCTGTTGGATTCTAGGTATAAAGAAGAATGACATCATAGGGGCGGGGCTCTGGGACTCCTGAACAGGTGGCAGTTACAACCAGGTAACCCTGGAGTGAAGCCGGTTAGTTAGAAGGAGGCAGCTAAACTTGTCACTCTGGTGGCTTTAACCCTCGCCCTGAGGCACGATAGCAACTAGCCTTTGCCTGCAAGCCTCTGAAGCGCGTCTTTGCCTCTGATGGAGCCCGAAGAAGCTACTGGGAAAGGAAACATGGGCACCAAGAAAAAGAACCTGACCTTCTTAAGGTCCCGGCTCTACATGCTGGAGAGAAGGAAGACTGACACTGTGGTTGAGAGCAGTGTTTCTGGGGACCACGCTGGTACCCTGAGGAGGAGCCAGTCTGACAGGACCGAATACAACCAGAAACTACAAGGTAACCAAGAGAAATCAATTGTCTCGGGTTACTGCCCTCCCAGCTTTTTTTTTTTCTCCTACTCTTCCAGCTACAAAGAAAACACGTAAGGCAGAGGAGGAAATCAAATATTACCTCCTCTCTAAGAGGAAAATAAGAAAAAATAAAATGGAAGTAAATGTAATTCATAAATTATTGGAACAAGTGATTACCTCCTTCAATAGTTCCAAAGACAATTCTGAATTGTTTTTGTTTTTTTTTCTCATGATAAGAGTAACATTTTTTTTCCTGCTTCCTGCCCTCCTTCCTTCCCCCTCGTCCACCCGACTCCAGGAGTGGAAAGCACTAGAAAGGAAATAATTTAGAAAGCTACAAAGGAGAGTTTATCTCGATAAGTAGGTCTGAGGTGTCACACCGTGAGATCTATCTAGGTAATTGCACTGGACTGTGATTAAAAGGGGGCACGAATCACATCTGTGAAAAATAAAGACTTGTCAGCAGAATAGTATAACAGGATTTGTTGAAAATTACTTAGGTGTTCATTCCTTTAGAGTGAATCAAACAACCTCCAAGTACGGTAAGAGATGTTTAGCATGCTTGGATTGAATGACTTTTGAGGAAATAACTTCAGTGCAGTTTGTGACGGTCGTGAGATAATTTGACACGGTTATTATAACATGTCCTCTGCTTCAGGCCTTGAATTTCTCTATCCCTTCCCATCTACCCTGTCTTTCCTCCTCCTCTTTTTCTCTCGAAGGTCACTTACACCAGGAAACTTAATTTGAATGTTTATATTGTGCAATGTTTTAAGTATCCACTGCCATGCCTGCTGTGTGAGCCTTGGAACCTGTCTCTTCCTCTGACCACACTGTGTGTGAGCTCTCAGAATCCCACCACCAGTGTCGTTCTGGACTGAAACACCGTCATGAGGCCAGAACGACCAATGGGACAAGCTTGTGCTTGGCTGGTCTCTTTCATCAAAAACATGCTCGCACGTAGTTATGCAGGTTAAGTTAAAAGAATTAATCTTTCAAATTCTTACTATGAGTTCGTGCTTTAAAAAACAAACAAACAAACAAACAAACAAAAAAGCTCAGAAGTAAAATGTAGAGTCAAGTCTTATTCTTAAACAATAACGTAAATTTTTTAAATGGGGGAGGGATAACATTTGATCTTTGAAATTAATTATTCTCAAGGCAATTGATACTTTGGGAAAAAATGAAAATGTTAAAAGTCAGACACATTTGCTTCTAATTCTCTCTTTAATTTACCACCTGTAAGACTTTGAGCTAATTACTCAAGATTTCTGAGCTTCAGTTTCCCTGTGAAGATGGGATATTGAAACAATGTACTACTATTAGGAAAATGAAATTAGATAATTGCATGAAAGATCTCAGATATTGGCTAACACATGGTATGTGCTCAATAAGCAGTAGTTATTTTTAATTTTAGAAGCAATGGATACCATAATGATAGAATAAGACTTACTTTCTATTAATGCAAATTTTCTCTTCAACTAATCTATGTCAACTATTTTCTATCCTTGATGAAGGGACCACATAGAGCAATTCCAGCAAATCCCACTGCCGTATTCCTAATAACATGTTTCTTCTTCTGAGACTCACTGATTTTGCATCTTTTTTTGGTTCAGATTTTCCATGAGCAAAGTAAAAATGGAAATACTTTTCACTATTTACTTCATAAACTTAACTGAAAAAATAAGTATATGACCACAAAATACAGCCAATGTTTGTTAGTTATTCTGCAAGCAGAGACCAGATTTCGTGTACACTCCACTGGATTTTTTACTGTCCTGTGCTCTGTTGGATCCTGTCTTTGAAGGTGAAAGAAAAGACTCAAGAGGGAATCTGTGTTCCTAGAACTGCCTATGCTGGAGGAAAATCACCAGCGAGTTTGCAGAAGCACATCAGACCTGTAGGGATAGATTGGCCTCCTAATAAGTAATGTTTTTTTAGAAGTACAGTAGAACCTCATTTCTCAAACTTAATTCATTCCGGACGGCTGTTCAAAAACCAAACCATTTTTTTCCCATTAGAGATAATGTAAATTGAATTAATCTGGTCCAGACTTCCAATGATTTCATTTTAAACTTTCTTATACACAGTACATGCCTAATGCACTGTTTAATCTATAAATAAATACACAAGAAGGACATGAAATGTAAATGTAAATGGAAAAGAAATGTCCAGTAAAAAATGAAAATTTAATAATAATTAAAGCAGCAATAAAGAAAAACACAAAAATATTCACAGCACAATATTCTGAGATTTTAACAGTGGTAAACTGACTCATATACACACATTCCCTCCTTTGTTGCCTGAGAACACGTGACTGACCATATAGGTATCAGCTTGAAAGGGTTGTCAGACTGTTTGAAATGGGAGGAGTTTGAGAATCGAGGTTTGACTGTAGATCTTAATAAAACCCAAGTGTGATATCTAATGGGCAATACGGCTTTTAGTATGATTCTTCTCTAACTGCTTTGGCAACAATACAGTGCATTTTCTCATTAATGTTCAAAGCAGTCATTTCTGTGGGTTTGCACACTGGTCCTACTATATCTGTCATCATGAAGATGAGCCCTAACTACCTAAGAAGCTCTTTATTACTGCAATGTGGAGAGCTTTTGCTCTGCCTACCTTAGACCAGGTAACTCCCTGGGAGGCACTGAATGAAGACCTGCACTGGGTAGAGCCCTCAGAGAGATGGCCTGCAGCCAGGTGGGGTCACAGTGTACCTCCATATGCTGGAAGGCTGCCTCAGATTGTTCAGTCACTTGTCAGTGCCATGTTGCTGTCTGAGTACGACAAGTAACTCCTCTAACTCTTTCTCTCTGGGAGGGAATTCTCTGTGTTCTGGGGCATATAAGAGCTTTTCTCTGGTTCTCCTGGGCTTGCCTCTTAACTCTTACTATGTACTTGTTCAGTTCAATTTCTGACAGACATCACTTTAGTAGTGTGAATTCTAAATTGTAACTTAAATAAAAAAAGGTACACTGGGTAAAAGCTACTAGATTAAACAATAGAACATGGTTTAGATGAGAATATCATAAAATCTTTATGATATTGTGGTTACATCAGCATAGTCACTCCTACTAAGCCTCAATTGTACAACTGTACAGTGCCAGCCTATTGTTAGTGGCTTTTTTTATTTCAGTTAATTTATTTGAAATGTTATATGGCAAAGCAAAACCAATACATATGCCAGGAATTCCAACTGCAAAAATCATTATGGGAAAAAAGCCTGACCTTTATTCTACAAGAGCTTAACAGTCTCTTTGGGAAAGATAAGACAGGTAAACAAATATAATAAAGACAGATAAACAAATATAATAAAGCAACAGGATAGAAGTGGAGGTGAGATCAGTGAGTCCACAAAAGCAGGAGATGATTTATTCAGGATTGAGTGGAAGAAGTTGTTAGAAAACATTAACCGATGATAAGGTGGGGATGAGGACAAAGGGGCAGAATGGGGGGAGAAGCATGTTTTAATCACTTCATTGTGCTTACCTTTGTGTGAAATTAAAAATATGTTGCTTGTTTCTTTGTGAAACGTGGGATGCAGATTCTTCTTCTGTGTGTCTTTGTCCTACAAAGTTGAAGGATAACTTCACGGGCTAAAAGATTTATTTAATCAAAATGTGGAAGTTTATTTTAAGTGTATACAAACTCTCCCTGAGAAGGGTTTCCCAAATAGGAAAAATCCTCTCTCTCTCTCTCTCTCTCTCTCTCTCTCTCTCTCTCTCTCTCTCTCTCTGAAAAATAAATTAAAAAAATCTAAAATCTGCTAAGTTTCTTTGTAAAGGCTGTAGCTCTTTGTCTGAACATTGGACCCTTCCTTCGTTTAGGACCCCCAGGCTTTCCTCTTTGGTCACTCTGTTACTTAATATCAGTTTCAAAGGTCAAAGCCCATGTGCTGCCCCTCTCCTTATCTCCTCCTGATTTTGTAACATTCCTCTATCCTCTGTGAAAATGTTTCACTCTTCCCTGTATCTTAGGACTTTTCTTTATCCTCTATGAAAATATGCCTGCCTCCTATAACATTTATCTATCCTCTGTAAAACTATAGTAAGCATCTTGGTGTCTCCAAGCCCCCACTTACGCATTTCTTTCCCATGAACCCTTCTTATTTTCTAAGACTCCCTGTCTTATCTCTAAAATTCCTTTAACTTGTCTATTGCCTATTACTGACTTCCATTTCTTCTCCCATCTTTCACCCCCAAACACTCTACATAAATGTTCCATCTCTGAACTTTGAATCATTCCCAGTACATGTGAGCACTCAGTAACTTTCAAGTAGAATGAACGATTGAAATGATCTGGTTCAGTATGGAAATGAGTGTGAGGCAAGGCATCAAGCCCTGAATTATGAACACTTCTGTCTTCATATGTGAGGATAGAGGTCTCCATTAATAAAGATGATTCTTCAGTAAAAAGAAATAAACATAGCAGAGCTTAAAATGCACAGAATTGACTCTATAACGAATAATTATTAGTGGAATCCTATCTTATTCTTGACTCTACCTTTTAGAGCACACCAGACTGCACTTTAGTTTATTCTTTTTCCATACAGAATGTGAGGACATCATCTCAGCTCCCTAGTTAGCTCAACTGCATTTGAATGGGAGCCACAGAAAGTGATCAAAGCAGGGGAAATTTAATGATTGAGTTAAATTTGGGGGGTGGTGGTGATTTGTATATGATTATATGTGTGAGTTCTGCATTTGACATTTGCTTGATTTAAACAGTTACACACAAGTGTGTCTGTGTGTATGCAGATTACACAATCTAATATATTGTATATAGATATATAGTTGTGTGTGTACTTCAGATGTATTTCTGTAATAATTAAAAATTGCTATAAAAAAGTCTATTGATTAACATTCAGCAGCCTTTTCTGAAAACCCTATATAATTGATACGAGAGGCCTGATGCACAAAATCCATGCACAGGGGTGTATGTCCTTCAGCCCAGCCTGCACCCTCTCCAATCTGGAATCCCTCAAGGGATATCCGACTGCCCATTTAGGCCCGATCCAGGTAGGATCGGGCCTAAATAGGCAGTTGGACATCCCTCTCACAATCCAGGACTGCTGGCTCCCAACTGCTTGCCTGCTTGCCTTCCTGATTGCCCCTAACCACTTCTGCCTGCCAGCCTGATCACCCCCTAACAACTCTCCTGATAGCCTGATTGATGTCTAACTGCTCCCCTGCCAGTTTGATTACCCCTAACTGCCCTCCCCTGCAGGCCTGGTCACCCCTAACTGCCCTCCCCTGCATGCCTGGTCCCTCCCAACTGTCCTCCCCTGCTGGCCATCTTGTGGTGGCCATCTTGTGTCCACATGGGGGCAGCCATCTTGTGTTTTGGAGTGATGGTAAATTTGCATATTATTCTTTTATTAGATAGGAAGGATTAGTGACATTATAAATGTTTATGCCTCCCACCCCCCAATTCATATACTGATGCCTAATCCTGAGTGTGATGGTATTAGGAGGTGGGGTCTTTGTGAAATAATTGCATCATGAGGGTAGAGCCCTCATAAATGGTACTAGTGCCCTTATAGGAAGAGACTTGAAGAGCTTGCTTCCTGTCCCTTTGCCCTTATCAGCCACTGAATCTGCGGGGACCTTGATCTTGGACTTCTCAACCTCCAGAATTGTGAGAACTAAATATTTGCTGTTCAAGTTACCCAATCTATGGTATATATATTATAGCAACCCAAACTAAAACAGTGGCCACACTAAGCTTCTGGTTAATTTTTTGGCCAATGCATATTTTTGCTTATGAAGTGTCAGGTGAAAGAGTAAGAGTGAATAGTACAATGTCATTACTGCTGCTGGTAAGACAAATCTAAAAGCACATCCCTGAATCACACTAGGTCCATGGTGCTTTATGTACTATTATTATTTTTTCTTTCAAAGGCTATCATGTCATTCTCATTAAGAAATGATTGATTGGTTGTTTTATGAAAGCCTGAAGTTTTCTCACTGTAATGATCATAAGGAACCACTTGACCACATGAACTTTATACAGAATAACATATTTTGCAATATGAGATTAAATGGCTCAAATAAAAAGTTAGACTTGTAAGATTATGAGGCCACTTAACTTGTAATGGTTTTTAAGAAAACATACCAATCAGTACGTGAGCAGGAGGAGTTGTTAACACTGGACAATTTGGTGAGTTTTGTTCAAGGCCAGTGAAGGGTGGAATAAAACGAGTAGTCCTGCTGTGTGCGCATGTTTCTATCCCAGCGCTCCAAGTCCTCTCTCTTTGTTCCTGTCTGCTCTTTCCCTTTCCAGTGCCTGCAGGCTCCCTGTAGTCAAATGGAAAGGACTTGGGTCAGTAATGTGACACCAATACAAACAAGACATGCTTCTGAAGGGCAACTGTGTTTATAAACAGTAAGACAATTTTAAAACTAATTATTTCTGTCTTGTCGCAAGCATAGAAAACAAACAAACAAAAAAAGCATGATACTTTACTTTTTTTTCTGTTAAGTTGTTTTGAAGTTTTTAAAGAGCCACATGAAGCAAATAAAGTGTGAGTCCCAGAAATTAAATTGGAGCTATTTCACTAGACCACATTGTGACAGGAAATTTTTCCTTTCTATAAGCATAATGAGAAATGTACCTACCTGGCTGGCATGGTTAAGTGGTTAAGCATCAACCTGTGAACCCAGAAAGTCACAGTTTAATTCTGGGTCAGGGCACATGCCTGAGTTGTGGCTCAGTCCCGAGTGTAGGGTGTGCAGGAGGCAGCCTATCAATTATTCTCTCTTATCATTGATGTTTCTTTCTCTCCTTCTCCCTTCCTCTCTGAAATCAATTATATGTATGTATGTGTATATACTAGTATATACATATGGAATGTACCTTAAAATAGTGACATAGTTGGGGGAATATTGGTGAGAGAAAAGCACTCAGGGGACATTCATCTTTGTTTCTGTTGGAATAAGAAAGAGAAAAAAAAAAACCCTCTTTTTACAGAATTACTTTTTCTTGCTGCCATAATCCTATTTACTTCAGTATTTTTGTGGGTATTGATTTTCTGGTGAAGGGAGAATTATTGCAAGAATTGCTAAACTTGTAAGCAATATGACCATTAGAAACAGGCAAAATTTGGCTTCAGGTTGTATTTTAGAGTATCCCTCTGTAGTTCCCTCTCCACCAAGAAGGTGGGGAATCCTCCATGGTTCCCAACAACCTGGGTTCCCAACAACCTGGGATCCCTACCATCATTTCTAGACTAAATTCATGGTATCAGGGACCATGGCATATTTTGGCATGGCATGTTCTGACTCCCCAGGTGGTAGAATTTGGATTGAACTCAGGTGCTTTAAACATTTGCAAAATAGAATGTATATAATTCATTTGACCTAGTAGGTGTTTTAACTGCATGGTTTGCAAGTAGTGAGAAGTCAAAGCAATGTGATGGTTGCAGCCAAGTGTTATAGAATATGATGACATTTCTCTACTATTATGATAAAGCTTGACGTGCCTAATTTTTCACTTTGGACTACACATTTTAAAAAAAAATTATTGTGACATCCCCCTGACAGAGTATTGTTATTTAACCAATGTTTTGTTTTTATGTTTAATGGTCAGAAAATAAAATTACAAAGTTAGGTTATGCAAACCTGCTCCTATAGCAATGATTTCATGATTTCCAATTCCCACTTTGTTTGAATATCTTGATACTATGTCTTCAATTTTATGCCTATTGTCATATATTTATTTGCATCTCTACAAAACTTAATACCTGAAAGCCCCACTCTATAGCAGTGGGGTGGGAGGGAGAGTGGAGGGGAGAGATGGTGCTGCTGCTGCTGCTGCTGCTGGTGTATGCATTTGCAAGTGAAAAGAATGGAATTATATGCTGGAAACAAGCAGCTCTTTATCTGGGTAGGGAACGTTTCAATAGAATTCAATGAAGTCAGCCTAAATTGTGAGTCTTATACATGCAGCAGGAAAATAGAGTGTTATGATTAAAAGCCTTTGTCCCAGGTTGTTTTGAACAATTTCTTTCTTGATTAATGAATGGCAGAATAAAATGAATCTGCTAGGATGCCTGCAATGAGACATTTGATGGAGAAGGTAATCTTGACTGTCTGACGTCCGGTGCTTACTTAAAGAAGAAAACTTCAAGGTCATGTCATCCCGCTATTGCTCTAAGTACACTGAGTTAGTGCAGCCCTCACAGAATCATCTCTCCCAAGTGCATCTGAATGCTAGGTCTTCAGTGCCCCTATCGAAAGCTGTCACAGATTTCTGCTTCTATCTTTGTTGGGAAATAGTTGAAGACATTGCTTACTTCTCTTAGCGCTGTTCAGTTTTATTCAAGGAAAAACTTTGGTTTCCTTTAAGAATTAGAACATATCCCCCTTCCAGGTAAAAACAAGCAATTTACTTATTTAGCTGCTTGTTGCTTACAGTCAAATTTGTAATGCCCAGCCTTTATCATAGCCTTAACTTTTCTTCCCCCAAATCTCAGCAAGTATAAATTCTCATCTTTGAGGTTCCAGCTCACTCACCTTCTAGGTGCATCCTCCCCTGACTGTCCCACCTACGGTGGTATAGGGGAGAAAAAACTTCCCCTTTATCCTCTAAGGTTCTATGGTTGAGACCTGCAAGTTGAACTGACAGAAGAGAGATTAAAAAGGGAAAAAGTATACACATTTCATTTTAAGTTACTATTTCTACATGACATGGAGGATGGAAGATTAAAATAAGGGATGCATGGTGTGTGGGCAGGCTAAATAGCCATCACAGACAGCGATTAAAGAAAAAATTAATTTATTTAAGGAAAAGAGCTGGGGGATGGAGATATACAAAGGGAAGGGCTACACAGCACTGAGCCAAAGCATATTGGGTCCATGACGGCAGCAAAAATATACTTAGGAGTGTAAAACAATGAAGGGCATAGAAGAAGCCACATGCTGGGCTGCTTTGGCTCACAGAGAAATCAGAGAAAAGGGATTAGCCTGGAATGAGCTAATGGTTGCAAGTCTCAAGGGAGAATGGCTCAGGTGTGCTCCTTGGAGGGAGAGCGAGCACTGGGTCCTTTGTCTTAGAAATCTTTTTAAAAAATTTAATAAATCTTTATTGTTCAAATTATAACAATTGTTCCTCTTTTTCCTCCCAAAGCTCCCCTCCACCAGGTTCCCACCCCACCCTCTGCCCTTACCTCCCCGCACTGTCCTCATCCAGAGGTGTACGATTTTTGTCCAGTCTCTTCTTGCACACCCACACCCCCTTCCCTCTGAGAATTGTCAGTCCACTCCCTTTCTATGCCCTTGATTCTATTATACTCACCAGTTTATTCTGTTCATGAGATTTTTAATTCACTTGATTTTTAGATTCACTTGTTGATAGATATGTATTTGTTATTCATAATTTTTTATCTTTACCTTTTTCTTCTTCCTTTCTTTAAACAATACCTTTCAGCATTTCATATAATACTGCTGGTTTGGTGGTGATGAACTCCTTTAGCTTTTTCTTATCTGTGAAGCACTTTATCTGCCCTTCAATTCTGAATGATAGCTTTGCTGGGTAGAGTAATTTTGGTTGTAGGTTCTTGCTATTCATCACTTTGAATATTTCTTGCCACTGCCATCTGGCCTGCATAGTTTCTGTTGAGAAATCAGCTGACAATTGTATGAGTGCTTCCTTGTAGTTAATTAACTGTTTTTCTCTTGCTCTTTTTAATATTTTTTCTTGTCTTTTGCTCTTGGCATTTTAATTATGATGTGTCTTGGTGTGGTCCTCTTTGGATTCCTTTTGTTTGGGGTTCTGTGCGCTTCCTGGACTTGTAAGTCTATTTCTTTCGCCAGCTGGGGGAAGTTTTCGGTCATTATTTCTTCAAATAGGTTTCCAGTATCTTGCTCTCTCTCTTCTTCTGGTACCCCCATAATTCAGTTGTTGGTATGCTTGAGGTTGTCCCAGAGGCTACTTACACTATCTTCAAATTTTTGGATTCTTTTTGTTTTTTGCTTTTTTGGTTGAGGGCTTTTTGCTTCTTTGTATTTCAAATCTTTGTCTTGATTCTTGTTAGGTCTCTGTATATTTTTTATTTCAGTCAGTGTATACTTAATTTCTAGTTGGTCTTTTTTCATATCCTTGAGGATCTTGCTAAATTTATCAGTCTTTTCTAGGAAATTTTTGAAAAATCTTAAAACCATGGTTGAACTCTATATCCAGTCATTTGCTTTCCTCCATTTCTTTCATTTGTGATCTTTTTCTTTGTCTCCACATTTTTTCTACTTCCGTGAGTTGGTAGAGTAGCTTTGTGTGGTAGGTGTCCTATAGGACTCAGTGGCTCAGCCTCCCCAGTTACTTGAGGTGGACACTCTTGGTGCACTCCTTTGTGGGCTGTGTGCACAGTCTTTTTGTAGTTAAGCCTTGATTGTTGTTGGTATCACTGGAAGGAATTGACCTCCGGGCCAATTGGCTGTGATGATTAGCTGTGTCTACACTGGGAGAACTTCTGTGCTGGAGATACCCTTATGAGATAAAACTTGCAAAATTGCAAAAGCCTCTGGGCTCAGTTTGGATGGGGTGGAGTTTCAAGGCAGAGCAGTCAGCCTTGGCTTCCCATCAGCCCTGACCTATGAGGCCCCTGAGTCTTAGTGTCTTTCAATAATTACTGCAAGCACCTCTGAGAGAAAGCCACCCTTGAGTTTCATCCTCTGCCAGACAGTCCAGTTTCTCCCCAAATGAGTCTTGTTTCCCAGAAACTCACCCGGAACTGCAGTGCACTGCAGTCAGGAGCTTCTATTTCCCTCCTGCTTTAGAAAGCCAGTTGTGCACTCAGCCATCAGTGCACTAAACAGTCAGACCTCTCCGCATGTACATGCCTCTGGACCTCTGCCTTCCGCAGCTCCCCTGAGTCTCAGTGTGCTTTCTCTTTTCCCAACAGTCCAGACTCCCTCCGAATGAGTCTGGTTTTCCAGAGTCTCGCCAGGGACTGGAGTTCAGTGCAGTCAGAAGCTTCCTTCTCCTTCCTGCTTTAGAAAGCCAGCCACGCACTCAGCTGCCCATGCATTCAGCCACCTGTCCTCTCCATGCAAGTCTCCGTACCTCAGCCTTTTGCAGCTCTGAGTCTCAATGTGCTTTTCTTTCCTTCTAGTTGTAGAATTTCCACTCAGCCAGCTTTCCTGTGGTTCTGGATGGTGTCTGTTTTGTCTTTTAGTTGTAGTTTTAATATTATTGTGCAAGGCAGCAGTTTAGGTGTTTATCGATGTCGCCATCTTGGTTTCTCCTCTGTCTTGGAAATCTTAGGGAAGGGCTGAGGGGAGTATCTTAATAGAATATTCATTGGCTTTCCAGGTGTGCTCTTTCAGGGTCCTGGTCTCCACTGATTGGTCAGTGCCAGGGCAGGGGGTCACTAATCAATGTAGCTGGTCCTGTGGCAGCCATGGTGTCACTTGTCTGGTTTTGCTGCCTTTCTGGGCCTGCAGCTGAAATACAACTGAGGCCTAGAGGTAATCTTTAGGGAGGAAAAGGTCAGAGGGTCTAAACTGCATGACCAGTGATATGTTAGGAAAGGATATGCTGGGAGTGAGGTTCTTATTTTCCAGTTTTGCCCCTTGCTAGGCATGCAGAGCTTTCTGCCCTGGTGAGTTTCTGTACCTGTCCCATTGTCCTTGTTCTGGGGGTCAAACAGAGAACTTGATAGGAAAAAAGTGACAATCCTAAAGAAAAAATTAGCTCCAAGGGCTATTATACCATTTCAGCACAAAGTGAGTGATAAATTTGGAGATGTGATCAAATCTAGTAGCCCAGGGGTGGTAAACTGTGGAAGGGTAAATAGGAAATATACAGAAACTTGTGGAAGATAAGGGCTGCCTTAGTGAGGTTTACTTGCATAAACTCATCTTGATGTTAACTCCCCATTGCCAGTGACAAGAATGTTCTTTTCTTCCTGATACAGAGATGACATCTTTCTCACACAAAAAATTGTTTTACCTTGTTTTCAGGTAGAAAGGGGAGGGCAGAGAGTTCTTCCTGAATCTGTTGTTTTTCAGTAGCCTTCAACTCAAAATAGTCAATACATCAAAGCATATTGACAAATAGAATAAAGTGGCACAATATGTCTGAAATTGTGCTACTTTATTCTATTTTTGCCTCTCTTGTCTATTTGAATGTAGTTCTCCTTAGGGATAGAGACGGATTTTAGCACTTAAACAATGCCTGGTTTGTGGTAGATGCTCAGGTCAATCAATGACTACTTACCTAATGATGAAAAGATATTCAGTGACTAATTACAGCTATATTCTTATCATTGGTATATTTGCCTTTTGCACTTCTGTCATTCCCATTTTCCTACTAGTTAGTTATAACCAACTCTTGGGTAAACAGCCTTAAATTTTTTTCCTGTAAGAGAGAGACCATAAATAAATAAATTTGACTAAACAAGAAAATAGAATTTCTTGGCTGAACAATATGTTAGAAAGAAGGCAAGTCCCCAAACCAGGATACTAGGGAGCCAGACAGCCAGGCAAATGCACCTTTACTTCTGTAGGAGGGTGCACATGCACAGGGTCTGGCAGCATGCACACTGAACAGGCCGTCCACTCAGGGTTTTATGTTTCACACACGTCATCTGTCCCTCACTCTTGAGTAGTCAGCGCTTAGGCTCACATTTTTGGTGATGGCTAACTAAAAGGAAAAAGGGCGGAGTTGACCTTTGCTATATCAAAATAGTGGCCCCCAGGGGAACTGCAAGTCACAGGAGCCAAAATGGTGGTTGCCTAAACTCCTTTCTTTGACAGAAAGGATTGTTTATTTTCACAAACATGAGATCTAAGTTTTAACCAGTTAACTGCCATACATTCAAAATGTAAACCATCCTCACATGTCATGATATTTTGAATTTAATTTAAAAAATCAATTTGCAATAAATATATTATTCACAATTCGGATGTTCTTGAATATTTTCAGCTGAAAATTCTCACAAAAAATAATTTTAAAGTTGGTCAGGGCTGCCATTTAGGGAAAACATTTTTTTTTATAGATGTGCATGGCATGTGGGGAAGGTCCATCACTTGCATCTACAGATGCTTATGGCATACAATGGGTTAATGCATTTATTTAACAAGCATTTGTTAGGTGTATATATGTGCCAGGTATTGATTAGATCTTGAGACTATAAAAATAAATGAGAAATCCAGACCATTCAGTGAACCAATACTTTTAGCAACATTGTACGTGCCTGAAATATGGCTACAGGTTGAGCTCTTGGATTGCAGAATTTGAGATGGAGATGAGGTTGCAGGAGGTTTATTAGGGAGTGTCCTTGTGACTATCACCTGGTGAAGGGCATAGGATTGGGGGCAGAGGAAAAGGTTGCAGTGTGATGTGGTCTCAATGGAAGAATGGCCAACTCCAAGGTGAGTTTCTGAAGATGAGATGATCCTTTAGAGTTGTTGCCAGCCCAGTGAGGGACGTTGGTCCTTTTATCACCTTTCAAGTTATTGGATTGGGTCACCTTGGGAAGGGACCATGACTTGAGAGATGCTCCTAACTGAGACAATTATTAAAGAGAACCTGTCTGCTGCTGGCACTCCCAGGAATTGGGACAATAAGTCCTTTGTTCCTGATGCGAACTGGTCAGCTCATCACAGCAATCCCCACATACTAGTGGTAATTATTATATCAGGAACAGAAAGTGATATAAGAATTGTGATGAGAAAGCTCAAGTGTACACTAAAATGTCAAGAGACGTGAAATCTGAATCTTGAAATACACTTTTTTTAGTATTTTTATTGAATTTATTGGAATGACATTGGTTTCTAAAATTCTAAAATACATAATCTGTATATTGTATTGTGTGTTTGCCAGCCTGACTTAGGGTTGAGATGCCACAATTCTCAGGGGGAGTAGCTGAGATCCTTGTGAAATTAGCCGCCTTCCATGGGAGTAGGTCCACACCTTTTCATGTCTTTACCCTACTTACTAGTCTATGTGTAACTTCTGTAAATTCTTGATTATAAGACTTCTGTTCAGCTAGTCTTCAATTGGTTATTCAGGCTTATTGTTCTATATTTTAGACATAATTCCAGTTTTGTCTGATAGGAGGTGAGTATACCTTCTAAGTATTCCACAACCATCTTGAATTCCACTTGAAATCAGATTTGAATTTGGAGTCAGGATGCAGAGGTTATTCTAGATATAAGGAGTAAACATGTTCTAATGCATGAAGCAAGGTAATAACATTTGTTTTCTTATTGAGGGGGTTCATCAATGAAAAAGATGAGCATCTATAGTAGGCAAATAGGTACTATATCATTTCATTCTCTTAACTTTGTAGAAAAAAAATATTATCATATATTGACAGACGATTAAATTAAGTTTGTAAGTGGTGAAGTCAGAGTTTTACCAAGATCTACTTGATTCCAAGGTCATCTACTTTTTCACCCACCATGCAGTTTCCATTTTTCTAACCTTAGTGTTTTTTTAAAATAATTTTTTCTTTTCAATTAAAGTTTATATACAATATTAGATTAGTTTCAGGCATACAATCAAGTGACTAGACACTTATACAACTTACAAAGTGATCACCCCCAATAAATCTATTACCCACCTGACACCATACATAGTTCTTACAATATTATTTACTATATTCCCTATGCTGTACTTTACATCACCATGATTATTTTGTAACTACCAATTTGTACTTCTTAATTTTTTAATCTTTTTCACCTGTCCTGTAAACCTTTGTTCCACCTGGCAACCATCAAAATGTTCTCTGAATTTATGAATCTTCTGTTCTGCTTGTTTGTTTATTTTGTTTTTATTTTATTTTATTGATTGATTTGAGACAGAGAGAGAGGAAGGGATTGAGAGAGAGAGAGAGAGAGAGAGAGAGAGAGAGAAAGAGAGAGAGAGAGAGAGAGAGAGACTTGTTTTTCCACTTATTTATACATTCATTGGTTGATTCTTGTATGTCCTCTGACCAGAGATTAAATCTGCAAACTTGGAATTTCTGGACGATGCTCTAATCAGCTGAGGTACTCAGCTAGAGCCTATTTTGTTTTTTAGATTCCACTTATAAGTAAAATTATATGGAATTTATCTTTTTCTGTCTGACTTATTACATTCAGCACAATACCTTCTAGGTCCATCCATGTTGTTGAATGACAATATTTCATTCCTTTTTTTTAATGGCTAATATTCCATTGTGTACACATACCACTTCTCCTTTATCCATTCATATTTTGATAAACACTTAAGTTTTTTCCATATCTTGACTATAGTAAACAATGCTGCGATGAACATATTGATGTATGTCTTTTTTATTTAGTGTTTTTAGTCTCTTTAGATAAATACCCAGTAGTGGAATTGCTGGGTCTTTCTTTCTCAGTTGTTAATGTCTTTATTTGAAAGTCTATTTTGTCTGATACATGTATTGCTCTCCCAGCTTTGTTTGTTTTCATTTACATGAAACATCTTTTTTCATCCCTTTACTTTTAGTGTGTCTTTTGATTTAAAGTGATTTTCTTGTAGACAGCTTATGTAAGGTCTTGTGTATGGCTTTTGTTTTGTTTTTTCCATTCAGCCACCATATGTGTTTTGATTGGAATATTTAATCTATTTGCATTAAAAGTAATTGCTGATAGGTATGTATTGATTTCCATTTTATTATTAATATTTTTTATTCCTCCTCCTTCTCCTCTTATGTAGTAGGTGTCTCATTAGGCCCAGTGGTGAAAACTCCTTGGTCACCCAATCTAGGTGCTCCAGAAATGTTCTTCCACACCCCATGTGGGCTATGTGCACCCTCTTTTTGTATTTGAATCTTGATTGCTGTTGGCTTGTCAAAGGGAGGGATTTACCCCCAGGCTAATTGGCTGTGAGGACTAATTGTGACCACAGCAAAGGAATTTCTGTGCAGGGGCTGCCTCCAGAAAACAGGGCTCTGGTGCTTGATGAGCCTACTCCTTGAGTGTGTCTCTGGTGTAAGTGGTTGTGTGGTGCTCTGGACTTGTCTAAAGCTGGCCACTAGGTGTTCTGACCTTGGGGCCTCCTGGTTGTTGCAGGCCAAGATCAGCTGCCACCTGTGCCCTGAATGAGCTGCAGTGCAATTTGCAGATGGATGCTATTTATGCTAGGCAAGAAGGTGTCCAGGCAAAGCCAAGCTGTGAAACAAGGCCAGGTGTGACTATTGCCAGGCCTGGGGTGAATTAGCAAGAGGTACAGGGCATGCCAAGGCCAAATGCTGCTTGTTTAAGAGATTTTTTTTAGGAAAATGCTAAGCATGAGCCAAGTCAGGGCATTTGTATGGAAAAGACACTGGAAATGGCGTGGGCAGGTTGCAAGTTGGGTGAGGCAGGATCTCAAGAAATCAGGGGCTAACATTGTTAGCCAAGTTGATGGAAACTCAGATATGGTGCTTGCCTACTTGCTGTGTGTGTGTATGTGTATGTGTGTGTGTGTGTGTGTGTGGGAGGGGGGGGGGGTGCTCAGGAAGGGAACAAGGCTTCTGCCAGCATTCTGTCTAGAAAAATGTTGCTCCTTAACCTCTTGCCCTGATGCCAGACAATTCAGTTCCTCCCTGTATGTCCTGGAGCCTGTTAGTTACGGCCATGTGCTGGAGCTCAGAGCAAGTGAGTCCAAATTGAATCTGTTTGTGGGCTCTTTAAGAGAAATGCCTGGGACTCCAGCAGCATTCTGTCTCACTTAGCCATTATCTGCTGCTTTTCATAGGCCAGAAGTTATAGTGGCTTCTCTTCTTAGTATAGGAACCCTGGCTGTGGGAGTGTCTGCTATAGTGCTTAAAATTCACTATGCTGGCCTGTACTCATGTTTGCTGAATAGATGAGTGAATAAATGAATGACAGCATGAACAATAAGTGGGTGATAATGACAGTTGTGCAATGAACATCATGAGCAGGTGATTAGACTCTTCTCCATGGGGCATTCCTTTGCAACCAGGTTTTGAGAATCTCTTCACTGGCTTCAGGGTCAAAGCTCCTGGGTATGGATCTAATTCAGACAAGGGGATTACTTATCAATTTTTAAAATATCTAATTTTTCTCGCCTCCATATTATGTGTTTTTGGATCACGCTTTACAATTCTGCCCTCATTAGTAAGGACATACAAAAATAGCATCTATTTCATGCTGAAGGAGTTTAGTTTATCTCACAATTTTATAACCAGAGATAAATTTTTAAAAGTTATTTTTTGTTCTGGGCTAATAAAAAATTCTAAGTAAAGTGACTTTCTCCTATTCTATTCTTTTTTGTTGTTGTTTGTTTTTGTTAGCCAACTCTGTATATCTAAAAACAGAAATAATGTATTTGAAATATCTTTTCCTGAGTTTGACTTCCTTGTTAATGCCATACCAATCAGCATATAAGATTGTCATTATGTTTCAGTGGTATTACTGGTTTTAAAACATTCAAAACTTAACTGAATATTTTAAAAATAATGCGATTATAAGCTCATACAGTGCTGTACTTATTTTTACTGACCATTTCTGTACAGCAGTTAAATATTAAATTAAAGTGTGAAATTAAATAAGTAAATTTTAATTCATTTAATAAATGAATTCTTAGAAAACAAAATCAATATTGTAAAGACAGAAAAAAAGGCCTTTCTTTTTCTTTGCTATGGCATTCCACAATTTATGAGAAGCACCAAGAATTGTTAGCTCCTCTGATTCAAATAGACCCTCTGCTCAAGCTGCAAGACAAGATAAACTACTCTCAAAACTACATTCTTGCATACTGTTCCTCCCTGCTGTTTTCACAACTCAGGGATAATTCACATCAAGGAGTCTTAGTAGGAAGTTCCCTTTCCCCCTTTCCTTCAAACAAGCCTCTTTTGAACTCTGCATAACTTTTTTTCTAAGCATGTTTAACAGGGTTGGGAAAAATACTGATAAGACCTCCCAACAACTGCCTGGATTGTCGCTTGAAAAACAAACAAACTCAACTTCGCCCCAAATCCCCCTTCCTTCATTCCTTCCTTGTCGCTTAGCAACAACCAAGACTTAAAGAGGGAGGCTTCCCCTTTGTTTCTTGCCCTACATTGATAAGTAGCATTTGGCATGTTCCCTTCCTGGAAAGCAAAATAAATTTCCTCTCTGTATCTCTTCTTATAGATTTGAATTCTTTCACAGCCCATGTCATTGGTCAAAACCATAACAAATACTTCCCTGACAAAATGGAAGCTTCATTACATTGTGAGTGAAATTTTTAAATGTATTTGATTACCTTTTAAAAAAAATTTTTGTTAATCCCCACCTGAATATTATATATATATATCCTATCTAATAAAAGAGTAATATGCAAAGCGACCATACCTCTGATCAAGCCACGCCCACAGCCATGCCCACCAGCCAATCAGGAGCAAATTATGTAAATAAACCCCAACCAAGATGGCTGCCGCCACTGAGAGCAGGAGGGAAGCTTGGGTTTCCCCAGCAATGGAGGAAGCCAAGCTTTCCCCCTGCCATTGCCAACCTAGGCCTCCACTCAATGCTACAAAGTTTCAATCACAGAAGATACATAATCCCAACAGAAATGGTGGCAGCCACAGAGCTGGGGAGAGAAGAGGCTAGGATTGCCGGGGCGATGGAGGAAGTCAAACTTCTGCAGTCCTAGCCTATGCTTCCACTCTATGCTACAAAGTTTCAAACAAAAATGGCTGTTGCCACAGAGCAAGCACGCTTGGCTCCACTTCAGGCTACAAAGTTTTGATTAGAGAACATAAATTAATCCCAGACCCCAGGGTCTCCACTTGGGTTGTTGGGGGGTGTGACTGGCCTGAAAACCACCATAAGCCCCTCTCCCAGGCTGTCCCACACCTCAAGGGAAACCCCACCCTGATCCAGGACACCATTCAGGGCAAACCAGCTGGTCCCCAACCATGCACCAGGCGGCTATCCTATCTAATTAAAAGAGTAATACACAGATTGACCATCACTCTAACACACAAGAGGGCTGCCCCTATGTGGACACAAGATGGCCACCACAAGATGGCCAGCAGGGGAGGACAGTGGGAGGTTACAGACCTTCAAGGGAGGGCAGTTGTGGACGATCAGGCCAGCAGCGGTGGGCAGTTGGGAGAGATCAGGCCTGCAAGGGAGGGCAGTTGGGGGCCATCAAGCCTGCAGGGGAGGGCAGTTAGGGGTAACCAGGCCAGCAGAGGAGAAAAGTTGGGGGCAATCAGGCTGGCAGGGGAGCAGTTAGACATCAATTAGGCTGGCAGAGTAGTGGTTAGGGGGTGATCAGGCTGGCATTCAGAAGCGTTTAGGTGCAATCAGGGAGGCAGGCAGGCGAGCAGTTTGGAGCCAGCAGTCCTAGATTGTGAGAAGTATGTCCGTCTGCCCATTTAGGTCTGATCCGGTAGGATCGGGCCTAAACGGCCAGTCAGACATCCCTCGAGGGGTCTCAGATTGGAGTGGGTGCAGGCTGGGCTAAGGAACATCCCCATTCACCACCACCCTGTGCACAAATTTTGTGCACCAGGCCTCTAGTATGTATATAGTAAGGTTTGTAATACAGGAAACAAAAACACACAGAGAGTCCAGGCGATTGGAGGAGGTTTTAATCTTGCACTCCCAGGCGAAATTTGCTGGTCCAAGAGTGGGCCAGTTAAGTTCGGGCCAAAAGGGGGCATTGGTATTTCTTTTATAAGGCAGTTTAGTGGGGGGAGGTTGGAGGACATGAGAGGTGTGGAATTTTTGCCTCTGGCTCAGAGACTTAGGGATGCTAGGAAGGCTCCAGCTATCTTTGTATCTCTGTCACCATCTATCTTGGGGATTCGGCTCTGAACTAACATCCTTGCCTTTTGGTGATAGGGGGCACGGAAATTATCTTGAGTACTTCCTGCTAACCAGGGGTGAAGAGGATGGGAGGATGTTAAAGGCCAGGGTTAGGCAGAGGTAGGTCAGAGGGGAGCTGACTGTAGGGGTGGAGCAGGAGCTGGTTTACAATCACCTGTGACATCTCCGTAATTCGGGAGCGGATGAATTTGAGGAGGCAGGGAGCTAGGGAAAAAAAGACACAGATGAGAATCAGGGCCCTATCAGGGGTAGGATCCAGGTAGCTAAAGGGCTTTGGAGCCAGCCAAAAAGAGTTGTCATGGGAGTGTCTTACATGTAATTTTTCACTCAGCTCAGTCAGGGTCTGCACGTTCTGTTCCACCACTCCAGTAGTAGCAACATTCTTCTTGAAGGAACATGCAGGTTCCTTTTCTTTCTGCAGTAAGGAGGTCTAGGGCCCGTCGGTTCTGCAGGGCTATTTGGGCTACCGATGTTACTTGCCACTGCAGGGAGGCTAAGGAAGTAGTAGTAGACTCCAGGGCTATCTGGAGCCTGTTACTGAAATCCTGAGCAGGGATTATGTGTTCCCCAGGGCCCTCCCAGCTAGGCTATCGAGGTAGCAATACTTATCCCTATCATGACAGGGAGGAAGGCGGCCGGGCAGGCCCAGGGGTGGGATGAAGGGAGCAACCAGGAGAACTCCGACTCTCCATACAAGGTTAGTTGGAAACTGCTGTGACCGAGAAGCAAGGCCCAGGGTCAGAGGAGTTGATGCAGTTGCTTAAGGTGCTATTGCACCAAAATAAGGTACCCGGGCTGGCCTTGGTGGGTGTAGGTTGCCCAGGGTCGGGAGGAGAAGGAAGAGGGAGAGGGCGGCTAAGGCAGACCTTAGTGGGGCCCCACACCTCACATTAATAGAAGTCACGCTGTTCCGGGGTCCTCTTGAGTCTGGAGAGGTGGTGACACAAAGGATCGCCAAGCAGTTTGGCTACGGTCGGGTTGTGAGGATTACTGTGCGAGGTCCTGTCCACCTGGGCTCCAAGGCCTCGGGACGCAGATTTTTAAGGAGGACTGAGTCCCCCGGCTGGAGGGTTGGTCCTTGGGAGCCTTGGTCAGCTGGTTCTGGCCTGGGCAGAAACCTGTCAGCGTGTTCCCGGAGGAGCTGCCTGAGTAAAGACAGGTATGGAAGATAAGTAGCCAGGAGAGGAAGGTCACCAGGGAGACAATGGTTGAGCAAGAAGGGTCTCCCATATAGGAGTTCAAAAGGGCTTAAGAAGGTGGGGCTCCTTGGTGTAACCCGGATTCTGTTCAGGGCCATGGGCAGGAGGTCAGGCCAGAAGCTGCGAATTTCTAGAGAGAGTTTAGTTAGATGGTCTTTAAGGAGGCCATTGACCCTTTCGACCTTACTCGATGATTGTGGATGGTAGGGTACGTACAGTTTCCAGGAGATGCCAAGAGAGATGCTAACCTGCTGAACGACCCATGATATAAAAGGTGGGCCGTTGTCTGATTGTATAGAGGTGGGGAGGCTGAACCTTGGGATTATGTGTGTTATTAGGGTCTCAGTCACCACCTCAGCAGTTTCTTCGTGGGTAGGAAAGGCCTCTACCCACCCTGTCGGGGTGTCTACCATGGTAAGCAGATAGTTGGTCTTCTTGTGGGGAGACATATGAGTGAAGTCTACCTGCCAGTCCTGCTCTGGGAGATGTCCCCTCATTTGTTGGGTAGGAAAGTTGGGGCACATTCCTCCCTGGGATGAGACAGCTGCACACATGGAGCAGGAGGGGCAGGCACTCGTGACTGCCTCTCTAAGTGTAGGCGAGGTGAAGAGGGGTTCGAGGAACCTCCAAAGTGCCAGTGGTCCAATGTGCAATGACTGGAGGATCTGTTGGGCAATGGCCCCTGCCTGAGCCTTGGGGAGGGCGATCTTGTTCTTTATGAAGATCCATCCCTCAGGACCAGAAGAGCCTCCCCGTTGTAGGAGTTTATTTTTTTCTTCTTCTGTATATTGAGGGGTAATAGAGGGAAGGGAAAGGAACAGCACCGGGGCTGGGGACCCTTCACCCTGAGTTAGGCCTCTGGCCATGGCGTCTGCTTGGGCGTTTCCCCGAGAAAGCTTGAGGAGTCAGTCTGATGGCCCCGGCAGTGCATGATGGCTACCTGGGAAGGATGCTGTAAGGCATCAAGTAAGCGGGTTATGAGCTTAGCGTTGATAATAGGTGAGCCTTTAGTGGAGAGAAAGCTTCTCTCCCTCCAAATGACCGTGTGGCGATGGGCTATCAGAGAGGAATATTTGGAGTCTGTATATACGTTTGCCCTCCTCCCTCTGGCCAGACGCAGGGCCCTGGTCAGTGCAATGAGCTCAGCCTTTTGAGAGGTGGTACCCTCTTGGGAGCCGAGCCGCCTCCAGGGTCCGCTTGAGTGTTACTACCGCGTAGGAGGCTTTCTGACGTCCCTGGGGGTCCAGGCAGGAGCTTCCATCCACAAACAGAGTTAAGTCAGGATTAGAGAGAGGAAGATCTGAGAGTCCCACCTGAGGTTGAGTGAGGGCCTCAACGACCTCAGGGCAGGAGTGCGTTGCCACAGGTTAGGTGGAGGCAAAGAGAAGGAGAGTGGCTGGGTTCAGGACTGGGGACTGGGTCAGGGAGATGTTAGGACTCTCAAGGAACAGGAGATGGAGTTCCTGCATGCGAGAGGGGGCAAGGAGAGCTAAGGATCGGTGGGACAGAAGGTCCTGTAGCCTATGGGTCTTCTCCACCCATAGGCTACAGGACCTTCTGTAAGGGTTGCTGGAGGCAGATCTTCTGGGCCTCCTGAGTGAGAGTGGTAGCTGCAGCCAGAGCCTGGAGGCAGGGCTGCCATCCCCAAACCGTGGGATCAAGCTGTCTGGACAGGTAGGCTAGGGGGGGTGAAGGCTGGCCCTAGAGGCTGGGTGAGGACCCCCTTAGCTATTCTCTGTTCCTCATCAGTAAATAGTTGGAAAGGTTTAGAGATGTCCAGGAGAGAGAGAGGGGGAGATACCAGAAAGGCATCCCGGAGCTTAGAAAAAGTCTGGTGAATGAGGGAGGGTGAGGAGAGGGGGCCTACTGGTGTTTCTTTAGTGGCCTGGTATAAGGGCTTAGCTAGGAGAGCAAAATTTGGGACCCAATGGTGGAAGAATCCTACCAGCCCTAGAAAGGACAAGATCTGTTCTGAAGAAGTGGGAGGCTGTAGGTCTTGTACTGCCTGTGCTCGGTCAACTGTCAGTCCTTGGGAATTGGGTGTCAGACAGATCCCCAAATAAGTGACAGTGGGGGCCGACAGTTGCGCCTTGGCAGAGGACACACGGTATCCTTTGTCCCCTAGAAAGCTGAGGAGGTCAGCTGTATGCCTCCAAGAAATGTCTAAAGAGGGGCTGCAGAGAAGGAAATCATCTACATACTGGAGAAGAGTGCTGGGTTCTAATGAGCATTGTTAGAGTTCTCTGGAGAAAGCCTGGCCGAACAGATGGGGACTGTCTCTGAAGCTCTGAGGCAGGCCCGTCCAGGTGAGTTGGTGGGACACCTGCTCATCTGGGTCCTCCCAAGTAAATGCAAACAGATGGTAGGCGTCTGGATCCAGAGGGATGGTAAAGAAGGCGTCTTTGAGGTCCAGGGCAGAAAAGTGGGTGGTGCCAGATAGGATGCGGGAAAGGAGAGTATAAGAATTGGGGACCACCAGGTGAATGGGGACCACTGCTTCATTGATTAGTCGGGGGTCCTGCACCAGCTGGTAGGTCCCGTCTGCTTTCCTTACGGGGAGGATGAGGGTGTTTCAGGGAGAGTCGATAGATATGAGGAGACCCTGCCCCAGAAGCCAAGTAATGAGGAGTTTGAGACCTCGGCGATGAGTTAGGGAGATAGGAAACTGGGGACGGAGGAAACCAAGTGGGGTCCTTAAGTCTGATCCTGACTGGAGAATGATGTCTAGTAACCACCGGGGTAGAGGTATCCCATACTTTTGGGTCGACAAGGGATGCATGCATTGGGGGATCAGCATTCCTGTGAAGGGAGGGGGCCAGGAGTGGAAGAAGCAGGGAGGCTGAAGGACTCCGAGTGAGCTGCAGAGTGGCCCCTAATTTGGTGAGGATGTCCCATCCTAAAAGGGGCACGGGGCACGAAGGCATGATTACGAATGAGTGGGTGATAGGGCTATCGTCGAGGAGACAGGGAAGGAGCCCGGTGGCCAGTGGGCAGGTGGATTTGCCATCAATACCCATGACCGAGATCGTGGAAGGAAAAAGTGGCCCAGCAAAGAAAGACAGGACAGAGAAGGTAGCCCCTATATCAATCAGGAAGGAGATCTGCTTACCCGCTACCTTGAGCATTACCCTGGGCTCGGCAAGGGTGATGGGGGTTGTTGAGTCCAGGAAATTTCAATCTTCAGCCAGTACCAGCATGGCCAGTGGCTGATCAGGACCTGGAAGGATGGCCCCTCCACGCTGAGATGCAGAGGGCCCATCACTTTTCCAGGGGCAATCACTTTTCCAGTGGCCATTTTGACCACACGCCGGGCAAGGCTTGGTTGGAGGCCAGGGCTGAGGGCATTGTTTTGCCCAATGGCCTTCATTTCCACACTTGAAGCATCCTCAAGGTGGTGTTTGTCCTCTCGTTGTACTCCCACCACGCACAGTCCCCTTTGGACCATGCATAGCAGCCGTGAGCTTCAGGGCTGCAACCAAGGCTTGAGTTTGCAGGTTCACCTTTTGTCGAAGGCAGGCCTCCCTATATGATTCTGCCTGCTCCTCATGAGCATTAAAGACCTCAAATGCCATATTCACTAGATGCCGGACAGGGATCTGAGGGCCATCCTCTGCCTTTTTAAACTTTTTTCGAATATCTGGGGCTGACTGCAAAATGAAGTGGGTGGCTAAAACTGTTGCTCCAACCGGGGACCCAGGTCCAGACGAGTATATAAGGTCAGAACCTCAGTCAGCCTGTTAAGGAAGACCGCGGGGTTCTCATCCAGTCCCTGAGTAACTTCCCTCAGCTTGTCAAAATTGACTACCTTGTGGGAGACGGCCTGTAGGCCAGTTATCAGGCATTGGAGCATCTGGTCATGACGTCGGCACCCGTCTCGCCCTTCGGGGGGTATCTAGTTGGTACTCTTAGCCTGGTTCCTGACAAGGAATGGCCTGGGCCCCCACCGGCATAGAGGCCCCTGTAAGGTGGATCTGATCTGTGTGGTCCATCACAGATCCTAAGATTCTCTCCTTTTCATCTGATGTTAGGGTGGAGGAGAGAATGACATTGTAGGCCGTCAGCAGCATCCTTCATCTCTACCTACTGAATTCCCGCAGCAACCCGACCCTCCAACTGTGAAATCCAAAATTACTCCCACATGGCCAAATACCCTTGAGGGGCAGGTAGTCCAGGCAGCAAAGTTGCTGGTTGAGAACCAGTGATTTAGATCAATGCCTGGCACAATAAATACTTGTGGAGTGAGCAAATAGATAAAACCAGTACTTTTTACACAGTCAGAATTTTGCATTCTCAACAATAGAACAGTTACAACAGAAAAATTAAAAACAAAGAACACTTTACCAAGTAAAGTTCCTTTCATTTCAGGGCTTAAAATTTATCTTCTTTCACTCCTGCTAAAAGTTTTGAATAAAGACATTTCCAGAAAATACCCATTTATTTAGCTACTAATTGTTTTGGCTGTGCTATGTCAATCACTGTAGGAGTCTGTAAATTCAAAGCAAATAAAAAAAAAAACACATATGCACACACTTAAGTATCTTTCAACTAGATAATTGCTGAACTCCTTTTTTGAAACCTACTTCTCTACTTTCTGCAGCAATTAACAGCCAGAGGAAATGAATCCCATGCCCCTGGACTGAGGATGAAACATTTCCCTGCCCCTGTGTTTGAGCTTTCAAATTCAGAGCAGTGGAGGGTCTGCTCCTTCACATTCCCACTTAATACTTCACTGGCTCCTCGCCCAAACCTATCTGACATGCAATTATTTCCAACCTATTTCACAGAAGGCCTGCTCCATTCATCTTTTTGGGGGAGTCGGCTTTCCATTGAAACTGATAAAAGATTTTACAGTGTGAAACTTAAGTCAATGCTAAGCCAAGGTTTATGTGGGCAGACATGAAATACAGCAAGGAGAGGGATGAGAGGGATGAAAGAACATTTATAATCATATCTGGGGATTTGGTATCAATCTGTCTGGAATAAAACGCTATATAGAAAAATGGTGGTGTTTATACTATACTAGAGGGCCAGTGCACAACTGGGGGGTCCCTTTTGCAGTCTGGGACCCCTAAGGGGAGCAGGCCTAAGCTGGCAGTTGGACATTGCCCCAGAGGTCTTTAGCACTACCAAGGAGGCAGGAGAGGCTCCCGCCACTGCCGCTGTGCTCACCAACTGTGAGCCAGCTTCTTGATGAGTGCACTCCCCCCGTGGGAGCGCACTGACCACCAGGGAGCAGCTGCCGCATTGAGCGTCTGCCCCCTGGTGGTCACTGTACATCATAGAGACTAGTCATTCTGCTGTTTGCTTGATTTGCATATTATACAGGATGGTTAGAAAGGGACAGGTGAGGTGGCCAGGGGGTGATAGAAGATCTGAACTCAATTTTTGACTCTGTTACTTAAAGTAAAAGACTTTACCTTCTCTAGAAATTAGCTTCCTTTTTTATATAATGAGATGGAACTAGGTAGACCTTATCATCTATCTCCTCTGCCTGCTCTTTTCCCTTTGTTCCCTGTATCTTTAAATGGCACCACTACCCTGTTAAAAGTCAGAAGTCTGAGAGTCAGCTTTGACTTTCCATCTCCTTTCTCCTTACACTGACTGTTCATGCTAATTTTGTCTCCTAAATTTCTCTTGATCTGTTCAGTTCTCTTGCTCTTCTTGGCGACAAGACTAAGCTTCACTGCCCACACTCTTCCCTAGCAACTAGACTGCCCAGGGTCACTGCCACTCCATTGTCTCCTTGCCTTTAGGCTTGCTCTCCACCCTCTTCCATAAAATCTGGGTTCACTGGGGCCAAAGAGATCTTACAAAGAGAATCTGACCATGTCACTCTCATTTAAACATTCCTCATTGATTTCCTATTGTTTAAAAAATTCTAGATTCCTAAAGTAGGCCTCGAGATCTATGTCCTGATCATTTCCCCTGGAGTCACTTTCTTTTTTCTTTCTTTTTTCTTTTTTAAATGTATTTTATTGATTTTTCACAGAGAGGAAGGGAGAGGGATAGAAAGTCAGAAACATTGATGGGAGAGAAACATCGATCAGTTGCCTCTTGCACACCCCTACTGGGGATGTGCCCTCAGCCAAGGTACATGCCCTTGACGGGAATCGCACCTGGGACCTTTCAGTCCGCAGGCTGGCGCTCTATCCACTGAGCCAAACCGGTTTGGCTCCTGGAGTCACTTTCTTACCACATGCTCTCACATTTGTACTTCAAACACACTGAGCTTTTTTCAAATATTTTTTTGCCACCCAGTGGACATGCTACTTCCTCTGCTCACAACACTTTCCCTTCTTCTTGCCTGGTGTTACCCTTTCAGATTTCATTTATGTGGCATTTCTTGAGTAGGCCTGACCTCTAGCCACTGCTATGTTCAGCTTAGGTCACAGCTTATTGTAATTGTATTTGTACACCAGTTTTAAATATTAACTGATATTTTAAATTATGAAGTGATTTGATTGCAGGTCTTTCTAGAATAATTTTCTCTTTGATCTTTTACAGTTCTCTCACTCACCTCCTAATAGAGCAGCAATACTTTGGCAACTTGACTTTATTAAATCATTTCAAAACCTTTAAGCAGTCTTCATGGAAATACTGATTTGTATATGTTTAATTAAGTTAATGCAATTACATTAAGAAGCACAAGTAACATAATCATGTTTACTGTTGACCAAAGGAATTCTTGGAAAACATGCAACTTAGATGTTGAATTATTTTTTTTTTGTTGTTAGAGAGAGAAAAAGGGAGAGGGAAAGAGAGAAAAACATTGATTGGTTGCCTTTCATATGCACCCATACAGGGAATACAATGATAAATAATATCTACAGACCTTAATTTAAATAAATAGATATCCAGAATTTTAAAAATAACATAATAAGCTATGTATGTTAAGAGGACATATATTATTTTAATCATCTTCTTACTCTTCAGCTCTTTTGAGAAGCACAACATTTTCAGTGAATTTCTCCAAAACGTATTTGCTTTGGTGATTTAGCTTCAGGGTAAATGGCAGAGAATCAGATTTTAAAAATTCAGGGGTTTGTATTATGCCAAACAGCACACAAAAGTGACATCTCTACATCATTTAAATTCTGCCTAAGTGGTAAGAGTGCACATTAGGCCTGGTATTGACCCAGCTTGGCACAAGTCCTTGCTGTTTTCTGCTTTTTTTTAGAGCAGGTCCAGAGCCAAGGAGGGCAACTTCTTGATGGATGCTTAGTCTCCCCTCCCCACCTTTGAAGATTTCCAAGGGAAAAAGGAAAAGCAGGTGCAGCCATTTAGAACTAGAGGTAGAAAAATGGCAAGTAAATCATGGTCATAAAAACAGTGGCTGACAGTTTTTGAGAGATTTCTGTGGGTCAGACACTGAGGTAAGCAATTTGCATGCTTTTGCTCAGTTCTCACACCCTCCTAGCTGTGAGTACTGGTTAAAATGCCAGTGCCCGGGCCAGACTGGCTCAGGTTTAAATACTGAAATACAGAGATTACATTACTGTGGTATGACCTTGGGCTGTAATCTCTGTATTTCAGTATTTTGTGTGTAAATAAAAAATCTGCCTTATAGTGTTTTCCTAAGGATTGAAGAGCTAATATAAAACAAACTCAGTTGTTAACACAATGTGAGTAATCAAAATTAATTGCTCTTATTCTCATTACTATCACTACTGTTCTTATTCCCCTTCTGCTAATGAAGTAACTTAGTGAAGCCAAATGATTTGGTCATGGTCACACAGCTAGTGGAAGGCAGAGTCAGAACTGAACTGTACGTCTGCCTGTCTAATATAATTCCACTACATATAACGCAGTGTACCCTGGTCACAGCCCAAGCACTCAGGTGCTGGAGGGGAGAGAGCCCAGGCCTCAGGCTAAGCACACCAGGCCTGAATCCCAGATTGCTCCATACTCTGTGTCACTGGATAAGTTTTATTCACATCCCTTGTGTTCAGTTTTCTCATCTCCAAAATGGGAGTCATATCTCATTTTTATTTTATTTTATTTTTTAAATATATTTTTAATGATTTCAGAGAGGAAGGAAGAGGGAGAGAGAAATAGAAACATCCATGATGAGAGAGAATCATTGACCGGCTGCCTCTTGCATGCCCCCCACTGGGGATCAAGCCCACATCCAGGACATGTGCCCTGACCAGAAGTAGAACTGTGACCTCCTGGTTCATAGGTTGATGCTTAACCCCTGATCTCAGTGGATAGAGCATTGGCCTGTGGACTCAAAGGTCCCAGGTTTGATTCCAGTCAAGGACTCCATCCCCAGCCTGGTCAGGGCTCATGCATTGTGTTTCTCTTACATAACACATTGATGTTGCTTTCTCTGCCTCTCCCTTCCCCTTCCACCCTCTAAAAAAAAACCAAAAAAAGGAAAAATATCTCCAGGTGAGGAATATATATATATATATTGGTAAATTTTGTGTGAGGTATATTTTACCATAATAAAAAAACAGAAAATAAATTCATATCCTTCGATAAGAGGAAGACATTATTATTGAAATTAAAATCATAGTCTTAAGATCAGCTTCTGCTTATTAAGCAATATTTTTTGTCTTTTATGTCAAATTCCACCAAGAAGTCACTTTAATCTTTCTGTTTTATAAGAGCGAAGAGGTGTGCATGGCTATTTTTATCCACAACATATGTTCCTATTTGAATTGGCAGGTGAGTATTAATCAACATGGATATTATTCTAACAATGCTGTCAGAAGAGAAATAATATTGCTGTGACACCAACAGAACATTTTTATTATACACATTACCTTGAAATAACATTTTCCCTGGGAAATTTGATGCGGCAGACATGTGGTGCATGATAGAAAGTAGCCGAGCTAAAGTACATCAGTCTTGTGTGTGCAGATGATCTATAGTCCAACAGCCTGTGAACACAAGGATGTAATTAACTATGAAGGTCACTCTATCACTAGGACAAAATTTGGAACAAAGATGTATTCAGTTATGCTGTTTACACCTTATTTTTAAGCCGTCCTTTCTATGTGATTTTTGAAACTCCCATAAGGTGTTTTTCTTTCCCCTCGGTTTTTTTCAGCTACTATAATAAATGTTGAGTTTTTTGGGAAAAATTATAATATACCCAGAAGACCTTGTGCATATCTGCTTGATGCACATCTATTCACAGGTGTCATTACTCTTAGACTGATTGAAGTTCTCTTTGATCTCTGGCATTAGTTCTGCCTCAATAAAATACCAGCTCTAATTATTCACCTTTGTCCTCCTCCTTTGAGTTACACCAGACCCTCTGGACAGAGAAAGGACTTATTTGTCTCTAATCTGCTCTAAGCCCCTCCAAGCCCGTTTTTTCTCTAGGCACAATAGTATTTGCCCTTCCCCGATCTCTCAGAAGCTCTTACCCTCAACACTCTGAGATTTCTAAATGTGTGAGTAGGATCCTGATATTTGTTGAATATTCTTATCAGGAGTTTGGAGAGAGGTAGCTCCTGCCACTGTTGTTTCTCCTCCTCCTCCTCCTCCGCTTCCTCCTCCTCCTCCTCCTCCTCTTCCTCCTCCTCCTCCTCCTCCTCTTCCTCCTCCTCCTCCTCCTCTTCCTCCCCCTCCTTCTTTAAATATATTTTTATTGATTTCAGAGAGGAAGGGAAAGAGAGAGAAAGAGAGAAACATCAGTGGTGAGAGAGAATCATTGATGGGCTATCTCCTGCATGCCGCACACTGGGGATAGAGCCTGCAACCCAGGCGTATGCCCTGACTGGGACCTCCTGGTTTATAGGTCAACACTCAACTACTGAGCCATGCCAGCTGGCTGCCTCTGTTTCTTATGTATCTGGTCTTCCACTGTCCTGAGATGTTTGGATCCTATTTTTATTTGACTGGCATTCTTACTACGTAATGTTTTCAGAAAGAGCACAAGAGTTACTTTCTCCTCTATTTGAAAGTGGTAGTCTTTTGTCCTAAAATATAAATAACAATAAAAAATTTTCTATCAGAGTTTTTAATATATTATTCCAATGTCTCATAGCATCAAACAGTATATATAAGAGATGCCCACCACATTTCACACCGCCCCCTAGAGGCCAGTGCACATCATAGCAAGCAAACTCCTGGTTGAACAATTTGCATATTAGGCTTTTATTATATAGGACTATGGGCCCAGTGCACAAAACTTGGGGGTGGGTGATCCCACAGCCCAACCTGCCCCCTCACACATATTGGGAGCCCTCAGGGGATGTCCTAGTGACTGCTCACCCCCTGCCTTCCCAAGGCCTAGAGCCTCTAGCCGAGGCTCTAGGCCTTGGGCACCCAGCCATCATCCTGCAATGGGGCCAATGGCTGGCTCTGCCCTGGCCTCCTCGGCCACGTTCCCCCGGCCCTGGCCTTAGCCATGGCCTTAGCCCCTGCCACGAGAAACCACCCGGCCCCAGTCCCCCTTTCCTTCCCTCCCCGCCCCCGCACTTGCCGGCTGCCTCGCTCATGCCTCGGCCCCGTGCCCCTCCCCCCAACACTCGCCGGCTGTCTTGTGGGCCACCTTGTGCAAGCCTTGACCCCACTTCACTCACTCACCAGCCGCCTCAGCCCTGCCCTCCCCTGGCCCTGGCCTTAGCCCCGGCCACCAGCGACCTCCTGGCCCCATCCCTGCACCCCTTCTCCCCACAGCCGCTGGCAACCGCCCAGCCTCGGGGGCTGCACACTGACTGGCTGGCTCCACCCCAGCTCCTGATTGGCTGGTGGTTGTGGCTGGTGGGTGTGGTTTGATCAGAGGCATGGTCAATTTGCATATTACTCTTTTATTAGATAGGATTTGTCTCAGATGTACAACAGAATGATTAGATAACTGTATAATTTACAAAGTGATCTCCCTGATAATTCTAGTACCTGCCTGGTACCATATATAGTGATGACAATACTATTGACCATATTCCCTAAGCAGTTCTTCACAATTCTATGACTATTTTGTAACTTCTTACTCCCTTCACTTTTATCAGCCATCCCCCAACCTAGCAATCCTCATCTTGTTCACTATATCCATGAGTCTGTTTCAGTTTTGTGCTCATTTATTTTATTTTTTAGATTCCACATACAAGTAAAATCATATCATTTTTGTCTTCTTCTGTCTGACTTATTTCACTTAGCATAATGTTCTCTAGGGCCATCCATGTTGTTTGCAAATGATAGGGTTTTGTTCTTTTTTATAGCCAAATAGCATTTTGTGGCATAAATGCACCCCCTTTTTTCTTAATCTGATTATCTTTTGATGGGCACTTGGGTTGCTTCCATATCTTGGTTGTAAATAACACTGCAATGAACATAAGGTGTATATATGTTTTCCAATTAGTGTTTGGGATTTCTTCAAATATACAGGGTGGGAAAAAGTAGGTTTATAGTGGTGAGTACATGAAACAAGTTTATTCTTGCAACATTTATTTATTTATTTGTATTATTTGTCTTATTATTATTGTTATTATTTCATATCCTTACTTATGATTTATCTTTTAGGTAATGATGGCTGGTATTATATCATACTTTTGTCATACCTCTGTATTCCAGAGTAGAATTGCTAGGTCATAATTTTAATATTTAATTTTCTGAGAAACCTCCACACTATTTACCATAGTAGCTACACCAATTTGCAAACTTACCAGCAGTGTATAAGGATTTCCTTTTTTTCTCACATCCTCACCAACACTTGTTTTTTGATTTATTGACAATAGTCATTCTGACAGATGTGAAGTGATATCTCATTGTGGTTTTAATTTGCATTTCTCTGACGATTAGTGATGTTGAGCATCTTTTCATATATCTGTTGTCCATTATTATGTCCTCTTTGAGAAGTGTCTATTCAAGAACTGCCTGTTTGTTTGTTTTTTAAATAGGATTGTTGGTTGGAATGGGGAGTGTTTAGTATTGAGTTGTATGACTTCTTTATAAATTTTGAATATATCTTCTTCCATTCAGTGGGTCTGGTCTTCATTTTATTCATGGTTTCCTTTGCTGTGCAAAAATTTTTAGTTTGATGTAATCCCATTTTTTGTTTTGTTTTTCTTGCCCAGGGAGATAGGTCAGAAAAAAAATATTACTAAGAGCAATGCCTGAGAGTTTACTGCTTATGTTCCCTTCTAGTAGTTTTATGGTGTCAGGTCTTACATTGAAGTCTTTATTCCATTGAGTTTACTTTTGTATATGAGGTAAGGTGGTCTAGTTTCTTTTCTTTTCTTTTTTTTTTCATGTATTGGTTGAATTTTTCTAACACCATTTAATGAATAGACTTTCTCATCCAGGGTGTCCCAAACACTTTAACAGCCAATAGCTCAATTTTGAAAATGAAATATATTTTAATAAACACTGCCTTTATAACTATTCAAAATGTATGTATACATTTATTTGGGACACCCTGTATAATAATTGGCCATACAGATGTGGACTTATTTCTGAACTCTATTCTGTTCCATTGATCTATGTGTCTGTTTTTACATTAAGACCAGGCTATTTGATTAGCATTGCTTTTTAGTACAGTTTGATATAAGATAGCATAATACCTTCAGTGCTGATCTTTCTTAAGATTGCTGTTGTTATTTGGAGTCTTTTGCAGTTCCATTTAAAATTTTGGATTATTTGTTCTAGTTTGTATAAAACATGTCATTGGTGTTTGGATAGAAATTTCATTGAATCTGTAGATGGCTTTGGATAGTATGGACATTTTAATCATGCTAATTTTTCCTATCCATGAAAATAACACATGCTCCCATTTGTATGAACCTTCTTCAATTGCTTTCTTCAGTGTCTTATCATTTTCTGAATATGGGTCTTTTACAACTTTGGTTAAATTTTTTTCCTAGGTATTTTTTATGAAATTTAAATGGGATTATTTTCTTAATTGCTTTTTTCTGATAGTTTATTATTCATGTATAAAAATGCAACCAGTTTCTGAATATTTATTTTACACCCTGTTTATTTCAATTCCTATACCAGTGCCAGTAGTGTGTGTGTGTGTGTGTGTGTTTGTGTGTGTGTGTGTGCGCGCGCGCGCGCTATCTTTATGGTATTCTATAATAGTATCCTGTCATGCCATTGTTTCATTGCTGATTTTCTATCTGGATGAGCTATCCTTGATGTCTATAGGATATTAAAGTCCCATACAATAACTGTAGAACTGTTGATTTTTCCTTTTATGTTCATCAATGCTTGCTTCATATATTTGGGTGCTCTTATATTGGGTGTATAAATATTTACAAGGGTTATATTCTATTATTGGATTGATTCCTTTATCACTATGAAATACCCTTTTTGTCTCATAGTCTTTGTTTTATTTTTTCATTGTCTTTGTTTTAAAATCTATTTTGTTTGACATAGTATTGTTACCCCGGTTTTTTAAAATTTCTATTTGCATGAAATATCTCTTTTTCCATCCCATTGCTTTCAGTCTGTGTGTGTCTTTTAATCTGAAGTGGGTCTCTTGTAGACAGCATATGCTTGAGTCTTGTTTTCTTATCCATTCAGCTACTCTAAGTCTTTGTTTGTTTGTTAATCCTCACCCAAGGATATATTGTCCACTGATTTTTAGAGAGTGGAAGGGATGGAGGGAAGGGAAGAGAGAGACATCAATTGGTTGCCTCCCACATGTGCCCCGACCAGGGCTGGGGATCTAACCTGCAATCCAAGTACATGCCTTTGACCAGGAATCAAGCCCCAGACCCTTTGATGTGCAGGTCTGATGCTCTTACCTTTGAATGACACTGGCCAGGGCCACCCTATGTTTTTTTATTGAAGCATTTAATACATTTATATTTCAAGTGATTATTGATAGTTACATAGTTATTGCAATTTTATTATTTATATTTATGTTCTTATTTTTTCTTTCTTCTTAGAAAAGTCCCTATAAATTTTCTTGTAAGGCTAATTGGTGGTGATGAATTCATTTAACTTTTCCTTGTCTGGGAAACTTTTTATCTTTCCTCCAATTTTAAATGATACCCTTGCTGGATAGAATAGTCTTCGTTGTAGGTCCTTGCTTTGCATCACTTTAAATATTTTGTGCTAATCCCTTTGGGCCTGCAAATTTTTTGTTGGGAAATCAGCTGGCATTCTTATGGGAGGACCCTTGTAGGTAATTGTCTTTCTCTTGGTACTTTTAATATTCTCTTTGTCTTTAATCTAAGTGACTGACCATTCGACCATTAGTTATGATATGCACTGACCACCAGGGGGAAGACACTAAATGCACATAAATGGAAACATGGAACAAATCGATCAATCTCAGAGGGAAGGAAGGAGGAGGGAAGGCAGGAAGAGATTAACCAAAGATCTTACATGCATACTAGAGGCCTAGTGCACAGGTGGTATCTGGCCAGCCCACCCTGATTGGGGCTGGTTAGGGGAGGGGCAGCTCGGGGAGGGGCCCCAGGCATTTGGCAGACTGGCCCTGCCTCCTGGTCAAACTCCAGTTGAACTCACAGTCAAGGGGGAAATTTGCATATTACCTTTTTATTATGTAAGACTAGAGGCACCAGTGGCATCCCTCAGCCTGGCCTGTGGGGATTGGGCTGAAACTGGCAGTCCAACATCCCCAAGGGGTCTTGGATTGCAATAGAGTGCAGGCCAGGCTGAGGGACCCCACCGGTGCATGAATTTGGGCACAGGGTCTCTAGTTTTATTATAATGTATCTTTGTGTGGTCCTTTTATGTTCACCTTGTTTAGGAGTATCTGCACTTTCTAGATTTATGTGTCTTTTTTCTTCAACAGGTTAGGGAATTTTTGAGTCATTATTTCTTCAAATCAGTTCCTAATCCTTTGCTCTCTCTCTTCTCTTTCTAGTACATGTATAATGTGGATATTGTTATGCTTGATGTCCTAGAGGTCCCTTACACTATGCTCTGTTTTTAAACTATTTTTTTTTCTATTTGCTCTTCTGGATGGGTGTTTTCTGCTACCTTTTTTTAAATTACTGATTCAATTCCCTGCTTCATCTAATATACTGTTGATTTCTTCTAGTGTATTCTTCATTTCAGTTATAGTTTTCTGTTTCTTTTTTTATGGTTTCTATGTCCTTTTTATACTTATTATCTCTTTGTTGAAGTTCCACCAAGTTCCTTGAACATCCTTATAACCAGTGTTTTGAACTCTGTCTCTGGTAGACCACTTGTCTCTATTTCATTTAGTTCTTTTTTCTGGAGATTTCTTTTGTTCTTTCATTTAAGAAATGTTTCCTTGTCTCTTCATGTTGGCTGCTTTTCTGTGTTTGTTTCTATGTATTAGGTAGATCTGCTATGTTTCCTAGTCTTGGCAGGATGACCTTATGTAATAGTTGTCCTGTGGAGCCCAATGACACAGCATCCCTGATCACATGAGCCAGGTGCTACAGGAGCGCCCCTTGTGTGGGTTGTGTGTGCCCTTCTGTTATAGCTATGTCTTGATTACTGGTGGCATGTCAGTGGATGGGATTAACCCTCAGGTTGACTGAGTGGATTTGCCATGACCACAGCATAGAAGCTACTGTGTGGGGGCTTACCTGATGGATCAGGATTCACCCCAGCAAGATTTGGTGGCTGCCATGACCTCCCTTTAAGTGTGCTGCTTGTGGAGCTAGTTAGGTGGTGTTCTGTTGTCATCTGATGCTGGCAGTTGGGTGTGTTGGCTGTGGGGCCTGGTGTGGAGCCTCTCGGGACAGCCTCAGATACAGATCAATGTCAGAAGATGCCTGATTAGGAGCTACAAAGTGTTCCACAGATTGTAGCTACCTATGGTGGGTCTGGATGTATATGGGATGGGCCATGCTATAAACCATGGCTGGCTGCAACCAATTGCAAGCCTGGATCAGGTCAGTGAAAGGCCCAAGGTACTCTGAGACCTGCTGCTGCCTGCCAGCTGTCCCATAAGGCTCACCGGCTCAAAGAGCCTTGAGCAGAATGTGACTTGGGTGAAGCAAGGTCTGAGGAGTTCACAGGTGGAGATAATGGAGGGTACCAGGCTAATGAAAAATAAAGTTTGACTGTGTTGGGGAAGGGCTCAACACAGAAAATGGCAGGGACACCTTCAGCTCTCACCCTGAAGCCACATAATCAGTTTATCCTCCTATGTCTCTGACATTCCCTGAGCTTGACTGAAGTTCTCAAAGGAAAACTGCAACGCGGGCCTAGACTGTTGGAGAAAGAGCCTCAGGCCTGGGACTCGTTGGGAGGGGTGGGGCCTCAGGGGGAGATAGCAGACTTCTCCAGGTTAATGCAGATTCAGATTTGGCTGGTGAGGGAAGAGAGCTTGACACAGGAAAAATGACAACATGTTTGCGTAGGAGAAGGACTCAACATAGGGACAGAGGCAGCTGTGCCACAGAAGTCACACAACTAAATCTTTCCCTACATATGTCTGGTGCCCCACCAAACTACTGTTCCTCCAACAAAGGCCCCGGTGTGAGCTTTTGAAGTCATTATTTTGTCCTCCTTTAAGAGGACACCTGGGTTTTCAGCAGCCTTCTGGGGTGAGCAGGGGAATCCCTGACCTGGGGAGCTGGAGGAGAGAGACCCTTCAGTCCTCAGGAGGATCTCAGCAGCTGGCATTGCCCTCTGATTCTCTATTGCTACATGGGGGAGTGAGGCCAGCCTATTTTATGTCTTAGCCCCTCCTACCAGTCTCTATGGGGCTTTTTTTTTTTTTTTTTACATCCTTAGTTAAAGGACTGTGTTCAACTACCTTTCATTTGGTTATGCAGGTTTATTGTTCTACAATTTAGTTGTAATTTGGTGTGTTCAAGAGAGTAGATAAGTAAGTACAGCATCCACCTGCTCCACCATCTTGACCAGAACCCATCCTTGCAGTTGGCATTTTCAGTCTAACAGTAAGAATCTTGGTCCATTTAGATTTCAGACTACCAGCAGAGCATCTTTTTTAGGAGTTTTCTTTCATTTCTCCTTATAAATTGGTTTGAGTAACTCTCTCATTTGTATAATTTTGCTGAAAGGAGCAGGAAATATTCAGTACATGTCAGAATTTTGATTTTTCCTACCACTTCCCCTAAATATATGCCTTTGTATACAGAAACATAGCTTTACCAAATATTTTGCCATTGGATAGTAATGGTCACTAACCTTCCAAGGATAGCAATGGTCACCAGATATCCTCCTGATATTCTTCTCCCCACACTAGGTCATTTTATTTTATTTTATTTTAAATATATTTTATTGATTTTTTACAGATTGGAAGGGAGAGGGATAGAAAGTCAGAAACATCGATGAGAGAGATACATCGATCAGCTGCCTCCTGCACGCCCCCTACCGGGGATGTGCCCGCAGCCAGGGTACATGCCCTTGCCGGAATCGAACCCTGGACCCTTCAGTCCGTAGTCCAATGCTCTATCCACTGAGCCAAACCGGTCTCGGCTATTTTCACATTTTAAATTGCATTACTTACAGCACTTGAATTTACAGATACCAAAGTCCCTATCAGATAGGACTGTATTATCTTAAAAGTTACAGAAAAGTGTGGCTTCCCACATAGAAATGCATGTGTCTCAAGGAAGAAGACTAGGAGTAGGGACGTCTTCATGTCTTTCTGCATTGCCATCCATTGGTATAGGTCTTAATCCCTGCAGCTATCATTTCATGCCCCACCATGGCTACTGTACTCCCAGTCACAGCATCATTTCAGGCATGAAACAGAAAGCAAGAGCCATGTTGGGGTGGGGGTAGGTAGAGGATGGAGGACAGGACATTCCAGCACATTCATTTTTTTTTTTTTTTACAAACTTCCGGAAAAACCTCTCAGAGATTTCTGTTTACATATCATTGGCCATAAGTGGCCCATCAGTAGAAAAAGAAACTAAGAATTAAGTGTTTTATTTATAGGGGTCCCCCCAAAATATATACACATTTTAACTGTGGATAACTCAATTTTCACTGCTTTTCAGGTTTAACTGATTTGAAATAATGGGTGAAGCCAGACTAAGCTTTCAACAAAGAAAATTTATTCTTAAGTGCCACTAGACTTTCTATGGGGATATATAAAAGACAAAGTACAAAACTGGCAACAGTTGATGAATTGAGGGTGCGCAAATACCGAATGAAATGATTCTTTAAAAAAATATATTTTTTTATTGAATTCAGAGAGGAAGAAATTCATTGATGAGAGAGAATCATTGATTGGTTGCCTCTTGCACACCCCACACTGGGAATCAAGCCCATAACCCAGGCATGTGTCCTCAATTGGAATTGAACCTGGGACAGGTCAGTCCACAGTCAGACACTATCCTCTGAGCCAAACGAGCTAGGGCTGAAATAATTCTTGATGTTTGCAATTCCACTGCTTTGTGTTATCAGCAGTGCCTGGACCAGAATAATCATCAGTTTGAAACAGGCATTGACCAAAAAATTTTTTAAAATTTATTCCTATAGATTACTTTAAATTTACTGTATATTAATAAACACTGACTTTATAATCATTCAAAGTGTGTATACATTTTTGGGGACACCCTGTATTCAGGGTTTAATTTGTAAAAAACAAAAGGGAGAATAGATATCGGGCAGGTAAATAACAGTGTCTGACAACCATATATATATATATATATATATATATATATATATATATATATATTTACAAAAAACGATACCCACTGTTCACCATTCAAGTTGAAAAAGCAAGATTTATAAGGATATGTAAGCAAACCTATTATTAAAAAAACACACAAATAAATGAACTGCCGTATGTTTGTTTGTACGTGCATCGGAATATTTTAGGAAGGTTATACACTAAACTAGAATACAGCTAATAATACAGTAAATATTATATTACAAATAATAAATAGGGATTTTATCTAATAAAACATTTATACAATACCTACTATACCACCAAACACAAACATAAACTCAGATTATCTACATAATCACTTTACAAAGTTTTACTAATGTTATTCTCAACTTACAAATGAAGTTGATGCACAAAGAATTAAATATCTTGTCCAAGGTCACAGATTTAATAAATGTTAGAGGTGGAGCTTGAACCCAGCTATATCTATATCATCTATATCATCTATATCATCTATATCATCTATATCATCTATATCATCTATATCTATATCTATATCTATATCTATATCTATATCTATATTAAGTAAACATATATATTTACAATTTTAACATGTTTTTATTGATTTCAGAGAGAGGAAGGGAGAGGGAGTGATAGGAACACTAACTGGCTATCTCCTGCACACCCCTTATGGGGATCATGCCTTGAACTGGGTATGTGCCTTGACTGGAATTGATCTGGTGACCTCCTGGCACATGATATGGTGCTCAACAAATTTAGCCACATTGCCCAGGCTACATATTATTTTATAATTTAAGAAAATATGTACTATTTTATAATTTAAAATAATAAAGCAAAATCCTCCCCAGATAGCAGCTGCAATAACAACAACAAAGCAGAAAGAACATACACAAAGTCTTAAGCAAAATCTGGTCTATCAAAGGAGATTGTCTTCAGTCCTCCTCAACCACTCCCTTACCTTTGGAAGCTTTTTCATCTCATAAGACAGGTTTCTCACATGCGTATACCAATCCCAGGAAAGCTGCTGAGCAATGCAAATCCCAGCTCTGCTCTGACTTTCCCCAGACAGTAGTCCTGTCTGTTGTTTCTCCTCTTCCTCTCTCACCTGAATATAACTGTCGGCCCAGAGTCATGCATTCTTTATATATATATATATATATATATATATATATATATATATATATATACACATTGTTGATTTCAGAGAGGAAGGGTGAAAGAGAGATAGAAGCATCAGTGATGAGAATCATTGATCAGCTGCCTCCTGCATGCCTCCTACTGGCTATCCAGCAACCCAGGCATGTGCCCTGACCCAGAATTGAACCGTGACCTCCTGGTTCATAGATTCATGTTCAACCACTGAGCAACACGAGCTGGGCATTGATAGTTGATAACTTATAATGGTACTTCTTTGCCCCAGATGATGGAGAAGTTCAAGAGAATTGAGAATGGAAGCCTATGATTTCTGCATCCAGGGAAGTAACTAACATTTATTCTGTTTTGGAGATTCTCAGGAGCTTCCCTATGCTGCTCATTCAGTTCAGTCTTCATGAAAACCCGGCAATGGTTTTCATTCCTATTTTGCAGATGAGGAAACAGGGACTCTGGGAGGATAACTAACTTGTCCACCTCATTCTCACTGATGTGAATGGCAGAGCTGATCTTAGGCCTGATCATCCTTTCCCTAAGCCACAGCAACCTCCTTCTGTGTAAACTTGGTTGGCCAGAAATTTCCACATATGCTCTGAATGAAATTTGTGGCTAGAACAGTGGAAATTCACCATCACTCCTAGCAAAAGGAAGCTTGAAGGTGAAAGAACTAAAGGATGGGCAGTGGGAATTAGTTACATGGCATTGCTTTCATACAGTGGCATATTTTGGTTGAAGCAACCTGCATGAACTTTTGGCCTCAGTTATACTTTAGTTTTGACAGTCTTTTAGTTTATGATAACTACTGAAAAGTATTTGTTTGCAAAGCTCTATATTCTCCTGTTTTCCAAATGCTTAGTTCCTCTGTTGCTTTATCTAAAAAAAAATTATAGCATATTGTTGCTTTGGGTGATACAGGATGGTAATATTCATGTGTTGCCAATCTATATATATAAAAGGCTAAGTATCCATCCATCCAACTAGTAGCTATGGTGTGCACTGACCACCAGGGAACAGATGCTCAGCACAGGAGCTGCTATGACATGCACTGGCCATTTAAAAATAAACAGCACTATGGACCTGTGCTGGCAAACCAACCCTCAGCTTCCCCCATCTAGGACATAGGCCCTACCACCACCCTGGAGCAACAACTCACCAAATTGCAGCCAAAGCTGCCAGAGACCCCCTGGTGCAAAATGAGGCCCACAGCCCAGTGTAGCCCAGCCCGGAAATGGTCTATTTTCTTTTCCTTAGCAATATGCATAAATTGATATTAAAATATTTCTTCTAATTAATTTCCTTTCAATGTGCATGAATCTATGTAGTAATTTTATAAATGAAAACATAGTATAACTAAAAATAAAAGTTTTAACGGTAAAGAGGATCTTATAAAAATAAAATCTATGCCCACAATGCATTGCAGAGTGTTTGTTGGTTTAAGAGATATCAACATAAAATGTAATCAGAGACATGACCATAAATGATGCAAGTCATGTCTTTGTTCCTGCAATAAACTTAGTCAAAAGAACAAACAAAGATATTTTGTTTTCTCAACTCTAAATTCTGTGAAAAGGTTTTCAGACCTCTGGGGAGAGGTTTCTGAAGTTGAATAGCATCACCAACACTTTACTTCCACTACCATTGCCTCACAATTGTATCTGAACAGCTGTTGAGCAGTATTAGAAAATCTAAGCAAATTTAAATTGATAAAATCTGATGTAGTACATTTTAAAGGATAGCAAGGGGAAATCTGTGAAATGAATTAAATTGAAATAATAATTGAGTCCTATATTCAGAACTAAAAGGAACCTGATAATGTATTTGGGGAATATTTATTTCAAAAGATCGGGGGGAACTCACTTTTCTCTGCCAGGCCCACAAATAATAGATAGTTGTTTGTTTGTTTTTTATAAGGCACAACAGGTTTAGAACTTGGAAAAGAAGACATCAGTCAGAGCAATGTTTCAACAGTGCCCTTTTATTTTTAAGGTAATACTAAAAATAAAGGAGAATTGGATACTATGAATTGAATATTATGCACATTGATTTGTCAGATCTGTACTATTTTTTTCTTTCTGTGAGCTACTTCTTATATCCAAGGAGAGAAAAAAACCACACACGTAACTTCCTCTCTGCCCTGTCTCCCAACCTCCACCCTTTGATTTGATTTGATTTGATTTGATTTGATGTATTTTTGGTATTGCAAAGATGGAGATTTATTGAAGAATAAGTACAGACTCCTACCTGGGGAAGGGGAAAGAATCTCACAGCACAGACTCCCATGTGGGGAGTGGAAGAGTCCCACTGACTTCCTGTTTCCAGAGTTGATAAAGATGGCAGTTCCTGTGCTCTGATTAGTCAATATTCCCTTTGATTTGGTTACTATAGTAACTTGTGAGGCCCTCCTCCCTCATCTTCTTCGGGGCTTTCTTCCTTTCTGGTACTCCCAGTTCCCTTATCTTATGTAAATGTAACTGCAGCCTCTCCCTTGTCTCAGGGAAAGGTAACTGAGCCCAGTTCCCTTTTGTTATGGAAATGCCCCTTCTCCCACCTCTCTTGTTTTAAGGGAATGTAACTTCTCCCAGTCTGTAGCCCTGTGTTTTTTCCACTGACTCCCAATTCTCAAAATTCCCTAAACCTGCTTATATCCCCCTAAAATTCCTATTTCATTCCCCTCTCCAATTAAGAAACCCCAAACTGCCACTGGGGACTGGGACACCTGGTCTTTCTGGCTGCTTCCTGCTGGAAAAGGGGTTGTAGTTTGGGGGCGGCTGTCAGGTCCATCAGAAGTGGCTGGTCTAAGGCTCCATGGAAAATGGTTGTAGTGGCCTCCATTTGCAGTTCCATGCCAAGAACCAGTTGTAGCTTTAGGGCTTCTAAATGGGAGAATATGTGTCGGAAACCAATCCTGTCTCACTAATAGAAAGATGTGGACAGGAAGTTCAGGAAGCTGGTAAACAACCTTAATTGCTATGAAGGGTCAATCCCCATCTAGCTTATAGAAAGATGTGCATAGGAGCCAGGGAGGCTCCTGAATTGCTCTGAAAGGTCAGAGCTAAAAACATTGTTAACTGAAACACCTCTGTTTGTTCTTGTGTATTTCTGTTATTGGAATTTCCTACCTGGGGGCTATGGGTGGATCCCATGGCCTTAATAAAAGGGATAGTCAGGCCAGAGCACTAGGCAGTCCTTCCACTAGAGATGGGCTACCACCTGGCCCCCATTTCCCAAATTTATGCTTTTCTAAGTCTCTCTTCATTTGTGTGCAGCCTCTTCCAGAACCCAAACCCTGAACCGGGAACCCTGAATCACGCGGGACGTGAAAAGGATTCCCACAGATATGAAACATACCAAAGGTTAAACAGGCAATGATTAAAGATGAGTAATGAAAAAAACAGTATAAACCAAGGTCTGAGAAGGGGAGCTAGCTAATAATGATGGCATTATATCTTTAATTGGTGCCTAGACTTCAGGGGCAAGGGGCTCTGAGGCCTTCCTTTTAGCTAAGCTGTTTGCAGCAAGAAGTGTTATTCATGGCACAGACTTTGCCTTGCTCAATCAAGGGCTTCTCTGTGAATAAAAATCTGCAGAGGCTTGAGAAATGGTTCTGATCTAGTTGGTGGTAGTGGTAACATAAGTTGTCCTATAGACTAAGATTTAGCACATTTTACTCTGAAAGAGATGTAAGAGATATACAGTATATCCTATATAATAAAAGGCTAATATGCAAATTGTTTCTTCAACCAGGAGTTGGACCAGCAGGCAAGTCAGCAAACCACCCATGTCCCCTCCCCCTGGCCAGGCTGGCTAGACCCCACCCATGCACCCAGCCTCTAATTTATATATCCTACCTATTAAAAGAGTAATATGCAAATTGACCATATCTCTGATCAAGCCACGCCCAAATGCATGCCCGTCAGCCAATCAGGAGCAAATAAACTCCAACCAAAATGGCTCCAACCAAGTGGCCACTGAGAGCAGGAGGGAGGCTTGGGTTTCCCCAGCAATGGAGGAAGCCAAGCTTTCCGCCTGCCCTTGCTGGCCTAGGATTCCACTCAATGCTACAAAGTTTCAATTATAGAAGATACATAATCCCAACAGAAATGGCGACAGCCACGGAGCTGGAGAGAGCAGAGGCTCTGGTTGCCCAGGTGATGGAGGAAGGCAAGCTTCTGCAGCCCTAGTGCCTAGGCCTCCACTCTAGGTTACAAAGTTTCAATTATAGAATTAAATAAACCCAAACAGAACTGCTGGCTTCCAACAGTTCAGAACTGCTGGCTTCCAACTGCTTCCAATAGTCCAGAACTGCTGGCTTCTCACAATCCAGAACTGCTGGCTTCCAACTGCTCACCTGCCTGCCTTCCTGATTGCCCCTAATTGCTTCTGTCTGCCATCCTGATTACCCCCTAACCACTCCCCTGCCAGCCTGATTGATGTCTAACTGCTCCCCTGCCAGCCTGTTTGCCCCCAATTTCCCTTCTCTGCTGGCCTGGTCACCCCTAACTGCCCTCCCCTGCAGTTTTGATTGCCCCCAACTGCCCTCCCTTTCAGGCCTGGTCCCTCCCAACTGCCCTCCCCTGCTGACCTGGTCACCCACAATTGACCTCCCTTGCAGGTCTGGAACCTCCCAAAGTTTCAATTATAGAATTTAAATAAACCCAAACAGAAATGGCTGTCGCCAGGGAGCAAGCAGAAGCCTTGGCTCTGCTCCAGGATACAAAGTTTCAGTTGTAGAACATAAATTAATCCCAGGGTCTCCGCTGTCCATCTTGTGGTGGCCATCTTGTGTCCACATGGGGGCAGGATCTTTCACCACATGAGGGCAGCCCTCTTGTGTGTTGAAGTGATGGTCAATCTGCGTATTACTCTTTTATTAGATAGGATAGAGGCCTGGTGCACAGGTGGAGGTTAGCTGGTTTGCCCTGAAGGGTGTATTGGATAAGGGTGAGGGCTCCCTTGGGGCGTGGGCAGCCTGGGCAAGGGGCCTGTGGTAGTTTGCAGGCCAGCGACCCAAGCGGAGGCCCTGGGATTAATTTATGTTCTACAATTGAAGCTTTGTAGCCTGGAGCAGAGCCAAGGCTTCTGCTTGCTCCATGGTGACAGCCATTTCTGTTTGGGATTATTTAAATTCTATAATTGAAACTTTTTAGCCTCGAGTGGAGGCCTAGGTGCTAGGGCTGCATAAGCTTGGCTCCCTCCATCACCTGGGCAACCCTAGCCTCTGCTCTTTCCAGCTCTGTGGCTGTTGCCATTTCAGTTGGTAAATATGATCTTCTATAATTGAAAGTTTGTAGCATTGAGTGGAGGCCTAGACTGGCAAGGGCAGGTGAAAAGCTTGGCTTCTTCCTTTGCTGGGGAAACTCAAGCCTCCCTCCTGCTCTCAGTGGCTGCAGCCATCTTGGTTGGGGTTTATTTGCATAAATTGCTCCTGATTGGCTGATGGGTATGGATGTGGGAGTGGCTTGATTGATGGTATAGTCAATTTGCATATTACTCTTTTATTAGATAGGCTATATATATACATATATATATATATATATGTACTGAGTATTCTATTTAATAAAAGAGTAATATGCAAATTGACCATACCTTCTCTACACCTACAAGCCACACCCGCCAGCCACACCCACCAGCCAATCAGGAGCTGGGGTGGAGCAAGCCAACAAGCTCGCTGCCTGACCCGGGCCATGGGGGGGCAGGGCCGAGGTGGCCAGGGCTCTGGGGGGGGGGGGGTGTAGCCTAGGCAGCCAGGATCGTGGGGGGTGGGGCTGAGGCAGTCAGGTCCATGGGGAGCAGGGCTGATGTGGCCAGGGCTGTGGGGCATGGGGCCAAAGAAGTCAGTGTGCACTGGCTGGGGAGAAGGCCTAGGCCGGCAGGCAGGGCCAAGGCCTGCACTAGCCAGGTGCGAGCTGGCTGGGGTAAAGGCCCAGGCGGGGAGGGGAGGTGGAGTTGATACAGAGCCAGCCATTGGCCTTATTGCAGGGTGATGGCTGGGTGCCTCGGCCAGAGGCTTTAGGCTGTGGGCAGGCTGGGGGTGAGTGGTCAGTAGGACATCCCCTGAGGGTTTCTAGTATGTGTGGGGGCAGGTTGGGCTGAGGGATCACCCACCCCCAGTGCATGAATTTTGTGCACTGGGCCCCTAGTGTGTGTGTGTTTGTGTGTGTGTGTGTACACACACACACCGAGTGGCCAGATTATTATGAGGTCATAATAATCTGGCCACTCAGTGTATATCTAATTGAGATTATTTGACCCTGAATTGGGCTGTTTATAACATACTTAGTAGTTAAGGATTTGGGGAACCAGTATGGCTGAAAATTTTGCTACATTAAGAATACAAAAAGGAGCTATAAGTAGGAGCATTTTATGGTGTTTTTGGGTCCCAGCAAGGGCAGAAAAGGTCTTCTCCAGGTACCAGCCTAGGGTTCAGATGACACTTATAAAAAGACAGAATAAGAATTATTAAAAAGTGAAAACACTGTTTATCTAGAAATACCAGAGTATTACTTATCTGGCACTCATTCACTCCCCAGGATCCCTTCGAAAAAGAAGTTTCAGGTCTTCTAGAGTCTCACACGAATAGGAATCCAGTGATTCAGTGAGGGTGTTACAGCTTCATTGTCCTCCTTGGCTGGTGTCCAAAACTTTACTTGAGACAGATATATCCAGTAGTCAATTCCACTGACCTTGATTGCAGTGGGGGTGGATAAAATTATGGGATAGGGACCTTCCCATCGTGGTTTCATAGTGGTGGAGAGGGTAGGTAAAGCCTTAATGAGTACCAGATCTCCAGGTGTTAGCCAACCTCCACCCTTTTAGAAGAAACAGACAAAAGGAGACTCATGAGGAGGTCTTGTGGTGTATATAGCCTGCTCACTGCAGGTCCCCTCTCCAATGACCTGGCTTCCTCTGTTATATTCAAAATAATTAATAATAATGACACCTGACTAAACTTTTTCTTTCAAATTTGGGGTGCTGAGAGGCGGGCTTCTACTCTCCAATAAAAATACCACAAATGAGCAAGCATCCAAAAACGATCATAACATAAAGTAAGATACACAGGCTGCAGAACTCCTCATGCATTCATTTTCTCTCTTTGTATAGATTCTCTCTTCTTCTAGAGCTCAGGTGGATTATTTCTCTGGCACTAATGGCCCAAGTCTTGTAAAACTCAGATAGCATCTATCAAATTCATTTTCTTTCCTGATGAAGGAAAGATAGCTACCAGGCAAATGGTCCAGAAGCAAATTTATCTGAAAGTTAGGATTGGCCAAAGATCAACTAGTGCACCTGCCAATGATCACTGGAATTACACCATTCTCCACAGATGCTTGATTATGGAGCTATTGCTAGAACAACTGAAATTAGTGGGCCAGAAAGAGGTATGTACTCGAGAATTTTGGAGTGCCTCTTCACATCTTGGGACACTCCTTTTACATGGAATTATTAACTCCTCTACTATAAATTTTCTCGTTTTCTTAGCTTCATTTCTGCATTTCTATACATTGTGACCTGTGCACTTTTGTTCTTCCATCCTGAGACTATATGAAGCCTTTTGCAAAGCTCTACATTCTCAGGAAGTGGTGTCAGCATCAAAGATGTCTAACATATCAGTTACTAAAATTGCATTAGCTTGAAAAGAGATGAAATTACTTCCGCAACTGCAGAGACTAAGATAAAAATTAAGTTTGTGATAACCTCGAGCTTGAAACTAATTCATTTACACACACACACACACACACACACACACACACACACACCACTGCTCTGCCCTCTATCCCTGCTCTGATTTCATCTATAATCTAGTTTATGGCTTCAAAAATTTTATGTTACTATGTAGAGCTCATCCTTGAAAATATTTTGTCTTCTTACATTGCAGTTCATATAAAACCTTGGGTATATGTGAGGCTGCCACCTATCGCAATAGCTCTTCAGTCATTTTTTAATTAAAATGTTCTGTTTTGCAGTTCAAGAATTTCGAGATAATATCATATTGAAGATAAGCCATACAAAAAAATCTTAGCTGATATTTATTTAATCCACCACTTTTTTCACTTCTCATGGATTCTGATTGTGAATTGAAAGAAAAATTCCACTCATGTGCAATTGCTTTTCATTTTAGTGAAGTTTACATATTATCCATTCATATTTGGCAGCAATTAGTTTTAATAATAGCAACAAACAAAAGTGGAAGGTATCTCACTTAGCAGTTAAAAATTCTCTCTTGATTTAAAAGCAAATGTGTCCAAGAAACATGCCAAAAAAGAAACAAAGAAAGAGAAAAAAAAAAAACAGGCCATTTTCTTATACCATATACAAATAACAGCACCAAAAAGAAAAACAACTCAAAATGGATTAAAGAAATATAAGACCTAAAAACATAAAACTTGTAGAAGAAAACATAGGCTGTAAACTCTTTGATATTGGATTTCAATTTTTTTTTGGATATGTTTCTTAGGGCAAAGACAACAAAAGCAAAAATAAACAAATGAGACTATATTCAACTAAAAAGCTTTGGTACCGTGAGAGAAACTGTGAACAAAATGACAAAACAACCTATTGAATGGCAGAAGATATTTGCAAATGATATCTCTGATAACGGGTTAAAATCCAAAATACAACTCAATATCAAAGAATTCAATCTCTTTAAATAATGGGCAGAGGACCTGACTAGATATTTCTCCAGAGAGGACATACAGCTGGTCAACAGACACGTGAAAAGATGCTCAACATCATTAATCTTCAGAAAAATACAAATTAAAATCACAAGGAGATATGACTTTACACCTGTCAAAATTGCTATTATATAAAAAAACAAAACCAAGAAAACCCCAAAGAATAAATGTTGGTGAGGATGTGGAGAAAAGAGAACTCTGGTGCACTGTTGGTGGGATTGTGAACTGCTGCAACCACTATGGAAAACAGTACGTAGGTTCCTCAGTTCCTCAATAAATTAAAAATAGAACTACCAAATGATCCAGCAATCCTACTTCTGGGACTTTATTCAAAGAAATAGAAAACACTAATTTGAAAAGATTTAGCATTCCTAGATATATTGTAGCATTATTTACAATAGCCAAGCTATGGAAACAATCTAGCTGTCCATTGACAGCTGAATGAATGAAAATGATACTATATATAACAAACTGTTAGTCATAAAAAGAATGAAATATTGCTATTTGTGTCAATATGGATGGACTTAGAAGGTATTATGCTAAGTGAAATAAATCAGGCAGAGAAAAACAAATACTGTATAATTTCACTTATACAGGGAATCTAAAAAAAATAAAACAAACTCAAAGACAGAGAAAAAACTGATGGTTTAGCAAGTTAGAAATGGGAGAGGTTTGGAGATAGCAAAAGTTGAAGGGACTTAAGAACTAAAACTGCCATTATACAATAAGTCACAGATGTAATGCACAAGGTAGGGAATCTATAATAATAAAAGCATAATATGCAAATCAACTGACTGAACAACTGAACAGCAGAACCAATGTTCGGACAACCTCCTGGATGACCATGCTATGACCCCCACTGATGCCAGGCCAGCCAAGGCGGGTGTGATGCAATTGGTTGGGGGGCTCACTATCACCCCACACTTGCCCTGTAGAAGGAGGCCCAGGCCACCTGCCAATGGGGTGATCGATGGTGGGGGAGAAGGGCTCCATAATTGCCCAAAGAGGGAGGCTTAGGTCATCCTCTGCAGGGCGATCAATGGAGGGGGCTCTGTGGAACTGGGGATACCAGGGGTGTGTGGTGGTGGATGGGGGCAGCACCAGGCCAAGACAGGTGTGGGCAGGGGGCAGTGCCAGGATGCAGCTGGGGCTGCAAGGGCACAGGCAGTCGAGGCTATGAAGACCTACCCTTGCACAAATTTCATGCATCCAGCCTCTAGTATAGTTAATAATTCTATATAATAAAAGCCTAATAAGCTAAGCATCCAGTCAACTGATCGGCCGTTCAACCAATCAAAGCATAATATGCTAATGATGTGCTAAGGTGCTCACTATGATGTGCACTGACCACTAAGGGGCAGACAGTCAACTGGTTGACCAGTTGCTATGATGTGCCCTGACCACCAGGGGACAGACACTCTGACTGGTGGGTTAGCTTGCTGCTGGGGTCCAGCCAATTGGCATTGAGTGAGACAGGACTGGGTGAGACAGGCCAGATATGCCCTGGAGCCCTCCTGTGATCCTTTCCAGCTGGCCAACCTCCCAAGTCCCTCCCTAGCCCGGATGATGCACCATGGGATTCCTCCACCTGGCCTGTGCCCTCTCACAATCCGGACCTGTTAGGGGGATGTCAGTAAGCCGGTTTTAGCTTGATCACTCAGGCCAGGCTAAGGGACCCCACTGGTACACAAATTCATACACTGGGCCTCTAGTGTATCAAAATAACTGTATTGTAACATGGCTACTTGACTTATTGGTACAATCACTTTGCAAAGTATATTTACATCTAATCACTCTGTTATCAGTACACCTGAAACTAATGCAATATTACATGCCAACAATAATTAAAAACAAATTTTAGATAAAAGCAGATGTGTCCAAAAGCAGCTTTGAACTCTGTTTTTGTACATTTTGGCTCTAACCTGAAGACCAGTTTATACCATACATAGTAGCAATGAGATATTTTAAAGAAAACCATGGCAGTTAGATATCATTTGACTACTTTGTCAAAAGTAGCCCATTCTCACAACCGTTCATGCTCACATTTTCCTAGGATTCTGACTTTAGGGGGAACTAGCACACATCATCCCTTTCTAAGAACCCACCGTGATGAAACCCTAAGCATTTTTCCTTGCTAACAACATCCCTGCAGTGGCCTGTTTGTAGTGAAGGAGCAAGAAACGTCCGCAGAATGTCTCACATGTCCATGTTTCCACTGAACAGAAAAGATGACTCCACAGGCCGGGTGTGCGGCGGAGCCCCTGACTCAGGAGGAAGAGGAGGAGCATCAGACGCGGAGAATGATGGTGAGGCGCTCCAAAATCATCGAGGAGCTGGTGCAGACGGAAAGGGACTATCTCAATGACCTAGAGCTGTGCATTAAGGAAGTGGTTCAGCCCTTGAGAAATAAACAGGTAAATGCAACTTCGAACCCCACCGCCCATCCTAAATAGGATCTCCAGCTCCAGGAAATCAAAGGACCACGGTTATCAGTGGTAGCTTCTGCCGCAGTGAGGATGGGGTGACTGGCCTTTTTCCCTGGGTCCCAGGTTTGGGTTGGCAGACAGTATCATCAGACTCACTTCTTGTGTCAGCAGAGGGACACCTGAATCTAGAAGTTCCTTCCTCCCTTCCTCCCTTCCTCCCTTCCTCCCTTCCTCCCTTCCCCCCTTCCTTCCTTCCTTCCTTCCTTCCTTCCTTCCTTCCTTCCTTCCTTCCTTCCTTCCTTCCTTCCTTCCTTCCTTTCTTCCTTCCTTCCTCACCCAGGGATATTTTTCTATTGATTTTTAGAGAGAGTGGAAGAGAGGGGGAAAGACAGAGAGAAACGTGGATGTGAAGAAACACATGGATTGGCTGCCTCCTGCATGCCCCTGACCAGGGCCTGGCTGGAGAGGAGCCTGCATCCTCTGTACCTGCTTGCCCTTGACCGAAATCAAACCTGGATTCCTTGGGTCTGCAGGCTGACGTTCTATCCATTGAGCCTAACTGGCTACGGCTGGAAATTTCTTACTGATTCTTTAAGAGTAGGAATAACATTCAAAGTTATTTATGATAAAAATTTGCTCTCTAGTTCCATTGCTAAATATATCAAATAATTTTTGGTGTGTTCTCTTTTATTTAATATAAACTAGCTGCATGTGATGTAACCTCTATTCTGTCAGATGTTAATGCTTATCAACAATGTTTTCATTTATTTCTTAAAACATTAATTTTAAATGTACATGGTATCAGACTCGACCACTATCTACCCTCCCTATGTTGCAGTCCCACCAGTTACTTCCATTCTTTGAAAAATTCAGAACCAAGCCCACTGCTCCCTCCTCACCTCTCCTCCCCTCCCATCCCTCCCCTCCCTTCTCCTCTCATCTCCTCTCTTCTCCTTTCCTCCCTTCTCCTTTCCTGTCCTCTCCTGTCCTCTCCTGTCCTCTCCTGTCCTCTCCTCTCCTCTCTTCTCTTCTCTTTTCCTCTCCTCTCCTGTCTTCTTCCTTCCCCTCCCCTCTTCTCTCTCCCTCCATAATTCAGACATAAATTTTAGTTAATTTTAGTATTCAGACAAGTGGTCCACAAAGCCTCCAAGCCTCTCACTCAGTTCCTTGCCTTGCTCATGTCTAGTCGTCTTTCCACAAACTTATCTCACTCTGGGGACATGCCCTCAAACTGTCATTACCAATAACTTCATCTTTGAATTTCAGGCTTACTGTTCCCCAGCCCTCACATCCTCACTCAACTCCACTGGAACACTGTCTCTGAAAAGGTTTTGATGCCACCAGGACCTCCAAGCTATTGATCTGACCACCACCTTCCCTTTCACCGTCAATCAAGCTCACTCTTGGTTTAGTTTGCATTGAGTCCTTCATTATAATTACTCCTGGCAGATGAACTCAGTTCCCCTTTGTCTATCTCTTTGCATTTACGTGTCTGGAAAACACTTCACGAAGGTCATTTTTTCTGCCTACTTCACACTATTACCCTACATATTAAAATGCATGGCCATTTTCTTAAAGTGAGGCCCCTGGTACGGCTCTGAAAGGCTGCTTTCACATCTTCTTCTTTCTCCTCAGACCTCACTCTCTCCTAACCCCCAACTCTCAGCTAATGTCCTTTCCCATTATTTCATTGAGAAAATAGACACAATCATAAAATGCACACACCCTCAGCAACAAATCTACCAACCTACCTGAATCTCTACCCGTATAACTTGGCTAATGGTTCCTGCTCCTCATTAAGGATAACCTCTATCCCCTCGGACTTACTCAAGGATTTCATTCCGGCAGTGTCCTTGCTCTCCTGCCTAACAGACTTCACTCTCTCTATTGGGTCTTTTTCATCTTCATTATCTGCTATCATAACAACAAAAACATAAAGAATTGCTTGTATTTTCCCTTTACTTCTTTTTCTTTTAACTTGAATATAAAATACTTAATATGTGTAAAAGGATATGTGACTAAGATATGTTTGTTTCAAAGTAAGCACATTTTACAAAAAATTTATCCCTGTGATGAATCAATGATCAGTATTAAAAAAAACTAAATATATAAGAAAATATTTATTTTGATTCATAATCTATTTTTGTATCAAATTGAATAAGAAGTTTATTCAGTATAAAATATTTTCAATTTTAAACAATCTAATACACAGGTGAGTTAAACTGGCCCCATCGATGCAAATGCCATTGCTCTTATAGTTGTACTCTTATAGATGCTCTCTAATTTTTTTTTTGCTTCCTATGTAACTCATAAGCAATCCTCAGAATTGTCATTTAAGACCATCTTATCTAATAAAAGAGTAATATGCAGATTGACTATCACTCCAACACATAAGATGGCTGCCCCCATGTGGCCAAAGATCCTGCCACCATGTAGACACAAGATGGCCACCACACGATGGCCAGCAGAGGATGGCAGTTGGGGGTGACTAGGCCAGTAGAGGAGGGAAGTTGGGGGTGACTGGCCCTGCAGGGAAGGGCAGTTATGGAGGACCCAGGTCTGCAGGGGAGGGCAGTTAGGGGCAATCAGGCTGGCAGGGGAGCAGTTAGACATCAACCAGGCCGGCAGGGCAATGGTTAGGGGGTGATTAGGCTGGCAGGCAGAAGTGGTTAGGGGCAATCAGGAAGACAGGCAGGTGAGCAGTTGGGAGCCAGCAGTCCTGGATTGTGACAGGGATGTGCGACTGTCCGTTTAGGCCCCATCCTACTGGACATCCTTTGAGGATTCCCAGATTGGAGAGGGAGCAGGCTGGGCTGAGGGACACCCCCTATCATGCACGAATTTCATGTACCAGGCCTCTAGTGTAAAATAAAAGGTTACCATTATGATAACATGTAGCTTATTTGTTTAGTATGTTTAACTTTGCTCGCAGTGCTTTGAATTATAGTTCTCAGAATTCTAACTAATGTTTCCTTTGTTATTCTATTAAGATTGTCTATAGCTTGTTGATTTGTCATATCTGACACTTCCCTCTGCTTGGCTTTCTCCCAATACTATGTTTTCCTCATTGCAGAATTAGTTTCAGTCCGGTAGTCTATTTTTTCCCATCCACTAATGTTGTAATAGCAATTATTTTAAGGTTTCTAAGAGTTCACACCTCATATCCACCCCCCCACACACACACACTTCTTAATACTCTTAACCTTTGATTAACTAAACAAGTGCTCAGGAACTCATATGACTATTATAAACATTTATACGAGTGCTGAGGTAGTTATTTGATGCCACCAGATCATGAACTTGACTAACTTTAAAATGTTCATTAGCTCCTTCATATCCTCACTTCTCTCCTAACTGTTTAAATACCATGGCCTTTGCACATAGGCCACCTGTCATCAGTAATGTCAACATGTATAAATTAACACATACAGTTGTCAGGTAACCATGGGGATAATCTGCAAACCATACATAGCTAAACCCGATACAACATAAGCAAATAGTTTTCGTGCATAGGTTAGGCTGGGAGAGATGTTAGAAGTCATCTGATCTGTGCCTTTCCTCTGTGCATGTACTTTCTGTTGTTGAGAAGACTGTCCCCTTCATTGTGCTTCCTCCATATCTTTTCAATCCCAGAAGAAACAAGTCAATTTATGCAGGTGAAAATTAGAAAAAGGAAGCTGAAAACTGAGGAAAGCACGGAGCTTATCTGAGTTAACCTGCATGAAGGAATCAGTGAACAAATAAATGTCTAGACCCAATGCTTGACTGATAACTGCTCTGTGACAAAACCTAATCTTAATTCAAGATTTTCTATAAACAAACCTTCACTGAACTGAAAGCAGGGCCAACCTCAGCAGTTACAACATCTTTAATAGCAGCATTGTGAGACATTTTGCAAGAAAGGCAAAAGTTTTCCACAACAGTCAGTGTTGAAACATTTAGTGGGAAAACAGGTTCTAGTTATTTGTTATCCAACCATGGCATAAGAGAGACTACATTTTTGGCAATAAGTCAAAATAAACAAAAATCATATTAATCTAATAATGCAAAGGGGTTTTATGTGTTAAGAAAGGACCAAAAGCTGATTGGAAAAAAAAATAGTTAAAGGAATTGGAATTTAAATACAAGTGGGTTTTTTCTTTCCCTTTTAATTTTTTTTTAATTTCTAAAATTCACATAGTACTAAAGTACCAAATATTTCAAGGAGGTGTTAGGGTCTTATAGCTGCCCGATTTCCCTCTCCAGAGACAAACACCATTACCAGCTTCTTTTCACCCTTCCTAGTGTATTCTATGTATAAGTATATATATTTGGATGCACATTTGGTAGATTTTTATTTATTTACTAGAGGTCTGGTGCACAAAATTTGTGCACTCAGGGCAGGAGGTGTCCCTCAGCCCAGCCTGCACCCTCTTGCGGTATAGGAGCCATTGTGGAATGTCTGACTGTTGCAGAGGTGGGAAAGGCCACTGCCACTGTGATTGCCAGCCATGAACTTTTGGCTGAGTGGTGCTCTCCCTGTGGGAGCACACTGACCACCACAGGGCAGCTCCTGTATTAAGCAGGATTGATTGGGCCAAAACCAGTTCTCCAACATCCTCCAAAAGGTCCCAGATTGTGAGAGGGTGCAGGCCAGGCCAATAGACCCCACCCATGCACAATCAGGGCTAGGGAGGGATGTGGGAGGTTGGCCAGTTGGGGAGGGACTGTGGGAGGGCTCTAGGGCATGTCTGGTCCATCTTGTTCAGTCCCCAGCAGCAAGCTAACTTACTGGTTAGAGCCTCTATCTCCTGATGGATGGTCAGCGTACATCATAGTGAGCAGTTGAGTGGCCTTAGCATATCATTTGCATATTATGCTTTGATTGGTTGAGTAGACAACCAGAGAACCAGACATTTAGCATATTAGGCTTTTATTATATATGATATAAAATTATATGTAGTTATTTTGGATTTTCTCAAGTATGATCTGTGCAGTACATTTGACATTTTTATTTCCTGATAAAAATAGCAAAAATAATCTGTGATTTTGTACTGGCAAGAGCTTAATAGGAATTTTTGGTTAAAATTTAGATACAGTATAAAACAACAATTTTGTCAATAATTTTTATTAGAAAAATACATAGAAGAAAATAATCACTAGCTCTACCACTCAGAAATAAGTACTGTAAATATTCTAGTTTATTGTTTAGACAAATATACACATATCCAAATATTTTGTGAAATTGGAATCATAGAGAATATATCATAATGAAACCTCTTTCCTCTGAAGAATATATTTACATGTTTCATTCTTAACCATAAATAACAAAATGAATTTAAATGGAGAAAAATTTTCTTTTACTTATTGAGAGACCATCAATTTGAGAACTGTATGAATGTTCTCATTGAATGCAAAGCCCCTTAATGGAAAATGGTGTTCACCAATGTTCTCATGCAAGTTTAGGTTAGCAGTTGGGTGCTTCAGTGTCAGATACGATATCTAGCAACCATTCTGAGTGACACATGTGACAAATAGTATGCTGTATTGACAATCTACCAACCTCTCTCAGCGTCCAAAATGTGTGAGGCAAGCCTGGGAATAGGAGAACATGTGAGGCAAGAGGGAATTAGGGGCGGGGGCAAATCCTTTTCTCAAAGGGGCAGAGGAGAGAATGGGATTGATCACATGGCCTGCGGTATTCAGCTTCCTGCTCCTGTTCTGGCTTGAGTGGAGTTGCTGTAGCTTAAACTATCATACTAACCAGAGTTAAAGAGCTTGAGGGTGGCTCACCAGTGCCAGAGCACAGTGAGGGGGTTCACTGAGCCCAACAGCACAGTGTAGATCAACCACCTCTAAAAAGAGACAGGGGCAGTGGGGGATGAGGGGGGGAGTATGTAAATCCATTTTAATAATGGAACCAGTGATCAAGTATTGTAATACCATGAAAATCTGCATAAGGCAAATATGGTCACAGCCCACTTACCTGTGAATATTTCTTATAAACATACAGTCGGCCCTCTATATTCTTGGGTTTTACATCTGTAAATTCAACTAATCATAAGTCAAAAATAATATTTTTTAAAAATTACATTTATTGGGGTGACTTTGGCTAATAAAAATATAGGTTTCAAGTGTACAACCATATGATACATCATTTGTAGATTGCATTGTGTGCCCACAATTCAAAATCAAATCCTCTTCAGACACTCTATATTTGGTCCCCTTTACCATTTACTACTCCCTAATGAGTTTTTGCTTGCTTGTTTTTCTTATTTGTTCACTTGTTGCTTTCAGTTTATGTCTCACATATGAATGAAATCATATGGTTTCATATGGTTGACTTTTATCACTTAGCATGGTATTCTCAAGATCCATCCATGTTGTCACACACGGCAGTGTTTCACCTTTCTTTATGGCCAGGTAGTGTTCCAGGGAATCCCTTTGGAGTTTTCTATGTTTCAAATGGCACCCTTTTCTCACCAGAGCAAGCCCATTGCTCTCCTACATAAGGGGCCTATCGCTTCAGCACACATTCGGGGAATCTCTCTTCTTTCATTTCCTGCCCTCCCTTCTAAGGCTTCTGGTTGGGAGTTTCCTGATCTGTACTGAATCTCAATGCTGGGTCTACATCAGGGTCCCCCTCTGGCCGCCCTACTGTGTGAACTGTGGTCCCAGCAGGTCCTGCCCACAGCTGTGCAGCAGCTGGACTGTTGGCTCGGCTCTGGATCTCAGGCTTGCTCTGTGGATGCATTCTCTGAATTACGCTCAGTTCTGTGTCAGTCTCCCCTCCCAGCAAGCTCTCAGAGTCCCACTTCTCCATAAGAGAAATTCAGACAACGATATGTAATGAAATTCTGCTATTCCCCCTGAACAAAGGGCAGAATTACAGTTATGAAAGTTCACTGAAATACAAGATAAAAGAATCAAGACAGAAATATTACATCTAGTAATTATTAAAATACGCCCAGCTTTCATTTGTAGGCGGATACATAGACAGATAAATCCAGCTTTTCAAAGCTATTTATTAAAACTTTTCCTGCTTAACAAATAGAGAAAAACATGGGTGATCAAATATCTTCTGTCACGAATTTTAAAGTGTCACAGAAAAACTCTTGTCAGGATTGTCTTCTCTAGCTGTCAGCTTCACTGAAAGACTTTTACTGTTGTCAGAAATAATAGTCATTCATTTTTGTTTAATAGACGACTATGTGATTTTCCCCTCTCATTTTTTTTCTATCACCCAGTTACTCCTTTAGGACTATTTTTAAAGTACTTTTAGGTTCACAATAAAGTTGAGGGGCAAGGTACAGACATTTCCCACATACTTTTTGTCCCCACACATGCATAGCCTCCCCCCTTGTCAACATCCCCACCAGTGTTAAGTTTGTTACAACTGAGAAGCCTAAATTGACACATCATTATCACCAAAAGTCCATAGGTTCACTCTTGGTAGTGTGCCTTCTGTGGGTTTTGACAACTATATCACAACATGTATCCATTGTCATGCTAGTTTCCACCCTAAAAATCTTTTGTGGGGCACCTGTTCATTCTTCCCTCCCCACTAACCCCTGGCAACCTCTGGTCTTTTTACTGTCACCATAGTTTGCTTTTTCTAGATTGTCACATAGTTGGAATCGTAGCCTTCTCAGATTGGCTTCTTTCACTTAGCATTATGTATATAAGATATTCTGTGTGGGTTTTTTTTTTTTTCATGGATTGATAGCTCATTTCCTTTCAGTGCTGAAAAAATATTCCATTGTCTGGCTATACCATGATTTATCTATCTATTTACCTGCTGAAGGACAGCATGGTTACTTCTTAGTGACCTGAATAAAGCTGCTATAAACAGCCACATGCAGGTTTTTGTGGACATAAGCTCAGTTCATTTGGGTAAAAACCCAGCAGCACATTTGCTGGATCACATGGTAAGAGTTTTTTTTTTTAATATATTTTTATTGACGTCAGAGAGGAAGAGAGAGGGAAGGAGGAAAACATTAATGATGAGAGAGAATCATTGATCAGCTGCCTCCTGGATGCCCCCACTGAGAACCAGACCTCTACCTCTTGGTTCAAAGGTTGATGCTCAACCAACTGAGCCATGCTGCCAGGCAAGAGTATGTTTCGTTTTGTAAGAAGCTGTGAAAATGCTTTCCAAAATGGCTGTATCGTTTTGCATTTCTACCAGCCATGAATGGAAGCTCTTGTTACTTCACATCCTTGTGAGCATTTGGAGTTGCCCGTGTTCTGGATTTGGGGCATTCTAGGTATATTGGTATTTTGTTGTTGTTTTAATTTGCATTTCTTCTGATGATATTTTATGTATAAGGATAAGAAGTTTTCTTCTTACTCTTTACGTTGTTTACTCTCCAAAACGTCCTAATTAATTCCCTTCTTATTGTGATCACAGAGAGGTATACACTACATTTTTAGTATCAAGATACCCATTCGACACTTAGAAGAAGCTTTGTAGGTAAAGTAACCTCCTGTGTATTCTCTTTCTCATGTGATTGACAGAACACTAGAAATCTTTTTAGATTCTAAAGACAAGCACCCAGAATCGCCAGAAAGCTGGCTGAATGTAAACTCCACTAATAGGAGCAAAGGTGGGACACAGAATCAGGACTGGCGGGAGCGCAATCTTTCAGACTGAAAGAGGTTAGGAGCCGCCCTGGTCTCGCGCGCGCGCGGGCTGGGGCTGGAGCAGGGACCGGCCGGATTTCGCCCACGAGGAAGGGCGGAGGCGTCTCACTGCCCAGATTTCCCGAGCCGGGCGAGGTCCGAGATCCAGGGTAGGAGAGGTCCCCCTGCACAGATTACCCGGAACTGGGCGCGGTCCGAGGTCCGGGGGACGCACCCTGGAAGCGGGGCGCGGTGCGCAAACCCGCGACTTGCCCCCTGGAAACTTGGTTCCGGAAACCATCTATTTTACAGCCCTGGGCTGGACTTTTGGTGTGCAGGCACATTTGGGGAAAGGCAGAGTTGTCTGGCAAGGGGAAGAGACTAGCGGCTTTCTCTTGGAGGAGTCTGCAGCCATCCCCATCCAACAGAGACCAGCGCACGAGCACCGCATAGGACCCAGCTGCTGCCGCCACCTCTGCCGCTGCGCGCAGCCCAGAGACTCCACCCATCCAATCTGAACACAGTCTCCCTTCACAGCCAATTGGCCTGGAGGTCAAACCCTCCTAGGGCTAACAACAAAAAGCTGGGTTTAAATTAAAAAACACTGAATACAACCCATAAAGGATTGCAGTAAGAGTACCCACCTCAGGTAACCGGGGAGACTGAGCCACTGTCCCTTTGAGGATAGCCACCACATAAAGCAGCCACCATGCAGAGACATGGAAAGAAATCAGGTGTGAAAGAAATGGAGGAGAAAAGACGACAAGACATTGAGTTCAAAACCACGGTTATAAGGCTTTTCAAGAGGCTCCTACAAAAGGCCGATCAAATTAATGAGAATTACCAGGAAATAAACAAGACCAACCAGCAAATGAATGAGAATTACAAGGAGATGAATGATACTTACAAGCAAATGAATGAGACCCTCAGGGAAATGAACAAGACCTCTGAGGATACGAACCAGACCCTCACAGATAAAAAAAAGGACCAACTAGAAATCAAGCATACACAGACTGAAATAAAAAATATTACACAAAGTCCTAAAAGCAGTCCAGAGGGCCACAAGAACCAAGTCAAAGATTTGAAATACAAAGAACCAAAATCCACTCAGCTGGAAAAGCAAGAAACAAAAAGAATTCAGATAATTGAAGATAGCGTAAGGGGCCTCTGGGACAACCTCAAGCAAGCCAACATCCGAATTATTGGGGTGCCAGAAAAAGAGAGAGAGCAAGTTAATGAAAACCTACTTGAAGAAATAGTGACTGAAAACTTTCCCCACCTGGTGAAAGAAACTGACTTAAAAGCCCAAGAAGTACACAGAACCCCAAAATATAGGAATCTAAAGAGGACCACACCAAGACATATCATAATTAAAATGCCAAGAGCAAAAGATAAAGAGAGAATATTAAAAGCAGCAAGAGAAAAACAGTTGGTTACCTACAGGGGAGCACCCATACGATTGTCAGCGGATATCTCAACAGAAACGATGCAGGCCAGACGCGAGTGGCAAGAAATATTCAAAATAATGAAGAGCAAGAATCTACAACCAAGATTACTCTATCCAGCAAAGCTATCATTCAGAATCGAGGATCAGATAAAGTGCTTCGCAGATAAGAAAAAGCTAAAGGAGTTCATCACCACCAAACCAATATTATATGAAATGCTGAAAGATATTCTTTAAGAAGAGGAAGAAGAAAAAGGTAAAAATATAAATTATGAACAACAAATACACATCTATCAACAAATGATCATAAAAATCAAGTGAACTGATAGGCTGATGAACAAGATAAACTGGTGACTATAACAGAAACATGGACATAGAGAGGGAATGGACTGACAATTCTTGGGGAGAAAAGGGTTGTGGGAAGTGCAGCAAGAGATTGGACAAAAATCTTGCAACAATGGGAGAGGACAACCAACTAAGTCCCTGTCTCCACTTCCACATTCTACTGAGTCCAGTCTTCCCCTGTAGTGTCCAGCACTTCTTGTGTGGTCAATCCCCTTAGTCACAGGACTTCACAGACTTCATGATGCAGACATCAAAGCCAGACTCATGACATGAAAACAAAAGCAAAACAGTTACCACCAGAGCATTAGCTAATACCTCTCTCCAAGTGTATTTCTTCTGAGTCATTTGTTGTTCCCCATACCCCATAGATTTTTCATGACTATAGTGACCAAAATTCCTATTTGAGATCTGCTTTTTTTTCTGGGAAGCTGTTGCTAGAAGTTTGATTTAAATATTAAGTCCTTAATATTTAAGGACTAGTCCTTTAAAACTACTCATTTTCATGCTTAGTAAGGTCATATCACATTGAAGAATCCCATGATCATATTACAGGTTAGAACTCAATGCAGTTCTTATGTGCTGGAGATTATAGTTGTAAAATGTTAAATTTAAAAATAAAAATCACACAAGTAATGGTGCTGCCAATCACAATATATCATTTCCAACAAACCTCATTATTAAGTGCTGACACCAAACCATTGTGCTTCACTTTCCCATTTCCCCTGAGAGGACATTTCTGTTTAGTCATCTTGGAAGACACGAAGTTTTCTATAAAATTGGATTCACGTTTAGTTTGGTATGAAAGTGATACATCAATATTTTAGCATGTGAAACTTGTATTTGCAAGTAGCAATCTCTTATCTTTGCTTGTTTATAAAGCCTCAGCTCAAAAACAGAGGGATCTCTTTCTTTGTTTTTATCCTTGTATTGCAGTTTTATGATGAAAACTCCCCTCTGTGTTGTTTCATTTATAAGGATCTCATATGATCCATTTTAGAGCAATTTCAGTTTTCTCTAATTTCTATAATCTCTCTCTCTCTCTCTCTCTCTCTCTCTCTCTCTCTCTCTCTCTCTCTTTCTCTCTCTCTGTCTCTCTCTGTCTCTCTCTCTCTCTCTCTCTCTCTCTCTCTCTCTAACACACTCTCTCTCTCTCTCTCTCTCTCTCTCTCTCTCTCTCTATATATATATATATATATATATATATACACACACACACACACACACACACACATACATATATATATATATGTTTTGTATTCCAGATCAAAACCTGCTGGACCAAATGAGGAGATAAATGAGTGCATTTTCCAATTCATGCAGGCAGTGTAATGCCCAGAGTTGGAAAAGTGAAATGTCATATACAGATCTATTTTAATATTCAAGATAGTCATGCCTATAGCCTGGGCCATATGACCTTGTGCTTATCACTTCCTTCTTAAAGCTGAAATGCATAAACCATTATTTTAATTTAGTTTTATTTGTGAAAATAAACAACAAATTTCAGTGCCTGTGATTATTTTAATGATGCCATAAATCTCTCTAATGGAATGGCAGCTTTCCTCAGTCTTAGAGCAATGTAGCTGTGCAGGGCCAGAAATCTCAGGCTCCAAAGAATAAATTATTGGTCAGAAAGGAAGCACATATTGGGGAAACAGGTATTTATTAATAAGCATTATTTAAGACACTTTAGATACAGATAAGGTTCAAGAGTACATGAGTCAACTAATTAATTCATTGTTTGCCATTTGGAGTATATTAAACCATGTGAAACTCATCCCTTGTCCTCAAAAGATTATGAATCTCTAGTTAGAGGCGGCAATAGAAAATGCAAAACAGTAATTGTTAGTGCAGAAAGTATGTTCTAAAAGTAGAGTTCACAGAAGGGACAGATCACTTCTAGACAGATTAACTAGGCTATATTTCATGAAGAATCTGATATTTCAGTGGAATACGCAAATTAAAAGATTAAATGTTTGTCAAGTGTCTATTAGATGAATGCCCTCTGCTGAATTAGGTGTGGGAATCAAGGAAATTTATGTCAGAGTCCTCCCCTAGAAGAGTTTATAATCTGGTCAAGAAAATGACATATAAACATATAAAAAGCCAAATAACAATCAAAGATATATTTCAAGGCGATGCTAGAAATGAGGGTGACAGAAGGCAGTTCATGATTAGATATGCTAATTAGTTATGCAGCAAACAATTGCCTGGCATTAGCAAAATGAGGCACTCACTTCCTGACCTGATAACAGCATTGGAAATAACAACTTTCTTCTCTGTCTTCCACAACTCCATAGACACTTGGTTTCCCTCCAGTGGATTCAACTGCTCCTTCTCAGGCTCCTTTGCTAATTGGTTCCTATTTCTAAACACTCAAGTGGATCAGGGCTCAGTCTGTGGCCCTCTTCTCTCTTTCATCTACTACATCCACTCGGTTGAGAAACAGATCTGCTTTCATGCCAGAGTGATTCTTTTTAAAATATCAGTCAGCCCTTGCTGGTTTGGCTCAGTGGATAGAGTGTCAGCCTGCAGACTGAAAGGTCCCAGGTTCGATTCCTATCCAGGGCACATGCCAGGGTTGTGGGCTCAATCCCCAGTTGTGGGTGTGCAGGAGGCAGCTGATCAATGATTCTCTCTCATCATTGATGTTTGTATCTCTCTCTCCCTCTCCCTTCCTCTCTGAAATCAGCAAAAATATATTAAGCTATCAGTCAGACCATGTCCCTTTTCCAGTCCCTTCCAAATGGCTTGTCATCTCACTTTGATTAAAACCTAACATTCTTATGATGATCTACGAGGTCCAGTATAAACTGGCCCCTCTTTCTCTCTCTCTCTGACATCACCTGGCCTTGTCAGTGTTCCATGAACAAGCCAGAAACACTACTGTTTTCTTTGCCTTGACTCCTCTGCCCCAAGAAGGGCTTGCTCCTTTACCTCTTCAAGCCTTTACTCATTGAAACATTCCATGACCACCTCACTCTGTCTTACACTGGCTTTTAAGCAGATCCAGATAAAAGCATTGTAGAGCAAGTCATTTATTTAGGAGCTGATTCCCTGGAACAGCTGTAAAGAAATGGGGAAATGAGACTGAGAAGGAAAGGAAGACAATATAGGGTACATACATGAGCAGATTACTCCTGTGACCTGAAGCTGATATCTCATTGGGAGCCCTAGGACACTATATAGAGGATACCTCAGAGTAGTTCCTCATGAGGGGTCTTCATCTACCAATTCCCGTTAGACATTGGTTGAGGGATGCTACAGAAGTGTTCATTCCTGATACTCTAGACTGCCCTGTGTATAGACAGAGTAGCCATCTGTGGTCAGAGAACATCTTTAAACAGAGAATCAAATTTCTTGCAGTAGAAGGCCTTCAATGTGCACAAGAACTTTTAGTACCAAACGGTTGTGGGTGAGCACCCCCAGTGTTATAGTTTCCCCCCCAATTCCCTATGCCCCCTTCCCTGCTGTATTATCCCTGCCACATTTTCACCATATATTTGCATACTATGTAATTTACTTATTTATCTCATTTACTTGTCTCCAATATGAAACACAAAGTTTTGTCTCATTTTTGTCACTGCTGAATTTCTAGTCCCCAGCACCTACTACAGTGCCTGGAACATGAGCAGAAATAACTCTCGACTGTTTACAAATGGTGAGTAAGTGGTCCAGGAGAAGGGATAGACCTTGCCCCAGGTGAACACTGGTTAGGCAAAGGCAGGGTCAGGACAGCAGTGCAAGAGGCCAAGAGCAGAGAACCGCAGGAGCCAATGTTGTGAGTGAGCTGGCATGTGGCAAGCCTGAGAGCAAGCCATTCCTTTGGACTGGAGCAGATGGTTCTCATAAGAATAAAAATAACTAGAGGAAGGCAGAGTCTTGGCCAGACAAAACTGCCAGTATGAGGAATTTGGGGTCTTTTCTGTAGGCAACTGGGAAGAACTAAATGTTTTAAAGGAAAGGAGGTGACCATTGTGTTGTTATCCCCATAAAACTTACATTTTTTGAAAAATGCAAGTATTAGGCAAGCTAATTTGGGGGAATAGGGAATAAAGATGAACTTAAAAGCCTTTCAGGGGCACAAAGTGAAACTGGACAGTGTTTCATTGAGTTCAAAAAGGGGCTTACTGAATGTTGGAGATTGTGTGGTTAAACTATCAGTACCCGAGGTCAGGGTGACAGAGGAGTGACCTAGGGTGACCCTGAGATTTGGAATCTGGAATTTGGTGGCACAGTTAATACATGGAATTTTCAATGACCTGCACCTCCCCCCTCCAAGACTCATTCTTGTTTCCATCATTCTAGGCAGACCCTGTTACAGCCAAACTCTCTTCTGAGTCTTCTGTTGAGTCTCTTCTGGAGCACAGGTGGCTTAAGGACACGAGGCTGGCTGGGCACCCTGGGTTCCTAACAAAGAGGTAGTTTCTAAAAAATGAGAGAAGTGCGAAATTATAAGCAATTTAAAAATGTGGGGACTGGCTCTGATTTCTAAAATCAACACTCAGTCTTGCTTCCTTCCTCTTTCTGTGTGGTTCTTGGGACTCGGAGTGTGGCATAATGCTCTGAGGGATATCCATGAACTACAGTCAAAACTCAATTCTTGAAGTCACTCATCTCGAACAATTTGCTTCTTAACCTGCAACCTTTGTCATGCTGATAGCTATCTGATCAGCCAGAAGACTCAGGCAACAAACAAAGGAATATGAGTCAGTTTACCACTATTAAAATCTCAGGATATCGCGCTATGAATATTTTTGTGTTTTTTTTTTTTTGCTTTTGTTGCTGCTTATTATTATTGTTAAATTTTCATTTTTTATTGTTCATTTTCTTTCCTTTTTTAAATTTCCATTTACATTTCATGTCCTTTTTGTTTTTAAAAAGTGTTTATTTGTAGATTAAATAATACATTAGACATCTACTGTATTTAAGAAAGGTTAAAACAGGGAATCATTTGGGGTCTGGAGTGGATGAATTCTATTTACATGATTTCTAATGGGAAAAAATGATTTGGTTTTCAAATAGCCTTCTGGAAGGAATTAAGTTCGAGAAACGAGGTTCCGTTATGCTTTCTGCCTCTGGATGAAAACTGTGGCAGGCCTATGACTTTTTTTCTCCTACATAATAGACCTGAGACAGGCATAGTCTCATTTCACACTTTAGAATACCAGTCAGATATTAATTTGTACTTTGGCAGGCCTGCTTCATGGAGAACCCTGAAGGGGGAGGAGGGAGTGTGGGTGGCTTCCTGAAGTTTCTCCTCCTGATGTTGCTCTTCTCATCCCCAGACACAAGGCCCCAGCCAGCTGCAGACCCTGGGGAGGATGGGTGGTAGGCAAGTTGAAGGAGAGGGTTAGGTCCACTTGGACTGGTGCCATCATAGACTGGCTTTGCATTCTGTGGGCCTGCCAGATGTAATCATACTTCCCTAATGTGTGTGTGTGTGTGTGTGTGTGTGTGTGTGTGTGTGTGTGTGTGTAAATTTCCATGACAGTGGTGGTAGGGGGTGAGACATTCTCTCCTGAAGGTCACTTTGTCCCGACTGAATCTGTTCTAGATGGTGGCCTGTAACTCTCTCCTCAGTTCCTCGACATCAAGGTTTTACCTCCTCAGTCTGCCCTTCAGTCCTGAAGCCAGAATTAGAGATGAGCTCACACTAGCTCCCTCCAGCATGGGGGCCACATCTGGACCATGGGAAACATTCATGCATCATTTACCACCAAAGCCTGAGGGAGTGCAAATTCCTCCCAAGTTGGCCACTATTTTGCTACTGTCACAGTCTCCTTTAGGTTTCTCAGGCATGAGGTCCACATAGGTGATTTTAAAACAATTCACTGAGATTTGCTTTTTTTTTTTGTCTACATGTAACAAAACATCTCATATTCACTTTGGAATTTGGTATTTTAAGAAATAGACACTCCAAGGGAAATTGAGGCAAGAAGTGTTTGGTTTTAACTTATGTTGTATTTTAATTCCCATTCTTGGATTCCAAGGAGATAGCCTGAGGAAGGAAACATGATATGCAGTGGCTGTGTGTGTGCCTGGAGCACCAAGTTGCTAGAGATAAGTATGAGAGAAGGTCCATGGAGACCGTATGCCAGAAGTACCAACTTTATGCATTTGGGATGGAAAACTAGTGAAAATTTTAAGCAGAGTCATGATTAATCTAGACATGGTCATCAGAGTTCCCAAAATAAGGGAGATTTTCTGAGGGAGAACGTGTGGGAATGTCTATTGTGGAATAACCAAATCTTGAGAAACTCCAGAATTTATGACATAGATAGACTTCCTGGATATTTGTTCTCTCTCCAGCAATTTTGTCCCTAGTTCCTGCTTTATACCAGGCCACCATTACATACCCGCCCACCACATCTTTTTTCCCCCACACTTCTTTTCTTCCTATATTTGTCATCTCAAGCAAATGTTGTGTCTTTTATTCCCTTTCAAATCTTTTCCACCTTTTCAAAATTATTTTTAGCAAATTGAGGACTTTCCTAGTCTTTGATTGTGCTATGAAGTGAAAAAAATAATTTGTAAATGTTTAGCAAGCAATTTCTAATATCATTTGTTTCTAAAGGAAATAGATGTTCTGTTGACAGGTTAAGAGATTTATTTAGATGGTTGGCTTTCTGCTGGTTGTTTTTCATTCCTCATCAAATTAGAGTTTGAATATGCAGGAAAAAGAAAGAATAAACACACACATGTATATACATGCACACACTCAAACAGTGATCAAAGTGAAACCAGACAACCAAGGGGTCCAGGAAGCCTACCACTCCTTGAGTCAATTAAGTGGAGGGCTGAATTATATATGAGCGTTTATTCCAATAATACTGACAGTATGGGAGAGCAGCAGGTCACCCACAAAAATCTGCTCTGCACCCTCCTATAAGCCAGCTGCTTATACTGGGTAGGACAAGAATTACCTGGAGGAGTAGGCGAAAGAAATAAGAATGGGTACAAATGGTTGCAGGTTACAGGCAATGTGGGATGGACTCCATTGTTCCGGTAACAAGGTTGCTAGTCTCTCCAAGACTCCCAGGTCCAAGATTGACTTCGAGCCAGTTTAGAATGTGCTTTCTTTAATTAGAATAAAATAATCAAGGTTAACAGAACATGATTCATGTTTATTATAACCATAGCTAATCCCCAATATTCTATTTATGTCCCTAACAAAAGCACAAAAATGTTTATCCTATTCATTGTGCTCAGACCAGAGCCTTAAATATACTTTTTTGGTTGATTAGGATACATAATATTTTTTTCATAATCTCACTGTTTGTTTGTTTCCAAATTACCTTCTCCTGTATTTTGATAATATAACTCATATTTCTTCTCTACTTTTTCTTTAGAATGTCTAAAGGATCACAAAATTTACTGGATCTTCAGGTCAAAAGTTTATTCCTAGCAGTACTATTTGTCCTCTGAGCATCCTAATATATAAAAACCCAGGGTTTGTAACATCCAAAATGACTAAAGGCTCAACTGACTGCCCACAGCTGCAGGCACTGCAACTGACTGCCAAAGTGGCTGCAGATCATGCCTAGAGAGAGGCCTGGAGAGAGAAGCAGGGTCTGATCCATAGCCTCCATGGCTGCTGTTGATCAGCCCTTGCCTCTCTCTTTCTCTTGAGGCCTGGCCAGCAGCTGTGCCTCTCTTTCTCTCAGGCCTGGCTGGAGTTGCTGATCAGCTCCGCTTTTCTGATCAGGCCCACTAATAGGCCCAGAGATGCTGACAGGCATAGAAACTGACCAATCAGAACCAAATCTGGGCAAAGTGCTAGGACCCAATTGCTGCCTAGGAGGTGGAGCTTTTGATGCTGACTGGCATAGAAACCAACCAATCAGAACCTAATGTGGGTGTACTGCAAGGTAGAACCTAAGATGGGGGCTGAGGAAGGGTTTTCAGGACAACAGCTGTTTTGTGTAAGGTGCAAGAAAGTGGTTCAATCTTTTAATGACTGGTTTGGCAGTATAGTGCATATGGCTGGCTATTAGTCCAGATATAAGGATTATGTATTTTTGCCTGCTAAGAGCACCTCCTCCTGATAAAAAAAAAGCCCTCCCCCCCCTTTTCAAGCAATTCTGTCCTTTATAATTTATCTATACTACTAAAAGGCTAATATGCTAATTAGACCAGGTTGACCAGCCATCTTCCAGATGTCTGATTTCCTTTGAACAAAGCCTGATGGTGGGGGCTCAGGCAGAGGCTATTAAGGGCAACCAGGCTAGCAGGAGAGGGAAGTTGGGGGCAACCAGGCTGGTAGGGGAGAGCAAGTGGGGTGAGATCAGGCTGGCAGGGGAGACCAGTGAGGGGCGATCCGGCAGGCATGGAGAGGGATTAGGGGCAATCAGGTAGGCAAGAAGATGAGTAGTTAGGAGCCAGCAATCCCAGATTGTGAGAGGGATGTTCGATTGGAGAGGGTGCAGGCTGGGCTGAGAGACCACCCCCTCTTGCACGAATTTCATGCACTAGGCCACTAGTTTCATGTAAAATTCTAAGGAGGAAAGGATAGCAAACCTGCATACCACTTTCAACACTTCCTCCCTCCCCCAGCCAAATAACTGTGTTCCTGTGTCAAGGCAGATAGAGAACCAAAGGTAAGGACCCTTGGTCAACTCTATGCCTTTTATCCAAGAATATCAATGTAAGCATTTTACTTTTTGCTTTTAGTCAAACAAACTTTGGGATGGATTTCTCAACTCACTCTCTCTCTCTTTCTCTGTTTTTTGTTTTGCTAATTCTCACCAAGGATATTTTTTCCACTGATTTTTAGAGATAGTGGAAGGGAGGGGGAGAGACAAAGAGAGAAAGATTTTTGTGAGAGACACATGGAATGATAATTACCTCCTGCACACACCCCAATTGAGCCTGAAGCCGAGGTCAGTGCCCTTGACTGAAATCAAACCTGAAATTATTCAGTCTGAGGGCGGATGCTCCAGCCTCTGAGCCAAACCACCCAAAGTTCAATTCTCTTTCTAGGTAGGGCTCAGTCCTCTTTCTCCATACTTCAGGAACTTCTCAAATTTGACCACAGTCTCTGGTCTGTCCTTTATTCACCTCTGTTGGCCCTGCTCTTCCTCTGGCACTTGCTGAGATGTCTGTCCCAGAGTCCTAACATTACTTTCTGTAAAGAGACTGACATTTCTCCAGTGACACAGGTCAGTCCTCCTTAACGCCTCCTGGCATGGAGTGTTTCCAGGCAGTCATCAGGTAACTTGGACATTTAGCCTCCAGATTAGTTAAAAGACTTGCTGTCTGGCAGTGATATTGATTCAACTTGTAAATTGACTCAATTAGCCAGTTTAGAATCTAGTTTCACAGCAGGAATTTTCACACATGCAAATCAGTAGTTTTGTGAAACCTGATGAAATAATGGCTAGTTTACCCTGAAAAGCTTCCTAATCTTGAAGCCAACTGAGTAAATGCCATAGTAATTAGATAATTATTCTAGCCCTGCAATTGCCAGGCCCTTCTGCCAACATTTCTTTCCACTTGCTACAATTCCCCTTCTCAGTTGCCTTCCTAAACAAACAAGCAAATAAAAAAACAAAAACAAGACTGAATTCTTTCCTTTCAGAATATGTCCAATGGGTCGCCACTTCTTGCAGTTTTTTAAAATACATTTTCAATGTTCTACCACTCTCACCTTACTTGTTAAAGCTGCAGTCTTCATATCACTGGATTGACAAGGCTTCACCGTTAATAATGGAGCACACAACCGTAGGGAATACAGCCGGGGCTCGTGATGCTGTGGAGTTTACCCCTTCTGGAAGGCAGTTCCACTTGGAACTGAGTATGCCGTTCTGTCCTAACGGAACTGCCTTCTGGAAGGGACAGAGGGACAAAGGCTCCACTACTCTAAGACAAATGATATCCAAGGTGGATTTCCCTTACATCGATTTCTAATAGAGTCTGAAATTGGCCCCTTTGTTGAACGTAGATTTATCGCCAGCCACATCCAATAGAAACATTGTAGTCTTTGTTGGGAACAAATTCCAGGGAAGCATTTTGTTGGTGGTGATCACTATGGCACTCAAAAGTGATGCTATTTGCTCTAGCTGGTTTGGTTCAGTGGGTAGAGCATTGTCCTGCAGACTGAAGGGTCCTGGGTCAAGGGCACTGTAACTTGGTTACAGACTCTATCCCTTGTCTGGATGTGTTCAGGAGACAACTAATTGATGTGTCTCTCTCATATCAATGATTCTCTCTCTATGTCTTTCCCCTCCCTTCCATTTTCTCTAAAAGAAGAGTCAATGGGAAAATATCCTCGGGTGAAGATTAACAACAACAAAAAGTGATGCTATTTATTTTCTTGTTTTTTACAGTTATAAATATGCCATATATATATATAAAGTTGAGTGATTTTGATTATCAAATTAGAAGTCTAAAAATAGACTTCCAAAGTGAGGTCAGAGCAGTAATATTCAACTGAGGGTTTTGTTGTTTTTTAATATATTTTTATTGATTTCAGAGAGGAAGGGAAAGGGGGAGAGATAGAAACATCAATGATGAAAGAGAATCATTGATCGGCTGCCTCCTGCACACCCCATACTGGTGACTGAGCCCACAATTAGAGCATGTGCCCAGACTCTTCCTTCCTTCCTCCCTCCCTTCCTCCCTCCTTCCTTCCTTCCTTCCTTCCTTCCTTCCTTCCTTCCTTCCTTCCTTCCTTCCTTTCTCTCTCTCTCTCTCTCTTTTCTCTCTTTCTTTCACTTATTTATCAATCTTTAATTTTCTACAATATGCATAAATGACTTTTATGTTAATTATTTATTTAAAAATATTATTCCTAGATGTCTTTTTAATGTTCACTTTCAAAGGTGTTCTTGGTTGGAAGTCTCTACAACACATGGAACCAAGAATGTTTGGTTATTCCTCCCTGTGACTCAAGTTGGGTGTCTCAGGCTCCTTAAACAGAAAACAATAAACAGTGATTTCCCAAGTATAAACTAAAGGGAAGTTTGGCCTGTCAGCAAATTTTCTAAATACACTAATGGCCCAACTGAGCACAACAGTTTGTCTTTTCTGATAAAATTAAGTAGAAAATTATAAAATATTCAATTAATATGATATTCTGAACAACAAAATTAGGTGATTTTGAGTTCTTTCTTTAAACCACTTTTGATCGCTGTATACTTCCTATTCAGAATCCAATAGAGTGATTACAAGTAACATTTTATTGGTGGCTTCCACAGAGTAAATAGATCATATGAATTGTAGTGATTCAATTCAATTTAAATTATCACACTTTTATTGAGTAACTAGGTGTGGGCCCATCACTGGTTTAGACACCGTGGGGTATTCAAATAATGCACACAGTCAAATGTCTTGGAGGTTCTCACAGGCTTGACATAGAAACAGGTTAATGAATGATATCTCTGATATAGATAATGAGCTTCAATATAAGCCTGAGTAACATAAAGCAGGTGTCATGGAAGGTCAGAAGAGGGGGAGGTTAGTTCTAACCAAAGGAGCCAAAAAGGTTTCTTAGGGGAAGTGAGATTTCAGCCAGAAATAAAGAAAAGTGTACAAGTCATTTATTGTTTATAGGTAACCAAATTTAAACTCAAGGAAATAAAAAGGCATTTTATCAACTTCTGTAGTAAGGATGCCTTGCTTCAGATGAGGTTGATCCAGGAACTAAAATGAGGTTATCAGGCTTAGTTTACTTCTCTTTGTTGATTTTGTCTCATTCAAACTCTGCACAAAGATGACTGCTGAAGATAGAAACTTAAGGCTTACAATCCAAGCCTTTCTATTTCCCAGTGACCATGTATTAAAAACCAGTGAGGAGTCTCATTAGTTCTGCTTGGGAACCTGCCCATTCTCGGTGGCCAGCTATGTCACATGTTCATCCCTGTAGGGAGTGGGATAGGGGGAAGGCATCATGATTGACAGTTCCACCTGATTGGATAGAGGTGCTGGGGCTTTCCCCAAAAATGCAACCTATAGGGCAGAGACATGTGCAAAACTAATGGACAAACACTGTCATTATCATATTCCATTTCAGATGGGTAGAATGTGGTAAAGTAATATGAAGGCAAAGCATTTGTGAGGAAAGGGAATAGTTTGGGCTAGGATGTAAACGCAGGTAAGTGCGAGGAATGTTTTAGAAAACAAGAGTGTAAGGTGCTTGTCAAGTGCAAAGTAATTCTAAAATCTATACCAATGATTACAGTCTCTGAATTGACAAAGTTTTGTAGATTTCTTTTACTTAGAAATTTTTACCTGCGTGGTGTTGGATACATGCAACTGTATGTTCAGCAAAAAATTACTTAAATGTGCCGAGGCCGGTTTGGCTCAGTGGATAGAGCATCGGACTGCGGACTGAAGGGTCCCGGGTTCGATTCCGGCAAGGGCATGTACCTTGGCTGTGGGCACATCCCCAATAGGGGGCGTGCAAGAGGCAGCTGATCGATGTCTCTCTCTCATCGATGTTTCTGACTTTCTATCCCTCTCCCTTCCGCTCTGTAAAAAATCAATAAAATATATTTAAAAAAAAAAAAATTACTTAAATGTAATGATAACTTGCTGTTTGGAATAGAATCTTTGATGAATATTTGTATAAAGCAAAGAATTATCACCAAAAACGCTGACCTTTAATTTTCTGTTTTGTACATTTAAATTATTATATATAGAATAATGTATGCCCAAATTAAATATTTCTTAAAATAATGAATTTTTAATCCATTTAAAATATAACTCAAGCTCTTAGAGCATTTCCTCTTCCTAGTAAATGTTTAGTAAATGTACATAAATGATTCCTTGAATTTATATCAGTAATTATAAAATCATCTACCAGTTTTAAAAGCTTATTTGGACCAGACCTTTGTGTGTGCCTTGGCATAGCAGTGACTGACTGCGAATTCATTGTATGATTCATGGTCCCCAGGGGCCTGTGGCGATACTGGGTTGAAATAGCACCGATTGATGTTTTCACCCTTTCTATCTTTCAGATGGAAATGAAATAAAAATCTATTTTGTTATTTAATATTTGTTGCATTGAGCTAAGATTAGAGATGGATTTAAAATTATATCCTTGCTAACTTAATTTAAAATCTAAATTAGATATACAAGATTCTGACCTTGGGACATAAATTATAAAAGTGACAACTTAGTGAAAAACTCAGAAACAAAATTCAAACAGAGATAGCAAAGTATTCTATTCATAATATTTGCTGGTAATTGACGAAGGCATAGCACTAAAATGTCGATTTCCAATTCTAGCCCTTTTTTGAATTTCATCATTTTAACCATGACACCTTTCTTCATTCTGCATGAGTTTCTCTGCATTCAAACTGTATATATTTTACAGAGAGGTTGGCAAGTTATATGAAATAATAAATATGGAATATTTTAAGTTCCTCAGAATGAAGTTTCCACAACAAAATGAAATAATAATAGGGTACATCGTATGAACTACATCTAATCTTACGAAGCAAGTAAATTAGGGATTAAATTTCACATATTAGAAGGATTCATTTCAAATATGATTTTAAGAAATATTTTACTACATCTAAAATAACTCAACCTACAAAAATTTGATACATACACAACTTTTGGGAAACATTTTGCACTAGGCGAAGGTACACCTTTGTGATTCAATTAATAACCAAAGCATAAAACAACTCAGAATAAATAATTCATTCAATCCATGGTACTCAGAGTTATGTGATATTTTAGCATTTAAAAGTATTAGCTGTAGCAGGTGGTTGACACTATCTGACACTGTCTGACACAATTTGAGCTTATGGTAGCAACAAAATCTAAACTATTCCAATGTTCTCCTCTATGAGACAAGCCATTATATAGACTTAGACAGTGAGGGAAAAAAGTATTAGCAAAGAGCCATAGAACCATCATCTGCTTTTAAGTAGTTTATATAATAATATCATAAATTTTAAACAGAAGAGCTACATATGCCCTATCCTGTTAAAGTGAGTGCTTAATGAAGGAACATTTTGTGAGATACTGAGTTAAAGACCCTATGAGCTAATAATGTTTGTAATATAATACTGTACTGTAGAGATAAAGGTAATTTCAGAATACATAAAAATAGGAAAAAAGTTGTATTGCCCTATATTGAAATAAACTCATTACATAAAATCACATAGAATTTGATTACAAATGAGACTAGAAGTTTTATTGAGGTCAAGACTGATGATAGAAAATTGAGGAGTTTCACAAGATGCTTAAAAACATGTATAGTCAGACCATATTTCATAAGAAATAACTGACATAGTCATAAAATTTTAAACAAGGCTCAATGTGAAGTGGTGCTTCTATGCTCATTAACAGAATATCATTATCAATATTATCCATGTCCAGTATGGGAAACAATAGATGGTTCAATGTCAAAAAGGATAAGAGAAGATGGGTGCCCGCCTCCTCCCTCCCTACTAAATGGATCTAGCACACCCAATGAAACTGATGCTGAGAGCATGAGAAAGAAGCTGCAGTTGTTGGACCTTATCTTCAGAAATTCCTCCAAGTCTGTCTCTTATTCTATACTAAAGGCCCAATGCATGAAATTTGTGCACAGGGGGTGAGGGGCTCCTCCCAGCCCAGCCTGCACCCTCTCCAATCCAGGAACCCTTGAGGAATGTCTGACTGCCCATTTAGGCCTGATTCCTCTTATAATCCTGGACTGCTTGCTCCTAATCGCTCACCTGCCTGCCTGCCTGGTCTTCCCTAAATTCCTCTCCCCTGCACTTGCCTGATCGCCCCCCTCACTGCCTCTGTATACCGGCCTGGTCACCCCTTACTGTCCCTCTGCCAGCCTGGTTGCCCCCAACTGTCTTCCTCCACCTGCCTGGTTGCTCCTCCCAACCCCCTCCTCCATGGGCCTGGTCATCCCCTGCAGCTCCCCTCCCCCCTAGCCTGGTTGTCCCATGCAGCCTGCTTGTCCAGTCATTTGGTTGCCCCTCACTAATCTGCTGGCCTAGTTGCCCCACAGAGCCTGCTTGTTCAGTTGTTTAGTCGTCCCTCACTAGCCCCGCCCCTGCCGGCCTGGTTGTAGGCAGCCATCTTGTGAGGGCTTGATGGTCAATTTGCATATTACCTCTTTATTATATGGGATTCAGTGTTGCCAGTTTCCCTTACTTTCTCAGCTTCTTTCTTTCTGATTCTTAGCTCAACTTTCTATCACTCTCTAACATCAAATTTTGCTGACCTGGATTTTTGACTAGCAGCTCTACTTTTCACCTTTGAAGTACCTCCATGACTTGATTATTGATGGTTTTGTTTTTCACCTACATCCTCATGAATAATAAACCAGAGGTAGAAAACATCTACTCCTGTTCCCTGTGGTTGCCCGGAGGAGCCTGTACTGATCTGTTCCTAACCCAAGTAGATACTGTTTGATTATGCAAGATCTAACTTAAACTCAAGAGAAAGATTTTGAGCAAGATACAGCAAATTCAAGACACACTCCACTTAGATTGATTAGGATAGCTGTCCATCCTTCCACTAATCATCCAATTCTTCTGACAGAGTATGGCTTCTGTTACAATTCTTGGTACATACAAGGGCTTCAGGAAATCCTATCTAATAAAAGAGAAACATGCAAATTGACCATACTTCCACAAGCCATGCCCACCAGCCAATCAGGAGAGGATATGCAAATTAACCCAACCAATATGGTGGTTAATTTGCATATCCAGATGCAGAGTGTAGACTAAAGGCAGTGTAGAAGGAAGCTAAGTGCTGTAGAAGAGAGCAAAGCTGAGGAGAAGCAGGCTGAGTGGCGGATAAGGGAGGGAAGTAGGCAGGGCAGTGGAGACAGTCACAGGAAGCCCTCTTCTTCCAGGAATCTTCCTGCAACAGGCCTCTAGTATTTAATAAAAGGATGGATGAAAGAATAGAAAAATTATTTTAAATACCAGCCATAAGATCTGGGAATGATAGCACTAGTTTTTGAGGGTGTGCATGAAGAAATAACATGATGAATCTTTAATTAGCAGAACATGTTTGTTAAAGACTTATATTCACATTTCTTAAAAACCAAAACAGGAACAGGCTCAGCATACATGAAAACATGTATGTTTTAAAACAGCTTTGAAAATAATTTCTTGTATAGAGGAAGGCCTGACTTCTGCTGTGTGAGCAGTTCAGTGTTTGAAATTTATATGCCTAGGTACACACTCTCCTGGAGGGCAGTTCATAAAAATGCCAATTAGCTGGCCCACGTCTTCTTCACACTCTGGTTCTTATAAGCATATGTAGATGTATACTCTACTCACAAAAATTTAGTTAAAATAAAGAAAAAGACAGGTAACAAGTGCACTATCCTAATTTCTTGCATGAAAAGCTGCACATTTTCTCTAGAAATCCTAAAGAAAGGTGTTTATAGAAATGGTTGATGAAAGTGGCCTGGGCTGGCATATAAATGCTTACTGTGAGAGATAACATCCTAAATACAGTGGGTCTCTTTCTATCAGCTGCTACTCAGTGTTTATTTTTCTTCAGATTGATCGGCTGGACGTGGATAGCTTGTTTAGCAATATTGAATCTGTGCATCAGATATCAGCCAAGCTGCTGTCATTGTTGGAAGAGGCCACAGCAGACGTGGAACCGGCCATGCAAGTAATCGGTATGTTTATTCTCTTCTCTGTTCTACAATGCAGCAGGAAATAATATTTCAATACCCTTCCTTTGCTTTGGTTTTATGTTTCTGACTCATCCAACTTCCCAGGAGGTATATAAATGCTAAACCCCTCTTCAGGCTCATTGTAATTACACAAACTCTGTATTTATTTTGAAATGGGTTGATATCCATTTGCTGAAGTCTCTCAGTAACACTAAACACACCATTTGCTTTTTTATTTTCAATCTTTCAACCTCTTTGCCTTCCAGATGTTCTCATTTTGTTTTATGGTTAACACGTACTTGATCCTTAAAAGAATTAAATATTTAAATATTTAATAGCTTTACTGATTTTAGTCACAATGTTTTTCAGATTTATGCCTACGAATCCATTGATTTGGGGTTGCAAATTCTTTTTGTGTGAAGATTTTATATGATTTCTGAGACACACAAGTTCAACTTTTTCCATTCCTTTCCTTTTTTTCCTATATATTTGCTTTCCAAATAATTTTTCACTCTCACAATAAGATTATTTTCTTACTCTGGTAAGATTTTTGAAAACAATAGAGCTATCATTGGAAATACATTAAGGCAAGTTTTTATTTTCTTCAGTTCTTGGGGCTTCCAAAGGAATACTGTGCATGAACTCATTGAAAGCAGTTGCCACATTAGGATCTCATATACATAGCCCCTGTAGGCCAAGAATTATTAAAATATTTTAAAATCATTTTTTGTTTCAGCATAATATGTAAAATATGCTCATTATAAAAATATCAAAACAGTTCAGGAGCACACGGGGTAATTTACCTCTATAATAAGAAACCTTCCCCATAAGAAGCCACTGTCTTCCCCATAAGAAGCCACTATTATAAGTTTGATGTGGATCCTTTTGTTTGAGACAGACACAGAGACCCAAATACACACCTTATATCTTTATCTATTGTATCTTTTTTTGTTAGTGGAAATCAGAGTTATAAAAATGGCATGATACTGATCTTGTTTAGCATTTATAAATGACCCAAAGATCGATAAACAAGGCTGATCTTATATGAAAGGTTAATCAACCTGGCTATTTGTAGGACTTTACAGATTATCCCACAGACAGGCTTAAATGCAATCATTTCCTGTGATTAAATGTCCTCATTATATACTGAATATTTGTGTTCCCACAAAATTAATTTGTTAAAGCCCTAATTCCAATAAGATGATGTTTAAAGCTGGGCCTCTGAGAGGTAATTTAGGTTTAGATGAACTCCAAAAAGGCACTCCCTCATGTTGGGATTAGTGTCCTTATAATGAGAGGAAGGAAGACCATAGTTCCCTCCCTCTGTCCCTCTACCAACTGAGAAGATCCAGTGGTCCTCACCAGAAGTCGAATCTGCTGGCACCTTGAGCTTAGACTCTACAGTCTCCAGAACCATGGGAAATAAATGTTTGTTGTGTAGGTCACTTAGTCTTCGTTATTTTGCTGTGGCAGCCTGAGTTAATTAATGCATTTTCTAATACATTGTAAAAAATATTTTCTAGAGTGAAGACTTCATTCATTATCTCTTTAGTTTGGATTTATTAGCCACTCATTTATTAATTCACTCCATGAATAGTTATTAAGCAGCACCATGTTCATAGACTCATGCTGCATGGCATTCTCAATATCAAAAGATGAAAGAGTTCATCTCCATCCTGCAAAAGTTTGCAATCAATCAGCTCCTTGAATTGAAGGTAGTAGTATAATATACCACCAGAGTAGTTTCTATACAACTGCAGACCTTCAGAGGATAAAGAGAATATTCCTGGATGGGGGATCAGAGCTGGACTCTTGAAGATATTACTTGGGCTTAAAATACATAGGTCAGATTTCAACAGGTTAGGTATAGCTTGGGAAGACTGAATGGAAGCATGAACAAAAGCATGGACAGCAAATGCCTGATGCCAAGTGTATTTAGGACTTGGAGAGTGAACAAGTCAAGCTAGAGTGAGGAATTCATGCAAGGGATGAATGACAAATGAATCTTTAAGTATAGAATAGAAACAGACTATACTCAAAATCAAAGTTTGGAATTTTCTCTGCAGGTAATAAGGAGCCATTAAAAGACTTTTCAGCAAGGGTGTGATGAGACACAAAGTTTCTGGATAAATAAAACTATAGTAGCTGTGAATAGAATGGATAGAATGAGGAAATGATTTCTAGACCAATGGATAGGTAATTATAAGAAATACAGGCATGTGGTAGCAGCATCTAAGCTAAGGTGGACACAGTAAGAATAAAGAAAGCATAAAGAAGATCCAGTGGTTGATTGTACATGCCAGAGTCAAAGACAATTCCAGGTTTAAGAAGCCCAGCCATGGTTGCCTGGTGGTTAAGCATTGACCTACGAACCAGGAGGTCAGGGTTCGATTCCCAGAAGGAGACATGTGGCCTGATTTGCCTAGCACATCCTGGTTTTAGGCTATTATTCAAGCATTCAGTCCAGTTTAGCATTTGGCTTGGATTTTCTCCTTTTTAAAGGAGGATCATTATTAATAGTTGCATTTCAAGAGATTTGGTAAGACCTCTACATTGTACTTCAATTTCTGACACAGTGTCTCCTGGTAGAGGGTAAGAGGCAGGTGCATTTGACAGAGTTCTCACTGCAGCACATGGTAAATGCTGAAAGACAACCCATCTCTCCTTTCCCCACCTTTTCTAGTCTCAAGGAAGCTTACATCTTCCTTTGAAATGTAGCATGCAGGGCACTGGTTGATAGAATGACATTTGAATGTGAGCAGCTAGCAACAGCTAACTGTAACCTGTTCTTCTAGGGATGAGAGAGATATTTGATGCTGCAGATCCTGCTATCCGCTGATAGAGCAGCCAATTGTGTCATGGCCCATGCTGGGTGGCCCATGCTATAACCTGTGGAGGCATGAAGCCACCAGGATTAACAGTTAATGGGTTGAGTGGGACATGTACAGAATTAAAGATTAGGTGTAAGTGCAATATGTGGGGGAGGCAGGGGCTGAGCTGTCCTGCTACAGAGCATCTAGATGCTACTACCACAGTAGCATAAGATAAATGTTAGCCATTTATCTTATGCTCTAAATCTATAACTTCTCATTGTCTATAAAATCTACAACTATTTTACTTGGCAATAAACCAATTCAGAAACAAGGTTTAGTGTACACATGTTTAAAAAAATTAAGTATTGATTTTTCTGTTTCTCAAGAAAGTTGATGATAAACAACACACAAAATACTCACCATCCACCATGGGGTCCATAAGACAATCAAAATACATAAATGTGCTGAGGGAAGTACCAACATCAAAAGACAGTCATTACATTAAAGATGGTGCCCCTTACTTTAAAACATTTGACATTTGCTGTCAATGCTTTTTACTCATGTTGCTACTTCAACTTTGAATCTTCTTCCCAACCTGTACCCCACTTGTTGAAATCTAACCTACCATATATCTTTAAGCCCAAGTGCACATGATGTTTGCATGTAGCTACAGAAGTTGTATTTACAAGTCACTCCATACAGCTTGACTTCATTTAGGTCAAGTGACCATTATCTTACATTAATAAATGTGATAACAAACTGAGACATAAAAACCATATAATCATATCCATCGATGCAGAAAAAGCATTTGACAGAATCCAACACCCTTTCTTGATAAAAACTCTCAGCAAGGTGGGAATGTAAGGATCATACCTCAACATAATAAAAGCCATATATGACAAACCCACAGCCAATATCATACTCAATGGGCAAAAACTAAAACCATTTCCCCTAAGAACAGGAACAAGACAGGAATGTCCACTCTCATCACTCCTGTTCAACTTACTACTAGAAATATTAGCCATTGTGATCAGAAAAGAAGAATAAATAAAAGGCATCCAAATTGGAAAAGAAGTAAAACTGTCCTTAATCGCAGATGACATGATATTGTGTATAGAAAACCCCAAAGTCTCCATCAAAAAAATACTAGACTTAATAAATGAATTCGGCAATGTAGCAGGATACAAAATTAACACCCAGAAGTCTATGGCTTTTCTATACACAAATAATGAATTCACAGAAATACAAATTTTAAAAAGCAATCCCATTTACCATTGCAACAAAAAAAAATTAAAATACCTAGGAATAAACTTAACCAATGAGACAAAGGACCTATATTTAGATAATTTCTCTCATTTTATTTTATTATTATTTTTCAATATTTTAATCTTTATTGTTCAGTTTATTAATTACATTGTTCCCCTTTCTTTCCCCCTATAGCTCCCCTCCACCCGGTACCCATCCCACCCTCTGCCCTTACCTCCCTCACCACTGTCCTCTCTCATAGGTGCATGATTTTTGTCCAGTCTCTTGCTGCACCTCCCACAGCCTTTTTCTCTCCAAGAATTGTCAGTCTATTCCCTCTCTATGCCCATGATTCTGTTATATTCACCAGTTTTTCCTGTTCATCATATTTTTAATTCACTTGACTTTTAAATTCATTTGTTAATAGATGTGTATTTGTTGTTCATAATTTTTATTTTTACCTTTTTCTTCTTCCTCTTCTTAAATAATATCTTTCAGCAGTTCATATAATATTGGTTTGGCGGTGACGAATTCCTTTACTTTTCCTTATCTGTGAAGCACTTTATCTGACCTTCAATTCTGAATGATAGCTTTGCTGGGTAGAGTAATCTTGGTTGTAGATTCTTGCTATTCATTACTTTGAATATTTCTTGCCACTCCCGTCTGGCCTGCATCGTTTCTGTTGAGAAATCTGCTGACAATCGTATGGGTGCTCCCTTATAGGTAACTAACTGCTTTTCTCTTGCTGCTTTTAATATTCTCTCTTTATCTTTTGCCCTTGGCATTTTAATTATGATGTATCTTGGTATTGTACTCTTTGGATTCCTTTTGTTTGGGGTTCTGTGTGCTTCTTAGACTTTTAAGTCAATTTCTTTCACTAGAGGGGAAGTTTTCTGTCACTATTTCTTCAAATAGGTTTTCATTATCTTGCTCTCTCTCTTTTTCTGGCACCCCTATAATTCAGATGTTGGCATGCTTGAGGTTGTCCCAGAGGTCCCTTACACTATCTTCAATTTTTGGATTCTTTTGGCTTCTTGCTTTTCTGGCTGAGTGGATTTTGCCTCTTTGTATTTCAAATCTTTGATTTGGTTCTTGCAGTCCTTTGGACTGCTTTTAGGTCTTTATGTAATATTTTTTATTTCAGTCAGTGTATGCTTAATTTCTAGTTGGTCCTTTTTCATATCCTCGAGGGTCTCATTTATCCTTGAGGGTCTCATATCCTCATAGGTCTCTTTCATTTCTTCATAGGTCTCATTCATTTTCTCATAGGTCTTGTTCATTTCCTTGTAGGTCTCATTAAGTTTATCAGCCTTTTCTAGGAGCTTCTTGAAAAACCTTATAACCATGGTTTTGAACTCTATATCCAGTCGATTTTTTTTCTTCCATTTCTTTCACATCTGATTTCTTTCCATGTCTCTGCATTGTGGCTGCTTTCCTAAGTTGGTCGATAAGCTTTGTGTGGTAGATGTCCTCTAAGGGACAGTGGCTCAGCCTCCCCAATTACCTGAGGTGGATACTCTTGTTGCAGTCCTTTATGGGTTGCAGTTAAGCCTAGATTATTGTTGTTAGCACTAGGAGGGTTTGACCTCCAGGCCAATTGGCTGTGAGGATCACCTATGCTCAGGTTGGGTCGGCAGAGTCTCTGGGCTGAGCAGGAAGCCTTGATTTCTGTCAACCCCACCCTATGCGGCATCTGGGTCTCTGTGCCGGGTGGTAATGGCTGCACGCACCTCTGAGAGAAAGCTTCTGCCGAGCTCTACCAGCTGCCGGACAATACAGCCTCTCCCCAAATGAGTATGCACACCCAAAGTCTCACCCAGGGTTGTAAAACAATGCAGTCCGGTGGTTTCCAGAACAAGAGAGCAAGTCATGAGTCCTCTCTGTGTACTCACGCACTTCTGCTGTTCCCAAATTTACGTACCCTTTCCATAAGCTCGCAGACCTTTGCAGCACCCGAGTTTCAGTGTGCTTCCTTACTGTCCAGTTTCAACCCGTATGAGTGTGGGTTCCCTGAATCTCACCTGGAACTGGGTAATCAGTGCAGTGGGATGCCTTTGTCTCCCTCCCCATTCGAGAAAACCAGCCAGGTTTGCAGCCACCCACCCTATCTGGGCACGCACGGCTCCAAACCTCTGATTCCGCGCGTATCTTCAACGCTGCCCTCCGCTGCTCCTCTGAGTCACAGTGTCCTATCTTTACTTTTATTTGTGGAATTTTCACTCATCCAGCTTTCTGGTGATTCTGGATGATGTTTGTTCTGTCATTAAGTTGTAGTTTTGAAATTGTTGTGTGGGGCAGCAAGACAGGTGTTTACCTATGCCGCCACCTTGGTTCCTCCTCAATTTCTCTCATTTTAAAAAATATGTATCTTATTGATTTTTTACAGAAAGGAAGGGAGAGGGATAAATAGTTAGAAACATTGATGACAGAGAAACATTGATCAGCTGTCTCCTGCATACCCCCAACTGGGGAGGTGTCTGCAACCTAGGTACATGTCCTTGACCAGAATCAGACCTGGGAGCCTTCAGTCTGCAGGTCGATGCTCTATCCACTGAGCCTAAAAGGTTAGGGCAATTTCTCTCATTTTTTATTCCAAGTTTCCATGGATGGGCCTGTGAGCAATATAAAGCAATGGCTGTTCATGAGTTGACATCATAATCAGAAGTTTGCAGACAGTCCAGTTATGATGTACAAAAATAGAAAAATCAATTAATTCCAATAATAACTTAAAAGTATTTAATTCAATTCACAGAATCAAAGAAAAGATTTTGGAAGTTTATTGTGTCAAAGTTTAATTTTCTGACCTTATTGTAAAGGTTACTGTAACTTTAAAAATTAAACTTGTGAATGTAAATGATAATACAAATGCATATTTTGATGGAATTCAGCATCACAGTAAAATAATTTTTTTAATATAAAATAAATCTATGGAGTATAAATGTCCTGGGATTGATGATGGTGCACATGTAATAAAGCTGTGCTATTATATTAACTGGAATACTAATTAGTAAAACTTCACACATAGCTTTATATGTACAAAGTTTTAAAGAAATACATACAATATTTGGAAGATAAAGTTGGTGTTAATTTTAAAAATAATCCTATGCATGTCACATTTTCCTTGCTTCTTGGTCACTAATCAGCTTTTAGAAATTGCATTTTGTTCAAAATTATTTGAATGTTTTTAGTTAAAATATTCAACACACAAAGGAAAAGGGTAATTTCAGCTTTTTAATCTTCATAATTGCAATTACTGGAAAAAAGTTTCAAATGGGAAGACAAGGAAATAATCCCTATGAAAATAAGGAATTAACTTAAAAAATTAAACAATGAGAGTTCATATTGTATAAAATATTTAATTTTGAAATTTGTGATTAAATTTTGGAAATCATGACTTATGGGAGGAAGCTCTTGATGGAGCTCCTATTTAATATCCTGTACCAGGTTTTACAATATCTATGTTTGGAAAAACATTCAAAAATCATAAATAAAAACAGCTTATTTGGTGAACTGAATTTTTCAAAAACAAAAACAAACAACACATACAAATGGAGGCAAAGACAGTATTTGTCAAAACATTTGCACCCAAATATTTACACATTTTAATATTAGAGAGATTTGTAATCATAATTTGAATATCTTCTATTTAGCAGACTTTTCTCTGAGCTTATTAGGTGTCCCTGTGCTCACAGGGGAGTATTTTCCAAATTTAAAATAACGTGGTTTACATATTTGAGCAGCAAAATAAATAATGCCTGTATTAGATTTTAATTCATAGGATAAAATAAATAGCAAGTCCAGACTGATAAATGAGGAGAAAGGAAAGCTCTTCCTTATGATGTATTTCAATGAATAAATATAGAAGGAAAGAGGAAAATATAATGTTACTATTAGACAAACTCTATAATCATAATTGTTACATACAATAATCCACTGATCAATGCTAGGTTTAGTGGATGAAAGTTTGAGGAGAAATATACTTTTAATAGTTTCCAAGTATCTCCTAAATATTGATTAATCTCAAAGGAGAAGAAAGGTGGTGACTTCACAATGAGAAACCAGACAGAGAACATCTTAACCAAGTGATCAAGGTCAACGATACCAGGAAATAACACATATTCACATTATGAAATTTGTAATACAATGTGCTGAAGGGGGAAAAATCACATCTGTGGTACTTCTGTCCAAAATATGTGCAACCATAAGAAAACTCTAGACATTGGCAAACTCACATGAGGGTTACTTGACAAAATTATTGATCAGTACTCTTCTACAGTAAAATGTCAGTCATTAAACATAAGATAGGACTGAGAAAATGGAGTCTTTTAAATGCTTTGAGAGACTAGGGAGAAGTAACAAATAAGTGCAGGTGGAAGCCCGGATAGATTGTAGAACAGTGAAGAGACACCAGGGTTGAAATTCAAATGAGGTGTGTAGTTTAGTTAATTAAATGTACTGAAGCAACCTTTATTTCTTTTTTCTGACAACTGCACTAGTGCTGTGCAAGATGTTGACATTGGGGAAGCTGAGTGAGGAATATTTGGAGCCTACTGGCACTATTTTTGCAACTTTTCTCCACTAAGTGTAAAATTAGTTCCAAATAAAAAGTTAAAAACATTATAGTTTACAGAAAAAACAAAGATGTTTAACATTTCAATTTTACTAATTGTAAGTTATACTTTGAAGTAGCTTATAAAAAATAGGAAAATTATTTAAAAGAAAATATTTAAACATTTAGCCCGCTTCTGAAAAGTAGAGAGTAGAAGTCATATTTTCACACACATACACACACACACACACACACACACACACACACACACCTTACCCTTTATATCTGGGTTAGCCTTGTGGCTTGCTTTGTCCAATAAAATGTGGCAACAATGATGTTCTACAACAGCATTGTGACATGCACTCTCTGCATGGGGAGAGAGAAGGCTCAAATTACCCAGTCATTCCAGTCAACACAATTAAGGCCTTGCCCATGTGAGTAAAGCCCTCCTCAGCCAGCTGGCCCCCAGCCACAGACTGCAAGTGTATGAAGAAACTCGCCGCACATGGAGACATGCCATCCCAGCTGAGTCCTTCTCAAATGGTGAGCCCAGAGAATTGTAGACAAACTGTGTTTGTTTCAATTTGGGGATGATTGCAGCAATAGCTAACTAATACACTGAGAAGAGATTAATTCAACTTAGATGATGAGAAAAAACTGGATTTGGGAAGTGGGTTTAGAGTTGGGACTTGAAGGATGTAGGAAGGTGGATATTGGAACAAATGACTTTCTAAATAACAAATGGCATAAAGGCCTCAAGGCAGGAGGGTATGGGAAATGCACACACTGCAATATACAGATCTTGTAACATAGAAACTCACACCTGAAACCTATATGGTCATATTAACCACTGTCACCACAGTAAATGTTTTTAATATTTCTCAAATTGATTACCAGTAAATTGGATGGCCATGTTACCCAAATAAATAAATAAATAAACACAAAGTGGAGCTGGCTGGTTTGGCTCAGTGGATAGAACATCAGCCTAAGGATCAAAGGCACATGCCCAGGTTACAGGCTCAATCCCCAGTGGGGGGCATGAAGGAAGCAACTGATCAATGATTCTGCCTCATCATTGATGTTTCTATCTCTCTCCCTCTCCCTTCCTCTCTGAAATCAATAAAAAAATATATATATTTTTTAAAGTGGCTGGAGAATAGTGCCAAGGACCCTCCATGACCCCATCTGTGATAGCCATATCAATGCAGAGTTCACTGGCAATTTCTATCACTAAACATCTTTCACCAAAGTTCTTAAATTTCATAAGATAAACTGATTCATGGTGAAGTATTCCACAATCAGATTACCACAAAATGAAAAGACACAGGTATCCTATTTCTCTGTCCTTAGATAACATGCATAAGAGTTTGTGTTTCACAGCTCTACTGTCAAAGGGAAACTTTCCCGGTACCTAGATAAAGCAGGAGGAGGATTTTACTTATTATCCTGAGAATATTATCTATCTGCAAAGCTTGATTTCTTATGTATGTAACAATTTAATAAAATGTGGATTTCTTTACCAGAGATCCTAGTCATGTTTTTCAAACAAATCAGATTCACTGAGTGTGTGTGGTCTCTAAATGCTACCAATATACATATATGCAACTTGGTAATTCACATACTTAATATGGCAACACGTGTTTTTCTACGAAGGGCTATTTAACATATCAAATACATTTGGACATTTGGTAAGAGTGGATAGCAGCTACAGTAGCCACTTTCCAAAGATGGTCCTCCATGGACCAAGCCTCCCAGTAGTTATGCTGCTATGTATGTGGTCTAGTCCCATTTTGTCTATGGATGGCCCTGAGACTCACTGTGTCAACAACTGGGCCTATGCCTTAAGAGAAGTTGGCAATTTCTACTTTTATGATTTGGGAAGTTTGCCATTTGGAAATCCAGCTACCCTGCTGGAATATTACACAGTGAGGTCCCATGGAGAGAGATCAGACCTGAGACTGTGTAGACTGAGACCATGGCCCAGCACTTCAGCTTCGCCCAGCCTTCCCAATGTCCCTGGTAAGGTGCCGGATTTGAGAATTCGCCATCTTGGACCATGTAGCCAAATAAGCCCTCTGATGACTGTATCCCTAAGAGATATCAAACAGAGCCGAACTCCACAGCTGATCCTGGCCAACCCACACAATCCTGTGAGAAAATCAAAAACAGGTTTTGGTTTAAGGCCCTAAATTATAGGGTGCTTTGTCACATAGCAATAGACCAGCAAAACGGGGCTGTGTCGTCTTCTATGCATTTGCAGAAATGTTGTCATGTTCCATAGTGTGACAGAAAAAACTGAGTTCAAGTATGTTAAAGTCCATTTTATGTGCCCGCCTCATGCACACTGGGCTGAGAACCAGAGCTGAAAGAAACTTGTGGGAAAGGAACTGCAATTTCTCACAGGTGAGTGTGTTCTTGGAGAGAAAGGCAATGGATAGGCTCCCATTCTTTGAAGTGTAGGGGGCGATGTTGTTCCACAGCAGCACTCTGTTCTGCTGAGGCCCTGACTCATGTAGGCCCCTGGAAGAGGGTCTGTGCCTTTCGCAGGTCTTATGAGGAGAGCATTGTTACTGACAGTTCATGTTGTGTTGCCACAAGTGAGCTCACCTGAATAATTTTTCTACTATTATTATTGTTACTGTGTGTGTGTGTGTGTGTGTGTGTGTGTGTGTGTGTGTGTGTGTGTGTCTTACTCAGAACATAGCCAGATTTGACTCAATGAATTGTGCACAGCTGGAAAGCTCCGAAGAGTCCTGCGCACTAGAATGGGTGAGGTTGGCAGGGAGAGATCCAGAAGCAACAGATGAAAGGTCAGGGCATTTTATTCCAAAGGTTAGCAGTAACAGGGAAACTGTCAGCTTAAAAGAATATGACAGAAAGAAAGAGGGAAGGCTTCAGGGCCAAGTACACGTCCATTCACGCAGGAAAGAGAAAACTAGCAGAAGACAGGCACCAGGACATGAGTGAGGTGGCATGGACCCCAGGACTATGCGGATTTATTTCTTTCGATAAAAGCAGAAGTAGGGTGGGTTGTTACTAAGTTCCGTACTTCCTTAACTGAGGAGAGCATTACATTCTGTGATGTTCTACTGCTGGGGCTGGCTGATGAAGGTCAGTTGGGTAGCTGTGCAGTCCCATTTGAATGGAGCTATGAAACATCAGATGCTTCACAGAAAACACATGGAAATAAAGTACTACATTCTATGAGTGTAAGAGTTCTCTGAGTCCCTGAACACTTTCCCAGCAGCCAGCAAGGAAACATGAGAAGTGGGTTGGCAGAGGCGCAGACCTTGAAGGCTCACAGTAGTCCGGAAAGATCGTGGCCTTTGGAGCAAGAAGGTCTGTTTGAATTCTGGCGCTGTGACTGCTAGCTCTGTGGGTGGGTTAGGACTGCACTTTCCAGCTTGGAATAGAAACATTGCCCAACAGACTTAACCAAATAGGGACTTTCCCCCTCAAATAACAATAAATCTATAATTCGATAGTTCACCGGGGCAGCTGCCTGCTGGCTCCTTGCAGCTTTTTCCTTCATAGTATTTGGCATTTGGCTTCATGGCCTCAAGATGGTTACTCTACTGCCAAGCATGCTTCCTGCAAGAAATAAGAGCAAAACTACCTCCTCTCAAGGCTTTTTCATTGGGGGGTGGGGACAGACGCCCTTCCCAGTGACCTCTACCTATATATCATGAATTTATTTCACACACATTTCATTTTGTGCACATATACATTCATACAAAAACACACACTTGCACATATACTTGGCCACCCCTATCTACCAGAAGTTGGAAAAAGTCTGTAGTTTTAACTGGGTGCATTGCTGTTCTAAATTCTGTTCATTTGGGAAAAAAGAAGAAGAATGGATAAACAACTAACAATGGATACCACATTCATTTGTTCATATTTTAAGTGAGGATAGCTAGTCCTCCATTGGAGAAAGACACAAGACACGGGGCACACCGCCGCCAGAACATAGAACCATGCAAGGAGAATTCTCTTCTGTTTTATGGCTGTTGTATCACCTGCTCCTAAAACAGTGTTCTCAAAAGACAATTCCGGGATGAACAAAATGAATGGTAGATGGGGATAATGAGAAGTGTTCAGTATACTGGCCAGCACGCAGTGAAAAGTCAGCAATTATTATGTTGTCTGAGAGTCTACCTGTGGTTTTTCCCAGGCTGTTTTCAAAGGCTGATAGGTAGCACAGAGCAACTGGCTGTAGCAGAGGCAAACCATCTCAAGAGAGTTGCTTACTAAAATGTGATGAATGGAGAATTACGGGTTGGTCTAAGAACTGAGACCTCACAGTTACCAACATTGAGAAGGGAAAAGTTAAGGTTTCTTTTCCTAAGTCAGCAAGGGGAAACCTTAACTTTCAACTCTCAGAGAACCAGTGTTTTATTTTGTTGAGGTATAATTGACATTATATTAGTTTTGTATGTATAATATGATAATTCCCTACATATATACTTTGCAAAATGATCACCACAATAAGCCTAGTCAACTTCTAAGCACCAACGTTTTCTTAATGTGCCAGTTGTTTTCAAAACCCCTATCAGAGTTAAAGTATCCAGGATGTCAGAAAGCTGCAGGAAGAGACTGTGAGTAACCATTAAAATAAACAACCATATTATTGAACTTAGCACTGGATTTAAAGAGCATCCAATCCAACCTCATAATTCAGACAAATAGTGAGAGCCTGATTTGCCCCCAAGAGCGTCAGTAATTATGGACAGTCAGAAGGGAATCCTTGCTCTCTTCCTAATACAGGTCATGTTATGTATTATATACCATCCATCTTCAGTACCCACTAATGTCCCCATGTGTCCTTCCAGCTGCCAGGCCACCTCCCACTGCCAGATGTGCTGGGTGGGTGCTGCCCCAGCAGTGGAATAGCCTCTCCTTTGAGAGATTCCATAATTGTATGACACTATCCTTTCTGTCACTGGACACAGTGGTGGTCATGGGGCAGGACCCACACTCCACTCTGGCTCCCTTCCTTTCTCTCTTTTTCTCTGTGTGGTCCAGCTCCCCTCACTGGTCCCATTCCTCGCCTCTCTTTCCCTCCTAAAATTGCTGTTACCATGTCACCATAGACTCAGAATTGTCCAATCCAATGAACATGCTTTTCTGTAGTGCTTCCGAAAAGCTTTTACTGAAATGTTCCTGTTGTCAGAAAAAAATATGATGAGTCCTAGGGAATATAGAATTATGACCTGAAGTCACAGGCATGAAATAACTTTGTAGTCTCATTTTCTCTTAAGAATTAACGTAAATGTTCAATTCTACTGTTTTATATGAAAATAATGTTTTTCCCCAAAATATCTTAATAAAATTGATACTCAAGGGATTTGCTTGCTTAATTTTTTTACTTTTAATATTTTTATTATTTAAGGTCTTACAAATAATAGTACAGGTGTCTCCTGTTTTTCCTCCCCAATGACCTCCCCCCAGCCTCCCCTACCCTGCAGCACTTGCCCTTGCCTCCCTCCCCACTCCCAGTGTCTTGCTTCTGTTGGTTGTGCTTATATGCATGCATACAAGTCCTTCAGTTGATCTCTTAGCCCCAACCCTCCCCTACTTTCCTGCTGTAGTTTCACAGTCTTTTTGATGCTTCTTTGCCTATATTTTTGTTCAAAAGTATGTAATGTTCTTTATTATCCATGAGTGAGATCATGTGGTATTTATCTTTCACTGACTGGCTTATTTCACTTAGCATAATGCTCTCCAGATCCATCCATGCTGTTGCAAATGGTAAGAATTCCTTCTTTTTTTTTTACAGCAGCACAATATTTCATTGTGTAGGTGTACCACAGTTTTCTAACCCATTCATCTGCTGATGGACATTTAAGCTGTTTCCAAATCTTAGCTATTGTAAATTGTGCTGCTATGAACATAGAGGTGCATATATTCTTTCTGATTGGTGTTTCTGTTTTCTTGAGATATATTCCTAGAATTTGCACTACTGGGTCAAATGAAAGTTGCATTTTTAATTTTTTGAGGAAATGCCATACTGTTTTCCACAGTGGCTGCACCAGTCTGCATTCCCACCAGCCAGTGAAGGAGGGTTCCTTTTTCTCCGCATCCTCTCCAGCACTTGTCATTTGTTGATTTGGTGATGATAGCTATTCTGACAGGGGAGATAGTATCGCATTGTTTTGATTAGCAACTCTTGGATAATTAGTGACTTTGAGCATGTTTTCATATGTCTCTTGGCCTTTTGTAAGTCCTCTTTTGAAAAGTGTCTATTTAGATCCTTTGCCCATTTTTTTATTGGATTGTTTATCTTCCTTCTGTTAAGTTGTATGAGTTTCTTATAAATGTTGAAGATTAAAACCTTATCAGAGGTAACATTGGCAAATATGTTCTCCATGCAATGGGCTTTCCTGTTGTTTTGTTGATGGTTTCTTTTGCTGTGCAGAAACTTTTAATTTTGATGTAGTCCCATTTGTTTATTTTCTTTTTAGTTTGCTCTAGAGCTGTATCAGTAAAGATACGACAAATGTCTGCTATTTTGTTGCCTATGGCTTCTTCTAAGATTTTTATGGTTTCCCATCTTATGTTTAAGTATCCATTTTGAGTTTATTTTTGTGTATGGTGTAAGTTGGTTGTATAGTTTCATTTTTTTGCATGTCTCTGTCCAATTTTCCCAACACCATTTATTAGACTGTCTTCTCTCCATTGTTTGCTCTTGCCTCTTTTGTCAAATATTAATTGAGCATAATGGCTTGTATAGATTTCTGGTCTATAAGTCTGTTCTTGTGCCAGTACCAGGCAGTTTTGGAAACAGTGACTGTATAATATAGCTTGATATCTGGTATTGTGATCCCGCCAACATTGTTTTTATTCAAGATTGCTATGCTATTTGGAGTTTCTTTTGATTTGAGATAAATTTTTGAAGAATTTGTTTTAGATCTTTGAAGTATGCCATTGGTATTTTAATGGAGATTGGGTTGAATTTACAGATTGCTTTGAGTAGTATGGACATTTCAATGATGTTGATTCTACCAATCCATAAACATGGTACATTCTTCCATTTGTTCATGTCTTCCTCTCTCTCTATTTTTAGCGTCCCAAAATTTTTTGAGTATAGGTCCTTTGTCTTCTTGGTTAAGTTTAGTCCTAGATATCTTAATTTTTTTATTGCAATGGTAAATGGGATTGCTTTTTTAATTTCTCTTTCTGTGAGTTCATTATTGGTGTATAGAAAAGCCATAGACTTCTGGGTGTTAATTTTATATCCTGCTATATTGCCAAATTCATTTATTAAGTCTAGTAGTTATTTTGACGGAATCTTTGGGGTTTTCTATGTACAATATCATGTCATTCGTGAATAAGGAGAGTTTTACTTCTTTTCCAATTTGGATGCCTTTTATTTCTTCTTCTTATCTGATCACAATGGCTAGTAGTTCTAGTACTATGTGGAAGAGGAGTGGTGAGAGTGGGGATCCCTGTCTTGTTCCTGTTCTTAGGGGAAATGAGGTTAGTTTTTGCCCATTGAGTATGATGTTGGCTGTGGGTTTGTCATATATGGCTTTTATTATGTTGAGGTATGATCCTTCTATTCCTACCATACTGGAGTTTTTATCAAGAAAGGGTGTTGGATTTTGTCAAATGCTTTTTTTGCATCAGTGGATATGATTATATGGTTTTCATCTCTCAATTTGTTTATGTAGTATAACATATTTATTGATTTTCGGATGTTGTACAATTCTTGCATCCTGGAATAAATCCCACTTGGTTATGGTGTATGATCTTTCTAATGCAATACTGAATTCAATTTGCTAGAATTTTGTTGAGGATTTTGGCATCTATGTTCATGTTATTGGCCTGCAATTCTCTTTCTTTGTATTGTCTTTATCTGGTTTTGGGATTAGGGTAATGCTGGCTTCGTAGAAAGAGCTTGAAAGTGGTCCTTCCTCTTGAATTTTTTGGAATAGTCTGAGAAGGATAGGTTTTATTTCTTCTTTGAATGTTTGATAAAACTCCCCTGTGACACCATCTGGTCCAGGGCATTTGTTTGTTGGAAGTTTTTTTTTATTACTGCTTCAATTTCCTCCATTGATATCATCCTATTCAGATTTTTTTATTCCTCCTGGATGAGTTTTAGAAGGTCATATTTTTTTTAGGCATATGTCCATTTCTTCTAGGTTGACCAGTTAGTTGGAGTAGAGTTGCTCATAGTATTTTTTAATGATTCTTTGTATTTCTGTGGTGCCTGTTGTTATTTCACCTCTTTCATTTCTGATTTTGTTTATTTGGGTCTTCTCTCTTTGCTTCTTGGTAAGCCTGGCAAGAGGTTCATCAATCTTGTTTATCCTTTCAAATAACCAGCTCTTGGTTTCACTAATCTTTTGTATTTTTTTTGTCTCTATGTCATTTATTTCTGTTCTGATCTTTATTATTTCTTTTCTTATGCTAACACTGGGCTTTTCTTGTTGCTCTCTTTCTAATTCTTCAAGTTGCAGAGTTAAATGGTTTACTACCAGTTTTTCTTGTTTTTTGAGGTAGGCCTGTAATGCTATGAACTTCCCTCTCCGCACTGCTTTCACTGTGTCTCAAAGATTCTGGATTGTTGTGTTTTCATTGTCATTTGTTTCCAGGATGTATTTTATTTCTTCTTTGATCTCTTTGGGGATTGTTTAATAGTATTCTATTCAGCCTCCATGTGTTTGAATTTTTGTGATTGTTTTTACTGTAGTTGATTTCTAATTTTATGCCATTGTGATCTGTGAAGATGCTTGATATAATTTCAATCCTCTTGAATTTGAAGAGACTTTTACTGTCCCAATATGTGATCTATCACTGAAAATGTCCCATGTGTCCTTGAAAAGAATGTATATTCTGTACTTTTGGGGTGGAATGTTCTTAAGATGTCAAATAATTCCATCTCATCTAGTGAGTCATTTAGGATTGATGTTTCTTTGCTAACTTTTTGTCAAGAGGATTAATCCAGTGATGTTAATTGGGTATTAAAGTCTCCTACTATGATTGTGTTGCTGTCAATCTCTCCCCTGATATCTTCCTGAAATTTTTTATGTGTTTGGGTCCTCCTGCATTGGACGCATAAATGTTTACCAGAGTTATATCCTCTTGTTGTGTCAATCCCTTTAAAATTATGAAGTGGCCTTTCTTGTCTCTTGTTATGGTATTTACAGTGAGGTCTATTTTGTCAGATATAAGTATTGCTACCCCTGCTATTTTAATTTTGGTTTACCTGGTATTTTTCCATCCCTTCACTTTCAATCTGTGTGAGTCCTTGTTCTGAGGTGGGTCTCCTGTAGGAAACATGGGTCATGTTTTCTTATACATTCACTCACTCAATGTCTTTTGGTTGGAGCATTTAATCCTTTTACGTTTAATGTTATTATTGATAGGTACTTGTTTGTAACCATTTCTATACTTTATGCCTGTGTTCCTTCCTCCCTTTTTGATTTTCCTTTTTACAGATTTTCTTTTAGAAATTCTTGCTTTGCTAGCTTGGTAGTGATAAACACCCTTAGTCTTTTTTTGTTTTGTTTTGTTTTGTTTTGTTTTGTCTGGGAAGCTCCTGATTTCCCCTTCAATTTTGATTGATAGTCTTGCTGGAGAGAGTATTCTTGGATTCATTCCTTTGCTTTGCATCACTTTTAATATCTCCTTCCATTCCCTTCTAGCTTGATGTGTTTCTGTTGAGAAATCATTTGATAATCTTATGGGGGTTCCTTTGTAGGTTACTCTCTGTCTCTCTCTTACAGCCTTTAAGATTCTTCGTTGTCAACATTTGCCATTGTAATTGTGATGTGTCTTGGTGTGGTTCTTTTGGGATTCATCTTGCTTGGGTCTCTCTGTACTTGTGTAACTTTTTCCTTCCCCATATCTGGGAAGTTTTCTGTCATTATATCTTTAAATAGATGTTCTAATCCTTGCTGCTCTTTTTGTACTTCTGGCAGCCTTATTATATGTATGTTATTTTGTGTTGTCCCAAAACTCCCTTAGGCTCTCTTCCTGCTTTTTAATTTTTTCCTCCAGTTGCTGTTCAGATTGGGTTTGTTTCTCTACCTTATCATCTAATTCACTAATTCAGTTCTCTGATTCTTGTAGTCTACTTTTGAAACCTTCCATGGTGTTTTTGATTGTAGCTATATCACTTTTTATTTCTTCCTGATTTTTGCATAGGTTGTTGATTTTCTCATCCACCTGGTGAATGAACTGTACAACCATTACTGTGAATTCTTTTTTCTGTCATGTTGTATGCTTCTGTTTCACATATCGCCTTTATTGGAGAGTCCTCTTTTTCTTTCCTCTGGGGATTGTTTCATTGTCTCCCCATTCTTACTATATATAACCAGAAGGTTCAAAAGTCCAGTTGGGTGGGCCTGGGCCATGTGCAGTGGAGACTTCATACCACCTGTTACTGAAGTGCTTAGACACCAAGATGTGTGGCTGCCATGGGTTAGTGGAAACCAGGCTCACCCAGGATCAGAGTCACTGGCACTCAATGTGGCCTTGTACACAAATCTAGAATCAGGGACCCTGCCTACATCATGCTGAAAAAGAGACCCCACTGGCATGTGTTGAAAATCAGAGACCCCTAGTGTGTGTCAGAAGTCAGATACCCTCTGTGCCTGCACCAAGAATTGAGTATCAGAATCTCTGTTGCTTTTTGCAGCCTTGCACTGAATATCAGGTTCCTTGTATGTGCATGCGCCAAGAATTGAAGTCACTGGTTCTTAGTGTGAATGCACTGGGAATCAGGGATCCCAGGAGCATGAGATGAGAAACAGAATCAGGTTACTGGTGTTCAGTGCTGCCACTTGTGCTAAGGATCAGGGTCCTGGGTATTTTAGGGGACTAGTTGTACAGTTATACTATGTCATCTGGAGGTCCACTCCTGTGCTGTGGAAAACAGACTTCCATATGTGCTTGCCCAGAATCAAAATCAGATGGCACTGCCGCCCTGTGTGGGTGTGAGGTGTGGTCACCTGATTGCATTGCTGGGAACAGATTCTCAATGTCTGCATGCTCCCAGGCTCAAATTCCCATGGTGGAGCTGCAGCCCCGTGTGAGGGGTGCTTCTAGCAGTTCTTATGATGCTGCAGTGAGCCTGAGGGGAGGAGGATGGGCTCTGTGACTCACAGAAATCTGAAGCTGGGATGTTTGGATTCTTGTTGTCTGTGGGTCTACAGCTGTGGTTGCAGGTCTTTGTCCCCAGTGGCTGCAGGGTCCTGGTTTGTGACTTAGACCAGATTAGGTAGTGGTGAGGCTAGGATCCTAGTCTCAAGCAGCTCTGTTTTTTAAAATGGCATGGACTCTGTGACTGTGCTGGCTGCCCCTGGAGTGTCAATGGTGGCAGCAAGGTTTCGCCATCTAAGACTGCCCAGTTTGGCAGCGCCTTGGAAGACCTGCAGGATCTAACTGTCCCTAGCTCATACACACACACACACACACACCACCACACATGTCCACACACTCCTCCATCGTCCTCTCACTTTCTCACACTCTTTCCTTCTTTATCTTCTTGCCAGTCGCAATCTTAATCTGGAAGTTGGGATTTGCTTGCTTTAATCCCATGACTGTATGCACCACCAACTGGCACTTGCTTTTAGTGTGAAATTCATAACCCTAACCAGGGTCCCTGGGGTATCTTTTTTTAGTATGTTTTATCCCCAAGTGAGATAGGAACTAAATGAGACCAAAAGCAAAGAATGGTGGCTTCTGCAAACATTCTTAACCCATTTCATCCTCTTCTTTCTCACTTCCCTTCCTCATCTTATTCTCCACTGGAGAACAGAAAGAGGCTGAGACCAAAAAGGGAAATCACAGAAGTGTTCTGGCATTTTGGCAGGCTAACCTACTGCCTTGTTTGGTCCCAGCCTTGGGGCTCGTCCACAGAGGATAAGCGGATATGGGGAGCTTTCCTTGGCACTCCTAGGTTAAAGTTGCCTGTAAACTCCTTTCACTTGTGTATGGAACTCAGGGAAGTAACAGCAGAGGCTGTTAAGATCTCACCTGATCGCAGACACTCTTTCAGGGAGTGGGCCATATACCCCTCTGTCCTTGGAGCCATCCCACTCCTTCTCTGTATTCTAAATACTATCTCAACAATTGTTTTTAGAACTATAGAACTTCCTTTTGGAATATATTTTAGACCTTAATTTTCACTTATTTTAACTAAAATTCTCATTTAACACCATGGTGATTGGTTTTCAGAATTAAACTTATTGCGTATTTTTTCTCTTGTTAATATAAGTGACTTCCTACTTTAAAACTCTGTCTTTTTGGCTCAGGTTGCCATAACAAATTACTATAGACTGGGTGGCTTAAATGAGAGCTATTTACTTCTCACAGCTCTGGAAGCTGGAGGACCAAGGTCAAGGTGCCTGGCTCTTGCTGAGAGCCCTCTTCCTGGTTTGCAGTGAGCCTCCTCCCCATATCATCACCTGGTAAAGACAAAGAAAGCTCTGGTGTCTCTTCCTCTTATTGGGGCACTAAGGCCATTGTGGGCTCTTTCCCCTCATAACCTCATCTAAACCTAATTACCTCCAAAGGCCCCACTTTGGAATACTATTACACTGGGGGTCAGGGCTTCAACATGTGGGTTTCAGGGAAAAACAAACATTTAGTCCATAATATTCTTTATAAGTACCAGTTCATGAGATATTTTCAAAATTTTTTTTAAAAAATAAATTTCATGGCTAATAAAGAGGGGATTTTCACCTAGCCATGATTTCACTCCAAATATTTTCCTATGAGTGAAGGAAAAAAAAACAAAACAGAGCATGTTGATTGGAATTAAGTTGAGCTGGGAGAAACATAAAACAAAACAAAACATCACTAGCCTAAATAAGATGTTCATTTCTCTATTGTGTAAAAGCTTAAAGGCATTTTAAGTCTAGACCTGCATGGCAGCTCTGCTCCACAAAGTCTTCTGAAATGCAAGCTTCTTCCAGTCCACAGAACTTCATGGACAAGGTAGCATCAAAGTTCCAAGCAACAGAATGAAGGAAAATGTGGTGAAGGAGAGGTCAAGGATGACCTAGCTGCCTCTTAAAGCAAGTTCCTGGATATTATCACAGGACACTTTTACTTCTATCCCATGGCCACAACTATTGCAAGGCAGGCTGATAAATGTAGTTTTTATTTGGGGCAGCAAAAATCCCATTGCTAGAGAGAAAGGGGAGTGCTGACATTGGGGGACAACAGCAGGCTCTTTCACCAGCAAACTTGTTCAGTCTCCTTGCAGCCTTTATCACTATTTTGTCATTGGCTTTGCTGATACCAATCCCACTACCCAAGTTTTACATCTCTTTCCCAGATCTTTTTCCTCCAAATCCCAGAGTCAAGTACACAAATCCCAAAGGATTCTTCCACTTGAATATACTCCGGGTGATTCAAACTCTAAAATTAAACTCATTGTCTTTTCACTTAATCTCTCTCCTTATCTTGTCCTCATTGTCCATCCATACAGTCACTGAAACCAGAATCCTGAGGGACACCTAATTCGCCCTCTTCATCTCTCACATGTGCTGAACATCGTTTTCTTTCCCTCTTCTCCACCCTTCTTGCTTTTTCTTTAGTGGTTAAAGCTAGCATCTATTCAGCATTTTCACATTCAAGCTGCTGATATAAATAAATACATTAAATACTTTCACTCATTTAATCTTCACACAACCCTACAATTGTTATTATTCCAATTTCTCAATGAGGAAATTGAGAAACAGAGAAGTCCAGTCAGTTTCTCAAATGTCATAAATGTAAACGGTAAAACCAGAATTTGAAGGATGGTTGTTGGCAATTGAGCACTCTCTCCTAACTGCTATAACTTCCTGTTTTAGCCCTCATTGCTAACTTCTTGTATTTTTATGGAAGCCTTTCAATTGGTATCTCTTTTCCTGTCTAACTCCTTCCCAAATTCCAATTTTCATATGACTGAGTCCCAGACTAATCTCTCTAAAAGACAGTTTAGCCATATCAAGCTGCTGCCTAAAATGCATCAGTATTTCTCCATCACCTTTGGGCTGGAGTTTCAGCTCCTTGCTGATAAACAAGATCCTTCTGGACCTGGCTGCTGCTGGCCAATGCAGCCTCTTCTGAAACTTCCCACGGACATGGCATCGGCAGCTATATGAACCTGCTTGCAGTCTCTGTACAGAGCTTGCTCCCTCAATGTGTCTGTGTCCTTTTGCCCTCACTCAGCTCCTTTTTCAAGGGCAGACTGTTATGGAAATAGCTCAGAGTCTTCAACAACAGAATGGGCCCTACCTGGTTTGCCTCAGTGGATAGAGCACGAACACAAGGACGGAAGGATCCCAGGTTCAATTCTGGTCAAGGACGTGTACCTTGGTTGCAGGCTTGATCCCTGGCCCTGGTCAGGCACATGAAGGAGGCAACAAATCAATGTGTCTCTCTCACATTGATGTTTCTCTCTCTTTGTCTCTCCTTGTTCCTCACACTCTCTCAAAAAAAATTAATGGGAAAATATCCTTGGGTGAGGATTAACAACAACTAAAATAATATGTGGACAAACTTTTCTGTTAAAGATAATATTCAGCTAAGATGCTGACTTCCCAGCAGTTGAAAAAATAAAAAATAAAAGAGCAGAATAGGTGATCCTCTGTGTTTCATAGCTCTATTGACATACTTTCCACATCGTGTGGTAGATGAGCTAGCATCTGTGATCAGCAAACTGTGGCTCCCAAACAACATGTGGCTGGCTCTTTGGCCCCTTGAGTGTGGCTCTTCCACAAAATACCATGGCCTGGGCAAGTCTATTTTGAAGAAGTGGCATTAGAAGAAGATTAAGTTTAAAAAATTTGGCTCTCAAAAGAAATTTTCATCGTTGTACTGTTGATATTTGGCTCTGTTGGCTAATGAGTTTGCCGACCACTGATTAGTTCTTCTCTCTCCCTGAAGTAAAGGCTCTACTTCTTTTAATTAGATGCCATTTTCCTAGGACAAGAAGATTGCTCGATTATCATTGGTCTAACCTGTTTTACCTCCCTAAGGGGGAAGTTCATCTTGGAGTGGAGTCAGGATAATTCAGAGGCCTCTTGGTTTGACCTGGCACATCCTGGCATGGACATGCTGGTCTGGAAGTAAAGAAGAGGTGGGCCAGCAAGAGGAACATGAATATATTTACATTAGTGAAGAGAGCAACCTGCAACATAGGAGTAATGACACCAAGACAGAAAATGCACTCAACATCCTTGGGACTTGTTTTTAAAGGAGATGAATGGGAAATTTAAAAGGGCGCATTCTTTTTTTCCTCCTTTTGCATGCCAGCCAGTGCAGAATGTCAGGCTGTAGGGTTTTTAAAAAGAAGCACACAACAGTCATATTTATTATAGAGGATTCTGGTGCCTTTGTGACAGGCAACAAGAAGTGAAATTACCTTCACTGGTCTTGGTTTAGTCCCTTCACCACTTCTAATCATCCCTTCAAACCCACATACATTAGTTAGAGGAGTTGCCCTTCACCACTGAAGAAACGCAGCCGCGAGTTATGTTACCGTGGAAACGAAATCATTATTTTTTTTGCTGCCAGACACATGGCTTCATCTGCACTGTTATGAAGCAGAATACATTGGTAGGGCTGGGAGAAAATCAAATATTCTGCCCGCCAGTGCTGTAAGTGGCCGCTGGGTGAATAAATGGCTTCAATTAGAGTACTTACATACCTTTTAACTTTAATAATTATTATTAGGGCCCCAACAGAATTTTACTTGGAAAAAAATAAAACCTTTGACTGTGTTAAAGGGAGATATACATTCTTTCAAACTAGACCACTGTGTTAAAGAAAATACAAAGGAAATTACAATTAATGGTTTCATTGTGTGTAAAATAAATGCCTTTTCCTTTGTTCTTTGACTTTCTGACTTGATTCTATTGTGGATTTATAAGCGTCCTTACCTCTTTCTTTCTTTTGTTTCTATGCTGCTTTGTAGTGAACATACATGTTGTGCTGGGCTGTGTACATTCAGAGCCTCTCTCCCAACTCGCTCCTGAGCATCTTCAGAGCCGGCTGCTCACTCCCACTGCTGGGCCGAATTCTCCGCCCAGCCCAAGGCCTCACACTCCCATGTGCCACCTGGCTCTGGCCCTGAGGGGCTCTTCGGGTCTTTTGCCCAACTAAATGTAGTCACTATCCTATTTTATTTTCTCTTCTTATAACTACTCTGTTTCATATTCTGTGTGTTGCTGTCTTGAAGTGCAAATCTACAAGACCTGCATTGCTAGAATAATCAACTCAGTACAATCCCAGGGACAAAACAAGAATTCTTCATACCTCCAGTTCCAAAGATTCTCACAGTTGCTAAGTTTCTGAAGAAGTCTAACACACACACACACACACACACACACACACACACAGGCTACAATCACGGGGAAATCCCATATAATGAAAAGGAAAGATGCCCAGTCGGGTATAGCTCAGTGGTTGAGCATTGGCCAGGAACCAATAGGTCACCGGTTTGATTCCCGGTCAGGGCATATGTCCAGGTTGTGGGCTCAATCCCAGTGGGTGGAGTGCAAGAGGCAGCCAATCAATGATTCTCTCTCATCATCGATGTTTCTATTTCTCCCTCTCCCTTCCTCTCTGAAATCAATAAAAATGTATATTTTTTTAAAAAGGAAAGAAAAGCCTTTCATTGGCTGGATATGAATTAGAGAAGTGCTGGTGTTTTAATTCTAGAGATAGAGCAATATTAAGAGACAAATGACATTAATTGAGCAATTTGTCAATACTGGGAATGCTTTACATCCCATTTAATTCTCAAACTCATCTCCAGAGATGCTATTGCTTATTTCTATTTTTACAAATGATAGAATTGAAGTGGAAAGAAATTTTTAAAGTCATTCCCTAAGTCACCACACAAATGCTACATGACAGTGATTTCTGATTCTTTCTAACTGCATCAGTTTGTACAGTGTCCAGCAAAGCTCTGATGTGTGGAAGGATAATGAGAGAGAGAGAGAGAGAGAGAGAGAGAGAGAGAGAGAGAGAGAGAGGAAGGGGGAGGGGAGGAGAGGGGAGGGGAGGGGGGAGAGAGAGAGAAGAATATGGTCTTTAATTTTGGCTTTGTCAACAACAAACAACATGAAGATCAAATGACAGTTTGTGAACACAAAATGAATAAATCACCTGCCACCTATTATCCTAATACCTACACTAATTATTCCACTAATACCAACCATAGCAGTACTGGACTAGAAATTTAGGCTCCTGTTGCTAGGACTTAGGGAAAATAATTTCTTTTAAACTTAGATTTGTCTATTTTTATTTAATAAAGATACATAACCTCTTACTAGTATCTCTTCATATATACAGAGAGTTGAGCCATTAATATGAACAAAACATGTTGAAAATACAAAGGGCACTTCTATTTCTGAAGGAAGAGTGACTAGTTGTTAGCACAATAGGGCCAGACTAGTAAGTCCGTATCTCTCCCAATCAATTCAGCCCAAATCATCATCAAGCCCAAATCTGCAATGCTTTTGAGAGCAGACCCTATCACATATTTTTTGAGTGTATCCCAAATCAACTTAACAAGGTGCAGGGTAGGGTAATGGATGCTTAAAAAACATTTTTAAGTGAAGGAGTGGGTTATTAAGTCAAACCATTGTTCAATACCTATTTGAGCTGCCAGAAACCAAATTTTATCATAGTATTAAAATAATTTCTTAAATGCTGGGACACAATTCGCCCAAGATACTTTATGAAGAAGACAGTCATGATCTTGTTTACAGTATTATCCAATTAACATTATTTATTATGTCCATTATTTTAACAGAAATAATGGCCAAATCTTTTAATTATAGCATTTATTTAAACTTCATTGCTTGCCTTTCAGAGAACCTCAGGAAATGTTGGTGGAATATATATATGAAAATGTCATTTTAGTGCCTAAACTCTCACTTCCCATACTTTTATTAAATAACAATAGCTGCTCCCTGTTGAGCATTTACTATGTAATACTGGCCTCTGAACTTCACACACACACACACACACACACACACACACACACACACACACACACACACAGTGTCTTTAATTTTAATAAGGATCCTAGGAAGTTGGGTCTGTTATTGTTCCCATTTTCTGTGAGGAAATAGGCTCAGAAGGTGAGAATAAATTGTCCAAGTTATAACCTGTCCACATTGACAGCACAGCCCAATCCCAACCACACAGACAGGCCCTAAAAGGCTGCACACCAGCCAGGTGCACAGTCACCGCTGAGAAAACCAGCTTTCACTGGCTGCCTCCCTCCCTCATGCTCATTATCCTTGGCTTATAAAAGAAAGGAAGGGAGGGAGGGAAAAAGAAGGGAGAGGGAAAAGAGGGAGGCAAAAAAGGGAAAGAAAAGGGGGGAAAGTCACTAAGTCTCCCACCCCTTTGGAATAACCACGGGGATAAACTGGTACCCATCCAACTAGTTAGTGTTGCTGAATAATAAGTGTGTGAAGTCCCCATGGGGTCTGACTTGATATCATTTTGCCTTTGTCTTACGTTCATCAGGAGAAGTGTTCCTGCAGATTAGAGGGCCACTGGAAGATACTTACAAAATCTACTGCTATCACCACGACAAGGCGCACAGTGTCCTCGAGTCCTATGAAAAGGAGGAGGAGCTGAAGCAACAATTGAGCCTCTGCATCCAGTCCTTACAGTAAGACCTTTTCCAATGACCATTTCCTAGCAGGGAACATTTTAACTGGATGCAGATGAAAGATCTCACGTAAATCCTGGGTTTTATGGGACTGGTGGGAAGCTCTACTTTGTGTTCTCTTTATGAAAAGCTGGCATGCCAGAAACCCTGATTGACTTTTTTCCCCCTGTGCAAAGATGACTAAAAATAACAGAGGAGAAAACTCGGGTTCTATGGAAATAGAATAATGCAACATCGAAAAATAAAATGTCCCAGCCAGTATGGCCCAGGGTTGAGCATTGACCCAGGAACCAAGAGATCAGGGTTCCATTCAGGGCAGGGCACATGCTGGCGTTGTGGGCTTGATCCCCAGAAGGGGGTGTGCAGGAGGCAGCCGATCCCTGTTTCACTCTCATGTTGATATTTCTTTCTCTCCCTCTCTAAATAAAGAAAAGTGAAATGTAGAAGAAAAGTCCCTCCTTAAAGCTGTTGTTACTTGCTGGCTCCACGTAGATCAAGGAATGTGTGACAACACATGGCTCTGTGATGCCTGGAGAACATGAGATAATCAAGTCAGTGGCCTGTTCATGACTCCCTAGATGGCCTTCACCGGAAGGGACACTGGCGAATGCTGTTAGTGGTCAGCCCCTGTTAAACTTTGTTTCTGGAAAATTAGTCATGCTTCCCTCCTCATTCCTAAATTGTTGGTGGGAAGTGCCACATAATATTTTTTTGCACTATAAAAATCTGAAAAATATAAAAAACCTTGAATAAGATAAAAACCCTTGCTATTCCATGTATTAACTCCTCACTAAACCATGTATTAATAACCACAATTTGCATTTTTTCTGATCTGATCTATATGCATACATGTGCACATGTGTTGAGGGCGATTCTTTTACATGAAATTGACATTTTATTGTATATTTAGTTTTCTACCGCTTAAAGCCAGAATGTCTGCCCTAGCCCATATCATACCCAGTGGTTCTATTGTGGTCTTTCATTTTTCAGGATTACTTCTTGTCAAGTGGTTTTGATTAGGCCGAGAGAGCTATGGTCTATAAATCAATGCACACCAGCCAGTCTGACCCTTATATACACACTATTGCAAGGGCCTAAATAAGGGTTCTGATAGAGTACAAAAAGCTGGTAGCTGAATTACAGTGAAATCAGGAGACTAAGCGAGACTACGCTAGAAAAAGTCTTTGCAGATGAGACCTGGGACTGAAAGTGGGTTAAAAACTAACTTTATTGCCCTCTACTGGTCATTAAGTTATTACAGTTCTTTATCCATTTTTTCTGCCCACATTGTGTAAAAGAAAATATATTTAAGTCACTAAATCTAAATAATTTACTTAGTGCTTGTGATGCACCAAGCATCATTCTGGGATGAGTGCTAAAAATACAAAAATAAAGAAGTCTTAGACCCTGCCCATTAGGAGCTCAATATGATCAGGTAATTACTTTTTTTTTAAATCCTCACCTGAGGATATTTTCACATTGATTTTTAGAGAGTAGAAGAGGGAGAAACAGAGAGAGAGAACATCATTGTGAGAGAGACACATCAATTGATTGCCTCCCAGGCCCCGACCAGGGCTGGGGATCAAGCTTGCAACCAAGGTACGTGCCCTTGACCAGAACTAAACCCTGGACCCTTCAGTCGCTGGGCTGACGCTCTGTCTATCCACTGAGCCAAACTGGCTAGGGCTGATCAAGTAATTCTTAAAGATAATATGTAATGAGCAACTCCAGTTCATTATTTCTCCACTATTTAAAAATTAGTTCAATGTTAGCAAATCAATTCACAGAAACCTTAAAGTTTGAAGTTGGTTGTATTTGTATTATTAAATTAATATATTAAGAGAGAAACCACGATGGCAGCATAGGTAAACACCTAAACTTGCTGCCTTACACAACAACTTCAAAACTACAACTAAAAGATAAAATGGACATTATCCAGAACCACAGGAAGGCTGGCTAAATGGAAATTCTAAAAAATGGTTAAAGAACTGTAATAACTTTATGACCAGTAGAGAAAAGCACTCTGAGACTCACATGAGCTGGGGAAGGCAGTGGTATAGAGGCCTGTGCATGGAGAGGGCTGGCAACTGAGTACATGGCTGGCTTTTTCAATCCAGAGGGAGGTACAAGCTCCTGACTGCTCTGAATTCCAGTTCTGGGCAATACTCTGGGGACCCAGACACATAATAGGAGAAACTGGACTATCTGGCATTGGGCAGAACTTGAAGGGCGGCTTTCTCTCAGAGGTGCTTGCAGCGATTACCAAGGGACACTGAGACCCAGGGGCCTCTTAGGGCAGGGCTTATGGGAAGCCATTGCTGTTTGCTCAATCCTATTAATTCCCTGAGACTCCACCCCACCCAAGCTGTGCACAGAGGCTTTTTTTTTTAATGGCCTGGTCCTTTGAATTCTAAACTTACCTAACAAACTGCAGCTGAGTTAGTGAGACCCAGAACATCCAAAAGAAGGGCCAAGGCCCCATAGCAACTTGCATTGCTTCACAGCTGGGCCTCATCTGGGAATCTCCAAAACCCAAACAAAGAAGAGGAATCTGCAGTTCTCACCTTAGCTCCTGCTGGGTGGCCTCAGGTAGAGGCTAAATTAGCACCTCCTTGGAGATCCAAGAGCCAGTGTACCCAGGGGTCAGAGTAGGACCATTCAGATTACAACTCCTCAGATCTATAAGGGTCACACTCAGGGGGAAACTCAATGAGCACCAAAACCACACTGAAGCAAGTCTTGCCTCATAATGGTGTCTCCAGCACAGAAGTTCTCCCATCATAGACACAGCTGATCCTCACGGCCAATTGGCCTGGAAGTCAATTCCTTCCAGTGATACCAATAACAATCAAGGCTTAACTACAACAAGACTGTGCACACAGCTCACAAAGGGGTGCACCAAGAGTGTCCACCTCAGGTAATTAGGAAGGCTGAGCCACTGGGCCCTCTAGGATACCTAGTACACAAAGCCACTCTATCAACACAGGGAAGCAGCCAAAATGCAGAAACAAAGAAACAGGTCACAAATGAAAGAAATGGAGGAAAGCAAACTACTGAATATAGAGTTCAAAACCAGGTTATGATGTTTTTCAAGAATTTTCTAGAAAAGGCTGATAAATTTAGTGAGACCCTTGAGGATATGAAAAAGGACCAACTAGAAATTAAACATACATCAACTGAAATAAAAAAAATAATATACAGAGATCCAACAGCAGACTGGATCAAAAGAATCAAGTAAAGGATTTGAAATACAAAGAAGCAAAAAACACCCAACTGGAAAAGAAAAAAGAATCCAAAAATTTGAAGATAGTGTAAGGAGCCTCTGGGACAACTTCAAGCATATCAACATCTAAATTATGGGGGTGCCAGAAGAAGAGAGAGAGCAAAACACTGAAAACCTATTTGAAGAAATAATGACAGAAAACTTCCCCCACCTGGTGAAAGAAATAGACTTACAAGTCCAGGAAGCACAGAGAACCCCAAGAAAAAGGAATCCAAAGAGGACCACACCAAGACACATCATAATTAAAATGCCAAAAGCAAAAGACAAAGAGAGAATATTAAAAGCAGCAAGAAAAAAACAGTTAATTACCCACAAAGGAGCACTCATACAATGTTCAGTTGATTTCTCAACAGAAACTATGCAGGCCAGATGGCAGTGGCAAGAAATATTCAAAGTGATGAAAAGCAAGAACATACAACCAAGATTACTCTACCCAGCAAAGCTATCATTCAGAATTGAAGATCAGATAAAAAGCTTCACAGATTAAAAAAAAAAAAAAAAGCTAAAGGAGTTCATCACCACCAATCCAGTATTATATGAAATGCTGAAAGGTAAGCTTGAAGAAGAGGAAGAAGAAGAAAAAGGTGAAGATAAAAATTATGAATAACAAATACACATCTATCAACAAGTGAATCTAATAATCAAACGAATAAAAAACCTGATGAGCAAAATAAACTGGTGAATATAATAGAATCAGGGGCATAGAAAAGGAGTGGACTGACAATTCTCAGGGGGAAAAGGGTATGGGGGTTGGGGGAAGAGACTGGAAAAAAATAATACAGCTATGGATGATGACAGTGGGAGGGAGTAAGGGCAGAGGGTGGGGTGGGAACTGGGTGGAGGAGAGCTATGGAAGGGGAAAAAGAGGAACAATTGTAATAATCTGAAAAATAAAGATTTATTTAAAAAATTAACATATTAAGAGAAAACTCTTCTAAATAATAAAGGTACTTTTTATTCCTAGGGAGAAAAAAAATGGTATTATTCTGGATGTGAATGAACACCTTTTCTATATGATCCAATAAATGTCTTTATTGAGCCATTTCCCTTCCTCAGCTTCTAGAATGAAAGAGAGAAATCTTATGGTCGCAGAATAGCTAAGGACAATCAATCCAACTCTAACCCCAGGAATGGCACTCCATAAGGGGAGAGGATGCCGTTCATTACTTTGGCAGGTGCTGTTAACAGCTGCCCAGAAGTGGAGCTGTCTGCTCAGAGGGATGAGCATTCATGTGTTATTCGTGAAGCTTTTGACTGCTAAGAGAAAGAGATGGATCCTGTCACAATATTCCACTAGGCAATAGAGCTCCATATCAGACCCCTTAAAAATTAGCTAAAGCCAAAGGTTAATCTTCAAACTTCATGAAGTTCGTATTACTGAAAGTTACTTTCAGAACTCCCAATGGTTTATTTAATCTTTTTCTGAAAGCCTCAAGTTATTGCCCTGGTGATGTCCCAAATCTTGTGTCTCTAGCACCAGTCTGCTTTTAGAGAATAATTTCAGGCACTGGAAGGTGCTAAGGTTTAGAAAGCACAAAATCCAAAGAAATTAATATTGGCAGGACTATTTTTTAAGAGAAAAAAAATCAAAATAAAGTACATTAAGTTAGATCTTTTTTCCCAAAGTTGCCTTTCCATGAACATAAAGTTAATGGTGAATTGTACTGGTCTGCCTGAAAGCAGAGAGCAGGAGAATTATTGACATTACTGTAATACTGACCTCAATCGAGCTAAGCTTTAAATTCTGAGAAACAGGTTTTCAAACAGGTTTATAGGCCAAAGAGAGTCTGGAACACCCAAGGGCTTGGTTTCCCTTGCCAAGCAATCAGTCAAAGCTATTACTGTGGCTCTGCCTTTTCCTTGTGGCTAAGTAACAGAGCCCAAGTGCCCAGCTGCCAATTTCTAATGAATATTAGGTGCGGCCTCCATTTTCCACCATGCAAGGGATATTAGAATAAGTGGGTTTGAAGCAATGTCCATGAAAGTGGTTTCATGCTTCAGAAGTTAAAGCAGAATTTTAAGAAACTTAGGGTGCATTTTAACCAAAATTAAAATAAGTTTATTGAGGGCTTAATAAGTATTTATTAAGACTGCTACATAATGTTAAAGTCATTTAAAAAACATATGCGTAAGCACAGGTAGTTCTTGCCTCCTTGGAACACACCTACTTGGGTAGATAAACAAAACCATCTGGAAAGCTGAATGACAATGCCAGAGTTAATGTAAATAACACACCAGGAGCTGTCACGGTGAGATTCAAGACTAATTTCCAAGAAGATGGTAGAGAGATTGTTTGGTTCTCTAACAGATGTGAGCTCATAACCTTTGGCTATTCTCTGAAGCCTGGTATCTTTCAAAAGAGAAAATAATATTTGTATCCAGAAAATGATCTTGAATTCCTTGGAAATGTTAGGACAGTATTTTCTGGTGTGCGTGTTCCCCTGCGTCAAGTAAACCAGGGATGTATACTAAAAGTCCAGACTTCTAAACTTTACTCCAGACCAAAACAACAGCAACAGTAATAAATAGGATGGCTTAGGGTCCAATCCAGGAATCGGCACATTAACCAGTACCCTCATGTGGTGGGCACACAATCAAGACCTACTTAGAAGGAGAAATGGCCTCCATCTCTCACTACTACCCCTTAGGTATCTGGGCTTTTTCCATAACTATAGATGCAATCTAAGCAGTGATTTCAAGGAGACTTTAAGGAAGAAAAGACTAAAACTAGCCAGAAGCACAGCACCACATCTGCATTTATAGCACACAAATTGGAAACTTGCAAGTTTTTACTTATTCATCAAGGAGTGTTTACATAGTTGCATTAACATTGTATTAATGCGGTCTAACTTCATGGAAGTTATTTGCTAAAGATCCAGTTGCTCTGTGTCTTTGGGGCTATCTAAGACTCCTCCTTTGGATGAGAAAAGTGAAAACTAGAAGAGTTCTAAATGCATGTGTAGCTATAATTAACACAGCCTGTCTGGTGCCTCCTTTTTCTGTTTTTCTTGTTGTAAATACCGCCAAATCCCTGCTGCCTTTCAGAGGCCCTAGAGATCTGTATATTTTGTAATAATAATAATAATAATAATAATAATAATAATAGAATGAAGGAGGTTTTCCCAAAATTTTTGGTAGCTGAAGACACATTTCTAGCTTTACCTCTACTTATAAATGTATCTTTCTAAGGCCATCTTCCATAGATGGGAAACTTCCAACTTACAGTCATTTGGATGCGCTAGCTGATCATATTCCAGCAAAAACTTCTCCATTCAGGGGGGAAGTTAAAAGTTCACATAAGGCAAACTCAAAAGAAATAGCTTTCAATTTGTTTATCACATTTTGTATTTCTTAATATTATTCTAAGGGAATGTTCCACATAAAAATTAAAAAGCACTTTTGGAAAATCCTTCATTTTCTTGTTATATGGCATCATGTTTGAACTAATGAAAGACTAATCTATAAGGAATAGTTACATAAAAACTTCTGCTAATTGTGAGTCAAATTATAATAAACCCATGAGGGTAGAAGGTGTGGCAGTGGACATATTGAGTTAGTTTATCCCACAAGGGGTAAACAATTTAACTTTGTCCTGAATTGTTCTTGGCTGGGGTTAACTTCTAGGAGACTTTTATCTTAAAACAGACATTTAGAAAGAGAGAGAGAGAGAGAAAATAAAAAGATGTAATAATGTAAGACCATTATGCCACCACACCAACAGGGAAAATGTGTTGAAGATCTCTGGAGTTCCTTTTCACAAAATGTTATACTTACATTAAACACGGCATTTAACTTCTTATGACACTTAAGTTTTACTTGAAATGAATAAAATAGGAGAAACATTTTCCATGTTGTCTATAGGAAGGAAAAGAACAATCTTTTATTTCAAATTTAAAGTATGCGTTTTGCTTCCCAAATGATCACCTTGCTCACTCATTTGTTTCCATAGAAAAATTAATTTTTATTTTTAGTCAATTTCACTCCCAAATTTTCCTATGTATGATCCACATTGCATACTAGAAAAACAAAAATTCCTCATTAGAAAGGGAGATAAATTGGGGGAAGAATGTGAGCTTAAAGACAGTGAATGGGAGGGAACATTGGGCAAAGGGTAGTGGGGGTGCAAATCTTCATGGAAGTAAAAACATTCTTCAAACTTACTGAGTTCAGCATAGGGATTTATCACTGAATTTTTCTCGATCATTGAATATGGAAAGACCATCTACAGTTATGGGATGGGTTTAAAATATGTTCTATATTGAAAACATTTATTGTATTTTAAAAGACTAGAAACCAGAGAGCAAGGGGATCATGTTATTAACACTAGTCATTACTTCTCTAGAGCTGTATGGGGCTTTTAGAGAAAAACTTTATTACTCTTATTCCTGAAATTTAACTTAAATGTTTCCCACTTTTTTATTGTTAATTAATTACTTTGACAAATATGTTTTGCCCTCCTGCCATGTGCCAGCCACTTTTTCAGGTCCTGGGGCTACCGCCAAGAGCAAAGCAAACATAAATCCTTGCCTTGTTAGGAGGGGGGAGTGGAGAGAGAAAGACAGTAAAGGGAAGAAGGCTATACTATATTAGAAAGTGGCAAAGCATAAGGGAGAGAAATAAAGCAGAAGGTGAAAATAAAGAGTTTGGTGGGAGGCAGGGTTGGTCAGGGAAGGCTTCCCTGGGAAGGAGCATTTGTGCAGAGAGCTGAAGGCCCTGAGCAGTGAGCCGCACCTGGAGGAAGCGCAGGCAGCCGAGCGCTGCAAAGGCCTGCAGGCAGGAGCCTGTCTTCCAGCTTCAGAAAGAGCGGGAGGCCTGCTGGTTGCCTTGGATGGGAAAGATGGGGACCAGCAGAAAAGAGGTAGAGAGGAGATGGAGGAGAGGCAGAGGACATTGCCTGGGGAGAATTTTAGTTCTACTTGAGCAAAATGGAAAAGGCTACAACACCTTGTGAAAGTTTTCGTGGAATCGCCTCATTGAATTTTATATTTTAATCTGCATCACACTATATACAAAAATGTTACAGAATATATGGTTTTCTGCAAGTCAGTCGCCTTCCCTTATAATCTTGTAATCTCAGTTTTTCTTATTATGTTTAATAGAGTCTTTTTTATAATGTAAACAAACATTGATCTTTAAATCCATTTTCAAATGATGACAATTTATTAACTATAATCTGGATCAATGGTTTTTAACCTTGTACTATAAGGAGTAAAGCAAAAATGGTGCAAATATACTAAAATAAAGTTTAAGTGACCTGATTATAAAACAATGAGACCAATTTTATAAAACATTCACAAAAATGACTTATTACTTTATTGTATGTAATAAAATTTAAAAAATTTACAAATCTTGTATATTACCTCATATATGTGGATTTACATGAGTTTACTTTTTTCTCTTCTCTTACAGGAACATATACATGCAAGAGTAAGTATTTTTATCTTAATAATAAAAATCAAATGTAAAAATCATGAGGAAAAGCTGTTCATATTTCTGTACAAATCAGACATTTTAGTTTTGACAATTATGTTTATTGCTTTTAATAAATAAATCAAGACTTCGAAGGCATTTGCCATAGACATTATTAGAGCACTTATTTCCAATTTGTCTGAGATGATCTTATATATTAAATTCTTAACTTTTATTAACTTTTAGAAGAATTCTGGGATGTAATTCACTTAAATCACATGTTTTCTAGGGTGAGGAACTCTTCAGGAACTTTTCATCATAGATAGGTTTAGGAATCTTAATGTGTTCAAACTCTTTTTCCTGACTGCAACAATAGTCTTTAAAAAAAAAAATCTCAGGTTAATGCCATAAGGTTTTTGAAGTTTCCATTGATTAATGTACAAAAGAAAAGATTTCTTATGCATTATAGCAAAATAATTGGGTTTCTTCTCATTGGACTCTCACATGATTTATAAAGAAAAAATCATACCCATATATATAGCATAAGAATTAAATATTAAGATGAAATAGTTGGTCACTCAGACAGTATAGAAATTACCTTAGAAAAACAACACACACACGTACACTTTGGAAGATGCCCATTTTATATAATAAAAGCACGTTTAGCTTAATACTGAAAGGATGATGTTGACATACATACAAACTCAAATTTATAGGATTTGAAAAAGCACATGCTTGGCTTAGTGCGCTCAGCAACTGGGAAGGTCCTGAGTTCTTAGTCTCTCTCTCTCTTTCTCTCTCTCTCTCTCTCTCTCTCTCTCTCTCTCTCTCTCTCGCTCTGTGCGTGTGTGTGTGTGTGTGTGTGTGTGTGTGTGTGTGTGTGAATACTACTCTGGAAACTTTACATCGATAAAATACAAAATTTCCAAAGTAAAAATTATATTGATTTAACCTGTAAATTAATGCTTTAGTACAGAACAACGATGACCAAAGAATTCCAGAGCGAGTGGAAAAAGTGGGCATCGGGCATCCTCCAGGAGTCCTGCGGGCTAAGGCTTTATATTTCAACCAGGCTGAGGAGTTAGCTTTTGACATAACAGACAAGCACCCAGGTCTCTCACTTTGTACATTTTTTTCACCAAAGGGAAAAAAAATGTCCTATAAACAGATATGAATAAGTTTGTTCAATGAGTTCCCAAATCACTTGAATTTGAAGATGTGGGTAAGAGGACAAGAGGGCTTTTGCTTTTTTTTTTTTTTTCCAGTTTTTTATCTTATTTTTTATCTTTGTTGTTCAGTTTATTAATTACATTGTTCCCTTTTTTTTTCACCCTATAGTTTCCCTCCACCTGGTACCCATCCCACCCTCTGCCCTCACCCCCCTCCACTGTCCTCTCCCATAGTTACATGATTTTTGTCCAGTCTCTTGCTGCACTTCCCACACCCCCTTTCTCCCCAAGAATTGTCAGTCCATTCCCTCTCTATGTCCGTGATTCTGTTACATTCACCAGTTTATCCTGTTCATCAGCTTATTAATTCATTTGATTTTTAGATTCATTTGTTGATAGATGTGTATTTGTTGTTCCTAATTTACACTTTTATCTTTTACTTCTTCCTCTTCTTAAAGATTATCTTTCAGCATTTCATATAATATTGGTTTGGTGGTGAAGAACTCCTTTAGCTTTTTCTTATCTGCGAAGCACTTTATCTGGCCTTCAATTCTGAATGATAGCTTTGCTGGATAGAGTAATCTTCATTGTAGATTCTTGCTGTTCATCACTTTGAATATTTCTTGCCACTCCCATCTGGCCTGCATCGTTTCTGTTGAGAAATCCGCTGACAATCGTATGGGTGCTCCCTTATAGGTAACCAACTGTTTTTCTCTTGCTGCTTTTAATATTCTCTCTTTGTCTTTTGCTCTTGGCATTTTAATTATGATGTGCTTTGGTGTGGTCCTCCTAGAGTTCCTATATATTGGGGTTCGGTGCGCTTCTTGGACTCCTAAGTCAATTTCTTTCACCAGGTGTGGGAAGTTTTCGGTCACTATTTCTTCAAATAGGTTTTCATTGTCTTGCTCTCTTTCTTTATCTGACACCCCTATAATTCGGATGTTGGCATGCTTGAGGTTGTCCCAGAGGCCCCTTATACTATCTTCAATTTTTTGAATTCTTTTGGATTCTTGCTTTTTCAGCTGAGTGGATTTTACCTCCTTATATTTCAAATCTTTAACCTGGTTCTTGGTGTGCTCCAGAGCACTTTTAGGTCTTTGTATAATATTTTTTATTTCAGTCAGTGTATGCTTAATTTCTGGTTGGTCCTTTTTCATATCCTTGAGAGTCTCCTTTATATCCTTGAGGGTCTCCTTCATTTCCTTATAGGTCTCATTCATTTCCTTTGCGGTCCTGCTTATGTCCTTATAGTCCTCGACCTTTTGTTGGAACCTCTTGAGAAGCCCTATAACCATGGTTTTGAATTCCATGTCCAGTCATTTTTTTTCCTCCATTTCTTTCACATCTGATTTCTTTCCACGTATGTGCATGGTGGCTGCTTCCCTGAGTTGGTCAATTAGCTTTGTGTGGTAGACTTCCTACTAGGGACAGTGGCTCAGCCTCCCCACCTACCTGAGGTGGATATGGGCTGCACAGTCTTGCTGAAGTTAAGCTCAGGTTAATCGTTGTTAGCACTTGGAGGGGTTGACCTCCAGGCCAATTATCTGTGAAGCTCAGCTGTGCTCAGGTTGGATGGGCGGAGTCTCCGGGCCAAGCAGACAGCATTAGCTCTGCCCTATGCGGCCCCAGGGACTCTGTGTCACCAATAGCACCTCTGAGAGAGAGCCCATGCTGAGCTCCACTGGCTGCAGGGAATCCAGACTCTCCCCAAATGAGTCTGTACACCCAATATCTCACCCAGGGTTGTAAAACAAAGCAGTCTGACAGTTTTCTGAATGAGAGAGCCAGTCGCAGAGCGCTCTCTGCGCGGTCATGCAGCTGAGCTGTTCGCACAAGCTGCCTTCTCCACAAGCCGGCACATCCGGCAGCACCCGAGCTTCGGCGTGCCCTCCCACTGTCCAGTTTTCACCCCGTATGATAGTGGGTTCCCTGGACTTCGCCCAAAGCTGGAGAATCAGTCCAGTGGGACGTCTTTGTCTCCCCGTTCGAGAAAACTGGCCGGTTTTCAGCTGCCCGCCCTCTCCACTGGCACGCGCTCTAAACCTCTCTCCGCGCGAATCTTTCAACGCTGTCCACTGCCACTCCTCTGAGTCACAGTGTCTTATCTTCACTTTTATTTGTGGAATTTTCACTCGGCGAGCTTTCTGGTGATTCTGGAAGGTGTTTGTTCTTTCGTTAAGTTGTAGTATTAAAATTGCTGGTTATGACGGCAAGATAGGTGTTTTACCTATGCTGCCATCTTGGTTCTCCTCGGCTTTTTGCTTTTTGGTCCATCCGCACACCAGGGCCATCCTGGCTTCTCTCTAATGACAGTTGATGAGGATGGGAATGGGGTAGGGAATGGGGTCTCATGATAAAGTCTATGCCCTTGGTGTCATGGAACCTAGGAGTGGAGAGTCAGTGAGCTGGATGAGTACAGACTGCAATATGCTGCAAATTCTGCTTAGATTTCTTTTCCTAAAGCTTAGATGTTTATAAGCAAAAGATAGATGAGATAGATGATAGATAGATAGATAGATAGATAGATAGATAGATAGATAGATGAGAGATGAGAGAGAGAATGGGGGGAGATTTAGAGGACAGTGAGAAATTAACTTATTTTAATACAGTTCGCATGCATAGGCTGCTCCATACAGAAAACCTATAACAAACAGTACATTGTATTGAAACACTTGCTTAAAAAATTGCACTAGTTTTTGCACCATCCTGCGTCGTGGGAGTTATCAGGCTGTGTGTGGCCCCTCTGGCCTATTCTGTGCATCAAGAACTGAAAGGAGGCCGCATATTCACAGCCTGTGGGTGGATGAACATCAAAGCCGTGTCTGCCCTGTATTCCTTCTTGTTCCTCTCACGAGGGTCGGGAGGCACAGGAACTGCTACATGAAAGGGTAAAAGGCCGCATCAAGTGCTGTGTAATTATTCAGCTTCTCAGTGGATGAGGCCAGGAAGGTTGCAGCCCAGAGTGCATTTAGGAGGGGTGGTTTTTTTCTTTTAAATATATTTTTATTTATTATTTCAGAGAGAAAGGGAGAGGGAGAGAGAGATAGAAACATCAAAGATGAGAGAGAATCATTGATTGGTTTTTTCTTGCGCACCCCCCACTGGGGATCGAGTCAGCACCTTGGGCGTGTGCCCTGACCGGGAATCAGACTGGGGCCTCCTGGTTCATAGGTCAGTGCTCAACCACTGAGTCATGCTGGCAGGGCAGGGATGGGTTTTTTAAAGGTTTAAAAAACAATCCCTTATATAAACTGGAAATTTTCTGTTTTGTATTTAATCTACATTTTTTAAAAGTACAGAGAAAGGCAAATATAATATAACTTGGAAAGTGATTACTTTGGATTACAATCTTATCTAAACATTAAAGAATCAAAGTGACAAGAATCAAAGATTCTCCAACCAAAAAGTCACCCTCCCTAAAAAGCATCTGATACAGTCCCCTGTTCTAAAGCAAGAAGAACATGCCTATTCTAAATTTCTTCTCAATCGCAGGATTGGATTTTCATGTTTTTACACTTTTCTGTATGTGCTCTCTGTCTGGCCTGCTAGTCCAGCCTTTGGATCTCAGGGTTTCTATTTCTCACAGCATGTTATAAGTTATTTTCTCTTTTCTTGAGCTTTGTATTTTTACAATTATTGAAGAAACACTGCAAAATGCAGAAAATTAAAATGAGGACAGTAAAGACAATGGGTGGTCACATTCCAGAGTTAACCATTGTAACATGTTACAATGTGAATTTTCTGACTTTTCTGCAATATTTTTTTCTACATACACACTTATTAACTAAAATAGGACACCTATGTATGTATTCCTGTAGGTCAACTTAATACATCCCCAACATCTTTCTATGTAGTAAACATAAACCCCTATCACTTTCTGACTGCACAATATTCTGATGTACAGACCACAACTTAGTTTACCAAATCCTTATAAGACACTTGAATTGTAACTATCTGTCCTGTAAAGACTGATGCTGTGTGTTCATTCTTACACATGATCTCTGTACAATAATTTGACTATTTTCTTAGTATTAATTTCTAAAAGTGGGATTACTAGACCAAAGAATTTCAAGAAAAGCTGAATTAATTTATATTCCCACTGCTCACATGTGAGTTGTCCATTTATCTGCTACTTGCCAGCCTTAGATATAATTAATATTTAAATCCTTGCAACATATGGCAATGAAATAGACCAAAAATAGTAAGGTGTTGCTTTAATTTTCATTAATATTGATCTTTAACATTTTCATGAATGCTTAATAATTTTATTTCTCATCTAATGAATTCTTTTTATTGATTATTCACTTTTATTGAGATGTTCATCTTTTTATAATAGATTGATAAAATGGTTCTTTAATTAGTGAATGTATTAATCTTTTTTGTCTTATGTGCTATAAATATTTTTCCAGTTTATTATTTGACTTTTAACATAGTTTATGGCTTATTCTGTTTTGTTTTTACCTGTCCAGTTTTATAGAGTACATTTTTAAAAAGATTTATCACTTTTTCTACTGTGGATTTTGGATTTTGTGTCTTAGAAACTTCAAGAACGTTTTCAAAGTGTAATCCTTTGATTTCTTCAAATTATTGAAATGTTTCATTTTTAACATTTAAATCTTCAATCTCGCTATAAATTATTTTGGTGTAAAGAATTTATTTTTTATTTTTTCCATGTGGCTAGCTAATTATTACAACACCTGATAATGAATAGTTCATTTTTCCACTGAGTAGGAATGTCACAGTTACTGTGTACATATTTTCATACAGACCTGTATATATTTCTTGATTTTTCTACTTTATGCTAATCATCTGCCCATAGCAAACTGCTTTTGTTTTTGCAGCTTTATGTTTTAATACCAGCTCGACCTTATCCCAGCTCAGCCCTCTTCATTTCAGAATTTCTTGGATAGTCCTGCATGTTTCTTTCTTTAAAAAGTTTCTCTTTTGTTAAAATTATATATGTATCATGTTTTAAAAAGGCAGAATTTAAGAAAAATAGTAGTCAACTTCCTTCTTGCTGTTAATGTTCTTCATGGGAACACATCCTTTAGTTGACTCTTTTGGAATTTATCTTCCTGACTCTGAAAACATGTTTGGTTTCACCTATTTGGGTATTATGTATTGACTTTTTCTCTGTAGAAGATAATAATTTATCCCTCTTTTGTTGTTGTTGTTCTCTCTCTCTCTCTCTCTCTCTCTCTCTCTCTCTCTCTCTCTCTCTCACACACACACACACACACACACATTCTTCCCACCTCTCCATTCTCCTTATGTAGTTGCATTATAATTTGGAGTAGAGGAATAATCAGTGTTGGATTTATTATATCTAAGGATAGCTGAGTAAGTTCTTTTCAGAGCTAAGCCTTGGAATAAATGATTACTTGTCTTTCTGTGAGTTAACTATTGTCTTTTTCCTCTTAGTTTTCTTTTTGCTAATAATTAATGCTAAACTCACAGCCAGTCATATTTCAATACACCCAAATATGTTCTGTATACTATCACTTCCACCTCCCTAAGAAAGCTTCTCCCAAGGCCTCTGGCCTGCTGGTTTGGACTAGTGATGCTGGGCACAACTGCCTTTCAGAAATTCCCCTCCCATCATCCTGGAAATTCTCTTTGCCTCTTTCCTGTTTTTGTGAAGAATGTCTTACAATCATTTCTTCTATTCATCAAAGAATGAATGGGAAGTAAAATTTGGAGAACTTTTATATCCAAAATATTTTTATTTTATCCTCACTCTTAATTTATAGTTTGAGTTCTAAACTATTGAATTCTAAACAATAGAGAATTCCAAATTGAGTATCATTCATCTTCAAAATTTGATGGTAGTTTCTCATTGTTTTCTAGTTTTCAGTGTTGCTATGAGAAATCTGAAGCTTGTTTGGATTCTTAATCATCTGTTTATACCTGTTCGTTTATATTTTTTCTCTGAAAGATTGTGGGATCTTCTCTTTGTCCCCAGAAATCTGAAGTTTCATGAATCTCAGCATGCGAATCTATTTCATCCATTGCTCTGGATACTCAGAGAGGTCTTTCAACCTGCCAACTCATGTCTTTTTCTCAAGTTACTTCACAGATGATTTCCTCCCCATATGAGCTCTACTTTCTTTTCTCAGGCTCTTATTATTATATCGGCCCTCCTAAAACAGTCCTCTAATTTTCTGCATTTTTCTTTTATTCTCAATCCCTTTATATTTTTGTTCTTCTCTCTGGAAAGTTCCTGAATATTTTTTTCAACACTGTTTTTATTTCTGCTATTATCTTTTAATTTCCAGCAAGTCTTTCTTAGTCCTTCAGATGATCCCCTTTATTTGCATGGCACCCTAAAAAAGTTTTCTTAAACAGATTTTCAACTAATCCCTTCTTATCATAATCCCCATCTCCTTCTCTTTCTACTACCATAGGTTCTCATGAACTTTTGGAAGAATAATTAAATTATTATCTACTCATATTTTTGGTTCTCTGATCTGCTATATCAGTTTATCATTGATTTATCTTCTTTACATCTTCTAACATTTACTGATAGTTCTGTATTTTCACAACTATTTTTAATTTATGGCAAACGTTATTTGGTTGTTATTAGTAGCAATATACAGTGTCCTCTAAAATTGACTTAATGTGTTTTAAAGGGAGAATACTGTACATTGAAAAAATCAATCCTAATATAGTTGGTTTGTGGCTACTGTAAATTAAATATTAAATTTCGGATACTTATGGTCATAAAATAGAGGAAATTCAAACTAATATGATCAATAGTAACATGATTATTTTCCTTTCTCTCATTTTCTCCCTCTAAGAGGTACTGATGTGCCTCAGTGTTGTTTCCCATCATAGTTTTTACATTGTTTAAATGTCATTTTTATTTTTATTGTGGAACTATTTTCTTATATTTGATGTGAAGCTCTTTATAGCAAAACTGGATGTTGCTAAAAGAAAGCAAAGCCAGCTGTGTTTACTTGATTTTGTAAAGTCCAAATAACAATTTCTAATGAGATTAGTGTAGCTACTTATGGTACCAAATACTTGCGTAAGTATTTATGATAAGAGGGAGGAAGATGAAACAGAATTATAAATTAGTAACCACCTTAGTTTTCAACTCAATATTTCTGGGGAATTGTTACATTCAAGAAAGTGTGGGAAGTATGTGGTAATTGGCTGCTTGACTGAGCTGGGTGGTGTCACACATAGGATGCACTGCCTCATAGATGTCAGAACTTAATTTTATTGGGAGGGTTTAGATGGGTGAGCTTTGTGGCACCAAATGCCTGAAGTGTCAGTATCTTAACACATCTTCTATTTTCTTAACCACGTTGCTGGCATGGTGCGAGGATCAGAACACCATGGCTCATCACTTGAACAACTGTCTAAAGTGCAAGACTGAAGACAAAAGAGGGCTCTTGTTTTTGAGAGAGCCTTTTTAATATTGGCATTTGTGATGCTTTTAAGAGTAACAATAATCATTTATCATTGTTATTATTGTCATTTGATACATAAAAGGGAGAGTATAGAATTTTGATGCCAAAGAGTGATGGGAAAAGAAGTAGTGAAGGGTCTACTTTGGTTTTTTGACAGATCTTAATAAAGAAGAAAGGGAAGCTCAAAGAAACAGGGTATGCTTTAATATATTTGGGGATTTTAAAAATAAAAATTTATATAACAGTGGAATACACTAATAAACTATCTTATTAAAACTGAATTTTCTTATTGAATTATTGACTGTATATTTTGATGGCATTTTCAGTGGTTTTTAGCAGATTAAATAAAATAATATTTGGTGATGGTTGAAAAACTCAAGAGAAATTCTGATCCTATTCATATAGATAATATGGTTTTTTTCTAGTTAATACCTCCTATATTTCTGATTTGTTTGGACTAAAGGGAATTGTAAGTCTACTTAAGTCTCTAAATTGTTGTATTGTTAAAGCACCTTTGCTTAAGAAATGTGAGGAAATGTGTACTTCATAGCAAAGGTTCAGCTATTGATACAGCATCAGTTAGAAAATACGTTTTCACTTATTATTTTTTTAGTATTCATAATATTTATATTTTCTTTCATCTGCTTCACCTCATTTTCTTCGAAACCAATAACATCTCTCTTTTCTTCCCCACTCATTTCTTTTTTACTACCCTGTCTCATTACCTCATTTCTTTAATGGATTTGGTGCCAATGGGTAGAAAGTACAAAATAAGTCATGTAAAGCAATCCTTTACTCCCTTGAAAAGCTTTTTTATTTTGGTCTTCCTGAAAAACAAACAAACAAACAAAAAAACCTACTCTTTGGTCTGCTTCAGTTTTTGTTTCTATCATGATAACATTATTTGCTTAGTACGTGAACAAAATTCCTCAGTTATTAGGACCACTGGAAATTTTGAGAGGGAAAATAAGTTCAATGTAAAATAAAAGTACATTACAAAAAAATCTGAGAAATCTGTCACTCAGTCTACCAATATTCATTGAGAGAACAGTATATGTCATGTTGGAGATATAGTGGTGACAGAGAAACTGAGCATAAACTACCAAATAGAGAAACAAGATGAAAGATTTGATAGTGACTGGTGTGTGTGTGTGTGTGTGTGTGTGTGTGTGTGTGTGCACATGTGCACACACACACATGAGCACATGCACATCTATGTATATACACATGACAATCAAAGTTCCTTAGTTTCTCATTATTCAAATGAAGAACTCAATTAGATGGTATCTAAGGTGACTTCAGATCTTAACAGGCAACTTTTCTAATTTTGTTCAGTAATTTTTAGATTATTTCATTACTAGGGGCCCAGTGCACAAAATTCGTGCACTGGGGGTGGGTGATTCCTCAGCCCCAACCTGCCCCCTCACACAAACTGGGAGCCCTCAGGAGATGTCCTACTAACCACTCACCTCAGCCTGCTCAAAGCCTAAAGCCTCTGGCAAGGCTTTAGGCCTTAGACACCCAGCCATTGCCCTGCAATGGGGCCGATGGCTGGCTCCATCTCAACCATGTACCCTTCACCGCACCCCCCCCCCCGGCCTGGGCCTTCGCCCCAGCCAGCTCGAGCCTAATAGCACGGGCCTTGGCCCCAACCCCCTAGCCCAGGCCTTCTTCCTGGCCAGCACGTGCTGGCCGCCTCGACCCCACCCCCCACGGCCCTGGCCGCCTTGGCCTCACCCCCTGCTCCTGATTGGCTGGTGGGCATGGCTAGTGGGTGTGACTTGTGGGTGTAGCAAAGGTACGGTCAATTTGAAAATCACTCTTTTGTTAGATAGGATTGCAATCATGTGGTCTGTTGTCTATACCTATTAGTGCTTAAAAATAATAATTGAAGAATGGAAAATCCACCTATCAGTGTTTGAAAGCAGTGTCTGCATTCTCTACTAAATACAAGCAAAAAGGAAAGCAAACAAATATATCTGTCCACCAGAAGGGACTCAAAGTATGATTTTCATCTATGTTTCATTTACAATGTCTTTTTACTTGCCTCTTTGCACAGTTTTTAGAAACTGCTACATCCTGGCTGAAAAATGAATGACAGTGGCTTGGACGATGACATGGCCGAGCTTGTAGTCAGGCATACAGGTTCACTTTTGTATAGCTTGTGAAGATTTGCTGGCTAAGAACAATTCCACACAGCACGTCATTGTAGGACAGCAATGATTCGTGATGGTGATGCTGTCTATTAATAGTATTCAGAGAACTATTGCATTTCTTATAAATCTCCTTTGGGGACTGATAGAAGCTCTGAAACAATATAAAGGCAACTTCTCAGTTTGGTAGAAGGAGAAGACAATGCTTTCTTTTGGTTATAGTTGGCAAGTCATCTGTTTAGATTTTTAAATAATGAGTTTATTTTCCTCATTAAAAATCAGAAAAATACCATTGGTAAAAGAATTTTTCTTGGCTATCATGGAAAAATGCATTCTGATATTGTTTGCTTCCCACCATTATCATAAAGCCTGTTATTAACAAAAACCTGTAAATGGGACGTGGGTGGAACAATGCTTTGAATCCTTTTTGGTGGACAGATATACTCAGCTTTTGTTCTATTGTGTGGTTTTGTCTTGTTGTGTGGGTGTTTTTTTTTTTTTTTAAGTTTTTGTTTGGTAGTAGGATCTTTCAGTCACCCACTGCTCTTGCTTTCACTTAGAAATTGTACATATCCAAATGGATGGCATGGGGAGGAAAAACAGTTTCGGGATTAAACATTAAAAAAAAAATCACAAACCTTAAAAGGAGATAATAAAACTAATGTTCGCCAAACTGACATTTTTTATCTCTATTGCAGAGGGAAACCGAACTTAACTAACATGAGCTCCTTGTTGATCAAACCAATTCAGCGTGTGACGAAATACCCTCTATTACTGTGCGAACTTCGCAATTCTACCCCTCCCTCTCACCCAGACTTCAGAGCCCTGGAGGATGCCTTTGCTGCAGTGAAAGACATCAACGTAAACATCAATGAACTTAAAAGGCGGAAAGATTTAGGTAAGAAGACATGATGAATTCGGTGCTCTCTGTTTGTTTCTGAGAATAGCATGTCTGAGCAGTTAGAGCAGTTGTAGTGATCAGGAAGAGAGTGTGTCTTCGCCTTGGCAGCTGGGTTCAGGAGAAGATCATAGAGCACAAAAATGACCATTTAAAAAAATCATCCTGGCCGGTGTTGCTCAGTGGTTGAGCATCGACCTAGGAACCATGAGGTCCCTAGTTTGATTCCTGGTCAGAGCACATGCCTGAGTTGCAGGCCTGATCCTCAGTTCAGTTGGGAGCTTGCAGAGAGCAGCTAATCAATGATTCTCTCTCATCATTGATGTTTCTATCTTTCTCTCACTTCCTCTCTGAAATCAATAAAAACATATTTTTTAAAAAATCAAACAGGCCTATACTTATCCTCTTGTGACCATTGATTGCATGCCTGGTGACATATTGTGGACTAAAGACACCCATAGCCTCTAGTCCTCCCATCTCAGGCAGTGTGTGGTGAGAAGGAGACCTGTCAAGGCCGCATAGCTGGAGCAGTGAGAAACTAGAGCCTTCAATCCGTGGTGAAAGGTGCAGGTCCAGGTGAGGGGCGCCAGCTAATACTTCAGCTCACCTGGTTCCAGCACACAAAAAAGGGAGATTTGGGGAGCAATAATGGTTCCACTGAAGGAGTGAATGCATTTCTTTCTCACATCAACAAAGTATTGTTAACTCTTTGTTAGCTGAGATATAAAATTAGTATCTAATATAGAATGTAGATTTCAAAACAGGTGGTACAATCACACCATCCCTGTAGTAGTGCATTGAGTAGATTGTGGATCCTCAGTTTTTTGTTTTTTTTTTTGGGGGGGGGCAGGGTTGGCTTTGTACTTCTAACATCAAATCTCACTTCAACATTAAAATAATGGTAGGACTTTGGAGCCAATTGGTCCAACTACTCCACTTATTTTTGTTATTTTATTTTCTAATTTTTTAATTCAAAAAGTGGCATGCATTTGTATTAATAAACTATAGGCCTGATGCATAAAATTCATGCACAGTGGGTGTGTGTGTCCCTCAGCCCAGCCTGCACACTCTCCAATCTGGGACATCCCTCTGACAATCCAGGACTCCTGGTTCCCAAACCCCTTGCCTGCCAGCCTGCCTGTTTGCCTCTAATTGCTTCTGCCTGCCAGCCTGATTACCCCCTAACCTCCCCTGCCAGCCTAACTGATGCCTAACTGCTCCCCTGCCAGCTCAATTGCCCCTAACTGCCCTCCCCTACTGGCCTGGTCACCCCCAACTGCCCTCCCCTGCAGACCTGGTCACTCCTAACTGCCCTCCCTTTCCAGCCTGGTTGCCCCTAACTGCCCTCTCCTGCCAGCCTGGTTGTCACCAACTGCCCTCCCCTGCAGGCCTAGTCCCACCCAGCTGCCCTCCCCTGCTGGCTATCTTGTGGTGGCCATCTTGTATCTGCATGGGGGCAGCCATATTTGACCACATGGGAGTGGCCATCTTGTGTTGGAGTGATGGTCAATTTGCATATTACTTTTTTATTAGATAGGATTATAAAGAAGGGCATGGAATAAAAAGTGAAAGTTGAAGAGAAAAAGACACCATAAACAATGAAATGTAGACACAGAATTACTATCTAGAATATATAATTATTAATATTAAATCAACAAAATATAATTTAAAAAGTTAAGAATGAAAATAAGCATTTTACAGAAAACTAATAAGTTTTTTGTGTATTTTTTTGTTGTTATTGTTAATCCTCACCCAATGATATTTTTTCTATTGATTTTTAGAGAGAGTGGAAGGGAGGATGTGATGGGGACAAAGAGAGAGAAACATTGATGTGAGAGAAATACATTTCATATTAATTAGTTGCCTCCCACACGAGTACCCCACCAGACAGGGAATCAAACCTGCAATTCAGGTATGTGTCCTTGACCTGTAATTGAATCTGCGACCTTTCAGTGTTGCAGGCTGACACTCCAACCACTGAACAACACCAGCCAGGGCAGAAAGACCACTACATTTCTAAACGCTAAGCTTCACTAATAATCAGGGAAATGCAAATTAGAATCATGACACATTACTCCCAGCCTATAATATTGGCAAAATATTTTTAATGGATAAAGTTAAGTGCTGGATTTCAGTCTGCAGGTGAGAATGTAAGTTGGAATCACTACTTTGGAGGTCAATTTGATAACTTCTAGTGAAGTTGAAGATTCACACACACAAGACCCAGAAAATTAATTTTTATATATTTGAGAAACTCTTGCTCATAAGTAACTAGCATTGTTCATAATAGCAAATAAATAAAATAAGAAAAAATGGCTTACATATTTATTCAGAACATGGATAAACTGTGTGTTATACACTATAATACCATGAGAACATAAAAATTATAAAAGTTAATTGGGGTATATTCATCAATTGCATAAATTTAAAAATGCTACTTTTTAAAATAAAGTATCAAGTGACAGAAGAATATATGCAGTTTGGTGTCATTTTAATAAAGATTGACATTCAAAAGAATACTGTTAATTGTATGACTGCAAGTTCACAATAAAGGCATAAAATGGATACAGATATAATAAACCCATTCTCCCTTTTTTTAAAAATATATTTTTATTGATTTCAGAGAGAAAGGAAGAGGGAGAGAGAGATAGAAATATCAATCATGAAAGAGAATCACAGATCAGCTGCCTCCTGCACACATCCCCCAAAGGGGATTGAGCCTGCAACCTGGATCAAATCCAGGACCCTTCGGTCTACAGGCCAACACTCTGTCCACTCAGCCAAACCAGCTAGGGAAATAAACCCATTATTAAAGATTACAATTCCTGCAGGGATTAATGATGGGGTTTAGAGAAACTTCACCTGTTATGTAATTTATTTTTTAATTAAAAAATTGGAAATAAGGCAAAATTAAGATTTGACAAAGCTCAGAGACTGGTAATAGCTGTTGTATTGTTATTTTCACTTTTGTGTTTGCTTAAAATATTTTAAAGTTTTAAAGAGAAAAGCTTTTTCTCTCCCATGATTCTTTTCTTCAGACTTTCTGTCTTTTTTTCTATTCTCTGTTTTCTTTCTTTTTTCCTCTCTCTCTCTCTTCTCCTTTTTTCCTTCCTGCAGCATGTATGATACCACAGTTTGCTGGGTTCTTAAAAAACATAATCATATGTCATGAACATTCTTCCAGTTAATGTGGCCTTCTTTTTAATGGTTCCATGGTATTCCATTTATGAGCATGTCATAATTTATTAAACTATTCCTCTAGGTCAGTGGTCGGCAAACTCATTAGTCAACGGAGCCAAATATCAACAGAACGACGATTGAAATTTATTTTGAGAGCCAAATTTTTTAAACTTAAACTTCTTCTAATGCCACTTCTTCAAAACAGACTCACCGAGGCCGTGGTATTTTGTGGAAGAGCCATACTCAAGGGGCCAAAGAGCCGCATGTGGCTCACAAACCGCAGTTTGCCGACCACTGCTCTAGGTTCCAGATAAATTTTAGATTGTTTCCAACATTTTGCTATTAGAAAAAATTGCTGTAGCAAACCAAACTTTGTATGCTTATGAAAAGCATGGACTTCCTGGTTGTAGACTATGAATATTTTAATTTTTGTACGATTCTGCCAAATTGTTCTGTACTGAAATTGTGTTAGTTTAATCCTCACCAACAGTATGTGACATTGCCCATCTCACCACACCCTTACCAAAAAAGAATATTAGGAACACTTAACATTTGCACAGTATGACAAGTAAAAATAATTTTAAAGATAAAAAAGTAAAACTCAGCCCAACCGGTGTGGCTCAGTGGTTGAGTGTCTGTCTACCTGTGAACCAGGAGGTCACAGTTCGATTCCTGGTCAGGCACATGCCCAGGTTGCAGGCTCAGTTCCTGGTGCAGGAAGGCAGGCAGGGCTGTGCAGGAGGCAGCCGCTCAATGATTCTCTCTCATCATTGATGTTTCTATCTCTCTTTTCCTCTCCCTTCCTCTCTGAAAATATATATTAATATTAATATACATATTAATATTAATATATATTACAAGTGGTTTCGAGTTCAATTCTCAGTCAGGGTACATATGCAGGTTTCTGATACTACCCCGGGTTAGGGTTCATACAAGAGGCAGCTGAACAATGTTTCTCTCTCTCTCTCTCTCTCTCTCTCTCTCTCTCTCTCTCTCTCTCTCTCCCCCTCTCTCTATCTCTAAAAATGTCAATAAAATTTAAAAAACTAAAGCTCAGAGGTGACTCAATTTACCCTAAAACTGCTAGTAGAAAGCCATTCTAGGACCTGAGGACTCATTGGATTGGCTGTCTTTTCATTAGTTAGGTCTTAATGCTTCATTCTAGAGATCCCAGAGAGTAAATATGTATTATCTGAGAAGAGTGGAAGAGCTTTATTACTTTTCATGTGGGAGGTGAGTGAACTTGGGGCTTTTGAGGCTCACACCCTCAGACAGCAGTTTTGAAGGATGAGGAGGTGGGTGGCTGGAGTTGATTGGGCAGTGGGGCTGGATGGAGCATATGGCATCTGCTTCAGAGAGCCAACCATCATGTGGATTTTTATCTTAAACATAAATGTTGATCTTGAATGCTTGGGTAAAACACACTTTCTATGCTGCGTGGACCCAGCTATGTCACTGCATTCTGTTGTTTTAGTTCTAAAATACAAGAAGAGTGATGAGGATGAATCACTTAAAGATAAATTGTCGAAACTAAGTATTCACTCAATCAGCAAGAAATCAAAGAGAGTGACAAATTATCTCAAGATTCTGACCAGAGGAGAATCACAGGTAAGTTTTCTTCTTGGGCCACATACGTTTTCCTGGGAACATGAATGCTGGTATTTTTGTGAGGTTTTGTCTTATTGGTACACAGCTGTTTCTCAAACACTGAGAATCAAGGTAATTTCCCAAGGTTGTTATTCTCTCTCTCTCTCTCTCTCTCTCTCTCTCTCTCTCTCTCTCTCTCTCTCTCTCTCTCGTTGGACACTATCCTACTCTGGTACTTCCACTCAGAAGCAGGCAAAGCAGAGGTAAAGACATATGGACAGAGCTCAACCTGGGCTGCCCAGGAGTCCTGACCCTTGCCATCAACCTGCACATAATCTCACCCAAGGCAATGCCCTCCTTTCATCTCTGTCTTGTTTCTGCCTTTTACAATCTCACTTCCCTCTAGGGCTCCCTTGATATTCATTTTATCTTCATTTTACCTGAAACAAACAGTGCTCAGGCGCACACATTAGTGCCATATTTTCCCCGCCATTATCCTTCCTCTCTCCCTCCCCACTCTCAGATGCACATTCTATTACTAGGTTATTGTTTTGTGTCAGCTGTTAAGCCCAACTTGCACCTTGTTCACATCGACCCCTAATACATAATAGATGAAATAGCAAAAGCTCTCAAGCACAGAATGAGCTGGAGAGCTTGCTTTAAGATTCCAGGGCTCTACCTGATTCAAGGGTCCAACCTAGAAGTCTGTGTTTTTACAGAGACTACAAGGGTTTTGAAGTTAAATAACCCAGAAGTATGTGATCCATGGGACACATATCAAGATTCACCAGATAGTAAGTGCATGGCCTGGAGGTAGTAATACAGTGAGTGGGCTTCTAACCAAAAGTGGGCAGGAAGGTCTTTAGATACTATATTGTACTTTTTATTTTTATTCTCATTTGCATGATTTCATATCTTATTATGATAACCTCTCTAACTAAAGGCTTTAATTTTAACTAGAGGCAAGCGGATGGTGGCTCAGCATTGGTTTTAGGTGGTTTGTCTTATCTGATTCGCTCTCTAGCTACTGTGTTCTTCTTTTCCCATTTTCCATGGTCCCTGCAGCTCTCGAATCACTGGGCCAGAAGTGGTCTCTTTCTCCTCTTACTGCTTGGCACACTCACTGAGTGGATCCTGGTTGTGGCTCTGTTCATATCGCAGGAGGGAGAACAGGGCAAGACTTAAGGGCAAAATCTTTGAAATCGTCCATATCTGGGTTTGAACCTTACCTCTGTCATTTAGTATTTGTATTTGGGCAAATAACTGAAGTTCAATATATCCATCTTCAAATTGGGGGATTATACTAGGACCTAACACATGGAGTGGTTGTGAGGATTAAGTGAGATGATGCATAGAAAGTACCTAACCCATCGGAGGAGCCCTCAATAAATACTGGCATCGTCACCATCACCACCAACACCATCATTATTTTATATCATTACCTTGTATTGTTATTTACATTTTTTAATGCTCAGACTTCTTACTTGCCACATGGATATAAACTCCTATATACATGGTGTATTAATCAGGTCTTTTACCTTCTGTATTTTTTGATGCTTTGACATCTTTAAGAAGCTTGCGAACTGAGGAGCGAGCCCATCCCAGGACCAGCCTGTTTTTAGAGATGGCCAAGGGCTCAGTGGGGATCACTTCTTTCATTCGCAAACCAACCAATCCAGAATCCATAGCCTCCACCACCTCCCTATCTCGTTCACACACCAATATTCCTCTGCCCAATACCAGGGCCAGCTACCAAGCAATCAGAGACAACCTGGATAGCCTCAAGCCCAGGACAATTATTCAAAATGCTCAATCCTAAACTGTTTACTCTGCCCACTGTGTCTGTAGGGATTTCCCATAAAAACTCCAATAAAGACTCTGGCTTAGATCCTCTCTTTGCTTCTTGCTGCCACCTAACCAAGCCTAGTCACCCCACATGCTGGGGTGACCCCTTCTCGAGGACTTGTGAGTAAATGCACTTTGTCTGAGCCTTGTTCTTATGTCCTCCTCTGGCTGCGATGACCTTCCCATACCGTATCCAATATGGACTTTCTGGGAACACATGGCTCATTTATCTTTCTGCTTTCATCTTTATATTTTTCTAAGAGCTCACTGGGTTCATTGCATACAGGAGGCAACTCCAGGCCCTTCCTCTCAATTTAGAGCTATCATATGGAATGTTTGGGACATTTATGGTGCATGGTCACAGATCAGGGAAAGGAAAATCAAGACATTGCCACCCTGGCCAGTTTTGCTCAGTGGATAGAGCATCAGCTCATGGACTGAAGGGTCCCAGGTTTGATTCAGTTCAAGAGCACGTACCATGGTTGCCAGCTTGATCCCGGCCCCTGATTGGGACATGTGTGAGAGGCAACCAACTGATGCGTCTCTCTCATCTCTCTCTCTCTCTCTCTCTCTCTCTCTCTCTCTCTCTCTCTCTCTTCCAACCTCTCTTAAAAAAATAAATAGAAACATATCCTTGGATGAATATTTTAAAAAATACATTGCCACTAAAAACAACAGCCATAAAATTGAACTGAGAATTCATGTGAGAAGAGATGGTAGCCTCCATAAGCATGTGGAAATATGAACAAGCAGCCCTCCCCTCCCCTTTAACATGCTGCTTCTGATTTAAGACAATTCCACTGAGAATAATAGGCCGGTCTTCATTCTGGGCAGGCTTCTGTAGAAGCTGTTATATTCCTTAACATATTTATCATCAGTTTCTGATAGTTTTCAATCGTGAGCTAAACGTGCTTTATCATGAAAGTGGCCTGAAGGGATATTAATTAGATTTTCCCCTTAATCTTTTGAGAGGATGTCCTGTCCGCAATGAAACATTTTACTGTTAATCAGAAAATCAGCTGCATGGGCTGGACTGGGGAAGAGATAAATCTCAAATCAGCCCATTTTGCACTTGTCAGCAGCTCAGGGGAAATATTTAGCAGAGTTAGGATATAAAACTATTACCCAAGAGGAAGATTCTATTCAATTCATCACACATGTATTGAACTCTTAGGTGCCAGGCTCTGTATAAGAGACTGGGAATACAAGGACATTCTGATCTCAGACCACTTAGCTTTGAATCCTGGTCCTACGATTAACATTGCAAGCTTCCTTAACTCCCTGTGATGGTTAGCGTAAAGGCCACCCTTTTGTCACCAAGAGATTCTAAAACATAATCTTCAGTCAGCCCGTCATTTATGTATCCCTCTTGTAGCAGTCCTGAGTGTGGGTCCAGATGGGCCCTTCTGCCTGAGATGCTTCAGAACCCAGTTCTCCTCAATTGTGTGTGCGTTGCTGTCTCCTAAACATATTGTCTTCATCTTCCTGGTTGAAGCTGGGGAACAGCCAGGTCTTCATTCAAGCCCCAAGGATGGTGTTCTAAGGTCAAGATTCAGAAATGAGACACATCACTTTCACTGTCACTCACGTCCTATTTATGAAAACCCAGTTCCAAGGTCAGAGCCAGCTGCGAGGAAATCTGGGACAGGTAGGCACTGGCAGGACAGCCAGTTGTCTACCTTAAACTAGAGATGATGATTCCATCAGTAAGTGGATGACAGGGAAAACATTATCTCTGCCATTCCTTCTGAAACCTGTTTCTTTTCCAAATGGGAGTAATCGTGGCACCTGCCCATAGAGTTGAACAGTATAAGAATTAAAATGAGCAAATGGATGACAGGGTCTAGCACAGTGTCTGGAGCATAGTGTTTAATAAATGTTAGCTGCTATTATTATTAAGACAAAATACCTGCAATGCATCACTCGAGAGAATAGCTTAAATGACTGACTGGTTTTTTGAGAGTACATATGAGGGAGTAATTCATTTTCTCAGTGGAGAGCATGGAAATGATAGGGAGCATTTGTAGAGGGTGACAACTGAGCAAGTCCTTAAAAAATAAACAGAATTTTTCTAGCAGAAAAGAGACAGTAGCATATTCCAGCAAAACAAAGCAGCCTGTTTCAACTACAGAGAAGGAGAAATGGGCCATATTTCTCATAGTGTGATCCTTGAGCCTCTTATTTTATAAACCATCTGGGAACCAGCCAAGATATACTGAACAAAACAGCTGGGGTGAGTTTTTTAAAACTGCATTTTAAAACAATCTACCACAGTTTATTGTTACATGCATTAAATTGGATTAGATCATAGAAATCCTAAGGCAAAGAGTTAAATTTTGTGTGGATTACAAAGAACTATGCCACCCATTTAATCAAAAATCTTTCTAGATGAGCATTATTAAGGTGGTTAAAAATGAAAATGTCATCATTTTCTATGTAATCAGTTCTAAGGTCAATAATTTTAAATGAACAAATGTATGAACTGAAGACAGCTATGGTTGTTAGCCAGTACCACACTGAAGAATACACACCACAGACTATGAAATATTTGCTGTTCACACAGATTTGTCAACACGAGGCTGGTTCTAGCCATTTGATTACCAAGGAACTCTGGAGCAGTAATAAGTGTGCATTCCTAGAAACTGTTACAAGTACATAAAAAGCATATTTTTTCTGAATGCTTAACATACATGATAACAAAACATAACTGAATACATGTGACCAGTGCCTTAACCGTTGAGTTTTCTTAAGAGAGGGTTAGTTTTGCAAAGATTATATATCATCTTTCAAATCTGAAAAATTACCACATTTCTTTAGCCAACAATGTAAGAATATTTTCTAAATGACCACCATGAAATAAATTGGAATGCGTCATACATAACAGAAAAACAAGAAATTGTAGGCAGTAGATCGAATTTTTTATTTTCCATTTTTAAATTCTCACTTTATTTTCTGTTATAAGCTCACAAATATAATATAAGGGCACTTACATAATATATGTGATTAAGAGCAGCAGAGAAACATGTGACCTCCTACCACTATGTGAAAACTGAAGGGCAAGTGAAGCTGTACCGCGTGGTTTTGCTGCTCTTCAGCTACGCCATGTGCCAGTCCTCAGAGAGCCGTGTTAGAGGCCGTCGGCAGCTTACCAGAGGTTTTCATCCCAGCAGGGAGCTTCCAGTAATGTGCTGGCCAATATGGCCTGTGATATTTTTCTGTAAACACCAGATTCATTTGAATTATAAAAATAAATAATGTCATCTATATTTTAGGTGAAAGACAGCACCTTTAATAAAGAAGAAAAGCTATTTAGATCTTTAGAAAAGACTGCAAGGCACTGTGTGAAGAACATGTCATTCTGTCTTCAGCACATACAGGTAAGGGAGACATGACTCTTCCGTGAGTCCACCAGCAGGTACCGATGTCTGTGGTGATTCTGAAGAGTAAATCGACTGTGCATTCATTATAGGATGACACCTACTGTATCCAGTTTGGGGTGCTGCAAACTGCTGGTGAAGGAAGCCAGTATGATGGCTGTGGTTTTGTTCTTTGTTCCCTTACCTGCTCAATCTCCCCACCCCCCCCGCCCCCATCCATCTCGCCAGATTGTGGGACGTTTGCTCACATGATGGCCACAGGGAGCAAGTCAGCAACAGGCTTTTTTTTACCCTGGAGATGCCCTTACTAATTCAAAATTGCGGACAAGGCACAAATGTTCTTTGTTTACATTGTTACATTAAATAAACTCCTGACTGGTCTTTCTACTGAATGTAACTAGACTGTACTCCAGTAGGTTTAAGTCTGATTTTCAACAAGGGCACACAGACCTCGGAGGGGACTAGAAACACATATTTGCAAATTTAAGAGTAGAAGTGAAAGAAAATCAAAGAGGCACATAAAATGAAATTAGAAGTTTTAAAGTAAAAAGTGCATAACAGAAAGGCCATTTCAAAACCCCACAAAACTCACAGGTGGGCCTCACATTTCGCGGGTGCTACCTAGCAGCTGACCCTCCAAAAAGGCATGTGATCACACAACCCTAAAACAAACTGAGCGCCCGTATATATTTTATATCCAGTGTTTCACAATGCTCCCTTTTCAGCTCTGAAAGAAATTCAACCTTCAGTAGGTAGTCATACATAAAAGAAAATCAATATGAGTGAAAATAAATTCTAACAAAATAACTCAAATTAAAATATGCAAATACTCCTACACTACTATACTAAAAGACAAAAATACCCCCACAAATTTCCAGTCCCCTATGAGGTTTTGGTGCCCTTGTTGAGAATCAGACTTAAACAAACTAATTGGAGTACAGGATAATTATATTCAGTAGGAAGGCCAGGCCCGAGTTTGTTCTGATGGGTCTCACATAGAAAACAGTGTCCTTACCAGCATCCTGACCAGGGTCATCGTGATGAAACACAGAAAGTTAGTAGAATTACACGTATATCAGGTCAATGGTCCCCTTCCCATTTTCCAGTTTTTAGAGGCAAATTAACACTTAGATTTATCACAACAGAGGATTGTCAGGCACAATGATTTGGTGACAAGGTTCTATGCTATGTAACCAGCAAGCCACATTCTTTCCTTATTTATTGACTGATACAAAGCCTGAGTTTACAATTAGGTTTGCTTATCTTTTCCTAAATTGCTGCCATTTGAGAAAATGAAAACCAAAACTTAGTTATAAAAGGGCTGTGGGAACCCTGCCCTTGATGTAAATTTCAAAGAATAAATGCCTCTTGGGAATAGAGGAAAGTCTTCTATTTCCACTAATTGATTCAAAAGAAATGTGAACATCTTCATTTAAAGAAAGCATTAAATTCACTAAGGAAAATGGAATACACATAAAAGAGGAATGATTTTTAAAATAAGGGGTCTAAAATAATTGGTTGCTGAAGAATTGCCAGTTATTCTTGCTAAGACTCCTGCCCTAGCAGGTTTGGCTCAGTAGATAGAGCATCAGCCCACAGACCAAAGGGTCCTGAGTTTGTTTCTAGTCAAGGAGGGCATGTATCTTGGTTACAGGATCTATCCCTGTCCCTGGTTGGGGATCATGCAGGAGCCTAAACATTCAATGTGTCTCTTTCTCTCCACCCTCCCCTTCCACAATTTTTACAAATCAATGGGAAAATTTCCTTGGGTGAGAATTAACATAAACAACAACAAATAGGTGGACTCTTAATAAAAGGGGGTATCATCAAGAGCAGTAGGAGAAAGTAACATGGGAGGAAGTGAGGAAATAGTTTACTACAGATAACCTCCTTGTACAGGGAGCTCATAATGAATTCTTTTTTTTTTTCCTTCTTGCCTCTCGGTGGGAGTGGAAGGGGATGCTGATGAGGTGCCCATCTGGAATGAGTGTCATTGTACTAACTTTGGGACTCTGCCCTCTGTGTGCCTTTGCTCTGGGTTCCAGGATGCCACGCACTTTGCCCTGCAGAGTGTGCTGGAGCTCCAGGAGATTTCATGTTCCAAAGATGAAGAAGAAGCGGGGCATCCAGAGGCCCCAGGGAATACCCCATATCCCTGTGATGACTTTGTAAGTTATTTATCTTCATAGGTAAATGCAAATTTAATAGTATGGTTAACAGAAAAGCTGATTTTCCCTTTTTTCCTAGTTAGAAATAAAACATACACTAAAGCAAATACTAATGTCAAAATTAGTAATTTTAAACAGGAGAATTTTTTATCATTAAATATTTTAAAGTGGATTCGTGTAAATTTCACTATAACCAAAACTTCAGAGGGTCCCAGACTGTGTTTCTAGGGGTAGTAAGTGTCTGAGCAACTAAAATCAACATTTAGTTTAAGTGTTCATGTGATACGGAAAGGATTTGTAAAGTTAGAAAGCTGTGATTTTCTTTTTTTGTTGTTTATAAATCTTTATTGTTAAGATTATTACAATGTTGCTCTTGCCCCCTCTATAGCTCCCCTCCCCCCCCCCGTACCCATCATACCCTCTGCCCTTACCTCCCCCACCACTGTCCTCATCCATAGGTGTACAATTTTTGCCCAGTCTCTTCCTGCATCTCCCAAACCCCTTTCCCCCAAAGAATTGTCAGTCCACTCCCTTTCTATGCCTCTGATTCTATTATATTCACCAGTTTATACTGATCATTAGATTTTTAATTCACTTGATTTTTAGATTCACTTGTTGATAGACATGTATTTGTTGTTCATAATCTTTATCTTTACCTTTTCCTTCTTCTTCCTCTTCTTAAAGAATACCTTTCAGTATTTCATATAATATTGGTTTGGTGGTGATGAACTCCTTTAGTTTTTTCTTATCTGTGAAGCACTTTATCTGACCTTCAAGTCTGAATGATAGCTTTGCTGGGTAGAGTAATCTTGGTTGTAGGATCTTGTTCTTCATCCCTTTGAATATTTCTTGCCATTCCCGTCTGGCCTGCATAGTTTCTGTTGAGAAATCAGCTGACAATCATATGGGTGATCCCTTGTAGGTAACTAACTCTTTTTCTCTTGCTGCTTTTAAAATTCTCTCTATCTTTTGCTCTTGGCATTTTAATTATGATGTGTCCTGGTGTGGTCCTCTTTGGATTTCTTTTGTTTGGAGTTCGGTGCACTTCCTGGACTTTTAAATCTATTTCTTTCACCAGGTGAGGGAAGTTTTTGGTCACTATTGCTTCAAATAAACCTTCAGTATCTTGCTCTCTCTCTTCTTCTGGCACCCCCATAATTCGGATGTTGGTGTGCTTGAGATTGTTCCAGAGGCTCCTTACACTATCTTCAATTTTTTGGAGAAATTAAGCATACACCGACTAAAATAAAAAATATTATACAGAGACCTAAAAGCAGACTAGAGGACCACAAGAATCAAGTCAAAGATTTGAAATATAAAGAAACAAAAATCACTCAGCCAGAAAAGCAAGAAGCAAAAAGGATAAAAAAAAAAAAAACAACTGGGATTTTCTTAGAATCCTTACACAGGTGGGCGTGAAGACAATCTCTGAAAATGTGACTTGCATTAACCTACTGTAGGCTCAAAAGTAAAGTCTTCGTATTGGGAAATGGCTTTTACATAAGAGTGATATATTATGTCTCCTGTTCTGTGGTAAATATTTGTTTTCTAAGAGCTCAGTAAAATATACAGAGTCATAAAACAGAGTTTGGTAATCATAAAGAGATACTTGAGCCAATAAAATATTTGGGTGGTAAACTAGTGAATAATACTAATTTTAACTAAACATCTTGTGTTCCATAGATATTGTTATTTCATAACAGTATTGTAGATGTTACATATAAAATACAATAGCCTCCGTCATCATCTTAAAGGTCCGTGAAAGTGGCATTATTGTGTTGGCATGACTGGCATTTGGGGCCAGACATGTCTTCATTGAGTGGCCTTTGTTATGGAGGGTGGTTAGCATTCCCGATGTACCAGGTTCTAAATCTCCATAATGTCCCTCCTTCTCAAGTCCTGACATCCAATGAGCAGCCCCACATACTTCCCAGTCCTGGGAAGTGATACTGCCTCCACAACAGTAGAAAACCACTGAGAAGTACCTTACTTTCCTAGCCCAGGAAAATGGGAAGTCAGTATTACATCTGAACTAAGATGCTAGGTTAGGTAAACGATAGCGGGAGGAGGGTGAGAAGTTTTTATGACATGTTAAATGGAAAGAGTGTGGCTAGGCTGAATTATAGAGAGCATATTTTAGAAAAGTCCTTAAGGGTTTGCTCTTTATTTTGATTCCAATTCATTAACTAAGTCAATAAATATTTATTGAGCACCATGTAGAAACATGGCATATAGCTTCTCCCTAATTAAGAATGCTCCAGACACCGCCACGCTCCCATCACGGCGCTCTGCTCGGCTCAGGTCCCATCGGGATCCGCACCCACCACGGCCTCCCTTCCGCAGCTGGTAGGGAGGTGGCGCTTAGTGGAGTAACGGCTCCCCGGAGTACAGCAGGGAATGAGGCATGGGAACGGCTCCGGGGGAAATGGGCGCCATGGCCACGCCAGACTGTGTCATCACTTCTGATGGCAAAACCTCACCATCAAAACCGAGAGCACAGGGAAGACCACGCAGTTCTCATGCAGCCTGGGCGAGAAGTTTGAAGAGACCACAGCTGACGGGAGAAAAGCTCAGACCATCTGCAACTTCATCAAGGCACGCTGGTCCGGCACCAGGAGTGGGCCGGGAAGGGAAGGAGAGCGCTGTCACAGGAGACGGGAAGGCGAAGTTCGTGGCGCGATGCGTCATGAACGATGTCAACTGTTCTCGGATCTATGAGAAAGTGGAGTAAAAATGCCATCACCCTGCTAGACGGGAATTAGCCATGAGGATAAACAAGCTCAAATGAGTGAGCAAACCTCTCCAAAGCTTTTTTCGCATTACTGTGTTCAGTTATCACAAACATTTTACATGCAACTATTTCTGAGTTGGTTTAATTAGGATCAACTCTTCCATTAGTAAATAAATGTGTACATACCATATATGTATGTATATATATATTCATACAAAGGGCTTGGCCCTTGCAGCCCTGGCTTCGTCTGGAAGCTCTTCTGGAAGGACATCCAGAAGGTCATCCAGCTGTCTGGTCTAATTAGCATATTATGCTTTTATTATACATATATATGTATGTATGTGTGTGTGTGTGTGTGTGTGTGTGTGTGATAGTCCAGAATTCAACAGGAAGTTGAGACAAGGTATTCCTCCCTTGCATAACACCACAAGAGAAGTTAGGATAAATTAAAATAATTATCAGAAAGCTCAAGATGAAAGCAACTTTTTGTTGGTAACATATATTTGAACGCTGTTTAAAAATCAAACACCTATCTGAAAGCACAGAAGTTGTTTTTATCCAAACATGAGAGATACTTATCTACACATTTTTATAGGACAAAATCTTAAAGTAAAATCTGATTCTTATTTGTTCTGACTACAATTCCCATGCACAGTGAATTGGCTCTTGTCTGTGTCACATGGCATATATATTGTAATTATAGTGTAGTATTGTAAGTAGACTACCCATAGAGTCCATTCATGTCACAGACACAGCAATTTATTCCAGAACAGGAAAGTAGACTACCCATAGAGTCCATTCATGTCACAGACACAGCAATTTATTCCAGAACAGCAGAATAAGATTATATGCTTAGCTAAAGGACTCTTTTAACAGTCTGCAGGTGCATATGGATTATTTTATAAATTAGACATCAAATTTAATCTGGGTTGGCTATTGCTAGTGCCAAGAAAGATTGGTTTCTCCTCTCTTCTAGATTTCCCATGAGTTCAGACAACGTTACCAGAGGCCATTTAAATTAATTAATAGCAGCTGCTGCTCAGTCTGATTCCCTAGGACATATTTTGGGCTACAAAAGGAAACCTGCTTCCAAATTGCTGTAACCTAATCACATAACCCAAGCATGTATGCTAAAGGATGGTCAGTGAAACTAGGGGACAAGTGCCCTTCAGAATAGAAGGGTAGGAAAGAAATGCAAAGAGAATAAGTGAAACAGGCTGCTCAGAGTCTGGCATGGGGTTTGGCATTAACATGAAGTTCATTTTCAATGACTCAGACCTAAAAATGTAGCAATTTGGACACAGAGTCAGCATTGCCTTAATCCTTCAGTTTATTTAAAGAGGAAGCAATAGCTCTGTATCGTTTCTATCATGGCAGCAAAGTACCTATAACAAGGAGGTAATATCTGTATAGGGGATACAGTTCCACTACCATAATTAGTTACCAGGGTTACCAGGAAATCAGGGAAGATGTCTCTATTAAGATGGACTCTCTTTCTTTTATTGCCAGAAAAATGACAGGTGAATCATTTATGCAGTCTGGGCAGTCACAGGCTGGAGGCCACCCCTTCCCTCCCTGTGCTGGCACGGGGATTAGAAAGAGAGGGAAGGGGAAAGCGTGGAAGGAGATGATCCCAATGCCGGGAAAATGATTAGATCCCTCCTTAACTTGTCTAGATACCTTGCTGTCTCCTGGTGCTCCTGCAGGGAGGAAGGAAGCCCATGGATAGCAGCGCTCTGGTCTGTGACAAGATTCTTTCCTCTCTCCACAGGCAGCTCACTTGCAGAAGCTCGTCCTGACGCCCCTGTCAGCCCTGCTGTCCCTGTTCCCAGGGCCTCAGAAACTCATCCAGAAACGATATGACAAGCTGCTGGACTACAACAGCTACCTGCAGCGGGCAGCAGGGGAGGAGTCAGACTTGGCCAAAAAGGAGTATGAGGCCCTCAACGGCCAGCTTGTGGAGGAGCTCCAGGTGTTCAACCAGGCCGCGCGCAAGATTCTGTTGAACTGTCTGTGCAGTTTCGTCACCCTCCTCCGGGACCTGACGCTGGGGAAACAGCAGCTGTATTCCACGCTGGTGCCGGTAAGCACAGCACTAGGACCTGGCCACCTTGGTGGGCATCTATGGAGACAATGTCCGTGCAGAACAGCCCTGTCCATAGCTTGCACCAGCGTGCTGCGTGTGATTGCGTGCGAGTGCCTGCGAGGTTTTCCATAGGAAGCTGCTGAGAAAAGAGAGTTTCCTAGTTTGGGTTTGCTATGGCTTAGACACTTGCTGTTGGTTTTGGAGATTCCTTTTCAAATGCCAACCCACGTTCAGCTCTTACAGGTGACACCATTGTCGCTCCACCTGATGGACGCTCTGTTGTAGCTTCTCAATTCATACTTTGCTTTCCCTTCCCATGCAGTAGTTTTTCAGTGTTAACCATGACCAAGATGAGGATCAAAAAGCAGCCCATCTCAGTGGACTTCTCAGAGGTAGCATAATTGTTAAACCAGTCTTCATTTTGCTTTACTCCAAAGAAGAGAAGACTGGTGTGTGTGTGTGTGTGTGTGTGTGTGTGTGTGTGTGTGTGTGTAAATATGTGTGTATATCTCATTTAGCCTTCCATTAGAATATGATTTTATAATTATTTTCCAAAGAGGAAGAAATATATTTGCATCTTAATATCAACTTTAGAAAATCAGCTTGGTTTCCTGGCCCTTAATTTCACAAGTATTAGTTCTCATTCAGCTGGCTAGGTATTTAATGGACATTTGGAGGAAAATTAATTGTTTCTTCTTTATTTTTTATTGGGTATCTAATTAACTTATCCTTTGAATTAAATTATATTGAATAATCAGCTATTACACTTACATAGTTCAAAAGGTAAAACTATGTAAAATATATAATCAGTTGCACACCCACTCCTGTCCCCTAACCATCCCATCTCTTGTTCCACCCCATGATTATTAGTTTATCTGCATTCACTTAGGGCTCCCTTGAGTCATTAAAAATACATTTGCATATATTCTGTTATTCCCTACACAAAACTAGTATGTCATAGCACCCTTCTGCAATTTGCTTTTTTAAAAAGTATTTATTGTTGAAAGTATGTCTCCTTTTCCCCCATTGATCTCTGCCCCTCCGCCCCGCTCCTGCCCTCCCCCTCCCCCTGCCACGCAACTTGCTTTTAAACATCCTGGGAGGCATCCATGTCCACACACAGAAAACTGCCTTGTTACAGGTTTATACTGGTCCACTGCATAGCTGTAAAATAGTATAATACCAGCCCCTGTTTTCAGGGTAAAAACTTTAATGAGGAATAATTTACATACTATAGAGCCCATCTATTTAAAATATACATTTTTTGTATATTCACAGGAGTTGTGCAACCATCACCACAGTCAATTTTAGAACATTGTCATCACACCCAAAAGAAGCTCTGCACTGTTAGTGGTGACTCCACCTTTCCCCCTAACTTCCCAGCCCTAGGTGACCACCAATCTCCTTTCTGCCTCTACAAAAATGGACATTTGAATATACAATATGTAGGTTTTTGTTGTTGTTTTCATGACTGGCTCTCACACTCAACATATTTTCAAGGTCCATCCATGTTTTAGTATGTTTCTGTACTTAATTATTTTTATTTCCCCCAAATAGTCCATAGTATGGTAAGCCACATTTTATTTAACCATTTATCAGTTGAACATTTGGGTTATTTCCACTTTTGGGCTATTATGAGTAGTGCCACTCTAAATATTCAAGATCCCTCTATCACTCTTCTCGCTGATATTTCAGCATGGTCTTTTCATATAGTGGCATAGTGCAGCTGGACTTCTTTAATGGTGTTGAAAGTCTCCCAAGAATGAGTGTCCCAAGAGAACCCGGCAGACCTTGTATGGTCTTTTTCAGCCCAATCTTGAAAGTCAGACAGCATCTTTTATGTTCTATTCATTTCAACATTCTACTCATTGAGGTGATCATGAAGGCCCACCTAGTTCTGAGGGGAGGCGACATGGATTCCATCTCTTTGTGGGAAGCATGTCAAAAAATTTGCTGGTTTGTTTTAAAATCACATAGCCTCCTTCCACTTCCCACTATCCCACTCAACACATTAAAAGCGACTACGGCCATCAATTCCTGAGCCTTTTCCTCAAACTTTGTTGCTATTTTTCCTTCTGTTCTCCTTTGGGCCCTTATTGGGCTTGAATATTTTTTAAAAATTACCCCTATCATTTTAATGGGATTTATGGAGATTGAAAATTAGGCCATTTTTATTTCTGATTCTAATGTTAACCTAATTTTTCACTGTGGAGCTACCCTGTACTTTCTCAATTGTTCTTCACAGCTCTACTAAACTCAGTGCCTAACCTGGTTAAGTAGTCGTCTTGGAACAATGTCATGTTATTTCTACCTATAGGTACCATTGTTGGTTTCAAACATATCTGAAATGCAGAATAGAATACTAGAAGAGGTGCAAAATCTGAATTTTATAAAGGACAACAGTGCCACATTTATTGAGAGAAAACTTAGTTTTGAAAAGAAGAAGCCTGTACAAATTCTGGTGAGTTTGGTAACATTCATGCTAATGATAACTGTCAATTCTTTGCTTTGTTTAAACTATAATTTATATTATTTTCCCTATCACTTATCTCATTCTAATATCCTGTCATTTACACACTTATTTTATGCAAGACACTTTTATCTCTTTTTACCCTCTATACTATGAACTCTAAGCATATTTTATCTGTTTTGTACCTGATGTATTTATTCCAAGCAACTAAAATGGTGTCTGATATAAGCTAGATACTTTATAAGTACCTGTTGAATAAATAATAGAATTTTATAGAGCTAAGTTGTATAGTTCAAACTTTTCACTTTTTCTAGATAAGGAATCCCAGGCTGCAGAGATGAAGTTAGCTTTTTACCAAAGTCACTTAGTGGCAGAGCTGGGACGGGGCTAGGCCTCTTGACTTCTTCCTGCCTAGTTTACTGATATCATTTCCCAGAAAAAGACATACACATCTACAATTTACTTAATTAAATATTTATCAAGTGTTTAATATGCAAAAACATGTCTACAGAATGACAAAGAAGTAAAAACGTGTTCAGCATAAGAGAGGGATTAGAACCTCTGCCTTCTTATATTTTTTTAAATTTTCTTTCTTTTCTACAACACTGCCCTCATGTGCTAACTAGAGATTTTTTCACTGTATAACTTAGTTGGATACTCCACAATAATAGCCGAACCTATGCCTCAGCACTGAAATAATCCCAGATCCATGCATAGCTTCAACATTTAAAAAAAATTCCAGAGAAGTATTTATCAACCCAGTGGGGATTTTAGAACACAGCTGTCTAAACCAAAATTTCTCCTTAATTCTCCCAGCCAGAAGTGCCACGTCAAACTGACACTCACCGCGCCAAACTTCTGTCTACATACAGTACAGAAGAACTCTACCAAGCTAAGCGCAAATGCAATGCTACACAAGAATATGACATCAATCTTCTGGAAGGGGAGTTGGTGGCTGTGATGGAGCAGAAAGATCCATTGGGGAGTTCGAGCAGGTGGCTTGTTGACACAGGAAGTAAGTGATTTGCTTAAGATGCACAGAATGATCGCCTCTCTTCTGGTTAAGTCTTTCCCAGGGACTTCCGTGTGCTTCTCTAAATACAAATGTTTGGAAAGTGTACACAAATGACCTTGTTTCTTCTTTCTTTTTACTCCTGTCTAGATATTAAAGGATATGTGTATTCTTCCTTCCTAAAACCCTACAATCCGGCAAAAATGCAGAAGGTGGGTACTGAGAACAGGTCCTGTGATGATGACTTTGACAACATCAGCCTTTTTGTGTCTTCGCGGCCAACTAGGGACAGTGTCACAGGCACCCCAGAAGATAGCATAAGTGACAGCAGCTCATCTCTCAGTGGCACATGTGGAAAGTTTGAAACAAACGGCACTGATGTTGACAGTTTCCAAGAGGTAGATGAGCAGGTAAGAATTTCAACCTTGATGTAAAGACACTTGGCTGTTCAAATCATGAAAGATGTTCTCGCTAATGATGCTGTTTCTTACTGTAAGACTTGGTGGAAGAGCATCAGTTTTGACGTCAAGACCTAACTCTATTAACACTTACTCTCCGTGCAGGTATTTGCAGGGAATTCATTCCCTGAGTCTATTTTCTCAAATGCAGGAATAAGGACGTTAATTCCTATTTTGCAGAGGCTGATGTGAGGATTAGGGATAATGTGGGTTTGTAAAGTGCCTGGCACAGAGTGACACTCAGTAAGTGGTGGTGGTGCCTTTACCCTGCTGTGGTGCCTTAGGGTGAAGATGGTCTTCGGATACTCCCCCCATCAGAGGAAAACAGCTTATACTGAATAGATTGCTGCCATCAGTAGCCTGTAGAAAATGGTTCCTAATTCTTCTAAGGGCAATATCTTCATTGAGTTATCTATGAATTGGCCGTTTTTAATCTTGTGAAACGACATATAGCATATGATGACATTTTTTAAGAGCTACTTTCCCCTCAATGCATCAATGCAAAGACAGTTGGGATGATTCTTCTGCAAAATGGTAAGTTAACTATAATATAGAGTTCCTTTTTTCTACTTCAGAAATTTTCAATATATTTAACTATTAATCCCCAAGTGGTGATCAACTACCCAATTACCTGGTTCTTTTTTTAAGTTGCTTTTTTCTTTAGTGGCTTTTTATTAATTAATTTTGTTTTTTTATAAGGATAATACACGCTATTTGTGAAAAGTTTAAAAAGTGAAGAGGTAATATGCAAATCGATCATCACTCCAACACATAACATGGCCGCCTCCATGTGATCAAAGATGGCTGTCCCTATGTGGATGCAAGATGGTCCCCACAAGATGACCGGCAGGAGAGGGCAGTTGTGGGGGACCAGGCCTGCAAGGGGGGGCAGTTGTGGGCAATCAGGCCAGCAGGGGAAGAAAGTTGGGAGGAACCAGGCCTGTAGAGAAGGGCAGTTAGGAGTGATTAAGCCTGCAAGGGAGGCCAGTTGTGGGAGGAGACCAGGCCTGCAGGAGAGGGCAGTTGAGGGAAGAGGGAGACCAGGCCTTCAGGGGAGCAGATAGGTGTCAATAAGGCTGGAAGGGGAGTGGTTAGGGTGTGATCAGACTGGCATGCAGAAGAGGTTAGGGGCAATCAAGCAGGCAGGCAGGTGAGTGGTTGGGAGACAGCAGTCCTAGATTATGAAAGACATGTCTGACTGTCCATTTAGGCCCAAACCCATTCAAAGGGGTCCCAGATTGAAAAGGGTGCAGGCTGGGCTGAGGGACACATACAATACCCCCTTCTCATGTACAAATTTTATGCACCGGGCCTCTAGTTGTATATATAATATATATTAATTCCTTCCCCAGTTATACTCTGATTCAGAGGCAATATTCAGATTATCTTTTCAGACATTGTGCATATGCAAACACATATTTATATTAGTGGGAACATGCATGTGTTAAGTAATCTTTTTTCACTTAACAATTTATCTTAGGCAACAGTAACTAAATATCTACCTCCGTTTTTAATAAATTGATTTTATAAAGTGATTGAAAAGTGGGAATAAATTGTATCATCTTTGTGAACAGTGAGAATACATTGTTTATTGTAATGTGCATATTTGAGGTATCCTGCAAAGCAATATTTTGTGTGATTATTCAGACTTTTGTTCTTAATTTTATTTTATTATCAGGAATATCAACTGAAACCTGTACTGCCTTAATTGGATGACACTTGGGCTCAGCATTTCTTTCTTTGTCCTTTCCTCCCATGGCAGCAACACTTCCCCGCTCTCTTCCAGAATTGCAATAGCACTTTGTCAAGGGAAGTTATCAGCTATAATATAGCCTTACTGCTGGTTGTAGAGAATCCTGGCAAGAAATACAGATGGCTGGCTGGCCTTGGAGTCTATCTGATATTTAGGGGATTCAGTGGGGCCTAAAAATCAGTCAGCAACAGGCAAGTTGTGATTGACTTAAGACTTTATTGGGCTGTGTGATTTTTACACTGAAGCTGTTTTTAACGTGGAAGAATTAAAAAAATAAAAGGGTTCTGTGAATGGGATTTGGGAGGTTTCATGAATCTCCTCAAATATGTTCCAAACCGTCTGCTTATGTATATAACTATGGTTAAAGAAGTCTATATCTTTCACTGGATTTTCAAAGGGAAATTTGATTGAGAAAGGGTAGAAACCACTACTCTGGAGGCTTAACCTATATTTATCAATTATTCCACCCAATTAAGAAAAATTGTTGGGCAAAGAGCTTTCAGCATTTTCCAGAATGGTTATAGTGCATCAGAAGTCTTAAGGTAGGGTGAAAATATAACTTGCTACCTATAATGAGAAATTTTTGTTAATGAAAGACAGTACTTACCAGATGAGACACTAAACAGGTGTAACTGGAAGGTATTGTCAATCTACATATTAGGGCCTCAATACTAACTCATTCAGAATCTTACATGTACACCACAGGCAGAAAGTGGGGACTTTCTCTAAATGTTTTAGAAACTCTCCTAATTTATGATCCAGAGTCTCTGTAGAATAATGGGGATGAAACAATGGATATTCACAAACTGGTAGGACTGATTTATAATAAGGGACTTAATTTTTAACTTCTTTACTCTCTACTTTATGTTATATCAAAAAGCAATAAAAATATGCCTTCCCATTATAATGTATTTCCTCCTTTTGCTCATCAAATAGTAACAGCATGATATGTATTAATTTTCTATGATGCATAACAAATGACCACAAAATAGGTAGCTTAAAACAGCACAAATTTACTAGGGGCCCGGTGCACAAAATTCATGCACTGGGGGTAGGTGATTCCTCAGTGCAACCTGTCCCCTCAATGGGACCAATGTCTGGCTCTGCTCTGGATGCCTCGACCCCACACCCCAGCCCAGGCCTTCTCCCCAGCGGTAACTGCCCAGCCCCGGGGGTACCCCGCACTCACAGTGGCCTCAGCCACTGCTCACACGTTGGTCCTGCCCCCCGCTTTGCACGTGCCTCGGCAGCCCCACCCCCCAATTAGCCTGTAGGCACCTCAGCGGCCCTGCCCCCTGCCTCGTGTGCTTGCCATCTGCCTTTGCCCTGGCCACTGGTAAATGCCAGACCCTGAGCCCCTCCCCCTCCACACTTGCTGGCCACCTCATGCACCCCTCCGCCTCACATGCTCACCTAGGCCCCGCTCCCACTCCTGATTGGCTGGTGGGTGTGACTGGTGGGCATGGCTGGTGAGCATAGCAAAGGTATGGTCAATTTGCATATTGTTCTTTTATTAGATAGGATTAGCTCACCTTTTGCATAGTTAGGAATCCAGGCACAGCTTAGCTGGGGTCTCTGCTTAATATCTCATAGAGCTGCAGCCTAGATTTTTGCTGTTCTGTACTCTTTTTGAAACTTGAGGTTCCCTTCCAAGTTTGTTGTTGTTGGACGAATTCAGTGCCAGCAGGACTGAGGCTGCTATTTCCTTGCTGGTCATCAGCCAAGGTCCATGAGGCCTCTCAACACTGAGAGGCTGCTCTCAGAGATGTGTATGTGGTGATCTCTAAGTGGTTCACAGCGTGGCTGTTTGCTTCCTCAAGGCCAGCAGATGAGCATCTTTCTGGTTTAAAATCTCTCATAAAGTCAGGCTATTCAAGATAAGCTTTGACTAACTCAAAGCCAATTTATTATGCACTTCTTCAAAATCCTTTCACCTTTGCCATATAACATAACCACAGGAGTGCCCATTACATTCACAAATACCACAGCCTCTAAGATGTCTTGTGTGGCAAGCAGGATGCTGGACTACTGTGATGCAGTCTTTGGTGCTTCTCAAAAGGACTGGGTTTAATAATAGCTAGAACCCAGTTTTGGTGGGAATTTCAATGTCTGTAAAATAAGTGCACTCTTTTCCCCCACATACATAATGCTGAGGAAGTAATTTTTAACTTCTTATAAGTTAGATTTTTTGCTGCTAATTCTAAATTCATTGTCTGGCCCTCCATCTTTACATTTTCAATTACTTATAATAATAATGCTATATATGTAAGTATATTATTGTTTAAGAAATGCTTCAAAAGTCAGCAGGCTGGAGCTTAATGTATTTAAGTAGTCATTAAAATGATGTTTTAGAACGTTTTAATGACATGAGAAGATTTTTTACTATATTTTAAAGTGAAAAAGCAGGTTGCAAAAAATTATATGTACTCTAATTGTATGTTTATTAGCACTTCAGGTGGGTAGGTATTAAAAAAAGACAAAATAAAGGACAAAGAAAGAAAGGCAGAATGCAAGCAAGGAAAGCAAGGTATTAATAGCAGTTGGATGATTTTTTTATTTTATTTTTTGCTTATCTTTATTTAAAATTGTTTTTCTATAAAATTACTTGTGTAATAATCACACATAACTAGGAGCCCAGGCACAAATTTGGGCACCTTGAAAGGAACTGTGGGCCATGAGGCTGTGGTGGGCATAGGAGCAGGCCTCGACCCATCCTCTACACCCCTCCTAGCCCCTCCCACCACAGCCTCCGGTTCCCTGTCTGCTGGCAGGGCTGCTCCCACATGCTGACAGTGCCAGCCTCATTGGCACTCACTAATGGCATGGAGTGATTGGGGCTGGAGTCGTCAGCGGGTGTGAGAGGCAGCTGCCAGCCCTGATTGCCCCTCAGGTGCAGGGGAAGGTGGAGAAGTCCTGAGGGGCGTTCAGGGCCACTGCTCACAACCACTGACAGCACTGAGCCATCAGGGCCAGTACCAGACATCAACAGTTGGTGCGAGCAGCAGCTCCAGCGCTGGCAGCAGGTGCGAGCAAGGCTGGCACCAGCAGCAGGTGTGAGCACCAGGCAGGACCACAGTGTTTGGGAGCAAAGAATTTTCAGTAACCACCAGGGGCTCACCCTGCTGACAGCTGCTAGCATCCTGCTTAATCCATGGACAACAGTGTGGTGATTGCCACAGGGCAGAGGTGGAGTTGGAAGAGGGCCTGGAGGAGATAAATGGTAATGGAAAAAATAAAATGAAAGAAATGCCAAGGAAAAAGAATCAAATAATTATGACTTGATCTGTAATGTGTCTGAATGAGAACATATTAACTTTGAAAGAAAGATCTGTTCTAAAATAATTAAAATATTTTAAATATAACAAAGCCTTTAGCTTTAAATCCATAACAGGTTGAAAACTTCTAACTTGCAATTTAATGTTATGAACTGTTGTCTCTTTAAAAGTAGACATATTTCCATTCTGAGTATCTATCTTATGTTAAATGGGGGCATAAACATACGTAAAAACTGAAAACCGCTCACCCTATATTAATTTTAAACTATAATCATCTAAATTATTGAAAGTGTATGTTATAATTTTGCACATTAAAATTTAGTTTCATGAGAATCAATATTTAGTGTTTAAAACCTAAGCTGTTACAATTTCGGACCAAACAGATCAAGATGGAAGAGTTTATATACTCCCATTAAAAGAATATCTGCTAAAATGAAAGATGACCACAGATACAGTTGACCTTTGAACAACATGTTTAAAATGTGTAGGCGCACTTATGTGACAATTTTTTTCCAATAAATACAGAAAATGTATTTTCTCTTCCCTATGATTTTCTTAACATTTTCTTTTCTCTAGATTCCTTTTTTACAAGAATGAGACACATAATACATATAACATACAAAATATTGGTTAATCAACTTTATGTTAAGGGTTCCAATCAATGGTAGGCTATTAGCAATTAAGTTTTGGGGGGTGTTAAAATTATACATGGATTTTCAACTGCAGGAGGAGGGGGTCAGTGCTGTCAGCAACCCCCCTACATTATTCAAGGGTAAACTGTTTTTAGGAATAATATACTAGTAGGTAATTTAACCTGCTAAAAAAATCTATAGCTGCATTGGTAAAACATATATATTATGTAAAAAAAATTACAAAAAGATGGCTAGTAACTGCTCAAGTGAGCTCTTAGCAGATTATTTCTCAGAAGCTGTATTGTGGTACATCATATTCCTGAATATTTTTCCAAGCCAAATCCTCCACTTTTCTCTGGGGGGGGGTCTATTCAGGGTCTTCCCTTTCTAAACAACAAAAACAGAGCAGTTCCAATGTACGTGGATACTGGGGTGGTGGAAGCTTGTCCTGGGGAAGGGGGGTTGTGATAGGGGGTCAGTTGGAGAAAAAGGAGACATATGTAATACTTTAAACAATAAAAACACACCACACAACACACACACACAAACACATACACACACACACACACACACACACTCACTCACTCACTCACTCAGCAGCAACATATTAGAGAGCCCAATCCCTTTTTGCAACAATATACTCTACACATCTTTGCTGGAACAAGAGTTTGGCTCCTAAAGTATTATGTGAACTGGACCAAGCACAGGAGTTAGAGGATATGTTTCTAGCAGCTCCCACTAGCTCTGAGATTGGGACCATGTTGCTACTCCAAATCATAATTCACAGGGCTGTTGAGGATAAAGCACATTTGACATGTAAATTGTCAGGAGTGCTATAAAAGATAGTTATTATTACTGCTATTCCATTGCTCAAAAATTTATGGTACCTTTCTTTTTGTTTCTTTTACTTTAAAAAATAGTTTTTTAAATTTATTTCAGAGAAGAAGCGAGTGGGAGAGAGAGAGAAACAACAATGATCAGAGAGAATCATTGATCAGCTGCCTTCTGCATGCCCCCAACTGGGAAGTGAGCCCTCAACCAAGGAATGTGCTCTGTAATCAAACTGTGACCACTCTTGGTTCATAGGTCAATGCTCAACCACAGAGCCACATCAACCGGGCTGTTTACTTTTTAAACTACAAAATAATCCATGCCCAACAACCTGCCTTATATTTCACATGATGCAAGATGATCTTTTATGTGTTCTTGTATGATATCCAAGCCTTTCAGGCTAACTTTCGAATCAAATCAACATATATTTGAATTACTACTATGCACTCTGATGTGCTCAATGGAGAAAATGTGGCACCTTTGCTGGAGGTGGACTCATGCTGAGTTATTGAGATGGTACACAAATCAATGCTATCAGAATTTTACCAAAAGTTAAATAACAATTTAAGACTTAAAAACCAACTGTAATGGTAACTACAGTCCCCTCTCCACATTGCCCAGTGTCTCCCCGCTCAACAAGTCACCTTATTTCTCATAGTTTCATTTTATATTGACCCTCAATTTTGAGCAATTTAATCTTCTTGCTGTTCTCATATACTGTTTTTACATATTCATCTCTGTACCTTTGAATATGATATATCCACCCCTTGTGCCACCTATAAAAGAGTACTTCAAAAAGCAGCTCACACTAAGCTAATATATCACCTGCATGCATAGGGTGTTTTCTTATTTTCCCTCCCTCGCTCCCTTCCTCCCTCCCTCCTTGTTTCCTCCCTTCTCTCTCTGCCCTCTCTTCTCCCTCTCCCCCCTTTTTCTCTTCCACCAGCATTTATCCCTTCTATGCTCTCTTCCATCTCCCCCCTGCCACCTCCCCCTGTGCCTTTCTTTCTTTTTTTTTTTTTTTTAAAAAACCTAGCTGTGTTACAAGTTCTATGATAACATAATATCTGGTGCTTAATAGGTACTTAACAAATTCTGATTAAATGAATGAATATATGTTACTAGTTGATTAATTTTATGCCAAAATGAAAAAACATTTTTATTAAGAGTCTAACGTTTTTAGTGGAAGAGGGACTAAACATTTACCTAGGGCTTTTTATGCATCTACTAATTGCAAAGTATTCTTTTGAGGTTGGAGAAAATTTCTTTTGATGGAAATGTGTTTTACTAGTTTCTTCTAGGTCGCAAATATTTTAAATATTATAAGTTTATTACATTGTCATTATATAGGTTCAAAAAATGAGGAAACAAATAAGGGAAAGTGAAAATCACCTCTAACTCTACCAAAGAATCTAACAATATTAAGCTTATACTGTACATCTGATTTTATGTCCTTTTTGCTTACTATTTTATCATAACTTGCCATATTATTAGTCACTTGTAATGACTACTGATTTCCTTAGTGTATGGTCTAGAATTTATTCACTTGCTGAATCTTCAGTGTTATTTTCACTCCTCTCCCACTTTTCATCTTATAAATGGGTATTGCAGTAACATTATTGTGTAAAAATCTGTCAATCTTTCTATTCTGTAGCAGAGATTCTTAGAGATATTATTTTTTAAAAAGAATATTTAAAATTTTTAAAAAGAAACTGCCAAATTGTCTTCAAGTATAGTTCAGACTCCTCCCAAAAGAACAGTAAGAATATCTGGACCACACTTTAGCAAAATACATCAAGCAGTAATTGAGGAAATATCATGTTGGGAAAGTAAGAAAACTAGCATTCCTTCTAAAAGGTTGGCAATCTTTCTTAACATTTATCAACACTTTTAGGCTCTGTTTCTAATTATGTCATTTGCTTCTTTGTCTAGATTTTCTATGCAGTTCATGCCTTTGAAGCACGGAGTAACTGTGAACTCAGCCTTCAGGAATACCAAAGAGTCCACATACTTAGATTTTGTGACCTAAGTGGCAATAAAGAATGGTGGTTAGCTGAGGCTCGAGGGCAGAAAGGATATGTGCCAGCTAACTACCTTGGAAAGATGACTTACGCTTAAGAAAATCAGACTTCTGGTTTACTTAAAATGGAGATATTTTGAGTGTGTTCTTTACCATCATGAAAGATTGACTCTAAGGACAAGGTTTTTTTCAATTTACTGTATTTTATTTTTCTGTATTATGTATTTCCCCTCAAAAATGTTGTTTCCACATATCTTTGTTGCACATACATACACACACATATCCTATATAATAAAAGCCTAAAATGTAAATTGTCCCCTCAACTGGGAATTCGACCAGGAGTTCGGACAGGTGTTCAACCAGGGGGTGAGGCCATCGCACCAACCACCTGCGGCCCCTCCCCCTGGCTGGCCCAGCCCTCCCCCTCTCCCCCCCCCCATCAGGGGCAGGACCAGCCAGCCACCCACAGGAAGGGAGGCTCCGGCCGGCAGTGGCAGACAGACAGCCAGGGGAAGAGAGGCCCCAGCTGGCAGTCAGCAGCCACTAGGGACTCTACCCATGCACAAATTTCATGCACTGGGCCTCTAGTATACCATATTCATTATATGGTTTATATATACATATGTGTACTACATGGTATAGATTATACACATATATACATGAACCAGGGAGTTTACTAAATACATAACAATAGTAATTGATAATTAATTAAAAGCAAATATTTAAAATATTTGAATGAAAAAAAAATTGAACAACATAATATGTTAACATATACTGAATGAATACCAAATGGTCAGATACTGCCCTAAATGCTTCATATGTGGTAACTTATTTGATATAACATTGTGAGGAAACTATGGCCCAAAGAGATGAATTTAGCCCAAGTCACATTGCTAGTAAGTGGTAGGGTGGGGCCTCAAACCTATGTCTGGTTCTGGGGTCCACACTGCACTACACTGTCATAATCCTCTAGGAGTATACACTGAGTGGCCAGATTATTATGATCTCTGAACGTATAATAATCTGGCCACTCAGTGTATATATATCCTAAATAACAAAAGGCTAGTATGCAAATATTCCTCTGACTAGGAGTTTGACCAGCAGGCAGGCCAGCCAACCACCTATGTCCCCTCCCCCTGGCCAGGCTGGCTGGACCCCACCCCTGCACAAATTCATGCTCTGGGCCTCTAATATATGGTATATATACCCTGAGTGGCCAGATTATTATGTGTTCAGAGATCATAATAATATGGCCACTCAGTGTAGATATTTGCTATCACAAAGCACTCAGTGATGCAAATAACGAACATTGAGGAGGCCCATTTTCCTCTCAGGTCCATGTTTAAGTATTGAAGAGTTTTTCAAAATCAAGGGCTATAAGAATTTCCATGATACTAGCCTAGAGGAAATGACATATCTAGGTTATTTATTTTTACTGTTTTGCTTAAACATTTTTGAAAGTGTAATTGTTTAAAAGCTATCCTACAGGATTGCTGATGATATTTTAATGCAAAAATATTTTTGGATCACTTAGTTATTTGGATAACGAATGGGGAATGTGTGTTCCTTGTTCTGAGCCAAGATGCAAATATTTTTGGTTGCCGATTTGTACTTAGACAAGGCAGGCACTGAGGTTAATGTTTGCTGTAACACAATGTCCTAGAACACTGAACTTTAATTTAGGATTAGCTCAGAACAGTCCCCTAAGATCTCAGGCATAGTTTGTCAAGACATTTTATTGAACTAAAGATGCTTCTATGGAACAGAAAAAAAATTAAATTAAATTTGACTTAGTGGGTTCTTTTAAGAACCAAAATAAGGTGGACTTTCATTGTCCACATAAAATATGCTAATATGACATCAAACTTTAATATTAAAATTAAAATTATTTTTAAAAAGGTTTGATCTGTATAATGTACAGTTACATCTATTCCGGAGGAATACAAATAACAAAATGAAAGTGCTGCTTTTCAAAGGGTTGTTAACTTTTACTTACTTACTAGTATATGTACATATATGTACATCTGCAGATATTCATAAGACATTCACATGACAAATTTATCCACATGAAATATCTTACAAGACCCCAGTCGATGCCTGAGACCTCAGATAGTACAAAACCCTATTTCAGGGGTGGAGAACCTTTTTTCTGCCAGGAGCCATTTGGATATTTATAAAATCATTCATGGGCCATACAAAATTATCAACTTAAAAATTAGCTTGCTATATTTGATCAAACATTTAATTAACTCACCCCTAATGCTTTGGAGCAGGGACAGACCAAATGATTTAGTGGGCCTTATGAGGCCTGCAGGACAAACATTTCCCACACCTGCCCTATATATACTATGTTTTCTCCTATACATATGTACCTATAATCAAATGTACTTTACAAATTAGGCACAGTAAGAGATGAAAACAATAACTGATAATAAAATAGAACAATTATAACACAATACCGTAATAAGTTATGTGACTGTAGTCTCGCTTTCAAAATATCTTATTGTACTGTATTCACCCTTCTATTGATGTAAGATTATACAATGTAAGATTATACAATGATGAGATGAACTGAGGTGAATGGGTGACATTATATGATGTAGCATTAGGCTACTGTAAGTACTGGGATACTCAACAGTTGATCTGATAACCTAGGAGACTAATGAGTGACTAATAGGTAGATAGAATAACAATGTAAATATGCTGGACAGAGGGATGATTCACAACCCAGGCAGGACAGACCTGGATGACATGAGATTTCATCACACTACTCAGAATGGAGCAAGATTTAAAACTTCTGAGTTTTTATTTCTGGAACTTTCCATTTAATGTTTTTTGGACTATGATTAACTGCAGGCAAATGAAACTGTAGATAAGAAGGAGTACTGTTCTTAAAATTCTAAATCTAAATATGGTTTTACAAGGTTTTACTGGTAATTCATTTTTACATGAACAATTTTCTTGTTTTGAGTTGGGTATCAAAAGAAGACTCTTTTTTAAATATACAGGAACTTTTTATGTCTTTGAAATGGTTATTTGTACCCAATAATAAAACGTAAGTAAATTCCATTTTGTGTAGGGTAAAGCAAAAGGAAATCCAAATTTGCTACTTGTAGAAACCATGAACATACCCCAAAACCAAGATAGTGGGGAAATTTTTTGAATGTATTTATAATTTATATACATGCAATTTAAATTGTGATGTTAATACTTACCCATTCCCTCCTCCCCCATCCAACAATGCAGAATTATATGAGTAGCACATTTATTTGCTTTTCTGGCTGAAATACTGACTAGATGTTATACGAGAAGCTTTGCCCATTTGTGTAGACCTAGGATTGATGCTTCCTGTCTTATCTCATCTATGAAGGAGCCACGCTGTTAAAATCATAGCTGTAGTCAGCGCTGAGCAAGAGTTGTAACGAAGCCTTTACTGCAGCAGTCCCCCACTCTCATGTTGAACATATATTACTGTGAAACTATGTTGTTGCAATTTTAAAACCACAACCTACATTTCATTTGCCAATCAGGCTTATTTAAAGAAAAATTTTTACATTATATAATAATTTCATTATTTTAGTATATTGTTTAAGATCAAGTCACTGTAATTTTAAGGCCAAGCATTACTTCACTGGGCCAAAGGGAAATAAAATCCCAAGATAGTTAAGATGTGTATAAGTTTTCTTTTAAAAAGTCTTCATAAATAAAGCTGTTGGTGAGAAATGCTAATGCAACTATTTATATTTTTAAAATTAAATGTTATTGTACAGTATTCTCTGAAACAGGTGCTTTTTTCCAAGAACAAAGGGGAAATTTTTGTAGCTATTTTTCTTTGTAAGTGCATATATACATTTTACTTAGTATTTATTTATAAATACATGATTCAAATTAATAATATATATATATAATAAAGTTTAGAAATTATAAAAATCCCAGTAATACAAAATTACCATGGGTGTTTAAATCATGGGGGAAGGAGGGGAGGATCACAAAGCCACTATTTGGACATTCCTTGTATTTCAGAATAATATCTTGTTTTAGTATTCATTAGTATAAAACAATTCTATGAAAGTTCTTTGTGCAGAAGAGATATAATGTACATTGTTAACTATATGAATGCAGCAGTGTATAAAATACTGTCAGTACTGGCATAGTCCAAATATAATTTAGACATTTACAGATGACCATGTAAGTGTCTGTCACTATCTGTGATGAATAGTTCAGATGAGTTACACAAATTACAGTTTTCATTATTGAAACATGAAATTTAAAACTTTTTACTTTTCCCATAAGCTTCCTTTTGTCCACTATAAAAACCTCTTAAATCCATGTGAATAAAGAGAGGAAATCTTTATATTCTAAGATGGCCAAAAAATCCACTTTATTTAAATCCTATTTGTTGTAAGTATGGTTTCTTAAGGTACTCAGTGCACTGCCTCACACTAAATACATCTATACCTCACAAATTCAAGCTAAATTAGACATATAAGTTTATATTACAGTTGATGAGAAATTAATTAAATTTCAATAACTGGAAGGACACTAGGTTTTACAGTCTTTAGGGATATATTACTACTTATAGAATGCTAGTGTTTTTAAAGTCTAATTTTTCAATTACCTCCCTCTTCTGATACATACTGCATAATATATATATATATATAAATTTAGTCATTAAATTTTTTGGGATCTACCAAATTATTCCAATATAATGAATCTGTACTCCAAGATTATTAGAATTCAAGCTGAGTCTCTGAGGCCAGACATTACACAGTTAAACAAGCCACATGTAGTATATTCCGGAATGAGATGTTCTTGTTTAAAAAAAAATCTAGAGGGCAGATTCTTAGTAAACTAAATAAACTTATCTTACTTAAAAAGCTAGATTATGGTATGTAAATGCATTTCTAGTTTTCTCTACTTACATAATTTTTATAATTATTGAATAAAATTTTCTGTAAAATGATGTATTTCCTATAATCTATGGCTATCGTAATTTATAATATCAGTCACCAACAGTACTACCACATCTTTGTTAAGTCAGAATCATCTAACCTTCGAACATTAGATGCCTTTAATTTTATCTCATTAATTATTATCTGTTTTTACAGAGGAGGAGAGTTTCACACAGTTAATACATGGAGGGACAGGGATTCAAAACCTGGTCTCCAGACTTTAACTAATATATTCTTTCAATATTTTCCTTTCCTATTTTAAGTCACTAAAATCTATGACTAAATAATCTTACAGTAAGCACAGTACACAAAACAGAAAAGTGATACTGAACAGATTCCTACTAAAATAGGATTTGAATTTATAGTCCTAAAAACTAACTTGCTGGCTCTCCTAATTATTTGAGTATTCATTCCCTGAGCCAATAAATACTTATTGAGAACTGTAGTGGGAATACCCTAGTGAGCAAGACAAACAAGATCCCTGCCTTCATAAAATTTAAATAGTTAGAAAAACAAAATAAATGATAAATACTATTAATATAAAGCTGGCCATTTCATCACATGCTCAGTTAAAAAGCCTTGGTAACTTAGTGATATGGAAAAATCAAGGTCTAAGAGCTAATTGGAGACAACTCTTATACCAAATACACATGTATAAAAATATCAAAATGAGTTTTACATTACTAGATGTATACATATTTAAACATTTGTGCAGATTCTAACTATACGTTTATATGCTATACAAAAAACGACTTCTTAAACAAGTCTTATAAAGTCCTCTCTGAAGTACTTTAGAAATTCAGATAATTGCTTCTTAAGTAATCCAGCACACATGGGATAAAATTTTCCATTTCAAGTGCCAATGTGCAATTTGTGTGCATGACTGCTTTAATGTTTCTTCTGCACCAGGGTTATATCAGCTGTTACAGTTATTGAGCTGAGCTTGTGTCAGGTCATTTTGCTCAGTTTAATCCAAACTATAAACAAATAATGATGGGTATATATATCTTTTTTGGTCTTTTGACCCTGAAGAGAATTTGAGGTTGATGCCAAGTTGATATTTAATCAACAGCAATCTATTTCTCTAAACAAAAACATCTGCAGGCATACTTTAAACATGTAAATAGATGATTACTCCACTTTGTAAGTAATGGGATTATCTCAATCTTCAATTCTAATTTACCATGAATAATTTAGTCCCATTATTTAACAGGTAGTTTTAAAGTAATATTTTCTTGGGGGGGGGAAATGGCGGCGGAAAAGAAGGACACGTTCTGATTTGTGTCCCAGGGCAAATGGAGGGAGCAGCTGAGGGTTGCATGGGGAGTGTTTGTTGGTGAGTTGGGGGACAGCTGGGCTCCAGGAGAAGGAGGGGGACTGCTGGATTTGCCTCCCCTGACCGAGCAGCCCCCGGTGCCGCTGGGTTCTCCCGAGGAGCCACCAGCTCAGAGGTGGACTGCGCCATCTTGAAGGGGAAGGGCCTGAAAATTTTACAGCTGCAGTACCCACTGGAAGGCTGAGACCCCCAGAACACCATTTCCTAGTTGGCACAGAAGTGGATTCAGTGGAACCCTGCACTCCACCATGGAAAGGTCAGATTTCCCCTGGGGTTAGGGGAAGCTGGCAAAGCAGGGAGATTTGCACCTGAAAAAAAAAAAAAAAAGACTCTGGCTGTTGGAGCTGGTAAACGTGGAAGAGGGCCCTCGGAGCTGGTGGCAGAAGGGATTCCTAGAAAGCAACCCATTTGGACCTGACAGAGAAGGGCAGCCTAACAATTTTGGGAGGGTGCTGGCTGCTAAACCCAAGGGGGGAAAGGGTTTCGTGCAGACATACCATCAGAACTTGAGTTCGTGCACTTGCGATTTTCCTCTCCTAATCCGAGTTTCTCAGTGCTGAACCAGGAACGTGGAATCCCCTGGTGGGGGATAACCTGGGAGATCACAGGGATGAGCTGTTTTTCTGGAGGCTGGGGATCAGAAAAGGTGGTCACCATTAGAGAGGCAGCTCTGGGGCAGCCCATTTCCACAAATCAGTATTGAATACCACAGGAATAGGGGGATTTTAGTTCAGGCTAGAGAGGACCAATAGACCCGGAGGTCAATTCAGAAACACTGCCACCCAGGGGCTGAATCACAAATTGATTCTTGTGTAACACAAATTAAAGAATCAATTTTATTTCTACCACTATTTAACCTTTTTTTTAAAGTGCCATTTTATTTCATCTTTATTCTATTTTGGAATTAGTGTTCTACAGTTTATTTTCATCTACCCTTTAGTATCTTTTTACTCTACCTCAACTTCACCCTTATGCCACCATTCTCTTGCTAAACTTTCCCTAGTTAGTATCTTGTTCCCCTTACATTTTTCCTGCTTTAGATTTTCCTTATTCTTTATTTTTACCCTCTGTTAATATTTCACTCCACTTATATATCTAATCTCCAACCACCTGCTCCAAGTCCATACACACCTCTCGCTTCTCTGACTTCACTATCCAAAATTGTTTTTCTCTCTGATTTGTTGATGTTGTTTACTTGACTGTTGATTATATCAATATTTTATGCATGTTTATGAGATTGGTTTGCTTATTCTCTTCTTTTAGCTTGTTTTGTGGGGGTTTTTGGCATTGTTTTGTGTTTTGTTGTTGTTTGCATTGTGTTTTTTCTTTTTATAGATTTATGCTTCTTTGTTCCCTCACCTCCCTTGATATTAGTTGTTGTATGTAATTTGTATCAATCTTCAGGTACTTGTTGCTGGCTTTTGGTTGGATTAGTGGTGATTCTACAGGAGTTTTCAACCCATATTTACAGTTTATTCCCCTTTTCTTTCTTTTTACATTTTCCCCTTTTTCCAATTTCATTTTAGCATTTCTTTCTTTCTTTCGTTCTTTCTTTCTTTCTTCCTTCCTTCCTTCCTTCCTTCCTTCCTTCCTTCGTTTCTCCCTCCCTCCCTCCCTCCCTCCCTCTCTTTTTTCCTTTCTTTCTTTCTTTCTTTCTTTCTTTCTTTCTTTCTTTCTTTCTTTCTTTCTTTCTTGTGTGTGTTTTTTCTCTTTCCCTCTTCTTTCTCACCTATCACCTAATTTGCCTTTCTCTGGTAATCACCTTTAATTTGCAGTTACCAATACTGTGAATACATTCCTGTTCTGTTCCTGGTGCATTGCACCTGGTTGTACTGCAGTTTGAGCCTTTAAATCAATGCAGGAGAGTGAGAACTACATAACCAGACACACAGAGAAGAGAGACCATGGGGAGACAAAGAAACAGCCCACCAATGAAAGAAAAATAAGCCTCACCAGAAAAGAGGTAAACGAAATGGAAGCAAGCAACCTGTCAGAGAAAGAATTCAGAGAAACGGTCATAAGGTGGCTGAAAAGAATGGAAGAAAAATTTGACAAGTAAGAAGCGAGAAGAATTGAAGAAGAACCAAGAGGAAATGAAGAAGACCCAAAATAAAATGAAAAGTGACATTGCTGAGGTAAAGAACTCCATAGAAAGTATCAAGAGTATACTAGAAGAAGCAGAGGACCGCATCGGTGAGCTAGAAGACAAGATAGGAAAAAATACCCAAGTAGACCAGCTTCTAGAAAAAAAATTAAAAAGCAGGAGGAGAGCCTAAGGGAATTTTGGGACAACATGAAACAACATCCACATAATAGGGCTTCCAGAGGGACAGGAAACTGAACAAGGAATAGAAAACCTGTTGGAAGAAATAATGACAGAAAACTTCCCTGATATAGGAAAAAAAAAACCCCCACACAAATCCAAGAAGCTCACAGAGTCCCAAGCAAAATGAACCCCTAAAGACCTACGACAAGGCACATTATAATTAAATTGGCAAGCATCAATGACAAAGTGAGAATCTTAAAAGCCGCCAGAGAGAGACAGAAAGTCACCTACAAAGGAAGCCCCATCAGATTAGCAAGTGATTTCTCAACTTATCAGGCCAGAAGGGAATGGAATGAAATATACAAAGTCATGCAAATAAAGGGTCTGAATCATAAAATACTGTACCCAGCAAGGCTAGCAATCAAAATTGAAGGTCAAATCAGGAGATTCACAGACAAAAAAGGACTAAGGAAATACATTACCACCAAACCAGCAATGCAAGAAATGCTAAAGGATCTGCTGGAAAAAGCAATAGGAAGCAAAGAAGGAACACAGGGGTAAAGAACAAAAATGGCCACAAATAAGTACCTATCAATAATAACTTTAAATGTAAATAGCTTAAATGCTCCAATCAAAAGACAAAGGGTAACAGATTGGATAAGAAAACACCACCCATATAACTGCTGTCTATAAGAAACCCACCTCCAAAAAAAAAAAGATGCACACAGGCTGAAGGTGAAAGGATGGAAAAAGGTTCTTCAGGCGAATGGAAATGGAAAAAAGCTGGGGTAGCAATAGTTATATTCGACAAATTAGATCTCAAAGTGAAGGACATAACAAGAGATAAACAAGGCCACTTCATAACACTAAAGGGAGCAATCCAACAAGAAGAAATAACTCTGGTGAACATATACGCACCCAATATAGGTGCACACAAATACATAAAAAATCTCCTGGAGGATATCAAGGGAGAGATAGACAGCAATACAATCATAGTAGGAGACTTTAATACCCCACTATTACCATTGTATAAATCTTCTAAACAAAAAATCAGTAAAGAAACATCAATCCTCAATGACTCAATAGACCAGATGGAATTAATTGACATCTTCAGATCATTTCACCCCAAAGCCACAGAATATACATTCTTTTCAAGTGCCCATGGGTCATTTTCAAAGATAGACCATATGTTGAGTCATAGGTAAAGTCCAAATTCAAGAAGATAGAAACCATATCAAGCACATTCTTAGATCACAGTGGCATAAAGCTGCAAATCAACTACAATAAAAACAATCCAAAGAAATAAAACACATGGAGATTAAACAGCATGCTATTAAACAATGACTGGGTTACCAGAGAGATCAAGGAAGAATTAGAAAACATCATGGCTACAAACGACAATGATAGCACAACAATCCAAAATCTCTGGGACACAATGAAAGAAGTTTTGAGAGGGAAGTTCATAGCTCTACAATCCTACTGCAAAAACCAAGAAACAATGGCAACAAATTATCTAACCCAACAACTCAAAGAGTTAGAAAGAGAGCAACAAGAAAAGCCCAGTGTAAGCAGAAGGAAGGAAATAGTAAAGATAAGAGCAGAGATAAATGACATAGAGACCAAAGAAACAATACGGAAGATCAACAAAACCAAGAGCTGGTTCTTTGAAAGAATAAACAAGATTAATGAACCTCTAGCCAGGCTCACCAAGAAGCAAAGAGAGAGGACCCTAATAAAAAAAATCAGAAATGAAAGAGGTGAAATAATAACAGACCCCCTCGAAATACAAAGGATTGTTAAAAATACTATGAACAACTCTACTCCAACAAACTGGACAACCTGGAGGAAATGGACACATTCCTAGAAAAAGATAACCTCCCAAAAGTCAATTAGGAAGAATCTAAACAGCTCATTAGACCAATAACTATGGAAGAAATTGAAGCAGTCATCAAAAAGCCTCCAGCATACAGCCCAGGGTTAGACGGCTTCACAGGGGAGTTTTACCAAACATTCAAGGAAGAACTAAAACCTGTCTTCCTCAGACTATTCCAGAAAATTCAAGAGGATGGAACACTTCCAAACTCCTTCTATGAAGCCAGCATCACCCTAATACCAAAACCGGATAAAGATGACACAATGAAAGAGAATTACAAGCCAATATCCCTCATGAATATAGATGCCAAAATCCTCAATAAAATTCTAGCAAATGAGATCCAGCAGTACATCAGAAAGATCATACACCATGACCAAGTAGGATTTATCCCAGGAATGCAAGGATGGTACAATATCCACAAATCAATAAATGTGATACAGCACATAAACACATTGAGAGGCAAAAATCACATAGTCATATCAATTGATGCAGAAAAAGCATTTGACAAAATCCAACACCCTTTCTTGATAAAAACTCTCAACAAGGTGGGAATAGAAGAATCATACCTCAACATAATAAAAGCCATATATGATAAATGTACAGCAAACATCATAATCAATGGGCAAGAACTACAACCATTTCCCCTAAGAACAGGAACAAGACAGGAATGTCCACTCTCACCACTCCTGTTCGACATAGTACTGGAAGTATTAGCCATTGCAATTAGACAAGAAGAGGAAATAAAAGGCATCCAAATTGGAAAAGAAGAAGTAAAGCTATCCTTATTTGCAGATGACATGATATTGTACATAAAAAATCCAAAAGACTCTATTAAAAAACTAATAGATTTAATAAATGAGTACAGCAATGTAGCATGCTACAAAATTAATGCCAAGAAATCTATGGCATTTCTATACACTAATAGTGAACTTACAGAAAGAGAGACTAAGAAAGCAATCCCATTGCTCATCACACCAAAAAAATTAAGATACCTAGGAATAAACTTAACTAAGGAGGTAAAAAATCTACTCACGGAGAACTACAAGACACTAAAAAAAGAGATAGAGGAAGATGTAAACAGGTGGAAGAACATACCATGTTCATGGATTGGGAGAATCAACATCATTAAGATGTCTATATTACCCAAAACAATCTATAAATGTAATGGACTCCTCATTAAAATACCAACAGAATATTTCACAGACCTAGAAAGAACTCTCCAAAAATTCATCTGGAATAAAAAAAGACTCTGAATAGCCACAGCAATCCTGAGAAAGAAGCGCAAAGTTGGTGGGATTTCAATACCAGATTTCAAACTGTACTACAAAGCTACTGTTCTCAAAACAGCCTGCTACTGGCACAAGAACAGACATATAGATCAATGGAATAGAATAGAGAATCCAGATATCAACCGAAACCTCTATGCCCAGTTAATATTCGACAAAGGAGGCATGACCATAAAATGGAGTCAAGACAGTCTCTTCAATAAATGGTGTTGGGAAAATTGGACAGATACATGCAAAAAAATGAAACTCGACCACCAATTTACACCATACACAAAAATAAACTCAAAATGGATACAGGACTTAAACATAAGATGAGAAACCATAAAAATATTATAGGAATCCACAGGAAGAAAAATCTCAGACATATGCCAAAAGAACTTCTTCAGTGATACACCTCCTAGGGCAATGGAAGCTAAAGAGAAAATAAACAAATGGGACTACATCAAAATAAAAAGCTTTTGCACAGCTAAAGAAAACATCAACAAAACAACAAGAAAACCCACTGTATGGGAGAACATATTTGCAAATGTTATCAGTGATAAACGTTTAATCTCAAGCATCTACAGGCAACTCATACAACTTAATAAAAGGAGGACAAATGATCCAAGAAAAAAATGGGCAACAGACCTAAATAGAATCTTTTCGAAAGAAGACAAAAGGAAGGCCCAGGGACATATGAAAACCTGCTCAAAGTCACTAATTATCGGAAAGATGCAAATCAAAACGACAATGTGGTACCATCTCACACCTGTCAGGATGGCTTTTATCAACAAATCAATAAACGACAAGTGCTGGCGAGGATGTGTAGGAAAAAGAACTATCCTGCACTTCTGGTGGGATTGTAGACTGGTGCAGCCACTGTGGAGAACAGTATGGAGTTTCCTCAAAAAACTAAAAATGGAGCTCCCATTTGACCCAGTGATCCCACTTCTAGGAATATATCCCAAGAAAATAGAAACGTGAATTAGAAAGGATATATGCACCCCTATGTTCAGAGCAGCATAATTTACCATAGCTAAGATTTGGAAACAGCCTAAGTGCCCATCAGCAGATGAGTGGATTAAAAAACTGTGGTATATCTACACAATGGAATGCTACACTGCGGTAAAAAAGGAGCTCCTACCATTTGCAACAACATGAATGGAGCTGGAGAGCATTATGCTAAATGAAATTAGCCAGGCAGAGAAAGATAAATATCACATGATCTCACTCATTTGTGGAATAAAATGAACAACATTGACCGATGAATAGGAACGGATCCAGAGACTGAGAAATATCCACAAGGATGTCAAACCTCAGGGTAAGTGGGTGGTGGCGGGAGTAAGGGGGAAAGTCAATATATTTGACCTCTTGAACTAAGGTAAGTAATTTGTGTTTTTATATCCCTGACAAAGTTCATATAAAGTTATTAAAAAATTTGGCAGCTAGTTTGAGATTGAATTGACATAGCCTAGAGCTTGTCATCTCCTAGGTATACCAGTACTTAGGCTAGGCCGCCCTTAACTTCTTGTGACACCATAATACCCTTTCATGATATTATTCTACAATGTCATTATAATTTTTGTTATTTGACAACAGCATATTGTACAATTATCCGACAAATCTTTCAAACTAATTCTTTGAATGTTTGGCAGCAATTTTAAAATGGATAGGAAAGGAATTAATCTCTTTCAGAAGGAATTAAGGTACTGGGAAGGCACTCCAGCATTCTATATTGGCCCCTCTTGCCCTTTTTGCCAAGAGGGACCCTCTTCTCACAGCCTCTGAGCGGGTGGCACCATGGATCTGTCTCTCGCCCAATGGTGTGAGCTGGACTCTCCCTGGAGAAGAAACCTGGGTCCCCAGAGATATGTGATCAGTACCGGGATCCTGCCAGCAGGCGAGGGGATCCCAAGGCAGGTGCAGGGCGTGGAGTTCATGGGGGCATAAACTATCATGGAGACAGAACTGAACCTCACATCACCCTGTTTGGCCCCAGAGGATGGCTGGTTAGCCAGAGACAGGTAATATTCCTCAGGGAAGGAACAACCTAAGACAGGCACAGTCGCAGAGGGGCTAACAGGAGAGAACTAAAAGGTTAACAGAGGTGGGGCACAGACCCTCACTCACTAACCTTGCAGAGGCCTGAACTCTCACCCCTTCTGAGGGAGGTCTCCTACCCCCGTGGCTGCTTCGCCTCCCATGCCCAGCTCAGATCGGGACCCAGGCTACAGACAGAGACAATGAGGGGAAGAGGGGAAGATGTATGTACTGCTATTTGTAGAACTTTAAAAAACTAAAAAAAAATTTTTTAAAGTAATCTTTTCTTAGTAAAAGACCAAGCTCATTTTAAAGAGCTTTATCTTCACAAAAAATAATTTATCAACATATTCTATCTAATAAAAGAGTAATATGCAAATTGACCCTACCTTTGCTATACCCACCAACCCCCTCCACCAGCCAATCAGGAGTGGTGGGCAGGGCTGAGGTGCCCCGGGTTGTGGGATGGGGGCAAGGTGGCTGAGGCTGTGGGGGGTGGGACCAAGGTGGCCAGGGCACAGGGGAGTTGGGCCAAGTCTGCCAGGGCAGTGGGGGATGTGGCCGAGGTGGCCAGGGCCATTGGGGGGCAGGGTTGAGGCACCAGGGTCGTGGGAGGCAGGGCCAAGGCGGCCAGTGTGCGCTGGCCAGGGAGAAGGCCTGGGCCGAGGGGGTGGGGCTGAGGCCCATGCTATCTGGGCTCGAGCTGGCTGGGGCGAAGGCCTCGGCCCAGTGGGGAGGGTATGTGGCTGGGACAGAGCCAGCCATTGGCCCAATTGCAGGGTGATGGCTGTGTGCCCAAGGCCTAAAGCCTCATTTGAGGCTTTAGGCCTTGGACAGGCTGGGGTGAGTGGTTAGTAGGGCATCCCCTGAGGTCTCCCAGTATGTGTGAGTGGGCAGGTGGGCTGAGGAATCACCCACTCCCAGTGCATGAATTTTGTGCACTGGGCCCCTAGTTTTAGAATCATGATGTTGTAGAGATTAAGGGGAAGGATTTGAGCTTACAGGCTATAGAGTAAAGATTTAGTGGCACACATCAAGGTTGAAGGGATATGGGAATTTATTGTACTTCCAGTTTACAGTCTGGTGAATGTGGCAATTTGTTGGACTTCCAGTTTTGGATGAAATGATGTATTCAGGGAGTACAAAATGGCTGCTGCATTTCGTTGTAATAAACTGTTTCTATGATCCAGAAAGCCTCATGTTTTCTTTCAATGTGCATGAAACAATTGCAGGCTAATGTGTTAGCTTGCAAATAAAGCAACTAAGATCCTTCATTCATTTTGACCTAACAATGTACGTATACATACTTCAAAACAACCTTAATAATTGTCCAGGAGCTACTTTTAAAGAAAGTTAATTAACATTTTGTAGAATGCTATCAAATTTTGGGGCAGTGAAAACAAAACAGCTTTATTTTTCATGGTACAGGACAGTGATGGGCACCCTTCTGAGCTTGGTGTGTCAAAATTTGCCAAAAAATCGAGCATAACTCGGCTGGTGTGTCACTTCAAGAAAAAAGAAAAAAAACAAGAAACATAGTTTCACAATATTTATAGTTTAATAACAAAAATGTATAATTGTAATATATAACTGTATTTAATAAATCAAAAACTAATTATTTAACTTACTTGCAATATTCCATCCTTGGCTACTGCACCTGGTCATGCAGTAGCCGAGGATGAAACGTCCTTCTTGGCATGTGGCCCCATACTTCTCTGTATGTGACCGCATGCACCGTGTGTCATCAAAAATGGCTTTGACTGTCAGTGCTGACACGTGTGTCATAGGTTCGCCATCACGAGTATGGGATGAAGCTATCAGTATGTAAACAAGTAGAAATGACCCCCACCCCCCCAAAGACTTTTTGGATATTTTTCTCAAGAATCCTCAGGATATGTGAGAATTCTAACCAGGATAGATCAAAATTAAAGATGTATTAAATATGTACTATCTACACTAATAAAAGAGAAAGATCCAAATTGACTGTACCTTTGTGATACCAACCAGCTAATTTGGAGCATGCAAATTAACCCAACAAAGATGGTGGGTTTATTTGCATGCACAGGTGCCAAGTGGCCAGGGGCGGGATGCTTGTGCCATCCCCATGGCGACAATGCAGGAGTTTCATACTGCCCCAGCCATTCTGGCCCTCTGGGCAGCGGGGGAAGGCGGAAGGGCAGCTTCAGGTGGAGCGAAAGCAGAAAGGCAGCTCTGGGGTCGGAGCAAAGGCTGTGCCAGCAGCCAGAATAAGGAAGGCCCATTCTGCATGAACCTTTTTGCATCGGGTATCTAGGCTAGATATATTATGTTGGCAATGGAAGGAAATGTGGGCAATGTGAGAGAAGTATTGCATTAAAAGGGCATGGTAGATCACAATCTATTGAAAGAAATAGATTAGTAACTGGTATAGGGCGATAAAAAGGTAAAAATATAATACAGGGGTATCAGAAATCAATTATGAAAAATTAATCTTGAAAAATGAGAAATGAAGTATTTGGGAGAATAAGGAGAATCAAGCTGGGGATCGACACGGATTATGAAGAATACTGGAGGAATACAGAAAACGTTTTAGTGGTTCATCCCTGCCACCTTGTAAGACACCTTATTCAGCAGGATCAATCTTGGGGTTTTGTTAGAAGATCAACAAGCTACTACTTTTTTGTTTTAATTCACATATATTACCAGTCTTCTGGGATTCTGAAAATTCTCACCAAGAATCAGTTATTCTAATCACTATTTTCACAAACTATAGAAATTGTTAAAATAAAAATGTTCAACAGGTTTAAAATAACAAAGATTTCCAAATTCTTCTAAATAATATTTAGCATTTTAAGGTAAGAAATAATAGAACTTTCATTATGAAATTTTTTATTAAGTTATAGTACAGTACAGTTTATGTCCTAATAAGATTTTAATCGTTAGGGTAATGTGATATTAAAACCTACTTGGCCTCATTACTTCTTGAGTTTCTTCTGGGCAGCTTTCTTCTTGACCATCTGTAATCGCTTCATGGCATTGAGCTGGGATTCTTGTGAAGTTGGACCTTTAAGGGATGCTGAGGAAGAGCTGCTTGATTCTGAAGTGGTTTTGTTGGTGGTACTTCCACTAGGCCCTGATGTCCCACTATTTCCATTTCCACTTAGTTGGCTGCTGCTTCCTGGAACTAAACTACTTGGACTAGGAAGACCTACTTTGCTAACATTGTCACAACTAACTGAGCGACTAAGGCCAGTCTTGCCCAAAGTTAGAGGTGGAGGTGGTTTCAATGGTACAGTGGGTGAAGTATTATTACCGGAACCTAATTTGGAACCTATTCCACTTTTGGATGATGTTGCCAGACCAGTCAAACCCACAGGCTTCTGGTTAGCTGCTGAGGTAGCAGGCTTCCCACTATTGTTTTGGGTTGTTGAGCTCAATTTTGCTGCTGATGGACCAGCAGAAGTAGTTTTGGCTGCAAACGCCGCCCATCCAGTTAGGCCACTCGTTACAGAAGAGGAAACACTGGTGCTAGAAGAATTTCCTGAAATAACCCCGGATGTCTGAAAAAATAAAAGTAAATAAAAGATAAATATTACTCAAAGCCAAGTATATTTAACACTCAATATAATATTCTAAATATATAACAAGTTTAATTGTTGGACTTTTTTTTTACAAAAATAATGACTTGGGAAATTTAAATCATACCACTAAAATTAAGTTTTTCTTTTTGTTTTGTTTTGTTACTCCTTACCCAAGGATATTTTTCCATTGATTTTTAGAGAGAGTGGAAGGAAGGGGGAGAGACAGAGAGAAAGAAATGTTGATGTGAGAGACACACATCAATTGATTGCCTCCAGCATTTGTCCAGATCAGGGCCAGGAATAGAGAGCCTGCAACTAAAATATGTGCCCTTCATCGGAATCGAACTGGGGACCCTTTAGCGTGCAGGCTGACACAATTAAGAACTGAACTTCTCATTGGCACTATTTCTACCTTCATATTTTGTTATATTTTCAGTCCTCAACCAAAGCTATTTAAAAAAACAAGGAAGATTTTAAAGAGGAAAGGAGAGAGAAACATCAGTGTGACAGAAACATTGATCGGCCCTGACTGGGGATCATCGAACTGGCAAACTAGGTATGTTCCCTGACCAGGAATATAACCCACAACCTTTTGGTGTGTGGATGACACTTCAACCAACTGAGCCACCTGGCCAGTGCTACCTTCAGATTCTTAAGAAGATTCATAAAAATGTTAAAATTCACACAGAGATAAAAGATAAAGCATTACAAGTACTTAAAAATTAGGTAGTTATTATGTCTAAAATACATCCAGTTATCTTTTAGAACTGAAGTTCAAAAAAGTTGATAAAATGATTATCAAATGATAAAATAATTTCAGTTCTTACAAAGTAGCCTTCAATACTGTTTGCATGTAAACATTTTTAATCAATGTGAAAATAGTCAAAATAGAATACTCTGATATCTTTACTTTTTAAGAGGAGTCTAGATTTTTATTCACATATTCTGAAAATGATAGGATTTTTTACAAAATCATACAATAACTATCACGTAAGTTTATCCAGAAGATGAACTACATAAATTTAAATTTCTAGAGAAATGAAGATAGGTAATGAGAAAAAGTTACTCAAGGAAGCTAATAGACACAGGTGCAGTAAACTTTTAATTTTCAGTTCTGAAAGATATATTTATTTTCCTTTTTCTTTCTGTTAAACATAAAACTGTCTGCCATATGGCTAAATGATCTTTCAACAGACTTCACAAAAGAAAACCCATCTGAAGTAATTAAAAAGACCAATACTTATGAAGTACAAACAAAAAAGCAAATTCTGTATGCATGGCATTTTACTTTAATGGCTTGCTGTTACTGGTATTGCTTTTCAATGACAGATGGCTTACAACACTTGAGAACACTGAAATGTAAAGAACACAATAATGGATATCAAGAAATTCCTTACTACTTTCGTGTATACATTTCTCAACTGTTTTTAACTATAAATATTTTCTTGCCCATTATCCTAGTTAGAAAGCCATTTATTCTTTATATAAGAATGAGAACAATTTTTTTTTCATAGTAAAAATTTACCCACTTTTATCATAAATACAGCAAAATCTCTTAAGCAGAGCAAACATGATAGTCAAGGCCTTAATTGATTTGCCATAAAATGATTTCATGTTGGATTGACTAAAAATAAACTTTAGTATTAACAGGCTAGTATAAAAATCTACCTAAATGTGTCTTAAATATAGAATACAGCAACTCTAATAACTTTCAATAAATTATTCCTACCTCTATTCCAATTCACCAAGTTCAATGTAACTAATCATTAATAGATATCCCTTGGATATCAACTCTTACCTAGTAAATTAAAAATGATCTAAAAATAAAATTATTAGTATCTTTCTCAGATTACTTTATATTTACATTTTTATCATCATCCCAAGGTTCTAGATCTTTGTTATTTATATAGCAGTCGCTTGGAATAATATAGTCAACTTTAGAATTTCCTGGGATTAGCTAATATTTTTTCCCCCATCATTAGTACACTCTGCTTGAAATTGGGTGTAACTCAGTAAAAGCAGTAATTATGTTATACAATTAGGTTAAAAAAGTATTTTATTCCATGAAATCAAAATGCCAGGATATTAATAATAATGTAGTGTGAATTAAAGGAGGCAAACCTAGGAATGAGAAAGGTGATACTCTCACTAAATAAACTAACTGGTCCCTTAGTATAGAGATAGGGACCATGAAAATTTGTAATAAAAAAAATACAAAGCAAAAAAATTTATTCAATAGCTAATCGGTAGGGAGAAAAAAGCTATGAGGTTAATCAGCTCAAGTAATATGAGGAGCAAAAAAACCTGTTGCTACTGAGGTCAGAGGTATTTAGAATTTAAAGCAAATTCCTAATGGCAATTAAGTGTCTGACTACATAGAATGACAATTTGTAATAAAAAATCTATCACAGTACTCATTAAGTTGAAATATAGTTGAACATTTAAAACTGTGATCATACTGAAAATATACTCAAATTACTTTTAATATATTAACGATTTTATACATTTTATTAGTTTCTAAACAGTAAAGACAATAAAAGCTTTAAAATTATTTATATAATTAGAGATTAAATACTTATATAAAAATTTCAAATAATTTTTACCTAATGTTAATAGTAATGCAACCATAGTTTCCAACCTATGGCCATTTAGTATATAAAAGTTCCTCAATATTTTTTCAAGTAAAACTACTGTTTAATCAACTAAATTAAAATAAAAATAAAATCTTAAAAAAAATATATATATATATTATGCAAATTAGCCAGGATGCCATAACAGTCATGACCAGCTCCGGAGCAGGCCCGGAGTACAGACAGGGGGGCACACCACCAGCAGTCCTGCCTTTGCGCATGAGCTGCAGAGGAAACACCTTTTCTGATAGCTCATTGGCTAAGCTCTCGGTACACTACTTGTAGTGTTTTTGGTAACTTGGGTAATAAGAATCCAAGAAGGTGATCTAGTATTTTTCCACCTCACTCCTGGAGGAAAAAACAAAGGTACACTGCTGGAGGGGCTAAGAAATGTCATATCCTACCCTAAGTGGCTTGGCTCAGTGGATAGAGCCTCGGCTTGCTGACTGCAGGGTCCGGGTTTGATTCTGATCAAGGGCATGCACCTAGGTTGCAGGCTTCTCCCTGGCCAGGGTCCAGGGCAGGGCTCGTGCAGGAGGCAACCAATCAAAGGATCCCTCTCACACTGATGTTTCTCTCTGTCTTTTCCTCTCTCTTCTACACTCTCTAAAAATCAATAGAAAAATATCCTCAGGTGAGGATAAAAAAAAAAAAAAAAAAAAAAGGAAATGTCATATCCTATGAAAGAGACATCTTGAAAATGCCTAAAGAAAGTTGTCATTTTTTCGTGGTGAAGGGACTGGAGTCCATGTTGATGGAAACACCTTGGTAGTTGCGGCGGCCGGCAGTGACAGCAGGAGCAGGGTGATAGTGTGGTGCCTTCCCCTGATCAGACTGGTCACCTCCCACAGAGGGAGGCCAGACTGCAGCTTAGGACATCCCCTGAGAGCTCCAGAACGGTGACAGGGGGTAGGCTGGTTTGAGAGACCACAACCAGTGCATGATTTTCATGAACCAGGCCTCTAGACCTATATAATAAAAGTCTTATATGCTAAGTGTTGGCAATTCAACCAATCAAAGTCTAACATGCTAATGATAATGCTAAGGCTGCTCAACCACTTGCTATGACAAGCACTGACCAACAGGGGTAAACAGTCAACTGGTGGACCAGTTGCTATGACATGCACTGACCACCAGGGGTCAGATGCTCCAACCAGTAAGTTAGCTTGCTGCTGGGGTCTGGCTGATCAAGACTGAGTGAGATGGGCCAGACATGCCCTGGAGCCCTCCTGTGGTCCCTCCCCGGCTGGCCAACCTCCCATGTTCTTCCCCGGCCCTGATCGTGCATCAGTGGGGTCCCTTGGCCTAGCCTGCACCCTCTCATAATCTGGGACCCCTTGGGGAATGTCTGAGAGCTGGTTTCAGCCTGATCCTGCAGGCCAGGCCGAGGAACTCCACTGGTACATGAATTCGTGAACTGGGCCTCTCGTCTTAGATAAAAATGAAATGTACTATACCTTGACTTCTGTTCTCTTAAATGCTAGAAAAGTTGTCTCTTGTTTGAGTTTAGTTTCTGGTTTTTTAACCAATGGATCTTTGACAGCGGGAGCTACAGAAACAACTGTGGGAGCTGGTTTCTGTGGTGGTTTCTGAGTTTTTTGAGCCTGTAGAAATTAGTGTTAAAATTAAAATAGCTGTAAAATCTTAGTTGAATGCACAGAAAAGACAATAAAAAAATCTATCACAGTACTCATTAAGTTGAAATATAGTTGAACATTAAAAAATGTTGTGATCATACTAAAAGTATAGACTCAAATTATTTTTATCATATTAATGCTTTTATACATTTTATTAATTTCTCAATAATAAGGATAATAAAAGCTTTAAAAATCATGCAGATTAAGGTTAGCCAAATACCATTTTAATAAGACAAATCAAATTGTTTTTTAAGAAAATTGAGAATGAGTTAAAAGTAATTCAGATCAATTATATGGTTTCAAATACAGACTGGGAAGAAAAATTATTAATGATAAGTGAGGAAGCTTTTTGAGGTTTTTCCACACTATAGAATTAGGCACACTGAATTCTTAGAGAAAGCTCACAAATACAAATTTCTATGTTATTAAAGACAAATTTGCATCCATTTTTCCTTTACAAGCATATTTAGTGTTATTTTGGCCAATAAATAATTTTTAAAATTTTATATTACGAGGCATTTTTATTTATTTTTTACCATATGTTTCATATGTGTGTTATGGGGATCAATTACGATCATGTAAGTGTTCAGCACATTGTATGAAATATGCTGAATGCTGACAATATTAGTTGTTGACAATATTGGTTACTATTTATTCGTTATAATCATTTAAGAAGGATAAGAATTTGGAAGAACCAATCCACAGTGAATGGAGAAAAATGCTCCCAGTCATTCAATTGTCTCTGACAATCCTAATAAAGTCATACAGAACTATACCAGGGAATTTATTAATAATTTGTTCCCACTTCTGGAAGTTTGAATACTGTTTTATCCTTGTTTGGAGTTTTCTGTGGCAACTTCTTGTACTACGGTTGATGTATTATATATAATTTTGGTCCTGAAGTCTCATCCCATTTTTTATATCACATACTTTCCACTGAAAGTGCACCTACTTTCAAACATCATTTATAAAGTAACATTCAGGTCAAGAATATCATTAAGAATGCGAAAAGACTGTCTGTGGTAAAACATCTCCTAGCTGCAGGAAAGGAGGGCCTATCTCACTCTGCTTCAAAACCATGTTCTGAGAATGCCACTCTGAATAAATCACAAATACATAGTTCTGTAACTACAGCTTTCCATCTTACATGTCCCTCCACCCACACCTACTGTTCCAGAGGCTAGGCTCTTAAGACTGACATGACATGTGTGCTTCAGCAGATGAAGATTCATTACAATGAAGCTCAGACAAGACCTCTGCCTAGGAGCCATGTTTAGTTCTTCTGCTTCCTCTATTTTACCTAGCTGTCTTAGAGGTGTAAGAAATGCACAGAAGCTTTTGTCCTTCGTTAGTAATAATAATATTTTAGGGAACTAGGATATTATCACTGACTCAGTGCTGCTCAACAAAGGCATTACAATTTTCATTGGGTGACTACCTCAGACACTGCAGAAAGTATTTAACTCTCTACTCAGGGCAATAATTGCCAGTAAAGCAGCAATCACAAATACCACATATTTCCAAATGCTGCTGAGTAGGTGTGGGTTATTACTGAGACTGAGAAACCACTGCAATAAATTATATAAGTATCTTAGCTAGTGCTAAGGCAAAACTCATTTCCTGGTAGAGAGAAAATTTTAGAACAGAAGAATGACCTTTGACTCTGCCAGATACTATCACAACATTCTTATCTAGGTCGTTCTATAATGTGCACTGCAGAACCTGCCCTAGTTGGAGAAGTTAGTGCAAGGAAGGAGATATTAGATGCTATTTATAGTATCTTTGTGATATTTTGAAGTAATAACCAACGCACATATGAGGATCTCACTGAAAGCAATTATACTTGGCATTCCAGATTTAGCATCCCCAATGTTTCTAGATTTCTTCTTCTTATAAACCTGTGCTTACTGGATCCAGATATTCAAGCTAACTTCAGATCATGCCTTTTGGTTTTCCCCAGGTCCACCCTTGGTATATTCTAGTCATGTTCTAACATTAGTCATGGCTCCCCATTGAGTAATTTGACTATTGGACACACAGACTAAACTTACTGATTATTGATTTCTAGAACTAATCCACATTTTCACCATTATACATATCTTAAAATGTGAACAACAGAATGTAAGACATGTCCAGTCCTGAATTCTGCTCTGGTGCTATGCCAATGAATAAGACATGGTCTTACTGATAAATAAACTGGGGATGATAAAAAAAATAAAGGGTGTCTCAGATGAAGAGAATCTGAGAAATAAAACATATGGGAACATGAAAGTTCACCACATACTCAGAATGTTCCACTTAGTCTGCCATGGCCAGAATGTATGGGATATATGGTGAAGTGGTAGGAGAGAGGATACAAAACTAGACTTGTGTCAAAGAGAGAAAGCCCATATATATACTCTAATGAGTATAATCTAGTATTCTATCAATAATCAAAAGCCTCAGGGTATACTCAAATAGAATTAGATAAATATTGCAGTGAATAAAGTAGATTGAATGGAGGCAAGAAGACCTTCTAAGAGGCTAAAGCAACAGATAAGAAATGAGAGATTTGTGGAGTAGGGTAATAAGAGCAAAATGAACAGATATGAGAAATACATAAGAAGCAGAATTAAACAACAGGATATGGAATTAAAGGAGGTATACACAATAATGTTTTCTAATTGAAACAATTGGGGGAAAATTGAGTGGAGAAGAGAACAATTTTAATTTAAAACATTAAACTTAAAGTAACTGAAAGCTCTCCTATCAGTTGCCAAAATTTGCTTCAGAAAGAGGGTTAGAACTATAAACATAGATTTGGTGCAAAATAAGTCATAAAACACGGGGAGCAAAAACTTAGAGAACAGCGATTACTTTAATTAAGATACAGTGAAATAAAAAAAATTAAAAAAACTCTGAAGATATACTAAAGACAGACACATTCCTATCACAAATTAGTTATTTTGTCTATTACCAATTCTTAGTAACTCCATCTGTCAATGCACACACAGACACACTTTTTGTACACAACTACAAGTGTAGTGGTCCAAGCTCACTTAGAAACACATTTTTAGTACTTCCCTTCCAGACTCACCAAAGACAGGCTTTCTATCTCACCATTTCCCACAACGCGTTATAGTATTTTTAAATGTTTAGAAGTACATTGCAATACTAATAAGAAATATTCATATGCTATGGGTCTCCAATCCTGTTTATTTGTTGTCATATTAGAATAAGTAAAAGCTGAACAGAGAAAAGTGCATATTTCCTGGTCTGGTCTTTAAGCTAGTCACATAAATAAAGTATATACATTTTATAAACAAATATTTAAATAGTCAGCTTTATTATTTATTCTTTTCAATATAATAATCAAATTTTTATTTTGAAAAGCCATCTCAACAAAAATACTGAGACTGTTTAAAATAGAAAGAAATATTCCTACCATTCTTTTCATTTGTCGGGTACATCGGGCACAATACCACACAAGGCGAGGGTCATTCACTTCCTTGTCTGTCACTTGGGGCTTATGACAATCTTGGTGATAGAGGTTATGGCACTCTTGACATTCTACTAATTGATTACCAGATGCCACTGTCATTTGCCTAAGGAAATATAACATTAAACATAGCACTTGCTTGAGAGCATGCAACAATTTAAAGCCATTTTAAGGTGGTTTGGGGAAAGGTTGATATATAAAAGATGATTAAAAACACCAGAAAACAAAAAAGCAAAATGACAAACCTCAACAGGTAGCCTGTACAAACACTTCCTTTCTTTTAAACCTTATGCTCCACCATTAATAAATATATAAGGTACCTTAGCAACTACATTTGGATATATTCTCCTTACCTTTCTCTTATAATATTTTTATTTCTCCTAGAAGTAGCAGACTTTGGCTAGTCCTCCAACAATCTCATAACATTTTCTTTGTATCTCTGTTAAATTCCTTTTTATTTGTTACTTAAATGTTGTTTTACCATCTTCATTACTATATGAGTTGCCTAAAAGTGGGAACTGGGCCTAATACACAGTGCCTAGCACATTACTATGTGAACAAAGATGTTCAATTAATAAATGTCTTATCAACTAAATAGAAAGTAGCAATATATATATCAAAAAAGTATGAAGTCCTATAGCACAAAAAGCAATCATCAGATAATAGGTCTCCTGAAGGAAGGTTACAGTTACTAATTCTCTCCGTTATTACTTTACAATTTATTTCTTTATTTAAAAATAATAACCTTCATGGTACATAAAGGGTGAAACAAATGTATGTGAAAACAAGCCCTAACAAATGATCCTATTCAAAAGTACATATAACAAGATCGGGTCTAAAGTTAACAAAAATTTATTTACTCAGTCCCAGTACACCAGAATTTAACATTTTCATGAATAAAAGTGCAAAAAATATAGCAATCTTTTCTGCTGTGCTAGGCAGTGAAAGCCATTAGCAGTTAAAAATATAGCTGTGGCATCAAAGAATTTAAAATCTAAGCTGTTCTGGCTTTTTAATTAAATTTATTGGAGTAGCATCTATACTAATAAAAGGGTGTATGCTAATTAGACCGGGAGACCTTCCAGAAGACTTTCCAGATGTTCTTCTGGACAAAGTCATGGTGGCGGGCTGAGGTAGAGGCAGTCAAAGGCCAAGAGGGGAGGGCAGTTGTGGGTGACCAGGCTGATGGGGGGGCGGGCTGTTGGGGAAAGCAGATTAGCAGGGGGGCCAATTGGGGGGTGAGCAGGCCGTCAGGGGGATCAGTTGTAGGTAATCAGGACAGCAGGGGGGGGCAGTTGGGAGTGAGCAGGCTAGCGGGGGGGGGAGGGGCAGTTGGGGGTGAGCAGGCCAGTGGGGAGAAAGGTAGGAAGGTGGAGGTGAGCAGGCTAGCAGGGAGGGAAGTTGGGGTGAGCAGGCCAGCAGGGAAGGCAGTTTGGAGCTAGCACACAGGCACAGGGGGGCAGTAGGGGAAGATCAGGCTGGCGGGGGGGCATTTGGGGGTGAGCTGGCCAGCGGGGGGGGGCAGTTGTGGGTGACCAGGCTGATGGGGGGGGCGGGGCTGTTGGGGGAAAGCAGATCAGCAGGGGGCCAATTGGGGGTGAGCAGGCTGTCAGAGGGGTCAGTTGTAGGTAATCAGGACAGCAGGGGGGGGCAGTTGGGAGTGAGCAGGCTAGTGGGGGGGGGCAGTTGGGGGTGAGCAGGCCAGTGGGGAGAAAGGTAGGAAGGTGGAGGCGAGCAGGCTAGCAGGGAGGGAAGTTGGAGGTGAGCAGGCCGGCAGGGAAGGCAGTTTGGAACTAGCACACAGGCACAGGGGGGAAGTTGGGGGTGATCAGGCTGGTGGGGGGGCATTTGGCGGTGAGCTGGCCAGCGGCAGGGGGGGGGCAGTTGGGGGTGAACAGGCTGGTAGGCAGAGTGGTTAGGGGCAATCAGGCAGGCAGGTGAACAGTTAGGAGCCAGTAGTCCCAGATTACGAGAGGGATGTCTGACTGCCGGTTTAGGCCTGATCCCTGAAAAACAGCAGAAGGACATCCTTCAAGGGCTCCCAGATTGAAAGGTGCAGGCTAGCCTGAGGGACACCACCCCCATGCACGAATTTCATGCACTGGGCTTCTAGTTGGTTAATATTATATACAATTCAGCTGTAGAACTCAGAAAACCTTCTTCTGAATATCAACCTGAAAAATTTGAAAACACTTATCTGTAAAGATATATGTTCTGCTATAGATAAACATAATTATCTATGTTTTTATACCTATGTATCCATGTTTTAAAATAACAGAATAACCTTTGTGACCCACTGATTTCTTCCATTATTCTTTGGAAAAGATTTAAAGGTGCTTTAAGAAGTGATATATATCACTTTATCAGTTTACTTCATAAGTACTATCAACCATTCTGGGAAAAGAAAAAGCAACACCAACTTCTTAAAAAGAATGTTTTAAATAATTGAGTCTGCTGAACAGACTCTTCCTCACTAAAGAATACAGCAATAATTGCTTTCTCTCTAGAACTCAAAAATGCAGAAAATATTACTATACTATAAGAGATTAAATATGCCACAGTCAGGAAAATAAAATATGAGAAAATTTTCAAGATGTTAAATTGCTATATTGGCAGTTCATAGGGAATAATATACCTTCCTCTTACCTACATACTAATAATAAAAACAAAATAAACACTCAATAATTGGTCCAACATCTTATTGTTTAGTTGTTTGCTCTTTAGCACAAAACAAAAGAATCTGTGGCAAGGCACAACTTACCTACAAACAACACAAGCCAATCCCATCTCCATGGCAAAATCATCCGCACTGGTCTCCTCAAAACTGGAAAGGTCAGCCATGGCTAAATCCTTGCTGGTTTGCACAGTAATGGGAGAGGACCTTGTCTCTGGTTTCTCCAATCTAGGTTTCTTTGGAATGTCAACTCCTTCAGTGGTGTCTGATTTCATCTATAAAAAGCACCCAATCACAAAGTAAGATGTTATAACAAACTTTAAACCGCTGAGAGACAGATAGGCAGCATGCAATAACCAAGTCCACTTGACAGATATTTTTACATAGTTAGGGACAACCATACACACTAAAAATCTATAGAAGATTTATAACAAATTCATAATCAGTATGTTAAAAGAACCAGCAAGGTAGAAATAAATAAATCAGAACAACTTAGTATGTGCCTATATTTTTCTTTGCCCCCTCGACATGGGAGCTCGAACAGGAGTTTGACCAGGGGGCGGGGCTGGCTGGCCAACTGCTGGAAGGGAGGCCCCGGCCGGCAGCTGGCAGCCGCTAGGGACCCTGACCATGCACTAATTTGATGCACTGGGCCTCTAGTTTATAATAAAAACTCTCAGCAAAGTGGAAATAGAGGGAACATATCTCAACATAATAAATGGCATATATGATAAATCTAGAGCTAACATCATACTCAATGGGGAAAATTTAAAGCATTTTCCTTAAGATCAGAAACAAGACAGGAATATCCACTTTCAGCACTTTTATTCAACATAGTACTGGAAGTCCTAGAGACAGAAAACAGACAAGAAAAAGAAATAAAGGACATCCAAACTGGAAAGAAAAAAGTAAAATTCATTATTTGTAGATGACATGATACTGTATATAGAGAACACTAAAGATTCCACCAAAAAGCTACTAGAACTGATAAATTCAGTGAAGTAGCAGAACACAAAATAAGTATCCAGAAACTAGTTGCATTTTTATACATCAACAATTAACTATCAGAAAGGGAAATGAAGAAAACAATCCCATTTACAATTGCATAAAAGATAATAAAATATCTAGGAATAAATCAAACCAATGATGTAAAACCTGTACTCAGAAAACTATAAGACACTGAAGAAAGAAACTGAAGAAGATACAAATAAATGGAAGCATATACCATGTTCATGGATAAGAAGAATTAACATTGTTAAAAAGCCCATATTATCCAAAGATATCTATAGATTCAAAATATCAATGGAGTATTTCACAGAACTAGAACCACAAAAAACCCCAAGTAGTCCAGCAATTATGAGAAAGAAGAACAAAGTTGGAGGTATCATGCAATCTGATATAAACTATTCTACAAGGCCATGGTAATCAAAATAGCATGGTACTGGCATAAAAACAAACATATAGATAAAGGAATAGAACAGAGAGCCCAGCAATAAACCCATACATAGATTGGTCAGTCAATATTTGACAAAGAAGGTAAATCAGACAGTCTATTTAATAAATGGAAAATTGGACATATATGTGCAAAAAATGAAACAAGACCACCTTCTTATACCATACACAAGAATAAACTCGAAATAGATTAGAGAAATCCTAGAAGAAAACATAGACAAAAAAATCTCATACATTTTTATTCATAATATTTTTTGTAATATATTTCCATGGTTAAGGGAAACAAAAGAAAAAAATAAAATGGGATTACATCAAACTAAAGAGTTTGTGCATAGAAAAGGAAACCATCCACAAAATGAAAAGACATCCAACTAAATGGGAGAACATATTTACCAATGATGCATCTGGTAAGGGATGAAATGGGCAAAGGACCTGAATGGACACTTCTCCAAAGAGGACACAGATGGCCAACATACATATTAAAAGACTACAGGCCTGGTGCATGAAACTCATGCACGGAAGTGTGTGTACCCCTGAGCCCAATCTGCACCCTCTCCAATCAGGGACATCCCTCTCACAATACAAGACTGCTGTCTCCCAACCACTTGCCTGCCTGATTGCCCCTAACTGCTTCTGCCTGCCAGCCTGATCAGTGCCTAACCACTCCCCTGCCCACCCGATTGCCCCTAACTGCCCTCCCATGCTGGCCTGGTCACCCCTAACTGCCCTCCCTTGCCAACCTGGTTGCTCCTAACTGCCATCTCCTGCCATCCTGGTCACCCCTAACTGCCCTCTTCTGCAGCCTTGATCACCCCCAACTGCCCTCCTTTGTAGGCCTGGTCCCTTCCAACTGCCCTCCCCTGCTGGCCTGATCACCCACAACTGCCCTTCCTTGCAGGCCTGATCCCTCCCAGCTGCCCTCCTCTGCTGCCATCTTGTGGTGGCCATCTTTGACCACATGGGGGCAGCCATCTTGTATGTTGGAGTGATGGTCAATTTGCATATTACTCTTTTATTAGATAGGATGTTCAGCATTACTAATGATCATAATAAGGCAAATTAAAACCACAAGGAGATAACACCTCATACCTGTCAGAATGGCTATTATCAATGAATCAACAAACAAGTGTTGGCAAGAATGTAGAGAAAAGGGAACCCTTGTGCACCGTTGGTGGAAGTGCAGAATGGTGCAGGCACTATGGGAAACAGTATGGAAATTCCTAAAAAAATTAAAAATGGAACTGCTATATGACCCAGTGATTCCACTCTAGGTGTATATCCAAAGAAACTGAAAACACTAATTCAAAAGAATATATTAATCTTGTGTTCACTGCAGCATTATTTATAATAGCCAAGCTATGGAGGAATTACAAGTGCCCATCAATAGACAAAATGGTAAAATAGCTGTGGTACAAAAGCCACAAAACACACACTATGAAATCTTACCATGTGCGACATGGATGGACCTAGAGGGTATTATGCTAAATGAGATAAGTCAGTTAGAGAAAGACAAATACCATATGATTTCACTTATATGTGAAATCTAAGGAACAATATAAATGAAGAATCAAAACAGATACAGACTCATAGTTGCCAAAGGGGAGGGGTGTTGGGTGTTGGGTGAAAACAGTGAAGGGACTGAGAAGCACAGATTGGTAGTAACAAAATAATCACAGGGATATAAAGTATAGCATAGGAAATATAGTCAATAATCCTATCTAATAAAAGAGTAATATGCAAATTGACTGCACCTCCACTAAACCACAAGCCACACCCACCAGCCAATCAGAGCGAGTATGCAAATTAACCTAACTAAGATGGTGGTTAATTTGCATATCCTGATGCAGAAGACCAGGTAGAAGGAAGCCTGGCACTACAGAAGGGACCAAAACTGCGGAGAAGCAAGCAAGTGGGGCAGGGGAGAAGGGAGGGAGTGAGGCAGCAGAGAAGGGAGCAAGGCAGTAGAGAAGGCAGCGAGGCAGTGGAGACGAGAGCGAGTGAGGCAGTGGAGAAGGGAGGGAGCGAGGCAGCAGAGAAGGGAGGGAGCTTTGCTCAGGTGGCAAGAAGCCCTATTCTTGGAGGAATCTTCCTGCAACGGGTCTCTAGTATTGTAATAACTATAGTGCCAGGTGGGTAATGGAAATATCGGGGGAAACACTTTGTAAAGTATGATTGTCTAAGCACTGTGCTGTACACCTGAAAGTAATACAAATAATACTGAATGCATAATGTAATTGAAAAAAAGATAGTAAAATAAAATATATTGAAAATAAAGACTAATAAAAAATGAACTATCTACCAGTCATTGAGACTTAAAACTGCTCTATTTGTTTCAAAGTAAATTCTGTCTCCTGGCTTTAAGATATAAGTGTTGTAGATATACTTGTCAGATTGGCAAAAATTAAATAATGTGGCAAGACATGGAGAGTTTGCATTCTTATACTTTATTGGTGAGAGTATATGTGTAATACACTTTGGATAGAAATCAGCTTAGTAATGTTGAAGATGTACCTGTCCTATTACATCCTTTGATACAGGTATACATCCTATTGAAGCAATCATCATGTGTGCAGAAATAAGTATAGAACAGCTTATGGAAGCTCCACTATAACAGAGAGAAAGGAGAAATAGCTAATTACTAATTTGTTAGAGAATGGATAAACTGATTTATTCAAGAAATGAATATTAGTAGTATATGGTAACTAAAATGTTCAGATCTACATGTATGAACATAGGTAAATTTCAAAAGCACATTGCTGAGTGGAGGAAAATGTAAGTTAACCAAGAATGGAGATACACACACACACACACACACACAAACAGTATAGCATTTATATAAATTTAAAAACATAGCAAACAATATAGTTTATAAACAGGCAAAATACTTTTTAAAAGTATGAAAATATATGGGACTAATATACCCCACCTTGAGGTCAGGGGTTATTAAATTTTAATGTAGTTTCTACTGAGTGTTAAAATATTAAAAATTAATTATATGTATAAATCATTCAAAATAGATTAGGCTTGTTAAGGTACATGCCATTTTATAACAAATTTCAGTTCAGTAATTTATATCTTTACTTTTTAATTTTTATTTATTCCTTTACTCTTTATTCTTTCCTCTCTATCTCTTCTTGTCAAGTGTTTCATTCAGAATATTTGAATTATGGATTAAAGTTTATACTTTAAATTAGTACATTCCCTGGCTCAAATATTTGTTGGCAATGACTTCAGTAAATAGTTCAAAATATTTCCAAATGTTACTCATTTAAAAAAAAATCAATATCTATAATTATCAAAATATACTTACTGAAAGGTTATTATGTACTTTTTCGGCACTATTATTAAAAGAAGTAAACACAAACTATTGTTTCTGCCTATAAAGGACTGATTACATGGTTTGATTGTTTTCACTAGATTAAAATAAAATCTTACTTTATCAGCAGGTCTCTTCTCAGCTTCCTTCTTTACCTTTTCAGTTGTGAGAACCTTGCCATTATTATTGCCAGAAGGAAGACTGGATGATGTTTTGGGCTCTTGCTTAATGGAAATAGTTTTTGTGTTTGCAATTTTGGGTGGCTCCACATCCTAAAAGGTGAAATAAAAGGATACCTATAATTAAATATTTAGGTTTAAGACATCATAAAATAGATCATAGATCTAAATAATCTTCAGTTAAAAATTAAGACATGATGTTTTTACCAATGTAACATCCTTTTCTTTAAATAGCTTTTTTGAGAAATAATTGATATATAAACTGCACCTATTTAAAGTGTAAAATTTGATGTCACATCTACAAAACCATCACTACAAACAATACTTTCATCCTCCAAAGTTTCCTTGTGGCCCTTTGTAGTCACTCCTAGAGGTATCAACTTAGAGAAACTATTCCCTCCCATCCTCAGACAACCGCTGATCTGCTTTCTATAACAATGAATCTGTTTATATTTCCTGGAAATTATATGCTGAATAGCAGTCCATTTAGTGGACATACCACAATTTGTTTATCCATTTACCCACTGATGGATCGATCCTTAGGATGTATAAGATTTGGGACTATTACAAATAAGTTCTGAATATTCATATACAAGTCTTTGGTGGGCATATACTTTCATTTCCTTAGAATAAATGTCTTGGACTGGAATGGCTGAATGTGGTAAGTATATGTTTTTAACTTTTTAAGAAACTGCCAAACCATGTTCCATAATGGTATACCACTTTACATTTCCACCAGGGGTAAACAATAATCCAAGTTCCTTTACATCCTCCCACATACTTGGTATAGCTAATCTTTTTAATTTTAGACATTTTGATAGGTATATACTAGGATTCTATTATGAATTTATCTACATTTTCCTAACGATTAATAATAATGAACATTTCAAGTGCTTATTTTCCATACATGAATCTTCTTTGGTAAAGTGTTAAAAATTTTGCTCCATTTTTTAAAGATGGGGTTGTATGTTTTATTATTGAGTCTGAAGAGTTCTTTATAGATTCGGGATACTAGTCCTTTATCAGTTATATGATATGCAAATATTTTCTCCAGGTCTGTGGCTTGTCTTTTCCTTTTGTTTTAAGCCTCTAAGCCTTGTTCTTACACTGAAGCTTTGCTAATATATATACATTTCACCCCTTCCCACCAAAGGAGGACATTTCCCTATTCTAAGTAAAACATCTGAATGTGGTCTATTTTTCTATGATAACACATAAAAGTATAAAAATATGAATGGGAATGCTACATATCATATTCAGAATAGTGGTGCCTCTGCAGAGGAAGAAATGAGAAATGGGCTTTAGACTCACTGATAGCAGGGCTTGGTTTACTCTGGAGCTGACTGTCTAGACTGGGGTTGGAAAACTAAAGCCTGTAGAATAAATCTGGCCTCTGCCTGTTTTTGTAAGTAAAATTAGATTAGAGCACCGCTATATCCACTCATTTATGTGGATATCTATGGCTGCCTTCATGCTATCAGGAGGAATTGAACAGTTGTGACAAAGACCACCTGGCCCACAGAACCTAAAATATTTACTATTTGACTCTTTTTAGAAAGTTTGGTGACCACTCCTGTAGACTTAAGAGTGATGGAAAAAATGTCAACAATGTAGATTAAATATGAAAGTGTATTGTGTGGCCCTGGCAAGAATTGCTCAGTGATTAGAGCATTAGTCTGCGCACCTGAGGGTCACAGGTTTGATTCCCAGTCAAGGGCACATACCTGGGTTGCAAGTCCGATCCTTGTCCCAGGTAAGGGCACTTATGAGAGGCACCCAATCGATGTGTCTTTGTCATATCGCTATGTCTTTGTCTCTCTCTTTCCTCTCTCTCTCTCTCTTCCTCTGCCCCCCCCCCTTTCACTCTCTCTAAAATATCAATGGAAAAAACATCCTCACTCCTCAGGTGAGGAATTTTTTTAAGTGTATTGCATCTGCAACATAAAAAACTGAAGACACAGTCTTATAGTATTTGAAAACTATCAAGTAATTCAGCAAAGAAGTTGCTCAGGTCATCAATAGATGACTTAAGTTCCAATTTTATTATTTAAGATTTGACTTACTTATGTAAATAAAAATATCAACCAATTTTTACGTTGAACTACACTCGAAGAACTGGCTGTTAGTGTTTGTAAGCACACCACTGTTCTCCAGGTGACTCTCATGCACGCTAAAGCTTGAAAACTCTGGTACAGATCTTTCTCATACCATTCTAGAGACGGAAATGTTCAGCTGAAGGCTAAAATCAAATGAACCTATGCTTTTTAAATACCCCTCCTCCCAGGGTATTTTCTTTAAATGACCAAGAGAAGTAAGTTCTAGCTAGAAACCTAAGGACAGCAAGCTTTTTTTTTTTTTTAATCACAATTTTTCTTGTGCTTTAATAATCTTCATTTTGTTTTAGAATGTCAAAATACTGCTTCTTTAGTATAATATATTTTTCCTACTTGGAAAATACCAATACTTAGAGCAAAATAATCTTGGTAGTGTTTTGTAGAGTTGTATTGACTTGGCTGCTTTGTACTCATTGAACCTACCAGAATGAGAATGGTAGAAAAATGAGGTCACAATAGAAGTCATGAGAATGGTAGAGCTAATGTAAAAAGAAGGTTAGGAGCAAAACACCACTGTTCACTTGGGTACTGAGCCTGACATTTGGCCCTGTCTTGAGTTTGAGAATCTGGATTCGACTGAGCTAGTCATTTAGTCCTGTCCCCACCTTTTCAGTTTGGTATCTACAGATCTGGATGACTTGGAGTTCCAGGCTAGAGATATAGAAAGGTATGAAAGAATGCTTTAGGAGGTATTAGAGAATATAATAGCTATCATTCACTAAATGCCTATTGTGTGCCTCATAAATACTACACTAGGTGACTTACACACTATATATCTCTTTTATTTTCACAACTTCGCAAGACAGTTCTTATTATTCCCATTTTACTAATAAAGAAACAATCTAATGAAATGAAGCTACTATCTATCTCAGTTTCCTTATTGTAAAATGAGGGAACTATATAATACCTATCTCAAAGGACAGTTATCACAATTAAAAATAATTATACACATACACCACTCAGAAAAGTACCTGGAACAAGGTAAACGTTCAGGATATGTTTCCTATTACTGCACAACTAGTAAGAGACAAGTTGGGATTTAAAACAGGTGTGTGTGGTTCCAAACTGTCTATTCTTTACACATAAAGCTGCTTGGTCACTTTGTTATTATTATCAGGATTGGAGCTACGCAGTTCTCATAGTTCATCCATACCTCCATTCCCCCTTAAATTTTCCTACACAAATATTCAATTCACTTCAATGCAAAACCCCTGTCCTTCTACTTCATTTCTTTTGCCTCTAAAATATTAAAAGATAATTACAAGCAAGGTACAGTTTTATTCAGCAGCTTTAAAAAAACAACCCTCTGATCATAAAGAATTTGAAATTAAAATGTATCATAAATAAACTGGTTTCTATACACATAAAGTGGAATAGACTAGGAATAGACTATTCCTACACCCAACTAATTTTTCCATGTAGTATACTAGTGACAGTTCTCTAAAAGCTTGAAGGAAGAAAACAAAATTAAAGACTATAATTCCTCAACTACAGGAAAGATCATTTGGCAGAGAGAACTATTTTAAGATGGTCTAAATGTTAAAATTGTACTACCACAGGCCTTAAAACTCCCTCTAAGCTTTTTATTCATGTAGGTACCTTTTGAGATGGACGGTAACTTGAATCAATGCCCCGAGCCAAAGATTCATCAAGTAAGGCTTTTAGCTTTTCAGCAGAATCCTTACTCTTTGAATGTAAGAAGCCTAGTGCTTTCAAAAAAATGGGATCAAGTTCCAAGTTCACAGTGGCAGCCATTGCAAACACCTACAAGAAAAAAAAAGGAAGGTAATTTAGAGACAATGAGTAAAGGTTGTCTATAATTTATTTTGTTTATAACAAATAATGGTGTGCATATGATACAAAACTAAAAATATCCACAAGGTTATTAGAGAGAAAAGTAGATATCCTTCTGAATGGTATGTCTAGTTCATTTTCCCTGCAGCAAGAGTTTGCGGTTCTCCGTGCATCCATATCCAAGTTGTAAGTCCAGATGAGCTCCTCCATGCTACAAAGAACCATCCTAACTTCATGATAAAATATATACTTACAGATATGCAAATGTATTTTTTCTGGGGAAAGAACATATCTTTCATTTTTTCAATGACCACCCCCCCTCACCCCAAATTAAGAACCAGTGAAGAAAAGGATTATCTAAATTTGTTAAAATAAATACTAAGAAAAATGTTAAGGTATGATTTTCATTCATTTTTTATTATCCACTTAGTGTTAAGAGTTATTTTATTAAAACACAGTGATAAGCTTTCCAAAAAAGTTAAATCACTCTTCTTTAAATCCATTTCTGGTGCTATTGTCTCACTAGAGGCCCCTTGTGCACAAAACAGTGCGCAAGCAGCTCACTTCCACTTGCCCCAGCTGGCTGCCTGGCCCACTGCCGCTCACAGCCCTCCAGCACTAGTAGCTCGCTGCCCTGCCCTCCACTGCTGGTAGCTCTCTGCTCCTCATAGCTCTCTGCGGCTAGTAGCTTGTGCCCTGCCCCGCCCACCGCGAGAGCCGCTCGCTGCTCATTTGGTCATGATGGTGTTATGGCATGACGGCCACAGGTCTTTCACGTAAGAGACTAGAGGCCCAGCACATGATTAAATTGTGTGTGGGTAGGGTCCCATAGGACTAGGCTGTCATCAGGGCCATGTCCGCTGCCCCGCAACGCTGCGGACGATGCTGGCACCCTGCCCTGCTATGCCTTGCATGCTCCACGGACACTGCTGGTGCCCAGCGATGCTGCCGGTGCCCCCCAAGGGGCTAGGGGTAGGGCTGAAGAGGTGCTTTAGCCCCTCCTGGTAACCGGTTGTTTGGTTGTTCTGTCATCACAGCATCACAGTCACAGGCCTTTTATGATATAGACTAGAGGCCCGGTGCACGAAATTCCTGCACAGGGCTGGGGGGGGGGGGTGTCACTCAGCCCAGCCTGCACCCTCTCCAATCTGGGACCCCTCGAGGGATGTCTGACTGTCCATTTAGGCACGATCCCAGTCAGACACCCTTCTCACAATCCAGGACTGCTGGCTCCAAACTGCTCCCCTGATTGCCCCTAACCGCTTCTGCCAGCCAGCCTGATCACCCCTTAACCACTCCCCTGCCAGCCTAATTGATGTCTAACTGCTCATCTGCCAGCCTGTTTGCCCCCAATTTCCCTCCTCTGCCAACCAGGTCACCCCTAACTGCCCTCCCCTGCAGGCCTGGTCCCTCCCCAACTGCCCTCCCCTGCTGGCCTGATCCCCACAACTGCCCTCCCTTGCAGGCCTGGAACCTCCCACTATCCTCCCCTGCTGGCCATCTTGTGGTTGCCATCTTGTGTCCATATGGGGGCAGGATCTTTGACCTCATGGGGGCAGCCCTCTTGTGTGTTGGAGTGATGGTCAATCTGCTTATTACTCTTTTATTAAATAGGATAGAGGCCTGGTGCACAGGTGGGGGCCAGCTGGTTTGCCCTGAAGGATGTCTTGGATCAGGGTGGAGGTTCCCTGGGGGTGTAGGGCGGCCTGGGCAAGGGGCCTGTGGTGATTTGCAGGCTGGCCATGCCCCACCAGCGACCCAAGCTGAGGCCCTGAGATCTGGGATTAATTTATGTTCTACAATTGAAACTTTGTAGCATGGAGCAGAGTCAAGCCTTCTGCTTGCTCCATGGCACAGCCATTTCTGTTGGGTTTATTTCAATTCAATAATTGAAACTTTGTAGCCTGGAGTGGAGGCCTAGGTGCTAAGGCTGCAGAAGCTTGGCTTCCTCCATTGCTCGGGCAACCCTAGCCTCTGCTCTGACCAGCTCCATAGCTGCTGCCATTTCTGTTGGGATTACGTATCTTCTCTAATTGTAACTTTGTAGCATTGAGTGGAGGCCTAGGCTGGCAAGGGCAGGTGAAAAGCTTGGCTTCTTCCTTTGCTGGGGAAACTCAAGCCTGCCTCCTGCTCTCAGTGGCTGCAGCCATCTTGGTTGGGGTTTATTTGCATAATTTGCTTCTGATTGGCTAATGGGCGTAGCTTTATCAGAGGTAAGGTTAATTTACTCTTTTATTAGATAGGATTGAAACTGAGAAACTAGCTTTCCTTTAGCATAAAAATGTTACCTTTCTGAAAACCCAAGAACATTTTCTTGACTTGTGCTTGCCATTTTCAAGTTGATTTCATAAACTAGAGATGACTTTTTTCTATTATTTGGTATTGTTAGTTAATAAGATACACACATTTTTTGAGATTCTAGACACTAATAAAACATTGATATACATATATATGTAAAATAAAACAAATATCCCTTACAGTTCTGTACACATGAACTTCATGTATTCGATAAAGTTTGTTTTATATAAAAATGTTTTCTCAACCTTTATTTATATGACAGGGGAAAAAAGATTTAGGGGATAGTAAGGTAATGGTTAAAGGATGCATTGCTGCAGCTTTCACTTCAGCAATCTCTCTGTCTCCTTAGTTCTCATCTTCAATTTTGAATGTCTCAAAAAAATACTAATGGTAATCTCATTTAGATCATGATATCACATGCCTTAACCTACTTTTAAAAAGCAAGGTCTCTGAGGGATGGTGCCATATCTACCGTTAGTGCCTATGATAATGCTCTGTATCTAAGGAGCTTAAAAGTAGTAAAGATATATATATAGCTTATGAAGTTCTAAAACATTAAAAAGTTTTCATTTTCCATTTAATACCACTGCTATCATGTGCTTGCTTCTACTTCTGCTTGTGACTTTTTCAAATATTTCTCCAGGGAAGAAATTGTTAAAATAAAAATGTATACTATGAGTTCAATCCTTTGATCAATATTCTAGGGCTTGAAATCTTCTATCCTTGAGGTTACTATTAAAATAATGCAACACACTTGCACTGTTAGTGTTAAGAATTGTCAGCAATTCTACAGTAATCTCTCATTTTCAGGAATTTATAAAGCCATTAGAACTTGCTGTAAGTTGTATCTTGGCATATGAAAGCTCAGCCTGAAAATGGATTTTATTTGTTCCTTCCCATCCACTTCCCCCCTAAGCTCTCTCCAACTTTGACAGGACAAACACCTTTTTTTCTTTAAGTTTTCTAGAAGGTATTAAATATCAATTTAATAGCCTCAAAATTATTGTGAAATTCTGTGCTCTATTAAAATATCTGAGTCACCCATGAGAAGAAATCCAAAGGTAAATACCAAAAGAAATATAACCTACAATAACTTACCTCAGCCATATTAATAAGAATTTAACAAAAATTGAGAAGCAACCTCTGTCATTTTTTAAACTATATTAATCATACATCACCTAACTACACTAATAAAAGAGAAAGATGCAAATTGGCCATACCTTTGCAACACCCAACAGCCAATCAGGAGTGAGTATGCAAATTAACCTAACAAAGATGGTGGGTTGATTTGCATAAGCAAGTGCTGAGCGCCCCAGCCACTCAGGGCCTCTGGGCAGCGTGGAAAGGCGGGGCCAGAGCAGAAAGAGGCAGCTCTGGGAATGGAGTGGAAAGGTGATCCCAGCCGCCACGGAAAGGAAGGCCCATTTTTTGCAAGGAAGGCCCATTTTTTGCAAGAATCTTTGTGCATTGGGCTTCTAGTATATAATAATAAGTACAGAAAGTTTATTTTAAAATTTTCTCATGGAGCTGATCATCATATATATTCTGAGGAGAAAACATTAAAATATCCATAATGAAAAGGATAAATTGCCAATCTTCCTGAGTACACAGCCTAGTCTTTCTATTGACCTAACTTTTCATAGCTAAAGAGCACAGCAGTTTACTTGTCCAGAATAATCTATATATTATCTAATAAAAGAGTAATATGCAAATTGACCATGTTTACAAACAAGCCATGCCCACCAGCCAATCAGGAGCAAACTATGCAAATAAACCCCAACCAAGATGGCAGTCGCCACTGAGAGCAGGAGGGAGTCTTTGGTTTCCTCAGCAATGAAGGAAGCCAAGCTTTCCACCTGCCGTTGCCAGCCTAGGCCTTCACTCAATGCTACAAAGTTTCAATTATAGAAGATACATAATCCCAACAGAAATGGCAGCAGCCACAGAGCTGGAGAGAAAACAGAGGCTAGGGTTTCCGGGGAGATGGAGGAAGCCAAACTTCTGCAGCCCTAGCCTAGGCCTCCACTCTAGGCTACAAAGTTTCAAACAGAAATGGCAGTTGCTACAGAGCAAGCAGAAGGCTTGGATCCACTCCAGGCTACAAAGTTTCAATTGTAGAACATAAATTAATCCCAGATCCCAGGGTCTCTACTTGGGTCACTGAGGGGCGTGACCAGCCTGCAAACCACCATAGGCCCCTCGCCCAGGCTGCCCCACACCCCAGAGAACCCCCATCCTGATCCAGGACACCCTTCAAGGCAAACCAGCCAGTCCCCACCCATGCACCAGGCCTCTATCCTATCTAATAAAAGAGTAATACACAGATTGACCATCACTCCAACACACAAGAGGGCTGCCTCCATGTGGTCAAAGATCCTGCCCCCATGTGGACACAAGATGGCCACTACAAGATGGTCAGCGGGGGAGGGCTGTTGGGAGGTTCCAGGCCTGCAAGGGAGGGCAGTTGTGAGCCATCAGGCCAGCAGGGGAGGGCAGCTAGGTGTGACCAGGCCAGCCGAGGAGGGAAGCTGGGGGCATACAACCTGGTAGGGGAGCAGTTAGACATCAATTAGGTTGGCAGGGTAGTGGTTACGGGGTGATCAAGCTGGCAGGCAGAAGCAGTTAGAGGCAATCAGGGAGGCAGGCAGGCGAGCAGTTTGGAGTGAGCAGTCCTGGATTGAGAAGGATGTCTGACTGCCCTCGAGGGGTCCCAGATTGGAGAGGGTGCAGGCTGGGCTGAGGGACATCCATCTCCCCGCCCCTCCTCTTTCCATGCACGAATTTCGTGCACTGGGCCTCTAGTGTGGAGATATATATATATATATATATGCCTAAGTGACTATAGCAACCAAAACAAGTGAACGGAAGACTGAACGGGCTGCATGGGGCAATCAGATCGGCAGGGTTGTTAGTGAGGGCCTACCAAATGACTGAGTAGCAAGCTGCATGGGGCAACCGGGGCAACCAGGCCTTCAGGGGGGTTAGTGAGGGCTAACCAAATGACTGAGCAGAGGGCTATGTGGGGCAACTAGGCTGGCAGGGGGCTAGTGTTTTATAAGACACTGACCAAAGGATTGATACTTTAAAAGAATCCTTGTAATTAGAGAAACCATTTCTATGCAGAAAAACAGAAGCAAAATATTTACTGTTATGCATTTCCATAATCAGAGAGTAAATGTTTATATTACAGACTAGTGGCAATAGTCAGCAACTACATAATAAGACTACAGGCTTTGTATCCCTGCCCTAAATTACTAACATGTCCCTTTAACCCAGTGGTCTCTACTGTGGAATACAAGAAGAAAAATATTAGAATTTATTTTTCTTTTTAAATTTTTATTAAAATAAACTATTAATATACAGTTATAGTAGTATATGCATATATTGATAACTAAATACACATATATGGAAGTGCGCTCAAATTTTTTTGTTTATTTTTTTTACTCAATGATGAGAAAAGTTTGGAGGCAAGTGCTTTAGCCTATCTAGCAAATTCTGGTTTCCCTCAAACCCCCACCCCTATTTAACTACCAAACTTTAAGTACATCTCAAATTCATCAACACTTATTACCACCACCCTAGACCAAGCTACCATCTTCATCTATCATTAGGGCCACAGCAATAGCTTAATCACTCTCCCCAAAACCACTCTTGTCCCCGCTAAATCATTTCATATCACTCACTTGCTTAGAATGTTTCTTAAACTTCTCACTGTCCAAAGGTTAAAAACAAGATTCTTAACAAGGTCTCCAATGTGCTATATGATTTGATAGCATATATAAAGCAGTTACAACAGTACCTGGCACAGAGTACATGCTCATTAAATGTTATTTAGTACCTCAAGCTATTCCCACTCTATTGTATCCACATGCCTTACCAATATTTCAAATCTTTCAATACATTTTTTTTACCTCAGCACTTTAGTAGAGTGTCCCATCCCCCATCTTATTCATTCTTCAGGTCTCATTTTCTGCCCATATTCTTACTGGTCCCAAAACATCCTGTACTTACTTATAATAGTTACTACATTACACTGTTAATTATGTAAACGGTGTTTGTCACCCTTACTGGAATGTCAATTCCATGATGGTCAGCACTAGATTCGTCTTACTGCTGCTGTAAAGGTATGTCTAGCATCGTTCCTGACAGATAGCAGGTACTCAGTAAATGCTGACCAAGTGAATAATGTTATCTACTTCCTCTTTCAAAAAACTTTCTCCTCCTTTAGTTTTATTATATTCCGCTTTTCTGGTTTTCCTCTTCTATCTCTGACAACTCATTCTCTGGCTTATCTTCTCATCCTTGTTTTCTTTGGTGTTGCCCAAATATCTGTCCTTGTCCATCTTCATTAGTCCTGGAACCAATTTCTTCCTTGGCAACTGTACGTTCAGGGGTGGAAAAAGTAGGCTTATAGTTGTTCATATGGAAAAAGACAGGTAGGTGATGATTATTGCACTAGCTTTATTAACTTGTACTCACAACTATAAACCTACTTTTGCCTACCCCTGTATATCATGTTTCCAACTATCATCTCTAGGCAGATGATTTCGTGTTTTTCCCCACTTCAATCTTTCTTAAACTCAAATTTCACTTTTCTAATTGCTTCATTGAAATGTTTGCCTGCTTATCCTAAAAGTATCTCAAATTCAGTTAATGACTAAAATTCAGATTATCAGTATCTTCCCCAAAAGTTTATGATCCTGTAATTTCTTTCCAAAAACAACACAACTTCCCATTACTCAGGTCTGAGGCCTAAATCTCTCTCCTGAGTCCTCCCCCTGCTCTTTATATACAAACAATCAGCAGGCCTTTCCTGTGGATTCTGACTATAACAATTCTCATATTTTCTCTGTTTTTCACTTCTGCTACTACTCACCTTCAGGTCTTTGTGAGGTTTTTTAAAAATTATTTATTTATTTATTTATTTATTTTGTATTACAAAGGTAGGATCCTTGACTTCAATAATGTAGCCATATGGCTATTCCAAAATATTTTTTATTAAAAATTTTTTCTTCCTCAAAACTTAAGGCTTCCCACTGCCTTCAACATAAAGCCCAATTTCTCGGCCTAACATTTAAGAAGATTCTTGATCAGTGAAAAAACTTTAGTTCTTCATCTTGATCTTTCTTACAATAGAGCCAATACCTGGCCTTGCCACTTCACATTTTTCTCTGCTCAGACAGCTTTTTAACCATTTTTAGATTTTCAAATCCAATCAACACCCAGTTCAAACTCAACTTTACATAAGGACTATAATCACAGCTGGTGTGTCCTTTTCTGCCTCAAATAAAATCAATAATCTTTCCCTCCTGGTTTGTCTTTTAGTGCTTTCTCATGGTACTGGAACTTTCTAACTTGAACTATTACCACCCCCCACCCCCCAAAAAAACCAACAAACAACAACAACGACAACAACAACAACAACAAAAAACCTGTTATTCTCTATACAACTCTGAGTACTTTAAGGGGAGAGTTTATATTTATTTTGCTACTTTGCAAAGTGCCACAAAATAATGGTTATAGAATTAGTAAGTAATCAAAGTGTAATGGCCTTTTCTCTCTTACTCAATTCTAATCATTTCCAAAGTCCCTTCACTAAAACAACAACAAAAACTCAAACCTATCATTACCCCCCACCTCTGGGGAAAAAAAAACCCTAAATATCGATAAAGTAAAAGTGAAACAAAAACACCTTCTTCATGACTGGGAACTTGTACAATGTTATTATCTCTTCCCAATCCTTCATCTGGCCTCAAGTCATTAATCCCACTGGACTGTAAACTCCAGGGGATCAGGGACCCTTTTATTCTCTCTTTAAAAAAAAATAAATCACAGTTATATACCTAGTGCTTGATACCTGACAGGTACTCAAATATATTTATCGAATGCACTACCAAGTTTTGTTGAATTAACACCTCTTAGGGCTTCTGTGATCTCTCCAACCGAAATTGGATCTCTCCAACCTATATATATACTATATATACACTATATATATATATATATACTACATATATATATACACACATATATATATGTAGTATATATATAACTATACTAGAGGCCCAGTGTACGAAATTCATGCACAGATAGGGTCCCTAGGACTGATCTGCAATCAGGGCCAATCTGTGGGACAACTGACAGGATAAGTGGGGGGGTTCCTGCTGGCACCCAGCTTGGCCCCCACTCACTAGACCCACCTACCGCTGCCATCAGCAGTCACCTCCCTCTGCAGGTCAAATGGTGGGGCAATCAGGGGACTCCTGCTGGCACCTGCCTTAGCCAGGCTAGGGGCTACTGGATGGGAGCAGCTCCTGCTTTGAGCGTCTGCCCCCTGGTAGTCAATGCATCATAGCAGCAGGTTTTTCTGCCAGTTGGTCCATTAGCATATTAGGCTTTTATTATATAGGATACTTTCTCCTAGATCTCATTTCCCACCCTACAAGGCAAGAAGTCCAAAGTTGATCATCTGCACGTGCCTGACTTCACTCAAACCTACTCAGGAAGAGAACATTAGGACTGCCATCTCATAATGGCTCTAGAAAGCTTTGCCCTTTGTCCCTTTGCAAGGTGCACTCCTTTCTAATTAATAAGTATCCTTGTTAAAGATGCTGCCCTTTTTACCCTTCCATTGAGTTCTTGGCCCTGGGCTACAACGAGACTTTAGGGACACATCTAGGAAGGCAGGAGGACATAAATCCCCAAAGAACCAAGGGACCGAAAACCCGGCAAGCGACAGCAGGCACTCAGTAGGAATGCCAATCGTTTGCTGGAAGCCTGGCACACCCGAGGCCCAGCACGGGGGAAGGTTCTTGGGAGGGAGCCCCAGAGAAGATGAGAGCCACGGACAGAGGGAGCAGTACAGTCAAGTCACCAAAACCCTCGGAGGAAAGTTCGAAATGGGGTTCCCAGGGCTTAGCCTTCGAGCGGTGCCCTCCGCCTGCGCGCACCTCCACCAACACCGCTGACAGGGGACAGCGGCAGCCGGGGGCAGGCGACCACCCGCCAATTAGGTTTCCTCTTAAGAAGCGAGAAGACTAAGACCCCCAGGGAACTCCTCTCCCACCTCTTCCCTCGCAGAGGTCTCGAGCCTCCCACAGGCGGCTGGGAGGGGTCGCTCGTCACAACTCACCTCTCCTCCCCGCTCCTATGTCCTTTGCCTGTAGAGCCTTCCGAACTGGTGCGGGCGCTGGCGCCCGGGTCTCTTCGAGCGGGGAACAAAGGTTGCCGAAACCCAATCCAGGGGGGAGCGTTTTTGCGGGGCCACGGAAGGAAGTGACGTCACTCTCCTTCCGGTCCGCCGGATTATGAATGATGGTCGGAGTACTGCTGCTTCGCCAAACACGCAGTTATCTGTCGGGTCCCGGGTACTTTCTGGCAGCTAGGGGTCGGCTAGCGAAGACTCCGGAAGCGGCCTCGGAATCCCGGCCCGGGCGGGGCGGGAGGGCGCAGGCGGGCCGCGTGGCCGATACGTTCCCGCAGCCTCCCTGCCTGGCCGCGCGTCTGCGACCAGGTAAAGAGGGCGCTCGGGCCGCCGGCTCCGCAGTCCCCGCCAACCCCCGATGCTGCTCTTTGCTTCCCGGGCGACAAGGCTGACGCAGCGAGGGACGGGCCAGGGCGTGGAATTAGTGTTCTGGTCTCTCCCTGGCCCCTCCTAGGCCACAGGTTCTGAAGGTGTGGGTGGGGGCGCCGGGCTTCCCCCGCGGGGAACGGGAATGGAGCAGCTTGTAGTCGTAGGAGTCAGTGAGGCCGTTAGCCTTTTGCTCTGTAATTTTAAGAACTCTCTCATCACGCTTTAACTTCTATTCCATTGGCACTTAGTTTTCCATTCCAACCCTTCCTGATTGGAGAAAGCAGTTCTTTCTATGGGCATCCTGCCTAACAGTTGCTCCAAAGGATTCGTTTCATTTTGGGCCACTTGCTTCTGCACACCATCATTGTTTCACTTGGGTTTTAAACTTCAGCAAAAAGTTTGCGTTTAACTTGCATGAAAGTTGCTTTAGCTTTAAAAACGTTTACTAATACACGTACTTCCTATCCCAACTCGACCTGATTTGGGGATTAGGCGACTTGTTTTTTCCCCCCGTTTATTTTTAATGCCAGCACCCTTTAATGCCACCATCCCATTCCCGTCGTAAGTTCTTGAATGCCAAGGAAATGTCAGCATTAAATAATATATCTTGTGCTAAATTATTGATCAAGAAGATACAATACTTTTCTGAGCTTATCTATAGAAAGTGTTTTAAGAGTAAAAATGCAAAAGCTGGCAAGAAATAATGATGTGATATTGAAAACATGTAAACATGATCATTTAAATATTGTAAAAATAAATTCTCTGTTATAAATACAACCAAGTGATTTGCTGTCATATTTATTTATTAAATATATTTTTATTGATTTCAGAAAGAAAGGGAGAGGGAGAGATAGAAACTTCAAAGATGAGAGTCATTGATTGGCTGCCTCCTGTTCGTCCCCCTGTGGGGATGAGCCCGCAACCTGGTCATGAGCCCTTGACCAGAATCGAACCTGGGACACTTCAGCTGAGGCTCTATCCAGTGAGCCAAACCAGCTAGGGCTGCTGTCATATTTAATAAAGCACTAAGCTATATGAGTTTTTTATTATTATTATTATTATTATTATTATTATTATTATTATTACTGCCTGGTAGGAATATACACTACTCAGGGTTGCCTTAACGCATGCTCAATATTTGAAATTGTGTTTGAGTTCTACCTGAAGGCATCACTTTAATAGGTCTCACTTCAACAATAAGTCTGGAAAAAACCCTGAGATTTGAAAATCATCTTATCAGCTCATTAATTTATTTATACTTCTAATTGTAGGCTTTAAAGTTCAAACTTCTGTAGTAGGGTCCCATCAAGTTGTGTGTTTTTTTAAACCTGTGTTTAAATTTGTAGCTTCTGTATGACCTGTGATTTGAAATAAGAATAGAATAGTGAGTATCCAGTTGGCTTTTATAACAATAATTGAGTGGAACTTGAAACTTACCACATTCTGAGGCTAGTCAACTAAAACATCTGTAGTATACACCTAGGTCTCTAGTATATATTGTTTTTATCTTCAAGTTCAAAATAGCTTCCTGGATTCTGTTATGATTAGTACTTAAAATGTAAAGAGTGAAACCACTTAGATCGTAACAAACAGGTATTTGCTGTAGGAATTTAGTAATTTTATTTCAGGCTTGCTGATGTTTCTAACATGTTAGCATTTCATGCTGTGAATCCCTATTAATTATGAGGTCAGGCTTAGCTAGAGGCATTATGATTCACTGGCAACAGATGATTCCCTGATTTTCCAGAGAGAAGATGACACACTTTCCTTATGGCTAAAGTTACAGTAAGCTTTTTACTTTTAAACATTTTTTTTTCACTTCTAGACCAGATAAGAAAACACATAATTTTAATTATAGGATTTTGTTTTCTAGAACTTAACTGTATGCATCCCCACATTACAAAATGTAATGAGCACTGAAATAGTTCAATATTTTTTTCTTCTGTTAATATTTAAGGAAATTAGCTGTTACTTATCTCTGTTGTTTGTTTTTTAAAATCTACATTACTGTAAGAAAATAGGGTGACATTTGCAACCAATAGTGTTATTTTGTGAAATGTATAAAATTCAAGCTAAGTTCTAATATCCATAATGTGGATCATTTGATGTAGTGGAGAATTTAAATGGTTTTAAATTTAAGTTTTAATTTCCAAGAAAGTAAAGAGTTTGAAATTTTTTCATACTTGTAAACTGTGATGAGCTATTTATTTTGTACAATAGAAGCAGTGAATGTGAACTTAGGGCATCACATTATATTCTATTTTGTAACTTCCTAAATATCAGCCTCATTAATTAATAGGTTTTTTCAATATTTGGATGAAAGGCAATACCTTCTCAGTTCAACATGGACCCCTTGCCTTTCCTGAGAAGAAGTTTGAAAATAGAAAGCATAACTTGAGCTTGCCCATCAAAATTTGTGTATTTTAATTATGTCAATGGATAAGGAATTTGCTGATAAATTATAAAAGAATGATAACAGCTCATATTTATTTAGGAACTTACTATTTTAAAGAGGCGTTGGTCTGTTTTCACAACACACTATGTGGAAATGTAATTATTGTCCCCATTTATAAACGAGGAAACTAAGGCACAGAAAAGTTTTACATTGTTTTTAAATATCAAGACCAGAATTTAAACCTGGTTAATCAACTCCAGAGTCTAGACTCTTATCCGTTTCTTTATAATTATTGCTGCATAAATATTCTACTTGGTAAGTCAGTATATAGAATCTAGATTCTTATTTCTCTTGCCTGAAAACATACATAAAATCTTTTATGCTTTTTAAAAAATCCTCACCTGAGGATATGCTTTTAGTGATTTTAGAGAGACCAGTGTGACAGTGAAACATTCATTGGTTGCTTCCCAAAGATTCCCCAATTGGGGATCAAACCTAAAGTATGTGCCTTGACTGGGAATCAAACTCACAACCCTGTGGAGGGGAGGAGGATGCTCCAACCAACAGCCATACCAACCAGGGCTGTGCTTTATATATTTATATGTTTGGATGGATTCTAGTTATTCTTTTTTCCAGGTCAGCTCACAGAGGTGATCTTATTACTTGATTTTAATTAATACATAGATGGCTATTAAAATACATGTATTCATTTGGGAGAGAAAGAATGGTGTCAAGAAGAATGGGTTCATGTACCAAGACTAAAGTTCATAATAATACTTTCATTACAGTGATTACTGGTAGTATGTATATCCATTCATTCATTTTTTGAACTAAATTTTGAGTACTATTCATTTAAGCATTGGAGATGTTATGTCAGGTAATAAATACTATAAAGTAAAAAACACAACAACACAGGATAAGGGGCTAATGAGTGATCTGAGTGCTTTATCAATTTAGGTTGTCAGGAGAGGCTGCTCTGAGTTAATATTTCAATGAAATGAAGGAGCAAACCACGTGAATATCTTGAGGAAGAGCATTCTAGGTAGATACAAAATTTTCATGTCTGAGCGTTGTTCCTGACATCTTCCAAGAACAGTAAGGAGAACTAGCTGGAGAGGAGTGAGCAAGAGGGCAAAGAGGAAGGAGATGAGGTCAGTAAAGAAGAACTAGGGTCACATTAGGCCCTATACAGGCCATGTTAGGAACTTGGAGTTTACTGGGAGTCACTGGATGGTTGTGAGCAGGGGACATGATCTGATTTATGTTTTTGAAGGATCACCCTGATTATTGTTGGAGCACTTATGAAGAGTGGAGAAATAGTTAATAGGCTTTTGCAGAGCTGATGATGACTTAGATTACAGTGATAGTGGTAGAGGTGCTAAGAAATGGAATATAGCATATATTTCAAAGTTAGAAATAGTAGGTTATGAGAGGGAATAAAAGAGGTGAGTTACTGAGCCTGAGCATCTGGGTGAAGAGTGTTCCATCTTACCAAGAAGAGGATTAGACTCCTAAGAGAAGAGGTTTAGAAAATGTCCAAGTTGAGATGCCAAGTAGGATACAGGAATCTGAAGTTCAGGAGAAAGGATATAGGTGAGAAATATAGGCATCATAGATGATATTTAAACCTCTGGCACTGGAGATCACCTACAACAGGCCAGTTATATTGTGAGTTGTTGGCCCATTAATGTGTCTTGAAATCAATTCAGTGAGTACTAACCAGCACTAAAAAACAAGAAGCACAGAGTAAAAATTATTAGCTATCTCCCACATAGGAGATTTCTTCATCACTTTTTCATTTCACTTTTATTCAGTGTATAATGAGTTGCATTATAAAATGTATTTCTCATTGTGTGGCCTGACCAAATGTTTGAAAGCCAGTACTCAAAGGAGTGAATGTAGGTTGAGAATAGGGCAAAGCATTAAGCAAAGGGTCCCTCAGAGGTCCAAGGAATATCCAATAAAGAATCAGGAAGAAACTGTCAAAGCACCTAATCCAGTGCTAAGATTAATAAAATACACCTTAATAGAGGGTTTTTTTTTCAGTGATTGCTTAGAATAACATAATTTCTAATGATTTTTACTTTGGTAACATTGTTGTGTATATTACATTCTGTTGAGTCGGCTAGGACTCCTGGTGACTGAATGAGTGATATCCACAGTGTCTTGTTCTCAACAGCCCTGCTCACCTCCTGGAGACTCATGCCTATGGCTTCTTTTATGGAATCAGTCCATCTTCTATTTGGTCTTCCTCTTTTCCTACTGCCCTCTATTTTCCCCATTAGTATCTTTTCTAAAGAAACCTGCCTTATGATTATGCCCAAAGTAGGATGGCTTCAGTTTTATTCTTGCCTCCAGTGATGTTTCAGGCTTAATTTGTTCTAGGACCCACTTGTTCAGCTTCCTAGCAGTCCAGGATATCTGTATGGAGCTTCCTCCAACATCATATTACAAATGAATTCATGTTTTCTTCCTACCGGCCTTCTTCACTGTCCAACTTTCACATCTGTACATAATAATTGGGAATATGAAGCTGCGGATGGTCTTAGCCTTGGTCTGTAATGGTTCGTCTTTGCTCTTAGTGATTGGTCCTAATTCTTCTATTGCTGCCTTCCAAGACTCAGCATTCTCTTGATTTCTTGGCTGCAGTCATTTGAATTATTCATCATTGCTTACCAAGGTAAGCAAGATCTTTACAATTTCAGTTTTCATTATTAAAATTGGGTATTTATTCCGTACTCATGATTTTTGTCTGAATGTTCAAATGCAGCCTACTTTGACACTTCTTTCACATTCATCAGAAGTTGTTTCAAGTAATTACTGCTTTCTGTTAGTAGGATGGTGTCATTTATACATCTTCAGTTATAGATATTTCTTCCACCAATTTCACTCTTTCGAGTCTAGCCCAGTTTTTCACATATATTCTGCATAGAGATTAAACAGAGATGAAGTGTACCCTTGTCTGACACTGTTGCCTATAGGAAACTGAAATTGTTGCTGCAATAAAATTTCAATATGATTCAATTTTTGAAATTTGGAGTTTATAAAACAGTGCTATTTACATTAGAAAAATACCAATTCATGAATGTTTTCAAATAAGATCCCATTATAGGTTCAATTAAATCTTTTGGATTGATGTATGGTTCTCATTCATGTAATGGAAGTAAAGTGTACTTTCAAGGATTGTGAAGATTAGGAGTAATATCTAAAATTCTCTGTTCTTAACACATAGGGGGTGGAAAATAAAATGTAAATAATATTATTTACAATTGTATTATATATTTATTCATTTATCTATTAAGCTATTAAATTCCAGGCATAGTAATATGTTCTTACTTGAAAACAAATAAACTATTCAATATTTATTGCAGTTATATGCTTTTTGTTTATTTTATAATATATAACTTATCTATTATATAATACTTAGTTGCTATAGATCCAACTTGAATTTTAAGCATAAAACTTTAAGACTTTCTTTTTCGCTTCTGGAGAAATGTGCTTATTTTCAATATGTTTCTCTCTCTCTCTCTCTCTCTGTTTAAACTATCTTTGAAGATTTCCAAGTAATGAAACTAAGGCTTAAGCATTTTTTAAACTTATTTATTCCTCCTGTAACATTCCTAAGCAAACTGGCATGTCCAGAGAGGAGATGCACACTCCATTGCTCTGTTCAGCTCCTAAAGTTCATGGTTTTGTGTGTGGCTTCATTTCAGGAATGTAATACGGAGTAACACGGGCTGTGTCCCAGAAGCTCTGGGGACCTAGGAGATGATTCCTCAGAGCCTACCTACCTCTTTAAAGCTCATGACACAAAACTACCGAGCAAAGGAATTTTTTCTAGGTAGACATGGAGAAGGAAAAGAAGGGTTTCTTTGTCCATGTTATTTGTAAACTTAAAGCATGTTGAAAAATTAAAGACACAGTGCAAGCCCAAAACATAAAGTTTGTACAAGTTTGCTAATAATATTTATTTTAGGAATTACATTAGTACTTTATGAGGAGAAATTGCCCAGGGAGAGTAATATTTTTAACTCCAAGATCATTAAGTAACATTTTTAATCCCCTAGGAAGAAAACATCAACATCTGTATTGGGAAAAATAAATTTTGTTAAGACTGAATAGTACTTTGCATTTTCTCTCAGGCATCTCATTAATTTTCAGATATCTGCATGGGTAGATTATTCTATTCTATATCATTGACATTTAGCATTTATAAGTGCTTATGGAGAGAATAGTTTATATAATAGCTAAAAGTCTGCTCTCAAGGTTCTCATGCACCTTAGAATTGGCAAATATACATGAAGCTTAATTTTAAAAAAAATTTCTACATTTCCTAAATCAAAAACTGTAACATAGCGTGACATTGCTTTCCAGATTTTAAGTGTTAGGACCGGTCTCATAATTACTGTTCCCAAGATTGCTGGGCAAATGAAATCCATCATGTTTTATTTCAAATCTGGTTCTTGAAACACGGACCTTTTAAAAAAAATATTTTTTTATTGATAGTATTACAGATATCACCTCCCATTTTCTCCAACTATACCCCTCTCCTCAAAGCCCCCTTTGCCCACTCAGTCTTCCTCCCCCCTTCCCCCAAGTCTTCACTATGCACTTAGGATCTTCTTTATTGTAACCCACTGTCAGAAGAAGTTAAGAGGACTGGCAAATTAGTCAGCAATACATTTGCAGAGACCAATTCCTCAGAAACTGTCCATTTCCTAGAAAATGGTTTCTTTTGCCTGTGGGCTTTAATACTCTTTTATATGTAAATCAGCTCTAGATTTAAAAAAAAAGTAATTAAGCTTAGGGAAAAATGGTTTCTATGGGCTAAAAAGTAGTTGCTTTTAAATTACATGAAATAATTTTTCTAGTCTAAATAACCTTTTTAAGAAGTAGCAAACCATGGTACATATGTATTATGTTTTAATAAAGGAAATATAAAACAGTATTAGAGATTATTTGTATTATTAATTGGTTTTCTAAAATAGTATCTTAGTAACTATATACATTTGTTATAATGAATTATTATCTCTTTATTAAAAAAGTTGAGACCCAAAAGCTTAGAGTATTTGACTATTCTGCTTTTGATTTTAAAAAGAGAAATTTATAACATTAAAGGAAATTTTGTATGTTGAAGGTTTCTTAAACCTTAGGGTACACTAATATTTCCAATACACTTAACAGAGTTGCATTGTATTTTTTAAGGACTTTTAAAATAAATTTTTCTCTAATTATACAATATTCCTATTACTACATGCTTCCATGGTGAATGCTTTCAAAGAGTGCCATCTAGTGTTAATTTTTGAATTGTGATTTATGGATAAGATCATGGGGAATTTTAGACCCTGGAAATGTGTAAATCAAACAAAGTACAATTGACAAAAGTCTTAAGGACTATAACTTGAAAATACCATCAATAATTAGACTTCAAAATTGTGTATGTTTGCATCTTTCAAATAGCGAGTGTGTAGATTCATCCATGCATTCATTAAATATTTCTTGAATCCATATATAATATATGTAAAGTCGGGCCCTGTTTTAGGCATAAAAGTGAACAAAACAAAATTTCTAGTCATGAACATTTTAGTTTAGACAGACAAAATAAATATAAGGTGTCCTCATAAATGTATACACACACTTTGAATAATTCTAAAGGCAGTGTTTATTAAAATACATTTCATTTTCAAAATTGAGCTATTAGCTGTAATAGTGTGTATACGTTTTTGGGGGACACCTGTAGATAGTATGTTGCCACTGTGATAAGAGCTATGAAGAAAAGCATAGAAAGCTCTTTTTTTTTTCCAGGGAGGATGTATGTTGGGGTTCCAGATTTAAATATAGTAGCCAGGGAAGATCTCAGAAGTTCATATTTGAGTAAGTGTCTAAAGCAGATGAGTGTTCCAGGCACTGAAATCAAGTGCAAATGCCTTGAGGTGAGAATGTACCTAATATCTAACAAGGCACTTTGGCTGAAGCAGTGAACTATGGGGAGAGTTGAAATGAACTCATAGACAAAAAAAGAGGATTAGATCAAAGAAATCTGTGCACCATTATAAAAACTGCCTTTTTCTCTGAGTAGGATGAGAAGATATTAGAGGGCTTGAGCAGAATAATGACATAATCTTCATTTTTGACAGGATTACTTTGGCTGCTATGTTGAAAATAGACTAGAGGGGGAGGTAGGATGGGAAACAAAGTTAGGAAGCAAATGCTATAGTTAAGAAGATAGGTGATGGATTAATTGTACACCCCCTACAAGAGATAAGCCCACAACTTGGGCATGTGCCCTGACCAGGAATCAACCTGATCTCCAGCTCAAAGGTCGATGCTCAACCACTGAGCCACACTGGCTGGGCCAAAATAACTTTAATGGACTGGTTATGGAGGTGTGAAAGCAAAGAGAATTAACAATGACTCCCAGGTTTGGGCATAAGCAGCTGGAAGAATGGTGTTCTGTTGTCTGAGACAGGAAAGATACATGAGGAACAGATTTGGGAGTGGGGGAAATAAGGAACTTGATTTTGGATATGTTCACTTTGAGCTATCTCAGTTATCAACATCTATTGTGACTCAGCATGCAATAGCTTACCACAAAACAAAACTCACTTATTTTGGGAGAATCTATTTCTCATGATAAAATAAATATATGCCCCTTGATTATTATGTTCTAGGGTTGTAAATCAGAAACAGTGTGGGAGGACCAGCACTATCAAAGTTTCTCAAGGCTTATCAGCCCCAGACAACTCTCACTATTCTTGGTGATTTCCTATTTTCCGTTCTATTCATGTCTTGTCCTCACCTTAGTGAAACCTCAAAGTACTTGATGGGGAGGGCTTTATTGCAAACCATCTAAGTTTGCTCATTTTATTTATGTATTTGCTTGATAATCGTCACCAGAGGATACTTTTTCCATTGATTTTTTCTTGAGAGAGTGGAAGTGAGGGGGAGAGACAGAATAAAACACGGATGTGAAAAAGACGCATTGATTGGTTGCTTCCCAGATAGGTCCCAACAGAGGCCGGAATGAGCCTGCAACCAAGGCCTGTGCCCCCGACCCCGACCAACCGGGAATGGGGAATTGGAATTGAACCCAGGACCTTCAGTTCACCAGCCGACGCTCTAACCACTTTTCAACCAGCCAGGCCGAGTTTGGTTGTTTTAAAGAAGCTCGGTATAAAATCATCCCAAAGATTAGTTAATTGCACAGGTGGAAATCCTTGTTTCAGAAGCCATTTATTCAGTACAGGCACAAAGTCCTGCAGAATCTTCTCTATCACAAATCCTTGCTGATTTTTAGAACGTGCTTTAAAAATATTCATCTTTTAGCTTCTAAATTATTATGTTTTAAGGCCTATACTCACTTCAATTTATGCTTCAGGTGATCCACTGAAAGAAGAAAATGAAAGGCATTAAGAAAAGTCTTACAGAAGAATATCTGTACCTGGACTTCTCTCACCAAATAGAAGGATGCATTTTTCCACTTCATACATCTGTGACTTTATTTTTGTTATCATACTGTGACTGCAAAATCTTTAAAGTTTACTTGGTACTCACAAGAGAAAATACAGATGTTTCACTAATTAAAAATGTACTGTCACAGGATGTTGAAGTACAGATTATTTCAAAGCAAGAGCTTCCACCGATAGTCCAGAATTGCTGTTTACCTGCAGTAGTAGAAAGACCAGACAATTTCTGTAGGGCAGGACTTGCTGTTGTACTGAGACACATCATCCAGAAGTCATATGAAGCAGACCCCTCGAAGAAGGAAGTTTTGAAACTTCTGGGTTTTAAAAAGACTTGCTTAAAAGCCTGTGCTGAGGTAAGTATCATGTCTCTTTTCTGTTATTAAAGCCATATAATGATGACACATTCACTTAAACATCTAACTTTCTATTGGAAATTAGAACTTGATTTCCTTGAAAAAAAAAAAAAAGCCTACGCTAACCAATGAAATAAAGTAGCCCCTCATGTATGCCAGTAATTCAGTGCAGTATTGAAAAAAATATGAATTTGAATTAATGAGGCTTGGAGATATTATTTAAGAGTATTACTTTTTTTGTTAATCTTTTAATTACACAGGGTTTTTAAAGGAACTTTTATATATGAACAGGAGTTTAAGTAGCAATGGTTTGGGAACCCACTTTTCTTTAGGTGGCGGTATACTTTAAAATCCTTGGGAAGTAAGGATTTATTTAGTAAGAGGATACAGGTGGAGATACATAAATGCTAAACCTCCACTGTTTTATGTTATCACTTCTGAAGCACTGTAAATATGTCTTCATATAGCATAATATCCTAGCCTAGGAATGGTTTACATCAAGACAAATTCGCTAAACCATCTTTATTTCCCAGTAAAAAGTTATTTCCTTCAAGCTATGTTGAAAGTAAAGAATTATTTCATGTTTTGCTTTGTAGGTTAGTCAGTGGACCAGGCTTTGTGAACTCACCATCCCTTTAGCCATTGAGAATTTTCTCAAAGAATCTTCTAAGCAACGCCCAAGCATCCCTGCAGAAATACTGCAGCTGGAGAAAAAGCTTAGTGAGCCTGTTAAAGTGCACAACGATGACAAGCTCCGCCGGCAGAAGCTGAGGCAACAGAAGGCTGTCAGAGTGGGGCCTTCCGGGGTCAGGGAAAAAACGAAGAGCAAGGCCCAGAGACAGGAAACATCTGATGAGTTGAACCCTTCATCCAAGAGTCTGGAACTGAAAGTGGCATTCTCAGAGCTCACGGTACAGGAAGAACCAGCTGCTCCCACCAGGGAACCGGCTCACATAAGAAAAGCAAAGGCCTCTGACCTTCCCCCTCTGGAGCATTTGTTTGCAGAAGGCCTTTACTTCACTTTGACAGACATCGTGCTCTTGCCCTGTGTCCATCATTTTTTGGTAAGATTGATCTGGAGTGAGTACATTCCTGTGAGTTTCAGTGTATAAAATTGCTTAAGTCTGAATCCCAATTCCATTTCTCATTATCGTTGTGCTCCTGGACAAGTTATTAATGTCTGTCTGCATTTTTTTCTCTGTAAAATAGGGCTAATAATAGTACCTATCTAATAGGACAAGTGTGAGGAATAAATGATAACTTGTGTAAATTGTGGACAACAGTGTTTGGCACATAGTAAGCTCTCAATAAATGTAATTATCATGACTTTAAATTTTGAGTTGTTAAAATGTTATCTATCAATTGTTAGGATAATTTCAAATGCTATTGTGATTTTCTTCTAATACCTGAGGTTCCACTGTTAAAGCATTTAAAAGTCTTGTCAGCTAGCCTGGCCTGTGTTGCTTAGTGGTTGACGGTTGAGGTCAAGTTCAATTCCCAGACAGACAATGCCTGGGTCAAGGGCCCTATCTCTAGTGTGGGGCCTGCGGGAGGCATCCAATCACTGATTCTCTCTCTCATCATTGATATTTCTCTCTCTCCCTCTTCCTTTCTCTCTGAAATCAATAAAAATGCATTTAAAAAATAAATTAACAAAATAAAAGTCTTGTCAGCTATATTTTATAATTAAGTAGTTACTTAAAACACTAATTTAATTATGTTGTTATTAAATCAGAAATATTTTATTCTCATCTGTATGCCTCTCTGTTGACCATAAAATTACATGGAAGATATATACATTATATCTACTAGGGGCATGGAGATATATACATTCCCCCACTCTTCATCCCCTCCCTGTATGGAGGAAAAAAGATCAAGGTTAAAATAACATCAGAGTGGATCTGGGAAGCTATATCTCTCTGCAGCTTTCCAGTTGGTTTTCAAGAGCTGCATTTTTTTCCTGCTTTGAAGTATTTTACCTTTTCCCTACTAAGTAATCAGGTACCAGATTTCATTTTCATCATATATTACCAACACTTCAGGTATCTCTACTGAGAGGTGAGAAAATACTTCTAAGGAAAATCTATATATTTGGAGGCCAACACTTCACTAAGGTGGTATTAATCAATTGGCATTTTCTTAAAGAACATTTCTCTTTTCTTCAAAATAGAAATAAGATTGGAAACCAAAATAACTTCTGAATTAAAGGATATTAAAAGTTTCAGGAATTGTTTAGGTGTTGATTAGTGTTTTAAATGTCATATGTATTCATATTGTCCATTGAGCTGGGTGAGGAAAAAATATCTGTTTTTGTTCCTTGTCAATGTAAATTCTCTGATGATTGACTTCTCCCCGCTTATTACCAACTTCAGTCATTAGAGCAGTCACTTGTTACATGTTATGAAAATCTGTTGATGGTCTGCTTGAATAACTACATTCACTTCTAATGTCATAAAAGTTGAATCAAATTGGCACATCTTTGAATTCATTTGAGAAATTTATTGAAAACCTGCTGCTGTAGGCACTGCTATAGGCACTAGGAATATTGTGATGAGCAAGACAAATAAGGTCCAGCCCTCTTGGAGTTAATATTCTAGTAGGATAAGATAGAAATGAACATGTAAACAAAAAATAATACATACTTAAATAATGTAATTGCTACAAAGAAAAAACAAGGTGATAGAGAAGATGAGTATTTGCTTTCACACTCAACGAAACATAAAAAATTGGATTCACCTGCATGAAGGTAATTTTAGATCATTATCCAGACATCCATCTTCAGCCTAGTTTGCATTTGATTTTAGCTTAATTTAAATACTATTTACCTGATTAGGGTCAATTGAGGTTGAAGTATTCCTAATTGAGAGGGTTTTTCTCTCCTCTTTAATCAGGCAGTACATCTACTGACTACCCCTGAAACAATCTACCTAATATTAAAGGGAGAAACTTGTTTTCATCTTAATTTTAAATAGGGGGAGACTTGCACACTCAGCCTTTTCCATTACATGCATCCTAAGATTAAATTCTTCTCTTGTCATTTCTATGTAAGCTAATTCTTAAAATATTTTCTTTCATTTGCTTGTGTTTTTCCTGGATCTGTACCTTTTCTTCCAGGAACTAATCTTTCTTTGCCAAAGCCTTGATGTTATTTTAGTTATATTTATTTTCCTCTTTTAAGTCATCTTGGGTTATGAAGCAGTCATTTTAGTTCAGTCAGTGGCTATGATGCTGAATCTGTGCGCGTGCATTAACACATATTGAAGTGATGGAGTAGCAGTTCTAATGATCAGGATCAAGTTCATGATTAGGAATCAAGGTCAAGTTACCATGTTTGGATCAGAAACAGAAAGCTCAATCTTAAGCTGTGATATTTAGTCACAGAAATAAGGCCAAGAATACAAAAGAGTAGTATTTTCTTAACTTGCTTATTACATTGTTCACCTAAGCATTTGTTCGTTATGACATGTTTTGACTGAGTAGATATAACTAAGAAAATGATATAAAAGAAGTACAAAATGTTTTATATAAGTGATTGGAAAGTAATGCAGAGAAGGAGATATTTTGGATAGGTGTATTTTGCTTCTCTTTTTGTGCAAATTTTTCTGCCCCTCTTACAAAGCCACTAGGGTTTCATTTTGTACTTTTGGTAGTATAATTTTTATTATTATTTTAAGAACAAATTCTTTTGTTTTCTTGTCCTTAATTGTGTGATGTTTATGATGGTTTTGATCATAGCAGCCAGATAAATTTTTAAAAATACCTCTTTTTAAGAAACAAATTTAAGTTTCATTTCATACATTTTTCATTAGCCTTCCTTAAATACATCTTATATTTAACGAATGTGGTGCAGTGCCTCCTGAACTGTCTGGATGTTGCTGAGCAGCCTGGCATGCTGATTAAATGTAATGGATGGTCTGCCACACAGAGTAAAACTTCTCAATTTCTTTCAAATATGAATTATCTGTCTGCCTATTTATCATAATATGTATATATATGAGCCTAAGTGACCAAATAACCAAACAACCATCACACTGACCACCAGGATGGGAGACGCTTAATGCAGGAGATGCCCCCTGTTCATCAGTGCCCTCCCACAGCAAGAGCACCGCTCAGCCAGAAGCCGGTCTCACAGCTCGCCTGCCACTTTCTGCACTGCTATATCCTCCCCAGCCGCCTGCCACTTCCTGCACTGCTACATCCCTCAGGGGATGTTGGACTGCCCGTTTAGGCCTGCCTGCTGCTTCCTGCCCCACGGGATTGGGCGGAAACTGGCAGTCTGACATCTCCTGAGAGGTCCTGGATTGCGAAGGGGCACAGGCCAGGCTGAGGGACCCCACCAGTGCACGAATCCATGCACTGAGCCTCTAATTGTTACACAATCTCAACTTATTTTCAAAAAGAAGGAAAGATACCATATAAAATTTAACAAATAATAAGTCACTGCCAAGGAGAGTAAAAAAAAAGGTGAGGAGATGAGAACATTTTTATTTGATTAATTTATCACAGCTTAAGCTAAAGTCCCTTAGCACATAATTTATTTCCACACAATTAAGAATTTTGGTGAGAATTACAAACTATTTTGGCTTTCAGAGCACAATTTATTTATTTAATTTTTTAATACATTTTGTATTGCTTTTTTACAGAGAGGAAGGAAGAGAGAGCGTTAGAAACATGAGAGAGAAACATCGATTAGCTGTCTACCGCACTTCCCCCACTGGGGATATGCCCGCAACCTAGGCACACACCCTTGACCGGAACCAAACCTGAGACCCTTCAGTCCGCAGGTGGATGCTCTATCCACTGAGCAAAACCAGTCAGGGCTCAGAGCACAATTTAGACAGTGTTTTCCAAACTTTACTTCCACAGAAAATGCACTTTCCAAGATGATTGGGCATATAAATACAAATATACATTTTTATGTTCTATATAAATATATTTATAAAATAATCCATGTTGGTATATGCTGTGTACTTTCATACTTTCTGTATTTTATTTTATCTTCTTTTTATTACTATTTCCCTACCTACTTCCCTTTGGCAATTACCAGCTTATTCTCTATCAATATCTATGAGTCTCTCTATTATATTTTGTTTATTCATTTATTAGTTTTTTGAGACTCCATATATAAGTGAGGTAATATGCTATTTGTCTTCATCTGACTTATTTTACTTAGCATCATACTTCTAGGTCCGTTCCATGTTTTTGCAAATGGCAAGATGTCATTTTTTTAATGCTGCATTGTACCATCTTCTTTATTTATTCATCTGTTTATCAACAATGGACACCTAGGTTGCTTCCACATCTTGGCTATTACTAGTAATGCTACAATGAACATAGGGGGTGCATAATCTTTTTGAGTTAGTGTTTTTGTTTTCTTCAGATAAATGCTCAGAAGTGGAATTGCTGGGTCATATGGCAACTCTGTTTTTAATTTTTTGAGGGCTCTCTCTACAGTTTTCCATAGTGGCTGCACTAATTTAGAGTTTTACCTTAGTGTACATGGGTTCCCTTTACTCCACATCCTCACCAGCATTTGTTATTTGTTGATTTATTGATGGTAGCCATTCTGATAAGTGAGAAACGATATACCATTGTGGTTTTTATTTACATTTTCCTGCTGATTGGTGATGCTGAATGTCTTTCCATGTGTCTGTTTGCCTCCTGTATGCCTTCTTGAGAAAAATGTCTATTCAGGTAGCCTGCCTATTTTTTAATTGGATTGTCTGCTTGTTTTTGATGTTGTATGAGTTATTTATATATTCTGGATATCAGTGTATCATTTGTGAATATTTTCCCCCATTCAGTAACTATCTTGTTTTCTTGATGGTTTTCTTCACTGTGCAAAAATTTTTTTCAATTTCATATAGTTCCATTTGTTTTGTTTCCATTGCTTGAGGAAATATATTAAAAAAGATTTTGGTAAGAGTGATGTCAAAGAGTTTACCACTTATGTTTTCTTCTAGAAGTTTTATAGTTTCAGGATTAACATTTAAATATTTAACTCATTTTGAGTTTACTTTTTATGTGGTATAAGGGAGTGGTCCAGTTTTACTTTTTTGCATGTATCTGTCCAGTTTTGCTAACACCACTAATTTTTCCATTGTATATCTTTCTCTTCTTTGTCCTATATTCATTGACCATATAAGTAAGGATTTACTTCTTGGATGTGTATTCTGTACCATTGATTTATATATCTGTTTTTTTAGACCAGTACCCTACTGTTTTGATTATTGTACCTTTGTAGTATAATTTGATATTAGGGAGCGTAATATCTCTTACTTTGTTCTTTCTTGGGATTTGCTTGGGGTCTTTTGTGATTCCATATAAATATTAGGATTAGTTGTTGTAATTTTGAGAAGTTTGTCAATGGTATGTAATAGAGATTGCATTGAATCTATATATTACTTTAGGTAGTAATGCTATACCCTTCCAGTTATTTCCAGTTACATTGTTCAATATCTTTCTTCAATGTCTTTTAGCTTTCAGAGTACAGGTCTTTCACCTGTTTGGTTAATTTCTTCTTTGAATCATTTGCTATTAGTATATACAAACACAACAGATTTTTGTATATTGATTCTATATCCTGAAACTTTACTGAAGTCATTTATTGGTTACATAATAGTTTTCTGGTAGAATCTTTAGGGTTTTCTACATATAGTATCATGTTATCTAAAAATAATGACAATTTTACTTCCTTTTTTCCAATTTGGATGCCTTTTATTTCTTTGTCTTGTCTGATTGATGTGGTTAGAACTTCCCATAATATATTGACTAGAAATAGTGAAAGTGGGTATCCTTGTCTTGTTCCTGATATCTTAAAAATCACAAACTCCTAAAAGATCATAAAAAGCAGTGTGAAAGATTGGAGCTAATAAAAGGTTCCTTGATTATTGTTCATTCACTAAACAGCCCATATTTTTTGCAAGGCAGTGTTTTAAGTATTGCAGTGTACAGAGTTGAACATAAAACCTGCCCTTGGGCCTGAACAGTTTGGCTCAGTGGATAGAGTGTCAGCCTGTAGACTAAAAGGTCCTAGGTTCAATTCCCGTCAGGGGTGTATGTACCTTGGTTGCAGGCACATTCCCAGTAGGAGGTGTGCAGAAGATAGCTGATTGATGTTTCTCTCTCATCAATGTTTCTAACTCTCTATCCTTCTCCCTTCCTCTCTGTAAAAAATCAATAAAATATATATTTAAAAACAAAAGGAAATGAACAAAACCCTACCCTTATAGGAAATTATGTGTGCTTATTTAACTTTAAAGTCTAGTTAAAATAAATATATATACACCTGTGAATTTTTTAAATTAACTTTCTGTGCATCTAGCTTTTACTTTGGTACTGATTATTGTTATATATTTGTTGATATTTTCTGTAACTTGACCTTTTTAGTTATTTACATGTTCATAATCATAAGTCATAATCTATTTGTGACAATATAACTGTTTCTATGGAAACAACATTCAATGCTTCACAAAGAAGCAATAACAAACTAATTTTAAAGAAATTGAAGTTTGGTGGTGGTGCTTGGGAGAAAGCATCTGAGCAATCCTATCTAATAAAAGAGTAATATGCAAATTGACCGTACCTCCGATATACTCACAAGCCACACTCACCAGCCAATAAGGAGCAAATAAACCCCAACAAAGTTGACTGTGGCCACTGAGAGCAGGAAGAAGGCTTGGGTTTCCCTGGCAATGGAGGAAGTCAAGCTTTCCGCCTTCCCTTGCCAGCCTAGGCCTCCACTCAATGCTACAAAGTTTCAATTATAGAAAATACATAATCCCAACAGAAATGGTGGCAGCCACAAAGCTGGAGAGAGCAGAGGCTAGGGTTGCCCAGGCAATGGAGGAAACTAAGCTTCTGCAGCCTTAGTGCCTAGGCCTCCACTCTAGGCTACGAAGTTTCAATTATATAATTTAAATAAACACAAACAGAAATGGCCTCTGCGGAGTGAGCAGAGGCTTGACTCTGCTCTAGGCTATAAAGTTTCAATTGTAGAACATAAATTAATCTCAGATCCCAGGGCCTCCGCTTGGGTTGCTGGGGTGTGTGGCCAGCCTGCAAACTACCATAGGCCCCTCGCCCAGGCCACCCCATGCCCCAAGGGAACCCCCACTCTGATCTAGGACACCCTTCAGGACGAACCAGCTGGCCCCTACCCATGCACCAGGTCTCTATCCTATCTAATAAAAGAGTAATACATAGATTGACCATCACTTCAAAACACAAGAGGGCTGCCCCCATGTGGTCAAAGATGGCCAGCAGGGAAGGGCCGTTGGGAGGTTCTAGGTCTGCAAGGGAGGGCAGTGGGTGATCAGGCCAGCAAAGGAGGGCAGTTAGGGGTGACCAGGCTGGCAGAGGAGGGAAGTTGGGGGCAAACAGGCTGGCAGGGGAGCAGTTAGACATCAATTAGGCTGGCAAGGTTGTGGTTAGGGGGTGTTCGGGCTGGCAGGGAGAAGTGGTTAGGGGCATTCAGAGAGGCAGGCAGGTGAGCAGTTTGTAGCTAGCAGTCCTGGATTGTAAGAAGGATGGCTGACTGCCCGTTTAGGCCCGATCCTACAGGCAGTCAGACATCCCTCAAGGGGTCCCAGATTGGAGAGGGTGCAGGATGGGCTGAGGGATACTCCCCAGCTCCCGTGCACAAATATTGTGCACTGGGCCTCTAGTGTAAATAAATAAAATTTGTTAAATGTTCTATCATAATTAACAGAAATAAACTACTAATAAATGCAACTACCTGGATGAACCTCAGTAAAATAATGCTAAGTGAAAAATAAAACACACATTTTATGATTTTATTTAGGTGAAATTTCATAAGAGGCAAAATTATACATATAGAAAGTAAAATAGTGGTTACCTGCAACTGACCAAGAGAGCAGAGATGAACTCTAAATGGTCACAAGGGAACTTTCTGATGTGATCTAAGTGTTCTCGTACTAGATTATATTGATAGTTGCACAACTCTATAAATTTACTAAAACTCATTGTTTGAACTGTATACTTAATATGTGTAAATTATATGGTACATAAAGCTACTTCAATATAGCTGTCATAAACAAAAAATACATAATACTGCGTTTTGTTCTCTTACTGCCTAGTTAATTATCTGCAAGAAACTTTCTGAAAGGCTGATAGAATTTCCACTGCTGGCCGCATGGTACCAGAGGATTCAGGAAGTGCCAAGAGTAAAGACGGCAGCTTCGCAATGTGGGATCCAGTTTTGCCGTTTACCAGAGTTGCTGACCACGTCAAATGAACAGCATACAAACTTAAATGAAGCCCCAGGTGCAGAGGAACAAAATGATCCTTCATTTATAGGAGGCCCAAGGCCCACCATGACCAAGTTAATGGTACTTAAATTGTTTTTGTTAAAATTTTCTTTGAAAAATTGCATGTGATAATGTTACCCTAACTTGTAATTGTTTATTGAGATTATTTGTTATAAATCTTATTTGTAGCTATCCTATATCACTCTTGACCAATTAATATTTCTAATAGCCTTTTGCATTTAAGTGAGTTATAGTAAATTGATGGGTTTTAATATTATGTGTCTTTGGAGCCACATAAGTCAGCATGTGTGTTTGTAAACAGTATTTTTCTCAAAACTTTTTTTTTTATGTTAAAGACACCAAGATCATATCACACCTACCAAATTTATTGTTTTACCTGATAATTTTTTTGTTGCAAGGGTGAACATCTCAACTTACTAAGATTATTTTTAAATTTAAGAATTTTAATTCTTTGAACTTTCTTTTTATCTTTTTCTTTGATCATAATGCTAGTTTATGTAATAACACATGATTTATAGTTTTTTCTCTTTGCAGCATAATTTGTTTCTAGTTCATAGTAATTGTAAAAGTTTTCACCAATAGACTTTCTTTCTCTACCAATTCAAGACAATCTATAATTACATTTTGCTTTTAACTTAGACTATTTGAAGATTTATTTAAATAGAGAATTCATGAAGTAATTTGAGCTATTCATCTGAGTTATACTGAAAAAATATTCAGTATATTTTTCTACTTGGGGTAAGAATCATTTGTGTTCTATAGTTAACACATGTTTGGGGATTTAGAAAAGCATGAGAAGATTTTAGTAATGACACTGGTCCCTTATTTCTTCAGCTACGTTTGTTAGCCTACTGATGAAAGAATGAAACAGGATTATGTAGTTGATTTTAGAAGCTTTCAAAGCATGTCCCAATTTTGTGCCTTGATCAAGATGGTTAAGCTGTTCACCTCTTGAATGTTCTTAAATAAATGATAAGTAGTAATCTCTTTGTATTAAAATACTAAGTTTTAGTATTTTTAAGATTTATCAACCAAAAATTTGTGCTTTTAATTCATACATATGCCGAGTCTTAAAAGAAAGATTAGTAATTCAGATTTTTCTACCTATGCTTTTCCAGAAATAAAATGACACTAGGAAAGACATCTGCATTTTATACATTTAAAAATATTGTAAATATTTAAAACTAACTAAAATTTAAGTTTAGAACATGTTAATAAACAATTATAAAAATAAACTCTTTTGTAATGATATAAAAATATGAAGGGATATTGAATTTGTAACTTACAGGGAATGTGTTAGTTCAGGTCCTCCAAGAAGGGTTCAATTCTAGCGTAGGATTAGATATGCAAGAGGCCTAGTGAGGAAAAATCTGTGAGAGAAAGGGGGAAGGGAGCCCAGAGAGGCTGGCAGAGCCGTCCTTAATGATGCAGGTTTGATCGCTGTGCGTGAGACCAGAAAGGAAGGAAAGTTGGGTCTGAAAAGTCTTACACGTAAGTGCAGTTCTAAGAAAGTCTTGGCAAGCCAATGGGGAATCCTTAAACCTGGACCATCTGTCAGTGAGTTCCATATTTCCCAGGAATGGATCTGCCCTAGAATCCCTGCCACTTTTAGTCACTGACTTGGGGCGAAGATTAGACTAGGGATCAGTGACTTGGATTCTAATCTCTGCTTTGCAGCTAAGCTGACATTGTGACCTTCAGTAAGTCATTTTACTAAAAGATGTAAGTTCTTGCATTTGTAAATTAGGAGAGTATAGTATAGATTCTATGTGATTCATTTTTTATTTTATATCTTATAGTTGTATAAAAATTGACTGGGACATTACACTTATAATTTAAAAAAGGAATGTTTAAATCTGAAAATAAGTTAAAATTTTCATTTTCATTTAGTTCAAACTTGATTGTAGATACAATAAATTTCTTTTTTTCAACAGGGCATGGTTTTTGCTACTTACTAGTGGATTTCTCTATTGACACATATTTCTGGAAGGCAGTAAATATTATATCAAATCAACATATGAAATTATATTTATTTTAATTATAAAGTAATTTTTTTCATTTTTATATAGTCATACTATTTTGTGCCAGTTACACGAGGGCACATGAAATTGGTGCTAAGCTATGCTAATTATTCTAATAAAAGGGTAATATGCTAGTTAGACCAGTTTGACCAGACATCTTTCGGACGTTCGATTTCCTTCCGCACAAAGCCATAGTGATGGAGGCTGAGGCAGAGGCAGTTAGGAATGATCAGACTGGCAGAGGAGCAAGCAATTAGGGATGATCAGACTGGCGAGGGAGCAAGCAGTTAGGGGTGAGATAAGGCTGGCGTGGGGGAGCAAGCAGTTAGAGGCAAGATCAGACCAGTGTGGGGGAGCAAGGTTAGCGGTGAGTTCAGGCCAGTGCAGGGGAGCAAGCAGTTAGGGGGCGATCAGGCCGGCAGGGCCGGGCAGTTGGAGGTGTTTAGACTGGCAGGGGAGCATTTAGGCGGTGGTCAGGCTGGCAGGGGAGTGATTAGGGGGCAATCAGAATGGCAGGCAAAGGTGGTTAGGGACAATCAGGCAGGCAGGCAGGTAAGCAGTTAGGAGCCAGCAGTCCTGGATTATGAGAGGGATGTCTGACTTCCAGTTTAGGCCCAAAGGGATCATGCCTAAACTGGCAGTCGGACATCCTCTGAGGGGTCCTGGATTGGAAAGGGTGCAGGCCAAGCTGAGGGACTGTCCCCCCATCCAGTGACTTACATGCACTGAGCCTCTAGTGCAAGTATAAAATAGTAACATATCTCTTAAGAACACTCACATCTCACTTTTTCCCCCTCCTTCCATATTCTTTGGTATTCTTTTACATCCACAATTTTCCAGAAGTTTGAAACTTATTTATTTAGTCAATCCAACAAATATATGTGTGTCTACTAAATACCAGACACTGGTCTGAATATTGGATACATGAAGAACAAATTGGACTGTTATCATAGTGCTTACATTTTGGTGGTGGAAATAAAGAAAAAGCATGTTAGGCAATAAGTGCTGTCAAAAAATGTGAGATAAGAAAGTGGAGGTGATCAGGGTAGGGGTCCCATTTAGGTAGAATGGTCAAAAAGACTTATCTGATTAGGTGAAGACATTGAGCAAATAACCTGAATGAATTGAAGATTTGGAGAAAGTGTTCTAGGCAGAGGATTCCACTTGAAAAAGACCCTGAGAAAATCCACACCGGCAAAGTAGGTTAGTGGTTGCTTAGGGCAGAAGGTGGGAGGGGAGGATGGAGAGTGTCTGCTAATGGGTGGGGGACTTCTTTATAAGGTGATGAAAATGTTCTCAAAACAGGTGATGGTTGCCCAACTGTGAATATTTTAAAAACCATTGAATTGTGTGCTTTAAAAAGGTAAATTTTATGACATATAAATTATATGTCAATATAGCTGTACTCTTAAAAGACTTCAAAATAATGAATGAGTTTGGTGAAATGAAGGACAGCAAGAAGTTCAATATGACTAGACTAGAATAAGGAAGATAGGAGAGAGGAAAAGTGAATACTCTTGATCTCTAGACCTATATAGCTATATCTCTACCCCCACCAAGAAAATCTTTGTATTATTTCCTTTGAGACAGGAATTTAGTTAGTTTTCATAATGGAAAGTTATCTCATGAATTAGTTGATATAAACAGGTTAATGATAGATTCTTGGGGATTTTTATTTTGAATAGGATATTACTGGAAAAAAATAAAACCAACATGAAGCATAGATATTTATTCTGTGGGCTGTGGACCCAGAATTTGATTGGTAGGAGTCAAGGCATCCATGTGTATGCCATGCCACTGTCTCTTGATCAAATAAAGAAATGTACAACTTTTAACATGGGAAAGAAGTCTATGTATATATAAAGTTGGGAACTGCTTGGTTAAACCAGAGGAATTCTTTTCTAGAGACATTGCTGATACATGTAAAAGACTAGTATGGATGATATTTTGGGGGCATATGTTGAAGTGAGGCTTCTTAGTCCTATAAATAGAGCTCCTAGATTGTGGCAATTTTCTGTAAATACAGATATTCATGGACATAAGCAGAATCGGTTTTTCATCATCTCTGTGTGGGTTGTTTTTGACAAAATTTTATCCTCAGGTGACTTTTATCTTTGAGACACAATATATTTCTAGGTAGCTCATTACTTCTGTGTGTCTTCAGGGAATAGTTTTTAAATACTATTACTTTTCATTATCTCAAAGTAAAAAAATAGGAAAGTAACTGCTGTCAAAAAACTATGTCATATTTCTTATGTAGCCAAATATTTTGAGGAAAACCCAGTGATTGTTGATGTTTATGTTCTTCCTTGCTCGTATAGAAAATAGAAATTTGGTCTTGCAGTACATAATAGTCTTTTCATTAATTCGAAAAGGGCCCATTTCCTTTTCTAGGAAAAAGGCATTGAAGTGATGTTTTCTCCTCATCCTTGTCCTACTTGGACCATTGATTGGAATAGTCTTCCTGCAGCTGTGAGCCCAAAAGAAGGTAAGATTGTTTTTTTCTCTCCTTTAAATCTTACTCATAATCTGGATAGTCACTTCATATCCATCTTCTAATTTTCTAATCCTCTTTTTGGCTATATGTAAAATTCTGATTATTCTTTCTTCATTAAGTTTTTATTTTATCTTTATTATAAAATTTTCACATGTATGCATCACTCAGATTTAATATTTTTCACATTTTTCTAACATTTGCTTCATGTATTCCTTTTTTTGTTGTTGTTAAAGCATTTTCAAGCAAATCCCAGGCACATGTCATTCTACAGTACACACAGCTAATTTTTTTTTACATCTTAAATGATCATGACACATAATAAAAATTAAGAAAAATTCCTTGATCATTTAATAACTAGTCTATAATTATTTCCCCCAATTGTTAAAAGTGTTGTTTCTAAAAAATATACATATTTATAGTTAAGTTTTTAGTTAAATATATTTTTTTATTGCTAGAAATTACGTTTGGTTTGTTTTCCTTGCTCATGTTTCAATTTCTTCTTTTTATAATTTTTTAAATATGGTTGTTTTATAGTATATTTGTTATTTCTAAGCTAATATCAATAGAGATATAATTCTATTTGTTATTTCTGTTGATTTACTCATGTTTTCTTATTTTTCTGTTAGTTTTGTAATTTTAGATTGTGAATTCATTTAGGTTACCTAAATCTGTTGGAATCTTGTGGGGCTTTGTAAGGTTAAGAACTTATTCTTAACCTTACGAAGGTTATAGTTGCTTTGTCGGGCATCTCAAGGTATTTTAACACCATTTAGCACTGAGATTTCTCAGCCTTTTCTATCAGGAGTTAAGGTTTAAACAAACAAGGTACCTATAATTTTCCTTTGCTGTTGAGTAGGCTTTTTTTTTAAATGCACCTTTTCATAGGGAATATAAGTTTTCAAGTTTCTGTTTTCATGTAGTAATGCTGGTTCCAACTTGTCACCATGCTGGCTAGGGATCAAGTACTAGCCTCTCTTCTTTGTCTTACTGTGGAAGCTCAGATTCTTACTGTTAGCAAATATCCTCCAGGCAGCTGTGGTATCAGTTCAAAATTATTGTACTGCTTTTTAGATTCTTAACACCTTTTAAAGGCCTTATGGATTTTTCTGACTCTCAGGAAACCAGTTAGAAATGTAAAGGATGACTGTTGAATTTTAAATACAATTTTAGATATTTTTATATGGATAACTGTTTTATAACTCAGTGTGATATTTCTTTAATTGTTCATGTGTTCTTTGGTTTTATACTGAACGAGATATAACTTGATTTTTCAAATGCTCTTTGAAATCATGTGCCTTTCCTTTTCATATTCTTTTCTGTGGTACTTCCTAATACTGCCTGTATTTCACTGATCAGTTGTTCTGTCAATAAAATAATTTAGGATTATTTCAGAATGGAAACATTTTATTGAGCAGTTAAAAACTCTGCATCAATATTATTCTATCGTACCTAATAAAAGAGTAAAATGCAAATGGACTGTGCCTCTGCCACAAGCCATGCCCACCAGCTAATCAGGAGTGAGTATGCAAATTAACCCAACCAAAATGGCTGCAGCCACGGAGCTGGAGAGAGCAGGAGGCTTGGGTTTCCCCAGCAATGGAGGAAGCCAAGCTTCTGCAGACCTGGCCTGTCTTGGCCTCCACTGAAGGCTACAAAGTTTCAATTATAGAAGATAAATAAATCTCAACAAAAAATGGCTGTGGCCACAGAGCGAGCAGGAGGCTTGGCTCCGTTCAAGGCTATAAAGTTTCAATTATAGAAAATAAATAAATCCCAGATACCAGGGCCTCCGCTTGGGTTGCCGGAAGTGTGGCTTGCCTGAAAACCACCACAGGCCCCTTGCCCAGGCTGCCCCATACCCCAAGGGAACCCCCACCCATGCACCAGGCCTCTATCCTATCTAATAAAAGAGTAATAAGCAAATTGATCATCACTCCAGCACACAAGATGGCTGCCCCCATGTGGTCAAAGATCCTGCCCCCATGTGGCCACAAGATGGATGCCACAAGATGGCCAGCAGGGGAGGGAAGTTGGGAGGAAACAGGCCTGCAAGGGAGGGCAATTGGGGGCAATCAAACCTGCAGAGGAGGGCAGTTAGGGGTGACCAGGCTGGCAGAGGAAGGAGGTTGGGGGTGACCAGACCTGCAAGAAAAGGCAGTTGTGGGGGACCTAGGCCTGCAGGGGAGATCAATAGGGGGGACCAGACCTGCAGGGGAGGGCAGTTAGAGGCAAACAGGCTGGCAGGGGAGCAGTTAGGCATCAATCAGGCTAGTAGGGGAATGGTTAGTGGGTGATCAGGCTGGCAGGCAGAAGTGGTTAGGAGCAATCAGGACAGCAGGTAGGCAAGCAATTGGGAGCCAGCAGTCCTGGATTGTGAGAGGGATGTCTGACTGCCCTCGAGGGGTCCCAGAGTGGAGTAAATGCAGGCTGGGCTGAGGGACACACATCCCCCTGCACAAATTTTGTACACTGGGCCTCTAGTATAAAAATGGAATTCAAGCCCTAGTGAATTTGGCTCAGTGGCTAGAGCACCAGAACACATACTGAAGGGTCCCTGGTTTGATTCTGGTCAAGGGCACATACCTTGGTTCCAGGCTCGATCCTTTGCCCTGATTGGAGACCATGCAGGAGGGAACCGGTAGCTGTGTCTCTCTCATATTTATATTTCTCTCTCCCTCCTTTTCACGCTCTCTAAAATCAATAGAAAATATTCTTGGATCAGGATTAACAAAAAGATAAATAAAAATTCAGTTTTGGTCTTTCATTAAGTATATGAAAATAGTTACTAATGACCTTGTTAATATTTTAATTATAAGTATTTTTGAGATTTTTGAAAAACTTAAGTGTTGGAAAATATTTTTAAAAGTTTAACTGTTTTTATACTATTTGTAATTGGATTTTGTATACTCTTTGATTATAGTATAGATTTTGAACAAATTAAACCTAGAATTTACTATAGCATACTAAAATAAAAATCTAATTTTTATTAATACCTATCAAAAATTAAAATAGAGTTTAAAAGTACCACATGTTTTGCTTATTAATAATTTACTATGAGGCCAAAATAAAATTTTTACTTATTTATATGAGCAATCAATTACCAACTCAGAAATATGCATTAAGCATTCATGTCTGATTGTTTCACTGGTGAGAGTGCATATCTAATGAATCTTCTGGAATTAATCACTCATTATATCCTTATAATGAATCACCTTGTTTACATAAATATTATGACAAAGATAAAGTTATCACAGCAGATGTACATGGTCTACTCACATTTTATTTACTGTTTCTTAAAAAGTTTATAGTCTTGTTAAACTAAGCCAGAATTATACCATTCTGTTATTCTGTAATAGGATTTTTGTGAAATTAAATTTATTATTTGCTTAGGGGTGTGGAGGTCACTGTGAAAGTCAAGATTGTATTCTAGTACTTTTTTTTTTTTAAGATGAGATTGAATTGCAATAAGTTATTCTTAGTATTTGGTTCATTTGGATTACTGACTCCTTTTACTGAATTCATTGAATTACATCAAGATTTTAAAACATATAAAAATAATTCTCTTTACTAACAAAACCTGGATTGATAATCATCATGAAGTCTAATGTATTTCTTAAGTTTGTCTAATCTTCTATTCTCTGTTCTCACCCATTCTCTCTCCACATCTTACATACTAATCCCTAAACTCCAATGCTGTTTGTTTTGGTTTTGGTTTTTCATCAAGTCTTCAGCATGGGCTATGAAGTCAGCCTGCCTGAGTTTAAAACCTGGACTACTAACTAGCTACATAACCTGTACACCCAGATTCTCAACTTCTCTATGCCTCAATTGCTTCATCTGTAGAATGGGGATAATAGTGCCTGTTTTATGAGATTGCTAGTATGATCAATGAATTAGTGCAGGGTGGTGCAAAGTAGGTTTATAATTGTGGTACATGAAACACAGTCTTTAGTTTTATATTATTATTTATTAATTATTGAATTATTTACCATATGAACACTTGCAAATCTTCTCTTGCCCACCCGGTATATAAAGCAATTAATATAGTGCCTAGTAATAAGTAAATGTTAAATAATATTAATGTAGTAGTCAGAATTAACCACTCTCTCTTAATATTCCTTTAGTACTCTCTATACTTCATTTTGATACTTATTGTACGCTCTTCATCCTATATAATAAATGAGTAATAGGCAAATTAACCATCACTCTGCGACAAAATGGCAGCACCTATAACCACAAGATAGCCTCACCCAGTCCTCTCAGCCCCGCCAGAGTCCCCCAGTCTCAGGGAGGGCTGCCGCTGACAGCCTCCAGAGTAAGCAGCTTGGCAGAATGCTGCCCAGAGGCCTTCCTGACCTTTTATAAAAAACAAAAACAAATTCACTCCCCAGCGGTGGCAGCCTGGGGTCTTAGCCTGGCAGGGGCATGCACCCCCCGGCAGGATCCCCTCCCAGCTGCGACAACCTGGCCTGGGGTCAGCCTGGCAGGGGCGCGCACCCCCACGGTGCGATCCCCTCCCAGCTACGGCAGCCTGAGGTCTCAAACACTGAGCCACACCAGCCAGGCAGATATGGAGGAATCTTAACTGTTTCTTTAAAAAAATATATTTTATTGATTTTTTTTTTTTTTTTACAGAGAGGAAGGGAAAGGGATAGAGAGGTAGAAACATCTATGAGAGAGAAACATTGATCAGGTGCCTCCTGCACACTCCCCACTGGGTATGTGTCCACAACCAAGATACATGCCCTTGACTGGAATCGAACCTGGGATCCTTGAGTCTGCAGGCCAATGCTCCATCCACCTAGCCAAACTAGTTAGGGCTGTCCAATATGTTAAAAGAAAAAACCCTATCTAATGAAGAGGGAATATGCAGAGGAGGGCATTTGGGGTTGAGCGATTGTTATGGGAGGGCAGTTGGGGATGATCAGGCCAGCAGGGGAGCAGTTAGGTGTCAATCAGGCTGGCAGGGGAGTTATTAGGGGGTGATCAGGCTGGCAGGCAGAAGTGGTTAGGGGCATCAGGGAGGCAGGCAGGTGAGCAGTTGTGAGCCAGCAGTCCTGGATTGTGAGAGGGATGTCCGACTGACGTTTAGGCCCAATCTCACTGGGATCAGACATTCTTGGAGGTGTCCCAGATTGGAGAGGGTCCAGGTTGGGCTGAGGGACACCCCTCACCCCCAGTGCACATTTTCCTTCTCCAATAGACTGTAAATTTTTTTAATATAGCCTGTCTATGTATAAATATATAAGAGAAGAGTATATGCAATTTAACCCTCACTCCAGCACACACGATGGCAGCCCCCATGTGGGCACAAGATGGCCACCACAAGATGGCTGTCAGGGGAGGGCAGTTGTGGGTGACCAGGCCAGCAGGAGAGGGCACTTTGGGGTGACCCAGCCAGCAGGGGAGAAAAGTTGGGGGCAACCAGGCCAACAGGGGAGGGCAGTTGGGGGCAATCAGGCTGGCAGGCATAAGCAGTTAAGGGCAATCAGGGAGGCAGGCAGACGAGCAGTTTGGAGCCAGCAGTCCTGGATTGTAAGAGGGATTTCGATTTAGGCCCCAACCCACCAGCATCAGGCCTAAACAGGCAGTTGAACATCTCTCAAGGGGTCCCAGATTGCAGAGGGTGCAGGCTGGGCTGAGGGACAACCTCCCTCACCTGTGCACGAATTTTGTGTACTGGGCCTCTAGTAGAAAATAAAGGAGACAAGAACATAATTGAAGTGTTGTTCCAGTTATAATCACTTTTATTCTTATATTCAAAGTTCCACTGTTTTATTTTTATTTTATTGATTTTTAGAGGGAGGAAGGGAAAGAGAGTGAGAGAAACATTAATCAGTTGCATCTCACATGAACTCTAACTGGGGATAGAACCTTCAACCTGGATATGTGCCCCGACCAGGAATCAAACCTGCCACCTTTGGTGTACAGATGATGCTCCAACCAACTGAGTCACCGAAACCAGGACTAAAGTTGCAGTGTTTTATAATTATGGCCCAGTTAGGTATACCTGAGGTTTTGGTATTGCTTTTGAGCTACATGAAAGCATCATCTCCTAGGCTGGTCGGCGTGGCTTGTTGGCGGGGCTAGATTGGAGGTACAGTCAATTTTCATATTACTCTTTTATTAGATAGAATAATAATTACAGGCAAAGTCTGTGCCCTTACCCCACCCTTTGTTGTATGCTTCTATAAACCAACAAGATGCCCCTTCTTTTCTTATTTCACCAGAAGGGATTTGGGTAAACAAGGGAAGAATGTGGTCAAGGTCTTTGGAGAGGGTTGGATCTAAGGTGGACAATGGAAGGACTAAGCTGAGGTTTTTTCTCCCCATCAATGATTTCTTAACCAGCTTCTGAACATCTCTCAGGGACAATAAATAGCATTATTTATTGTTATCTATTCCCTGAAGGCCAGGGATACTAAAAGTTCACCATAGCAAGAATTATTTCACCCACAATATAAATAGTGCCATCCTTTGGGGAATCTGAAACATAAAAGCTTGTTTTAGGGCCTAGGCAGGGTGTAAGGATGCTTCTTTATCCTAAACCATTGCTTTTCAAACTAGGGATACCCATCAGAATCATTTAGAAGGCTTGTTAAAACCGAATGCTGGGCCCAATCCCAGGATTTCTCATGTAGGTCTGAAATGGGCCCTAGAATTTGCATTTCTAATAAGTCTCCAGCTAATGCTGCATCTGCTGCTTTGAGAGGCACACAATGTGAAGTATTATCTTAGATAACTGATACAATGCATAATGGGGCTGCTCTAATTTCAAACTTTTACCAACAAAATAAGGTGAACAAGATTACAGTTTTCTAAAATTTTTCTTTACAGCCTACAAACTTATTATTATTACTAGGGGCCCGTGCACAAAATTTGTGCACTGGAGGTGGGTGATCCCTCAGCTCAGCCTGCCCCCTCACACATACTGGGAGCCCTCAGGGGATGTCCTACTAACCACACACCCCAGCCTGCCCAAGGCACCCAGCAGTTGCCCTGCAATGGGGTGGATGGCTAACTCTGTCCCAGCCACATATTCCACCCAACCCCCGGCATGGGCCTTCACTCCAGCCAGCTTGAGCCCAGATAGGTTAGGCCTTGGTCCCGCCCCCTGGCCCAGGCAGTCTCGCTGGCAAGCATGCATTGGCTGCCTCGACTCTGCCCCCCCATTGCCCTGGCCCCATTGGTCCAACTTCCCCGCGGCCCTGGCTACCTTGGCCCCAGCCCCTGTGGAGCAGGCTGCCTCAGCCCTGCCACCCTGCGGCCCAAACCACCTCGGCCCCCCCCCCCCCGCCCCAGTCCTGGCCACCTCAGCCCCGCGCCCCCGCAGCCCCGGCTTCCTCAGTCCCGTGCCCCCATGGCCCGGGCCACCTCGGCCCCATCACCCTGTGGCCTCGGCCACCTTGGCCCTGCCCCCGCAGCCCTGGCCACCTCGGCCCCACCCATCAGCTCCAGCAACCTTGGCCCTGCCCCCACTCCTGATTGGCTGGTGGATGTGGCTGGTGGGTGTGGCTCGTGGGTGTAGTGAAGGTATGGTCAATTTGAATATTACTCTTTTATTAGATAGGATTATTGCTTTTAGCATAGAGTACATCAAATATAAGATATTGTGCACACTTTTGAACCACTTAATAATAATGAAACATTCTACTTTAACCTAATTATATTAGCAAATATGGAAAGACGTGGAAGTATCTTGATAATATAAATAAAAATAACTCAAGAATTTTTTTTTTCTGAAATACAAGTCTCAGATTCTTATTTTTTTCCAAAAATAACATTTGTTTTCTGGTTTTTAAAAAATCATTCTCCGTGAGAAACATAAGGATAGAATCTCCCCAAAGTTTTTTTTTTATGTTGTTTACATTGAGTAACATTAGATTATAAGATGTTACTAGTATATTTTGAACATTTTGGCATTTGAAATACTGAAAGCACACAAAGAGAATGAGATCAAAAATTTTTTTTTCACTTTTCTGGGGAAAAAATTTCAAATATAAATGTTTGTCATTTCTCTAAGTTATACTTAGCTATGAAATCCAAAACCTGACCATATTTGACTCAAAACTCTGCAGATTTATAACTGTTTTACTTCTTTTCAAGGGTGAGGTTTTCAACAAGCATTTTGGTGCTTTACCAAAAAGTAATATAATCTTTCATGTAAAGTGAATTTCAGTCTGAATCAAAAAGCCTCTAAAAGATAGTATATGTGGACAGAATTTGTATTAAACTAGAGGTCCGGTGCATGAAATTCATGCACGGATAAGGTCCCTAGGCCTGGCTGATCAGGTTCCCCACCTCCTCACTCACCTCCTCACTTCCCTGTCTCCTCCTTCCCTTTCGAGCCACCACCATGCAAATTACCCCGCCTCTTTCTTCCCTCGCTCCCTCTGTGCTCCCTCCCTTGCAGAGCCTGGAACCTCCAATGACCCTCCCCTGCTGGCCATCTTGTATTGGCCATCTTGTGTCCACATGGGGGCAGGATCTTTGACCACATGAGGGCAACCTTCTTATGTGTTGGAGTGATGGTCAATCTGCAAATTACTCTTTTATTAGATAGGATAGAGGCTTGGTGCATGGGTGGGGGCCAGCTGGTTTACCCTGAAGAGTGTCCCAGATCAGGGTAGGGGTTCCCTTGGGGTGAGGGGCAGCCAGGGCGAGGGGCCTGTGGAGGTTTGCAGGCCAGCCACGCTCCCCAGAAACCCAAGTAGAGGCCCTGGTATCTGGGATTAATCTGTGTCTACTATTGAAACTTTGTAGCCTAAAGCGGAGCCAAGCCTTCTGCTCACTCAGGGGCGGCAGCCATTTCTGTTTGAAACATTGTAGCCTAGAGTGGAGGCCTAGGCCAGCAAAGGCAGACTGAAAGCTTGGCTTCCTCTGTTGCCAGGGAAACCCAAGCCTCTGTTCTTTCCAGCTCATTGGCTGCCGCCATTTCTGTATCTTTTATAATTGAAATTTTGTAACATTGAACGGAGGCCTAGGGAGGCAGAAAGCTTGACTTCCTCTGTTGCCGGAGAAACCCAAGCCTTCCACCTGCTCTCAGTGGCGGCAGCCATCTTGGTTGGGGATTATTTGAATAATTTTCTCCTGATTGGCTGGTGGGCGTGGCTATGGGCGTGGCTTGTGGGTGTGGCAAAGGTACAGTCAAATTTGCATATTACTCTTTTATTAGATAGGATATATGGTTTAAAATATAAGAAGAATACAAAGAACAAGTTTTATAGGCTTAGTGGGATTCTTGATTCACTGTTAAAACGAGAGATAGATATAGATAGATGACATCATCCTATCTAATAAAAGAGTAACATGCAAATGTGACCATACCTTGGCTCCTGATTGGCTATGCTACCAGCCAATCAGGAATGGGGGGGCGTGACTGGGGGCATGGCCACGGCTTGCCTGGAAGCCAGTGAACACTTCCCTTCACGAAGGCTTCGCTTCACGTGGTGCCTCAAGTGCTTCATGCCTGTGGGGAACACTTAGCTTCACACCAGCGCAGGCGGGAACGAAGCGCTTCATGCCAGCGCCAGCTGGGAATGCTTCTCTTCATGCTGGCGGGGGCGGGGAGCGAAGCAGGGACCACGCCTCTGCACAGTGTGTTTTCGAGGGCCTACCCAGGGAGCAGGAGAGGCTCGGTCCTTGAGGCGTCGGTGGTGTGGGCGGGGCTGGGCCAGGACAACACCATACTTTCAAAGAAAGTTGTTTCCCACTTAAATATCCTCTGATGAGTATCTTTAAAAAAGAAGTAAATATTCAGCCATTGTCACACCTTGAAAAGTTAAGGTAATTCCTTAATATCACCTAATATCCACTGTACTTTCAAATGTCTTTGTTTCAAAGATGCCTTTTACTGTTGATTTGCCCCCTCCTGAGGCTACACAAGGTCTTATTTCAGCCCTGATGTTGCGCTGCTTCCCCGACCATAAGTTCCCAACGCACTTCCAGCCAGAGTTAAAGGGGTTTCTTCTGTTTTTAAAGCATCACCATATCCAGTGCCTGCCAGGCCCCTGTGAAAGCCCTACTCCTTAGGTCCGGGGTGCTGGGAGCTGAAGCAGAGAGGCTGTGAGGCCCAGCTCACCCAGGATGCTGGTTCCCATCACCCCCTCCCAATTATCCTGGCCCAGCCTTCCCTATGCATACCTGCTCACCGAGAGCATGAGGTGGTTGTGGCAGCTGGATGGGAGGCCTACACTCTTCCCCAATCCACAGGGGCTTGACAGGGGACCTCAGGCTGCACCCCCACCTGGCAGGGCTTGACAGGGGACCTCAAGCCGCACCCCCACCCAGGCACCAGGCTGGGGGACCTCAGACCATATCTCTGCCCCAGCTCCAGGCCAGGGGTCCTGAGGCTGTGCCCCTCCTGCCTGGCTGGGCTTGACAGGGGACCTCAGGCTATGCCCCCCACCCAGCAGGGCTTCACAGGGGACCTAAGCCTGTGCCCCTGTGCCAGTGAGGATTGACAGGGAACCTGAGGCTGTGCCTCCCTCCCCGTGCTGGGCTGGGGGACTTGAGGCTGTGCTCCTCTACCTGGTGGGGCTTGACGGGGGACCTCATGCCATGCCTCCTACCCAGCGGGGCTTGACAGGGGATCTCAGGTCGTGTCTTCCACCTGGTGGGACTTGATGGGGGACCTCAGGCCATGCCCCCATCCTGGTGCTGGGCCAGGGGACCCGAGGACGCCCCCTGCCCTGGGTGGCTTAACAAGAGTGGGACTGGCGGGGTCTGGATCTACCCCAATGCAGGGGGGTGGGGGGCGCGGCTGAGTCTGGGTCTCACGTGATTTTGAGGCACATGTGAGTGAGTGGGGACTTGATTCTAGGCCCCGTGGTGCACCCCAAACTCTGACAGGAGGAAGGTTTTCATATGCATTTTACTAATTTTCTTTAGTCTCTGATACTTCTATTATAGAGAAAGAGCAAATAGCAGTATTAAATTATTTCCTCTAATTAATACCCTTTTATTGTGCACGAATTTCGTGCACTGGGCCTCTAGTATATAATAAAAGCCTAATATTCAAATCGAATGGCGAAATGACCACCAAGGGGCAGAAAACGCTCAATGCAGGAGCTGCCCCTGGTGGTCAGTGCACTCCCACAAGGAGAGGCCACTCAGCCAGAAGCCAAGCTCATGGCTAGCGAGCATAGCGGTGGTGGTGGGAGCCTCTCCCGCCTCCACAGCCCTGCTAAGCATGTCCAACTGGCGAGGAGTGGGTCTAAGGCAGCAGTTGGACAACCCTGTGGGCTCCCATATTGCAAGAGGGCACCGGCCAGGCTGAGGGTCCTCCTCCCCGTCCCCTTCACTGAACCAATTTCATGTACCAGGCCTCTAGTGTATTATATTATTGTATTATGTATATGAATGATATAGAACAGACCATGTGTGAAATTCATCTCATTTTCTAGTAGAAAGAGAAGTCAGTAAGACTAATGGTAGATGGAATTGAAACTGGCAGAGAGGTGGGTAAACTTTTATTAGACAAATTCTTTTAATTACTATAGTATTAGATATTCCTTATATAAAAATGTTGGTCTTTTATAAAATACTAGGGGCCTGGTGCACTGAATTTGTGCACTAGGAATGGGTGATCCCTCAGCCCAACCTGCCCCTCATACTGGGAGCCCTCAGGGAATGTCTTACTAACCACTCACTCCAGCCTGCCCAAGGCCTAAAGCCTCTGGCCGAGGCTTTAGGTCATGGGTACCCAGCCACTGCCCTGCAATGGGGCCGATGGCTGGCTCTGTCCCAGCCAAGCCCCCTCCCAAACCCCCACGGCCCATGCCTTTTCCCTGGCCAGTGCGTGCTGGCTGCCTCAACCCTGCCCCCTCGCGGCCCTGGCCGCCTCAGCCCTGCCCCCCACATCTCGAGCCACCTCGGCCCCGAAGCCCGGGCCCCAGCCACCTAGGCCCCTACCCTTCCCCTCGGCCCGCCTCGACTCCACCACCCATGGCCTGGGCCACTTCGGCCTTGCCTCCAGCAGCCCCAACCGCCTCGGCCCCGCCCCCCACAGACTGGGCTGCCCCTATCCCGCCTCCCCCCCCCATGGCCCCGGGCCGCCTCGGCTGCACCCCACCTGCCTCAGCCTGACTTGGCCCTGCCCCCCAAGGCCCGGCCCATCTCAGCCTCGCATCCCCCTCCCCCTTGACCTGGGCTGCCTCATTCCTGCCCCCCGGTCCTGATTGGCTGGTGAGCATGGCTGGTGGGCATGGCTTTTGGGTGTAGTGAAGGTACAATTTGCATATTACTCTTTTATTAGATAGGATTAATTAATTATACTTGGAAATGAAGAGATACAGTACTAGTGGTAAGAATATTTTTATATAGATTTTAGTAAGTAGTCATTGGATAAATTTTTTAATTAAAGAAAGTAATGTACTATGTTGTGATATTTTTTGTAGTGTAAGTTAACATAAAGAGGTAGAAAACTAGCAGAATGGTTTTTTTATTTGCCATTTTTATTAAGTTTTGGGGGGCAATGTTAGTAACAGTATATAAATTTCAAGTGTACAATTCTACAATACATCATTGGTACATTGCATTGTGTGCTTACCACGCAAAGTATAGACTCCCTCCATCAACATAAATTTGGCTTCTTTTATCCTCTTCATCCTCTCCCCAAGCACCTTTCCCATCTGGTAACCACCTGTTATCTGTGTCTATAAATTTGTTTATTTTGTTTATTCCTTTGTTGCTCTCTGTTTTATATCCCACATATGAGTGAAATCATACTGTTCCTGACCTTTTCTGTCTGACTTATTTCACTTTGCCCAATACTCTCAAGATCCATCCATGTGGTCTGGGCAGTGTAACTCAGTTGGTTACAGCTGTGGTTGGCATACTCATTAGTCAACAGAGCAGCAAACCGAGGTTCGCAAGCCACATGCTGCTCGCGAGCCACAGTTTGCAACCACTGATTAGAGCATCCTCTCATTACATCAAGTCTGTGGATCTATCTCTGGTCAGGCACATATAAGAAGCAACCAGTGAATGCATAAATAAAGAGAACAACAAAATTGGTCTCTGCCTGTCTGTTTCTCTCTCAAATCAAGAATAATAAAAATTCATGTTGTCACAAATGGCAATATCTCATCCTTCCTTATGGCTGAATAGTATTCCATTGTATATATGTACCACATCTTTATTCATCCATCAAAGGACACTTAGGTGTTTCCGTGTCTTGGCCACTGTGTATACTGGGTCAATGATCATAAGGATGCATATGTTTTTATGAATAAATGTTTTCAATTTTTTCCAGTAGATACCCAGAAGAGGATTATTGGGTCATATAATATCACTATTATTAATTTTTGGAGGAACCTCCATACTGTTTTCCATAGTGGCTGTATGAATTTTCATTCCTATCAGCAGAGTATGAAAATTCCTTTTTCTCATATCCTCTCCAACAGTTGTTATTTCTTATTTATAATAGCCATTCTAACAGCTATGAGGTGGTATCTAACTGTAGTTTAGATTTGCATTTTCCTTATAATTGGTGAAGTTCAGCATCTTCATATATTTACCCTAGAGGCCCAGTGCAAAAATTTGTGAACTGGGGTTGGGGGGAGGGGAGGGGGACAAGGGCTGTCCCTCAGGCCAGCCTGCACCCTCTCCAATCTGGGACCCCTCGAGGGATGTCCGACTGCCCATTTAGGTCCAATGCTGATAGGATCAGGCTTAATCAGGCAGTCAGACATCCTTCTCACAATCCAAGACTGCTGACTCCAAACTGCTCACCTGCCTGCCTCACTGATTGCCCCTAACCACTTCTGCCTGCCAGCCTGATCACCCCCTAACCACTACCCTGCCAGCCTAATTGATGTCTAACTGCTCTCCTGCCAGTCTCTTTGCCCCCAACTTCCCTCCTCTTCCAGCCTGGTCACCCCTAACGGCCCTCCCCTACGGGCTTGATCACCCACAACTGCCCTCCCTTGCAGTCCTGGAACCTCGCAATGGCCCTCCCCTGCTGGCTATCTTGTGGTGACCGTCTTCTGTCCACATAGGGGCAGGATCTTTGACCACATGGGGGCAGCCGTCTTGTGTGTTGGAGTGATGGTCAATCTGCAAATTACTCTTTTATTAGATAGGATAGAGGCCTGGTGCATGGGTGGGGGCCAGCTGGTTTGCCCTGAAGGGTGTCCTAGATCAGGGTGGGGGTTCCCTTGGGGCGTGGGGCGGCCTGGGTGAGGGACCTATGGTGGTTTGCAGACTGGCCACGCCCCCCAGAAACCCAAGCAGAAGCTCTGGGATCTGGGATTAATTTTTGTTGTACAATTGAAACTTTGTAGCCTGGAGCAGAGCCAAACCTTCTGCTCACTCCATGGAGACAGCTATTTCTGTTTACATTAATTTAAATTCTATAATTGAAACTTTGTAGCCTAGAGTGGAAGCCTAGGCACTAGGGCTGTAGAATCTTGGCTTCCTCCATTGCCTGGGCAACCCTAGCCTCTGCTCTCTCCAACTCTGTGGTTGCTGCCATTTCTGTTGGGATTATGTATCTTCAATAATTGAAACTTTGTAGCATTGAGTGGAGGCCTAGGCCGGCAAGGGCAGGCGGAAAGCTTGGCTTCCTCCATTGCTGGGAAAACCCAAGCCTCCCTCCTGCTCTCAGTGGCCCTAGCCATCTTGGTTGGGGTTTATTTGCTTCTGATTGGCTTGTAGGCATGACTTGTGGGCGTGGCTTGATAGGATCTATATATATATGTTGGCCTTTGGTGTATCTTCTTGGAAGAGGTGTCTGTTTAGATCCTCTGCCCATTTTTTAGTAGGATTCCTTTTTGGTTCTTGTTAAGATGTATTGGTTCTTTATATGTTTTGAATATTAGCTCCTTATTGGAGATATTGTTTGTAAATATCTCCTCCCATTTGGATGGTTGCCTTTTTTCTGGATGCTTTCTTTTGTTGTGCAGAAGCTTTTTAGTTTGTATTTCTATTTCTCAGTGTTATTTTATTTATTTGAAATTTTAAAATGTCTAAAGTTTCTGTACGTGCAATATTAAATGTTTAGAAAAAAAAGAACCATAAAATGCACAATTTTCTTTTAATTATGGAAGAACAATATATTTATTTTATTTGTTTAAGACCTTTTAAAATTTAAACCTTAAAAATTTGAAACCATTTAAAATTTCACATAAAGCAACTTAAGTAATTTAATCAAATTCTTCTCAAACTTATGTATAGGTTTAACACAATTTTATAAAAAAAAAACTCAATGAGATTTTTGTAGATATAGACACATTTATTCTAAATTTTATGTGGAAAAATAATTTTTAAAAAGATGAATAAAGGAGAATCATCTTACTCAATGTTAAGATTTACTGTGGAGCTGAGACCGGTTTGGCTCAATGGATAGAGCGTTGGACTGCGGACTGAAGGGTCCTGGGTTCGATTCCGGCAAGGGCATGTACCGTGGCTGAGGGCACATTCCCAGTAGGGGGCGTGCAAGAGGCAGCTGATCGATTCTCTCTCTCATTGATGTTTCTGACTTTCTATCTCCCTTCTGTTCTGTAAAAAATCAATAAAATATATTTTAAAAAAAAGATTTACTGTAGAGTTACAGTAATTCGAGAGATAGACTTAGATTGATAGAACCTACAAAAAGGAAATAAAAGCAACTCAATAGAGGAAAGATAGTCTTTCAACAAATGTTTCTGGACCAACTGGACCCACAAGCAAAGAAAATGAATATCTAAGTTGCACACTTTATATAAAAGCTAACTCAAAATGGGTCATGGATTTATATGTAAATTTTAAAACAATAAAATTTTAGGAGAAAAATTTTTTAAATGTAGAAAAGTTTTGAGAGCTGGTGATCAAAAAAGTGTTTTTACTCATGACACCAAAACTGGAATCCATAAAAGAATTTTGATAACTGCATTTGATCAAAATTTTAAAAGTTTGCTCACAATGACTCTATTAAAAGATAGACCAGCTGCCCAGCCCACGTGTTTCAGTGGTTAAGCATCAATCTATAAACCAAGAGGTCATGGGTCTAATTCCTGGTCAGAGCACATACTCAAGTTGCAGGCTTGATCCCCAGTAGGGCATTTGCAAGAGGCAGCCAATCAATGACTCCTTTATGATTGATGTTTCTATTTTTCCCTCTCATTTCCTCTCTGAAATACATACATATATATATATATATATATTTAAAAAAAAGGGATACAACAAGCTAAAGGTAGAATGTATTTTCAAATCATAAATATATGGACATCTGACACAGAACTTGCTTATATATGGAATCCTATATTATAAAAGCCTAATATGCTAAGTGTCTGGTCATCCATTCAACCCATCAAAGGGTAATATGCTAATGATATGCTAAGACTGTGCAACTGCTCACTATGACATGCACTGACCACTTAGCAGACAGTCAACTGGTCGACCAGTCACTATGATATGCACTGATCACCAGGGGTAGATACTTCGACTGGTAGATTAGCTTGCTGCTAGGGTCTGACCGATTGAGATTGAGCGAAATGGGCTGAACATACCCTGGAGCCCTCCCACGATCCCTCCCCAGCTGACCAACCTCCCATATTCATCCCTGGCCCCGATCATGGGTGGATGGGAGGTAATCAACCAAAGACCATCCCATATAATAACAGGCTAATATGCAAATCAACTGAACGGTGGAAAGACCAGTCGCTATGACACACACTGACCACTAAGGGGCAGATGCTCAACACAGGAGTTGCCCCTGGTGGTCAGTGTGCTCCCACAGGAGGAGCACCGCTCAGCCAGAAGCCCACAGGGCCTAAGCCCTCAGTCAGACATCCCCTGAGGGCTCCCGACTGCAAGAGGGCGCAGGCTGAACTGAAGGACTCCCCACCCCCGAAGTGCACAAATTTCATGCACTGTGCCTCTAGTATATAGAGAACACTCAAAAGTCGATATTAAAAATCAGTCAAAGAATTCAAGTAGAAAATGTGCAAAAGACATAAACAGATATTATAGCAAAGAAGATATACAATTGGCACAGATACACATTTTCTACTTCTTAACAATCAGGGGAAATGTAAATTAAACTACAATGAGATATCACTACATACCTGTTGGGATGGCTAAAATAAAAAAGTAACATCACCAAAATGTTGATAAGAATGTGGAATAACTGAATCATTGATACATTGGTGATAGGAATGTAAAATATTACAAACACTCAGAAAATGATCTGGCACTTTTCTTATAAAACTACTCATATAATTACCAGCAATTTCAGTTGGACACTTATCCCAGAAAAGTGAAAACTTATATTCATATGCAAACCTGCACATGAATGTTCATAGAAACTTTATTCTTAATAGCCCCAAACTGGAAACAACCCAATGTCCTTTATGGGTAAATGTGTAAACAAATTTTATTGTGTCCATGCTAATGGAATACTACTCAGCAATAAAAGCAATGGACTATTGATACTTGTAATAACTTAGATGGATCTCAAGAACATTATGATTAATGAAAAAAAGCCATCTCAAAAGGTTATCTATCCTATATGGTTGCATCTATTTTACATTCTCAAAATGATAAAACTAAAGAGACTGAGAGCAGATTAATGGCAGAGAACGTGGATGGGCATGTCATGGTGCTACTGTAAAGGGAATTCTATTGTAATCATAAGGAGATAGTATGAATCTATACATAGGATCAAATTGCATAAAAATGTACATATATTCAGAAATGAAGGAATGTGAAAACTGAGCCAGGTCTGTAGTTAACAGTATATTGTACTAACAATAATTGATACTGTACTACAGTTATAGACAATCTCACCATCAGGGAAGCTAGGTGAAAGTTTCAGGGGATTCTACATATTGTTTTTGCAGCTTTCAAAATAAAAATTATTTCAAAATAAAAAGTTTAAAAATATAGCTTCAGTAGAAATATTGAAAAAATCAAGGAAATAAATAATATTGAACTATTTCTCAGCTCTTTTCAAAATATCAGAAAACTGGAGATCATTTATAGATTAAATGATAAGTTTGATCCAAGGCAAGAACTGCAAAGACATTTCAATATATTTCCTTTGTAAAAAAAAAAAACAGCTATGCAATTTATTAATACGCATATAAACATCGATTTTTCATTTTTAAGGGGCAATGAGATTAATGCCCTTCTAATCTTTATTGAGCTAGAAGGGGTTACCTCCATACTTACACTTTTGATAGTCCATTTCACAGGTTGCTATCCTCAAACTTCGAAAGAAATTAAGGAAGTAAAACATAATTTGAGTTTCTTTATGTCAACATTGTTTCAGTGTGATCCAGGAATAGCTAAAGTATTAATCCTGGCTGATGGTTTGCACTAGGGCTGCTGCCCTGACAGAAAATTTCAGGGTTCCTTGAGATTGTCACGATGTGTTTTATAGGACTAGGCAAAGTAGGTTTACAGATTTTATTCTTGTATTTTCATTTGTTAATTATTATATTATTTTCCATAGGAACAACTACAAACCTACTTTTGCCTACCCTCTGTGTTGTGGTGATATGGGTATTGTGTTCATGAGAAGCGGAGAAAGTTCTTTCAGACTGAAAGTTTAGCAGTGTCCAGTTGTAATTATATATCTGCATTTCAAAGTACTGGAAAGTGGGACTGAGTATTTGCGTTTGGCTGCCAAAATGGTTGAGTGAATGAGTTTATTTTGAATTTTAAATCAGCTCAGGAGGGGAAATGATAGTTGTATAACATTGTACTGCAAACTAAATCATCTGGAACCCACTTTGCTGTAGACAAGACCTGAAAAGAAGTAACAAAATTAAATTCAAATTTAATTACTTCAAAGCCCTCAAGGTAAAAATAAGTGCAGCAGTTCTTTAGTTAGTGGGACCATTGGTAAACTGGTTCACAGCTTTGGTACTTAAATCTACATAGCACTGGGCTTGCTGGGTTTCTTATCTTTCTATTTTAATTCTGCTGCTAAGCTATGGGACCAGTTTGCCTTCTTAGGAAAATACAATGTCTTTTTTTTTTTAATTTAATAGTGTAGTATGCTTTACTGTGGCATGTGATTAAAGAAAAAAAAAAGACAAATCTTTTTTTTCCCTCTTGGAGTTAGATTTCCTATAATACTTCCCAGTATTATGTTATGCTTTGTTTTACCCTCTAGGGTTAGACTTCAAGAACCCTATTTATAGACCATTTTTAAATACTTTGTAAGCAGAGCCCATGATGACTGATTAACCAAGAAGGTTTTAATGGCTAATTTATCTAGGGTAGATTACATAGAAATCTTCTAAGAGTATTGCTTTTTAAAACAAAATAAAAGTATTTGACATGAGAAGCATGTAGGCAATTATATAATTTTTCTGAAGTTTATTTCAATTAGGTCATATGAAGGGTATAATAATTATTTTGGATTTTTTTGTCTGTATACAAATGAAAAAATTGAAAATTTATTGAACAGTCAAAGAGATTTGGGTCTATTCCTAACTCTGCTAAGTCCTTTGTTATATCACTAGAGGCCCAGGGCATGAAATATGTATGCAGGATGGGGGGGTGGGTGGTGGGAGGCAGGAATCCCTCATCCCAGCATATACTCTCTCACAATCCAGGACCCCTCCGGGGATGTCTAACTGCCATTTTAGGCCCAATCAGGATTTGAACATCCCTCTCACAATCCAGGGCCACTGGCTCCTTACCATTCTGCGTGCTGCCTCATCGCCCCTACCATTCTGCCTGATCACCCCTACACACTAGCCTGCCTGCCTGATCACCCCAACACTCACCTGCCTGCCTGATTTCCCCTAACTGCTCACCTGCCTGCCTGATGCCCCTAACTGCTCGCCTGTCTTTCTGATTGCCCCTAACCCTCTCTGCCTCAGGCTCTGCCATGGCAGCTTCATCTGGAAGGATGTCTGGAATGATGTCTAGAAGGTCATTCAGCTGTCCAGTCTAATTAGCATATTATGCTTTTATTATTATACACTAGAGGCCCAGTGCATGAAATCTGTGCATGAGGGTGGTCCCCTTAGCCCAGCCTGCACCCTCTCCAATCCAGGATCCCTCTCACAATCCTGGATCGCTGGTTCCTAATCATTCACCTGCCTGCCTGCCTGCTCGCCCCCAACTACCCCCTCCCTGCCGGCCTGGTTGCTCCTAACTAGCCCCCTGGTCAGCCTAGTCACCCTCAACTGCCCCCCAACTGGTCTAGTTGCTTCTCACTGCCCCCCTTGCCAGCCTAATTGATCCTAACTGTTCCCCTGCCAGTCTGGTCACCCCCAATTGAACACACCCCTGCCAGCCTGGTCACCCCTAACTGCCCCCCCCCCTTCCACCGACCTGGTTGCTCCCACCTGCCCCTCTCCTCTGCCGGCCTGGTCACCCACACAGTCTGCTTCTTCAGTCGTTTGGTTGTCCCTCACTAATATGTCTGCTGGCCTGGTAAATAGGCAGCCATCTTGTGAGCGTGTGAGAGTCAATTTGCATATTATCTCTTTATTATATAGGATGAGGTAAGTTTGAAAGTTTCCATGATTTAGTTTTAGGAATATTACAAATTTACTAATAAGAAACCTCAAATTATCCATTTAAGAGTGAATATTGTTAAGCATTAGTATGTGCAGAGATTGAATTGCTTCAAAAGGTTGAAATAGAATTTATGTAACAGAACACATATTTCTGAAAGCCAGCATCAGGCAAGGGTGTAGAAATGTAGTTGGAGTGGGACTGTCTTAATTCAATAAGACCTTTCTGGTTAATGGATATAGAGTGATGCATCACTCTAGTGCTGCTCTGCTTCTAATTTGCCCCAGACTAGAGATGTGTGTTATGATAAGACTTTTCCTAAGAAGTTCTTTTTTTTTTTCCTTATGAGTTTTTCCAATTATTTCAGTGACCACAGGCAATGGGTACCATAATAATAGTGTTTGATGTTTTAGAATGAGGCAGCTGTGGATGAAAATTCACAGAGATTTTACATTAATTGTTAATGGCTGAATTTTTAACAAGTGCCCATTTTAAATGGAACAAAATTTGCTATTTGTGTCATGTAGTAGCAAAGAAGAATGGGAAAGAACCTTTGCTCTAAAACCTGCAGTAAAATATTTAGTTCCAGTCTTTAACATCATTTCTAATGAAGATAAATGGACAGACAACCCACAACATTTGCAGCTATTTGCAAAGTTATATAGAAACTGAATATACAATTGCTCTGAAAGCCCTGAAAGACAACTTCTGTTTATAATTAATGCAAAACCAGCCCTGTTTTAATTCCATTTTGTACATTTTCAAAGAGGTGTTTTTTTTAAACAGTTTAGATTGCCTTTCCAAACTACTTTTGAATATTTCACACTATGTAACTTAGTTTTTAAGCTTAAAAACTCTTAATATTGCTAAACTTTCAGAAGTTACATTTTAACAATTAAAAATGTTTATAATCACATTTAGGAGACAGGGAAAACTAATGATGTAGTTTCTTATTTTTCTTCGAATGGAAACTAATTACTGTTCTTCATTTCAATTTAAATTGTCTATGCTATTGGAGACAGTTATGATTAAAGTAAGCTTGACTACACAATGAGCTATTTTATTCAGAGCTTTGAACCGGCTTCTCTCAGCACCCAAACCCATTCATTATTTTTATCAAATCAGGACTAACTCACATTGGAGAGCTACCTGAAGCAAGGAAATTTCCCTAATAGCTATGCAATTACAATAGCTCACAGATATGCAACAATACAGTTGTTCACGATCGAATCATCTTAAGAATTAAAAATAAATTATCGTTAATCATAGACAAAAATGTAGTCATAAACAAAAAACCATCGTTACTTAAATTGCATAAGTATACAGTATAATTAATCAGTAGTATCATGTTTCTAGATATAAATTTTATGTACTTATTTGTGAAAAAGTATTCAATTAGTTTTTTGTGTTGAACCCAGTGATTATATTAGACAGTTGACTGTATTCCATACACATAAGTGCAAACTTATATACTTCTTAGGGGAAAATACCTAGAAATTCTGCATATGATTACATAGCAAATATTTATACAACTAAGGTAAGTTCAATTCCCAGGACAACTCCTTGTCTTAAAAACAAATTTGTTAAATGATGGTTTTACTCTGACTTGGCTATTGTAATGAAAAAAACAAAAGTATTTTAGTGGCAGTGTGCATATCTAACTAAATATTAAAAACTATGGGATTTAGTGTATATGAGGGGAGATTAGATAGGGCCAACTCCCCTCCCTTTTTAAAAACTGTATTAACTACATAATCCCATACCCTTGGGGACTTTTTTACACTTAAATTTTTTTCAACAAAAGAAGGAAAGGAAAGTTGCCAAACGCAGCATTAAAGAAAATTGCTTTCCAGTCATGCCTATCTGCTTTCATCTAATCTGAATGATTTACTATAAAATCAGGTAATTGTTGAATTAATCTATGATCTAACAAAAATACGTTTTAAAATTATTTTCTTTGTTTATAACGTAAGTGCTTTGGGTGAGTTTCTTCCAAGTGACCTTAAATCTCATTAGTAGGCAATATTTAAATTTAGATAACTACTTTTCTTCAGGTACTAGATTCTGACTTATACTCCAGTCAAACTTTTTACTAGTAAAAAAGTCATTGTATGAGTCAGATTCCCAGTGGGAAAAGATGGACATTCAAATTGGGACCATTTGAGGAGGATTTATATGTAGAGAAATTAATTACAAAGTGTTAGTCAGGGTGTCTTGAGCCATAAAGTGAAAGGGCAGGCGCCTGCGTTAAGGAGCCACAGTGCTGTTTCTACCTTGAGGCCTGGCTGGATTAGGATAAAGAAAGAAAGTCCAGTATAACCAGCTGCTCTGAGAGGGGTGGTAACCTTCAGGCAAGAGACTCAGGACTGCAGGGGTGCGATTGAGAGGGAAGGTACCCTGCCTCATTCTCCTTTGCCATCACCATCCATCTGATCTGATCTCCTGCTAGGGCTCCTCAGGTCCAACCCTTCCAGGTGGCAGAGGGCAGGGAAGCCTGTGGACACAGCCTACAGGTCAACTTCCAGGCAGAGAGGCAACAACCCTGAAATGTCTCGCAAAGTAATTATGGAAATAAGATGCCATCTATACCGTATGAAAATTTGAGGCTCATGTAGCACTTAAGCAACATGTATTGTGTTTTAAAACATAATCAAGACATGTTTGTCAGTCAGCCAAGTCCAGAACTTGAGTCCTACATTCTTAGGCTCTGTAGTTATGACACAGTCATCTTGTACAGCATCTGTGTGGATCCTGGGTGTGAAGTTATTCTGATTTGTATTGCTATTGTCTTAGCGAAGTTAATAAAATTTGAAATTAAACTGGGGGTTCCTATACTAGAGGAAATGTTTTGAAATAGTAGTTTGCCCCACAAAACTTATTTTAGACCATACTCTAATGGCTTGAAAATTACTTTCAGTGACCGTACCTGTTACAGAGAATTGCTGTTTAATATGGTTTTTCTTAAGTCCTGGAGTTTACCTGTAATAATCAGAATCTACTAAGGAGGCATACAATTTAGAAGTCATATGGTTATAATTAAAAGCAGCATATATAACTCATATTAAGAATTCCCATTCTCCAAATAAATTCTATCCTTCATTGTAGAAATACGGTCTACTTTTAACATTTCCAGCTGTTTTCTTACCATATTCTTTCATTGTGCTGTTAAAACCATCTGGTCGTATTGCACCGTGTTCACTTGTGGAGTGCACTTGCATTCTACTAAAGGTGAGGGTGGAAGATTATGGAGTATCTCCTCAAATTCTGCTCTGACGTTCTGGAAACTCTTGATTACAATGCTTGCTCTCATAATAAAAATCTTGCTTGTGAACAGCAAATTTTGTGCGTTTCCCACACAAATGGTTCTCCTTGTGTTATAGGCCTCTTTTTCCTTTCTCACATTGCCTCTACTGTTAGCAATGAGTAGACTCATACACCAAAACAGTTGTATTTATGTAGGTTATTGCTAAGGTCTTTTATATCTCTGTATTAAGGAATGGGAATGATCAAAATCGACCAGGACTTTCTGCTGCATTTGTGACTATAATATTTAATTGTAACTGCTACACTACACCCAACTTATCTCATAACGAGGTACATTTCCTTGATTTTCTAATAGTGAGAGGCCTTTGTTAAGTTTGAATGCTTATAGAATATAAAAGATTCTAATTTTAAATAAAACAATTTCAACAAAAATGCAATATTTTTTAAAGAAAGCAATACATTAATTAGTAAAAGTATTCTAGCTTTATAAATAATTTCAGTGGATCTTTAAACCTTTTCCTATATACTTTCCTTTTATCAGTGTGGTAGAACTTGTCATTTAATGTCAAGCCATATTAAGAATTCAGCTACTTCATATTTATAGTGTTTACTTTGAAAAACAATTTAAAAAACTTGAAACAATGCAACCATCTCCTAATATAACTACTTATTTAATGATTCCATTATATTTCACCAAGGAGACTTAATATATTTTGCTTAATTATCTGCAGTTGAATATAAAGTTGCTCTTAACTATCCCAGTCCAGATAACACTATAATGAAAACATTCTGCACATAGCTTTTTCTGTACTTTGAATTATTTTACTGAAGTGAGATGATAGGGTCAAAGGCTATGAAACTTTTTGTTGCTTATGATACATATTGCTAAGTTAATTTCCAAAAGGGTTTTAGCTAGTTTATTATACCATCAGCAAATTTTAGGAGCCTTTGCTTCACTCCCACTTTCACTGGCATTCGTTCATCAAATATTTTTTGGTAATTTTTACAGGCTAATAGGAATAACTTGTTTTATTTTGTGTTGTTTTATCATAGCAGGGTTGAATATTTGCACTTATTTTGCGTAATAACTTTTTTGTCAATGAGTTTCTTAATAAAATAAATATATTAATCTTATGTTTATTTGCTAAAGATATTCTTCTTAGAATATTGTTGTCCTTTTTTATTGGTTAACAACATGTTTTTCTTAAAGCTAAGAAATTCCACAGGTTTTAGGTTTTAGTTCCATAGAGAACTATAGCAAAAGTGAGTGGGCAGTTTCTGTAGGTTCCTAAAGAGGGTGACAGTCTCGGACAGGCTAAGCAATAATAGTGTGAAGTCAACATGCAATGGTAAGATCAGAAATCTGAGATTAGTTTTAAGCCACACACATTTTATTTTATTAATTTCCCATTTGTTCTACCTTAACTATTTAGCTAAGTCTTTTAAAAATATTAACCTGTCTCCATTATGCTAATGGAAGCCCAAGAAAGGTTTATTGAGATAAAGTAATACACCCCAGGAAGGCAGATGTGGTCATTCAAGTCAACCCCACTTGAAAGATAAAGCTTAAGGCGACAGAGTAGAGGCCACTAGGTCCAGGTGTCCCTTAGTCCTGGCAGCTTAAATGTTAGTTGTTTTTAATTTCATTAAAGAAGGAGATTCCCTTACCAGATGGCATCTCTCTTCTCCCACTCCCTTCCCCCATAGACTGAGCTTATTGAAGGCAAGAAGCTCTTATTTCTGAGCTCTTAATGGCTTTGTGACCAGCATGAGGAAGGCATGAATGAATACTTGAACGAAATAATGAATGAATTTCAGGGTGAAAACAGTATGAGAGGCAGTGTGAATTGAACATATAATACTAAAACTGACCATTTAGTGTCCTAGAGGAAGAAAATAAATTAAGAATTATCTCTGAGATCTGATTTTTTTTTCAAGTTTACTGAAAATAATGTCTGCAAACAGCTCTATGGAGTTAGAACAGAAATGGTTCTTTTTTCATTATTACAGTGAGACTTTTTAAAAAATGAAACAGTGAAATGTAATACATTAATTCTTCAAAACCAGTGTTTTGCTGTAACTCAGTCTTATACTTGTGTCCTAGAACAACAGAACGTTGTAGGTTTTGTCCATCCTCCTGTGCAAGCCATCTCGTTGGGTCTGAAGCAGTGCTGAGACAGGAAACGAGTGTGCTCTCTGCCTTTGCAGTATGAAGGAGACCAGTTCAGAAAACTGTAATGCAAAAAGAGGTAAAAAGGCAGGGAGCGGAGGTTGGGGAGAATGAGAATTCAGGTGCAAAATGCAGTGACCTCTAAGGCAGTAAGGGTGGCTTCAAGAGACCGTAGCCTCCTCGCACTAACCTTATAGATCTGCTTCAGTAATAGGGTTTCCTGTTGGAAGCCCATAGGAGGAGATATGACCAATTAATCTGTATTGTTTTGGAATAGTTGCCTTCTAGAGCATTCTTTTTAAGGAAAACAGATTTAAAAGCATTATTTTTTAAAGGCTCTTGTTTTCTATGAGACTTTGATCTTACCAGCTAGATTTGGGCAACTATATTACATTTTAGGAACATAATTTCTGTGGTTTAAGAGAATTGGAAAGACTGAAGCAGTAGGTGCTGTAAAAGTCTAGAAAGGAAAGAGATTGATTTTTGGTTAGGAAAGATGTCAAGCAAGTCTTGAATTTGGGCTTGAAACTGAATAAACATTAGGTTAAAAGAAAGCAGCATGTAAAGTATTTTGGTGAAAGGGAACAGCATTAATAAGACTGCAGAGGATGGGTAGAAAAGGGAATTTCAAATGGAAGAAAACTAGTTTTATAAAGCAATGGATGGATTGGTAAAATGGGGTCAGCTCATTGAGAGCCTTTAAGATTATAATTGGTTACCCCCCCCCCCAAAAAAAAAAATAAAGGCCAATTTTTTTGAAACAGGCAAGGGTGAGAAGGGGGTAGGCTAAGTTGCTGTTTTTCTTTGATTTAGAAACATTATTAGTGGTTTTAGAAATCTTCATAAAGACAAGTAGCAACTAATAATTTTATATATCCCTTTTACTTTACATGTTATTTACAAAAAATGAACTTCCTGGAGAGGTCAACAATACTGATAAAAATCGATTCATTTTTTGGCCCGGTGGACATTAATGACATTCTAGAGCAGTGGTCGGCAAACTCATTAGTCAACAGAGCCAAATATTAACAGTACGATTAAAATTGCTTTTGAGAGCCAAATTTTTTAAACTTAAACTTCTTCTAACGCCACTTCTTCAAAATAGACTCACCCAGGCTGTGGTAGTTTGTGTAAGAGCCACACTTAAGGGGCCAAAGAGCCTCATGTGGCTCGCGAGCCTCAGTTTGCCAACCACTGCTCTGGAATATAAGCACCAGAGACCAGTGACATGTCTGTTTAAAGAAAAACAAACAGAGTAGATCAACTTTCCTTGGGAAAAGACTATAGTTTGGTTCATGATATATAATAAAACCCTGGTATATGTGTGCAGGTGACTGATGGCTGGCTGTTCTGTTTGTGGAGTGTAGCAGTGCAGATGTATATACATTGGAAAGAAAGCTGACCAAAAGCACATGGAAAGAATTCCACCTGCTACTTTTTTAAGAGTTCATTAGGCTCTTAGTGTGATTTAAATCTAAGTCAGCTATTTGTGTCTGTGTGCTTAATCACCCTCAATTAGATCTGTCTGAATTTGAAAATTCTATTTCTGGAATTGTTCTCTACTTGCAATTACTGACAGAATTCATTTAGTTGTGTTAGGGAGGAGCTGGGTAGTGCTGAGCACACCCTCCCCAGCCCCATTCTCCCCAAGGGAGACAGTTCTTCACAGGTTCTGAGTAAAACAACAACACGTTATTTTGCTTTCTTGTCATATTGGAAGTGTCTTCAGTCCCCTCCAGATTTCAGGTGTTTTCCCAAAAGAATTTTCCAAATGGAAAATAGTCCTCTCCTGAATAATTTTTATCACCTAATAAATGATGCAGATTGGGATTGTCAGCACTGTAGTGGGTACCTGACTGAAGAGGGAATATGAGTGGCAGATAGTGGCAGTAGATTATATATTTCAGCCGTCAGCCAGACATTGCTGATAAATATTTTCTAACTCATTTAGTTTTCCCCCACCTGCTTTTTTAGGATATTGTGAGCACTTATAAAGCCAAACTAACTACAGTTTATTTGGAGTTAGCTGCTATTTCTAGATCAATTAACACATCTGATTTAAAAGCAGTAAACACTGAAAGAGGTGGAAAGTGATTTCGGAGTGGGTAGGTCCAAGTAGATGCAGTTTTGTACAAGACCTAGTTCATCTATTACTTCAGGGAATGCAGAAGCAGGTGCTAATATTTTCCCACACAGCAGTCTGGAGTGTTTGGCAGGATATGCTTAGTGCAGTGTGAAATTGGCATTTCCGAGCTCCAGGCTGCCATTTACAGTGACCGGTTTCTGTTGATGAACTCTTTGCTTTCTTTACTTACAGACCCACAGAAGCTTTTAAAAATTCTTAGTTTTAAATTGATTCATGCCTTCATTCCAGATAAGGTTGTTTGAATGTACCTGGATATTTATGTTTTTGAATGCATTATATTTTGGGCAATGTCTTCCACTTCACTCTTTCCTGCATGTTTCTCAGGACAGAGAAATTGTAGATTTTAAAAGGTCAGTTAGGCAATTCAGCTGTTTGCAGTTATGAACAGACTTAATTCATTCCAGACAAACATAATCTTACTTATTAAAAATATATTCTAGGTACAAACTTCCAGTTATAAAATAAATAATGGGGATTAATGTGGATTTAATGTTCAGCCTGATGACTATAGTTAATAATATTGTATTGCATATTTGAAAGTCTCTAAGAGTAGATGTTAAATGTTCTCACCACAGAAAGAAAACTTTTTTGTAACTATACTATGGCAGATGTTAACTAGACTTATTGTGGCATTCATTCATATACAAATATCAATGTTGTATATCTAAATTTAATGTTATATGTCAAATATAATGTTTTATGTCAATTATACCTCAATAAAGCCTCTATATCTATATCTGTTCTAAAGTGAGTTTAAGAATAACTATCTGCTAAATATTTAGCATGATATCTCTCTTGTTTACATGATGAATAAGATAAACCTATGAACTAACATCAAAATGTTGCTACAATATCAGACCTGTCACAATTCCCCTTTTTCTGAAGAAGGCTTCTCAACTTGGAAATTTTACATAAGCAGATCAGTACTTAATAGTGCAGAGGATATTAAGATTCTATATAAAAAAATTTTTTATGAAGTTCTTCATTGTTAGTTCACCATAAAGACATCTTTGTAAGGATGAAGCAAAACAGAAATAAGTAAAAAGGGAATAATTATACATCAAAATTTAAGACTTGAGCATCTTCCTGTCAGCTAGCTGGAACCATGGAGAGAAGGAGTATGCAGAGACAACCAGAAACAAGAGAGGGGAGAGAAGCAATACTGTGGCTTCTCCTTCCTCCTCCTATCCATCTTCTACCAGTGCCACTGGGGCAAAATGCTACAGGCAGAGAGCATGGGAAATAGAAATGAAGTGTCCTAATAGAGAGAATAGAGCCAGTAGGCAGGGAATGGATTTAAGACCAAATTGGCAAGTGATTGACTCAGATGCTAAGACACCAGTATGTTCTTATTTGATTAATTTCATTTTACCCATGATATATATGTATTGATGCACTGCTATAAATAACACTTATGCCTATGGATTCATACAATGAGTTTTAGGCTTTAAAAAACCTACCTTTTTCTCTCATGTTGTCATTACATAGATGTGCCATGATTTATTTATCCATTTTCTTCTTGTTGAATATTGAGGTTGCATTTGATATTTTGCTGTTATAAATTACTCTGCAGTGACTATGTTCATGCCTATGCCCTTTATCCCATATTGTTTTAATTATTTTTTAAAAAGTTATATACCCAGAAAATGGATTACTGTGCCAAAAGCATGAACAGATTTATGGCTCTGCTTATTTATTACCAAGTTGCTTTTCTACAACATTTTTCCAGTATATGAGTATCAACATTTGACAGAATCAATTTTAATGACTTTTATCTATATTGGAATATTGTCATTTAAAAATCTTGCTGCCAGTTTAGTTAACTGGTTTTGAGTTGTTGGCTTTTTATTAGGATGGTGAATAATCTTATTTTTCATGTGTTTAATGACTAGATACTTTTTTTTTGTTTGTTGAAGTACTTTATTTACATTTTTGAATATTCTTCTAACCAGTTTGCTAAAACTTGAAGAAGCCAGAAAACAATTTAACGTGAAGAAAAAAACAAAAAGCAAAAGCTACAAGCCTTGTCCTTAGGTCACATAGCCTCACTGGTGGACTAGACTAAAACATTCTGGAAGATCCTCTAAAGCAGCAGTCACTGAACTTGCAGACCTCATGGGCCACGGGTTGAATATTTTCTAAGTCATCCACCTTGACTGGTTCTCTTGGTTGTTCACAATAATACCATCCTTTGTCTTTCTCTGTGTACCCTTAGAATTAAAGGATGAGGGGTCTCTTTTGCAAAAACCAAGCTTGTGATTTCTTAAAGTTTGGTTTTATTTACACTAATAAAAGAGAAACATGCAAATTAACTATCACTTTGCTACACCCACAAGCCATGCTCACCAGCCAATCAGGAGCAAGTATGCAAATTAACCCAACAAATATGGCAGCCAGCCATGGAGCTGGAACAAGCAGGAGGCTTGGGTTACCCCCGACGATGGAGGAAGCCAAGCTTCCTGCCCTGGCCAGCCCTGGCCTCTGCTCAAGGCTACAAAGTTTCAATTATAGAAGATAAATAAATCCTAGATACTTCCTTTCAACTGGTCCTGGCCTCTGCTCCAGGAGGCACTGAAAAAAAAGAAAAAGAAAAAGAATAAAAGAAGGGGCTGGGACCTTGGGTCACTAGGGGGTAATCAGGCCAGGATGGGAGGGCAGGGGCCGTTGGAGGTAAGCAGTCCAGCAGGGGTCCAGTTGGGGGTGAGCAGGCTGTCATTGGGGGTCAGTTGGAGGTGATCAGGACAGCGGGGGGGGGGGGGCAGTTTGGAGTGAGCAGGCCAGCGGGTGGGGGGGCATTTGAGGGTGAGCAGGCTGGCATGGGGAGGGGCAGTTAGGGGTGATCTGCCTAGCGGGGGGGGGGGCATTTGGGATGAGCAGACTGGCAGCAGGGGGCAGTTGGGGGTAAGCAGGCTGGCAGGCAGAGTGGTTAGGGGCAATCAGGCAGGCAGGCAGGCAAGTGAGTGGTGGGAGCCAGCAGTCCCAGATTATGAAAGGGATGTCCGACTGCCCGTTTAGGCCTGATCCCTGTAATCCTTCATGGGGTCCCAGATTGGAGAGGGTGCAGGCTGGACTAAGGAACATGAATTTTGTTATGTCACAATCTTGTGATAATAAATCATTGAAGAAAAGCACAAATATTTTCCATTAAATTTTTACTATCAGAATCTTCATTTATCATTAATTTTTTAAAATATGCTGGGTATTCTGGAAAATTTATATCATTTGGAGAAACTTTGCCTTAGCTACAACATCAGGTAAATTTTCCATCAGATGGTTTTTCTTCAGAGAAATTTAGGAATAGGCAAAATTGACATGTAACAGTCATCCCACCACAACTTTGTTCAATAATTGCATCCTCATTTACCTCATTTTCACTATGAAGGCAATTCCTACCAGTATTGGTAGTACTTGTTGATGATTGTTCTCCAGATAATATTCTGCTGATGATGTTGCTTCCTTTAGCTATAGATATACGTTGTGACAATAGTTAATCTTCAGATATATTCTGTAGACAATTTCTACTTCAGAATGTCAACAAAAATGTGATATCATTACCTGGCACCCACAGCCACTGTTTACGGGCTGGGCTGGGCTGTGAGCTGCATTTTGTGCCATGGAGTCTTGGCAGCATCAGCTGTGATTTGGCGGGCTGTCACTTTAGGGTGGTGGCAGGGCCTGTGTCCCACTTGGGGAAAGCTGAATGTTGTTTCGTTGGCCAGGTCCACAGCTGCCATTTCTCTATAAATGGTAAGTGTGTATCACAGCAAATTTTTGCATTGGGCATCTGCCCCCTGGTGGTCAGTGCAAGTCATAGTGACCATTCAGACAGTGGGAAGGACACTTAACATATTAACCTTTTATATATAGACCAGGGGCCCGGTGCATGAAATTCATGCACTGGGGATGGGTGATCCCTCAGACCAAACTGCTCCCTCACACATACTTGGAGCCCTCAGGGGATGTCCTACTGACCACTCACCCCCAGCCTGCCCAAGGCCTAAAGCCTCTGCCCAAGACTTTAGGCCTTGGGCACTCAGCCATCGCCCTGCAATGGGGCTGATGGCTGGCTTCCTTGAAGCCACACCCCTCTCCGGCCCAGGCCTTCTCCCTGGCCAGCGGGCACTGGCGGCCTCAAACCTGCCCCCCCACAACCCTGGTTGCCTCGGCCCTGCCCCCCATGCCCCTGACTGCCTCGGCCCCGCCTCCCATGCCCCTGGCCAATTTGGCCCCAACCCCATGGCCCTGGCTGCCTCGACCCCGCCCCCCAGCCCTGGCCGCCTTGGTCCTGCCTCCTGCAGCCCTGGACACCTAGGCCCTGCCCCCCAGGGCCCTGGCCGCCTCATCCCCGCCCCCCCCCCACAGTGGTCCCCTGAGGCCCAGGCCACCTCGACCCTGCCCCCCCCCGACCCATGCCGCATGCGCTCACTGGCTGGCTCCACCCCAGATCCTGATTGGCTGGTGGGCATGGCTGGTGGGTATAGCGAAGGTATGGTCAATTTGCATGTTATTTTTTTATTAGATAGGGTATTCAATTGTTTCTCCCTGCCATGAGGACAAGGAATCATGCTAAGTAGTTAAGGCCCACAAAGAGGCAGTCTGCAATGGTATTTGCCCCACGCCGAGGGACTACTTTAAACCAGTTTTGCAATCTAGCAGAAAAAGCTGGCTTCTCTATCCAAAGACATGAAAATTATGATGAACACATTTCAAACTTCCACTCCAAGTTGAAAAAGGAAAACCAGGATATGTATGAAGAAAACCTTCATTTCCCACTTCTGCTTATTTTAACCAAAAATGAAGAGAAGACTAAGCTGCTTAAAAGATGAAGAAAACACCAAGTACACAAGGAATATTTTCCAAAATCAGAAATCTGTAATGTGTGTAATATGCAGCAAGCCACTGGCTTCCTGTCCAGCCCCTGAGACATGGGCCTCCCGCACCTTGGTGACATTCCACGTATGATTATGAAGCCCACCTGTCTTTACCCACGTTATTCCCCTTGTTCAGTCTTCTGGTTGCTCTTCCTGCACTAAACCTTTGTTTGTCTTTAAATACCTATAAACAGCCTGTCTGCTATTTGAATCAGACTTGTAAGCACCCCAAATATTTTTGCCTCTCATTGAGACAGAATTTCCTTTGGTGATTGCCACCCCTGTTTTAAAAAAAAAATACCTTGGTCTTTGTTCCATTTGGGTGGCAGTAGTTTTTAATGTATAAAACCACAAACATGACGATGTTATCCTGGTTAATAAAAATAAAGAATATATATATATATATATATATATATATATATATATGTGTGTGTGTGTGTGTGTGTGTGTGTGTGTGTAAAAGAGGCAGTCTGTGAACTAAGGGGCTTTTGGTGATGAAGGAAGCAGCCAGGGATGCATGAATAAAATAATCATGCCCTTGGTGACCACACTTTATGAATCCTCAATTGGAAGGTGCAGATTATTATCTGGCAGCTTCCCCTATCTTCTCCAGATTTGTGTACCAGGTCACTATTCTCAGATCCTCAAAGGTACCATATGATTAACTTGCCTCTGCCTTTTCTGGTACTCCTTTCTCTTTGTACAATGCCCAAAATTTTATCAGCCCTTCAATCCAAATTTTTAATAGTAGCTATCTCTGGCTAGAGTTTTATAGCTGATGCTTTCATTTTTCCACTTGTTTCTTTGGCTGGTTGGTTACTTGGTTGGTTGGCTCTTCAAATTTTCTACCATTGGTATGCGTATGTAACTTTTACTAACAGAAAACAGATTTTGTTTACTTGTTTATGCATATCATCTTTATTTTTATCAAATATAACTGAGATTGTGGGGTGGAGGGGAGATAAGAGTTTGTGTGAAAATCCATTTTAACTTAACATCAGAGTAGCAAACTGAGCTGAATATGAAGCTCAGGTAGGTCTCAAGTTCACACATGTTCTTTCTCTGTTCTCTTATATTTTTCTTCTACCGAGTGTTATTTTAGCATTTCCTCACATAGTGTCTTTCTGAGAATTACTAAGAAAATTAACCATCTGCCCCTTACAATCTTAAAGATTCTAGTTTTTTTTGTTGTTGTTTGTTTTTATCTTGCTGCGTTTCTTCATCTCTAGGTTATGGAAATTTTGTTTTCATAAGAGTCCATCCATTTCTAATATTCTACAGTATGAATTAGGAAATCGCATTACTTTATAATTGCTCCCCAATCTCTGTTCTCTACTTCTCCCCAACCCACTCTAAGGTTCTTACCTGATTAATCTTCGTAATGTGTAACTCTGATCAAATATAACCTATGTCCAGGAATTGGAAGACTAGATGTTAATACCTTTCTTCGTGCATTAGGAACTATTGTGGATTACCATTTACTAAAAGCCTACTAAATATTTGTTAAACAAAAATATATTGATATATTTTTTTGTTTGATATATTCTTAGAACTAGAGATACTGAATTGGTTCAGAACATATGTGCCTCACACTAGAGGGGAAGTTCAAATCCTATAATTTTATATTTAATCTTACTAACTGGTAAATGTGCTTATCTTTCTAATGTTAATTTTCCTTATGCAGAATATGGGAAGCATAACTAGTTTCTATTTTTCATGTTCATTCCCAGAATTCCTAACACCATTCCATCACCACCAATTTGGAATGGCTTCCTCCCTTTCTCACATACCTATTTATCTTTTAATATTCAGCTTAGATGTTACCTAGAAATCTTTTCTCAACCTCTTTCTCTTTTTCTGGAACATTACTGTTCACCTGGTACTGTAATTTATTTAGAGGAATGTTTTCTCCTTTAGACTGTTACCCTGAATGGCAGGAAGAAGTTTAAAAGCATATGCTTACAGTAAGATAGACCAGGCTCTGTCATTTTACCAGTCGTACCCACTCAGACAGGGTGTTTGTTCTAAGTCTTAGTGTCCTCATCTTAGAGAAGGAATGTTAACAATGACTTCTTTATAGGGTGATTGTAAGGCCTACATGAGATGATGCTGGTGAAGTACTTAGTGCTCTGCTTGTCACATAGATAAGTGTCCAGAAAATTCAAAGTCCTCTTATAATACTGTTGTTTTGTTATATAATTAAAATTATTTTAATGATCACTTCTTCTATCATGTGAACTCAGTGTTTTGGATCTAACCCATGTTTAATACACATTTTAGAGACGTTTTAATGAATGTTGTTGCATAAAGGCTTATGGAAACTCAGAAGGGGAAGTAAAATTAATTCTGAAATTGAGATTGAGGAAGACTCGAGTGTACTTTCACGCCTGTGCTATGTATGGTTTTGACAGGTAGAAAAGAGCAAAAAGGGAGCATCTGAAGCCAAAGGAATAGCTTGCAGTTTTAGAGAACTACCTTAGCTTAGCATTAATAATATAACCTACTTCATGAGCTGTTTTGCAGAATAAATGCATCTAAAGTACTGGCATAGTAAAAATGCAGTAAATATTGGCTGTTATTTTAACAATCCATATATAGAATACATGTTGAATAACAACAAAAATGCATTTGTGTGTGTGTGTGTGTGTGTGTGTGTGTGTGTGTGTGTGTTTGTGTGTGTTTGTGTGTGTTTGTGTGTGTGGGGGGCAATAGTTCCTTAATATTTTTGTTTGTAATAACTGTTGGAAAGTACCAAGATAGCATTTAAAATATTGTTTATTCCAGCTATATATTATTCTTCCTCTGTGTTTGAATTAGTGAGACAATACTTTGCAAATGGTTTTTAAATGATCAGCTGTTAAGGATTATCATGCCATTGTTCCCCATTGGCTTAGCTAAATTTTAGAGAAAGCTAGTTAAGTGACAGCTTACAACAGCTGCAACTGCTTAATATGTGAAAACAATCAAGGGATAGATATGTGAAGTCCAACATTACTTTATTTGAATAAAATATATATTTTGAATTATAGTATTTTCTATAGCAATGTTACTATGATTTTTTGGTTATCTTCTCTTTAAAATTTTTTATTTTGATATACTTTCCAGTCTTAAGAATAGTACCAAGTATTCTCATATATAACTTTTCCCTCATGATGCCCATTATTTATACCTAATACTTTAGAGTGTGTTTCCTGAAAATGAGAAAAAATAAAGACACTTGCTTAAATAACTAAAAATTAATTATCAAAATTAAAAAATTAACATTGATAAAATACTTATTAAGATTTTTCCATTTATCCCAATAATGTTCTTAATAGTAACAGAAAAATCCCTTGTCATCATATCTTTCTAGTTCTCCTTTAACCTGTAACACTTCTTTCATCTTAGGCTTTCCTGACCTTGACATTTTTTAAGAACTCGAGCCAGTTACTTTGAATAATATCCTTCAATTTTGATTTGTCTGATGTTTTTTAGTAGTTAGATTCAGGAGATGTACTTAGAACAGGGATATTAAAATGATATTATTTTCTTCCCAGTACTAGAGGCCAGGTACATGGATTCATGCACCAGTAGGGTCCCTCAGCCTGGCCTGCGCCCTCTCACAATCTGGGACCCCTCAGGGGCAGGTGGCTGGGGAGGAGCCCGAACAAGGGCTGACCACTGCACAGCTCCTGCTTATCCTGGCCCCACACTGCCTGCCACTACCGCAGCTCAGTAGCGCGCTGTCATTGAGGTGGGAGAGGCTTGCACCACCATTGTGGCGCTTATCAACTGTTAGTCCGGCATCTGGCACCCATCAGTCAACTGAGTGCCACTGAGTGGGAGTGGCACTCCCACTGTGGGAGCACACTGACCACCAGGGGGCAGCTCCTGCATTGAGTGTCTGCCCCCTGATCATCAATGCCCATCATAGAAACCAATCAAATGGTTGTTCCATCCTTTGGTCCTTCAGTCACTTAGGCTTTTATATATATAGGTATTATGTCAAGAGGACAACAAAAATCCTAAGAGGTGAATTTTAATTCGGAAAAAATCCTATATAGTCAAAGCCTAATATGCTAAGTGTTCATTCAACCAGTCAGCCATTCAACTAAGCAAAGCGTAATATGCTAATTATATGCTAAGGCCACTCAACCGCTCGCTATGACGTACACTGGCCACCAGGGGGCAGACAGTTGACCAGTCGACCAGTCGCTATGACATGCACTGACCACCAGAAGACAGTTGACTTTTCCTCTGACCAGTAGGTTAGCTTGCTGCAGGGATCTGGCCAATCAGGATTGAGCTAGACAGGCCAGACATGCCCTAGAGCCCTCCCGAAATTCCTCTCTGGCTGGCCAGCCTCCCATATCTCTCCCTGGGCCCGATTGTGCACAGGTAGAGTCCCTGGGCCTGGCCTGTGCTCTTGCAATCCAGGACCCCTTGGGGAATGTTGGACAACCAGTTTCGGCCCGGTCCCACAGGCCAGGTCAAGGGACCCCACTGGTGCACAAATTCGTGCACCAAGCCTCTGGTACTATTATAACTCTTTAGAATATTTTCAAATTTATATTTCTAAAATCTGTTATTTTTATGTCATGGTTTTTATTTCTTAACCTGTTTGGTATGGAATAGCACTTTCCCTGCAATATTCTCTGTCTGATTATGGGCATTTATCAAGTATATTTATTGCTCAATGAAGATAAATTCAGAAAAGAGACTCTTTAGTGAGACATTTAGTGTCTTTGGCAATAAATAATTACATGGGTTTGACATGAAACAGAGCTTTAGGCCAAGATTTTTTAAATATATATTACTCTTTATTATTGAGAATATTACATATGTCCGACTTTTCCCCCATTGAACCCCTCCAGCCTGCCCCTGCTCCCGCTCAGACCTTCAACCCCCTATTTCTATGTCCATAGGTTATGCATATATACATGCGAGGTCTTTGGTTGATTACCTCCCACCCACCCACCCTCCTCCACTTTCCCTCTGAGATTCCGCACTCTGTTCCACACTTCCATGTCTCTGGATCCACTCCAATTATCAGTTTATTTTGTTACTTAGATTCCACATATGAGTGAGATCATGTAATACTTGTCTTTCTCTGACTTATTTCACTTACCATGATACTCTCCAGGTATCTCCATGCTATCTTGAAGGATAAGAGATTCTTCTTTTTTACTGCTGCATAGTATACCATGGTGTAAATATACCATAGCTTTTTTTTCAACTCATCTACTGATGGACATTCAAGGGAAATTTTCTCTTAGGTCAGAATTCATTTCAAATCACTGGTGCTCTTTATGTAGATAAATACATACTAAGCTCTAAGTCTGATCTTTTTCTTTACTTATTTCCACTCTAAAGAGAAAAAAGTACTGCCTTAATACAAAATCTACTGCACAGATGTTGTATCTAATTACATGTTCCATATTTTCCCTTGCCATTAAATACATGTTAATAATAATAAATAGTCAACCTTGCTTAACGAGAGTAGAACAAAATATATTTCTGTTATTTCCCCTTCGTGGATAGACACAGGGGGGCTTCAAAGTCGGTGTCCTTACCACATTGGTGGCCCATGGTTTATTAGCAGCCTGTTCTAGATGATGATGATGATGAGGTGTAAAATTGATGAGCCCTGCAGGGAAGTTGGTCTGAGCTCTCCAGTCTAGGGCAGACCTGTCTTACAGTATTCAAGTGCTGTGTTCATTGGCACACTGGTTTCCCCTAAGGCTTCTCTTCATGAGGCTCTGGAAAATTTTTCCTGGCTAAGGTAACATATGTGCTACTACTGTGTCTGGCTAGCAACCAGATTGCTAGAATAAAGCTTCTAGGAAATTTTACAATGTCCTGCTCCCCAGCTGGTAACAAGAAATCTGAGCCTTGTAAAAGCTGATTGGGCAGAGACAGTGGATGGAATATTAGAGTGAGCAGAGCTATCACCGAAGAAGATATTATAGACATCAAAGGAGAAAATGTTGTACTGTTGTCACCTCCCACCCTTTTTGAAAAAAAACTTTTATGAATTAATGTGCTAGTGATTCACACAGTTAACACAAGTCTTAACATTATTTTCCAGTAATTCTTGTTTTTTACTTATAAGTTTTATTTGACTTATGAAATTGGTCAGTTAGTTAGATGACATATAAATTAATTTGGCAGAGTCTGAAAGTACAATATATATATTATATCTCTCGAGTTCATTTTAGAAATGTTTATTTATTTTTAGAATTATTTTCCTCTTAGTTTATTTGAAAAGTTTAGGTATTACATTACTATGGTATTAGTAGAAAACTTCCAGGAAAGCAGGAGAGAGCATGCAGGTGGAAACTTAGTTTTTAAGCTGTATAATTTCAGGCAAACTACCTAATTTCCTTAAATCTGAAATTTCTCAACTGGAGAAGTATCATCTGTATTTCACATTGTTAGGTAAAATAATATGTAAAGTGTCTTGCACACCGCCTTATGTTATCTTCTTCTCTCAGCCAGTACTTAGGTATTCTTTGAGAGAATGGAAGAAAAATGTTAACATTACCATGTACTTTATTTAATCATGAGGTTTTGTTTTTCTTTGGATTTCTTAAATTTAATTTTCTTCACAGCCCTAGACCAATGAAATACATGTAGTTCGTCTACTGTTGAAACTGCAGACTATCTCATTTAGTGTGGAATCCAATAAATAAATATTCAGTAGAGCTGCATTTCTTTCAAAAAGTTAAAATATACAAATATCCTACAATACTTTTGTGAGTTTTCTATAGTTACCTGGGGAACCATAATCTAAAATGGCTTATCTTTTTTTTTTTTAACGCTAGAAATTGAAAGTCTGGGTGTTCAGGGAAGAGGCTCAGTCTCTTCCTTTGAAGCCAGCAGGTCCAGGGAGCAAGCTGGCATCAGAGCGAGAAGCATCTACCTGGAGAAATCAATCACAGTAAACCATTAAGAATTTAGACAGGGATATATTAAAGAATACTGGGTCAGAGTCAGGCTGCTAATCAGGTCAGGAACCTCAAAATCAGATAAAAATGTACATGAAATACCATAATTTAGGTGTTTGATAAGACTTTTGCATAATAGTGTAGGCTTATTTTTTTCAGTTAGCAAGTAAGAGAAGTGCCTGGCATTTCACCTTCTACAGGGGATCACTATTCCCTGCCTGTGGATATTTTATCCCAAAGTGTCCAACCCCCTGGTTTTGCTCAGGATCCTGGTTTAGGATGAGGATTAAGATAGATACAGATTAAAATTGTTTTAAAAAACATAGGGCTAATTAGCTTCTGTTTCTAAATACAACACCAAGTACATTTCAAGATATTTTTTTCTCTATTCAGTTTCAGGTTTTAATAAAATGTCAAGTAAATTTTCAGCTTTGTACTAAAAGCACTTAAAGCTATTTATAGTTTCATTTCTTTCCCGTCCAACAGTTTAATCGCTGAAGTGTCTTTAATGGCTATATTAGTGTATATCTTAATGTCTATAGTAACTTAAAAGTTAATGGGTATCTTGACTTTCCTAAGGATAAAATGTGACTCATGAATATGTAGAATTTTAAAGACTTAATTGCATGAGTCAAAGCAAGTGAAATCATTTCAACTCTTCCCCAAAGAGTCAAGTACTAAATATATTTAACTAGGAAAAAAAAAGAACTTCCAAAATGAGAATTTTCGCACTGATGCAGTAGAAAGTATGTTGTAGAAGTCAGAAATTCCATTTTCTACCCCTGCTCTGCTGCTCATTAGTTACATAATCTTGGACAAGGGTGTAAACTTGCATACTTTCTCTCGTTGACCATAGTTTTCCTACCTAGGTAACTTTAGACTATTGGTGCAATAGTTTTTTGAAAGTTGCATCTATATTGTACAAAGAATCTAGAATATGGGTCTAGAAGAACTTGAGACATTACATTCTTCACTGTGTGAATTTGCTGTGTGAATAGACAGGCCACTTTTTTTCTCTTAGCCTATTTCACATCTGTAAAATGGATGTACTAATACTATTATCATAGAACATTGGGGATATAAAACAAGATAATGTCTTGTGAACTATTATAAGCTAACATGGATTGATTTTGTATCAAAGCTATAGTCCTCAGTATAATATATCATTATCATGTTGAGCAGGGTTTCCCTGAACTGAAAATGAGATTGGGCCAAATGGCCCACAAGATCTCTTGTAAATCTCTTATGAAGTGACCTACAAAACACAGCAATAATTTTTAGACTTGAGAACCTTTAGTACCAGAATTAAACTGAGAAATCATCTCCTTAAATACCCTCTACATTATTCTAGTTGTATTGATGCTTAGCCCAGCAGTCAGTTTTAAGTGCAAAGGTGAAACAAATATACTGAAACTCAAAGGCTTGTTATAATGAATAAAAATAGCTTATGGTTTTCATAAGATAAAGCTTTCATGTTGAGGTCAAGGCTGTAGTAAAATCTGTAATGTTAAAGTATATAACTCCAAATTAGAATTTGTTAAAATAGCTAAGCTTATGATGAATAACTATCCTATCTAATAAAAGAGTAATATGCAAATTGGCCATACCTCTGCTATACCCACAAGCCACTCCCACCATCCAATCAGGAGTCAGTATGCAAATTAACACCAACCTGGGTAGCTGCACCCAGGGAGAGAGCAGGAGAGAGGCTTGAGTTGGAAAGGTTTCATTCAGTGCTCTCAGGTGAGATGAGACCTTCTCTTGAATACATTGCATGGTTCAGATGGCTTACTGCACCCAGGATGTCACCAGAACTGTGTGATACACATCTCAGGGATCCACATTGAGATTTGCCTTCGGAAGGTCTGAAGAAGCTACATTCTCCACACAAGCAACCACTTTACTTTTCTTGTTGAAGACAGACAGCTATCTGTCTTCATAAGAAAAACACACAAAATATTTCATAAGAAGAACACACAAAATATTTCAGTAGTGACCACTGCCAAAGAAAGTACAAAAGGGGAAGTAGGGATTATGTGGAAAAAAATTAAAGACAAAATGATTTGTCTTTTCACACTAAGTTGGCTCTGTCTCGTGAGAGCGTAGCTCCCTTACCCATCCTCATTATAGTCTTAAAGACATAGGTTGTTTTGTCTTGATTAAAATTTCTAAATGAAATAGTCTTTCCTAAGCTTAACTTGCCAAACCCTCAGGGGAAAAAAATATGCATTTCATACCTTTTCATACCTTGAGTTCATACATTGTCCTACTCTGAAAGAACCTGTCATTAAAATTAGTCTCAAAAAAAAATTAGTCTCATAAGAATTGGATTACAAATAAGCCAAAATGCAGCTTTCTTATATATAGGGTCACCCTATAAAGATTTTTTTCCCCATTCCTTTAATGGACTTTTCACTTGACAATAAGAATTTACACCAAAATTGTTCTCACCAAGAACAAAAAAAGAAATACCGTATTTTTTCCATGTATAAGCTGCCCCCCACTTCTCTAACCCAAAATTAAGAAATCAATATTTTAAATATAAAATAGAGCACATTTTTATTTAGTAATTACTGCAGTGATGTACACATACCAGTACTATGATATTATGCATAGAATTTGAAGAAATTTATATATCTGGAACTAATAGTGATGAAGAAGAGAGCAGTGATGCAACAGAGGCTGGATAAAATTTTACCTAGACACATATTAAAGAATATAAAATTCTTTTGCAGACCTAAGTAATGGTGTTTTTGTGTGTATGTTTTTTCACTCTTTCTGTCGGTATCAAGTTATCACCTTCTTTTTGCATCTATCTACTCTATTCTTCTCTCATCAGGGCTTTAAATGGCTTGTTGATTGAAATATCTAGTGGCTGTAGCTGACCTGTAAGTCCACCAGGAATAACTGGTAGGTGTATTTGCAAATCTGTTGCAAACCTTTTTGTCTGTTCTGCTCATTGTGCTTGGAACTATCAAAGACAAGTAGAGCTGGCTTCTTTAAGAGCCCCTCAGGTCTTCTGGACCAAACCTTTGCAAACCAAAAGGCCATAATGTCTTCATTCATTCATCCCTTCTCTTGTACTTGCACAATAATGCAAGGTGGTATGGTCTCTTTAGGATATGTTTTCCTCTTAAAATTAAGCATAGGAGGCAATATAGTACCATCTGCGAAGCAGGAAAACGCAGCAGTATAGTGTGTCTTTTCATGGCCATTGTTTCGATTGCCATTGTTTTGATTCCTTTCACATCAACAGTTCTTTTGGAAGGCACATCAAAATTGAGAGGCATCTCCTCCATGCTTGCAATCTGACTTGGTTCAAAATCATATTTTTTCCGAAATTGTATTACATAGGAGTGAAACTATTGTATTTTACTCTCATAAACTGGTGGCATTTTCTGAGCTAACTTTGTTCGTGTTCTCATGGCCAACCCTTCTCTGTTCATAAAATTGAAGCACCCATTTTGCCTTTCTTATAAAATCAAAATGTTCATTTCGCTTGCAAACATTCTTGCCTGACATTGTATAAGCATGGTTGACACACATAAGTTACTCTGGAACTGTTCCATAATTCAAGTCTTAAGCCTATACTAGATAGAGGGTTGCCTGGCTTTCCACTTAAGGCCTCTTTCTCTTTTGGCATCTTAAGGAGTTGTTATTCTTCCTGTTTTCTCCAATGCCTGATCATACACTCAGTGGGAGGAGGTCCATAGTGTCTCTTTGCAGCTCTAATTCTGTGTTCTTTGGCATAGATGATTACATTCAATTTGAATTTTGCAGAGTAAGACAATCACTTATGGCTTTTTATTTATTTTATTTTTGACATCTTTATGGGCTCAGAATGCTCCATTTCCTGTTGCATCTGTGCAATCTCCACCTCCACCTCCAATTACAGCATCAGCTGACGTCAGTAACAATGAGGCTCTGATTGGAAGAAGCCTGTTTCACAAGGTATGGGCAGCTATGCAGTAGCATGGCTCCCTCCTCAGCTGACTTTCCATGTATAAGATGCTCCTGGATTTTCAGTCTAATGATTTTATTTAAAAAATAGCATCTTGTATATGGAAAAATACGGTAGAATACCTGACCTTTCAGAAATGTATGAGTCATTAGAATGGTGCTATCCCTTTGCTCTGGTGATGCCACATTTTCTAGATTCTTCTAGTACCTCCCTAGTGGTTCCTTCTAGAGTTCCTTGCTGGCTGCTCCCCTGCAGGGTGCTGTTCTTGGACCTCTTTGCTGTTCAGCCTGCTTTCTCTCTGTATTCACTTTCATGGCTTCGATTCATGAATTTCTCAAATTCATATTTTCAACCAGAACTTTGAACTCTAGACCAAACATCCAGTTGCCATAGGACTCAACCCCTCACACAAAATTTCTCACTGATCTATTCAAACCATTATTTTGTGACACCTACATTCTGAAAACCACTTTTCCTCCTGCACCATGCCTGATCCCAGACAAGTTGGGAGCCTCCATGAGCCTGTGAAATGGGACTAGGTAATCACAACTACCTCATCAGGTTGCTGTAAGGATGGCACAAGATAGTGTGCACAAAGCGCATAGCTCTTGGCACATGATGATGCTAGAGTAATGGTAGCTATTAGCTTTCATTCCCCCCTTCCCCTTATTTCACTCAGTCCCTATCCAATTAATCACTAAGTCTCATGGTTGGATTGGTTGAGTTATATCTCTCAAATCCTTTCATATCCCATGTCCTTTGTCGCTCCCCTGTTGCAGGCCATCTTTGCCTCTCACATAGAAAACTGCAACAGGTCCATTCTCTACTTCACATCTGGAACAGCTCTTAAAAACATAAATCCAGATGTATCATTCTTCTGCTTTAAATTTCTTCAAAGCCTTCCCATTGCCTTTAGCTAAAGTCCTACCTCCTTAACATGGCTGCTGTATCTGCTCCTGCCTTTCGCACCATCCCCAGCTCTTCGCCTTACCTGTAATGAACCTTTCTCAGCTTCACTGCCTGAAACATTCCTCCTCCCCTTTTACCCTCTCTTTAGGTGTTGAATCTCCTAGGAGCTCTCTTGGTTCTTGGTTGTATTTCTGTTATCATAGTTCTAAGTGCAATATATTTTAATTAGACTGTGAGCAACTTGATAAGATACAGTATTTATCTTACTGATTATGAGCTTAACAAATATTGGAAGAAAAAAGTAAAGGGATGGAGGAAACCAACACTTCATCCTAACACAGGCACTATTTTGGTGTTACTGGATTGAACTGAGTTGCAAATAAATGTTTGCCTTGGTTTTAAATTCAACTTCTAGTTCATATTTACTGTTCTTAGCAAGATATCTATGTTTTACATGCATCAGTAAGGCAGCTGATTAATGATTCTCTCTCATAATTTATGTTTCTTTCTCTCTCTCCCCCTCTGTTCCTCATGCGACTTCTATCTCAAAACTCAGCACACTATACCATATTTTTCCATGTATAAGATGCCCCCAGTCTCTACCCCCACCCATCCCAAACAAAATCTAAGTCTCTTTTCCACAAGCCAGGATGTTTTTCTGGATATTTTCAATCTGTATAAATTACTTGAGTGTAGCATGAAGCCCACCGTGACAGGGCTATGCTGTGCTCTTTTATTTTTAAGTCGAATTAAGGGCTCACTATGCAGGGTGTGCCCATTAAATTATAATGTTGAATCCTGGAAATATGTACTGTCCATATTTGGAATTTTAATAGAATTAACTTTACTGTGTAAGAATTTAAGAACATATTTTAAGTTCTTGTGAAACTGCTTTTGTGGATTAATTTGGTGTGGAAAGAAATGAGCTGCTTTCTCTTCAGTGTCCAAAAATGATTTGTTTATACTCTGGGGATTTTGGAAATATACAGAAAATTAGCAGCTCATAAAGTATTTTAATCCTTATTAAATCCATATAATAATGTTTTCTTAGCCATGTTCATGAAATACCATATAACATTATTTAAAAAAATCTTAACTAGATGAATTGCTGGGAAGGGTAAAACTATAGAGACAGGAAAGAGATCTTTGGTTGCCAAGGAGTGCTGCAGGGGAGGGATGTAGGAGCAGGTGGGGCACAGAGGGTTTTTAGGACAGTGAAACTATGTTGTGTGGTAGTACAATGGTTCTTATACATTTGTCCAAACCCATAGAATGTACAACACTTAGAGTGACCCCTAATGTAAACTATGGAGTTTGGGTGATAATTATGTGTTAGGGTAGGTGCATCAGCTGTAACAAATGCACCAATCCCGCGGGGGATGGTGATAGTGGGGGACGCTGTGCTTGTGGAGGCACGTAAATGAGAACTCTTTAGTTCCTGTTCAATTTGCTGTGAACATAAAAACAAAGACTACTAAAAAAAAATACATCTTACTATCTTTACTGTGTTTTTTCCTGAATTGCTCAAATGCTTAATAACTCTATTGACTATAGAATGTCTTCTATTGTTTAGTATATCCTCACCATCAAAGTATAGTGCTATATGAAAAAGTTATTCGAATCTTTCACATTTCCAAAATTTAAGTTGGAATTTTCTTTTTATTTCTACCATGTTTGCTTTTTTAGTTTATTATTCCTGCTCATAATATTTTGTTACTTATATATTATGGTTGTTAATTACTTGATTTCTTTGATCAAGTTCTTAAGTCATTTATATTTCCAGGCTTCTTATTTTCCAATAGATGCATGTCTAATAAAGGCCGTATACTTTGTTCTGAGACCTGTTTGGCTGTGTCTAATAAGTTTAGATGTAGTGCTCTCATTGTTAGTCATTTCTTTTTTCTTTCCTTAATCATATGTGGTTCAGTTTTAATCAATGTTATTTTCATCCTGGAGTTATTTATGGAGTGTTATATTTTATTTTTACATTTTATTTGTATTGCTTTCAGAAAGGAAGAGAGAGAGAGAGAAACATCAATTATGAGAGAGAATCATCAATCAGCTGCCTCCTGCACGCCCCAGTGGAGATCGAGCCTGCAAACCAGGCACGTGCCCTTGACCAGGAATCAAACCTGGAACCTTTCAATTCTAACTGACGCTCTATCCTCGGAGCCAAACTGGCCAGGGCTATGGAGTGTTTTGAATTTCCAGGTATTTAGTGTTTGTTTCCATGGTTTGTTATAGCTTTTACTGAATTATGATTAGAATCTCTAATCTTGTACATGATCTATTTTGTAAATGTTCATACACATTTAAAAATGTGTTTGCCATCTATGCCGTATGCAACATTTACATCTGTGCATGTGTCTGTATTTATAAATAAAACATCTTAGATCCTTTTGAAACACCTAGAAACATTAAGTCTGTAATTCCTTTGGCAGTTAAGTGTCTAGAGCTGAGTAGGAAGTCCTACACTTTGGGAGTCATTTGCCTCTCAGACCCAGTCAATTGCCTATATATATATATACACATGCATATAAATATCTACAGATAGTTCACCTTGTTCATTATTCAGATACTCAGCCCCCTTACTTATAGTTTGTTGACTGAATTGTAAAATGGGTATTATAGCTTCCACTTTGATGATAGCTTCTCAAAATCTTTTTTTCTAAATTATTTGTTTTCTGTATTTTGATTACTTTACTGTCCTGTGCATAAATATTCACAATTTGCTGCATCCCAGTAGAGCCTCTCTACCCTTTATTAATGTGCTGTCTGATTATTTTAACCTTGAATTCTTTTATATGAGATTACTATTGTGACATTTTTGCTAGCTTTATAAAACATGATTTTATTGATTTCAGAGAGAGGAAAAGAGAGGGAGAGAGAGAGAGAAACACCAGTGATGAGAGAGAACCATCAATTGGCTCTCCTGCACACCTTCTACTGGGGATTGAACCCACACATAGGCATGTACCCTGACCAGGAATTAAATCACGATCTCCTGGTTCATGGGTTGACACTCAACCACAGAGCCACACCAGCTGGGTTCTTTTTGCTAGCCTTTTACCTAGAATATTGTTATTCATATTTTTATTGTCTTTTTCCCTCTATCATTTTATTTTAGTTGAATTTTTATTTTTATTATTATTAATTCTGGGCATCTATATCTTATGCTACCTGTCTATATCATTTACTATGATTGGTCTTATTTAAGTCATCTATTTTTATTTATTTATGGGTTATAGTGTCTTGCTATATTTAGTTCTCTCCTTTTCTGAGTTTTGCTAGATTGATCACATTTTCTTGCCCTCCTGCCCACCTTTTCACTTTTGTTTTGTGGTATAAACTTCACAAAACTGATAACCCATAAGCCAGATAACAACACCTTTGTAATTGCTTGGCACAAGTATAGCTAAAACATTTTTTTAAATTATCAACTTTTTAAAAGCTAAAGATTTGTATATGGGTATTTTTTGGAACTGGCTGGGAAGTTGGCTGGCTATTTTAGTTTGAATTTGAGGGCTATGCTTATGTGGCTTTTAGTCACTTCTGTATATAGTCAAGTGCTTGTAAGCCATCGCAGTAGAGGATTGGCTTCCAAGAAGTTCCTACAGCCCACTGTGCTGATCCATTCCAGATCAGAGCGAGAGTTCCCACAACCTTAACAAGGTTGATCAGCTATGGGAGAGGATGAGAGGGGGTGGTAAGAGAAGGAGGTGTGTGTGTGTGTGTGTGTGTGTGTGTGTGTGTGTGTGCGCGTGCGCGCGCACGCAGCACCAAACTCCTAACAGATATACTGCTGTCTGTGAACCTATGCCAATAATGGGCAACCTTTTGAGCTTTGTGTGTCAAAATTCACCAAAAAACAAAGCATAACTCGGGTGGTGTGTCACTTCAAGAAAAAAAAAAACAATTTCACGATATTTATAGTTTAAATGACAAAAATGTATAATTATAATGTATAAGTATATTTAATAAACCAAAAACTAATTATTCAACTTATCTGCTTAGTGACTTCTTTGTTCATCTGTCAGTCGGTTTCCTTTGTTGGTCTTGATATTATTTAACTTGTGTGGGGTGCTGTGAACTAAGATAAGTGAGGGGGAGGGGGAATTCTTTAACTAACCTGCCTATTAGTGAAGTTTTTGTTGCTGAATTTCATTGGCCAAACCTTCAATTGAAGGTTGGTATTTTGTACACTTCAAGCCCAAACAAGTGCTACTAACTTCATCTGTCAATCTGTTTCTTTTGCTGGTTTTGATATTATTTAATGCTGAGAATAAGGTCTCACAAAAGTATATAGAGGAAAAAATTGTGAGTAAAGCCATTACTATATTTTTTAGGGTGCTAAAAGTGTCTGGTAATCAGTCCCAGGCACTCCAAATTTCCTGTTCATAGTGGCACTCCTCTTGATTCTCCAAGCTGCACCTTTCCAGATTATCAAGCTTTGACCTCAAGTCGACAAACACCTGAGCCCAGATGCTGTCTTGAAATTCTGCAAGTTTTATCTCCAAATCATCAATTTGCATCCATTGTAAACTATTTAATTTCAAACTACTGTAGACTACTCCATCAGGATACTTAATTATTTTTATGGTCTGTTCTAGACTTCTAAATTAATTAAATCTATTACTGAACTGGTCAAGTAATAAGTCTGAAACATGCTGGTACTTGATATGCAAGGGTTCCATTTCATTTTGTACAGCTGCACTGGCCTTCTCCAAATACTTTGTTACCCGAGGAAAATACTTATAAGTTTTAGTTTCTACATCTCGCTTGAAAATTTTAAGTTTACTTTCAAAAGTTTTTATGTATCCAAACAGAACGTCAATACTTTTGCCAAAACCTTGTAACTTTAAGTTTAGTTAATTTATATAAACAGAGAGATCTGTAAAAAATATCAGGGTGTTGACCCACTTATCATCATTGAGCTGAGAAAAGTTTCCCAGATCCTTATCCTCAAGAAATACCTTAATTTCTTCAAAGCACTTCACAAAGTGCTCAAGAACTTTGCCTCGGCTCAGCCATCTTACATTATTGTACATCAGCAGTCCACTGTAGGTGTAATCAACCTCCAGTAAAAGTACAGCAAGTTCTAGCTTGAGAAGGGGGCGAGCAGCTATTAAATTAACTATTTTTGTAACAACTGACATTAAGTTGTTTAAGTCGGTGAATCCTGCCTTGGCACATAAAACCTCCTGATGAATAATACAATGAAAAGGCACAATCGGATGTCCAATAGCTTCCGTAAACAATTTGACAAATCTGACTTTTTTCCCCACCATGTTTGGTACCCCATCTGTCATTACTGACACAACTTTAGAGATAACAATGCTTAGGTCTCGGAATGTTTGTATAACAACCTTATATACTTTGCTTCCTGATGTACTTGTTGGCACTGATACTAATTTTATCAACTCTTCTCTCATTGTGAGACCATCAGAATATCAATCATTAATGGCCAACTGAGCATGTGATGTGACATCAGTAGTTTCATCAAGAGAGATCGAAAAACATTTACGATTACTTATGCCTCTCTTTAAGTGATGTTGTACGTTTGTGTTCAGTCTCATTATTTCGTCTTTTATGATATTTCTACTGAGTGGTAACTCAGATATTCTCTTAATAATTGCATCTTTATTCTGCATATTGTGAAATAGAACATCTTAGGAGAGTTTAATAAATTTTCCCTCACTGAGTGCTTTTCCATGCTGAGCTATGGAGTGAGCAATGCTCAAACTTGCAGATGTTAAATTTGTAGAGCCTTTTATAAATTTAAGGATGGAATTAGATTGGCTCTTATAAAGGTATAGCTGCCTGGAAATGTATTCCTTCCTTTCATCCTCACTTTTTTCAAGAGCTGGGAATGATTAGTTTCAAAATGTCTATTTATAGTCTACATTCTGCTCACTACCGTTTCAGTACATAGAATGCAAAATGATCTGCCATTTTTTTCCATAATGCCACACATCTCAGTCCATGTCTCTTGAAAGGGTTCACTACTGCTACTATCATCACTGCCTTTACTTAACCTTAATTTTTTTATTTTTTGGGTTCTCCATCACGGGGGCAGTGACAGAAGATAGAATTAGAGATGGCCTGTTAGCCCTGCAGGCAATTAGGGGTTAACTAGCCTAACTGACCACAAGATGGCACATGTAAGTGTCTTTTAGGAAAGGTCAGGGCGAGTAAGCAGAAATAGGGGTTAATAAGGATGCACAACAATAATAGTGGTGAAATGGAGTCTGCACTATGCTGCAAAATGATGTTCCTTATATAAATTAAGATGGCTGCCGCTATTTCTAATGGTGGGAAACGGCACCCATAGCACAGGCCCTCGCCTCTCCCAGCCTCCCCCTCACTTATCTCAGTAATGATGGTCAATTAGAAATCCACGACACCCCAGAACAGTATATTGGATGATGGTTGCTGTGGTTATGTGGTTGCTGGTAATGGCGATCACAGGGTCCCCAGAGATGTGTTCCTCATGGCATTCCACTGCTCCTTTCTCACCAGCCAGAAGTGAGGTCAAAGATCCCCTAACAGCCTAACCGGAAGTCCCAGAACTAGACACTCTGTTCCGGAGTTCTGTTGTTTTGGCCTACAGACCTCTGGCACAGAGTGTCTTCACTACACTACAGCAAATGTTTCATCCTCGGCTACTGCACCTGGCCGTGCAGTAGGCTAGGATGAAACGTCCTTCTTGGCATGTGGCCCATACTTCTCTGTATGCGACCTCATGTGGCCACGTGTCATTGAAAATGGCTACGCGTGTCAGTGCTGACACACATGTCATAGGTTTGCCATCACGGACATGTGCTGACAAACTAGGCCCTATCTCTCTCTCTCTCTCTCTCTCTCTCTCTCTCTCTCTCTCTCTCTCAACTAGGCCCTATCTCTCTCTCTCTCTCTCTCTCTCTCTCTCTCTCTCTCTCTCACTCTCTCTCTTACACACACACACGCACGCACGCATGCACACGCACACAGAAGAGCATTTTTCATATGTGCTTTTCCTACACTCTTTTGTAGCTCTCCCTGTTTTAGGGCTTATCACAGGATATTACAATGGTCTGTCCACCTTCTCTGTATACTGCCTTTCTCACACTTTGAGATGATCAAATATAATGACTGTATGATATTCATCGTTTGTGACTGTCTGGTCCATGGTAGAAGTAAAATAAACACTTATGGGAGTACGTTTTATATAGGTGCAAGAGAGATTAACAATTGAAATGGGTTTCACAGAAGGTTGTAAATCTTCTTTTGTGACCTTATGTAAAAATTTATAAATACTACTTACACACAGTTTTGCTTGGTGTCACTAAGATTTCTTGGGAACATTTCTAGGTTTTAAGAATCTTCAGTTCGAAATTTTTTCTAGGTATAAGCATGAAGAAAAAACGTTGATATTGTTTTTTACTAATAAAGTAAAATAATGATTTCATAAATTTACATGACACAAAATGCTGAAGTATTTTAAATTATTCTGCATAAAAGCAAAGTGTGGAAAGGAATATTAAAAATTATGTCAGTTGCTATTGATAAATGAGTGTCCCAATAAATACCATTAATTCCATTTTTCATGGTAGTTGTGTTCTATAAAATCACTGAGAACACGGACTTGGCAAGTACTGCCCCTTTACTCCTGGGGAAAAATAGGATCAGTTCCAGCGAGACTCTGGTCACATTTTTGACAATTGATAAATGCTAACTTTATGATGTCTCTGTTTAAAGACACCTTATTGAATATATATTGTTGATTCACTACCATTAACTCTCAGCAATCAGCATAGTAATCCACATTTGAACAGAACTTACCTAACACACCACAAGTGTTGATTTATTGATAGCCACTTAACACAAGCTTATCTTTTTTCTGCAAGGCACATCACAACCTTCTTGCACTGAGGAACACTACACAGCACTTCAACAGTATGCTTGGCAGACATTTTAAACAGCAAAATTGCCAACAAAAAGGCACAAAACTATGAAAAAGTCTGGCATTAAACAGACCATGAGAAGAACGCTTGTTTATAGTGTGCGAGCTAAACAGGAAGGCTGAGTATGGCCTTGTTTAACCTCAGCAGGAAAAAGTGTGTCAGGCAACTCATAGTTTTTGCTGTTCTGTGCATGTCCACAAGTGACTAGTAACAACCACAAGTATTGATTTTGTGGTTACAAGTATGCTTTAGTGAATAAGGAAATGTGCAAATACAGAATTTGTGAAAAATGGGGATTGACTATTTCATTTTTCCTTCTCTTAATCTTAGAGATATCAAGATGAATGAGTGCAAGCTTTGTTAAATGAATTGTGTTAGGATTTTTGGGTAAAGGGATAAAAGGGTGTTTTTTTCTTCTTTGAAATTTCTATTTTTAAAATACATTTTTATTGATTTTAGAAAAGAAGGGAAAGAGAGATAGGAACATCCTAAATGGACTTTTCATTGTCTTTTCACCACATTCTTCATGTTTCTCTCTTTTTTTAATTCTTTTTTTCCCCTTCTTTTTTCATTTGAGAAGTTTTCTTAAGTCAAAATTTAGTTTTTCTGCAGTAGTAATTCTGCTTCTTAATATCTATAATAATAAAAGGGTAATATGCTGATTAGACCTTCCGGGCATCATTCTGGACGAAGCAGGGGCCAGAGGGAAGTAACCCGGGTCCTGGGTGCTGGAGGGAAGCCAGTGCCAGCAACTGGGGTAAGGAAGGCCTACTCTTGCACATTTTTTTGTGTATCGTGTCTTTAGTTTATATAATGAGGTACTTGCTTAAAGCTATAATAATACCTCCCCTCCATGAAAGTCCAGTGTCTAGAACTATGTGGAACACTGTGAACCAGGAGGTAAACCAAAAGGTCTCTGGTCTCTTAAAAGTAGTTGGGCAAATACCATCCTCCAGTGTGAACTGTGCAGATACGAAGATGAAACAGCCTCCATGTAATTGAAGGCCAATGGCTTAGCTTGGACTCTGCTACTGTGCTATTTCTCACATGAACCTATCAGATAGGATTATTATGTGCATTTTACAGACAAGAAAGTAAATACTCAAAAAGATTGGACAACTTGACAAGGTCAGACTGCTAATAAATGCCCAAGACAGACTTGAAATACCAGAAAAATCTTTGCTTCTTCCATAGTACCATTTTATCTCATGGTAGTACACATTCCCCTTAGAAAAGCTTCCATTTGGTCTCTCAGTCATAATCTATTTTTTCTCCTTGTTGGCACTATACTCAAATTTCATTGGCTGGCCTCCAGGTCTACAGAGAAGAAATTGAAAATGGAGGATATTAGAATAAACATTGTAGCAGCAAGAAGTTTCTTGCCAATAATTGGAAAGTGAGAGAGAATTATAAAAAGCAGATTAGGCTTACTAATTCCAGTAAAAATTAGAATATACATTTCTATAACCTCTGAAGGCATTATTACAATGCTGTATTACATATAATTGATATTCATAAATATGCTTTGGATTCATTAAGGAATGATTATATTCATTTTTTAAAAGAAGGTTAATAAATATGCAACCAACTTAAGAAATTTCAAAATTATAGAAATGTTTTTATTGTAATTGCAAAAACAATTGAAGCATTCCAAATGACTATAAACAGGAAAATCATTATATTTTAGTTCAACAATGAAACACAGTAGTGAAAATAGAGATTCATGTGTCTACATGGATGAAAAATGCAAGTTGCAAACAATGTGTACAATATAACTCCATTTATCTAAAGCTTAGAAATATTCCAAACTAAATAATATAGTATTAGAGTTATATAATTTTGTGGTAAAACTATAAAGAAAAGCAATATAATGGTAAACACTAAATTCAGAATTGTACTTGTCGCAGTGCAGTGAAAATTGAAGGTGGTACAATTGGGTAAGGATACATACATAGAACTTCAAAAGTATTGGTAGTGTTCTAGTTCTTAAGCTGCATGTTGGATACCATGTATTCATTTTATCAATATTTATTATTATTTATAACATAACAAATTTGTATGTATGAAATACTTAACAAAAAATGTTGGTTCTAAATATGATTATTTTTAATTGTCTTTTTTATTGTTTAAAGTATTACAAATAGTAGTACATATGTTTTCTTTTTTTCCCCCATTGACCTCCCCTCCATCACATGCCCTCACCTGCCACTACCCCCCCCCCAGTGTCTTGTATCTATTGATTATGCCCATGTGAATGCATACAAGTCTTTTGGTTGATCTCTTACAGCTCCCACCCTCCAACCTCCCCTGCCTTCCCACTGTAGTTTGTGAGTGTGTTCAATGCTTCTTTGCCTCTGTATCTATTTCCCCCCCACTTCATTTTTTTAGAAAATCCTGCATCCACATACTAGAAACAAACATATAAGAACAAAAAAATGTTTGAGTCTCAATTTCAATGTCCAATAGTTCCTTATGTGTACGTGTCAACAAGGATATCTGGATGGTGGACAAATGGTGTCAATGCAGGTCCCACCCTCTCTGGTTTGGTCCTGGGCAACCTGCAGTGATGCACATCTGCTGACTGCTAGCATGGCAAGGTGTCATCAGCGTCTTCCATCTCTGGACTGTTTCTCTTCTTGTTTTCGTTTTTGGAGCAGACCTGTCAGTTCCTCTTTCTTGCAGGAATCCATATGGTCTTGCAGTTGTTTTCTGAAAATATACAAACATATTCTCAACCAAAAGTTAATAAAGGAATATTTTCTGTAAATTTGATTTGCGATTCTTTTTATTTTTGCCCAAATGATTTTCCTTTGGCTTATTTTGACACCATGTATGTTTTTCATGTATGTTTTGCTGTTAGCATTATAAATGGAATTTAAATTTCTGAATTAAAAATTTTCTAGATGTAATTTACTTACAGGATATTTTTCCTTACATGATATTACCCCACTATCTCTCCCCCCCCCTTTTTTTTATTAATGGAGGCTTTTGGAAATTTTATAGTGTTGTCTTGGTACCTTTTAATTTTAATTTTTGCACAAAAATATGACTGCTTTAGGTTCATTGTATGTTAAGCAATTTTACGATGAGATGAACTACTAATAGAAATTTTAGTTAATATTTTAGGAACAGCTTTTTGTCCAGTACAATTACATTTTCTTGAGTATTCACCTATTTCAACTAGCTAATTTAAATTAATCTGAAAACTTGATTACTATTTTATTGTCAAATTTAATACTCAAACAATAATCTTAGTTTACCCTATACATATTAGTGGAAATGATTATTTGCATTATTGAGTAGATCCTGAGCATTCCTGGTGCTATATTGGATTTAGATGTAAGGCAGCTGTTGCTGGCCAAGTCTCTATCTGTAACTTGGGTCCCGATCTGAGCTGGGCATGGGAGGCGAAGCAGCCATGGGGGCAGGAGTCTCCCTCAGAAGGAGCAAGAGTTAAGGCCCCTGCAAGGTTAACGGGATGAGAGTCTGTGCCCCACCTCTGTTGACCTTCAAGTTCTCTCCTGATGGCCCCTCTGCAACTGTGCCTGTCTTATGTTGTTTCTTCCTTGAGGAATCTTACCCATCTCTGACTAACCAGCCTTAAGATGATTATTTTAGTTATCTAGAAAACTTTAGTTATGACAGGTATCAGATAGAAGGTTCATTATTGTTACTATTATAAAAGAAACTTAAAAATAACAAGATGACTACATCAGGGAGGTCATTTTTAAACAATATTTATTTACCTAAAGAAATACCTTTATATTGGAATGTTGGGTACTAGTTGTACATAAGAAAGTTTTTATAATGGAGAATTTTTGAAATTGAAGTCAAATTCCCTAAATTATGATATGCTCTGTGAAAACCTATCTTCTAAAATTGATGGTACTTTATGGTTTAATAAAGAGCAAAATTCCAGTAACAACACATTGCCTTAAATTCTAGAGAGAATGTCACCTAAATCAGAAAACTTACATGCCATAATATTTAATAGTAAACCCTAAAGATGTTTTAAGAAATTGGGTTGGGAAGTGGTAGACATTTTGATTTTGTAGTAGTCGTGATTACAGTCTATATCATACTACTATTCTGATATAAAATATTTATTTTATTTTTTAAATATTATAGCTGATTATTTTTATTTAGAATCTGTAGATAAGTAAGCTGTGGTGTCTTTGAACTTTATTTCAATATAGTTAAGAAGAACATTATAAAACATTTATTATAACAGAGATGATAGACTATTAGAACTGGGAAAAAAAATCTGTATTCACTTGGAATGAATGGGCAAGTTTTTCTGAAGGATTAAGTTCAAGCCAGAAGTCTCTAAGAAAACAAAATTAAATTAAGTGAAGATTTAAGAAGCTTGATGTGTTTGCCCATTGTGTTTGAATTTAAATTGCATTATAATTCATAATTAATAATCTAATACAGATTGACATATATGATTAAGAAGAAAAATCTATTAATTTTTATTTCTTGCTTGTAGATAAATAGATTTAGCTTTCCAGTGGTTAAAAACTCTAGGAGGCAAATAATTCTCATTGAGAAATATTTTTATATGAAATAATTTTTAAGTTCATTGGTAATTTTGGGAGGGAATGAATATTGGATTTTGTTTTTGTTTTCTACTTCTTTTTAGCAGGTGGTTTGGTAGCACAGTACACTTTGATGCCTTGTATGAGGGTCCCTCTTTATATTCGAAATGGTTTACTTTTCCTGGAAACTAATCTTCTTAAAAGCTAATACCCAAATCAAACAATGTGCCCTTTTCAGTGCTGAATAAAAATAGGTCAGGAAGGGATTAAAAGACTGGCACTGCACTAAAGTGAAGCAATGCAAGTTTTACTCTTTAAGCTCTCCCTTGTTATGTGAAAATTTATAAAATACAAGTTAATTCAGTCCTTTTCCTTCTGCCTCTCTAGCCTTCCGTCTCAGTAGGTAAAAGCCCTTATTGTTCACATATCTGTGGAGCATTGTTTTCTTAGAAATTTTCCCATTGCATCTGCTTCACTGCATATTAATCAATGAAGAAGTTTAGGTTGATTGTGCATACTGTTCATTTCCTCAGTTTCTGCTGCTGTTCCTTCTTCATTCACCTCTCCTTTTCTCTTTAATATCTGATAATCAGTAGTACTATGCCCTGAATAATTTTAGGGTTCTTAATAGGCTTCACATTACTGAAGTGTTTGATTCAATAAACATATTTTAAAATGTACAAGAAACTATAGAGTCAGTTACAGACTTGGATAAAATACAAGAGTTTGAAATCTCATTGAGAATCCCTTAATATAAGTCTGTAATAACTGCAATACAAGTGTAAATTTTGCCCATTCATGAAAATAGTCACCGAGACCAGTTTGGCTCAGTGGATAGAGTGTTGGACTTTGGACTGAGGGGTCCCGGGTCCGATTCCGGCAAGGGCATGTACCGTGGCTGTGGGCACATCCCCAGTGGGGGGCTTGCAAGAGGCAGCTGATCGATGTCTCTCTCTCATCGATGTTTCCGACTTTCCATCTCTCTCCCTTCCGCTCTGTAAGAAATCAATAAAATATATTTTTTAAAAAAAAGAAAGGAAATAGTTATGTGACTTTGGGAGTGGTATCTAAATTTTGAGAACCTCATTTATTCATATGAAAAATAAAAGATAAATTCTGTACTTTCAAAATAATTTTATATAAGTAATTTCAATATAGGCAATAAAATGTACATGGCATGGTATTGCCAGTAGGAAGCTTCCAATAAGTGGTTTATGTTCTCATATTATTGTATTTGATCAGTTAAGCATGTTCATTATCTCCATATTATATGTTTTTACTACTCTCAACTCTCACTTATAACAGGATGTCCAAGTCTCTGTTCTTTCATCTATAAAATGGCACCAGTTGGACCCCTTGGCCTGGGCTGTGGGATAGGGCCAAAACTGGCTCTCCAACATCCCCTGCGGGGTCCGGATTACAAAAAAGTGTAGGCAGGGCAGGATGCGGGAGGGTGGCCAGCTGGGGAGGGCTCATGGGAAGGTACCAGGGGGTATCTGGCCCATCTCGCTAAGTCCTGATCAGTTGGACCCCAGCAGCAAGCTAATATACCAGTTGGAGCATCTGCCCCCTGGTAGTCAGTGCACATCATCGTAAGAAGTTGAGTGGCCTTAGCATATGATTAGCTTATTACGCTTTGGTTGGTTAAACAGATGACTGGATGACCAGACACTTAGCATATTAGGCTTTTATTATATAGGAACAATTTTTTCTAATGAAGTGGGCCCCTAGTGCTACTAGTCCTTATATAACATTTTCAGAGTCAACTAAGTATATATAACTATTTCATGTCATCTTTTCTCTTCAAAATACTTTTTCCAATAACTCATGGATTAAAAATGAAAACAATAAAAAGAGTTTCTATATGCTTCCATCAGCAAATGTACCAATATACCATCTTTGGTATCGCCACATTACAGGTCCTCCTGCCATATTCCCATTTAAGCCCACACCTTTCACTGTGCGCTGTATCTCATCCCCCTCATGCCCCCAATAGTTTTCCTATTTCTCCTGGATCATTCCTATCAGATAACAAAAATGCTAAAATACCTTTCATTTTTTAAAAGAAATCTTTCTTGCCTTACGTAGTCTTACAGCTGCCATTCATTAACCTGCTCCCTTTTGGAAGAAATAGTATGTCTTGAAAGTCTATGTTTTCATTTTCTCTTTCTCCACTCTCTGCCCAATCTTTTGTTAAGATTTACAAACCTATTTTTAAGTTGAATATTATACAATGAATGCCCATGTAGCTTTCATATAGATTCACCAAATTTTAATAATTTGTTTTATTTACTGTATCTCTTTAGTATATTTATTTTCCTGAGTCATTTGAGAGTTCCACATAGAAATTGTGACATTTCACCCCAGCATACTTTCTCCTATATCTCCTAAAAACAAGGGCATTCTCCTATAAACCACAACCCAATAGTTACAGGGAATTTGACCTTAATATAATTCTATTATTAAATTTACTGACCATGCTCAACTTCTCCCAATTGTTCAATAATGTTCTCTCTTTTAATATCCAGTTTCTATTAAGAATGATGCATTGATTTTATTTATCATATATCTTTAGTCTCCTTTAATTTGGAATCCTGGCCTTTAAGTATTTTTTTTTTATAATATTGACTTTTTTTTTAAGAATCTAGGCTGAATGTTTGGCAGAATGTCATCAATTTGGATTTATCTGTTTCTTCTATTAGATAGAGGTTAAACTATTGGCAAGTCTATTAAAAAAATGACCCCAAAGCATTTTGGGCAAGCATACTATGGAGTTGATGTTGTATACCTCTGAGTACACCTAGAGGCTACCATAAGATATCAGTTTGACACATTATTTGTGATAAGTTTGATCACTTGATTAAGATGGTGTCTCTCAAATTTCTCCATTTTAAAGATACGGATTTCCCTTTGTAATAATAAATAGCCTCTGGTAAGCTATTTTAAGAAAAAAATATTTATATTGATTTCAGAGAGGAAGGGAGAAGGAGAGAAAGAAACATCAATGATGAAAGAGAATAATTGATTGAATGCCTCCTGCATGCCCCCAGCTGAGGATCGAGCCCACAAACCAGGCATGTGCCCTGGACTAGAATCAAACCTGAGACACTTCAGTCCTCAGGCTGATGCTCTATCTACTTAGCTAAACCAGCTAGGGCTCTGGTAAACTATTTTATTTTTTCACCAAAGGTTTTAGTGTCCATTGACACTAAATGGATTGTGACATTTCACCCCAACATATGTACATTGATGATTCTTACACAAACCAATATTACTATGATCATTATAAAATCGTGATTTTTCTCTTTTGCCTTGTATACTTATGAGTTGTTCTCCCTTGAACCCACAATAATCAGGCTTCTCCATTATTCCAACACAACTGCTGCTGTCGCCCGGCCAATTTGGCTCAGGTTTGAGTATATATCAGGAGGTCATGGTTCAATTGCCAGTCAGGGCACATGCCCAGGTTGTGGGCTCAATCCCCACGGTGGGGGCATGCAGGAGGCAGCAGATAAAAGATTCCCTCATTATTAATATTTCTCTCTCTCCCTCTCTCTTCCTCTCTGAAATCAATAAAATATTTAGTAACAGTATGACACAAATAACCTACTTTTGTCAAGGTCACCAATGACTTCCATTTACTAAATCTAATGGGCAAGTCTAAGTCCTTATTTTCCTACTAGAGGCCCAGTGTACCGGTGGGGTCCCTTGGCCTGGCCTGCTCCCTTTCACAATCTGGGACCTCTTGAGGGATGTCAGAGTTTGGCCCCGATACCCACAGGCCAGGCCAAGGGAACCACCGGTACATGAATCCATGCACCGGGCCTCTAGTCTACATATAAGATCTTTGATTAATCTTTTCCCACTCTTCCTTCTCCCCTCTTCCCTCTGAGATTCATCAGTCTGTTCCATGCTTGTGATTTGAGTGTCTCTCCCCCCACCCCCAATGGTCAGTGCACATCATAGCTACTGGTCCAACAGTTCCTTAGGCTTTTATACATAAAATCTGGTCCAGTGCACAAAATTCATGCACATTAAAGGGGTATTAGAGGAAATATTTTAATATTGCTATTCCCCCTTTCTCTATAATAAAAGTGTCAGAGATGAAAAAAATTAGTAAAATGTATATGAAAATCTTCCTCCTGTAAGAGTGTGGGGCATACCACAGGACACAGAGTCAAGTCCCTGCCAACCTGCTCGCACTTTGAAATTGTATGAGATCCAGACCCAGCCAGCCACACACACATTGGGCAAGATCCAGACCCAGCCCACTCCACCCCTATCAACCCCTGCCAGGCAGGGAGTGCAGCCTCAGGTCCCCCAGCCCAGCGCCGGGTGGGGCCCAGCCTCAGGCCCCCCATCAAACCCCATCACGTAGGGGTGCAGCTTCAGGTCCCCCTGCATACCCTTAGGTGCCCTGGCTTGGCACCGAGGCCGGGGGCCTGGCCTGAGGTCCCCTAGCCCAGTGCCAGGGTGGAGGACAAGGCCTGAGGTCCCCCAGCCCAGCCCCAGGGTAGGGGATGCGCCTTGAGGTCCCCCATCAAGCCCCACCAAGTGGTGTGTGTTTCCTCATCATAGGTATGTATGTATGTATAGTAAAAACTGTATATATAGGTTTCAATATCTTCTGAGGTTTTAGCTTCTACTGGGGGTCTTGGAACATATCCCCCATGGATAATGGAGGACTAATTCAATATTTAAGAAGAAATATAATGATCGCTAATGTCTTTGAGCTTCTAAACATAGCTTTTATAACTCACTGTGAAGGAAAAAAATGTTTTGGATGCCTCTTGTTTCTTTTTATTGCTGACTTACTGACTTGAGCCTAACCAAGCATGTCATTGGGTTTTATGTTAAGTACTTTCTGGAGGTCCCTGAAAAATACAGTTGTCCTGGGGCAAAATGGTTGTAGTTTAGAAAATCTGGTCTGTGTCTTTGTTAACTCACTTCATTCATTGGAACTGAATTTGGAGAATAAGTAGGGATTTTTAGGGTAGGACAAAGCAATGTTTTCTAAAGTGAGTTCCTAAAATATTTCATGAAGAAAATTAGTAACAGCGTGTAGTTGTCATGCAATTTGGGGAAACACTTTGTTTCTACACTGATTCTTTTTTCCCTCTCAATTTCTCTTAATATTTAGAGGGACTAGTGTTCCACAAACAGTTTGGAATTTCTAGGATAGTGGTATTCAGGACAAAGCAATGTTTATAATATCAGGAAGATGATAGAGTTTGGTGTATTTGGAGAATAACTGATAGTTATTCTGGCCAGAGGATGGTGAGAATGTGGGAGTAAAGGGTAGGCAGGAAGCAAGCTGGGCTAGACAATGAAATCTCAGTTTTAAAAATCTATTCTCTCAGAAGTAGGGAGCCATTGAAGACTTTGAAGAAGGGAAGTAGCACAAACACATTTGCATTTTTAAAGAATGGGCATGCAAAGCTGAGACCATCATGCAAAGTGTTTAATTTAAAAACTATTACAGTAATAAAAGTGAGAAATAATAAGAATGTGAGCTGAGGCTATAGCTTTGGGTGGAGAATGATGACTAGATACCAAATAGAGAAGATGCCAAAAATGAGGAAGGGAGAGAGATGCAATTGGAAAAACCTGATTTATCTGGCAGAGTCTGAGGTAAAGTTCCTGAGAGTAGTGTTAGCTTAATTTTAGATTTGGTAGATACGGCATTCAAATTGTAAGAGGGGGTAAAGGGGGAGTGGGGATAAAATACATCTTTCTAATAAGAAAAGTTTACCCATCCTAACTTCAATTTTACTTCCAGGCTCTTCTGTTCTGAGTTTCTGAACATTCTTTTTAATAATTATCTGAATGTGGGAAGCATTCCTTTAACTTGTAAATATCAAGAGTTCTGTGATTAATTTGGTTATTGGTTGTGCATATGTAATCAGCTATTGCCCGTTACTTTTGCACTCTAAAGTCTATAATCAGTGAAGACATAAGAATATTAGTATTAACTGAACTATGGTTATGATCGAAAAGAGCACTTTCCCTGAATATATAATCACCAAGATCAAAGGCATGCTTCAACTCCAGCACTCCCACTACATGACATTTCCCTGAAAATGTGACTTTAGCATGCCTTTCATGCTGATGCTGAAATCAGAATTAAGTATATTATCAAGACATAAAAGAATTATGAAAATAATGAAAATTATTTTCAGTAATGATGAAAATTTCTCTGGTGTCAGAAATGCAGATGAATCATACATCTGTGCCACACAGGGAGGAACATAGTACATACTAAAAAATAGAAAAAAGTTCTGTTTTTTTCTAAAGAAGATAGTAGACTTTACTATTTAACAGACAAATTGGTAATCCAATATATATATTTGGGTCACATTTAAAATATTTTACTGCTAAGGTTTTGTGATTCCGGGGGTGGTGGAGATGGTTGATAGGACCACAGGCCCTGGAGTAAGACTGGCAAGATTCAAACCCTGGCTCTACCATGGAGTAACCATGTGACTAAGGCAATTCATCTGACAGTGCCCACCTTGGGACAAAGCACTGAAATAATAACCATGCTTAGTACATAGTGATCATTCAGTAGTGCTAGCACCAGCAAATAAGGATACTCATTCAATGACTATATATATATATAGTAATTGCTGTATATATATATAAAATGATATACAATGACTATATATATATATTAGTGATGAGGATGAATATATATAATTATAATTTTCTTCCTCAATCATCTCTAGCTCCTCTCCACCTGAAGACAGCACAGGCAGTTTCCATTATATGGCCAACTTCTTATTCAGATCTGTTTTGTTACCAGCTCAATGAGACTTTTTCTGACTACCTGACCTAAAATATTTACTGTCAATTTCAACTATATCATTTTATTTTCTCTATATAATTTATCGCTTGATTTAATTTTTGCTGTTAAAATCAAACTCCTTCACTGGAATATAAAAATCTCCCTCGTTCTTTATTGTGTCTGGCACCTTGGTCAAGGCCAGATATGTAGTAAGTGCTCAAGAAATATTTGCTAAATTACTTGGCAGAGGTTATAATGAAAGTAAAAGAGAAAGGCAGGGAGATTCAAAATTCCATTTCAGGAAAAACTGTCAGTTCCTGCCTTTGCCTGCCCCTCCGAGCCCTGAACCTGAACCAATGTATCCATATGTCAGCAGACTCAGATCTCAGAACTGGTAGTTTCAGGGCAGCCTCTTGCTCTTTTAGAACTGTCATCTCTTGTGACTTAGGATAAACCCTGGCCGCCCATCTCTCCCAGATGGCCAAAGCTTTCTTTTTCTAGTACTTTATATTTCTCCATTTTTCTCAACTCTACTGATTGGGCCATGCTAAAGGCTACAGTTGCTGGACCTGTGTGGATATCAATACTTGCCCCAATTCAGTCCCTTTTGAATAGTTATTTGGATAACTGTCCCTGTCCCTACCCATGCCTATAGCTGGGTTAGTTCCCACAGGCTTTTGTCTTGCCTTGTTGCTGAGATCCCACCATTCTTTAGTTTTGCCCACAAGGTATAGGGTCATTAAATACAGAAAAGGAACAGTAAGACTGGAATTTGAGACTGCCTTTGAGGTTCATGCAATGCGTATGTAACTTATAATGAATACCACTACCTTGGAGTGTTAACTCTCAGGTGTAATAACCACTCTCTATTTTGGCATTGTCATACTACCCAGTACCACTTCATATATAAGTGGTTGCCTCAGTAAATACTACTCTAGGATGATAATCCGTGCAAGCCCAATGTTAGGATGTCATTCTGATTATCAATTGTTGTGTAAGTAATCTCTGCAAAGCTTAGTGCCTTTAATTGCAACCCCTAATTTTATTCACAAATCTGCAAACTAGGCAGGGCTTGGTGGGGCAGCTTGTCTGCAAAGAATCAGCTGGGAAGCTTGGCTTCCTTACATGGTGCTATATTCTCAAAAGACAGGAAGTAGAAGCTGCCAGAAGCAGACAGTGTCACTCTGTATACACTGGTCAAGTGGTCCTGGAATTCAGGTCCAGGGGAGTAGGCACAGCTTTTGATGGGTGTACCATATGTTAACTATTAATTTTACCAAAGAATTTAGAGCCATGTCACCTTATATATTCCCCATTTTCATTTATTTAATTACAAGACACACACACACACACATACAGACAAAAACAAACAAACAAACAAAAAAACAAGAAACCTCTGTTTCAGATCATTGTAGGAATGATAATATTATGCACAAAGGTAGCTATTTTTAAAAATCACCTGATCTGGAAAAGCTAGCACTGGCCACTTGGAGCTACTATTGTCAACCATCTTAGAAGCTTGATGAAAATGTATGGGTTTTTTTTTAAGTTATGGTTATTTAAATCTCTATATATAAAAGGCTAAGTGTCCATCCAACCAGCAGCTATGATATGCACTCACCACCACAGGGCAGACACTCAGTGCAGAAGCTGCCATGACACACACTGGCCATTTAAAAATAAATGGTATCATTCGGCTTCCCCTAAGTGGGACACAGGACCTGCCACCACCCCGGAGCAACACTCCACCAAATCGCAGCCAATGCTGCCAAGACCACATGGTGTAAAATGTGGCCCACAGCCCAGCCCAGCCCGGAAAAGATCGCTGTGGGCACTGGGTAATGACGTCACATAGCAACGCCTGGATTACTCTCCCCAGTGACTAACCTCTTGGAATTTCTTCAGTCCAGGAACTCGACTTGCTTTATAGCCAGGTGCAAACATTATACACTTCACCAAATGTTTGTGATGCGTTTTCCCATGCCTCATCTTATTTGATCCTCACAAAAGTCATAGAGTAGGTAGCTAGGAGACTCAGTGGAATCTATATTTTCTTTTCATTAACTGGAAAATGAAGATTTAGAAAGTTTAGAAACTTGACGCAACTGAAAAGAAGTAAGAAATGATGGAACTTGAAAATGACTTCAGGTTTTCTCACTGCACAGAATATAGTCACACACTGCTACATTTAAATATTTTACCCTTTGTTTTCCCTGCATGATCTACAATAATAATCTGCTTCGTGTTGATATTTGCTCATGTGTTGCTGACAATTATCTGAAAGAGAAGTTGGGATGCTTCACTGGGCTGGAAAAAGTTTAGCTAAACCAGAAAGCAGGTCTAATTAAGCAAGTTTATTCTATATCTATAAAAGGCTAAGTTGATTCACTCATGAGTGATATATATAAAGTTCTCTTGTGTTTCAATCTGTCATTGTTGATTGTGAATTTGGTTGACACTTCTGTTGTAGAGAAAGGGTGAATAGCAATATTAAAATATTTCCTCTAATTTTTTTCAATGTGCATAAATCTGTGCATTGGGACATTAGTTTCATTATAAATACATTGTTCAATGTGGTTAAAAAGACATTTTCTAACTTCAAAAAAGCACAGAAATGAAGGAATATACATCTTTATGTCTCTAACATTGTCTAGGACAGTTCTGTGTAAGTCAAGTTTATTGGTTGAATGATTGATTGAGAAAGATATTTGTGAAGTCATTATTCCTCAATTTACAGAGGAATAAATTGGCTTTTTTTAGCATTTTGAATTTCCAGTTAAAAATTATTGAATGGCCCTGGCTCAGTTGATTCAGCTGCACTGAAAGGTTGAAGGGCTTGATCTTCACTAAGGGGTGTGCAGGAGGCAGCAGATGAATATTTCCCTCTCATATTGATTCTCTCTCTATCTCTCTCTCTATCTATTACTCAGAAAGGCTATAATAGAAGGGATATTTAGGTATGAAAGTAGCAGAAGACTGACAGGCTGGCAAACTGACAGGGTCCAAAGCATTAGAAACCTGTTTTTTATGCCAAGAAATCAAAAGTGTTTTTCTTGCCGAAACTGGTTTGGCTCAGTGGATAAAGCATCGGCCTGCGTACTGAAGGGTCCAGGTTCAATTCCAGTCAAGGGCATGTACCTTGGTTGCAGGCACATCCTCAGTGGGGGGTGTACAGGAGGCAGCCTATTGATGTTCCTCTCTCATTGATGTTTCTGACTTTCTGACTTTCTGTCCCTCTCCTTTCCTCTCTGTAAAAAAAAAAATCAATAAAATATATATACTTTTTTAAAAAGTTTTTTCTTAAAACAGAGAGGAGCCTTTAGTATAGAAGTCTAATGTGTATACAAGCTCCCAGCACTTTTCCTTTTCCTAGTAAGCTAAAACATGTATAGTACTTTGGTGTTTCAGACTAGGAAACACAAAATTAAGAGCCTAATCTTGAGCATAATTTATTAGACTGAGCAGGTGTCTTGGTTTCACATGTGCACAATTTCCATCCATGGTTTTTGTTTTGTTTTGCCTTATTGACTTCTTGACCAACCAGTATAGCTCAGTGGTTGAGCATCGACCTAAGAACCAGGAGGTCAGTCCAGTTCCCCATCAGAGCACATGCCTAGATAGTGGGCTCGATTCCCAGTAGGGGGCATGTAGGAGTCAGCCATAATGATCTCTCTTATCATTGATGTTTCTCTCTCTCTCCCTATCCCTTCCTTTTTGAAATCAATAAAAAAATATATTTAAAAAAAATAGCTTCTTTACCTTTGTACTTTATTTCTGGGCAATGTAGATTGTTCAATCATTAGGTTCCTCCTAACTTGAATAGACAAGGAGAAGACTTCAATGTGGGAGAATTTCATCCTGGACCAAGTGAAGTCACTTGTATCAAAAACGTTTGATAGGGTTGTTGTTTTTTCCTGGTGACATCTAAAGAATCATGATTTTTAGTCAAGCCAAAAATAAGTTATAATTTATGCTTGTAAACGGTGCCTTTGGCAAAAGAATATTGGCTTTAAATCAAATTTGATTTTTTAATTAATGCCTTATTTTAAAATACCACTTTCTTACCTCATTCAATGTATTTGAGATTCTGGTCATGTTTCTAGGAGCTTCATAATACTTGTAAAACTAGAATGGGAAAGAGTAATGCTTAAGCAGAGTTTTCCATAAAACCTCTGGACATAATTTGTAGCTTACTCTGTGAATAGTATATGCAGCTTAATAGTCTCTCTATTTAAACACAACCCTGAAAATTACTCTTTGCCATCGACCTTCATTTCAGCCCAGACTCCTTATATGCGAAAATGCAATCTTAGCAAGAGACACATCTTCATCAACATTTGCTCTTGGAATAAACCTAAGAAAGTTAGGTAATTTTAAATGAATAATAGAAATGTGATATAGAACTTGCTGTTAGATATTCCACTAAATAAATTTTATTTTCTTCTCATTTTCTTCCCTTTGACTTTCTATTATGAAAGTCCTTTGGCAAAGAATTAAGAAATATACAAACACAACAAGGACTAAAATGCTTGTGCTCATTCCTTGTTGTACAGTGGCTCCATTTAATAGCATTTGTGACTGTGGCCCTCCCAAGGGGCTCAAAAGTACTTTCCATTTCTGCATTCTGACCACCTGCTTTCTCATCCCCTTCTTTGTTCTTACTCTTCCTCCTCCAAGTCATGACTGCATTGCCATAAAAAATAAGTTGGACCTATTTGGTGTGGCTCAATTAGTTGAGCATCATCTGTGCACTAAAAGGTCACCAATTGGATTTCCAGTCAGGGCACATGCCCAGGTTGTGGGCTCTATCCCCATTCTGGGCACATGTGGGAGGCAGCTGATTAACTGATTAACGTTTCTCTCTCACATCTCTCTCTCTTTCTCTCTCTCTCTCTCTCTCTCTCTCTCTCTCTCTCTCTCTCTCTTTCTCTCTCTCCATTTCACTTCATCTCTCTCTAAAATTAATAAAACTATTTTTAAAAAATAAATTAGACTTATGAATGGATGGCTGGAGAGATTAGAGAGATGGATAGATGAATACAAGTGTAATAAACCAAGTATGATAAGTTGTTAATGGCATAATTCAGGTGGAGTTTATAGAGGTATCCATTGTAAGATTCTTTCAACTTTGCTATGTGTTTGAAAATTGTCATAAAATCTCTGGTTATCCACAAAGGGTAAGATGACAGAGGCTTTTACTTACTCTGCGTTTAAATTTTTTTATAATTATATTTTTATTATTAAATATATTTTTATTGATTTCAGAGAGGAAAGGAGAGATAGAAACATCATTTATGAGAAAGAATCATTGATCTGCTGCCTCCTGCACATACCCCTCTGGGGATTGAGCCTACAACCTGGACGTGTGCCCTGACCCCAAGTCAAACTGTAGCTTCCTGGTTTATAGGTCAACGTTCAACCACTGAGCCACCACAGCCAGGCTGTAATTATATTTCTAGAGAAAAATGAAAATAATATTTTAGTGCTACGTGAAATTGTCTTCAAAAATAGTCTCCAGACTTTTGATTTAAAAGTTCTTCATGCTTGAAATCTGGCCATGCTAAATAAGAATGTGTATAACTCATTACAATAGGAAACTGGCAATATAAGTAATGGTATATATAGTGAATGAAATACTATGCAACTATTAAAACATATAGTAGAAAAATAAATGCACACATGTAGAAAGATTTGTAATATTTTATGTGCTGTCTAGAAAATGATGGATTTATGGATATGACTAGAAGAACACACACTCACACACACACATAATATATATACTAGAGGCCCAGTGCATGGATTTGTGCACTGGTGGGGTCCCTAGGCTTGGCCTGTGGACATCCCCCAACGGCTCCTAAATTACTAGATGGTGCAGGCTAGGCCAAGGGATCCTACTGGTACACGATCAGGGCCAGCGGGGGACCACGGGAGGGCTCCAGGGTGTGTCCAGCCCATCTCTCCTGGTACTGATCAGCTGGACCCCAGCAGTGCTAACCTACTGGTCAGAGCATCTACCCCCTGGTAGTCAGTGCATGTCATAGCAAATGGTTGAATGAATTGTCAGACACTTAGCATATTAGGCTTTTATTATATATGATGATATATACATACATATCTATAATAATAAAAGCCTAATATGCTCATTAGACTGGATGACCTTCAGGACGAAGCTGGGGCTGTGAGGGAAGCCCAGGTTCCGGGTGCCTGCTGGCGGCTGCAGAGACGCCGGTGCCAGCAGTTGGGGGAAGGAAGATCGACTCTTGCATTATTTCCCTGCACTGGGCCTCTAGTAATCACATAAGAAAGAAGAAAAACGGAAAAGAGAAGAACAGAAAAACACATACCATTTTTCTATGAAAATGGAGCAGGGAAACCTTGGTGTGTGTAAATAATATTTGATCAAGCAAAAAAGATTATCTGGGTTTTTAATCTGTATCACTGACATATGCTCTTATATTTTCTTAATCTTGCTTTTATTTTTTTTAAGTACATTTGAAACTTGTAAAAACAAGTAATTTCATTCATTATTCTGAAGATATATTCATGGGCTTGACTAATGGCTTTTGAAAGTTCAGTTGTTTTCATGCTGCTAGGCCCAAGGCATTTCATACTTGGAAATAGCTTATCTCCAATCTCTAATTGCATTAAATTTCTGTGTCTGACTCATGAGGAAAACACTTCGAAGCAGAAAGGGGAAAATCCAGTTTCTCTCTAAATATAAAAATCATTGACATATTTTAGGCAATGCAATACCTATGTTTCAAGAGTCCTAATTAGAAAAATCAAGTTTAAGGATGAGCCAGTTAAGTTAAAAAGATGTTTTTATTTATTATGGATCTCCTTTCTCCAAGGAGATTTAAGCAATGTGCTAAAATTAGGTAATTTTTACAATAGGTCTCTGTAGTTATTCATCCAGAAAGCGTGTATTGAACAATTACTTTGCTTATGACTTGAACTTAGTGTTTCACATGTTGTGTTCTTTAGAAGACATTTGTTTCCATAGATTTTCAGCCACTATGTATTGAAAGAAAAGTTGGATAAGATTAAAGTAAAAATAAGCAAAAATAGAGTTCATTTCTAGGTTCCAGTTCTCCTGTCTTTTCCTAGTGGATTATACAGAATTTTTAGTTCATTGTTCTATTCACCGCTCTTCCTGCATGCTAGTAGTCTATTCTACTAGCGCCTTCTCAACTCCACAGAATACACATTTCATTTTCTTCACCTCTTGTCTTTCCCAGGTAAAATGTCCAGTGATCGAGCGTTGAGGAAGCAGCAACAGTTAAACAACCTTGTGTATGTGGTGACAAATCAGGCCAAACCTGGTGACAGAATTGTGGATTTCTGCAGCGGTGGGGTATGGTATCTCTTCATGTATCTTTTTAGTTTTCCTGAGACTATGTGACTTTATATTACATTCAAGGAAATGCTTTTATTTGGCAAGATTGTTGTGTTGGGATGACCAGAAGCTTTAGGGACCAACTTTAACTTGTCTCTTTTCCTGCCTCTTTTAGGGTCACCTTGGGATTATGCTTGCTCATATGTTGCCATTATGCCAGGTAAAGTCTGAATAACAGATAAAAGAAAACATTGGAAAACGACATAATTCAGTTAGCTGAGCCTGGCTTATACCTGCTCTTTGAGTTTATAATCATTCACCCGGGTTAAATGTGTGGCACAGGCATTTTCTTTTTTCTTTGAACTAAACTTCTAAGATTCAAAATCTTAAGGAAAATGTAGTTCACGATAGTTTTTAACTGTATAAAAGAGTTATATATTAAATAATTTTAAAAATAAATAGTCCAGTGCTAAATAAAATAATGATAAAACTAGTTTAATCGTCAGCATAATTTTATTCTGGAAATACTAGCTTCTGAAACTTGTTGAGCATATTCTTTTGGTAACTTGATTTTTACTCATTTTATCAAAATTATAACAACAATAACAAAATTTTAAAGAAAAACAAAATCCAATCTAACTCCCTGATCCATGAAATGATTTTCTTCTCATGTTCTTAATAAGTCCTTGTCCTAAAGGATAATTATTGTTGCAAAATCTAAAAATGCAAATATAATTTTAGTTATGTTTTCACTCAATGTTGTATCAAAAAAGTTTTTCCCTATTGCAAATAGTTGTAAATGTTTTCATCAAAACTACTAAAATGTGACTACATAATATGTGTTTAAGGAAATGTACCATTATTTTTGCAATCATTGCCACCATTTATTAGAAGTTTGCTATTTTTAGTCTTCTGCCATATTAAATAATTTCCTCACAGTGATCATCTTTTAACATAAAAGTCTAGAATTTTATGTTATTTTTCAAAAAATACAGTTAAACTGGGGTACATTCTTTGCGTGTGGGCCCTCTAGAAGGTACAAAATAATTACAATGATTACTGCACTCTCAGGAGAAAAAAACTGTGGAAGAACTCATAGACTGTGTAAATAACATATATTTGAATGATGGCAGTTGGAGGGCTGGTCTTGTTCTTTTACTTTCTTAGAAAATAAGGAGTAAATAAATAAAGACTCCTGGGAGAAACAGGCAGGTGTCTGTTTTATTATTTTAAAAAGCAACAATTTCATGTTTGGAGTAAGAGGAAGAAAGCTCATATGTGAGAATCCTATAGAAACAGAGTCCAGTCATGGTGTCTTCTTTCCTCCCTAACAGTTCTCCTGGGACCAGAGACTAAAAAGAGGGAAGCCTTTGACACCTCGGGTACTCTGACAGGTTTTATTTTACAAAGGATCCAGGATTTTCCCATAAAGACAAGATAGAGGACAAAATTAGGGTAGAACTAAGAATGATCATGATGAAAGGGACAGTTCTGCCCACTTTTCTCCATCCAAACCGATGATCCTCCCCGATCTTCCTTGGCTTGGATTACTGTGAGAGACTCCTAACTGGTGGCACTGCCTTCTGCCTCACTCCACTAATCCGTACTATGCATTGCAGCACCTGAAACTTGTTTTATCATCCATGGTCTGGCTTCTGTTGCCTCTCCAGCCTGATTTCCATCCCCACATCCTGCTTCCCATGCCCACCATCACCATTACACATTGTGCCCACCTACACTGGTTTTCTCAGTTTTCCAAACACAGTATATTTTTCACCTTGGACCTTCATACATGTTTTTCTGTCTCCCTGAAACACTACTTCATTGCCCCAGCTAATTTCTATTAATTGTTCAGGCCTCAGTAAATATATTGGTTTTTCATATTTTTAAAAATATATATGTTTTTATTGATTTTGAGACAGAGAAAGGGAGGAGAGGGAGATACAGAAACATCAACGATGAGAGAGAATCATTGATCAGCTGTCTCAAAACCCAGGCATGTGCCTAGAGCAGGAAGCGAACCCTGACCTCCTGGTTCAAGTACCAAGGCTCAACCACTGAGCCATAGTGGCAGGGCTATTTCTCCATACTGATTGAATAAAACCTGCTGTAATCATCCGTCATAGGTGCTCAAATAGCCCATTTTGTCTTTTATTAAACACTTATCACTGTGTTATAATTGCCTATTTTACTTATATCGTTACAACTATAAGCTTCAAGAGTTCAAAGACCTTGTTCATTTTTGTACCGTGTTTTTCGGCATATTTCCTGGCACAGGATAAGGATCTATATAATATACTCTATATTATTAAGACTATGAAATACAGTAATAATACTTTGCCCTAATGTCTGAATTATGTTCCTAAATATACTTTGTTTCCTGGGTGAAATATAGGTTATATTAATAGAAAACAAGGAATTATCATTAATTCGTGCTAAGAAGAGAAGTGACGAGCTAGGCCTAAGCAACATTTGGTTTATTCAAGCAAATATGGAGTATTTTACAGGAATGTTTAATATTGGGGTAAGTAATAAAACAATTTCAATTTCCTTAGTTTAAAAAGTGAGAAAAATGATATGCCTTAGAGTAAATAAGAGATACTTTTATATTCTTTACTAAATTAAGAAATCTATAACTTTTATTTTCTATTATCTATATAATATAGCATACTAATGAATATTATTTTATTCATAAAACTTTATTATTATATGATAGAGATAACATTTGTTCTGCAACCAGATAAAAACTTTATTTTCTTCACTGCAGAATCCCCAGTGCCTCAAAACAATGTTTGACACATAGCAAGTACTTAAAAATAGCTATTAAGAAGATGACTTCCCTTGATATATCTATATTTTTAAGAGTAATGAAAGAAAAAAAACATAATTAAAAATATAACTTATTAGTAACCTGTAAATACTAGAGTTACCTTTAATTAATATTTGCTTTAGCTAGAATTTGATAGCTACCTGTATTTTTAACTTTCAAGAGACAGAAAGTATGTCAATCATGTTTCTAAAACCTTATGACCAAATTATTATCATTCATTATTACTAAAAAGACTAAGATGTGTGATTATACTAGCTCTTTAAGTCCAAGATTGTGTGCTCTGGTGGAATTTGAATTTCATTAAGATGTTAGTGTTGCTGTTATTCCTGGTATTTGTTTTTAATAAATTTTTCCTGATTTTTATAGGACTCAATGCTTCATAGAGAAAAATACATAATACTATTAAGATGAATCATCAGTACTTTGATTACTGAGAGATTAATACCTGCTAAAACAAACAAAAAAAGTTTGCTCTTTAGATATTTATGTAACCATACAAATGCATATCAACACATATGCTAATGTTGAAATTATACTTCATCGATCCTGCTTTAGTTAAATCTTTTCCCTACTAATTAATCATGTTTCTTTTTTATTCATGGTATTATACTGTAATTGTCATTATGATGAATATCGTATGCACCAAGATGTGTAAGATTTTTAATACATTTGCCAAACCACTTTCCAGGAAGGTTGTGGCAGTGTGCATTTCCAGCTGTGTGTGTTTCCATGACAGACTCAGTGGGCTCTTCTAGATGGAACGCTTGTCCAGGTTCAGATGCTCAGACCTTTGGTAGTGTCTGATGTTTTTCCAATGAAGGTCATTTCTTAAATATCAATCAGCTACTGAAATTTGTGGGGTTTGTTGCAATTTTTTTACAGCCTAAAAAGTATATAATTTGTTTCCTTTGTAGATACAATCAAGATTGGTTCTCTCAAGCAAAGCCTATAAAAAGAGAAGTAAACTTTAAGAAAACTATTAATAAGATAACTATTCATAAAGAAATTCAGGAAAATGCTGATATCTGATCCAGTAAATTAATATTAAATATATATATTTTTGTGCAGCTTAAAGTGCACATAAATATTGAGGAAAAGATTAAAGCTTCTTCCATGAAATGAGTTATTGAGATAGTACCCATGTTACTAGCACACCAGGCAGAATGTACCAGGTAGCGAGACATTGCCGTCTATTTATTACCCTCTCAATTTACAACATTCCCAGTCTATTGGCCATATGCCTCTTTATCCTTCTATGGCTTATAGGACCTGAAAGACATTTTTCCAAAGAAAACATACACGTGACTAACAGGCATATGAGAAAGATGCTCAACATCACTAATCAGGGAAAGGCAAATCAAAACCACAGTGAGATATCACCTCATTCCTATTAGACTGGCTGCTATAAACAAGACACCAAGTAAGCAGTGTTGGTGAGGATGTGAAGAAAAGGTAACACTAATGCACTGTGGTGGGAATGTACATTGGTAAAAGCACTATGGAAAGCAGTATGCAGGTTCTTCAAAAAATTGAAAATAGAACCACCATACAATCCAGCAATCCCATGTCTGGGTATTTATTAAGAAATCCAAAACACTAATTAGAAAAGATACACCTGTATGTTGATTGCAGCACTATTTACAATAGCCAAGATATGGAAGCAACCTAAGTGTCCATTGATTGATGAAATGATAAAGAAGATTTGGTATGTGTATGCAATGGAATGCTATCCTATCTAATAAAAGAGTAACATGCAAATTGACCGTACATTTGCTACACCAAATAAGCCATGCCCAAAAGCCAATCACAGGGCGATGATCAGGAGCCCAGGTCCAGAAAGGGCCTCTCGCTGAGAGGATCTTTCCAGCCCTGGGTTAGGCTGGGCCAGGCTGTGGGCGGGGCCAGCCTGTGATGGCAGGTCCCCGATCTTGGGCCCTGCGATGGCTGGGTGCTGGGCCAGGCTGTAGTCAGAAGAAAAGAGAGACACTATACACAGGAATAAACATAAAGATTACAAAATATTTCTCATCAGAAACAGTATAAGGGAGAAGATAATAGAGCAACATCATTAAAATACAAGGGGGGGAAATCCTCTCAATTTATAATTCTAGACTGAGTGAAAATATTTTTTAAATAGTTTAAAATAGTCAAAATATATTTAACTATTTTAAACTATTTTAGAAATAATTAAAATATTTTTATGTATAAAAGATTGAATTTTTTAAATCACCAGCAGATTTGTAGTGTAATAAATGTTAAAAGAAGTCCTACAAGCAGAAATAAAATTTTGCCAGATACAAATAATGCTCTATACCAAGAAATGGAAAATAAAGAAAGTATATGCATAGGAAAAAATATAATAGAAGTTTCTTATTATTGAAATATATTTAAAGATAGTTAACTATTTAAACAAATAATAATATAATGTCAGTTTTATAACATCTGTGTAAGAAAAATACATGACAACAGTAGCACAAAGATTGCCTGGGAAAAATGAAATTTTGTTACAGTGAAGTTACTATACAAGGTGTGAAGTGGTAAAATATCCACTTGAAGATAGTCTGTGACAAGTTAAAATCCTATATAATGAAGAGCTAATATGCAAATAGTCATCACATCTTCATGCCATTATGCCATAACGTCTCAAACACTCAACACTGGTGAGAAATGGGGACTAGACAGGCTACGGACTGGGAAAGGAACAAGCCACCCACTCCACGGTCCCGGATGCCAACAGCTGTGTCTGCCTCTCTGGCCTAGGAGAGGGACAAGCCGCCTGCCTCGCAGTCCTGGGCGCCAGCAGCTGCACTTGCGCCTGCGGCCCAGGAGAGGGACAAGCCGCATGCTCTGTGGTCCTAGTTGCCTGCGGCTGCCTGTGGCTGCAGCCAGCCTGAGTGAAGCTGGCCCAGGTTATGGGTGCCTATAGCTGGCCAGAGGGAGGGAAGCCTGGGTCCCAGGTGTAGGGCAAGGCAGAGGCAGTTAGGGGCAATCAGGCTGGTAGGGGAGCAGTTAGAGGTGATTAGGCAGGCAGGCAGAGGTGGTTAGGGGTGATCACGCAGGCAGTTAGAGAGATTAGGGGTGATCAGGCAGGCAGGCAGAGGCAGTTAGGGGCGATCAGTGAGGCAGGCCAGTGAGCAGTTAGGAGCCAGTGGTCCTAGATTGTGAGAGGAATGTCCGACTGCCGACAGTCAGACATCTCTGACTGCCAATAGTCAGATATCCCCGTAGGGGTTCCCTGATTGGAGAGGGTGCAGGTTGGGCTGAGGGAACCCCCCTCCTTGCATGAATTTCGTGCACCGGGCCACTAGTACAACTATAAAAAGGAATCAAATCTTGTCACTTGTGACAACTCAGTTGTAACTAAAGGGTATGTTAAGTGAAATAAGTCAGACAGAGAAAGGCAAATACTATATGATTTTACTTATATGTGGAATCTAAAAACAAAATAAATGAACAAACAAAACAGAAAGAGATTCATAGACACACATAGAACAAATTGATGGTTGCTAGAGGAGCAGAAGGTGGATGGGAAAAAAGAGATTTCTTGTTGGCTTCTTACCTAGTGTTGAATAAATAGTCTTTATTATTATGAAAACTTACTTTACTGGATTATACTTTTAAGACTTAATTTACTGTGTGTATCAATACCACTCCTCTTAGTATTATAGAAATGTTGTCAAACAATCCATATATATAAAAGACTAAATGACTGACCAAACATCCAACCAGCCAGTACATACGGCACACATTGGCAATCTATATATATTACTATATAAAAGCCTAAGCGAGCGAACTACCAGTCGCTATGATGCACACTGACCACCAGGGGGCAGACACTTAATGCAGGAGCTGCTCCCTGGTGGTCAGTGTGCTTCCACAGTAGGAGCACCACTCAGCTGACCATCAGGCGCCAAACACCGGACTCATGGCTGCAAGCACAGCTGCTGCTATGTGAGCCTCTCCCACTTCTGCAGCAGCACTACCAAGGGGTGGCAGAGGCAGGCACAGCGGGGCTGGGATGAGCGGAAGCACCACAGAGCCTGGACTCAGGCTCGGGCTCCTCCCTGGCTGCCTGACGCTTTGCACACTACTACATCCCTCGGGGGATCTTGGACTCCAGGTTTCGGCCTGATGGAGGATTGCGCCAAAATCAGCAGTCCAACATTCCCTGAAGGGTCCCAGATTGTGAGAGAGCACAGGCCAGGAACCCCACCAGTGCACGAATCCATGCACCAGGCCTCTAGTTTAAAAATAAATGTTGACTTGCACGTGCACAATACATATAAAGCTCTAGGAATGGATATTATTGCAATCCCCCATTAAATGATTTGTTACAGATCTATTATTGAAGCTACCTTTAGAAATAGTATGTCAATAGATAATATATCTAAATGTGCAATTCTTTATCTTAAAAATGAGCACATTCATAAATTAAATGAAGAAATTTTGGACATACTCAGTGGATATTTTCACACCTATTTGAGTGATGATTTCATCGATTCAATGGATGATGCCGAAAAGGAAAATTTTTCTTATCGAATTTCTTAATAATATTACTCCTTCAGGAATGCTGTGTGATAAATTAAAATTGAAAGTAGGTGCAATCATCATGCTACTGAGAACTCTTAATAGTAAGTGGGATCTTTGTAATGGTACTAGATTTATTATCAAAAGATTTCGGCCTAACATAATCAAAGCTGAAGTATTAACAGGATCTGCAGAAGCAGAGGTTGTTCTGATTCCAAGAATTGATTTGTCCCCATCTGACACTGGTCTCCCATTTAAATTAATTCGAAGACAGTTTCCCATGATGCCAGCATTTCAATGACTATTAATGAATTACAAGGACAAACTTTAGACAGCGTAGGAATATTCCTACCTAACCCCGTTTTCGTACATGCTCAGTTATATGTTGCTTTCTCTCGAGTTCCAAGAGTGTATGATGTTAAAGTTGTAAATACTTCATCACAAGGGAAATTAGTCAAGCACTCTGAAAGTGTTTTTACTCTTAATGTGGTATATAAGGAGATATTAGAATAAGTTTAATTAATTTATCAATCATTGTTATCAATGTTTTTATGTCATGTTTTTGTTGTTTCTATCATGTCTTTTGTATTTATATCATGTTATTTATTAATCAATTTACATGTAATTTTCATATACAGTTTACTAATTTTCTTTCATCTCTGATACTTCTATGACAGAGAAAGGGCAAATAGCAATATCAAAATATTCCTTCTAATTAATTTCCTTTCAATGTGCACAAATCCATGCACCAGGGAACTATATTACAGAAAAGGCTATTACTGTGGAAAAACACACACTTTACATAAGAAAATAAAAACTGTCACTGCTAAGCACCTGCCCTCCAAAATACTGTAGTTGAATAATTCCAGCAATAAAATACAGTCATCTTAGCCAGGGAATAAGATATTGATTTTTAACAGTGGGGTAAATATGTTTTATCTGTCAATACATATCAGAATCCCAGAACAGTTTATTTTCAAGCTAATTTTTCTATTTAACTCATAAATTTCAATATAATTATGATTTATCCGGGCTGAGTGCTTAATTACAAGCTCATTTCTAGTTATGTATGTTAATGTACAATTACAAGATGCTAATGCAATTATAGAATGTAATTCAGTAACACGTTCAGTGAGCAATTTATATAATCTTTTTTTAAAAGATAAGGAACTTGAGAAATTACATATTCTGCAAACACAATTTAGAAAAATCATTAAGGCCAAGTAGAGGACTTCCAGGTGAAGAGGGAAGGTAGAGATATTTTAATCCTCTTTTCCCCAAGAAAAATCACACCTCCAAGAAACAAGAAACAGAAAAATCATACTCCATCATTAATGAGTTACAATCACCATTCTGTAATTTGAGTCACAATTTAGACAGAAATCAGATTAAAGGAAAATAACAAATTATTGAGCAGAGAACTTAAATGCATGAGGAGAGGAAATGGCAAGAATTTTTTGGAAAGTAAGTATCTTTGCTCTCACAGAATCCCAGAAAATTTTAGGAATTCAGCTACCGGAAACATCAGAGGAAGGGTATAGAGAAAGACTGAAATTATATTTGATTTAAGATATTTAGGGACCCAGATTCCCATCCCCATCTGTCTAAACAGGTAATTATTTCTCCCTACTCCTGCGAGAGTTCGGAGGTTTACTGTATGAGAAAACTGAATCAGAGACGCTCCGAGTACAAGGATATGAGGCACAGAAGAGGGCAAGGGTGACATGGACTGAAAACAGGAGCTAAGCAATAATCTGCTTTCCAAATGATGGTAAACGTATGCCCACCCCACCCTGCTATTTGCCTTTAATTCCAAAACTTCAGAAGCTGGAATCATCTCCTCAGTCAAAGGGATTAAAAGATCCTCTGCAGAATCAACTGTTCCTAGATAAAGAATTACAGATATCATAGCTGAAATTTAAATAAACAAAAACCAGCTGGTCACCTGTTCACCCAGTCAGTGAAGCCCCCCAGTCTTCAAGCCTTCATTCAGAACTTCCAATCAACTTTTAGTGATTTGCTCTTTAATACAAACTGACAGCCAATGAGTACCAAACATGGAATACTTCCACAATAGAAGATGGAAACCAAGACAACAAATATGACAAAGGATCTGATTCAGGGAGATGTCAGAAAAGATAACACATTGATGAAACAAGGATAGAATTTAAAAAGAAACGAAACATCAGAGGACTTCTTGGAAATAAAAAATATATTAATTACCTAGTTCATTTGGGCTCAGTGGTTAGAGTATCGGCCAACAAAAAGGATTGTGGATTCAATTCCGGTCAAGGCACGTATCTTGGTTGCAGGTTCAATCCCCGGCCCTAGTAGGGACAAACGGAAAAAATATCCTTGGGTGAGGATATTATATACATTGGTATATAGAGATTGTGTGTGTGTGTGTGCGCGCATTTACTTTTGTAAACATACCAAAATAAAAATAGAAGTCTAAAAAATTTAATGTAGAACATTACTTGAGAAAAATATAGAACAAAAGCCTGGCTGGTGTAGCTCGGTGATTGAGTTTCGACCTATGAACCAGGAGGTCACTGTTCAATTCCTGGTCAGGGCACATACCCAGGTATGGGCTCAATCCCCAGTAGGGGACGTGCAGGAGGCAGCCGATTGATGATTCTCTCTCATCATTGATATTTCTCTCCCTCTCTCTTCCTCTCTGAAATCAATTAAAAATTTTTAATTATATAGAACAAAAAAGTCAAAGAAATAGGAACTGGAAAGAAGTTGTGCTTTTTAAAAAAAAATTAGATGTTCAGTCCATAAAGTTCATTGCTTCAATAATAAGAGGACCAGAAAGAGAAACAAAATGGTCAGGAGAAAAATAAAAAGAACTAATTAGAAAGAAATGTGTCAAAAATAATGTGTCTTTATATTGAAAAGCTTACTTGAAAAATGACCTAAACCAAGATACATTGTGGTGAAATTTTCTAATAGTTCCAGAAAGGGTTGGGGGAAGTCCTAATACAAAAAAATAAGAAAAATTTAATAAAAATGCTATCACACTTCTCAATAGCAACATGAAAGACAGTGAGGCAAAGGCTTTAAAATTCTAAAGGAAAAAGTTCTAATCTAAAATTCTATACCTAATAAGTCCAACCATCATGCAGGAAGGAAATAGCAAATGTACTTCAGGAAACTACCTAAAGATTGGCTGCACCAAAATGAAAGTAAATAAGAAAAAAGAATAAGTAGTATCTAATACAAGAGGGGATAGGGAAAGTCTTGGATGTTCAAAAATGTACAGCACACTTAACTCAGCAGTGAACAGTATATATAATACGGTAATAGTAAAAACACTGCATGAACACAAAGGGAAAGGGTGCATAAATGTGCAAAAAAATCCTCATCTATTACAGAATATCATAGATAATATATTTGCAAAGCAAGAGAGAGCAATATACACTTACTAGAGGCCCCGTGCATGAAATTCATGCACGGGGAGGTGTGTCTCTCAGCCCAACCTGCACTCTCTTCAATCTGGGACCCCTTCAAAGAGATGTCCAACTGTCCTAAGGTAGGATATGGCCTAAATGAGTAGTCAGATATCCCTCTCACAATCCAGGACTGCTAGCTCCCAACTGCTCACTTGCCTGCCTTCCTCATTGCCCCTAACCACTTCTGCCTGCCAGCCTGATTACCCCTAACCACTCCCCTGACAGCCTAATCGATGCCTAATTGCTTCCCTGCCAGCCTGTTTGCCCCTAACTGCCCTCCCCTGCAGGCCTGGTCACCCCTAACTGTCCTCCCCTGCAGACCTGGTCACCCCTAACTGCCCTTCCCTACAGGCCTGGACCCCCCAACTGCTCTCCTCTGCAGGCCTAGGCCTCCCCCCCCCCCCGCAACTGGCCTTTCCTGCAGGCTTGATTGCCCCCAACTGCCCTCCCTTGCAGGCCTGGTTTCTCCCAACTGCCCTCCCCTATTGGCCATCTTGTGTCCACATGGGGGCAACCATCTTGTGTGTTGGAATGATGGTCAATTTGCATATTACTCTTTTGTTAGATAGGATTATTAGATAGGATAAAGGCCTGGTACCTGGGTAGGGGTCAGCTGGTTTGCCCTGAAGGGTGTTCCGGATCAAGGTGGGGGTTCTCTTGGGTCATGGGGTGGCCTGGGCAAGGGGCCTGTGGTGGTTTGCGGGCCAGCCATGCCCCCCTGAGATTTATTTATCTTCTATAATTGTAACTTTGTAGTCTTTAGTGGAGGCCTGAGCCTGCCAGGGTGTGCAGAAAACTTGGCTTCCTCCATTGCCTGGGAAACCCAAGCCTCCTGCTTGCTCCATGTCCACAGCCATCTTGATTTAGGTTAATTTGTATACTCGTTCCTCATTGGCTGGTGGATGTGGCTTATGGGTGTAGCAGAGTGATGATTTATTTGCATATCACTCTTATTAGATAGGATGGTAATAGAAAATGTATGGGTTTCAAGAAATAAAACTAATGAGTTGAGAAGCATTAGCTCTGGTCACCAGGTTTTCTTTTAAGGAGAGAAGAGTGTATACAGAGTAAGAGACTCTTTTTATAATTACATGCCGTTTATTGTTATTTGAATTTTAAATCCAATTACCTATAATATAATTACATGAAAGTTTTTAAAGAGGAGGAACACGAATGCACAGTGGGGGCCAAAACTGCCTTTGTCTAAGATATCTGGATGAGAATCCTTTGAGAAGTCAAGGCTCAGAGCATAATTGAGCTGGGCAAATTCAGAGGTCACACAGTTCAATCTTCAGTTACAGATGGGGACTTGAGGCTCTAAGAGGGGAAGAGGAACATAGTTAATGTGAGAGCTGGCACTAGAGTCCAATCAGTGACTTTCTTGTTCACTCTCCATGTCTAAAAAAGAAGTAAATGGCAACATAAAGGACTAGATAATGGTTGGTGTCAGGCAAATTGAGTTTTAATCTTGGCTTTCTCACTTGTAATCTTCAACCAGCCACTTAGCTATTTTATGAAATGGGGATTAATGACACCTATGTAGTAAATATTAAATTAATCTAAAAAATAGTCATAAATACATCTAACATAAACTTTGTTTTGGGGGTATGAATAAAACATAGGCTTATTGTTTAAAAATGTGTCATATTAAAAACTAGAGGCCTGGTGCATGAAATCTGTGCACAGAGGAGGGGTGCCCTGAGCCCAGCCTGCACTCTCTCCAATTGGGGACACCTTGGAGGATGTCTGAATGTTTTGGTCTAAACTGGCAGTCAGACATCCCTCTTGCAATCTGGGACCACTGGCTCCTAACTGCTCACCTGCTTGCCTGTCCGATCGCCCCTAACTGCTTCTTCCTGTCTGCCTGATCATCCCCAGCTACCTTCCCCTCCTGGCCTGGTTGCCTACAACTGCCCTCCCCTGCAGGCCTGATCTCACCCCCAACTGCTCTCCTCTGCTGTCCAATTTGGTTCTGATTGGTTGGTTTCTATGTCAGTTAGCATCAGAAGCTCTGCCTCCTAGGCAGCCATTGGTTCGTCACAGTACCCACATTTGGTTCTGATTAGTTGGTTTCTATGCCAATCAAAGTCAAAAGCTCTGCCTCCTAGGCAGTCATTGGTTCTTCATAGCACTCAGGTTTAGTTCTGATTGGTTGGTTCCTATGCTAGTCAGTGTCACTGGGCCTATCAATGGGGCCTGATCAGAAAGACGAGGCTGATTAACAACTTGGGTGGAGGCCTGGAGAGACAGGGAGGCGCGGCTGCTGGCCAGACTGGGAGAGAAAGAGAGAGCCAAGTGCTTATCAAAAGCTGCCTCAGAAGCAACGGATCAGTCCCTGCTTCTCTCTTCAGGCCTCTCTCTGGCCCTGATTCCCAATCCCCTCAGCAGTCAGTGCTGGGGCACCACGCCTGCAGCGGAAGCAGTCAGCACTGGACTGACTTCCCATTGGTCGAGCATGAGTCGTTATTGATCGTTATGACCCAGTGTTTTTATATATTAGGATTAACATATACTCCTCATCAACATATATTCCCTATATGTTTTTTAATATACATATATTATCTTAGAGAATAATCAACATATATTTTTTTCATTCCCTAAGAATGAAAAGTGTTATAACCATTTGTCTAGGGCAGGGGTGGGTAATTTTTTTTCTGCCAAGGGCCATTTGGGTATTTATAACATCATTTGCTTAATATACACTGAGTGACCAGATTATTATGCGTTCAGAGATCATAATAATCTGGCCACTCAGTGTAATTCATTTATTATAAATTTATATTGCTATGAAAAAAAGCTCCTAGATTTATTGAATTTCAAGTCCCACCTGCAGTTGCCTTGGCAGGGCCAGACCAAATGATTTCTCGGACAGTATTCCGTCCAGGGGCCAAACGTTACCAAACTCTGATTTAGAGTCTTGTCTTGTCTAGAGGCTGCCAGTTGAAAGACATTATGAGAATGAGTGATGATTAATTTCATGTATTTACTACCATATATAACAAAGATGTGAACTGAAGTTTCTTGGCTATTCAGTTTTATTTCATGAACTTACTTGATAGGATAAATATTGTACTTACAACTTTTTATGATTTGCAGATTATTGAAGTAAAAAATTATAAGAGAAAGGCCCTTAACTTATAGTCCATGAACTCTGCAGCATATATCTGGGTAGAAAATACTAACATTTACTTTGGAATATGCATGACTTTGGCCAATAGATAAGTTTACAACTTCAATTTTTATCTTTAAATTAAAATTTGGTTTATAAAAAAAGAAAGGAATTGATATTAAGAAACTCATTATTTAAGATCACAATTTTGAATTCTTTGGATCAGTCAGTTAAATAGTTGTTGGCTATGATATCAGCTAAACATTGATTCAATTTATTTTCCCCCAGCACATTAGCCTTCATTAGATACTCATATTTGCTCTTTCTACAATTGTTACATCTATCTGATGTGTCTTATATTAATAAATATATCCTTTATGTATTATATTACAAACTCTCTGTGTCAGATGCTTGAGATGTAATTAGAAATTATATTTCATACAATACTGTGGCTAAGAATGTTTTAAGAAAATAAGTGATGTATTTATCGTCATGTTTTCCTTTGCCACTTCCTTTGTTGTGGTCAGCACATACTCCATTTCTTTTCCACATGTGGGGGTCCTAAAACTGATACCTAGAAATAATTCATTAAATAAAAATGGCCTCAGGTTCCCTCCAGCTCCAAGATGCTGGTCAAAAACATGGCATGCATGCTATAATGGAAGTGAGCTTTGGAGTCAGACTTGGATTCAGAGATCATCTGGAATGCTAGCTGGCTAGGTGACCTTAGACATGTTATTGCAGATGAAGATAATAAGAGCTACTTAAAGTAGTAAATGAAGGGGACAAAATTAAATAATGAAATCAAGAAAAAAAAATATTTAAAATTTTGACATCTGACAGATCTTCAATAAATGCTCATTCCCTATGCAGCTTTAATTTCAGAAGGAGTGTACTTATAAAGAGTAGTTATCTAGGATGGAGGGCCCACCCTGTCTGAGTTAGAATCCTTAATTCATTGTGTGAGCTAGAAGTTATGTAACCTCTCTGGGCCTCAATTTTCTCATCTTAAATAGATGTTTGCACACCCATATTTATAGCAGCACTATTCGCAATAGCCAAGATGTCCATGGACAGAGGAATGCATAAACAAAATGTGGCATACATATGTAGGGAAAATGGAATATTATTCAGCCTTTAAAAAAAAAGAAATCCTGCCGAGACCGGTTTGGCTCAGTGGATAGAGCGTCGGACTGCGGACTGAAGAGTCCCGGGTTCGATTCCGGCAAGGGCATGTACCTTGGCTGCGGGCACATCCCCAGTAGGGGGCGTGCAAGAGGCAGCTGATCGATGTCTCTCTCTCATCGATGTTTCTGACTTTCTATCCCTCTCCCTTCTGCTCTGTAAAAAATCAATAAAATATATTTTAAAAATAAATAAATAAATAAATAAATAAATAAATAAATAAATAAAAAGAAATCCTGTCATAGGATACAACATGCATGAACCTTGTAGATGTTATGCCAAGTGAAATAAGCCAGGCACAAAAAGACAAACATATGATCCCACTCATATGAGGTATCTAAGGCAGTCATACACATAAAACAGAAAGGAGCTTCATATCCCCTGTGAGTCATATACATTAGCCATATAACTTTGAGTTTAAACTTATACAATTCCTACATTGACTTAATTTATAGTTTGGATTCAGTTGTTACTATTGACAGAGCATAGAAAATGAACCAAATTTTTGACTTTTGTATTCCCTGCCACTACAATAATACTGGTACATAGGAAATGCCCAGTGATTATTGAATAAATGAATGAATGAATTATTCAGTTTCTAGAACTGTAAGTAGTAATTATAGACTATTAGTGATTAAAAAGAAAGAATAACAAATTTCTCAACAAAATCACTGAACTTTATGTTCCTACCAGATGTTTCATGATTTTTCACAGCATATTTCTTTTAATAAGAATTAAAATACAAAAATTGATATGGCTAATATGAATTTTCAAGCTTAAATCTATAGGTTTTCCATCTCTGTTTTAACAAATTACCACAAACTTGGCAGCTTAAAATAACATAAAGTTGTTAGCTCACAGCTCTATAGGTCAGAAATCTAGGTGGGCTCAATTAGTCTTTCTGCTCCGAGTGTCATTAGATTAAAGTCAGGCATAGGCTTGGTTTGGCTTTTTCCTGAAGGGATAATCAATCTACTTCCAGGATCATTTCTGGTTGTTGGTAGAATTCAGTTCCAGTGGTTGTAGGACTAAGGTTCCTGTTCTGTTGCTGGCTCAGCTGGGGTCATTATCAGCTTCTATAGAGCTACCCACGTCCCCCGGCTCATGTCCTCCTCATCCTGAAGGCCCGCATTGGTGGCCCAGGTCCTTCTCTTTGATTTGTCTCATTTCTCCTGCTACAGGAAACAGGCTGAATAAGTTCTGTATTTTCAGACATCGTGTGATTTGATTGAGTCCACTTATGTAATCCAGAACAATCTTGTTATTTTAATCTTACTTTCAGCTGAAAAGAAAAATAAACCTTTTTTTTTTTTTTTGTCTTGTCAGGTTCTAGGACATCTTGGAGTGATCATTATGCCAACCACACCATGCCTGTCTTTTTTGTTTGTTTGTTTGTTTCCTTGCAGTTTATCTGTTTATATAACCATGCCATTTCTCCTTTAGAATATTCCAGTGTGGATTCTGCTGATCACATTCCCCTGATTTTGTTTCACATATTTGTTTCCTATATTGTCTAGGAATTGGTAGTTAGATCTGATTACAGCAGCATAATCGGATCAGGTTCACTTTGGGGTTAGACCAACCACATCTTAGGTGGTGGTGGGTTCTATCTGCAGGCACTTATTTCAGTAAGTCTTATTTCAGTAAGAATTGTGAAATGTTGATGTTCTAATGTTATCATTCTGCCTTTATTTTTCTTCAGCAACTATTCGGTTACCCTGAGATGTCGTTCACATAGGAAATGCCAGATAAAACTTGTTTCTTTTGTAATATTTTTCAGTTTTCAAAGTGAGTTGGTTATCAACCAACAGTAAAGTTAGTGTTTTTTCCAGTATGATTATTGATTCATCCATTTAATATTTAAAATACTACAGTCCATTGCAGTTATTATTGTTACTGATGCTCCAATATTCCCATCTTTGTTCAGTGGGAGCTTCTTTGATTTGGCCCCTGAGTCTTTTTGACAAAGCTTCAGTAGTATTGATAGCATCCATTTTTTCAGTATAACAAGCTGTTCCAGCTCATCTTGTGAATTTCCTGCCTCATCAGCTATTTCTCCATGGAGCTCTAAATTCGTTGAAAGGAAAATGATATTTAAATTACCACAATCTAGGTACTAGGAATGGTCATTGTTCCTGGTTTTGGCCTTCGTTTCTAGGCTTTTTAGTGGTCTGAGCTAGGCAATACTGTGAGTTTTTGTTTGTTTGTTTTTAGCAAGTATCATACTGATACTTCCAATTTAAATTCAGGATGATGGGATTTGAACTTAGCCTCATTTATTCATCATATATTTTCTTTCTTAAGCAAAAAGAAAATGTTTCCTAATGACATCAGCATATTTCTTTTGTTATCCCACTATATACCCATCCTATCTAATAAAAGAGTAATATGCAAATTGACTGTACTGCCACTACACCAACAAGCCAAAGGAGCAAATATGCAAATAAACCCCAACCAAGACGGCTGTGGCCACTGAGAGCAGGAGGGAAGCTTGGGTTTCTCCAGCAATGGAGGAGGCCAAGCTTTCTGCCTTTCCTTGCCCATCTATGCCTCTACTCCAGGTTACAAAGTTTCAATTATACAAGGTAAATAAATTCCAACAGAAATGGCTGCTGCCATGGAGCGAGCAGAAGGCTTGGCTCTACTCTAGGCTACAAAGTTTCTATTGTAGAAGATAAATAAATTCCAGATATCAGGGCCTCCACTTGGGTCGGTGGGGCATGGCCAGCCTGAAAACCACCACAGGCCCCTCACCCAGGCTGCCCCACACTCCAAAGGAACTCTGATCTAGGACACCCTTCAGGGAAAACTAGCTGGCCCCCACCCATGCACCAGGCCTCTATCCTATCTAATAGAGTAATATGCAGATTGACTATCAATCCAATACAGCTGCCCCATGTGGTCAAAGATCCTGTCCCCATATGGACACAAGATGGCCACCACAAGATGGCCAGCAGAGCAGGGCAGTTGGGAGGAACCAGGCCTGCAAGGGAGGGCAGTTGGGGATGATCAAGCCTTCAGGGGAGGGTAGTTAGGGGTGACCAGCCCAGCAGAGGAGGAAAGTTGGGAGTGACCGGGCCATTAGGGAAAGGCAGTTGGAAGAGACCAGGCCTGCAAGGGAGGGCAGTTGGGGATGATCAAGCCTTCAGGGGAGGGTAGTTAGGAGTGACCAGCCCAGCAGAGGAGGAAAGTTGGGGGTGACCAGGCCAGTAGGGAAAGGCAGTTGGGAGGGACCAGGCCTGCAAGGGGGGGCAGTTGGGGATGATCAAGCCTGCACAGGAGGGCACTTGGGGATGACCAAGCCAGCAGAGGTGGGAAGTTGGGGACAAACAGGCTGGCAGGGGATCGGTTAGACATCAATCAAGCTGGCAGGGGAGTCGTTAGGGGGTGATCAGGCTGGCAGGCAGAAGCAGTTAGGGGCAGTCAGGAAGGCAAGCAGGTGAGGAGTTGGGAGCCAGCAGTCCTGGATTGTGAGAGGGATGTCCCAGATTGGAGAGGGTGCAGGCTGGGCAAAGGGTCACCCCCCCCCCATCCCGTGCACGTATTTCATGCACTGAGCCTCTAGTTAAAGTTATAAAAAAGCAGTTTGAGAATTTTGCAACATTGTTTTTCATTTAATAATATCTTCCACAGCCATGTATATATTCCTTATTTCTTTTTAGAGCTGCAGAATACTTACTTAATCGTGTTTATTCATCAGTCCTCTATCTGTGGGAAATTGGCTAATTTTTATTTTATTGTTATTTCAAATGTTGCCTCAATGAATAAATCTTTTTTATGTCTTTTGCCAATGTGTCTCTTGAACAAATGTTTGGATAACAAATTAAGCATATAATTTTTTTTCCCCACAGCCTGACCCATAGAGTGGCATTAATTTTTATGAATTTTGTTATTTGAATAGGAGATAAGTAGTATTCTAAAAGTAATTTAAATATTTTCTTCCCTTATTTTGAGCATTATTAAGTGATTTTGCTTTAAAACCTATTTGAAAATATTTTTGTGTGTATGTGAACTGTCCAAATCTCTTACTCATTTTATCATCAGATTTTGGGCTTTGTGTTTGTTTCAGAAGCTTATTATACATTAGAGATATAAACCTTTTGTTTATGCTATAAATTGTAAATCTTTTCACTTTGTGGTTTGGCTTTTTACATACAGTTTTGAGGGGCTTTGTGCCATTTAAAAGGGTTTTTAAATTTTTTCACTCTGTCATGTTTATTAACCTTCCCCCTATTGCATGTGGATTTTTAGACATAAAAAAGTATTTCCCACTCCTCTACACTATGGAGGAATTCACTCAAGTTTTTTGCTTTGTTTTGTTTTTCTTTTAAATCGCTAATTTATTTGAAATTATGTGTGGTGAGAGAAAAGTGTCTAATTTTATTTTTACAGCTATCAAATTAACCCGACATCACTTTAAGTGAAAAGCACATCCTTTCTCTAGTGGTGGGAAGTGCCTCCTTGGTTGCCTGCTAAAGGTCCCTGTTTACATGGTTTCATTGATCAGTACCTCCTCATTTTTTGCCTGTTATTTCTGACCTGCATTTGATGACAATGGAAATTAGAAGTATATAATGCAATAGAACCTTTTAGACTAAAATGCATCCTATAAATATTGCTTAGATTGAGTTGTTTTGTTTAAATGTGGGAAATAAACTCCTTTGCATGTAGCAATGGAAGTAAGAACCAACAGTAAAGAGAGATGTATAAAAGTAAATTGTCTAAACTTTTCTGTAAGAGCCTTAAGAGGGTTTTGTGAGGAAGCAGCCTGATGCAGTTAATGCCTGAGGTCAGGATCCTGTCCCTTAGGAGTTGCTTTGTGTGAGGTTCAGGGTTCAGAGAACAAAGACACAGAGAGTCAGGCCAGTCAAAAGGAAGAACTTTTAACCTTGCACTCCTGGGGAGATTCACCGGTCCAGAGGATAGGGCCTGAGAAGTCGTGCTGGGCAGGAGCCGAGACACTTTTTTTATACAGGTGTTCAGTGAGGGCAGAGGACCATGAGCTAAGGGCAGGGGTTTCTAGGAATGGAGCCAATATCTGCACCACCATTTGCCTGGAGCACTGGTCCGTTACTGGTTCCAGGAAAGGACCAGCATCTGTGTCGCCATCTGTCTTGTGCACTAGTCTGTTATCTGCGTCACCATCGGTTGTTTGCATTGATTTCTGCAATTCCTTTGACCTAACACTTTGCTGTGGGCACTCTTAATTTCCTGGAGCCTTAGTTTCCTCACTTCAAACATGCAGATAATAAAATCTTTCAGGGGTGTCGTGAGCATAGAAAGATTTGCATGCAGTGGTTCAGCCTAGAGCCAGTACATAATGGGACCTTAGTGAGTGTTGGTTCTCTTCTTTCTCCCTCCAGGGAGAAATGCCTCTATAATTTTTACTCTGAGATTTTCTCTAGCTATTCATAAAAATAAGAACTAGCCTTATTTTGCTTTGCAAACCTGATTAAATAAAAAGGGCAGATGAAAAATCAAGTCTTTACTCTTCCCAACTAACCCTGTAGCTGCTGCCTTCCCTGGACAGCAGCCTTTCTGGGTTCTACTTTCAGAGTGAAACAGAAAAAGTGAGTTGACAACAATTATAGGGATTGTTGACGTCTGTGTAGTTGATGGAGGCTTAGAAGAGGAGAGAATTCAGGAAAAGGATGAGAACAGAGAGATTTTACTTCTCTCTTCCTAGTACAGCATTGTTTTTGGCCTTCCAGTTCAAAAGGGGAATCTGGGTTATAACATATCACATTCAGAAATTTCCAGAAAATTGTCTCTTCATCCTGAACACCCCTGCATGCCCTGAAGTTTAGAGATCTGTCCCTAGAAAGGACAATTATAATGAGATACAATTTGCTTCTGTCCAGAATGAATTGGAAATGTGAGCATTTTTTTAGACAAAACGATTTATCTTTCAAGATTCCTACATCTGATCTTCTTTTACTAGTATATAGTCTTATTTTGCTTTGTTTAGCCTAATAATTTTCAAAATTCCCTACTATATTTTATAACAGTATGTGTGTGTGTGTGTGTGTGTGTGTGTGTGTGTGTGTATACATTTGAAACATTTGAAAATCATTTTTATTTTTTTGATGGAAGGAAAATTGATTCAGGTGCCAACAACTGGAGAAGATGGCAATCTCATGCCTTAACAACTATCTTTTTGAAAATCATTTTAATTTAAGAGTTATTTTTTTCCAAAAGTCTAATTATGACTTTAATTTGTAATTTTGTTTCTTTTTAAATAAACACATCTAAAGTAGCTTATGTAATTCATCATTCAGTGTTAAGAATTGTTATAATATGAATGTGAAAAGGTGCTATAAAATAGGATTTAATAAGTTTTTGCACTGCACTGATTATATAGCAAATATATTTTATTAATTTTTGCATCAGAATTATGACATGTCATGTTAAGCCTAGTTTTTAGTTGAGAACACTACGGCCCAAAGAAGCTGAATTTTAAGTGGCCCAACTCGAGTTCTAGACTAGAAGAAATTCTTATTTCAATGTCGTGTTTTCATACAATGCTACAACTGAACTAAATTCATAAAAGCAAGAGCACTAGTTTATACATGCATACATATTATATTTTCCATCACATCAGATTTTCTACTAAATGAATTTTATGTTTCATTTGCAATATTCCACTTTTAATTTTTCAGTCTTGCTTAATTTTCTTAATATGAATAGCTAGCTAGTTCTTTGGTGTGTCCACCTAAGAACTATTATGGAATAATATTCTGGTAATTTGAAATCTCTTGAGGATCAGTCCTCACAAAAAGTATCTTTGAAAGGCACAAAAATAGCATTTTTAGAACTTGGTGCTAAGGTCTGGTTCTGTTTTCCAGGTGGCATTGCATGCCTGTGGAGTGGCAACAGACATGGTGATTGAACACTGCCTCCAAACACGGGCTGCCTTCGTCACGTGCCCTTGCTGTTACGGTTTCATTCAGAATACCTCCAAGTTTAATTTTCCAAAAAGGTGAAAGTCAGTGTTCTATTTAAGGCACCAATATGGGGATTAAACGAATGCACACAGCTCTTTTGATATAAAGTTGTAATGAGACTTCAGTTTTCAACTCTTTTCCTCTGTCCACAATGGCAAGTACTATTTATAAGTTTTACAAGGAAGAGAGAGTCTCCTCGATGTCTGCCCTTGATTTTTCTCCTGGATCAAGCTCTTGCAGAGATTTAGAAGCAAGTTTAGGAGTCTGACAACTAGAAGTCTTACAGCTGCGGCACTTCTCTGTGTACTCCTGAATGGAGCTCACTCCCTAGGAGAGGCAGGAGGTGTGGTGGTTAAGTGCTTAGGTCCTGGAAGTATTTCTCCTGGTGCAGATATTGGCTCCTCATTCTGTTATAAGTTGTTTCACCTCAAGCAATTTACTTAAACTCTCTTTGCCTACATTTTCTTATCCACAAAATGGAGGTTATAATAGTAAATTACCTCAAAGTTTTTGAGGGAATTGAGTGATATATATGTAAAGCCATTTGAAGACACCATAGAATTAATACTCAATAAATATAAGCTGTTGCTAGTTAAATACTGCCCATGGGTGGTGTTAAGTAGTCTGCAAGTTTGACAGCCATTTTTGCAGTGCTTCTTATCGCACACTAGAGACCTGGTGCGTGAAAATTTATGCACTTGCGGGGAGAGTCCCTCAGCCTGGCCTGTGCCCTCTCACGGTCCGGGACCACTTGGGGGATGTCCACCTGCTGGCTTAGGCCCGCTCCCCTAGGAATCAGGCCTAAGCTGGCAGTCAAACATCCCTCTGGCAGTCCTAGAGCCCTTGGGGGATGTCCGACTGATGGCTTAGGCCCAAGCAGGACATCCTTAGCGCTGCTGAGGAAGTGGGAGAGGCTCCTGCCACCACCACTGCGCTTGAAGCTATAAGCCTGGCTTATGGCTGAGGGGAGCTCCCCCTGTGGGAGCGCACTGACCACCTGGGGGCAGCTACTGCATTGACCCCAAGTGGGCAGTATGCATCATAGCAGCTGATCATTCTGCCGTTGAGGTCAATTTTCATATTACCCTTTTATTATATAGGATAGTGGGGGTGACATTCTAATTCTCATCACTTTAACTCAGCCTAATGGAGGGCCACTCCTTTGGTGTGAATGACATTACACTCTCTGAGCCACAGTTATTGAGAATCATGCCAGTCAATTTAACTATAGAACAGATTCAATATGTTAGTTTTGGAAGTTTATCCTATAATGTGTCAAAAATGATTTCTTGATCATTTGCATCATTACTTTTAAAAAATCTTTTAAATTTATTAGTATTTATACTTAAGAGCTTCTTGTCTACGTAATTTTGAGTTAAAAGTACAAACAATAGCCTTCTTATTTTTGTCTTCTATTGTTTTGTTCTTTACTACAATTTGCAACTAATTGAGAAAAAATAAAGGAACTCTGGACAAGCCAAAAATAGACTATAACTTGCAGCTTGTTTAATAACTGAAATTTCATTTTATTTTAATTCTACTTAAATAAAATGCATATTTTATAACCCACCAATATATTTAAGGCTAGCAATAAAAAGATTCTTAAGAATGCTAATTTGAGTTGCTCATCCTGCAGTCTCACTTAACTGATTTTGAAGTCTGAGATTAATATCTGCCAATCAAATCTCTAGATATAGTGATATTTGCCCCCTCTATCATTGGAGAACCACTCCAGGGTCACTATCCCCCTGACCTAATCACTCCAGGGCCAGGTAGCAGACAACTAGGGACAGCCCATATGCCCCAAAGATGCTCACATTGTTCTTATTCAGACTAGCCAGTCCTGAGCTTGTGCACCCTGCCTCGCCATGCCTTCCCAGGGAATCTGCAGTAAAGCCTCATTACCTCTGCCTTCTGGCCCCTAGTGCTTCCCCAGTGGGCCTGCATCATTACATGTCATCCCCTCCTCCTGGGAACTGTGAGGAATAAACTGTATTTTTAATGGCAGCCCCCTCCTGATCTGTTGGACCCTCTGCACCTGACTAACAATAAAAGTTACATTTTAAAACAGATTAAATCTGTGGGCACTCATGCTGGGAAGAGGAAAAAAATGATTGTGCTTCTCTAATAGTGTAAATAATCTTTGAAATAATTTGTAATCAATAACAGATTGATGGTATGTTTTTGCCTTTATATAAAGTCATTTCAAATTGGCATGGTTTTTAATTCCGGATAGCATTACATTCACTTTAGATAAAATATATTTTTATTTATAATTTAAATAAAATTTTAGTTCCTTTAAGACTATTTCTACTCTTAATAGTTGGTATTTAAATTACTCATTTCTTTCTCTTTTCTATTTCAGTGAACAATTTAAGAAAACTTTATCATACAAGGTAACCTTTAAAGATCTAAATGTATTCTTAATGTGCTTTTATCTTTTTATATATTTTCCTATAAGATATCTAATAGATTATATAATCTATAGTTATATTTTAATTACTCAAGAACATCTAATGTGGATTTTCTTTTTGAAATCAAGGTTAATCTTTACATAGTTGACAAGTTTTTGTAAATGGTCTAAGCATTTATCCTGGTTGCAAGCCAACTAGTTAGCCATCCATAGTCTTATGGATGCTGAGAGAAGACAGGAGACTCCTGTGTCAACGACAAACACAGCTATTGCTCACAGTGATAGGGGTAGCCAGACTATCATTTTTGCACTGACTTCCTGAGGTTCAATGCCTACAAGGCAGCACAGAAAGAGCCAGGTAACACTTATACACACACACTGAATTGCATTACAGGAAAAGAAACCTGAGCTTAGGAAACCCCAAAGTTTTAAGATGTAATCTTTAAGGAAGAATGCCTGCCCTTTACTTTGAAAGGAGACATTATATAGTTTCTGAGACTCTTTCCTATATAAACATCTTTAAAAGGATAATCTGGAAGAGCAACAAAATTATCGGTAAAAGTAAATATTTTAGGTTTTGCCAGCCACTTACAAACCTCCCACATATTCTTCAGTGTCCTTGTCTTTGTTGTAAGTTTATAACCCTTTAAAAATGTAAAAAATAACCTTAACTTTTGAGCCACACAAAATTGGGTCATAGGCTAGATTTGGCCTGTGGGCCATAGTTTGCCAACCCCTGATCTGAAACAAAGGCAGTGCTTCTGCTCACAGACATGAAGAAACACAGGAGCCCCTCAGAGAATTGTTTCCCAATTGCAGTCAGCATATTAACACAGTTCTGAGTTGCCAACCTGAGCAAAACAGTTTCCAGTTTTCTTTCTTTTTTTTAATTTTTTTTTCAATTATAGTGGACATATCACAGTAGTTTCAGGTGTTCAACCTGTGATTAGATAGTATATAACTTACTAAGTAATCATCTTGATAAATCTTGTACCCATCCAATACCAGGCATAGTTATTAGAATATTACTGACCATATTCCCTGTGCTGTATTTACATCCCCATGACTATTCTGTTACTACCAATTTGTACTCCTTACTCCCTTCACATTTTTTACCCAACCCCTCCCACCTGTTGATCATCAAAATGTTCTTTGTATCTATGAGTCTGTTTTTGTTCTGCTTGTTTGTTTTTTACATTCAATTATTGATATCTCTTTATTGCCATTTTATTGTTCATGTTTCTCTCTCTACTACTACTAATACTTGTCTGAGAAGCTCTTTATATGTCCTTCAATTCTAAATGATAGCTTTGCTGGGTAGCGTAATCTTAGTTGTAGGTCCTTAGTTTTCATCACTTTGAATATTTCTTTCCACTCCCTTCTGGCTGCAGTTTCTGTTGAGAAATCAGTCTTATGGGAGCTCACTTGTAGGTAACTAACTGCTTTTCTCTTAAGACATGCTCTTTGTCTTTAACCTGTGGCATTTTAATTATGATGCATGTTGGTGTGGGCCTCTTTAGGTTCATCTTACTTGAGACTCTCTGCACTTCCTGGACTTGTATGTCTATTTCCTTCACCAGGTTAGGAAAATTTTCTGTCATAATTGTTTTAAATGGGTTTTCAATTTCTTCCCCTCTTTCTTCTCCCTCCTGCACCCCCATGATGCAAATATTGGTACATGAGAAGTTGTCCCAGAGACCACTACAGTATCCTCATTTTTTTTTATTCTTTTTGCTGTTCTGATTGTGTGTGTTGTTTTTTTGTTTTGTTTTGTTTTTGCTTCTTTATATTCCAAATCACTGTTTTGATTCTCAGCTTCATCTGCCCTTTTGTTGATTTCCTGTAAATTACTCTTCATTTCAGTTAGTGTATCCATCATTTCTGACCCTTTCTTTTTTATTGTTTCCATCACCTTTTTATGCAATTTAATATCTCTCTAAGTTCATCTACAGTTCCCTTAAATTCATCAAGCATCCTAATAACCAGCATTTTCAACTCTGCATCTAGTAGATGGCTAGCATCTATTTTGTGTAGTTCTTTTCCTGGAATTTTGTTCTGTTCTTTCATTTGGGACACATTTTGGCCACCTCCCTGTGTTTGTGTTTATGTATTAGGTAGAGCTTCTGTATCCCCTGAGCTTGGTAGAGTGGCCTAATGTAGTAGGTATCCTGTAGGGCCCAGTGGTACAGCCTTCCCATTCACTGGCACTGTGCACTCAGGTGCCCCCCCAATCACCGTGTGGACTGTGTACACACTCCTCTTGTTGAGTTTTGATTTCTGTTAGCACATCAGTGGGAGGGATTTACCACCAGGATAATCAGCTACAAGGACTGGTTGTGACCACCATAGAGGATCAACTGTACAGGGGCCTGCTGAGCCAACCCCCTGAGTTTGTCACTGTGGAGGTGGTCGGTGGTGCTTTGATGTAGTCTGAAGCTGTACACCTGGTATGCTGGCTCTGGGGTCTCTCAGGAGGTGTAGTCCAAGGTCAGCCACCACCTGTGTTCTTCCCAGAGCCACCCGGCATGAGCTACAAAGCAATCTGCAGATGGCTGCTTCTTGTGCTGGGCTTTGAGGTTGGAGGTGTCCAGGAGAGGCCAAGCTGAAAGTCAAAGCCAGCTATTGCTATTGCTGGGCCAGGAGCCATTTAACAAGAGGTACAGGGCATGCTGAGGCCAGATGCTGTGTTTTAAAAAAAATTTTAGGAAAGTCTGAAGCATGAGCCAGGACATGCTATTCATATGGGAAAGCCACTGAAAACAGCATGGGTGGACCTACAAGTTGGTGAGGTGGTGTATCAGGGAATCACCAGACCAGGATGAACAGTGAAACCCAGTTTGATGGAGACTCCGATATAGTGCCCTCCTCCCAATTTTTATCCACCACACATGGGTGTAGGACTAGCCTATTTTGAGTCTCCAACCCTCCTACCAATCTTGATTTGGCTCCTTCTTTATATCTTTAGTGGTAGGACTTTCATTCAGGGAGATATCAGGCAGTTCTGAATGATAGCTGTTCTGTATTTTAGTTGTATTTTGATGTGGTTATTGGAGGATGCAAGTATAGCACTTACCTATGCCACCTTCTTGACTAGAAGCTCCAGTTTCTAGCTTTGTGAACATCACTGTTAACTAATTAAATGATTAATAGCATGACATAATACAATCTAAGAAATCATCATATTTGAGAGATATACATAAATAATCCTATTAAAATTTATAAATTAGATTGTATTTTTAGTTTAGTTATTTTGACTTCTGGCAAAAACTCACCAAAATATATAGTATCATTTTATATATCAGCCTTGCCTTCTAGGAATTTTACCTTCTTCTCTTTCCAACGGTGAAATAGGCGCAGTGACCTAAAAATGTTCATTCTACCACCTTGGCATCTATATCTCCTTCACCTCTACTTCAATGCTCAGCTCCAACCCTGTCTTCTACCTCTCACCTCTCCCAACCCCTCACTTCTGCCCACCCATAAACACAGAACCTATGGAGAAGAGAGACACTTCGTGTTCATGTTTTCATTCAGAGCCAGCACTTTTCTCATCTTTGCCTACTGGATTTAGGTTTTCATATCCTGGGGGACTATAAGATTTGGGGCAAAATTAGTATCCCAGGACATTTATTTTCATAAGATTCAAAACACCTCACCTTTCTCTCCCAAGACCCTGCCAATACAATAGAAAATGAATTGGAAAATAAAAACCAGAGCCTTGTTCTAATCCCTCCTTGAGTGATGCTAGGTAAAGCAAACTAAGAGAATGTATAGCAAAAGCCTGGGGAAGTAAAGTCGGGTGCCACAATCTTCCTGCCTAGAAAGGAAAGAAATATTCCTAGAGGTAAAAGACACGGGGCATCCAGGCTCTTCCAGAGAGCAAAAATCTCTCTGCTGCCGAATTCATCTTTATCACCTCTTTCTCCCACACTCCGCAAAGCCGCTTGGCCACCAGCCTTTCTGAGGTGGGTCTCAGATGTAAATGCTCTACAGAGAAGTATTCTTGAATACTATGGCAAGATGGCATCTCAGTATTTCCTAACTTAACCATGATGGGTAGCCTGGCAGACAGAACTACATGGACTTAGTGCCCCAATCTCTTGAGAGTCACTTTGGAAATGTTCTCCTCCATGTTCAATTAGCCAACAGAGTAGGTGAGTACCTACTGTGTGCCTCACCCTTTCAGACTTTAACTTCTACAAGGCGAACACATACACAGATAATTGTAATATTTGTGTATGGGTGGGGCTTATCAGGACAAGAGAAACAAACCTCATTTGAGGTTGTGATTGCCTCAGTATTACCTATATATCTATATTTGAAATGAATCTTAATTTACAAATATTATGAGGATAAAGGGCATGCTTTTTCTTGCCTTTTTGTCATGTTATATAATTCTAAATTCTCCTGCCCCTTTTTGACTTATGGAAACTTAAAAAGTTATTTATTTGAGCCATCTTAGTACTCTAGACATTGCCACTAAATCTTTCAGTGAGCATTGAAATGTTTTTTTCAAAAACATTAAAGTTGAGAAAAAAATTAAACCTTCTAAAAGACCTAGTATTGCACTCATTTTAATTATTGTATTTAAAAATGGAGGATGCAAATTGAATGTACAGAAGACCATGGAGACAAATGATGAAGCTGAGTTCCACCATTGGCTAAGCTGATAGGTGAGATCATTTACACAAGAAGAAAATGCAGCCGTTCTGAACGCTGTCCTGGGAGCACCGCAGTCTTCTTGACTGCAAGGAATCACTCACCTTTGTCTACTTGCGGGTTTAAGAGTGCGGTGCAGACTCATCGGCTCTCATCCCTTTAAAGCCCTCTTCTCTGTTTTATTAATGCACCTTTCCTAACATTGTTAAGCAGAAGCAATAATTTCCCTCCCATTCCTTCAGATCCACTTTATGGTTCTTCTTAAAGCAGAAATAGGTATACCTCCTGCAGCATTTGGAGTGAGAGGAGAGAGAGTGAGCCAGGAAAGAGTGGGGAACTGAGCAAAGGGTAGGGAGCGGGGCAGGGGGGAGTAGCCAGCACTCTGCTGGGTATCTGGAGAAATACAGAAGCCACAGTGAACCTCTGCAGTATTTCCTTTTCTTCTGGTAGTAGGAAGAAATGCCACTTAGAATGTGTTCTTGAAGCCATGTTTCTGAAATTCAAATTTTATTAAAGGAAAAGTTTAAATGAATTTTATTTAGGTCTTCTAGTTTAACATTCTATCATCACCAATTGTAAGTATATTTCTGCTAAAAGCAGCTGTGTTAAATGGCCCTAAGCATCTTCCCTGCCTCTATTCCTGAGACAGCTCTTCAGATGTAGAGCTGTCCATCTGAGGGGAAACAAGGTTCTGAGCACTTTTCTGACAATGTGCTCATTTCAAAAGTACTATTTGTGCAGCGCTTTATTCAGTGAATGTAGAACTCTACAAAAATGAGGTAGTTTTTTAAAATATGTTTAATTTTGAAGCAAAGGTTAAAACACATCCACATTCTATTGTCTTTTCTTTTAGGAACACATGATCCTGTGCCGATTTGCAGATCAGACAGCTGTCCAGCTTCCACCCCAACGAAGGCTTGTAGGTATGTGTTTCACCACAGCTGCTGAGTAGATTACGTACTCCAGGCCTACCAATGACTGGAGTGACGCTACAGGAAAAATTGGTTCATTTACCAACAAGGAACTAAAGGTTATTTCCCCCAGAAACCTTAATCCATATTGAAAAATGCCTTGCAATAATAACAACATTTTATTTCGTTTTTGTTAATAATACTTTTAAATTAAATACATTTTTAATGTTTGTGCATTGAGAATTATTATGTTAGATCTTTCTTACTGTTATGAACAAACTGAAGGACCTACCAAAAGCCCCATAAGAAAATACAAAAGATCAACTATGCACACCAAAATTGATGGATTAAAAACGTATAAACAAAGATGATAATATTGTCCTCAAAATAAAAGATATGCTTGTACATTATTAATCATAGACCAATATCTTTGACATTTATAATGTTAAATATTAGCTAAATAGAAACGCCTACAATGGCATTTTAAGTGATAAATTTCTCCAAGACTTTGCTTTAGAAAAAGAAATGACATTTAGAAGAACAATAGCAGCTAATAATTATTGAACATTTAAGCACTGTGCTGAGTGCCCCTCACCCAGTATCTTAGTAAATTCTTATAAAAATACCTATGGAGTGTGTACATGCTATTATTTATATTTTAGAGACAAGAGAACTGAGATAAAAACTTGTCCAGCCTCCTTCATCTGATAGATGTCAGAGTCACCCTATAAACCCAAATTATTTGATTCTAGACATGAAGCTCTTGTCCATTTTTGCCCACCAGTGATGGAGTCCAAAGTTAGGCTTATAGTGATTGAGTAGAGTCCAAACTAGTCTTAAAAATTATTTAGAAAAGCTCCACATTGGAGACCATGCTGGTCTGGAAAACAGATTACTATTTCTTTGGCAGAATGCCAGATGTAGTCGTTAGCTTTCATTCAGGGGCCATGTTATATGAGAACTAGTTACCATTAAACTACAGTCAAAGTCAGCATCGCAAGATATGGAGAGGCATTTGAGACTTGAAGCTGAAGGAACAAGTGATTTCCTTCTCTTTCTCACACTCTGGCGCATAAACATATGGAAAAAGCTTGCTCCTTCCTGCCTGCCACCTCCTCTCTTTCTTTTCCCCTCTTCCTCCTCCTTTTCCCATTCCAACACTTTGAGTTAGTTGAATGTACATTTAATGTACAGTCCAATATATATACTGAGGTGTAATTTACATATATATATATATATATATATATATATATAGATAGAGAATTACATATTATAACTTCACTAGACTCAGTGAAGACATCACTGGTGTGATGGGTGGGGGTGCACATGGTCATGTTTCAGGCATTAAACCGGAAGGGACTGGCTGGTTAAGGACAAAAAGCATTTGGCGTGATCACTGGTATGAAGGGCAGGAAAATTAGGTTCAAAGTAAGACTCCATTAAATGGCTACATCTGTGCTTTGCACTGGTCATACTTTTGTTCTGTGAACATTTTAGTAAGCTTCCCAGACCCTAAAAGGTAGACTTCCAACAACTGGATTTCAGTTGTGAAGATACTGCCTCAACATGTGAACACATGAGATTCTTCTCTGTAATGGAAAGGGGAAAAGTAACTGGACAGGGATCAAAGCCAAGTCTAAATGAGCTGTGGTAGAAACCCAGGGTGGGTGCTGAAGGAATGTGGAATATCCCATCTGACAGAAAATGTTTCATTTAAATTGAAAAGTAGATGGAGGTGGGAGGGCATTTACAGAAGTCTTTTCTTAAGGGGGAAAAAGTTAGCTATATGGCTGTTGATAAAGAGGGGGTGATTTAGCTTAAATGGAATTATAGACATCTTTTTTATATATCACTCTAACACAGTTTATCTTTTTTTGGAATAAGCCTTTTAAGGAAAATATACAAAATATTTTAAAATGGAATCTCTGGCTGCAGTTTTTCCCTACTGATTTCACCAGTTTTTCTGTGAGGCTTTTCTATCTTCCACAGAAGATCTGTTCTATTTCAGTTTTCTGTCTTCACTTCTGAAGCTTTCGTTTAGCAGAATCAGCCGTCTTTTAAATACATCCATTAGAAATAATTTTTAGGTATTATTATAATTATTGAGGAAAATGGAATGAAATTCTACAGAGTCAGTAACCTTTTTCTAAGAGGATGAAGAAGTTTATGTATTGAATTTAAAGAACTTGAAAATCTAAAGGCCATAACTTTTAATATATTCAACTCAAGTCGTTTTTTTTCTTGGGCTACTTTTGAAATACAAGTTTGCCAAATGAACACAAATTCACTGCTTTATTTGCCAGTCAGGTTTCCTCTTGTTTTCCAAAGGTTACAAAGAAAATTGAACACCACTGTTTCATATGAGGACAGGAGCTCTGAAAATTAACATTATATTACACTCAGCATTACACAGCTACCTGAAATAATCAGCACACAACTGAGAATTTTCACAAATATTTTCTATTTCTCACTTCTTTATTGACCTCAAAACACCATTTGCAAACTGCAACATTCTTTCAGATGGCCCTCTGTTTGCGTGTCATTTTAGATATGAAAAACAGATATTGTTTGTTTTATAGTATGACAGATAATGTGTTTTCTTAGGGTATGAAGAGTAAAGGTCTTTACATGGATTTTTAATTAAAGTAGGAAACAATCTGTAGTTTTTGTTTGAGATTTACTTATAAACATATTTTAGAAGGTTAACATTAAAATTACTAGCAGAAACAGAAATGTCACACATTTGTAATTGTTTTCTCTCCATACTAATCAAGAATTAAATGGAAAGGGACACTATAAACAGGAGTTGGGGGCAAACAGCATTCTCCATACACCTATAGATTTTTGTCCCTGTATAAGTCCCTTAAATGCATTGAAATGGCACTGTTACCTGGACAGGATCTCATGATACCATGGGCTGTGTTTCAGGAAAGCAGTGCATGTGCCTGGTGGATCTGGACCGAGCCAGAGCTGCAGAAGAACGTGGCTACTCCGTTCAAGTGATATCCATGGAGCCAGAGAGCTGCTCTCCCAAAAATAACATGATCGTAGGAGTCCCCATTTAGAATGAAATATTCCCATTTGATGTTTTGCCATTTGTCTTCATCATGAAAGCCCAGTGGCATTCAGGAGGTTCTTGGAACAACTAGGAGACAGCATTAGCCATCTTGAACCTATTGTGCTCAGGAAGGAAAGCAGCAGGAAAATCTTTGAAGAAAGGCAGCCTGCAAAGCATCGCAAATGCTTTTATAATGTGTGATTAAAAGACCACTGGTTTTCATAGTGAGAATCCCCTGAAGTCTTGACTGCCAGCAGAATCATACTCTCTAGTTGCGGTTCTATCTCTGGAATAACAATTTCCTTCTCAGTACACAGCTTTTTGACCTGGTAATGTGGTGTTCAGTTCAAAACAGTGTGCTTGTAGCCTTTATAATCATGTAGATACCCCAGTGGGGGCCAAAATTAGACTCAGTGGGAATTGTTTGTTGTGTATTTGTTTTATATTTCTAACAATAGTACTTTTTCTATCATTGTTTTAAAAATCTAGTCAGGTAATTACAGTATGATTAAACTTTTAAACTGGGGTGAGTTGGATTTGTGCGTTATTTCATATACTCAATTTAAATATATTTCCCATAAATCGCCTAATGAAATCATCTCTGGTTCAAACATTTTATATGAAGACATTATAATATAATTGCAGTATATTTTCCATTATGGGCAGATGTAATTTGGACATAAATTCTAATTAATCAGTAAGTACATTAATTAAATAATTATTGAGGACTCATTATTTTCAAGACTCTGAAAAAGATTACTGAATTACTTAAGTTCTTTATATTATAATGGCCACAGGATGTGTTTTTCAGATATCAGATACATTTGGGAGGTATAACTTATTGAGTATAAAACAGAGGTGGAGAAGTACAGCATATATAAGCTTATTTGAATAGTTCTCTCTACCCAAATTCTTATTCCACCAGCCAAAGTTTTTAAGGACAGATGGCATGTTCTTTCTCATGATCTGCTTTTATTTTTTTTTAACATGTCCTAGGCCACTGGTCGGCAAATTGTGGCTCGTGAGCCACGGTTTGCTGCTCTGTTGACTAATGAGTTTGCCAACCACTGTCCTAGGCTATTCCATTTCAGATAAGATTTCATTATTGTTGACTAGTAGATCTGCGCATGAATCCGTGCGCCAGTAGCTCTGCAGGGCCTGGCCACTCTGCGCCCACTGCCCAGAGGATCTCCCTGGCCCAGAGGCCCATCTGCGCCCCAGCCTGGCCAGAGGCCCATCCATGGCCGGGCGCCACAGCGATGAAGCAAGCATTCCGCCAGGTCGCTCACACTGCCCACTCTCAGCAACCACCCCCACCAGGACTGAGGGACGCTGGCAGGGCTGAGGTCTGGGCACCACCATCTTGTGGCGATGGGCACCACCATCCTTGTGATGGAGTGATAGTTAGTTTGCATATTACCCTTTTATTAGATAGGATGGTTTCAACTCTCTTATGACATACCATGAGGAGAAAGGTCTTTAATAAATAACTCTTTTATCACTGTGGGTTAAAATACAGGAAAATATTTGTGAAAGTGGGGGTGAACTCTTGTTTTCTGGAATGAAATTTGAGGAAAGAATCATCAGCCCTGAGTAGTCATTTATGCCTGTAAATACACTATGCTGTTATTCTCAGCTTTTTAAAATATAAGGTATAATTTACAGACAGCAAAATAACAGATTCTAAGTGTCCCATTTGAGAGGTTTTAACAGCTATGTACACTGGTGCAACCACCACCAATAAGCTATAGAATATTTGCATCAGCCTAAAAAATTCTCACACATCCCTTTCAATTCAATATTCTTCACTGCAACCACTCTCTGATCCTATCACCCTTCATGTGTTCGGCCTATTTTTGTCCTTCGAAATAAATCAAGAAATTTAGTATGTAGTCTTTTGTATCTGACTTCTTTTACTCAAAGTATTTTTGAAAAATATTCACATTATAGATATATTTATATAATGGAATACTATGTGTCTATAAGAAGAATAATTCACTTCTTATAGATACATAGTATTCCATTATATAAATACTAGAGGCCCAGTGCACAAAATTCGTGCACAGGTAAGGTCCCTAGGCCTGGCCGGTGATCAGGGTAAATCTATGGGACAACCAGTGGGGTGATCAAGTCCCCTGCTTGCACCCACCTTGGCTAGCCACTGCTGCCGGTCCGGGCCTGCGGGCTGGGGACAGCTCCTGCATTGAGCATCTGACCCCTGGTGGTCCGTATGTGTCATAGCAACTGGTCATTCTGCCAGTGGTTCTGCTGTTCAGTTGATTTGCATATTAGGGTTTTATATACATAGATAGATATCAAAATGTGTACCCATTCTCCTGCTTGTATTTATTTGGATTGTTTCCATTTTGAGGATATGATGAATGAAGCCTGTGAATGTTCTTGAACAAGTCCTTTTATGGATATATATTTTTATCTCTCTTGAATACATATCTAATAGTGGAACTACTGGGTCATTAAACAAATGAATGTCAGTTGCCAAACAATTTCTCAAAGTGGTTTTACCATTTTGTATTCCCACCAGCAACATAAGAAAGTTCTAGTTCTCTAAGCCCTCTCCAACATTTTATATTGTCAGTCTTTTTTATTTTAACCATTCTGGTGGATGTGGAATGGTATTCCATCATGGTTTCAGTTTTCATTTCTCTGATGACTAGTGATTTAAGCATCATTTGTAAAATGTCTGCTCATGTGTTTTGCTCATTTGTAAAATTAGATAAATTGAGCTTCTTACTGTTGATTTATAAGAATTTTTTATATGTTCTGGATATGAGTCTTATCAGATATATGTATTGAGAATATTTTTCCCAGTCTGTGGCTTACCTACTCATTTTCATGATGAATGTTTTAATTTTCAAAAGCCTAATTTATATCATTTTTATATTCAAATATTTTGTGTGTCCTCTCTAATAAATCTTTACCTACTCTAAGGTTATGAAGATTCTTCCTGGTTTATTATAGAAACTTGTGGTTTGGTTCTAGGTTGTTACATTTAGTAAATATAATAATATTGAGTTTTTATATCCAGGAACATAATACATCTCATCATGTGTTTATTTAATTCTTTAATTACTCTCAGCAGAGTTTATAATTTTCAGTGTAACTACTTTATTCATGATTATTTGACCAGTGGCCCAATGCACAGATTTGTGCACATTGAAAGGAAATTAATTGGAAGAAATATTTCGGATACATTCTGTAACGACACTGGCTTCTTTTGGACCTTCAGAGGTCCATTGTGCCAGTGGTTGGTCTTCAGACATATTCTTTCAACCATGCTGCTTTCTTTCAGCTTTAGAATATCAACAAAAACAATAACAGATCAAAACACATGCATGTGATTGGTGCTGGCGATTGCTTTATATGTATCGAGTCAGCATTTATTTTTAAATTACCAGTGCACATCATATATACGTTGGTTGGGCAGTTGGACAGACATAGGGTTAGGCACTCAGACTTTAATATATATAGACGAGAGGCCCAGTGCATGAAATTCATGCACAGGATAGGGGAGTGCCCTCAGTCCAGCTTGCATCCTCTTCAATCTGGGACCACTGGCTCCTAACCACTCACCTGCCTGCCTGCCTGATCACCCCTAATCACTCTGTCTGCCTGCCTGATCACCCCTACTCTGCTTGCCTGCCTGATCACCCCTAACCACCTTGGCCTACTCTAACTGTCTGCCTGCCTGCCTGATTGTCCCTAACTGCTCCCCTGCTGGCCTGATCACTCCTAACCACCTCTGCCTACCTGCCTGATAACCCTTAACTCCTCTGCCTGCCTACCTGATCATCCCTAATCACCTTTACCTGCCTGCCTGATCACCCCTAACCTCCTCTGCTTTCCCTAACCTCCTCTGCCTGCCTGTCTGATTGCCCCTAATGGCTCCCCTGCTGGCTTGATCATCCCCTGCCTGCTCCCCTGCTGGCCTCATCACCCCCTGTCCACTCTGCCTATCTTCCTGATCACCCCTAACTACCTCTGCCTTGGCCCCTGCCACTGCAACTTCATCTGGAAGGACGTCTAGGATGACAGCAATTACTTTTACATGCTGTTCCCACTCCCCAAAATAAGCCTCTTGTTATCCCTCCTACTAGCTTAATCTCATTCATTCTTCAGTTTTTAGATTTTACCTCCTAGGGAAAGCCTTTCCTGACTTCCCTGGAGTAACTGTTATAGAATGTGCACCATCAGAAGAGTCTTCTACATCCTCCCAGGGACTTGAAGAGCTTCCCCCCACCAGAAGCCCATATGATGAATATCCTATCTAATAAAAGAGTAATATGCAAATTAACCATCACTCCACTACAGCCACAAGCCATGCCCACCAGCCAATCAGGAGCGAGTATGAAAATTAACCCCACCAAGATGGCTGCAGCCATGAAGTGAGCAGGAGGCTTGGGTTTCCCTGGCAATGGAGGAAGCCAAGCTTTCTGCACGTTCTGGCTGGCCTAGGCCTCTGCTCAAGGCTACAAAGTTTCAATTATATAAATCCCAACAAAAATGACTGCAGCCACAGAGCAAGCAGGAGGCTTGGCTCCACTCAAAGCTACAACATTGCAATTAGAGAAGATAAATAAATCCCAGATACCAAGGCCTCTGCTTGGGTCTCCAGGGAGGCATGGCCAGCCTGCAAACCACCACTGGCCCCTCACCAGGCCACCCCACACCCCAAGGCAGTGGTCGGCAAACCGTGGCTTGCAAGCCACATTTTGCCGCTCTATTGAGTAATGAGTTTGCTGATCACTGACCTAGACTCAATTCCAATAACTACAGGCTATTATTGTTCCTTGTAATTAAGCCACCTATCTCAGTGGTTGGCAAACTCAGTCAACAGAGTGGCAAACTGCGGCTCACAAGCTGCAGTTTGCCAACCACTTCCCCAAGGGAACTCCCACCCTGAACCAGGATACCCTTCAGAGCAAACCAGCTGGCCCTCACTCGTGCACCAGGCCTCTATCCTATATAATAAAAGTAATATGTAAATTGACCACTTCAACCCCCATGTAGTCAAAGATGGCTGCCTCCATGTGGACTCAAGATGGCCAGCAGGGGAGGGGCATTGGGAGGGACCAGGCCAGCAGGGAAAGGCAGTTAGAGGTGACCAGGCCAGCAGAGGAGGACAGTTGAGAGCATTCAGGACTGCAGGGGAGGACAGTTAGGGGCAAACGGGCTGGCAGGGGAGCAGTTAGGCATCAATCAGGCTGGCAGGGGAATGATTAGGGGGTGATCAGGCTAGTAGGCAGAAGCAGTTAGGGGCAATCAGGAAGGCAGATGCAAGCAGTTGGGAGCCAGCAGACCTGGATTGTGAGAGGGATGTCCAACTGCCCATTTAGGCCCGATCCTACTGGGATCGGGCCTAAACGGACAGTCGGACACCCCTTGAGGGGTCCCAGATTGGAGAGGGTGTAGGCTGGGCTGAGGGACATGCTCCCCCTGTGCATGAATTTCATGCACCGGGCCTCTGGTAAAGAACAAATAGGGATATGTCAATCATGGGATTCTCTAGCTGTGGTGGCTGTAGCTAGGCAAATGATTGCTCTTGGATCATGATTTTTGTATGTAAACCCTTGCAAGGTTTTTTCTCAGCAGGGAAGATAAAATGTTTTGGATGCAGGCAGCGAAAAGTTTCTTGCAATGACAACAATCCCAGCAAATGACCCCATCACACCCGTACCCTTGTAAAGCTGCTCCTCACCGGTCTGCCTCAGTGTTGTAATATTAGAAGCTAGAGCTCATCTTTCATTGGCATCTGAGCCTGGCTTAGAGAAGCAGGGGTATAATTAATGACTCAACAAGTTTATCTTATTTAGGGAGACAAGCCAAGGTTCAGTGATATTAGAAATCAAGACATTTTCACAGCAAACATATAAAACATATGAATGATAATAATTAAACTTTTCATCTTATTTTCAAGATTTTGGCTACAGATGTTACCTAATCTATTATTCAAGAAAATTGCCATTAATAGAACTTCCACATACTGATACCTGTTTTTCATATATATATATATATATATATATATATATATATATATATATAAAATTGTTTTTTACAGAGAGGAAGGGAGAGGGATAGAGAGCTGGAAACATGGATGAGAGAGAAATATTGATCAGCTGCCTCTCGCACACCCCCTACTGAGGATGTGGCTGCAGCCAAAGTACATGCCCTTGACTGGAATCAAACCCAGGACCTTTCAGTCTGTAGGCTGACGCTCTATCCACTTAGCCAAACCGGTTTTGGCTAATACCTGTTTTTCTATTGACTTTCTATAATAAAACTGGTGGCCCGGTGTACAGATTCATGCACATTGAAAGGAACTTAATTAGAAGAAATGTTTTAATATTGCTATTTGCCCATTCTCTATAATAGAAATGTCAGAGATGAAAGAAAAGTAGTAAAATGTATATGAAAATAATATATAAACTGATTAATAAATGATAACATGATATAACAACAACAAAGACATAAAAACAACAAAAACATGATTTAAAAATAATGACTGATAAATTGATTAAACTTATTCTAATATCTCTCTGTATACCACATTTAAGAGTAAAAATACTTTCAGAGTGCTTGACTGATTACCCTTGTGATGAAGTATTTACAGTTTTACCTTGAATGTCACAGACTCTTTGAACTCGAAAGAAAGCAGCATATAACTGACCATGTCCGAAAATGAGTTGGGGTAGGAATATTCCTACTCTGCCTAGAGTTTGTCCTTGTGATTTATTAATAGTCATCGCAAATGCTGGCATCATGAGAAACTGTCTTTGAATTAATTTAAATGGGAGGCCAGTGTCAGCCAGTGAAATCAATTCTTGGAATCAGAACAACCTCTCCTACCGTAGATGCTGATAATACTTCAGCTTTGATTATGTTAGATCACAATCTTCTGATTGTACCTACTTTCAATTTTAATTTATCACATGGCATTCCCAAAGGAGTAATAATATTAAGAAATTCGATGGGAAAGTTTTCCTCCTTGGCATTATCCATTGAATCGATGAAATCATCACTCAAATAGGTGTGAAATCGCCATCAAGTGTATCCAAAATTTCTTCATTTAATTTATGAATGTGTTCATATTTAGGACAAAAAATCACACATTTTAGATATATTTTCAATATCTATAGGTATACTATTTCCAAAGGTAGCTTCAGTAATAGATCTGTTATAAATCATTTCACAGGGGATTTCAATAATATCTACTTTGAGAGCTTTATATTCATCATGAATGCACAAGTCTATTTTTTAAAGTTGCCAGTACGTCATATGTACTGGCCTTTGGATGGACAGACAGTCCCTTAGTCCTTTATATATAGAGATCACACGTGTTGGTGGAAGTGACATAATGAAATCATAATAAAGGAGGCAATCCTAATATATAAAAACCCTGGGTACATAACATCTGCAGCGACCGGGAAGCTCAACCATTCACCAGGCTGTGTGCATAGCAGGCGAGCAGTCTGAACTGCTGACCTCTGGGAGAGAGAGAGGCAGGGCTGATCAGCAGTGGCAGCAGCTGCTAGAGGCACAAATAGAGAAGCAAGGTGATCAGACCCTGCTTCTCTCTCCCAGCCTCCCCAGCAGCCAAGCCTCTTTCTCTCTCCCAGAAGTCAGCAGTTCAGCCGCTCTTCAGCACCTGGGGTGGCTGCTGATGAGCCCTATCTCTATAATCTGCCCAGAGATGCAGACTGGCATAGAAACTGATCAAACAGAACCAAACCTGGGTGAATTGACACAGCTACTATTTGAATTCAGGATCCGTAGCAAAACTTGCTGTGATATGCTATGGTAATAAAATATCTGTGCCTTTTGAAGTTCTACACAGAAAAATGCATTTTTCTCACTTGTACTATATCTATCTACCTTAGTGCTGACTCTACTCCACATGCTCTTCACACCTGACCAAACAGCCCCTATCAGGAACATAGCTGGTCTCACGGCAAAGGAAAAAACAGGCAAGGCAAACTTGCAGCTAGTAGAGATTCTGCTCAAATGTGATGCACTTCACCTCTCCTGTTCTGTTGACAAACAAATTACATGCCCCCCCCCCCAAGTATACTGGTGGGATGTATAACATTGGTAGAGGAGGGGTGCAGATAATTACAATACATAATAAAATATGCCACCAGCAATGTAGTTAGAAATGAAAGAGAAGAGGAAAGAGAGAGAAAAGGATGAAGAAGGCGGAAAGAAAAGGCCACTGCCTCTTCCAGTTTAGAAATAGACTCTAAATGCCAATGCCCTAGTGTAGGGCATTTTATCAGATCTATCAAAGCATTTCCTGTCATTGCTCTGTGGAATTTTCACACTTTCAGAAAAACATTTTCCAGAAAAACAAAGGATTTATTTTTGTTATTATAGAAGGTTGGAGAAACTTCCATTAAATGGAGTTTCAAAGTTGCAAATGTTGCCTCATATTGTTATTGGAGAATTTCATGGGCGGAATTTTTCCGATACTAGTGGGACTGAGGCTTTGGGGCCACCACTGGAATAGTGTTGTCCCCCAGTCCATTGTGTGTGGGGTCCACATGCCCTACAGTGCTGAGCGAGAGAACCCACACCCTGCACAAGAGTCCCAAGAGAGCCAAGAGAGGGAACTCCCTTTGTTCAGGAGCTCGTGGATTTTAGATTCTGTGCCTGTATAGTGGCCATACCTGTTCTGCCCAATACCCTGTTCCCAGGTTTGACTGGCAGCAAACACTCTCTCTACGTCATTTAGACTTCCCTGACATGTATCTATTCCCTCTTTGTCCAGTCCCTTCCCCCAGAATCTGCAGGGAACAGACCTGGAGAGTGTTAAAATGCAGTGTTTCTGGCATGCCTGTTAATTAATTAATAAACCGGGTTAGTTATAATGGTATCAATATTATTAAAGTGCTTAACCTATAATGTCAAATATTCCTTTAGGAAAGTATGAGTCTACACTCAAATATGTGTATTTATTTATGTTCCCATACCCTTTTTTTAAAAATCTTTATTGTTCAGTTTATTAATTACATTGTTTCCCCTTTTTATCCCCCTATAGCTCCCCTCCACCCTATACCTATCCCACCCTCCACCCTCACCTCCCCCTCCCCAATGTCCTCTCCCATTGTTGCAAGATTTTTGTCCAATCTCTTGCTGTACTTCCCACAACCCTTTTCTCCCCAAGAATTGTCAGTCCATTCCCTCTCTATGTCCATGTTTCTGTTATATTCACCAGTTTCTCTTGTTCATCAGCCTATTAATTCACTTGATTTTTATGTTCATTTGTTGATAGATGTGTATTTGTTGTTCATAATTTATATTTTTACCTTTTTCTTCTTCCTCTTCTTAAAGAATATCTTTCAGCATTTCATAAAATATTGGTTTGGTGGTGATGAACTCCTTTAGCTTTTTCTTATCTGCGAAGCACTTTATCTGATCTTCAATTCTGAATGATAGCTTTGCTGGATAGAGTAATCTTGGTTGTAGATTCTTGCTATTCATTATTTTGAATATTTCTTGCCACTCGCGTCTGGCCTGCATCGTTTCTGTTGAGAAATCCGCTGACAATCGTATGGGTGCTCCCCTGTAGGTAACCAACTGCTTTTCTCTTGCTGCTTTTAATATTCTCTCTTTATCTTTTGCTCTTGGCATTTTAATTATGATATGTCTTGGTGTGGTCCTCTTTAGATTCCTATATTTTGGGGTTCTGTGTACTTCTTGGGCTTTTAAGTCAGTTTCTTTCACCAGGTGGGGAAAGTTTTCGGTCACTATTTCTTCAAGTAGGTTTTCATTAACTTGCTCTCTCTCTTTTTCTGGCACCCTAATAATTCAGATGTTGGCATGCTTGAGGTTGTCCCAGAGGCCCCTTATGCTATCTTCAATTATCTGAATTCTTTTTGTTTCTTGCTTTTCCAGCCGAGTGGATTTTGCTTCTTTGTATTTCAAATCTTTGACTTGGTTCTTGTGGCCCTCTGGACTGCTTTTAGGACTTTGTGTAATATTTTTTATTTCAGTCTGTGTATGCTTGATTTCTAGTTGGTCCTTTTTCATATCCGTGAGGGTCTGGTTCGTATCCTCAGAGGTCTTGTTCATTTCCCTGAGGGTCTCATTCATTTCCTTGTAAGTCTCATTCACTTCAGTTGTAAGTCTCATTCATTTCCTGGTTGGTTTTGTTTATTTCCTCATAATTCTCATTAAGTTGATTGGCCTTTTCTAGGAGCCTCTTGAAAAGCCTTATAACCGTGGTTTTGAACTCTATGTCTTGTCGTCTTTTCTCCTCCATTTCTTTCACACCTGATTTCTTTCCATATCACTGCATGGTGGCTGCTTTATGTGGTGGATATCCTCAAAGGGACAGTGGCTCAGTCTCCCCAGTTACCTGAGGTGGGTACTCTTACTGCAATCCTTTATGGGTTGTACAGTATTTTTGAATTTAAACCCAGCTTGTTGTTGTTAGCCCTAGGAGGGTTTGACCTCCAGGCCAATTGGCTATGAAGGGAGACTGTGTTCAGGTTGGATGGGTGGAGTCTCTGAGCTGCGCATGCAGCCTCAGTGTCAGCTATGTCCTATGCAGTGCTCACATGCGCGGGTCTCTGTTGGATGGGGATGGCTGCAGGCACCTACAAGAGAAAGCCGCTAGTCTCTTCCCCTTGCCAGACAACTCTGCCTTTCCCCAAATATGTCTGCACACCCAAAGTCTAGCCCAGGGTTGTAAAATAGATGGTTTCCGGAACCAGGAAACAAGTTTCCAGGAGGCAAGTCGCGGGTTTGTGCGACCCTTGTGTGAAAACTTCTTTTCCCCGCCTCCGGGTTTCTCACAGACTAGGAGCCTCTGCCGCACCCCGCTTCCAGGGTGCGTCCCCCTCGGACCTCGCGTGGCACTGGGGAATCTGTGCAGTGGGACGTCTCCACGTACCCGGGATCTCGGACCTTGCCTGGCGCTGGGGAATCCGTGTAGTGGGACGTCTCCGCCCTCCCCGTTGTCGAAATCCAGCCGGGATTGCTGCTCCAGCCCCAGCCCGTGCGCGCAACCAGGATGGCTCCTAACCTGTTTCCGTCTTCAAGGCTGCGCTCCCGCCGCTCCTGAGTCTCAGTGTCTCACCTTTACTCTTATTTGTAGTGTTTTCACTCAGCCAGCTTTCTGGCGATTCTGGGTGATGTCTGTTCTGCTGTTATGTTGTAGTTCTTAAATCGTTGCGCGGGGCAGAACAATAGGTATTTACCTATGATGCCATCTTGGTGTTCCCTCTATGTCCCCATACCCTTAACCAATACAGGTATTTCCAGACTTTTGTTTTAATCTTGGCCACATTGATGAGCAAAAATTCTATTTTGTTTTGATATTTATTCTGAGCTTAGGCATACAATTACATACTTTTTATATATTTACTTGAGGCCCGATGCACGAAACTTGTGCAAGGGGCGTGGCCCTCGCAGCCCCGGCTTCATCCGGAAAGTCAGGGACATCTGGCTGTCTGGTCTAATTAGCATTTGTGCTTTTATTATTATAGATTGGCTATTTATATTATGTATATTACCTATCAATTTATTCCTTTAATTAATGCTAGTACATCTTTTGAGCTCTTGCTTTGAGATTAAGTTATTGTGTTCACACTTCTTGCTCATTTTTACCTGGTATTTCACCTTTTATGCAAAGACTAGACACCCAGTGCATGAAATTCGTGCAAGGGGCTCGGCCCTCTCAGCCCCAGCTTGGTCGTCTGGATGGTCATTCGAATGAACACCTGGACGGTTGTTCTGCTGTTTGGTCTAATTAGCATATTAGCTCTTTATTATCCTATCTAATAAAAAAAGTAATATGCAAATTGACCATACCTTCGCTATACCCACAAGCCATGCCCACCAGCCAATCAGGAATGGGGGCAGGGACAAGCAGCCAGGGCTGGAGGGGCGGACTGAAGGAGGTGGGGCTGAGGCAGCCCAGGCCATAGGGGTGGGGTCAAGGTGGCCAGTGCATCCTGGCCAGGGTGAAGGCCCAGGCTAGGGGGGTTGGAGGGAGCTTGGCTGGGACAGAGGCAGCCATCGGCCCCATTTCAGGGCGATGACTGGGTGCCCAAGGCCTAAAGCTTCGGCCAGAGGCTATAGGCCTTGGGCAGGCTGAGGGTGAGGGGTCAGTAGGACATCCCCTGAGGGCTCCCAGTATTTGTGAGGTTGGGCTGAGGGATCATCCACCCCCAGTGCATGAATTTTGTGCACCGGGCCCCTAGTATAGGATAAGTAAAAATTTATTTATGGGTCGAAGAGTTTTTGTTAATTATATTATAATTTTTTTAAATATATTTTATTGATTTTTTTTTTTTACAGAGTGGAAGGGAGAGGGATAGAAAGTCAGAAACATCGATAAGAGACATCGATCAGCTGTCTCCTGCATGCCCCCTACTGGGGATGTGCCCGCAGCCAAGGTACATGCCCTTGCCGGAATCGAACCTGGGACCCTTCAGTCCGCAGTCCGACGCTCTATCCACTGAGTCAAACCAGTCTCGGCTACATTATAATTTTTTAAGTTGGCCTTTATGGAGAAAGGTATTATTTTTTTGTTTGCTATTATAAACTTTAAAATACACATTTGGTTATACATGTTACTATTTTCTTTGTGATTTTTGCTTAGAAAGGTTTTCCCACCCAGTGAGTAAAAACTTTTTTTTACCTATAGTTTTGGCATTCTAATTCTTTAATAGTTTAAGTTTTTACATTTAAATCTTTAACTGAGCACAATTTTTTTTCTGATAAGTGGTTTGAGGTAGAAATCTAAAAATTTCTTTTCACATAATTATTTTCACCATATCATTATAAAAATTCAACTTTACCCCATTCATTTGAGATTGATTGCAACTGCCAGCCTCAAATGCCCCCGCAGGGCTTCTCCATTTCCCCCTGATCCTGAGGGGTGGTTGGGGCCGGCAGCCACCTCTCACACCCACAGCCAGTGCCAGCCTTGTTCACACCACAGCCAGTGCTGGAGCCACTGCTCACACCTGCTGCCAGTGCCCAGCACTGGTCCTGATCGCTCAGCACTGCCAGCAGGTGCGAGTGGCAGCTGCCAGCCCTGATTGCCTCTGAGGGCTTCCCCACCTCCCCCTGCTTCTAAGGGGCGATTGGGGCAGAGCCGCTGCTCGCACTCACTGAAGATGCTGACCCCAATTGCTCAGCCTCGGTGGGTGTGAGCGTGGCTGGCTCCATCAGTGCATGGTAGTAGCGGTAGTGGGATTGGGGCTGCAGGGAGATGGGAGTCTCGGCAGTAAAGGCCAGGCAGGGACACAGAGAGTGGGCCGAAACCTGCCCCTGGGCCAACTGCAGCCTCACGGCCCACATTTCCTTTCAAGGTACATGATTTTGTGCAGTGGGCCCCTAGTATCATTATAAAAATTCAACGTTTCCCCATTGATTTGAGAGGTCTTTAGTACACTAGGTACACCTGAGACTTTCTTCATTTTTACTCTGTTCTGTTAATTTTCATGCCAGAATCACATTCACTAAATTATTGCAAATTTAAAATAAATTTTGACATCTTAACAGGGTAAGTTTCTTGTTTGATGATAATGTAAATGGTTTGTGATTTGAGACAGAAAATGTGTAAACCTTCCCTGAAATTGTACCCTCTACTTCCTACAGACATGCATCTTTTGAGATTCGATAGTATTAATTAGATTCGCAAAAGAATCCATGACCCCAAATAACATTAAGTATCATCGATCTAAAGGAAGTGAAAATATTATAGTAAAAATCAATGTTCTGCACTAAAGAATTAGCCAAACAATAGCATCTTTTTTCCCCTCAATATTTACAATAAAAGAATATTTGCTTTTGCAGGACTCCTTTTTCACAGCTGGTGAAGAAGCCAGGTTTTGTTCATTTGCTTTAAGGTCTAGTTCAGTGGTCAGGAAACTCATTAGTCGACAGAGCCAAATATCAACAGTACAACGATTGGAATTTCTTTTGAGAGCCAAAATTTTTAAACTTAAACTTCTTCCAATGCCACTTCTTCAAAATAGGCTCACCCAGACCCTGGTATTTTGTGGAAGAGCCATACTCAAGGGGCCAAAGAGCCGCTTGTGGCTCAAGAGCCGCAGTTTGCCGTCTAGTTTATCTGAACCAAATAACAACAGTATCTAATCAAGTAAGAAAACACAGTTCAGCAGCAGACAGGAGAACATTTTCTGGATGACCGACTTGCAGTCCTGACAATTTTCATAATGTGCCTACTACCATCTCCTGGAGGAAGGCTTTCTGCCCAACTAAAGTGGCCCCTCCCACTTCCTCTCTCCCACAGTTCATTTGTGTATGTTTCTTATGTGTTCCTCAGCAGAATTTAAGCTCCAAGCAGGCTGTTATCCACCATTACACTTTCAGTACTTAATCCAGTCAGGCACATAGTAGGAACTCAAAAAACAAATTATAGAATGATATATTTTAACACTTCCCAAGTGGGGAAAAATACATATGAGGTTTTCCTTTTCCCCTCTGTAGACATATATTCAGGTACCAAGCATGTGGGATTTTTGCACTGTTTTGGTTTATGTTGTTTTTATTTTGTTTAACGTTCTTACAATATATCTGGCAAATCCAATGCTGGAGAAGACTAACAAGTGACAGCTACTGTCTATGCCATGTGATTAGTTTTTATGAAGATGATAATGGCAAATGATTGTCCCTTTCCATGGAGAAAAGGGAAAAATGCTTAAGCCAAAGTAAGAAGAAAAAAAAAAGGTACTCAACACATATTAGTTCGATATTTACCATAGCAAACAAGCGCTAGGGTAGAACTTGGCTCAAGCAAGGTGTTTAAAAAATATCTGTTGAATAAGTGATACTAATGACATTAAAGAAATAAGACTGAAGTCCTGGCTGGTGTGGCTCAGAAGGTTGGGCGCTGTCCCATGCACCAAAAGGTCACTGGTTCCATCCCTGGTCAGGGCACATGCCTGGGTTATGGGTTTAGTCCCAGGTTGAGGGTGTGTGTGGGGGACAACCAATCAATGTTTCTCTCTCCCTTTCCCTCTCTAAAATCATTTTTTTTTAAAAAGAAGTAAGACTGTAGAAGGTGCAGTCATAGGGAGCTGCCATTTCTCTGTCACTAGAGCTGCCTCAGTGGGGAAAGAGAAGCTTGCTCTCCACGTGGCTGACAACTGGGCTCAGCCACAGATCATTCCTCACCATCTGCCCGCATTTCCGTCAGAAAGGGAGCATGTGCGGAGCCTCCGTCCCCCAGACGTCTTTCCTGTGTGTTGCTTTCTTCTTTGCATAAACTAGCGGGATCAACTGTCTGAGAATAATAATAGAAAACCCGGTATGATTTTGGGATGCAGCACACATTTCATTGAGAACAACAGTCATATCCTGTAAGCTGTTCTCAATAAATTAGAAAAAACAAAAACAAAAAAATACACAACAAAACATGTTTTATATACATAACCAAGTAGGAAGTGACAGAACACTTATAGTATAAAGGTGAATTTTATGCATAACAAAATTGACTTCACCACAAAATTTACATGGTCATCTCAGTTATATCTTTCATTGAACCCTGTCACTTGTATTAGATCCTTCATAAATCATCCCATAATTTACTCTGAATTTAATGAGACTAAAAATACATAAGTACATTCCTAGCAAATGGCAACTGTTCTTCCCTTGTTATATTTTTTAGTTTAGAATTGCCACAACCCAGAGTGATGACAAGGGTCCTCTTTGAATAGACTTTTAACCGACTATGTGGCTGGCGTGTTTGCTGCTGAATTAAGAGCAGATGGTTACTTTGGGACAGCATCTGCGTGTATATTTGTGGAAGTAAAAGATGGTCGTGCAGAGAGAGATAACAATGCATATAAATTAATGTAGCCCGATTCCCCCCTCAGTCTCACCATAAGAGAGCATCTTCATATTATCTCTAGAATTTGTCAATGTAAGAAATATGTAAACCTGTGAAGAATTTTTGTGAGTATATCTGAGCCATACTGAGAACAATTGCTGGGAAGGAAAATCTCCACAGAGATTGGCAGTTTCACCTTATTTTATTATACATTACAATCAAAAGAGAAGACAAGGGAGGCAGGGGAAAGCGAAGCTGGGGAATCTCCGGGATTGGCTAAAGACTAAAACAAACACATACTTCTTTTACATTTATGGGTCTAGGGTAGTTAGCAGTTAATAACACATAACAATAGCAATCAGGGGTTTTGTGGTCTCTGTTCTTCTGCAGTGAGGACTTTGGGGGGCTGGGGAGGAAATTACCCTGACATTCCAAAGGTATGTTATCACATATACAAAAAGACAATAGAAAAAAAAAAGACAATAGAGAGGCTCAGTTAAAGGTAAAAATTTACTTTTGTCTGGGAAGATAGTGGCCTAGGACATGACTATGGGCCCTGACTCACTTTTAGTTAGAAACAGACCATTCTCCATGGTTCCATTAGGTCTCTGTGTGTAAGGCCACCACACAGGCCTCCCCTGAGCTTGTCAGGTTTAGTATGTGGCCCCTTTTTTGTGCACAAATTACACAGCTAGAAATAGTTCCTGTAGCCAAATTATGAATTTCAAACCTTTATTAAATTAAACTCCTAATTTTTTATAAAGTCTATATGAATTTTTAAGACATCCAGAGTAAGAGATTTTACTTTCTCAGTAAACCTTCAGTGTATTTTTTGTATTACATCTCAAAGAAATTACCTTTTAGCCACATTCTTCACGCTACATTTAAAATGCATATCCAGGTGCTTATGGCGAGGGAAGAGAGCAACAGCTATGAGTTGACTTTTCTTGTTTTAAATTTGAATATACTGCAGAAGTATCACTTGTAATCAGTGTTTTCTTTGTTGTTGTTTGTATAGCATTGTTAGAATTATCATTAGACTGGAGGCTTCTAATTTTAGCCTTTGAGTTTTATTTCCTAAATCTATCTAAGGCTCCCTTCCAAACCTAGCCCAGTTTCCACCTCCTCCTGGGCTGTGTCTCATGGATGTATTACAGCAGTGAGTGATAGGACAGAACCATTAATGCCACTCTCTTAATTACCTAAAGCTTTCTAAGTTTCAATGTCTGGCAGAGAGAATACCGCCTTGTTCTCCTCCCTCAAAATAGTCAGGGCTGCTCCTGCCCTTTGCTCTTCCATCTAAAATTGAAGATCTGCTCATCATATTCCGTGGAAAAGCCCTCATTGGAGCTGCATTAGAGGTCAATTTTGGAAGCAGTGAGGGAAGAAGTAGCATTTTCACTGTTCCCAGGCCTTTTGTTCCTGAACATAACGTGTGAAGGAAGTAGTTCCCTGCAACTCCAACCTTATCATGTATAGGTTGCTGACTTTAGTAAATGCTTTTTCTATATCCACTGAGGTGATCATCTAGTTTTTCTCTTTTTATGTTTTGAGGGGCTAATTCCATCAACATTTTCTAATGTTACAATGTCCTTATATGCCTGGGGAAACCTTAAATTGCTCAAAATATATTTTTCCCTAGGTAATGTTTTATTTTTAGTTTTATTATTTTTGTTCATAATTGTTATGTCACGTTGATACCATTGTAATAATCTGGTAATTATTTAACAGTAAAGGAGTAAATAATAAAAGGGAGGACTAGATAGTATAGGCATGCTATTTATGCAGTTTTGCTAATTTAATAACACCCTTCAACTCTGTTCCCTGCTGATCCATGGGGAAAAGGACTGGACAAAGGCAATTTGGACGCATGCCCAGCAAGGTCTGAGAGACATGAGAAGGTGCCTACCTGTTGGTCAGTCACACCTGGGAGCAAGTCAGTGGCCACTGCAAGGGCGCAAACCCTGAATATGTAAACTTCTGAACAACAGAAGTCCCCTCTCTCACACACAGGGCTCTTGGCTCTTGCCTCTCCTGCTTGCTTGTGCTCCTGTGACTTCTGCTGCAGGGGGCACGCTCTCTGCACTCGCCCATCTGGCTCATGGCCATGTGGGACCCGCCCAACGGACTGATGGACTGAATTTGGACAGAGACTAAAATAAACTGGATGCGGCATAATGGAACGGAAGCTCTGGACATTGGTTCTTCTGGCTCTTCTGCCCCAGCTGCCCTCTTTCAGGACTGGGTTAAGGGAAGTGGGACACTGGAAACAGGAAGGTAAGTCCATGTAAATAAAGCCTTTCACCATACCTCCTTCCCCCTGGGGGCTTCCACCCCACACCCATTAGCAAGGGAGGAATTTTATTCTCTAAGAGAATGTGATTGTCACTTTATGATCTTAGCCTGAGATGGCTTAGGTATCGAGATTATGCTATTCTAGCGCCTTTAACGGATGATGTAGCCAGTGGAAATGGGGTTCTTCCATGGAGTCACAAGAAAGGCATTTCTGGGGAGAATGAGGTGTAGTGGTAAGATTTGTTGGGGTAGAAATAAACGACTGCACCTAGATGCCCAGTATTTCACCCATGACCAGATGGCTCAGTTCTGTACTGCTGGGGAAGAAGTGCAGTCTTGTCTTCACCAAGCCCAAAAGGAGGGCCAGAGTCTAAAAATTCTGAGCCATTGGCCCGGCATCGAGGATGTAGTTCAGTTCAGTCCATGCCAAGACTTAATCTAGCTCAGTCTCTGTCCCCACTGGCTAGCTTGGTCTCTGTACTTGGCTGCACTCTGGCCTGCTGCATTGCCATACCCAGGCTTGCACTTTGGCCCCCACAGGTGCAACAGAGAACACACGGGAATAGCAGAAGGATGGGCAGGCATGTGCTATGGAGAGGGGCCTCTGTTAAACTTTGATATTACTGTGGGCTCTCAAACTAATCATTCTCTATTTCAATCTTCTGTGGGTTTGTGCTGGGCCCTCCCCGACTCAATCCATTTCTTAGATCTTCCAGTGTTCTTTGCCCCTTATCCAATTAGATCATTTTTCCAGATTAGGTACCTTCCTTTATGGTTGCCATTTTAGCTCCTACTGCCCATGCCTCAGCAGAAGAATTTCCCCTGCTGTTTTATCTCTCTCTTCATAATCCCATAATCCTGGCCAATGGAGACAAATTCTGCTTGCTCACTTAGGGGATTAGGCCTCTTGGTGGAGGCTGCAGCTGCCTCCCCGGGGAGCCTGTGGATGCCTTAATGTCCAATTCCACTTGCTCCCTTTCTCTATATCTGTCTATGCTGACAATATGAAAACTATTTTTTCTATTCTCTAGAAATTTTTTATAAGATAGGGACTTTCTCAAATGCTTGGTTCACTGGCCTGTAAAACTATGTGATATATTTGGGGACAGGATAATAGGAGTTTGATTTTAAGCTGCTTATTCAATTTCTTTGATGATTATTGGTACATTCACAATTTCCATTTCTTCTTGAATTGCTTTTGTAAGGTGTGTTTTTCTAAGGCATTGTCTGGGGTGACTTCTTTATTTCTTTAAGCTGGTGGTGAAAACTTTTTTAAAAAAATCTAGGCTCCCAGCTGACTTTGAAAACACCTTGTATTATTTTTTTGACCTCCTGGCAATTTGTATTCTCACCTAAAAATTATGCTGTCTGGTCCATGTTTTCTGAATTTATTGCCTCATATAATGGAATTACCTAATCTCCCCAGAGCCCAGATAAATTAGAACTATCTCTTCTTCTTGATCTTCCTGGGATTTGGACCCTAATAGATCAGGTTAGTCTGACATCGTTTGTTCTTCATGGAAATTTGCTGGCAACTATCAGCAAGGCGCTTGAAAGTTGTTGTTTTTTCAATGATGTTTAAATGTGCAGACATTTACTACATAGAATTTATGCTCACATTGCTATAGTTTTGGGAATTTTTACCGTGAGTACCATTGAATGTGCTCCTCAAGAACAAATTTTGGAAACCCAGTAATAGAAAATAAACCATAGATGGAACTTTGAGCAGGTTCTTTAAAGAGGCATGGTGTTCTGAGGAAGAGGTGGTAGAATGTAGGTACAGAGAAATGCCTACTATACCTTCAGCATTCTCCTCTCTCCCTCATCATAAACTAAAATGCACTATAATTTTATGTCTCTGGTAAGAAGCACTAATGGATGATGTTTTTAAGCAGTGGCCGGCAAACTGCAGTTCTTAAGCCACATCCGGCTCTTTGGCCCCCTGAGTGTGGTTCTTCCACAAAATAACCAAAAAAATTTGCTTCTCAAAAAAAATTTCAGTCGTTGTACTGTTGATATTTGGCTTTGTTGACTAATGAGTTAGCCAATCACTGTTCTAAAGCAACTGAAGTAAAACATCAGATACATATTAAAAGATTATTATCAAATGTGAAGGGAAAGGTCATCTCCATGGTTTCTCATCTTAGGTATTCCAGGAAAGGATATCTAGCAGCTGCTACTCCTTTACAGTATGTTTGTATGGCCTTCATAGTGTGTGTGTGTGTGTGTGTGTGTTCGCATGTTTGTGTGTCCAAGAGTTTTCCAGTTTCTACCTACTGTAATCCACTTAGTTTTTTTGAAAGAATTAATGGATTACTAAACTATAGCCCAAGGGCCAAAGCCAGCCTACAGCTGTTTTTTTGAAAATAAAGTTTTATTGGAATGCAGTCATGCTCATTTTTTAAAATGTACTTTCTATGGCTATTTTTTGTACTACAAATGCCAGATTGAGTGGTTTTGATAGAGATGGCTGAAAACATGTGCTATCTTGCTTTTTATAAAAAAAAAACTTGTCAATCAGTATGTGTCAAGAATAGCTTAATCTAAGGAAGTAATCTTTTTTTTTTAATATATTTTATTGATTTTTTTACAGAGAGGAAGGGAGAGGGATAGAAAGTCAGAAACATCTCCACTGGCCAAACCGGTCTCGGCTAAGGAAGTAATCTTATACTGGGGTTTGCAAATAGGTTATATAGGGTTGTTCATTCTAAGAAACAAATTGCACTATTTACTTTCTGTGTGCATTTTACTGGTAGGAAGGTCCCAGAGCTTTCATTAGATTCTCCAAAGGGTCTTGTGACCCCTAACTGTGTTAAGAATTAATGTTTTAGGTGAACATTGTTTATTTGCTCTTTTGTAAAAGTAAATTTTTATTGATTTCAGAGAGGGGGAGGGAGAGGAAGAGATAGAAACATCAATGATGAGAGAGAATCATTGGTTGGCTGCCTTCTGCACATCTAAACCTGGGCATGTACCTTGACCGGGAACCAAACCACGACCTCCTGGTTCATAGGTCAATGTTCAGCCACTGAGCCACACCGACCGGGGCTATTTGTTTGCTCTTTTAAAACCAGAAGATGTGAAAAAATTGAAACCCTTGTACACTATTGATGGGAATGTAAAACGATCTAGCCCCTATGGGAAAGAGTACAGTGGTTCCTCAAAAAATTAAAATAGAACTACCATAGGCTCCAGCAATCCCACTCTGGGTATATATCTGAAGGAAATAAAATCAGTGTCTGGAAGAGCTATATGCACTCCCATATTCACTGTATCATTATTCACAAAACATCAATTATTCACATGATTCAAGAAACCACCTAAATGTCCATCAATGAATGAGTGAATATAGAAAATGTAGAATATATATATATATATTCAATGGCATATAATTCAGCCTTAAAAAATAAAGGAAAGTTGTGATTTGTAACAACATGGATGAACCTGAAGACACTGTGCTAAGTGGAAATAGGCCAGTCCCAGAAGGAAAAATACTAAAAGATTCCACTTATTTGAGGTATCCAAAATAGTCAGACTCACAGAAACAGAGCAGAATGGTGTTGCAGGGGCTGGAGGAAGGAGGGGAGGAGAGTTACTGTTCACAGGTGTAAAGTTTCAGCTATACAGGAAAATAAGTTCTGGAGATCTGCTGTGGAATTATTGTGCCTATAGATAGCAATATTGTATAGTGCACTTAAGCATTTGTTATAAGGGCAGATTTCAGTTACATGTTCTTATCATGAATTAAAAGCAAGACATATAAACAAACAAAAATTGACCCCAAGGGTTTTTTATTTTTCAAAGGATGTCATTAATTTCTATTGACTGTGTGTCACGTATTGCTCAGTATGTCCTATTTTTACAATACTGCCTAATTAGGGTATTAATAACTAATTTTTTTTTCAATAGCATAGAGCCTTTATTACAAGCCCGAGCTTGGCTCTCTGTCCCTCAGCGGTAGGGACCGCTGCAGCGGCAGGTAGCAAAAGAGGAAAAATATCCAAAAACGTGCGATTTTATAGGGAGGTGTGGCCAGATGCGAACCACTGAGTTGGCCGATTCCAATTGGTTGGGTGATGGCTGGGGCTAGTGATGCAAATAATCCCTAATGCATATGACCTGTCCTGTCCTTTGCTCTTTTTTAAAAAAATATTTTTTTGCAGTATAACATATTTAATAGTAGTACATATGTTTTTCTTTTTTCCCACCATTATCCTCCCCACAGCCTCCCCCACCCCCCAGCAAATGTCCCCACCTGGGTCCCCCCCACCCCAGTGTCTTTCATTCATTGGTTATGCTCATATGCATGCATACAAGTCCTTCAGTTGATCTCCCCCAGCACCTGCCCCCCACCCTCCCTAGCCTTCCCCCTGTAGTTTGACAGCCTGTTCAATGCCTCCCTGCCTCTATATCAGTCACTCTCCCCTGTTTCTTTTCTTCAAAAATATCTTGCATCTGCATACTAGAAATGCACGTCAAGAACAAAAAATGTTTGAGTCTTAGTTTCAATGTCCAACTGTTCTGAGTCCCAGTTTAAATGTTAAATAGTTCTTCATGTGTACATGTCAGCAATGGTATCCAGATGGTGGACACATCGTGGCAATGCAAGTTCCATCCTCTCTGGTATGGTCCTGGGCCGCCTGCAGCCACGCACAGCTGCTAACTGCTAGCATGGCAAGATGTTGTCAGTGTTCCCCATCTCTGGATCATCCTCATGACTAGAACAGACCCATCAGTTCCTCACTGTCACAGAAACCCACATGGTCTTGGAGTTATTCTCTGAAAACACACAAACACATTCTCGACCAAAAGTTAACAAAGGAATCCTCTCTGCAAATTAGACTTGGGATTCTTTTTATTTTTGCCTAAATGATTTTCCTTTGGCTTATTATAACACCATGTGTGTTTTTCATGGGTGTCCTGCTGTTGGCATTACAAATGGAAGTTACTTTTCTGGAGTAAGAATTTTCTAGATGTATTTTACGTAAAGGATATTTTTCCTTACATGATATTACCCACTATCCCCCCCCCTTTTTTTGATTAATGGGGGCTATTGGAAATTTTAGATTGCAGTCTTGGTAATTTTAAATTTTAATTTTTACATACAAATATGACTGCTTTAGATTCTTTGATTGTTAGGCAATTTTACAGTGAGATGAACTACTAATAGATATTTTAGTTATTGTTTTAGGAACCGCTTTTTGTCCAGTATTAATCCCTAATTTTATAGATGTATGACATACGGCTCATTGAAGAGACATCATTTATTCTAAACAATCTATCTATATATATAAAAGGCTAAGTGACCAGCACACCAGTTGGTAGGTATGATACACACTGACCACCTGGGGGCAGATGCTCAACACAGGAGCTGCTCAACAAAAGCAACTTTGCAGTGCCCTCTGGCACTTCGGGACCCATGGGAGATGTCAGACTGCCAGTTTTGGCCCAATCCCCACACACCAGGTTAAGGAACCCCACCTGCTGGAGGGACCCCTCTCACTTTACAGATACCGAGCCCCTGAGCCACTGAGGTGCTGCAGGCTGGGGAGGGAACACAGGAGATTGGCTGCAGGGCGTGCTCAGCCTGTCTTACCCAGCCCTGCTCCACTGGCCACCTTCTAATTAATTTTCTTTCAATGTGCATGAATCCGTGTACCAGGGCTCTAGTAGCTAATAATAGTAAAATCTGAAATGGAGTGTGATTTTTAAGACTGTGTATCATACATCCTCCTCGGCAGGATCATATATTATCAAAAGTTGACTATGACATGTAATAAGGAATTTAAGGTCAGTTTTAAATTGAGAAAAAAAATCTATTGCAGCTCATTGGTCCGTTCACCCTAGGTATTCTCTGCAGCTCTTCCCTCTCAGCTCATCACTCCACAGAATGGAGAATGGGGATGTCTCTTCTCAGAATCCACCCCTTCCATAGCTGGGGGGGGGGGGGGGAGAGACATTTCTTCTCACCTGTGGCCTTCCTGAAGGCCCTCCTTCTCTCTCTCCTTCCTGTCCTTAATACAGAGCCTTGCCTTAGCAATGACTTCAGACTTTCAAAAAACATAGTTGTTTTTAAGTTGCTTCTATGTTAGACCACAAATAGAACCTTATGCCAAAAAAATAAATAAATAAGAGCCCAGGTGGGAGTGAGGGCATTATGTGGAGGTGGGTAAAGAAAACCAAACCGCAGATGAGTTCCTAAATATATTATCTTGTGATGATCTTATTGGCTGTGAGAAACCATTCTGATCTTTGTGGAGGAGAGTGACAATGGAAGCCTTGTTTCCACTAATAGGAAACTGCTGTGTCTGTGCTGCAAACTTAGAGTCAATACTTGGCCAACTCACAACAGAATAATCATGGCCTACCTCACATGGGGCAGCATCTGGTACTTCCAGAGATCTTGCTATCTGTGGCTGGAATAAGTGGTTGGAAGCAAATTAGAACAAGTAAAACAGATTAGATAATAAGTAGTCATACCTGGATCTGGGACTTTATTAGGCATCAGGTATAAAGGCAAAGGAGGAACCTAATGGGGCATATTTTGCACTCAGATTGAATCAATAATCTCTTCTTAAACTCCAAACTTAATGCTGAAGTTGTTATGAAAGAAAGTTTACTTAGATTGCTTGAAAGTAATTGCAGATGGATAACATTTACCTTAAATTGTAACTTGCAAATGCAATGGAATTGAATGGGATTTTCTGCTAACCATCCCTTACTTAACACCTTTGTTGACTTTCACACATAAGAAAAATAAATAAAAATTAGAAAATTTTGTTTTCCCACTATAAAATTACTCATTTTTAAGCATCCTTTGAAAATTAGACACAAGTGTATTTCTTTGTGATTTAAATGTTCCAAGGTGTTCTTTTTCAAGTGTTTTCTTGGGAAAGGCTCCTGCTTTCTGGATGTACAAATCATAAGACGCTCAATCTATCATCCTGGATTAAATTATCTTTGGTCCTGCATTTGAAAAATATAAGGTCTTGGCAACAACATTTGTGCTTCTTGCAGTGGGTGACATCCCTTCTGGGCAACCTTTTGTGAAACCACATGGATGGCAACCAGCCTGACATTGGTTGTCCTCCTTCAGGCAATGACATTTGAGCTGCTGTCGCCCTCATCTTGCAGCATCTCAGAGTCAGCTATCCACCCAGGTTTTCAGCAGCATTAACGATGGGTATTCTTTTTCTTGCTGAATTTATAAAATATACTATGGCTTTTTCAATAATCCAAGTATTCTGTGTGATGGTTGATTCAGGCCCACACCCACATTAAAGAGAGGTCCTGTAACCATACAGCCAACTCCTATAATAAGAGGGAACGTACAAATAAGCTGAATCATCTTTTAATCCTATTATTTTAATCACCAAAGTAAAATTCTGGATTATCCTTGCTAAAGTAGAGGAGCAATTACAGCTAATCCTAAATATTGTTTTTGTATTAGAGTTGGCTCCTTGCTTACCATTTACTATCCATAATATAATAGCTGATTAGAGGAGGGGGCAACTTAAAAACCAATAATTCTTGCCCAGTCAGTAAGCTCAGTGGTTGAACATTGACCTATGATCCAGAAGGTCATGGTTCAATTCCTGGTCAGAGCATGCCTGGGTTTTGGGTTTGATCCCCAGTGTGGGGCATGAAGCAGGCAGCCAATCAATGATTCTCTCTCATTCTTGATGTTTCTATCTCTTTCTCCCTCTCCCTTCCTCTCTGAAATCAATAAAAATATATTTTTAAAAACCCACATAATTATTGCAGCTAGATTAAGTAAAAACATAAAAAAATTTAAATACAAAACTGAGTTTAGATTTGAAAATAGTCACGGGTTGCCGAGACCGGTTTGGCTCAGTGGATAGAGCGTTGGACTGCGGACTGAAGAGTCCCGGGTTCGATTCCGGCAAGGGCATGTACCTTGGCTGCGGGCACATCCCCAGTAGGGGGCGTGCAAGAGGCAGCTGATCGATGTCTCTCTCTCATCGATGTTTCTGACTTTCTATCCCTCTCCCTTCCGCTCTGTAAAAAATCAATAAAATATTAAAAAAAAAAAAAAGAAAAGAAAGAAAGAAAATAGTCACGGGTCCACAAAGTAAATAGTCTATGTATAAGGAATGGAGTCTACTTTTAAACTCCCACTACAAATGATCTTTTGAGAGAGTCTGAGGCTTTCCTTAAACTGTCCATGCATCCCTGATATACTGTCCTGCCCTGACCCCAGGAAACTTGGCACTGGGAAAGCATGCTTAGGTAATCAATGTAGAAAGAAAAGGATTGAGAGGTAAGAGTAGTACTTACCCCTGTGGCCTGCTGGAAGGGATATCTGGTAATCTGTGCCTTACCAACCACAGCAGCCCTTTCTACATGGTTTTATTCTGGCCTATAGCATACTCTTTTGGCCTTTTCCACCCAAGACTGTTGACCTGCTTCCCACTCTGGCTAGTCTGTTAGCTTCTCACATTACTTCTTCATTCCCTGCACCCAGCCTATACCTGCTTGTGGTCCCTGCAGTAAATAAAGTCATTTGAACCACCTGAAGGAGCCCTGATGGACACAGAGACTGCAAGTGAATAGACCTGGGATGCTTTGGATGGCATCTTTTTATTTCCCACTGGCCTAATGAAATGTAGTTGTTGATTCAGGGGGAAAAGGGATAGTATGACTGACTTACACATCAAACAATTAAGGGTTGGCCATTCATAGTCCCTTTGTTAACATTGTACCCTTTTGGTCTCCCAGAAGTATACCTCCAGCAGTGAGGTCAAATTGTCTTTGTGTTTATAATTTGGTGGTATCAAAACTGAAACGGAAATTCTGTCATTTATTTCATTTTGGTGACTTCTCAGTCTGGTATTATTTAGAGAGAAAGAACCTAACAAGCATAAAATGTCTGTTTGTAAATCTCAGCTAGATTCAAAGTCTTGAACATTAAAGTAGGTGAGGCTTTAAAATTCCTCAGAGAGAAATCAGAGTGAATAGCAGAATTCAAAACAAATAACTCACTTATTTGCATAAGCAATCTGAACTTTAACTCTCAACCTTTCAAATCCAATATAATTTTCTTTTAACTTGTGCAGATGTCCATAGTTAATGTATCAACCAACAATGTTAATTTGTTAAAAACTCACCCAATACCAGCACATTCTGACTACATCTGTTAAGTGTGTGCTTTCTTCTTCTTAACATTTATGTTTCAATCTAAGATATGCATATATCTCTTACATATATAAGAATGTTTATATATATACATATATATATAATGCACATATATATAGAGAGAGAGTGGGGCAAAAGTAGGGTTACAGTTGAGAAACAGTGTATTATTATTTAATTATTGTACTATTTTCCATACAAACAAGTGTAAACCTACTTTTGTCCTGTCGTGTATATATTCCAGAGAAGCTAAAATATTTAAATATTTTTCAGTGAAAAATGGATGCCTTCTTAGAGTATAAAGCTGGGTTCAGCCCCTCAGAAATGTCTCTTGTTTGCATTTGGTCTAAAACTTTGTTTCTCTAAACTGTCTAGTTATCAAAATTACCTGGAGAGTAATGTTTTAAAAACACATCCCTGGGTTCATGCTCGGTCCTTCTGCAGCGACTGGGGCAGGATGGGACTATGTCTGTTTTGGTCCATTTTGTATCCAGACTTCAACCCAAGGTCCTCAGTAACCATTAGTTGAATAAATGAATCAGATTATCTGAAGATAGGGTTCAGGAAAGTATTTTTAGAAGTGTTTTCAGGTCAGTCCGGTGACTAATCTCTTCTGAAAACACTGATCTTTAACTCAGACTTTTAAATCTAGACACCTTACCCATCATCTAATTCAACCCACTTGTGTTAAAAATGGAAGAATGTGAAGTGTGAGAGGTTAAATAACTTGTTCAGTTAAAAACAACTAATATGTTTACCTTTAGCAACATATTTGAGGGCAAATGATGAGAAACAATAGAAATGGGGACTACCGGATAGAGTTTTTACCTTAGAGACAAGCTATTTTAAGGACTAGGAGAAGTCAGCTCGTGGAGGCTGCAAGGCAATCTAAGGCCAAACTCATCGCACACTCACCTACTTAGACCCTTGTCAGGTTCCTATTTCTTGGGTTACTAAGGAGTCTTCACTCCTCCACTCCCTTTCCCTCCCACAAGCTCTCATCCAGTTATGTTAAATACTTAAAAGAAAAGTTCTTTCTTTTACTTGAAAGATCTGTATTGGCCTTCTCTTCCCTTGGAACTTCTCAAACAACTCTTATCTTCTCTGTGCAACATAAGTTAGGCAAATAGTAGTGGAGTTATTTTTTCTCCCCAAAAGTCTGTCAATGATATAAATTTCTCTTGCTAACATGATATTTTGTGCAAATACACCAAAAATGTGAATACCTAACCTTCTTCATTCTGCCTGCATATTAACATGATTAGAAAATATTTGTGGCTAGATAGTCATCAGAAAGTAAACATTTAGTCACCTAGCTGTTAGTCACAAAACTAGTTCACTATGTTTAAATGGAATTTACTGCTGACCATGGTAGTTCTTATCTCTTTTTAAAAGAGTTTTGCAGCCAATATCTTCAAGAATACTCAATAGCCCAATTTAAAACTGCTGGCAGAATTTCTTAAAGTACGGATAAAGAATCTGCTAGAAAAAAATCCTCATTTGGGGAGAGCGGCTATAGCGTTTGGTTCAAGCCTCAGACTGACTTGTGGCAAAGCTACACACAAGCACCAGCTTGGAAGTCAAAGCTCTCCCAGCACAATTATTGCTAAAAGGCTATGGTTGTAAGCTTGACCTTATAGTCCCACCCTGCAGAACTAGGTGGCTAAGGGATGTGGGCTGTGGGGGGTGCAACAAGTGCTGCCTAAACAAAACTTGATAGAGGTCAGAGAATGGCAACAACAGGAAAGAAGCAGATTTGAAATTCTCAGGAATATTTAAACATCTTGTCTTTGTTTTGCTTTGTGTGATCTGACTATGAAATAAAGCTTTGGCTTACAGGGTGTGTCCCTGTTTCCTCATCCAGGCTCAGTGATCCACATGATCCCAACTGTATTTTCTTGTCTGCCTCCTTTAATCCTTCATGGCTCCTCCTCAGGTTTGAACCCTGGCCATGCTAGACACAATTCACTCATTCTTCTTTTAAAAAATGGTGTATGTTGTCTTACAAACTATAAGTAATAATGACAACAAAATAATAATAATAATTAGTATCAATAAAGAACTTATTATGTGGTAGTTATTTGCTAAGCATTATGCATACAGTATTTCATTTATCTAAAAACTAGAGGCCCAGTGCATAAAATTCATTTATGGGGTGGGGGTTGTCCCTCAGCCCAACCTATACCCTCTTTAATCTGGGACCCCTCGAAGGATGTCCTACTGCCAGTTTACAGGGATCGAGCCTAAACTGGCAGTCGGACATCCCTCTTGCAATCCAGGAATACTGGCTCCTAACTGCTCACCTGCCTGCCTGCCTGCCTGATTGCCCCTAACCACTCTGTCTGCCGACCTGCTCACTCCCAACTGACCCCACTGCCAGCCTGTTCACCTCAAACTGCCCCCTGTGCATTAGATACATTAGATAGCATTTATTTACTTAGAAAATTTCTGGGCAAAATTAAAACCCAGTTAATCCTTTTTATTGTAGCCATCATTGGTGGCTGCCTACCTAATAGTCTCTTTCCTTGGTTCTTGCCAACAGAACTCTGGTTTTGTTCAGGCAGCCACATGCTTGGTCCCAGGGAATGAGTTATGATCTACCTAAACCAGTCATGGAAGTTTCATTCTCTTTTGTTCACAGTGGGGCTAGGGATATAATTCAGTTTTTGCCTGGAGAATGAGAAATCAAGGAAGTTTGCTTAGGACTCTGGGAGGCTTTCCCTTCTCAGAAAATAAAGAAGTGCATGAGGAGGAAACTCTTTTTGCTTCTGCCCCTTTCCTTTCTGCTTAGGAACCTTTTATTTGAAAAAATGTAGTGACTGAGATGTGTTGGTCACCTTGTGGATATGAGGTGTGATATTGCTGGCATACTGTGAATAGAGCATGGTTTCTTGTCACTATTAGTGGGGGTTCTTGATAACTTGTAGGCAAAGCATTCCTTACCAATATAGTTACTTCAGGGGAGTGGATCAAGAGCACAGGAAGGGAGAAGAGTATCATATTTTTCATTGTGTATCTTTCTGAACTGCTTCAATTTGTTTTTTTTTTACCAAGTATGACCAATACTTTCAAAATTATAAAGCAACTAATTTTATTTTAAGTTGCATTTCTGAATAACTGGTATGTTCACTTGGGGAAAGCTAAGAGCCATCATGTTTCTAATAGTACTCCAACTCATTGGCCCACAATCTATACCCAGGTGCTCTTTCCACTGATATATATTAGAAATATTTGAGCACACAATCACTTTGAATATTTGAGCAGTTAGATAGTTTTGAATTTTAATGTCATTTTTTCTTTCCAAATTATTTGTGAGCACCGTGTGCCTCCCAAAAAATGTAAGTATCAGATGAATCTTCTTAGCGTGAGTTTGTAGGGGAGGAGCTCAGTGTGCCTACTGAGATTTACTGCAGTCCCACAGTTTTGTTCTGAAGCAGCTGGGTGGGAATGAATGAAGAGTTGCTTCCACTAGCTGAGGCTAACAGCACTCAGTAGATACTTCAACCAGGTGAATATGTTGACCCAGGAAGCTGAAGGTAGAAGGCTGACATGTCAGAGAATACCAGCTAATGTGCTCACCAGAATTTCTCCAGAAAAGGATCTTTTATCTTCATTCAACCCAATTGATGCTAGCATCCATTTAACACTATTAGCCAATGAGAAAGATTATATTCCTTGTTTGGGGTGCACTTGTGCAGGATTTCTGGAGCTGAGGCTTGCCAAGGAATCCATTATTTCCTTTTCATTTCTCCTTTGAGCTCTAATGTCGCAGGCTTCTCGGATCCCTAAGTGAGGGTAAAGGAATGAAGCTGAAGCTGGTACTTGTGACACCACTGCATGGACAAATGACAACCTACTGCACCATGATCAGCTGACATCCCCGTGCTCATCAGTGATGTTCAATTACATGGACAGAGTGAAGAAGCAAGATCAAGAGAATGAGAGCTAGATCAGTCTGCATACTTCCTCTACTGTGAACCTTCCCAAGTAGCAATCTTCGAATTCAGGGTCACATTCTCTTTCTCTTTCTTTCCTTCTTTCTTTCCTTCTTTCTTTCCTTCTTTCTTTCCTTCTTTCTTTCCTTCTTTCTTTCCTTCTTTCCTTCTTTCTTTCCTTCTTTCTTTCCTTCCTTCCTTCTTTCCTTCCTTCCTTCTTTCCTTCCTTCCTTTCTTTCTTTCTTTCTTTCTTTCTTTCTTTCTTTCTTTCTTTCTTTTTTAAATATGTTTTCATTGATTTCAGAGAGGAAGGGAGAGAGAGATAGAAACATCAAGGAGGAGAGAGAATAATTTACTGGCTGCCTCCTGTAGACCCTACACTGGGGATTGAGCCTGCGACCTGGGCCTTATGGTTTATAGGTTGACACTCAGTCACTGAGCCACGCCAGCTGGGCCACAACATTTTCTCCATGTATTTATAATGCCATCCTCTATACCTGTTTCATCATCAAGACCCCAAGTTTACTGAGAGATAAAACAAACATTTGAACAAATAGAGAAATTAAAAAATCAATCATTTAATGACAAATGATGGAATCCCATGTCTCCATGAGATATTTCTTCTCCAAATTTTTTGAACTTGTACAAACAAACTTCAAAGGATTTAGATGAAACAGCTATGAATATATTTAGGATATTTGATTTACTCATTTAGATACCCCCATCACTTAAAATTAAAAAAATCTAAAAGTATAGACTAGGAAAGCAACCAACATCCCCTGGGTCTTTAGAGTCAGATAGGGCTGGATTCTAATCCCAAAGTCTGTACCTTAATTCTATAACCTTGGCCAAGTTCTATGCTATCTCAGAGTCCAAGTTTACTTACTCCCTTGCAATGTCCTTCTTTATAGGGTTGTTGTGAGTATTAAACAAGATAATAGGTATTGCCAGAAGCCAATCATTGTTTTACTAATAAAGTTCTGTGGACAGGGAGTTTGGAGGGCTGGTCAACCTTGATTGCTCTGAGGGGTCGGAGTTGGTTACGGGGATGTTGGTGGTTGAAGCAGCCCCCACCTGTTAGTCCTAAGAAGATCTATTGATTGACTTTTACTGGAGTTTCTGGCCTGGGGGATACAGCTGTATCTTGTGATTTTAATTTTAATAAAAGGAGTGGTGAAGCCAGAGCAAGTGGGAGTTCTGCCCCCCATTTTCCAAATTAAAAAAATAAATAAATAAAAGTATAGACTAATTTTAAAATATTTATTTTTGTCAATATTGAAGGGAAAAAATTATTTAAACTCTTCCAGCACAGCTTCTACATCAGTGTCTTTGTTATCTTTAAAGCTAATTTTTGTCATCTAACAAAGGCAGGCATGCACGTGCTTGAACTGTGTCCAACATGACCAGGGGTGAACCTGAGGAGGGGTCAGTGAAGGATTAAAGAAGACAGGCAAAAGAATACAGCTGGGGCTAGGTGGATCTCTTGTGCCTGGATGAGTACACACAGAGACCCAACCTGCAAGCCAAAGCTTTATTTTATAGTTAGAGCACACAAAGCAAAACAAGGGAAGTGGTCAACATGTTTACAATTTTCTTGTGAGTTTCACCTTATTTTGGCAGCACTTACTGCACTTCCCACAGCCCATTAGTTACCTAGGAAAGAATTAGGGAGGACTATATGATCAAGTTTAATTATGCTAGAAGGGCTCTGCCCTCCCTCCAAGCTGGGACTTCTTTGTGGCCCTGCCACAGGTCAGTCCAAGGCTTGACCCTATGGCCACTACCTACACGTGTTTTCCCTGCAAGGGATTTTACTTAAGAGGGATAAGGTAACTGAGACCCTGGCACTGGGCTCTGAGAAGAGATCAGGAGGAAGAAGCTGGTTCCCTAGCTCACACACTTCTGGATAAGGCACTTCCTGACATCAGCCCCTTGGGTCGCACACACACTCCTGATGTCCCTTGGTTGAGAGGGACATTTGGTTGAGAGGCCATTTGAATGTCCTGATTTTACCTAGTTTTAGCCAGCACTCTTTACTTTTACTTATAGAAGATGCTATAACATATTTATTCTTAGCTTCAGCCTTTACTCAGCCAGCTGAATATTAATGACTTTGAGACCTTGAGATCTTTGAGAACTTGAAGATTTTCTGATAAGAAAATCTTCAGAATTCCCAAATATAAAACAGCATGTTTTTTTTACCATAACTTTAATACTACTAACCTTAGAGCACTCAGAGGTAGAATAGATTTTATGTTGCTACAGTTGTGTAATCACATTGTCTCATCTATGCATCCCCTTTAGCTAAAAACAAAAATAAAATGAGTTTAGTGCACAAGGCTCTATAGCCCATATATTATCAGCTACTTTCTCCTCTTTTACAGAAGAAAGTGGGTTGTCATATGGTAACAGAGGGTACAATTTAGTAATGATGGGGTGAGACAATCTCTTTCCCCACCCAACATCCCAGCATGCTCCAAAAAATGTTGCTATTAAGTTGAATTGCACTATCATGAATTCAAACAATTTCTTCTGCCCTGGTAATATGGGGTATGACAAATAGTGTGGATTTGGGAATCAGCCATACCTGACCTAGAAGCCAGACTCTGCCCCCGCCGCCCCTACCAGATTAGGTGTGACCTTGGGTGAGGTACTTAACCTTCCTAGATCTTAGGTTCCTCATCTGAAACCAGAAATAATACTGATTTACCAGGTTTTTTTTTTCTTTTTTCTGGAAAAGTAAATGAAAAATTCTGCTTATTTGTCCAACTTTCTTGCTCTCTGCAAATAAAAGCCACGGAATGAGTTTATGCTAAGTGTTAATGTCCAATCAATAACATACATTTTCTTCCACCTCTTAAAAAATGTTGTCTTTAATTAAAAACTATAATTGATTTAAAGAAAGATATCCTCAAGTGTTATGACCATATAAAATATCTATTTTCTTATAATTTCTCTAAAAATGACAATCACTGCTTAGCCAGTGTGCCTTAGTTGGTTGAGCATTGTCTCATGCACCAGGAAGTCTCAGATTTGATTCCTGGTCAGGGGATATGGCTCCGGTTTCTGGCTGTGGCTATTTGAGTGTCTTTATTTTTTTGGTCCCATTTAAATTTTTGGAATGTTTGTTCTAGTTTTGTGACACAAACCATTGGTATCTTGATAAGAATTGCATTGAGTCTATAGATTGTTTTGGATACCATGGGCATTTTAATGATATGAATTCTTTTTTTTAATATATTTTATTGATTTTTTTACAGAGCAGAAGGGAGAGGGATAGAAAGTCAGAAACATCGATGAGAGAGAGACATCGATCAGCTGCCTCTTGCACGCCCCCCACTGGGGATGTGCCCGCAGCCAAGGTACATGCCCTTGCCGGAATCGAACCCGGGACCCTTCAGTCCACAGTCCAACGCTCCATCCACTGAGCCAAACCGGTCTCGGCAATGATATGAATTCTTCATATCCATGAGCACAGTATATGCTTCCACTTATTTGCATCTTCTTCAGTTTCTTCAGTGCCATAATTTTTCAAGTATAATCTTTTATATCCTTGATTAAATTTATAAATAGGTATTTTATTTTATATGCAATTGTAAATAGGATTATTTGCTTAGTTCCTGATAGTTCATTATTGGTGTATAAAAATGTAACTGACTTCTGGATATCTGTTTTTTATCTGTTATTAACAGATCTCTTGTGCAAGGAAGGCACCTCCAGTGAGGTTCACAGGAAAGTGGAGAGAATGGCCTCCACACCAAAGGTACACAATGGTCACTGACACTCTTGCATCTTCTGGGACCTCTAAACCCTGGCCCAGGCAGCTGACCCCACAGCAAGATGCGAGCTCTATAGGGTGGGATGACCAAGAGTCCAGAGGTTGTGGCTATTGCATTCCTCCAGGCTGATGCCACATGGAGGGAAGTGATCCACCCAAGAAAGATGGCATCTGCGATATGGGAGAGGGACTCAACACAGGGATTCTGGTGGCTGTCACTTCAGCTCTCTTTCCAGAGTTGCAAACCCCAGTCTTTCTTCACACAATTCTAGTGCACTCTGCCCTCCATCTGCTGGAGCTCAGGATCAGTCAGTGTGAACAAGATTTTGTGTGTTGGCCCTTGAAGAGGGCACCTGTATCTCCTGTCTCTTTCTGATGGACAGAAGCTCCACTGTTTCCGCAGCCAAGTGTTATTTGGGTGCCTTTTTCTGATTCTGGTGCTCTGGGATGGGGAGCCTGGATTGGCGTTGAGACCCGATGATTCTCAGGGGGAACCTTTGCAGTTGAGATATCCCTTCAGAATCACAGCAGCCTACAGTGGGAATGGGGCCAGCCCTTTTCTTATCTTTGCCATTTTACCATTCTCAATGTGGCTTCTCCTGTAAACCTTTGGCTGTAAGACTCTGTTCAGCTAGTCTTCAGTTGGTTATTCAGGTTGTTTCTTCTACATTTCAGTTGTAATTCCATTTTGTTACTAGGAGGAGGTGAGTGGAACACGCACCTATTCTACCACCATCTTCTTGATCCCGGGACCTGCCCTGATTTAGAAGCCAGTTCACCTAGTTAGGTAAAGGGGTCAGAGAAAAAATGTCAAATGCTACCCTCTGCTGATTCTCCTGAAATTTTTCATACTGTCACAGTCAAAGAGCGTTTTGCTTTAAAATCATGTATTGGTAATTATTTATTGCATGCACCTGAATTGAATATTCTCTGGTGAATGTATCACATTATGTTGATATTAGATACAAACTTTATTGGTGTTTGCCCTAAAAATCTTTGGTGAATGTTCACATGTGTCACTAAAAGTTTTTCTTTCAATTTTTCAATTTCACTTCATTGGTGAAGAGTAATTTATGAGCTCAAACCTCACTGAGTAGAGAATAATTTACATATATATTGAATGTCCTTCCCCGCCTCCCCCATACCTCTTTTAATGGCTTTCTCCCAAAGTCTGTCTAATATTTGAACTTGTCCTTGGTAGTCATTTAAAATATGCTGAAAATTCTAGGACACTGAAGCACTGGGTCCAGATTTCTTCCCAGTTACCTCTCTTTAAAAAACAAACAAACAAACAAAAACACTCTTCTCCCTCGCCCAACTCTAGCATCAGCTGTTAGTCCTTCTTCCCATGATTATGCCATATAAACCCAACCCTCCTTAATTAGAAAAGAGGTCGACACCTGATCCATAAACCAGGCCAATTCCGTTATTTTTCTCTTGAGATTTTAACTGAGAGACATAGGTCATAGGTCAGGTGGTGGTGGCTCCTGGAGCTGCAAGGTCCTGTCAAATGAGAGACCATGACAGTCATCGATGGCTATGCATGTGAGAGCACAGAGACAGCCAGTCTGCACAGAGGGGCTGGACACGGCAGGAGACAAAGAAAACCGTGTATAAGAGAACATGCAGTTCCAGAGAAAAGTTGAGCTGTTCCTGAAGACTTATCAGTTCCCAGGTTAATTTCCCATGGGGCTTCACTGTCCTTCCTCTCTTAAAGTTGATGAGGAGCTGCTGTGTAATAAATCCTCTTGTACTGGAAGTATCCAGAGTGGGTTTCTGTTTCTTGCAACCAAATGAGCCATAAGACAAGAGTAAATTTCATATATATATGAAATTCTATGTGTTTGATACCATTCAAAGCAAGAGAGTATTTGATAATGTCCTCTTTAAACTATTTCCATTCAAGATTTGTGGATTCATTCTTCTGAGACTACCGACATTAAAACTGGATGTTAATTACAGTATTGGATTAGATATATATGGCCTTAGAGAAAGTCAGACCATCATATTTTGTAATTCAATTCCTTTGTAGAGAGTGAGCTGTAAAATTTATGACTCATTTAACATTCACCCTATACTTTTCACTGTGAAGATGCTTCGTTTTCTTGATGAAGAAGAATGGTAGCTGCTTTCCCTTCTTCCTGGCATCTGTTAACACTTCCCATCTTCCCCAGGCAGTAGGCCTGCTCTTTTCATGATGATTTTCTCCTTCTAAACAAGCTCCATTGGCTTTAGCATTTTTGTTAAGCCTCAACTAATCTGGGACTCAGCAAAGGACAATTCTGACATAAAGTCAATTCCTTTGCCTTTTAACCTAAGGGATAAGGTAAGAGCAAAATGAATTTGAGAGGATACAAAAATAGGGAAATGAAAAATATCTGGTAAAAACAAATAGTGTAGTGAAGGCTTGGGGAGGGTGCTGGAGCAGGTTGTAGGAGGTCAATGGATGAAAAGGGATGACATTTGTAACATACTTTCAATAATACTGATAAATTTAAAAATATAAAATCTCTTAAAAAAACAAACAAAAGATGGGGTAAATAGATGGGTTAAGAACTCACCTTGTGGAGAAAATAGGTGATTGCATAGGTTCTGAAAAAAGTCTGTAGAACCAAACGGAATATCTTAAAATTTCTTCTGTGATCATTTGCCTTTTGTCAGCATCTCTTCAAATACGGTCTTTCACAGCCAAGGTTTTTGCTGATTTAACAGTCACAATTAGGATGCTTCCAAGCTTGACCTAGTGACACAGGCCACTCTCTCTCCCTTGACTTCTCTGTTTAATGAGCAATAGTAGAGCAAGATCATTACATCTGATGGTTACAAACAGGCTATGAAGCCAAACTACCTAGTTTTGGATTCCAGCCCCACCATTTAATGACATATGACCTTGCAACTTACTTCACCTCTCTGTGCCCCAGTGTTCTAGTATGTAAAATGGGGTAATACTAGTATCTGCCTCATGAGAAGGTTGTGAAAAGCAATGCATTCTGACGTATTGTACGTGCTCCATCAAGTCAGCTGTAGCTGTTAAAGTTGTGCTGTTAGTATTGTTTGAGCAAGTCAGTAGGCACAGGGCTTGGCAGTATGAGGGTAAGTAGAAAGTTGAGTCATAATCCTCCCACAGGCAGTTTACTATTTCCAGGGAATAACAGAGGGTTAGAAGCAAGGGCCATGAAGTCAGGCTTTGCTGCCTACTAGCCTTGTGACCTTAGCCCAATGATTTAACTTCTCTAAGCTTTTGTGTTGTTTATCTAAAGGCGAGCATAGTAATGGCCTTCCAGACCAAGGTGCTCAGCAGGATTAAGAACCAAATGAATATGTATTGTCATTTAAGTAAATGCTCTAAGAATTTTAAAGATGAGAAATGTTGCCTCAATTTCCCCAAAATAACTGACAATAGACAGAAACACAGAGTAAAATAAAGCAAACCCGGTCCAGTGGCCCATGTTCTACACACCACCCTGGGCAAGGAAGGAGAACAGCCAACACATTTTTGTCTTCTTTTCATTTGCTTGCTTTAAGGTTTTGTCTTTGGTGTTACCGATATTGTCTAAGTGTGGTTTTCTTTGTAGACATCTTGCTTAGGGCTCATGATGCTTTTTAAATTGGTGGCTTCATATTTTTCAAAATGTGGGGGAAATTCTCAGCCATTATCTTTTTATAGCTTTATTCTGTCCCATTTTCTCAGTCCTGATCTATCTCTTCTACAGGCATATATATATTAGATGTTTTCACCTGTCCCATGTGTGTCTTATACTCTTTTGTGTATTTTTCATATATTTTGCCTCTGCATGATTCAACCTAGATATATCTTTCTGACTTATCTGATTCTTTTCAACTGTGTGTAATCTATTATTAAACTCAATCACTGGATTCTCAATATCAATTATGTTTTCAATTCCAGAAATTCCTTTTTATGTTAATGTCCTATTCTCTGGCAAAATTTTCAATCTTGCCTTTTCCTTTTTTAAATGTAATTTTTAGAAATTTCGTTGAATAACTCCAATACCTATGAGCTTGCTTCCATTATTTGCTGTTTTTCTTTCAGTTTCATCTTCTTAGGTGCTCAGTACATTTTAATTGATTGCCAGGCTTTGATATAAAACATTCAGAGATAATTTGTGGCCAAAGGCGATGTTATTTTCCTCCAGAGAGTGTTCGTTTTGCCTCTGGCAAGCAGCTGGGCTGGAGCAGGAGTAGACGCAGATCACCTACCATCAGGCCCCGGCATCTGTGAGCTGGTTTGCATCCAGCAGACTCTTCCTCCTGGGGTTTACTCCTTCAGGACTCCAGCCCAACACCTGGGGAGTCTACTGAGTCCCGCCCTCCTTGGCACAGTCCGGACTTGAATTTTTCTTCCCGTGCCTCACACATCTGTTGAAAGCTCTGCCGAGGAGCCACCTCTCAGTCTTCACTGTTAGACTGCCAGTTGCCTGAAGAAGAAAAGCAGGACAATCTCAGGTTCACTTCTTTGGGCTCCCCTGTGTGTTCATATCTGGAGCCCAGGAGCCCAGTTCCTTACCGACTACATAGCTTTTCTGGTTCTCAGAGAGAGGGTTTGCTCAAAATATCCTCACCCATCATTGCCAGAAGCAGAACTGTCACCTATGTTTTTGTTGTACATCTGATGACCTTACTTTTCAGATTTTAGGCAGCATACAGACTTCTACACAAATAAGTAAGAGGTTGTAAAGCAAACTTTTAGTGGGAAACTGGGTTTTAAAGACATGAGTAGGTCAATGGGAAAGGTTGGAAACATCCCTAAGAGGATCCAAACCTTTGACACAGGTGGCAAGGCCAACATATTCTTTCATGTCATGAATCACATTATCAATACTTTGAGAAATCTTTTGAGTGACCCTTCGGTTTCCTGGATGTTACTACAGTCCTTGGGAGCCTTTATTTTTGAACTTTTAGGTTTTCATCTCCTTTTTCCTAGCCCATCGTAGGGTTACTTTTGATGTATGAAAAAGATTGATCTATTACCCTTAAAAAGGCCCCTGCAAGGTTTCAAGGCGATGATAATCTGTTTAATGTGTTTTTTTGTTTTTGTTTTTTAAGAAACCAAAAGCAAATTAAATGACTATCAGGAATAACGCTGCTTCAATTACAGCTGGAAAGGTTGACTAAGGTTTACATGTAATATGGTATAAAACACATAGCGTTATGCAATAGATATCTATTGAATTATTTATTCAAAAAAGAAATCTCTCTTCTAGATGCTAAAGAAATTTGAGCCGATTGCACCCAGGATTAACAGGAGCGGGAGAAGTCTTCTCTCCCCCTTGGCAGGGAGCACTTGGCCCTGCTCCTAGAAACTAAACCTCAGTATCAAATGCAGCCAGGGATTTCTTTTGACTTGGCATGTGTCACTGTCATCTTTATGTCATTAAAACTCAGAAACTCTTTATGTCTCTAGTCCAGGTGAATCTCTCCCTCTCTAGAGGCTTCAATTGGCTGTACTGTTGGCAGAAATCATACCTGTTGTTGAAAGACAGGAGCCTCTGCTTCCACCCTCTATCACAGTAAGAAATAGGAAATCCCTCTGGCCCCCCAAAAAATTGTTTGTAGGAATGCAGCAATGGTCCCACATTCTTTCTTATCTCAGATGTTGTAGAAAGAGATAGAGATACAGACATTCCATAGCTTTATATTGAGATATGCCAGAGCATGGGCTGCTATCTGGATCATAAATGTTGGGAGTTATACCTCCTCTTAAGTTAGACTTACTTTTCCTAACAGCTGCCATTAATTGAATGTTTTCTTCATACCAGGCACTTTAATGATGTCATTATATTTTAACTCACTATATTTTCACAGCGACTCCTCAAGACACATATCGGTTTTATGTCGTTTTATGAGATGATCAGTCAGATGTGGCCATAAGAGGAGACAGAGGACAGGCTCAGGAAGAAAGAGTTTATTTCACTCACGGTCCTAGAGACAGAGGCACACACATCACACAGGGCCATGGGGAGGACGACAGGGTGGGCAGAGGCAGGAGACAGATGGGGTGAGCTGGGGACACTCCAGTTTCCATGGGAAAGGCAAGGCAAGGTAAATAGTTTAGGGTTGACTACTTTGAATCATTTTTTGATGTTCCCTCGTTGTCTGGTACCTGGCCCTGGGATGAGGAAGGCAGAGGAATATTGCCTCTGAGATGTGCAGGCCTGACAGAAGAAGGATGGCCCTAGATTGGTTAATTTGCATATCCAAGTCTTGCTGAAGGCTGGGTCCTTTGTTCTTTCAGGGTTGTGGTTCCCACAGATTGGTTAGGCAGCACCAGGGCAGGGAGTCATTAGTCAATGTAGGTGGTCCTGAGGTCAGCCTTGACAAGGAAAGGAGAGAGATAGATACATTAATCTGAGAGAAAAACATTGATTGGCTGCCTTCCCCTACATGCCCCAACCAGGATCAAACCAGCAACCTAAGAATGTGCCCTAACCAGAATCTTCAACCTTTGGTGTATGGGATGATGCTCCAACCAACTGAGCCACACAAACCAGGGCTGGGTTTGCTGCTTCGCTGGCCCCCTTGTGGATTTCCCTTCTACGGGGGGGGGGGTCTACCCGCATGACTTACGACATGCCAGGGGAGGAAGGCCAAAGAAGGGTCTGAACAAACCATATGACCCGCTCGATATGCTTAGGGAGGAAAGGTCACCTTGGGAGTGAGGTCCTAGTTTTCCCAATTTTTCCCATTGCTAGGCACCCAGGGCTTTCCACTCTGGTGACCTATCACCCTTGCTCTGATCTTGTCTGTCTAAATGCCTGCAACAGTATGACCAGGACAAAGATGAAATATGTATTTATTATTATATTACAATGACTCAGATGATGAAGCAAAGAGAAATCCAGGGCCAGTGAAAGCAGAAAAAGAACACACAGGCTAACCCACTACCCTCAGAGCTAAAGTAACTCTTATGGGCGAATTTAACTCTGTGCTTCCTGTTTGGTGCTTTAAATATATATGTATTTATATTTATACATTTTATATATTATATTTTACATGTTTCTGTATAATACTGGAGGCCCGGTATATGAAAATTCATGCACTGGAGGGGGGTCCCTCAGCCTGGCCTGCCCCCTCTCACAGTCTGGGAGCCCTCAGGGGCAGGAGATGACCCGGCGATCAGGGGAAGGCGATGTCCTCATCACACCTCTGTTGCTGCCACTGTTGGAAGCATAAGCCTTAGCCTGCACTGGCTACCTGAGCCTCAGGAGGCCCTAGGCAGCTGCCATCTGAGGCTTGCCTGTGCTTCAGGTCGACTCTGGGCAGCTGGGGGGCTGAAGGGACTGGGGGGCTCTGGAAGCAGGCACATGGAGCGGTCAGGCCCACCTGGGGGTTGGCCCAGCCTTGACATGAGCCTGCCACCCTGGTGGGGCTGAGCTGTGGGCACCACCATCTTTGAGGGTGGGGCAGTCAATTAGCATATTCCCTCCTTATTGGCTGGGGGCACCACCATCTTTGCAATGGTGTGAAGGTCAATTAGCATAATCCCTCTTTATTAGATAGGATGTGTAATATATGTAAACTAGGAGCCTGGTGCACGAAATTTGTGCACCAGGTTTGGGTGATCCCTCAGCCCAACCTGCTGCCTCACACATACTGGGATCCTTCAGGGAATGTCCTACTGAACACTCACCCCCAGCCTGGCGGAGGCTTTAGGCCTTGGGCACCCAGCCATTGCCCTGCAATGGGGCCAATGACTGGCTCTGTCCCAGCCACACCTCCCCCAGGCCAGGCCTTTGCCCCAGCCAGCTTGTGCCCAGCTAGCATCCCCGGCCCAGACCTTCTCCCTGGCCAGTGTGCCCTGGCCGCCTTGGCCCTGCCTCCCCAGGGCACTGGCCAAGTCGGCCCTGCCCCCCGAGGCCCTGGCCACCTCAGCCCCACCCTGCTGGGCCCAGCCTGCCCTGGCCCCACCCCAACTCCTGATTGGCTGGTGGGCATGGCTTGTGGGTGTAGCGAAGGTACAGTCAATTTGTATATTACTCTTTTATTAGATAGGATTGTTGTCTTTAGTTTTAAGTAAACACAACTGACAAAATTCAAATTATTGGGAAAAATATTGGCAAATGCATATATTAAAAAACATTTCACTAGACTTTATTTTTTAGAGAAATTTTAGGTTCATAGCAAAATTGAGATGAGGGGACAGAGGTTTCCTATATATTCCCTGTCCCCACTCAAGCATAGCCTACCCCATTATCAGCATACCCGATCAGAGTGGTACTCTTTGTACACCTGATGAACCAACATTGACACATCATAATCACTTGAAGTCCATAGTTTACATTAGAGTTCACTCTTGGTCTTGTGCATTCTAAATGTTCTGACAAATGTATAATGGCATGTAGCCATCATTACAGTATGATACAACATAGTTCTACTATCCTAAAAATCCTCTGTTCTCTGCCCATTCATTAACCCCTGGTAACTACTCACCTTTTTACTGTTTCTATAGTTTTCTGATAGCCAACTTTTTCTCTTTTTTAAAAATGCATATTTGTATTGATTTCAAAGAGGAAGGGAGAGGGGAAAAAATAGAAACATCAATAATGAGAAAAAAAATCATTGATCAGCTGCAAACCCCCTACCAAGGATTGAGCCCAAAAAACCAGGCATGTGTCCTGACTGGGAATTGAACTGTGACCTCTTGGTTCATAGGTCAAGACTCAGCCATGGAGCCACACCGACCAGGCTTGGCAGCCATTTTTAAAAAGAAACTTGAAGTGAGTTTTCATTAAAAAAAAATATATGATGGAAATAGACAGCAAGGTGGTAAAGGCCTACGTGGGTTGGAAACTGGGTAAAGGGGAACAATGAGGGGAAAAGGGGAGACATCTGTTGTACTCTCAACACTAAAGATAAAAAAATAGAAGACAATTTTTTTTCAGATGAGACCATTTCTTGCCCTAAATTGTGTTAGAAACGACTTACTTTATGAGATCAAGATAGATACATAAGCCCTGGACAGCTTGCTCAGTGGTTAGAGCTTTGGCCCTTGGATTGAAGTATTTGATTCCTGGTCAATGGCTCATACCCTGGTTGGGTGCATGCAGGAGGCAACAGTGGATGTGTCTATCTCATATTGATTCTCTCTCTCTCCACCCCTCCTCCCTCTCTTTCACTCTCTCTCTAAAGATCAATGGAAAAAATAGCCTGCTCTGGTGAGGATAAAAAAAAAAAATCACTATATCAGATGACACATATAACAGTCTTCCCAAAAGTGCAGGAGCAGATCTTAAATTGAACTTTATCTTGTAACAAACTCTTCCAGGTTCTAAATTGAGTTCCAAGAGACTAACTTGATCCAAGGTTTATTTTGGGGAAATCCAGAGGAGCTGCTGCATATCACAACCCCTGTCTAGAACTGGCTTCCATAAATACAATTTATTTTTAACATGGATTTCTATAAAGCACGAAAATTTTGCCTAAACAACTGGTCTTCCATGTTGTTTGAGAGCACATTCATGTTTTGGAATTCAGAAGAGTAGGTTGATATTTTATTATGAAATGTGAAAAGCTTAACTAGCACTCCCCCCAAGAGTATTTTAGGCAACTCTGAATTTGCTCAAAGACTTTAATAAAAAGCGCAAATTGAGATTAGTGACTCAAACACAGAATGTCAAAGCTGGTTCAGGCATGGAAAATGTCAATGCAAGTGCTATAGTTATCTCCCTCAACATTGGAAAACCTCAATGGAGAAGCATTTCATTCCCAGCAGTAAAACTCATCAATGGTGAGTTAATTCTTGCTGAACACTCACTACATGTACCATGGGCCTGACTGTGAATTTTATACGATTATCTAGTTTAAGTGGGTGAACTGTATGTCAAGAATTCCCAATGAATATATTGAGTTACTGTTCGATGAAAATCATTGACTAAGTAGATTTTGGAGAATGATTTTCAAAGATAATGATTTTTTTTAGTAATGTCAATTATATAAAGTTTTCTCTCTGGTAGTAATTAAACACTAATCTCTCTGACTTCTTGAGACCATGGCAAAGATAATACCAGGTATTCAATTATAAGTTGCCATTTTTCTCTTTGGCACATTGGAAAAATGCATTTTTGCAAGTTCTCTTGCAGTTTAGTTGGAGCCTTGTATCTAGGCAGTGGAACACCATCAACCCCAGGTCTAGTTGCCTTGCTCTCTCCCTTGTCCACGTGGCTATGTGGCTATGTGAATACTCCAAGAAGACACACCAAAAGATGGAAGGAGCTCATATCCCTGAATAGCTAACTGGTAAGGGATCACAGGACAGCTATCCAAGCTGCATTAAACTTTTCCCTAATTAAAGAAATTTGTGTTGTGTTAAGCTAAAGGTATTGGGAGCTATGTGTTAAAGCAGCTGGCTAGTGTTACCACTGCTTGCATTGTAATACTAAAAACTTATTGCCAACCTAGAACAATCTTTCTATCTTTATGCATGAAAACATGAAAACTTCTTTATACTTTATATTAGAGCATTAAATATTAAAATGGTTGAAATGTAGGAGATTAAAATATAATTCTATTTTATAACTTTTGAAACTGCTTTCTAACTTGTTGGTCAGCCATTGGTGTGAATTTCAGTTCTCTAGGTGAAATTAAAATAAAATAAAAGTCCTATTAAATAAAGTCTTCCATTGTCTTTAGCAGAATTATTTGAAGATGAATGAGAAACATCAACAGCAATAGTTGTGCCTGAAGCTCACTTATTGCCCAGGTGTGCTGTCTTAAACCAAAGAACAAGTCATAAAAGTTGAAGAGCAATCTTTTGAGTTGGTAATTTTTTTTAACTTTTTCATATAGGTGTGTGTTTACATATTTTAATTACCACTTTTTGTAACTATCTTAATGGATATTCTTATTTTTTTCAGTAAATTTTAAAATTATTATTTTTAGTTACACAATCATATCATCCTAAAGAACTTTACCTATTGCTTTCAAAGACTAACATTTTTTTGTCATCAAATTGCATCAAATATTATTTCTGGAATATTATTTTTAAAAAAACAGTGATATGGACATTCTCATCTCATTCCTGACATTAGTAACAATTCTTCTAGTGATCATATTATACATTATTTCGGCTTTTAATTTGAGATATAAATCTTTTTATCTTTCTAACAGTTAAAAAAATATCAGGAATCAATAGTACTGATCATAGACTCTGCAGCAACCTATGTTTAAGAAAACATTCAGAACATTCACGCTCACAAGACTATAGTGGCTGCATTTGGCATCTGTTTATGTTCTCAGAAGAATATAGGACAGGGACCACAGTTTGCCAGCACAGTAGCATCAAGCGCTCCTCTTCCTTGGAACTTCTCACACAGCAGAACAGCTCAGGTGCAAGATGAGAAACTCTTTACACAGGTGTGAGACTGCTCTAGCTTAACCACCTCACCCCCTCTGGAGCCAGCATCTCTTGTGACATTACCATAGATAGGCATAGGGTCCAAGGTCTCTGCGTGTAAGAGCCACTGAACTCAGGTTGGCCCAAAGCTACGGTCTGCCATCAGGTATATTTGCTTCTCCTTGTCTACATGCAGTTTACCAACTAGGGGTCCATTTTTACTAGCAACACAGTTCACAAACCACCTTATCAGGTTGCCAGGGGAACAGAGCCAGAAAGTTAACATAGGGTCACATTCTCATCTAGAAGGGGAAGGGGTGTTGTTAATCCTTCACCCACACAGAAGTTTTCTGTCAACTTGATTGTAGGATTCTTATAATGTATCCTTACGCTACACTTGCTCATCATTTATTTAGAACTTCTGAGCTGGTATTTCTATGGGAGATAAGCTGTGTATATGCGTGTGTGTGTGTGTGTGTGTGTGTGTGTGTGTGTGTGTGTGTGTTGCACATATGAGAAGGCTTTCCTCCCTCCCCCAGGTTTAGATAGCAATGACTTCTTAGGAATAATTGGTAAGCATTCCTATTTTTCATATTTTAGAAGAATTTGAATAGTTTTTAAATGATCTATTCTTTGGTGGGATGATGTGCTCCAATTGTGGGATAACTGTAGCTGCTGTGTATAGGCTGGAAAGCTAGTATCACTCAGGCTATTTTGTAAAATCATTACCTTTGATCACGTGGAAGGCACAACGTACATCTAGATAAAGTGAATATTGTTGCAAAATATGAAAATGTTGGCTGCTCCTTGTTGCTTTTAGGAAGGTATCTTAAGAAACAGATGAGCTCAGACAAGAACTGGCTATTTTGCAAGGAGACATGAAAGAAAATGAGAATGTCCAGAAACTGCCCCCTGTCCCCTGGAGATTGAACATTAATATAGATAAAGGGATCCAGGTCTTGTGGCAAGGATCAGAGTAAGGATGGTGCCCTCCCAAACAACCCTGTTATTTCAGCTAGTCTCAAGGTGGACTCCATTAAGATGAAAGAGTAAGGTATGGACACATGGTAGCAAAGAAATAAAGCAGGCTTAAAAACTAGGAGCAGGAAAGACTTTGCATTTGGTTAACTGACTGGAAGCAATTAGATCAAAAGCCTATCCGGGTTTTAAGGATATCTTTTAGCCACAGAAACCTTGAGTCTGGCCTGACTACGCCTGCCTCTATTAACTCTTTAAAGCAAAATTCAGGACATCACAGTTATACCAGCAGAAAAAGGACTGGTGATGATATACAGCCCCCAAGGAAGGCATATGTTCCAACAGTCACTTCTGATGTGGCTATGCAAGATTAATGGTCAAGGCGTAGAAGCAGGAGTGACCTGACCATCTGACTACGTGCTTCCTCCACAGCCAGAGCAGAGAGACTCCATAATTCTTGCTCAGCTGGGAGTCAGAATTACTGTGAACAGCAGGTGTGTGTTCCGCATCCTTCTCCTAGCTGATAAAGAGTTTTTAAAGCAGTAGTCTGATCCCCAAGCTACACTGGGGACAGGGAGGAGCTTGCTTAGTGGTTAGCATGGCAATAGATAAGAAAACTTGATAGAGAAAACACACCTCTCACCCTCCTGCCCTGATACCTCCCCACCCTCACTCACTACATTCAGTCTCTGCTCAAGTGTCACTTTCCCAGGGGTGATCAAATCACCCCATCTAAAATCATACCCCCTCATGTTTTATCACCTTATCCTTCCTTTATCTTCTCTTTACACCTTTACCCTATCTTCATCATACCTACCTACCATTCTGTCCCTGCACTGCCGTGTCAACTCTTTCAGGGCACAACCTGGTCTTGATCCCAGCTGAAACCCAGCATCTAGAGGTGGCCAATGCATTACAGGCTCTCAACAAATATCTGTGAGGGGGAAAAAAGACTAAATAATTAATAGCTTCTAATCCCCAAGTGTTTGAAGTTGTGTTTGTTTGGTTTTATGTTGCTGCTTATCTATACCATATTGTGACCAGTGATAGATAATTATTTGTGTGAGAGAAAATCAGGATTACAACTTGCAAGGTGGCATTACCTGGTATGAAACCTAACCAAAAGGTTGTCCTGCTGGAAAAGGACAATATTGCTAAAAATTAATACATTTTAAAAATTGATCTCAGTGAGGAAAGGAGAGAAGAAGAAGAAGAAGAAGAAGAAGAAGAAGAAGAAGAAGAAGAAGAAGAAGAAGAAGAAGAAGAAGAAGGAGGAGGAGGAGGGGGGAGGAGGGGGAGGAGAAGGAGGAGAGGAGGGGGAGGGGAGGAGGAGGGGGAGGGGGAGGAGGAGGGGGAGGGGGAGGAGGAGGAGGGAGAAGAGAGAGAGAGAGAGAGAGAGAGAGAGAGAGAGAGAGAGAGAGAGACATCAATGGTGAGAATCACCTGGGCATGTGCCATGACCCAGAATGGAACCGTGACTTCTGGTTCATAGGTCAATGCTCAACCATTAAGCCACGCCAGCAGGGCAAAAAGCAAGTTGTTTTGTTTTTTTCTTGTTTGTTTTTAAGCAGATAGTGAAATGCCACTGTGTGGGATCTCCACCCCTTTTTTTGAAATGATCACTGGTGGTCATAAAAGCAGCATATTAACCAGTTAGAACATGGAATTCCTTTAGGGTCTCCTCATTCCATGATTCAACAAAAACTGATATAATTAGCTACAGCTCATTCAAGGGAGAAGTTAAAGTTCACCAGGCAGAATTCAATCCAATCTAATTGAATCTACAGGGTACCCCTCAAAAATGTCGTACTGTGTTCCGATAGCTCAATGTTTCTTTTTTTTTCTTTTTTTCTTTCTTTTTTTAGATTTAACCCACTGGAAATAATAATTTTTGAGAGTGTGTATACATTTTTGGAGATAGCCTATATTTAATAGTTGTTGATTTTAAGCCTTGTGTCAGGCACAAGGGATAGAGTGACAACTACACTTGCCCTCCTATTGGTTGTATTAGTGTCTCATGAGAAACTAGACTGGAGGAGAAGCAATTACAACTGTGCATTAAGAGTTACTCCAGAAAATGCACGGGGGTTGTAGAAGCACACACCACAGGAAGCCCAACCAAGCAAAGGATCAAAGGGCTTCCCCGGTAAGTGTCAGCTAAGTTTGGACCCAAAGGATAAGTGGCTAGTGTCCAAATGAAGAAGGAAGATGGAGTGTTTTCTAGGTCAAAGAAAAGATAAGGACAAATAAAAGAGGCATGCAGATGGGGCACTGCCCTTTTGTTCCAGATAGTAGTCCTGTTTTCACCCACCACTGTTTTTCCTCTCCTTCTATCTCCAGTCTTTAGCCAGTAGGTTAGCCCCTTCTGCCTGATCACCCATTCCTCTGGTGGAGCTTATTTGCAAATCCAATCCAGGAACCAATAAACAAAGAAAATGGCTAAGGAGTAGCCACTGGAGCCTGGAACTGAGCCCACAGTGCACTTACAAAAATTTGATTTTCTGCGAAAAAAAAAAATATTTTGACTCCTACATTTTTGGACTACATTAGAAAGATCTGAAATGGATGACACCAAGCTGTTTGCCTAAAATAATGTCCCAAGCCTGAATTGGCATGGATATTTCCTGAGATTAAAATAGAAACTTGTTTTGCTAACAGAAAACAACTTTGAAATGAAAGAGTCGTTTAAGTTGAAACCATTATTTTTCCTTTTCTCAAAAGAAAATTCCCTGTTTTTATACACACTAAGAGATCAGGATAGTGAGGTCACACTGCCACAGAACTTTCCATTAAAAATTTGAAGTTGAGAAACCTTAAAAAGAAAGTAAAGATGGGGAGGAAAGTTTGCAATGTAACAAACACATTTGATAAATGTTTATGAGTACTTAACTATTCACCAGGCACTGTTCTATGCACCCAACAAAGAACCTTGTCCTTGCAGAGTTTGCATTCTAGCAGAAAGAAAACCTACAAAAAGAAGAAATAAACAGATTATGTAGGAAACTATGGGATTAGTGGCATGGGAGGGAAGTAAAGAAGAACAGGCAGGGGACATGAGGAGAGGGCAGGCTGCAACTTTAAATAGGGTGGTCAAGCTTGGTCTCCTCAAAGAGGTATTTGAGCAAAGACGAAATGATGTGAGAATGTGAGCCATGCAGACATTTGTGTCCAGAGAGAAGTAACAGTTGGTCAAGGGCCCTAAGGCAGGAGCATGCCTGGAATGTTGTAGAAAGACAAGGATTAGGAGAAAAAAGATTGGGTCTGAGAGGTATAGGAGATGGCAGATCACTGCCGTGGGAGTATTTCTCGGTAGGGATTGGACTAATGTTTTGAACGTGCATTTTTGGGTAATCAACGCGTGTTTTCATTTGAGCGGTCCTATAGTACAATGCATTTTACTCTGCCACAACGGAGCCGTGATTGATTAAAATGGTTCCTCAATGATCACTCCAGGATCAGGCATCACAAGACTGCCAAGAAGTAAGCGCCTTCCTTTCTGGCGGGCACATGGCCCTGCAGGGGCAGCCATCGCTAGCCTTCTAATGTGCTCGGCGTTGAGCTGGCAGAGGTAGAAAGTCTACACGTTTCGTTTCTTCTTCAAAACCCGACCGACCGGAGAGCCAAACATTTCCTTCGGCTGGTTACAAAATGAAAACGATGCCTTTGCCAACTATGTGGGAGACGCAAACCCCAGGAGTTTGCCTCTGCTCATTTGTCCAAGTCGCGCTGTGGTTTCACCAAACGCAGACGGCGCTGCGCTCCAGCCCCGTAAACCTCTCTGCTCCCAGACCTCCCAGCCGTCTGGTGAAAGCTACGGCTCTCCCCTGCGGCCGCCACCTGCTTGGGCGGTACCCGCCGAGGGCGCCGCGCCGCCCGGGCCCCTTGCCTCCTGAGCGCCCTGCTTTCCCTGTCCAGGCCGGGCGCGCAGCGTTCCTCCCAGCCTGGCGTTCCCCCCGCTTGGCTGGCCCCCAAGAGACGCTGCCTGCCCGAGCGCCCCCGCCCGCCAGCTTCCCGCGGCGGGGCCAGGAGCCCTCACCCCTTGCCGCGGGGCCTTAAGGGCGGCGAGTGGAGCGCACGCGCGCCCCCCGCCCCTCCCCTCCCCTCCCCTCCCCGCAGGCGGCGCGGCTCCCCCTGCAGCGCCTCCCTCGCGGGGAGGGAGCCGGAGGGGCTCCGGGCGCCGCGCGGCAGACTGACTCCGGCAGCGTGCCGCGCCGCTCTCCTCCGAGGGTGGCAGCAGCTCGGCGGCGGCCGCAGCGCCCCGGGGGCGGCGAGGAGGCGAGCGCGCCTTTCCTAGGCACCGACCGCCCCAACGCGGTTCCCGCGCCCCGCGCCGCGCCGGGCCCGCCGCCGACATGGACCTCCTCCTCCTGGCGCTGGTGCTCGGGTCCGCTCTCTACCTGCCGGCGGCCGCGGAATTCGACGGGAGGTGAGTTGGCCCCGGGGCGACCTCCCCTCCGCCCCCTTTCCCACGCTAATCCCCTCCGGCCCTGCGGTCCCCTCTCCCGGCGCGGCGGCGCGGTCACGGAGGCGCCTGCCTGTCCAGAAGCCGGGCCACCGCATCCCCTCGGCAGAAAGAAACCGTCGAGCCGCTCTCTCCTCCCAGAGGGATCCAGCCGCTGCCACCGGCTCGGGGATCCGGGCTGGGGATGAAGGGAGGCTCGAGCCCAACATCTCGCTTCGGAGGGTGCCCGTCAGCCGCGGAGAGGAGGTGACGCGCGGGACATCCCCGGGTCGGGAGTCTCTGGCTCTTGCTTTAGAAGGCTCTTCAGTGGGGAAACTTCCCAGCGGCCGGGGCGCCCAATCCGGGCTGAGAGCTGTCAAGGCCGCTCACATCAAGGGTGGCGGCAAGGGAGCCACTGGGTTTCCAGGGGGAGACCTTTTGCCTTTCCACTTGGTTTTCTAGGACTCAAAATAAGGACTGAGGTGGGGGGACGCTCCGTGCGCACTCCCAGCCGCGGAGACCTGGGCGAGCCTGACTCCGGCGTGCTCTGACAGGTCCCGACCGCCAGACTCCGTCTCCGCTGTCACTCAGCCCTTCCTGCCGCTGGGAGTGCGGGACCCAGGCCCCTGCCGCCGAGGGGTGCGCTGCGCGCGGGCCAGTGTGTGTCTGGAGGGCGCGCACGGTTACCCCACCTCCGCGAAGTATGTGTGTGTGTGTGTGTGTGTGTGTGTGTGTGTGTGTGGAGGGCGTGCAGGTTACCCCACCTCCGCGAAGTGTGTGTGTGTGTGTGTGTGTGTGTGTGTGTGTGTGTGTGTGGAGGGCGTGCAGGTTACCCCACCTCCGCGAAGTGTGTGTGTGTGTGTGTGTGTGTGTGTGTGTGTGTGTGGAGGGCGTGCAGGTTACCCCACCTCCGTGCAGTTACACACCAGACTCGCCCAAGCTCAGATCGCTGCGGCTCCCCTCGCAGACTGAGAGCTTCACCTGGGCCACATTGCTTTCCAGCAGCTCTATTTTGGGCGACCCCCACCCGCTAATCACCTCTCCGGGCTGCCCTGAAGACTGCAGCACCTGTTTTACTTGCAGTCTTGGAACCGATCAATTCCACGATTGATTGGCTTTCTTGTACCTGGAGGGGAGCGGAAGGGAACCAGCGGAGCGCAACCGCTTGTTTACCGCCTGGTCGGTGGGAAGAGAAAGTTCAGGGTTATTTTGTATTATGTTCTGGGGGTGGGGGTGGGAGAAGGATAAAGGAAAAGAAAAGGCTGATAAAAACCTCAGGTAGGAGCCAGAGTATTTTATTGTTTTAAAATCAGTTCTTTGCCCACATTCGGGGATGTTGTGCATTTCTTGCAGACACATTTGTAACAAGAAGGGCATCACATAAGTAAGTTTAAGATGGTAATGTAGTTTATAAAGATGTCTAAAACAGCCAGTGAAAATATTGATCCTCTAGGGGATGGGAGTGGGGGGGGGAGTCATTTAAGTGTCCAAACAAGGAAACAATTCACCAAAGCAGGTGCCAGAGTGGAATCTGGTGGATAAATCAGAATCCTGAAATTGAATACTTTCTTTAGTCCTTACCTTAGAGAGGAAGATAATAACGTGAGTTGTTGATGCAGAAGTTTCACACCACAAGAACAGTTGAGACGTTAGCTGCACTTTCAGATCCCTTGGTTTTATTTAGACTTCTTTTTCTACTACTTTTTTTTTTTCTGGGAACTTTTTCTGCCAGAGTCCTATCTCGAAAAGAGTTCTGTTTGATTTTGTGGAAGCTTCCTCCCTTCTCTCTGCCCCTTCCCACATCTCCCTTTTATATAAGGCAGAAATTGTGTGTGTTTTTTTCCCACTTTGACATGTCTTAATACTTTTCAGTTTATGATGAATCAGTCAAAACCGTCCCCCCTCCCCCCATAGGTGTGGGTCTGTGAGGGATCTGTTTTATTTCAAGCTTCAGAAACCACCCTGAGAGTGGCAGCCTTGAGAAACCTTGGTTTTAGCTGGTGCTATTTCCACTTAAGAAAGGATCTTCCCTTCCCTTTCCCCCCTACACTTGTGTGTTGTGTGTGTGTTTAACTGTCTGAAATCTGAAATTACTTCATTGCAGAACTATTCCCCCGAAGGTGTTTTAATCCTTAAATCCTGCAAGAATGAAGGAGTTCGTCGTGTGTGTGTGTGTGTGTGTGTGTGTGTGTGATTTAATTATTTTCTAATATAACGACAAAGAGGAAATTATTTTAATTTCAAGCGTGTCTTTATTTATTTTGAATCTTTTTATTTGATAGGTGGCCCAGGCAAATAGTGTCGTCCATTGGCCTGTGTCGTTATGGTGGGAGGATTGACTGCTGCTGGGGCTGGGCCCGCCAGTCCTGGGGACACTGTCAGCGTGAGTATCATCACCTGGGGACTTGAGCTCCCTAGGAGGGGGGCTCTCTACCCTCATTCCAGGCTTCACTCTGCACACCAGAGCACTTGCTGGTAGGGTTCTGACATGCGAGTGTTCAGTTGCTGTCCCCGGCTCTGCCACTACCAACCTGAGCCATCTGCTGTAAGGAGCCAGTTTGGATCCTCACAGGATGCTCGTTTCGGCATCGGTCCCCAGTCTCTCCTGCTTCAGTTTTCTGACAAGCCTCTTTTCTTTGCTGCAGGCTCTGAGATGGGGGTAAGATAATGAGTCTAGACTGTATTTACACTAAATAGACTTAAGGTATAAAATCCTTACCAAGCTGTTGTGTAAAGAGGACTCTTTTTTGAAGTGAGGTTGTATTGACTGTTGACTGTGTTCTAAATGGACCACCCAGTAAAATCAAATAATACCTCTGAAAAAGGCATCATTTTTAAGTTCTTTAAGTAATCATGTAATAAGTGTCAAGTCAAAACACTAATTTTTACCTTTTCCTTGATCACAAATGAAGATTTTAAAAATATATATTTTTATTGATTTCAGAGAAGAAAGGAAAGGGAGAGAGAGATAGGAACATCATTGACTAGCTACCTCCCGCACACCCCATACTGGGGACTGAGGCCACAACCCAGGCATGTTCTCTTGACTGAATCAAACCCAGGGCCCTTCAGTTCATAGGCAGACACTCTCTCCACTGGGCCAAACTGGCTAGGTCACAAATGGATATTTTTATGGTAAAAAATCAAAGCTACATCACAAAAGTTGGAGAAATTTGTTCTCAGTATTTTATCTGGATTTCAAAATTATATCTCATGCCTCTCAGAAAACAACAACAACAAAAACCCCCAAAATAACAACAACAACAACAACAACACACACACACACACACACACACACACACAAAACACCCACAAATAATTAAGTAAATTTCAGGGACACCTTTAGAGTACTAGGTGGGTAGGTCTGTTGAGATGATGGGGACAAAAGTGGGTTCTATATATCCCAGTGTTTTACTGCTAATAAGAAAGGCCCTTAGAGGAACAGAGAATGGTAGTTAACAAAAGCTGGAGCTGGAAGGGGAGGGGGCCTGCCTTGGAAACGTATTGGTAATGTGAGGAGTAAGTTTAAGTTCACTTTAAGCAAATTAAATTTGCTTTAAGTAAATTAAAGTTAGGTGTTCCCTTAGCAGTTTTAGTCTTTGAGAATTGCATGTGATGTCTATCCTGAACTCTCTGAAGGAGGGAGAGGGACAGTCACAGGATGACTCTCTAATTGCATGCACAGGCTGACATCTCTGTTGAGGGATGGAAAGGTAAACGGGACTAATGTTTGTCTGTCTGCTATCTGCAAGCCGCTGGGCCAGACTTTTTGCACAGCTGGGCCATTACATTCTACTATAAAGGGAGATGCTGGTAACTCCAGTTTTCAGTAAATAAAAGAACTAGGCAAAGCTGTCATGTGTCTTCCCCTTGACCCCCTCTTACTCCCCCGCGCGCCCCCCCCTCCCCGCACTGCTTATTCTACTCAACATTGTTTTTAAGGGAAGATGGTCATAAAGAAGAATGGTAGCTGGTGGAATATAGTCTTCTGCCAGTTTTACCTCCTTTAGAAGTATTTGCACAGCTGGAAGCCACAGGTGTGGAATTTGAAGAGCACCGAGGCTTTGGAAGTCAAAAGGGGAAGACTACCTTTTTTCACAGGCACTTTCCCCAAATGAAAAATGAGAAGTTTCTTTGCCGAAATGGAGATAGTTTCCTCCTCCTTTGCTGCCTTAATTTGCAGGACTATCCCAAAGGAAATGCTGAAGTGCTTTGGGGAGTGCACAGCCCCCCACCCCCGCCTAGGACAAGGCTGCGCTGGCAGGAGGTCCTGAGCACAGTGCAGTGACCTTCCCTGAAGGCAGAGTGCCAAGCAATGGGCAGAGGCGGAGGAGGGCAGAGCACTCTGCCAGATGCGATAAAAGAATTCCAAGGAGAAAACTCTTCTATCTCTTAGAGGTATTCCCCAGAAAGATCCCTGAGGAGCTGTGCTATGTCTCTTTGCCATGTAGTTAAATTTTCCCTAGTCTGCGCCAGCTTGGTGATTCTGAAGTTAAAGGCCTTTCAAAATTTCAGTGGCATTACAGAATTTAAACCCACTAGGAGTTGCTTTTTGCACAGTAGCTTTCCCAGCAAATACAGGGTGCTGTTTTATTATTTTCTATGCCTTTATTTTGTTTCCAAGATTGAAAGTGGTCAAATATTGCATTTGATAGTATTTACCTTCTCCTTCTTGCTATTCCTCAAGAATCTGAGAAAACTGCAACATGGCATGAGTTTAAATATTGAAATGGTAATGTTATAAAATCTGTAAGATGATCCTGCACAAACCACAGTTCCTCTTAGTTTAGATTTGGTGAAAGTTCAAAAGGCAGAATAATGAAGAGGAACGTGGACTCCGGAGCATGACTGCCTGGGTTCCAATTACTTCTGCTTCTTCTGAGCTGTGTGACCTTGAGCAAGTCATTCAATCTCTCTGTGCTCTATTCTCCCCATCTCTAAACTGGATGGAAATAGTATAGTACCTCATAGGTATTCCTCTTAGATATAACCAGAAAAGAGAGCGTAAAAAAGTTATTATTTGTAAAGCACTTACAACTGCTGCTAGCACAGAGTAAATACTATGGATGGTTTGGTGAATTAAAGAAATGTAAAGGAATATGGCCATTGAAACAGTGTTGTGGGATGGAACATTCCCATGCTAGCTGATTCTTTGTTCTGGAGGCGTGATGTATGTATGTTATATTTTTACTGCCAAAATAAAAATTGGTTCCAAGGTTCTCTGTTGCAATAAAATAAAATGCCTTTAAATTACAAAGGCATGGATCTTTACTATTAATATTGGAGATGGCAAAGTGGTAAAAATGAGTTCAAAGATGGATGTTCCCTTGTGTGTGCGTTTTATTTTTCCAGAATCTCAGATGGTCCAATGACTCTTGTCAGTTCAGAAAACTCGCTGTCTTTGTTTTGCTATAAACAGGTAGAGGAATGCAGGCGTGAGAGGTCAGCTTAAAGTGGGAAGAACTGCCCCCAAAGAGGCTTTTTAGGGACACATGGAAAATTCTGATTAGTTTTTACAGCAAGTTTTTGTGAAATTAAACCTTTGTCACTGTATTTATTCAAGGAAAATGACTTGCTATTCTTTAACAGTTACATCTGGTAATGGATTACCTATAAAAATTCCAAAAAGCTTCTGGGAAATTAACATGAAACATGTTTTTGCCTTTCTGACCCTTAGATAATCTCAGCGTTCTTTCTCATAGGGCCCTTCCTTATCAAGGGTGCCCTGGTTCTCGTTTTTTTTCTGAATAATTCACTTGGGATTTTCCTTCAGATCAGCACAGCAAAACAAAGGGAAGCTCTTCCCACCTACCCTCAGAACCTCCCAATTTATCCTTGAGAAGCTGTGTCTGTAAGCTGGGGAGGCTGTTCCCTCACACTGAATGTGTATCAGATCTCGTGCCCTAGTGCAAGGGACCTGTTTACTTCTCTTGGTTGAGCAACGTGAGATGTTTTAACTCAGTATTCCTGGGGCCAAATATGTGTATTTTCACAAGACATGATGCATTTCATTTCCGCTGACTACTCCCTTGTCATGGGCTTGTATGCAGAGGCCGAGAGGACTGCAGGCACTGGCCTTGCTCGGCCTGCACTCTTGGCTTACTATGTCTAGCCACAAAGCCACAGTTAGCCAGATTCCCATCCTTCCCTCTGGGACTGAGGAAGGAAGGATCAGAGATGCTTCCCAGAAAGACATCAGAGCTGCCCTCCTGCTTCCTGTCCATGCCACCAGCACTCCATCCCAACATTCCCACCAGCCGGGAAAAGTGCGACTTATTCCAGAAATAGGCGGGGTCTGTTTTTGTAGTTCCTCTTGTAGAGGCCACACTCTTGCCTTCTTTCTGTGCTTTGGTTCTTTGTTTTGTATTCTTCACTCATAAGCACATCTCTCCGTAGTGAGAATTCAAAATTTGGTTTTTTCTATTTGCCTTGGTCTTTATTGACTATTGCTGTGGCTATTTATTGTACAGTGAAATTTTCTGAATGTGTTCATAACACTAACACACTGATGGTTACATATTTACAGCACACAGCCCCTAATCATTCACAAAACATTTGTCTCTTGCTCTATAATTATTCTGTTTCTTAACTTTTCCATTATGCTAATGGCACAATTCATTTGAATTATTTTAACAATTTCTTTACTCCTACCAAGTGGAGATCTCTGTAATGAAGATTTCTCAGGGTTTGTATATTTTATTTTTTAAACAATCTTTATTGTTGAAAGTATTACATTGCCTCCCCTCTATTGACCTTTTCTAACTATATTTTATTTTACAAAACTGTGTATGCCTTGGAAGCAATTCTTAAGTAAACGCACTAGACAAATGAGGCAACGAGTCCAGTCCTGGCTTTTATACCCGACTAGAGGCCTGATACATGAAATTCGTGCAAGAGGCCCGGCCCTTGCAGCCACAGCAGCTTGCCTCAACTCTCGCAGTCCCGGTTTCATCTGGAAGGTCGTCCGGAAGTTCTTTCAGCTGTCCAGTCTAATCAGCATATTACGCTTTTATTATTATAGATTACCTGTTTACATTTCTCAGCTGCAGTTTTCTTATTCTTTTGGCAGATTTCTGTGATTCCATAATGTGGAAAAGAGTATACAGGCTCTATTTCTAACCTCTATGGTTGTCTGTATACGTGTAGATTTATTTGACTGTATATGTGGCTTTGACAATAGCGGTTCTGTTGAAAGTGCTTTACAGAGGAATGAAGAAAAACTCAAAATACAACTAGTTCCATGCTTCAATAAAGTGATTCAGCTTCTGAGTTCTTTGGCTGTCAGTGAGCATTTTGTGGTTTCTGAAGGAAATTATGTGAATTGGAGTGGTTTTTGCATCATTATTACTTAACACCAGACAAAATGCAGATGTTTTATGTTTCTCTGGAGATTTTGGAAAGATATGAAACCTAGCCCTGCCAGTGCGGTTCAGTGGTTGAGAGTTGTCCCATGCCCCGAGAGGTTGCAGGTTGGATTCCTGGTCAAGGCACATGCCGGGGTTTTGGGCTCAATTCCTGGTGTAGGGTGTGCAAAAGGCAGTCGATCAGTGGTTCTCTCATTGATTTCAGAGAGGAGGGGAGAAAGAGAGAGAAATATCAATGATAGGAGAAAATCGTTGATTGGCTGCCTCTTGCAATAGATGAAACTTTCTTATGTCTGTACAATCATATGGTCTCCAGGAGTAATTGGGAGTCTCAAGATGGGTTGTGCTGCCCAGAGCAGTGTTGAGACAGCGAGAGACCACTTTAATGCAGCCAGGCAGGCTTTGCTGCCTTAATGTTAATCAGCTTCCTCCTCTAGTTTTGGGGTAAGAATGTAGAACCTGCCCTTTCCCCTTATTAGGCAGGAATAAAACTAAAGTGGTGGACAATCATATTACTATTAGAGACTTAGTGCATGAAATAATTCATGCACTTGGAAGGAGGGGGGTGTCCCTCAGCCTGGATTGTGAGAGGGCAGGCCAGGCTGAGGGACCTCCCAGTGCACAATTGGGGCCAGGGAGGGACATGGGAGAACTACAAGGCATGTCCAGTACATCTCGCTCAGTCCCGATGGGCTGGACCCCAGCAGCAAGCTAACCTACTGGTCAGAGTGTTTGCCCCCTGGTGGTCAGTACACATCATAGTGACTGGTCAACCTGTGGACTCTCTGCTCCCTGGTGGTCAGTGCACGCCATAGCAAGAGTTTGAGCGGCCTTAGCATATCATTAGCATATTACGCTTTGATTGGTTGAATGGATGACCAGACACTTAGCATATTAGGCTTTTATTATATAGGATTTTCAGCACTAAACCTGAATCTTCAAATCTGTAAGAAGTGAAATTTTGATTTTTTTTTCAGTTCAATTCAGTAATTCTTTTCCCTCTAGTTTTATTGAAATATAATTGACATACAGCACTGTAGAAGTTTAAGGTCTACAACATGATGATTTGAATTATATATATTGTGAAATGACTACCACAATAAGTTAACATCCATCATCTTATGTAGTAGATACAAAAGAAAAAATATATTTTTCTGTGATAAGAACTCTTAGGACGTACACTCTTAATGACTTTCATGTCTAGCATATAGCAGTGTTAAATATAGTCATGTTGTAATTCCATCCCTAGTACTTATTTATCTTACAACTATTTGTACCTTTTGACTACCTTCTTCCAGTTTGCTCTTCCTCCCACCTGACCTCTTTGGTAACAAAGTGAAATTTTTGATTAAGAATTTTCAAACACTACTTTCTGCAAGGTTATTTAAGAATACCATGTACTTTGGGTAACTTCAAGTGGTCTTGGAATGCAAATTCCAAACTAAAGCAGTGCTGAAGAGGTTTGGCCTTTGCAAACAGGTAGTTTTTGAACGTGTGTAGTCTTGAAAATTAAGGTTCACAGAAATTACTTTGTTCCTTCATTCTTTGCCCCTATTAGAACTGACCTTTATATAATACTATTTAGATCTACTAATTTCCTAAGACCACCTCATAAAGTTCAGCTGGGCAGGTCATAACCTTTATGGATTAGAAATTTTTTGTACTTCCCAAACTGGGAGGTCAGGTCAAGTGAAGGCAAGCACTCTAGTCACTACAAATTCAGCTGCTTAGATTTCCCCACGAACACCTGTCACAGGCCCTAGCCAGTTTGGCTCAGTGGATAGAGTGTAGGCCTGTGGACTGATGGATCTCAGGTTCTATTCCAGTCAAGGACATGTACTTTGGTTGTAAGCTCCTGGCTCTGGTCAGGGCCATGCGGGAGTCAACTAATCTATCTGTCTCTCTCACTTCAGTGTTTCTGTCTGTCTGTCCCTCTCCCTTCCACTCTTTTTAAAAATCAATGGAAACATTCCACCCCAAAGCTAAGGAATATACATTCCTCTCAAGTGCACATGGGACTTTTTAGGACCTATTAGGACACAAACTAAGTCTACAAATTCGAGAAGACTGAAATCATATCAAGCATCTTCTTAGATTAAAATGGTATAAAACTAGAAATCAACTATAATGAAAACAATAAAACACACAGAGTCTAAATAGCATGTTATTAAACAATGAATGGGTTATCAAAGAAATCAAAGAAGACACAAAAAACATTCTATAAACAAATGCCAATGAAATCACAATAATCCAAAATCTATGGGACACAATGAAAGCTGACCTGAGAGGGAAGTTCATAGCTCTACAGGCCTACCTCAAAAAAGAAGACAAACCAGTAATAAATTACCTAACCTAACAACTGAAAGAACTAGAAAGAGAACAACAAGAAAAGCCCAGAGTAAGTAGAAGGAAGGAAATAATAAAGATCAGAGTGAAATAAATGACATAGAGACAAAACACAAACAAAAAACCCTACAATACAAAAGACCAATAGAGCCAAGAGCTGGTTCTTTGAGAGGATAAATAAAAATCAATGGAAAAATATCCTCCAGTGAGTATTAAAAAACAAAAACAAAAATACCCACCACATGATGATGCTGCTTGAAAGTGCGCACGCATGTCCACTCTGGGACTAAGGAGACATTTCTGGCCCCAGAAACAATACTGGGTTTTTTAACTTGAAAACTTTTTGATAAGCTTTGAGAAATATTGGTTTGCCCTCCCCCCTTTATTATAGCAGATATAATGGACATCTGTAGAATTCATGTTATATGCATTTTTCCAAATTTTTAATTTTGTTTTTCAATTACAGTTTACATTTTTAATTACTTTGTATTAGTTTCAAGTGTACAGCATGGTGGTTAAAAATCATATACTTTACAAAGTGACCCCTTTGATATTTCAAGTACGCACCTGGCACCATACATAGTTATTAAAATATTGACTCTGTTCCCTATGCTTTACTTTACATCCTATGACTATTTTATAATTACTGAGTTGTACTTAAAAAAATTATTTATTGTTTAAAATATTATATATGTCTTCTTTTTCCCATTATCCTCTCCCTGGCCACTCCCACCCCTCAGCACATGCCCTCATCACCCCATAGTGTCTGTGTCCATTGGTTATGCTTACATGCATGAATTCAAGTCCTTTGGTTGATCTCTTACCCTGCCTCACCCTCTCCTGCCTTCCCTTTGAGGTTTGACATTCTGTGTGATGCTTCTCTGTCTCTGGATCTATTTTTACTCATCAGTTTATATTGTTCATTATATTTCACAAATGAGATCATGTGATATTTATCCTTCTCTGACTGGCTTAGAATAATGCTCTCCAGTTCCATCCATGCTGTTGTAAATGGTAACAGTTCTTTTTTTTTTTTTCCACCGTGCAGTATTCCATTGTGTAGATGTACCATAGTTTTTAATCCACTCATCTCCTGATGGGCACTTAGGCTGTTTCCAAATCTTAGCGATTATAAATTGTGCTACTGTGAACCTAGGGGTGTATATATCCTTTCTAATTGGTGTTTCTCTTTTCTTGGGATATATTTCTAGAAGTGGGGTTACTGGGTCAAATGGGAGTTCCATTTTTAATATATTTTTTAGAACAAGAAAAATAGGTTTATTTGCTTTATGCTTTTTGTTCTTTATGGATTAAGGAATTACATATGTGTCCTTATTACCCCATTGTCCCCCCACCCTTACACTCATGCCCTCATCCCCCTGATGTCGGTGTCCATTGGTTAGGCTTATATGCATGCATACAAGTCCTTTGGTTGATCTCCTCCCCTTACCTCCACCCTCCCCTATCTTCCCTCTGAGGTTTGATGGTCTAATCAATGCTTCTCTGTCTCTGGATCTGTTTTTGTTCATCAGTTTATTTTGTTAATTATATTCCACAAATGAGTGAGATCATGTGATATTTATCTTTCTCTGACTGGCTTATTTCTCTTAGCATAATGCTCTCCAGTTCCATCCATGCTATTGCAAATGGTAAAAGTCCCTTCCTTTTTTTTTTTTTTACAGCAGCATAGTATTTCATTGTGTAGATGTACCACTTTTTTTTTAATTAACTCATCTGCTGATGGGCACTTAGGCTGTTTCCAGAGCTTAGCTATTGTAAATTGTGCTGCTATGAATATAGGGGTGCATATATCCTTTCTGACTGGTGTTTCTAGTTTCTTGCAATATATTCCTAGAAGTGGGATTACTGGGTCAAATGGGAGTTCCAGTTTTATTTTTTTGAAGGAACTCCAAACTGTTCTCCACAGTGGCTGCACCAGTCTGCGTTCCCACCAGCAGTGCACGAGGGTTCTTTTTCTCCGCATCCTTGCCAGCACTTGTCATTTGTTGGTAATAGCTATTCTGAAGGGTGTGAGATGGTACCTCATTGTCGTTTTGATTTTCATCTCTTTGATAATTAGTGACATTAAGCATGTTTTCATATGTCTCTTGGCCTTCTGTATGCCCACTTTCGAAAAGTGTCTATTTAGGTCCTTTGCTCACTTTTTGACAAAAAGGAAGGAGAGAAAGGTTCTGATGGCCTAGTTCTTAGTACTCCCCCTTCCTCCCATACCACTACACACATATACCTTTGTCCCCTTTCCACCAATTTTGTGCAGATTTTTACATTTTCCCATCCATCTTTTAAAATATATATATTCCTAAGAGAAAATGCATTCATCTCCTCAAAGCAATGGCTATTATTAATTCTTTGTGTACCTTTTAGAAATGTTTTACATACTTATGGGCAAATTCCTTTAATTCTTTTCCCCCACTTTTTCTATACAAATGAAACCATACTATATATACACCATTCTTATTTCTTCTAATTCTGCATTTTGAAAGGCTTTCTTTATCACCAAAATATGAAGAGCCTTTTTTTTTTTTTTGGAATCATTGTATATCTATACCCTAATTTATTAACCAATTTTTTTATTAATGGGCATTTATGTTGATTCTAATCTTTTACTAATACAAAAAAATCAAAAATAAGTAACGTTGAGCATACATAGCAAAAATATTGTTTTGCATGTGTTCTAGTATTTCTGTGGGATCACTTTTTCTGTGTAGTCAGATGGCATACATTGTTAACATCAGCCAGTTGGCCAATGGTTTCTTACCTGGTAGTAAGTAGGTAAGGGGAAATACTGGATTGCAGTGCTGGCAATCCTATATCCAGGCTCTGACAATCCTATATCCAGACTTTTAATTTGTTGCTTGATTTTAGGATGCTCTAGTCTCTACTTCCCCCCCCCCCCCAAAACCTCTCTGGCAAGTTAGTGAAGGACCCTCTACCCCCATTTTTCATTTGTTTTCTCTTGGACCAGAGGCAACTGACTCGTATTGGGAGGATGGAATGAGGTTTGTCCATTTGCCAAGATTTCCACCTGGCTTGTTGCTTATCAATTTTCTATTTTTTATGGATGTGAGTTTCTTTTTGCTCTTAAGAAAGACTCACAAATTCTTTTAGGAGTTGCTTAATTTGTTAACTTTTTATTCTCTTTCTAGTCCAGCCATAATTTGTATGCCTATATAAATAAATGTTTCCTGTTTTACTAGACCTCTGATCCATTAGGGAGGGTTATGTAGAATTTTGATATCCAAATAGATTTTTTGAGGGGACACCTGTTAGGATAAAAAGATTTTCAGGAAATATGAATATATTTTTGTACCAAAGACTTTTAAAAAGTGACTTTAAAACTGTAGGACCATATCTTTCTCATTAGTTATTCTAATCTTCATCGCAGTTATATACTTAGATTGTCCAATGAAAACAAAATAAGAAATGCATATGTAAGCAAAAAATTAAAAAAAATACTCAGGTTGAGAAGAGAGAAGAGTCTTTCTGACTTCCCAATATTTCTGACATCTAGATCCAACCCTCATGATTATTTCCTATTGATCTTTACAGATACTTCTAAGTATTTTGAAAATTTTCCTTGTTCAGAAAATAATAGTACAAAGTAAAAATTGTTTTGTAACTTCTTTTTTATGTAACACTGGAGACCCGATGCATGAAATTCATGCAAGCCTAGGCCCTCACGACCCCTGCTGCCTCACAGCTTCATGGGGTTCCCCACCCCCGCTGGTCGTTCTGCTGTCCAGTCTAATTAGCATATTAGCTCTTTATTATGTAGGATTACATTTTGGAGACCATTTTTTATCACTACATGTAAATCTCACTCATTCTTTGAAATGGCTGCACAGTATACCATAATTAATATTAAAATTCCCTATTTATGCACATTTAGGTAGTTTTCAGTATTTTTATGAAATATGCTGCAGTGAATATCTCTGCAGATTCATCGTCATTGTTCTAAACATTCAGAGGTGGGAGATTTCTAGAGATATTCTATTTTTATATAAGTACAGTAATTAAAGAACTCATTTTATTTGTATAAGCTTTATTATATAAAATATGTAATTTAAAGGATATTAAATCATGGGTAATGTTATAAAGTGGAAACCTTCTGTTCAGTTATTTTCTATTTTTGATTTCTTAGGAAATACCTTAAAAGATAAGCAGAATTGATTTCTTTGAATTTGTTTGTATTCAGCCTTGTGTGGGGAAGGATGTGATGTGTCTTCCAGGAAAGCATACAATAAACTAGGAATATAGAATTAATAAGGTCTAGGGGGCAAAAAAAAGAAAGGACAGAATAAGAGGTAAGATGCTGAGAAAAGAATTATTAAAATGCAGATAGATAAGCCATAGGATCCTAACTATGTCTTGGCTCTTCACTTCTGGTAGCCAAAAGAAGAAGGGAAGTGTTATTGTTCATATAGTTCATATTGTTTATAGGTATAAAGCAAACCATTTATTTGAGAAGGTATGGCCTTTCTCATAGATAGTTCTGAAGGAAGACTTTCACGTTGTCCTTTGCAGAGTGGGAGTGGATGATGGGAATGGAAGGGGACAGTGACATTTCTACCTTGAAGCCATTTTTGGCTGCTAAAGCTGTTTCATAGAAGATCTCCAAGGCTAGATGAGGCCCTTATTCTAGAATTACACAGAAGGCTATTCTGTATGCCATTTAAGCAGTATTATCTACGCACTTAGCTGTTTGAGCCACCACTCCAGAATATCCAGCTGTGATGGATGAACTGTTGAGGGCTCTGTGGACAATTTTAGGTTAGACAAGACAGTTCCAAGTTAGGATCTCTAACAATGTCCTGAAGATTGTTGTATTCTTAATTAAAGGCCACTCCATATCTTTTGTTTTAGCCAGTATCTTTTAAAAATCAGTCATCATCAGTCAGTTGATGGAGTTGGGACATTGTGAATGGATTGCGGATAGGGGTCTCCTAGGATCCAAGATGAAGTTCTGCAAAGAAATCAGTGGGGGGAATTTCTGTATCAGTTTTGTATGAGCCATTAATTTTGTATTCATTCCATATCTATATATTAGCCCATCATCATTTTGCTATATTCTTATTTCCATGTAAATTATGGCTTGGAGTAAGAGGTGGATGAGGCACAACTGGAATAAGGGCCAGTGAACCCAGCAACAACAAAATCTTGACCAGTGCTCACTTCCTCAAAGCTCCAGATTGTTACAGGCCTGGGAAGGAGCCAACATGACCCTTAGTTGTTATCCTAGTTCACTGGATCTCAGGTAGGACTACTCTGAATAAACCATGTAGGCCTATGATAGACTCAGAGCAGAGCCTGTGGTAAGTATTCTTCAAGTCCCTATCTGCACCCAAACTGTGCTGTGAGGAAGTGTTCATTCCCACACACTCCTGAAGCCCCAGGGACAACGGAACCTGAAACCCTGATGCACACGTACCCTAGGAGGTCAGTACCAACCAACAATCTACCCTGTCCAAGTTTTCACCCTTTATCAACTTGGAGGGGAAGTGAGGATTTTTACATTGGCAGGGCCAAGGTCTTCCATAGGAACTAATAAATGATCAGTTCTCAAAGATGAAGCCCAGATAATTTGGCTTGAAAAATTTTCAAAAAATTTCAAAGTGACTACACCCATAGAAAAATACTGAGAGCACAGGCCTGATGTGATGGACAGTGCATCGCTGGGAATCTACCAGAGCAAATCAGTTGAAAAGAGTATGCCTATTTACTAAAAATCTAGTGTGCTGCAAGACATAGTTTTGTTAATTAAAACCAAATATAAAGAAATTCTCCACTTGAATTCCTTAAAGCTTTTTTTAGTTTTCTGATTTCATCACTTCATTACTACTAATGCATAATTAAAGAGAGAGTTATGGTCATAATAGAATCCTTAATAAAATTCCTAATAAAGCCAGCATACAGGAATATACTAAAACCTATATATGATAAAGTATTATTATGTATTAGTATGTGTTATAAAATAGTAACAGATATCTATATATTCAATATTCTTTCTTAGATTCTCTCAAGAGTTTTAGTTTTTAGTCTGATGGAACACTGTAAAGTCAACTTGTTTTTTTTAACTCATGGAAGGAAAATATATTGAGTACTCAAGTTGATTTCTTAGCTTTAGGATATATAGTTGATTTTGGGGGGGAAACACAGTTTTTTCCTCTAGTTATATATAATTAGAAGTCCTCATTTCCTGTTGAACATTAAAGGCTGGAGACAGCCTTGGTGGGTACTAAATGTCAGTGGAGAGTCAGTTTGCAATTAAGGATTTGCCATAGGTGATTTGCATGTGGAGAATCTTAGACTCAACTAAATTTTAAAACTGAACACTTGATTTAGTCAATATCTCTTTCACCATTCTGTATATCAGCAATTTTCAACTGTTGTGCCTCAAGAATTTTTAAAACATGCATACCTGACTATTTAGTCAGAGGCCCTGACATCTTTTCCCTAAGATTGTTAAATTTAAAAAAATGACAACAACCAATACAATAATGGCCATTCAGTGTGAATGAATCAAAATTATACCTACTTTTTTTGTCAGATTGCTAAAAAATATATTTTTTGGAGTGCCACAGAATTTTAGCAATTAGTTTATGTGTGCTGTGAGATGAGAAAGGTTGAAAATCACTGCTGTAGATTAATTATATAAATTCAAAACTGAGGTTGTTTTCCTAGTATAAAATCACATCACAAAGTTAGGGTTGCCTTTTGAAGATACTACCGACTTAAGAACTTTTAGGAAAGATGTCATCACAGTTTAAATTTGTGCTAATATACACAAAGGAAGAAGCCATTAAGAATTTCTGGATTTAGGCTGACTTTGACAAAAACAATGTTGTTTTTCAAAATCTTTAGCCTTGTTTTTATAAATCATAGTTCTAAAATTCAGTTTCTATGAAAGGTCCCTAAATGGTCAAAGGTGTGTGTTGCTAAATTTTCAGAAACTTACTTCATGGATAGACTTTTCAAATATAAGCTTTCTGCCACCCAAAATATTATTTTAAAGTTCAGCACCTTCTATTTTTCTTGTGTTAAGATTTTGTAGGTACTTGGTAATTATCTGCTATATGCATGCATCCCAACAAAGAGCAAATAATAGAAAAACAAATTGCAGTTCATGCTTAGTTGTATTTTTTAATGTATGTGGGTGTTTAGAGTTGATTTTATATTACCTACACTTACTGTGGTAATAGTTTTTACTAAGTGTTGGTTCAAGGTCATTTGAACCTTGAATTGAATTTTTAAATCATCGATGAATTAAGAGATTCATTGTATCTTGGTGTCTGTAGATGGCCAAGAATTAAGACAGTTTCATTTTCTAAATAAAACAATTGTTTTTGAAATAATTAAATCGAGGGAATTAAACATAATTTATGAAGAAATAATGCTATATTTGCTAAAAGTTCTTTTATCTAATCACATGTTAAAGTCTGATGAATTCTGTAGCTTTAATACTTATAAAGTAGTGAACTAAAAGTTTGGATCATCCAAATTCTTGCCTCAACTGTTATTCATGGAATCAGTTATCCTGGATGTTGGTATTATAAATGTACAGAGCTGAATAGTTGTCTATGAATTGCACTTGCCACGCTAATATTAACTTTTTCTCACTGTCATTCACTTTATTTTTACCATCATTATTTTTTTTGTGCACATGTTACAGATGTCTACCATTTTCCTCCCATTTGCCCCCCCTTCACCTAGTCTCTACACCCCTCCCAGCCTTCATCACATTGTTGTCTGTGCCCAAGGGCTATGCATTTGTGTTCTCTGGCTAATCTCTTCCAGTCTCCTCCACCTCCTTCCCCTCTGAGATCTGTCAGTCTGTTCCTCGTATCCATGCCTCTGGTTCTAGTTTGCTCATCAATTTATTTTGTTCATTGGATTCCACATATAAGTGAGATTATATGGTATTTGTCTTTCTCTGACTGGCTTAATCACTTAACATAATGCTTTCCAGATCCATCTATGTTGTCACAAAGGATAAGAGTTTCTTCTTTTTACAGCCATGTAGTATACCATGGTACATGTATCACAGTGTTTTTTATTCACTCATCTACTGATGGGCATGTGGACTCTTTCCATACCTTAGCTATCCTATATAATAAAAGGCGAGTATGCAAATCAACCAGACAGCAGAATGACCAGTCGCCATGACTGGCACTGATCACCAGGGGGCAGACACTCAATGAAGGAACTGCCCCCTGGTGGTCAGTGTGATCCCACAGGGAGAGCACTGCTCAGCCAGAGGTCAGGCTGAAGGCTGGTGAGCGCAGTAGCAGTGGCAGGAGCCTCTCCTGCCTGTGCAGCAGCGCTAAGGAAGTCCGACTTCCAGGTTAAGCCCGCGCAATGGGGAACGGGTCTAAGCCATCAGTAGGACATTCCCCAAGGGCTCCCAGTCTGGAAGGGCACAGGGCAGTTACAGGATAATCCCAGACTCCCCAGGGTACAGATATTGTGCGCCGGGCATCTAGTTGTAAATAAGGCTGCTATATTCTTTCTGATTAGGGTTTCAGGATCTTAGACTACATTTCTAGAAGTGGGATCTCTGAGTCAAAAGGCAGTTCCATTTTTAAAAAAACTTGTTTTCTTTTACACACACACACTGATTTCAGAGAGGACTAAAAAGGGAGAAAGGGATAGAAACATAAATAATGAGAATCATTGATCAGCTGCCTCCTGCACGCCTCCTATTAGGCATCAAGCCTGCAACCCAGGCATGTGCCCTGATTGGGAATTGAACTGTGACCTCCTAGTTCACAGATCGCCACTCAACCACAGAACCACACTAGCCAGGTAAGGCAGTGCCATTTTTAGTTTTTGGAGGAAACCCCATATTGTTTTGGTTTCACCCAAAAAGGTTGCATCAGTCAGCATTCTTACCCACAGTGGACTAGGGTTCCCTTTTCTTCACATTCTCTCCAACACTTGCTGCTTGCTGGTTTATTGATGATAGTCATTCTGGAAGGTGTTAATTGATACTTCATTATAGTTGTAATTTGCATTTTTCTGAAGATTAGTGATGTTGAACATCTTTTCCATATGTCTATTGGCCGTATGTACTAGTATATCTTCTTTAGAGAAGTGTCTTTTTAGGTCCTTTGCCCATTTTTTAATTGGATTGTCTGTCTCCCTTGTGTTGAATCGTAAAAGTCCTTTATATATTTTGGAGATTAACCCTTTATCAGATGTATCATTGGTAAATATGTCCTCCCACATAGTAGGTTCCCTTTTTCATTTTATTGATGGTTTCTTTTGCTATGTAGAAGTTTTTTTTACCTTGATGTAGTCCTATTTGTTTATTTTTTTCCTTTGCCCTAGGAAATATATTGGCAAAAAATATTGCTATACCAGATATCTGAAATTTTACTGTCTATGTTTTCTTCTAGGATTTTTATGGTTTCATGACTTATATTTAAGGTTTTTGTTTTTGTTTTTGTTTTTAACCTATTTCAAGTTTATTCTTGTGTATGATGTAAATTGGTGGTCTAGTTAATAGTAACTTTTTTTGACAATGAGAAATATGGCATGACATTTAAAGTTGGGACATAGGGAATTTTTAGAGTTATTACTTTTTCTAGCTAAAGACTAGGGCTGAGAGGTAGATGTACAGTGTCAGGAGGGACCTTTCCCTTCCATGCATGTACCTGGCACTTGTCACCTGGAAGGAGGCACATGTGTCATGCTGTGCTCTATGCTCAAAAGGCCATGGGAGTCCTGTCTGAGTCACGTGGAAACTGCATCAGTTATCTTAGCCTGAAGCATTTTATTACTTGTTTTTCAGTGATTATGATTGACCTAACATTTGGGCATTTTATAATCCATTACAGTAAGTTAAACTATGTGCCAGATAATATACTTACATTTGGATCGTAAGTAGGCTCAGTTCCTCAGAGTTTGTTATCCCTCATTGTCTTTAACACCGTCCACAGCCGAGGATTGCCTCCAAATCTATAAACCTGTGTTTAGCATGCAAGGAGTAATCTCTGAATAATTTAGTTTCTCTGAATTAAAATCACCAGAGGTCTTATTATTGTTAATTATGCTGAGAACTCTCGGTACATTGCACAGCATCACTGAGAAGCCTCAGATGCATCTAAGCAGCAGTTCTCGGGCAAGTGACAGGAGAGAACTCTAGATCTGTGAACTGTAACTGAGTGGGTTTGCTGGTAACATTGCCTGTATTTACTGCTGTGGCTGTTTTACACTGGCTGTAAAGAAAGCAGATTATTAGGAGAAAATGGGACAGGATGGTCTACATTAGGTGCTACTATTTTAGTGCTTCTCACAGTGGTGTTTATACCACATGCAAGAAAATACATGTAGGGCATTTCTTTTTGGCAACTTTAACAAAAATCATGGTGATGGTTGCCTATGAAAATTTCCTTATGTGTCAATAGAAAATAGACTCCAGAAACTTCCTGGAAATAATTTCTTCCAGGTTTAACATTTCTTTAATTTGCAGTTTTGTATAGTTTTAAAATGCAAGTGTTAAAATATGGGGCATTGGCTAAAATTTCATGCTAAAAGTCTTATTAATGGATGTATATATACCAATATTATAAAATTCACTAAATCCCTGAGTGTCAAGGCTAACTTCTGTTAAAGTAGGAGAAATGTGGTCTAACTTAGCGATATTATAAAATGAAAATAAACTACATAGAACTGTCTGGTTGCTTGTTAGGAAATAATGATGTTTGCTATTCTTTACTGAGTTGTTTAACCTTTGTTTAAAATAATTTAATATATTTTTCTTGATAAATTGATTATTCAAAATTGGCAATTAAAGAATATTAAAGAAACGGTATCCTTTTATATTTTCCCTTCTCATATAGAACCATTGTTATAAACAATTGTTCTTAATATGTGATCTGGAATCTAATTTTTAGTTTATGCTTTGATTTATTTTCAGCTTTTTGTTTAGATTGTACCTGATATATTTCACTATCTATTTTAAGAAATGTATCAACATCAAGGTATGGTGTGTTCTTCTGAAATTAACAACAGTAAAAAATCCCCACTAATTTCTTATAAATCTAACCTACATAAAAGAATCTCTTAACAAGTAAATCTAATATGTGCTTTTTTAAAAATATAGAGCAATAATTCTGCATTGATAAAATTACTACTATTTCATTTGAATCAAATTGAACTTAGAATTGTTTCTTTTGCTGGTACACAAAAAAAGGCTCTGTTCATCTAATTTTAACTTCTACAAATCATTATACAAATTTTAAGTTAAAGTGAGTGTTTTATGCTTGAAGGAGGGAAGATGTTCACGATGTTCATGCAAAAGAGAAGCAATGAAATTACCTCTTCCCTTACCTCTAGGGTCTCTAGGCTGGTCGAATCCTGACCATTATTACTTATGTTTCAAGTTTCTTCCATTTACTTTCCTTAAACTGATTTATGTATCCTTTAAGTGAAATGGCTGAGCTTTCAGAGTAATTCTTGTTGCTATGGACAACCAAAGCAGCCATGCAAGAAGAAAATGCTGTGGAAGGAAAGGAAAAAAAAACACCTTAATATTTCTTCCCCAAATTTGAAGAGAAAAGGGAACATACAGTATGTAAGAAAACAGGTAAGTAAAGATATATCCGATTTGAAAACTACCAGCCCTGGTTACTAATTGATCAAAGGTCTCAATTTTTTTCAGATACTTTGTCCAACACACATTTAAATAAAAGGATACTGTCTCTTGGAATCAAAAATTAATATTCTGAAAGTGAAAAATTGGATTGGAAGGTACAGTGTCACAAAAGGTCTGAATATTTTAACTTAGAATTTGGACTATGAAAGAATAGCACAACTTCAGTTATTGGTTAATATTTTTGTTACGAAATGTTTTCTAATGACAAAATGGTGACTAAAATATTACTATTTTAAACATGTCCTAGATTTTTTTTTTGTTTCAGAAAAGCACTGAAAGTTGAATATGTGTAAGTCTCCGGGAATGTAACAAGTTGATAAATACCCAAGTTCCACCTCCTTACAGAGAAAAGATCTGGAATTTCTTTTTTTGGACATTTGTTTTGCAGCTTTCTACATCTTAAGGCAGAGAATAGCCAGGATAAGGTGCCAGCTCAAAGGTTAGATGAACATATTTCTTGCAATAATTTTGGCTAATATATGTCTTGAAAGGCATAACTTCTAAATAATAACTTTACACAATTAATCAAAGTTAACATTAGTTGTGGTTTTTTCAGTTGCTTTTGTGGGGGAGAACTATGTTCCTTAGAGATGTGTTTGTTCTGTTCATAATCATACTAAGTTAATTCTATTTCAATTACTACATTAAACTTTTCCCTTCAGTTTGTAATTTCTTTCTCTTGTTTTGTCAATCTAATAAATTGACCTCCATTCTAACCTAAAGGACAGTTTATATTTTAATACTTAAAGAAGCAAATTTTAAAACACCCACAAAGTTCACCAAATGAAATTACTAACACCAGCCTATCATTAACCTGTGGGAATTGTATTCATGTTAATTCTTCATGGAAAAATTCAGGTAAGAAATATTTTTTGTATAAAAGATATAAGATGTTATAGTAGCACCTACAACTATTCATGCTATTCTTTTTGACACAAGTATACATTCTCTTTGTTTAAAGCATTTTTGGAAGTGAATAATGCCACTTAACAAATCATCCTACTGACACCTCAGTGGAAAATTTTGGTGAAATATGTGAAATTCTATTTAATTAAATTGGTGCCAAGAAGACAACAAACTTTAACCTGATAGATGAAAGAGATTTTGATAACATTTTTGAGCACAATTGGTAATGCTAGAAATAAAAGTTAAGGAATTTCTTTAGGGAGACTTTAAAAAGTTCAAGTGTCTTATAATGACTAACAGTTACAATATTAACTAGCTGAGCTATGACTGCATTAAGGAGGCAGTGCCATAGAGAGAGTGAAGATGGGCTTTGTCACCAACACACCAGGTATAGGACCTGTTCTGTCACTTGCCGACCATGAGCTATTAGATATTGTAACTTTTCTGAGCCACAATTTCCTACTCTCTAAACCTATTTTGCAAGATTGTTGTTGGCTTGACAAATGCTTGCTACTATTAGTGTGTGATGATATATAGAACAAATGAACTCTGAACTGTGCTTACTAGGGCCTTTGTAGTATCCATAGTATAGCATGTTTTTAAATACAAATTGTTTACCCTGCCCATCTTTTGAAAATAGTCACTTCTCTAATGAAGTTCACATTGCTTTTTGCAAATGAATACTTCTGTGAGTGTGAGTGTGTGTGTGTGTGTAACTCAGAGAGAAGTGAAAAGGAGACAATATGCAAACCTCAGAGTAGAGTACAGTTTTGGTTACCTGATCCAAAGAAAAGGAACTAAAGGCACTAGAATTTAACTGTAGAATTACAACCACAGATTCTATGACTTATTTGAAGCACATTTACTTCCCAAACTAAAATTGCATTTGGAGTTACTGTGATTGATTTGACAAACATTGGAGAGCTTACTAGGAGCAAGGAGTTAAGGTGGTTGCTGGGAGAGAGATGAAGGTTGGTGAAACATGGACTCCTGCTTGCAAGGAGCTGATTTGGTATGATGCTGTCCCATTCCTTCCAGTATTCTAAGGTAGGAAAGAGTTAAAAATGAGGAGTTGAAGTTGTTCAGACAAAGAATCATTTCCAACTGGAGAGGATCAAGGAAGATTTCATTCACTCAGTGCTAATCAGTTGATTTATTTATTCAACATATATCGAGTGCTAGTGTCTGCCTGATCCTGGACCAACCACTACAGATACCACATCAGTAAGATGAAGCTATGGGCATTCATGTCATTTATGGTCAGCGTTGAGGGATCACAGGTGATGACAATGTTGATGAGAGTTGTGTTTTGATACAGATGTGTTTTGAGATAGGATACTGCAAGAGCATGTCTCAGGGGGGTGTATCCCAGACCAGGAGTGAAGCACTAGTGGCCCAGCTAAGTCCTGAAGGATGAGTCCAGTGTAGGGCACCCTGGCCAGATAGAAAAATGCATTAAAACTTCAGAAACCACAGGGCAAGGGGCATGTTTCAGGAATGTAAGAACTCTAGTCCAGCACTGGGGGATATGTTTGAAGGTCATCTGATGAGCGATGCTGTGGAATAAGTAAGGATGGGCAGACTGAGGGAAGGCCTTTGATGTCATCTTATTAGACTGGCTTTTACTTTGTATTTTTAAATTTTTCTTTATTGATTAAGGTGTTATATATGTGTCCTTATTCCCCCATTACCCCCCACCTCCTATTCATGCCCCCACCCCCCTGTTGTCTATGTCCATTGATTAGGCTTATATGCATGTATATAAGTCCCTTGGTTGATCTCTCCCCTTTACTCCCACCATCCCCTACCTTCCCTGAGGTTTGACGTTCTGATTGATGTTTCTCTGTCTCTGGATCTATTTTTGTTCATCAGTTTATGTTGTTCATTATATTCCACAAATGAGTGACATCATGTGATATTTATCTTTCTCTGCCTGGCTTATTTCACTTAGCATAATGCTTTCCATCTCCATCCATGTTGTTGCAAATGGTAGGAACTCTTTTTTTACCAGTGTCGTATTCCATTGTGTAGATGAACCACAGTTTTTTAATCCACTCTTCTGCTGATGGGCACTTATGCTGTTTCCAAATTTTAGCTATGGTGAATTGTGCTGCTATGAACATAGGAATGCATATATCATTTCTTGTGTTTCTAGTTTCTTGGAATATATTTCTAAAAGTGGGATCACTGGGTCAAATGGGAGTTCCATTTTTAGTTTTTTGAGGAAACTCCATACTGTTCTCCATGGTGGCTGTACCAGTCTACATTCCCACCAGCAGTGTATGAGGGTTCCTTTTTCTCCGCATCCTCGCCAGCACTTGTCATTTGTTGACTTGTTGATAATTAGACTGGCTTTTATGCCAGAGCTGTAGGGGAGCATTGTAAAGATTTTAAGCAGGGATAGCACATGATCAACTTTATATTTCAGAGGTTTGAAGCTGGTACTGATGGGTCAGATCTGACATATAGTTGGATTTGGTTTCACTTACAGAGTATTTCAACATTTTTAAAAAATAGTTGCTGAGGCAGATACCAGGCTTTCTGAAAAATCAGCAGCTGCACTGCAGTGAAGTCGGGCGCTTAGCGGCTGCCGCATCGGGAAGGAGCATGTATTTCGTTTGACCATGCAGCCTGCTGCTTCTGCAGGGCCGATGCCTGCGACCTGTAGGCATCTGAGGTTCTGGGCCCCATTTCTGAATGTGTTCCCGAGGGGCAATTTAGAGAAGAGCTATTGAGGCTCAGAGATAAAGGCTGATCCAGTAAAACTGGTGAGAGATTAGGTTTTATCTCAGGTAGTAATGGTGGGAACACAGAGAAGGAAAAGGAGCACAGGACACTAAGGAGAAAGGATGGAGAGGGATGGAGAGGGAGGCCTTGGGCAGCAGTGGACCTGTGGGCTTTGTAGACAGAGAAACCTGGCTGCTGCCGCAAACTGTGCTTTTGAGAAACGTAGTTTCTTTTCTTTCTTTCTTTCTTTCTTTCTTTCTTTCTTTCTTTCTTTCTTTCCTTTCTTCCTTTCTTCCTTTCTTCCTTTCTTCCTTTCTTCCTTTCTTCCTTTCTTCCTTTCTTCCTTTCTTCCTTTCTTCCTTTCTTCCTTTCTTCCTTTCTTCCTTTCTTCCTTTCTTCCTTTCTTCCTTTCTTCCTTTCTTCCTTTCTTCCTTTCTTCCTTTCTTCCTTTCTTCCTTTCTTCCTTTCTTCCTTTCTTCCTTTCTTCCTTTCTTCCTTTCTTCCTTTCTTCCTTTCTTCCTTTCTTCCTTTCTTCCTTTCTTCCTTTCTTTCTTTCTTTCTTTCTTTCTTTCTTTCTTTCTTTCTTTCTTTCTTTCTTCTTTCTTTCTTTCTTGGTGAAATGCAGATAAGAAGCCTGTTTCACAGGGGTTTTATAAAGATCGAATGAGAAAAGACTTACAAAGCACTTTTGCCCAGTAACTGGATCCTGTTGGTTCACATTCAGGAAAATGGTGCTGGTCATGGTGACGATGGTTGAGGAGTATGGGGAGATGGAATCAGGGACGGTGTCCAGGTTTTGGGTGTGTTATTGGGGGAGCTGGAGAACACGGGAGAAGGTGCAGGCGGTGACTTCAGTGCTGGTGTGGTGTGCTGGAGGTGCTCTGAGGCTGTGAAGTCGAGGGGTGGATAGGTGGTTGGGTGCTGGGGTCTGGAGCTCAGGGCTGGGAGCTGGGCAGGACACAGGCTGTGATTTGATGATCTGCCCACCACCATCCCACTCAGATCTCCCTCCCCCTCCATCACCTTCCTCAGCCTCAGTATTCATCAACAACCTCCCCAGAGGACCCACCTTACACAGGCAGGAAGAATATGGAAGAGAAGTTGCGATACTACATTTTGGCTGAAATGTGATCTCATAGCTTTAAGTTATTGAAAAAAAAATTATCTCCAGTTTACTATGTTGGCCTCCAGTCAAAAGAGATGAATAATTCATTTGTTTATATCAGGGCTGAAAAAAAGTCACCCTTTACAAATGTTAGACCTTTTCGCTATCTTTTGTTGGCTTTTTCTGTTTTACATCACCAACACTGCTACTTAGAAGCGAATATCCAACTAAAGTGAGTAATTGTTAGGAATGAATGACCACACTTTTTTTTTTTAAGTTTGTATTCTTTCTTAACTGGACATACAGAAAAGCAGCCCTGACTCACATCCATCTCAAAGGCCACCTTCTCCCTCCGCCTTCCCGACTGGAGCAGAGGAAGCCTCCTCTCCTTTCTCACATTTAGGCCTAACATCTGCCTGGAGCCTGTCTCATTCCACTCTGCAGTGTAGTGGCTTGTGGATCTGTGTCATTTGTTCTGCTAGACCAGTGGTCGGCAAACTCATTAGTCAACAGAGCCAGATATCAACAGTATAACGACTGAAATTTCTTTTGAGAGCCAAAAACCAACTTCTGCACATGGGCCATGAAGTTTCAATTGCACTGTATGTGGGCGCCCGCATGTGGTATTTTTGTGGAAGAGCCACACTCGGGGGGCCAAAGAGCCCCATGTGGCTTGCGAGCCACAGTTTGCCGACCACTGTGCTAGACTGAGCATTCTGTGGTATGGGGCACTTTGTTTTCCATGTCTTGATCTCTGATGCAGCAGCTTCCTCAAAGACTAGTCAGGTTCAGTTCTGTACACTTTCAAAGGTGGAAGGACCACACACTTTCTTATAAAAGGGATAAAAAGATAAAGATGTAATCTTAATAAGCAGATTGTGCTTTTCAGGAAAGTTAATTTAGTGGGAAAATGAATATATTTAATTTGCCTGCCTATCTTTTTCAATAACTTAAAGCTACAGGCTTTTTACATATCATAGATCTTCCCTCTTGATTAAGTTTCTAAAAAGAAATCAATTTACCTGCTTGAAAACACAGAAAGCAACCTGATTGGGTCATCAGCTGCTTACAGTCCGTTGGTTGTCTGCAGTTATGGATAGCATCCTGGTCCTCTGAGTATGAGGCTCTTCATGCTGACCACTGCCTTGTCTCTGAAGAACTACTGTTGACTGTAGGACCCAGTCACAGGAGATTGTGCTTGCATTTCCAGGCTCTTTGCTGCTCATATCTCTCAGCTCATTCTGAATAAAAGGCCCTTCACCACCCACATGGTGAATTCCTGCTCATCCTTCACGATTCAGCTCATATTTCCTCTTGTAAGCCTTTCCTGGCATTTTCCCGACTCCCACCTCTCTGTGGAGAAATTCCTTCTTCTATGTTCTCTTAAACATCTTGTACACCTGCCATATCTGTCTTTATCAAAAGACAGTACACTATTTCAGAGCAGGGGCTGGGTACTTAAAGAACTCAAAGTCTAGCGGGAGAGCGAGATAAGAAAAATAACTGTGATGACACAGCATGGTGTATGTGTATATGAATATAAACACATATAAATAACTGATGATAGAGGTATGCACAGAGGCTTAAGGAAGCATGGAGAGGGCTCCACACTCGGGATGCCGGGCTGCAGCAGGTCTCGGAGGTGTAGTGTTTAAGCTGAATATTGAAATCTGCCCAGGTGTTAGTCTGGCAGACAAGGGAGGAGTGACATTCCATGTAAAAGGGTGGAGGTCCTAGAGAGAGTGTTATTTCCTGAGAACTTCAGTGTGTTGGTGTATTTGTAGTTGTGATTGGTGACGAGCCTGGTGGGGAAGGCAGGGATCAGATTGTGAAATGTAGTGTTGAGTGCCATACCGAGACATTGATCTGATGAGATGAGTTAAGAACACATGACGAAGAGTCAGGGAGGGTAGGGAGGAGAGTGGCATGGTAAGATCAAGGGTTACCCATGTCCCTCTCACAGCAGTGTAGGCCTGTTCAGGTCCGTAGTATTGGAAGCAAGAAGGCCATTGTGTCAACATACATTTAATCAATCCCTTATTGATGGACATTTAGGTTTCTTCCAGATTTCTGTTTAACATTCTTCATGAGTTAAATTTGGAGCAATTAATGAAGTAATGTCGTCTTTAAAAAAAACAACACAGTAGCCCTGGCCAGTGTGGTTCAGTGGTTACAGTTTCAGTCCGTGCACCAAAGGGTCACAGGTTTGATTCCTGGTCAAGGGCATGTGCCTGGTTGCAGGCAACCAATTGATGTGTCCCTCATTGATCTCTCTCTCTCTCTCTCTCTCTCTCTCTCTCTCTCTCTTTCTCTCTCTCCCTCAATCCCTTCCACTCTCTCTAAAAAATCAATGGAAAATGTCCTTGGGTGAGGATTAACAACAACAAAAAACACACACAGTATACCAAACTGATGATCAGTTTGCTGAAAGAAGTCATAATGGTCACATTAGAATTTTTCTAGCCTTTTGTGATGATTGCCCAGTAAACCTGCCCAAAATTAGAGCATCATCCCCTAAGCCCGTGATGGTGAACCTATAACACGAGTGTCAGCAGTGACACGCGTAGCCATTTTCGATGACATTTGGCCACATGCGGTCACATGCAGAGAAGTATGGGGCTGCATGCAGGTGCAGTAGCCAAGGATGAAACATTTGCTGTAGTGTAGTCTAGACACTCTATGCCAGAGGTCTGTAGGCCAAAACAGAAAACGCCGGCACACAGCATCTAGTTCTGGGACTTAAGGTTAGGCCCTAAGGGGATCTTTGTCCTCACTTCTGGCTGGCGGAGCAGGGAGCAGCGGAATGCCGCAGGGGATGCATCTCTGGGAGACCTGTGATCTCCATTACCAGGAACCACATAACCACAGCAACCATCATCCAATCTACTGTTCTGGGGTGTCGTGGATTTCTAATTGACCATAATTACTGAGATAAGTGAGGGGGAGGCTGGGAGAGGCGAGGGCCTGTGCTATGGGTGCCGTTTCCCACCATTAGAAATAGCGGCAGCCATCTTAACTTATATAAGGAACATCATTTTGCAGCATAGTGCAGACTCAATTTCACCACTATTACTGTTGTGCATCCTTATTAACCCCTATTTCTGCTTATTCACCCTGACCTTTCCTAAAAGACAGTTACATATGCCATCTTGTGGTCAGTTAGGCTAGTTAACTCCTAATTGCCTGCAGGGCTAACAGGCTATCTCTGATTCTATCTTCTGTCACTGTCCCCGTGATGGAGAACCAAAAAAATAAAAAAACAAGGTTAAGTAAAGGCAGTGATGATAATAGCAGTAGCCAACCCTTTCAAGAGACATGGACTGAGATGCGTGGCATTATGGAAAAAATGGCAGATCATTTTGTATTCTATGTACTGAAATGGTAGTGAGCAGAACGTGGACTATAACTAATCATTCCCAGCTCTTGAAAGAAAGTGAGGATGAAAGGAAGGAATACATTTCCAGGCAGCTATACCTTTATAAGAGCCAATCTAATTCCATCCTTAAATTTATAAAAGGCTCTACAAATTTAACATTTGCAAGTTTGAGCATTGCTCATTCTATAGCTCAGCATGGAAAAGCACTCAGTGAGGGAGAATTTATTAAAGAAACTCTTCTAAGATGTTCTATTTCACGATATGCAGAATAAAGATGCAATTATTAAGAGAATATCTGAGTTACCACTCAGTAGAAATATCATAAAAGACCAAATAATGAGACTGAACACAAATGTACAACATCACTTAAAGAGAGACATAAGTAATTTTAAATATTTTTCAATCTCTCTTGATGAAACTACTGATGTCATATCACATGCTCAGTTGGCCATTATTGGTCGATATTCTGATGGTTTCACAATGAGAGAAGAGTTGATAAAGTTAGTATTAGCACCAACAAGTACATCAGGAAGGGAAATATGTAAGGTTGCTATACAAACATTCTGTGACCTAAGCATTGTTATCTCTAAAGTTGTGTCAGTGACAACAGATGGGGTACCAAACATGGTGGGGAAAAAAGTCTGATTTGTCCAGTTGTTTACAGAAGCTATTGGACATCCGATTGTGCCTTTTCATTGTTTTATGTGCCAAGGCAGGATTTACCAACTTAAATGACTTAATGTCAGTTGAAACAAAAATTAGTTAATTTAATAGCTGCTCATCCCCTTCACAAGTGAGAATTTTCTGCACTTTTACTGGAGGTTGATTCCACCTACAGTGGACTGCTGATGTACAATAATGTAAGATGGCTGAGCCGAGGCAAAGTTCTTGAGCACTTTGTGGAGTGCTTTGAAGAAATTAAGGTATTTCTTGAGGATAAGGATCTGGGAAACTTCTCAGCTCAATGATGATATGTGGGTCAAAACCCTGATATTTTTTACAGATCTCTCTGTCCATATTAATGAACTAAACTTAAAGTAACGAGGTTTTGCAAAAGTATTGACATTATGTTTGGATACATAAAAGCTTTTGAAAGTAAACTTAAAATTTTCAAGCCAGGTGTAGAAACTAAAACTTATAAGTATTTTCCTCGGGTAACAAAGTATTTTGAGAAGGCCAGTGCAGCTCTACAAAATGAAATGGAACCCTTGCATATCAAGTACCAGCATATTTTAGACTTGTTATTTGACCAGTTCAGTGATAGATTTAATCAATTTAGAAGCCTAGAACAGACCATAAAAACAATTAAGTATCCTGATGTGGTAGTCTACATTAGTTTGGAATTAAATGGTTTCCAATGGATGCAAATTGATGATTTGGAGATGCAACTTGCAGAATTTCAAGACAGCATCTGGGCTCAGGTGTTTGTCGACTTGAGGTCAAAGCTTGATAATCTGGAAAGGTGCAGCTTGGAGAATCAAGAGGAGTGCCACTATGAACAGGAAATTTGGAGTGCCTGGAATTGATTACCAGGCACTTTTAGAACCCTGAAAAATATAGCAATGGCTCTACTCACAATTTTTCCCTCTATGTACTTTTGTGAGACCTTATTCTCAGCATTAAATAATATCAAAACCAGCAAAAGAAACAGATTGATAGATGAAGTTAGTAGCACTTGTTTGGGCTTGAAGTGTACAAAATACCAACCTTCAATTGAAGGTTTAGCCAATGAAATTCAGCAACAAAAAAGTCACTAATAGACAGGTTAAGTTACAGAATTCCCCCTCCTCCTCACTTATCTTAGTTCATGGCACTCCACACAAGTTACGTAATATCAAGACCAACAAAAGAAACCGACTGATAGATGAACAAAGAAGTCACTAAGCAGGTAAGTTAAATAATTAGTTTTTGGTTTATTAAATACAGTTATATGTTACTATTGTACATTTTTGTCATTTAAACTATAAATATTGCAAAATTATGTGTGTGTTTTTTTCTCGAAGTGACATACCACCCGAGTTATGCTCGGTTTCTTGGCAAATTTTGACACACCAAGCTCAAAAGGTTGCCCATAAGCTAAAACAAGTATGATCATTTTTAACTAAAATGAACCCTTTAATGTGTTTCATTATATCCTAATGAATTCTTACATTATTAAACTAGATGTCTTGTAAATTTCTTTTTCTGAGAGAGAAATGTTTAGCATTACTTTTTCTCCAAAACCTTTTCTGACTCTCTTAAATCTTGTAATTGATCATTTTCTCTAATGTATCCTTTATATGCACCTGTTAAGATATCTGTGCTTACTTCTTGTCTATCCTTACTGGACTTACTTAGTTGAGGATGAGATATCTTATTGATATGTACACCTCCAGTTCTTAATATACTATGTTAACTACTGTGGCTTTTTCTTTTAGACATTCTTTTAATCCTCATTGTAGCTGGTATTTTATTGAGCTCTTAGAATGAGACAGGTACTGTTCTAAGTAGTTTATTTGGATGTTTTTCATTTAATTTTGTCAACAAATCTATAAGTAAGTCCAATATGCACTAATCTTTAAGAAAAAAATAGCTGTGCTGGCACCTTCACCTGGTTCAACTCAGGTTCACTATTTCAGAGATGAGACAAGTGATCTGCATAGGACACACATCTTCTAAGTGGAGGGCATCTGTGCTCTTGGTCCCTTCTCTGGAGAGCATAATAGCTCTTGAGTAATAATAATATTTGTCAAGGTATGCATTTTATCGTATTTGTGTTCATAAATTTTTCTTATTTTTATATTTGAAAATTTCCAAATCCACAGAAGACTTGCAAGTATAGGATCAGTAAATGCACCTATTATCTTTTAAACAATTATTTATTGATTAGAGAGAGAGAAAAAAAATTGATTTGTTGTTCCACTTATTTATGCATTCATTGGTTAATTCATATATGTACCTTGATGGGGGATTGAACCTGCAACCTTGGTGTATCAAAACAGTGTTCTAATTGATTGAGCTATCTGGCAAGAGCCCCCTATATTCTTTATCTACAGTTGTTAACATTTCCCTCCCTCCCTCCCTCCCTCCCTACCTCCCTCCCTCCCTTCCTTCCTTCCTTCCTTCCTTCTGAATAATTTGAAAGTAACTTTCAAATAATGGCACTTTATGCCTAAATACCTCATTACGCATCCCTGAGAACAAGGACATTTTACATGCAAACCACAATATCCTTATCACACTTAAGAAAGGTAACATTGACACACAAATATTATGTAACATACAGTCCATAGTTTAGATTCCCCAGTTGTCCCAATAATTAGTTTTATGATTTTTTTCTCTTTGGTCAGGAGACAAGCAAAGATCTTACATTGCATTTCCTTGACATTCTCCCTTTGGTCTCCTTTAGTTTAGAATAGTAAGATCACTTTTTTTCTTCTTCTTGACAATGACATTTTTGACGAATCCCAAGTAGAATGTTTCACAGTCTAAATTTGTGTCTAGCTTCATCATCATTGAATTCAGGTGAAACCTTTTTTTGCAAGAGTATTATAGAAGTGATAATATGTTATGACATTCCCATTGTGCATAATGTCTGTTCCATTATTGGGGATGTTAATTAAGTTTGATCACATGATTAAGGTTCCACTGAAAGCACCTTCTTCTTTTATTAGTAAGTCATCTGCAGATGACACATTGAAACTGTTTAAGCATCCTGTTCTCCAACAAACTTCCAACCAGTAGAAGTTTTAACACCTACAGAGAATTTTTGATCAAATTAATTATTTCATTGGTGGTTGTGAAATTGTTACCATTCCTTCTACATGTTCACTGGCATCTTTCTTGGAAGAGTTCTGTCTTTTTTTAATTACCTTGGACCCATGGATTCTTTTTTATTTGTTATGAATTACTATACTTCTTGGCACTCAAATTATTCCAAATTTGGCTAGTGGAAACACCTCCAAGCCAGACCTTTTTGCATCTTTTCCTTATTCTTTGTGTTATATCCTTGCTTTTTAGCACCGCAAAATGTTTCAGGCTCCCTGCCCCAGTCCTGATTCCTTTCACTGTGGAATGGGATTTAGAAATAGAAACAAAGATCTGAGTGCTGAGTGTGCTCATTGCTACTGTTACCCAACTTAAACGAAGCAAACAAAAACTTACCTCACACTTCCAGTAACATTTTCTATGTGTTCTGAATGTCTCGTTTGGCGTTATTCCGAATTACACTCATATCACAGTGGAAACCGAAAGAAAAATTAAAATTCCAAACCAATGAAAAGGCCAACACTTCAGGAGGAGATTTTTCAGTGGAAAGGGATAGTACTGAATTATGATAATTAAAAGTTGGTTTGAGATACCGAAATGCAGATGCAGAAACCTATTTTCTTTGGGCTACTTCAGGAGTTAAACATTAAGTAGTAAGGGCTGAACCCGACAGGCGTGGTTCAGTGGTGGTTGAATATAGACCTGTGAACAAGAAGGTCACCTTTCAATTCCCGGTCAGAGCACGTGCCTGGGTTGTGGGCTCAATCCCCAACGTGGGGCAAGAAGGAGCCAGCTGATCAGTGATTCACTCTCACTGATGTTTCTATCTCTCTCCCTCTCCCTCCCTCTCTAAAATCAATAAAAACATATTTTAAAAATAGTGTGAGTACAAATGTATCTGATTTGGATGTTCCCAGAGACAAAACTAAGTTATTATCAGATTGCTCTTGGTAGACAATATTATATTGACCAGAAACCCTATTTATTTTAATGTCATGCACCAAATTATCAATCAGTTGGTTAACTTAATATTTGACTATATTCTAAAAATTAAGTTTTTAATAAAAAGAATGTTAGATAAAATGTGACAGCAAAAATAGAATCATAGATGTAGAGATACTTCAGAAGAGATAGAAATTCTATAGTTCATTATTTATTCACTTTGTACAAAACAGGCAAAGGAGTAAAGAGATTATGTTGAAATATTAGGCTTACTTTAATTTCCATAAATTGTAGATTATGCTCTTACCTGCAACTTTTTCTTCCTGGAAATGCATCTTAAATATCTTAATGCCTTTAATCACCATTAACATTCTCTACCCCTCTCATCCTTCCTTGCTTAGTGTTTTACTACAACCTCACCTTCTCCCTCCCAAGCACTCAGATTTGCTAGGCTTCCGGGCCTTTATCTGAACAAGTGGGTTCAGATAAACCCATGGATCTGGGACAAGAAATTTTTACTGAAATCGGGCAAGTCACGTAACCTTCTGTGTTTTCACTTATTGCTGGTAAATGAGGATAATGTCGCTCTCCTGCTGTATATGGATATTGAGGATAGTTTTAATCAGTCATATGAAGTGGTTTTGAGTTCTATATTCATGAGAGTCTTTAATGGATAATATTTTATAGTGATAGCCATCAGAGGCACTTCAATTTCAGTTTATAATGCAGCAGGAGTTTAGATTTGAAAGCAGGATAATCAGCACTAGCATATAGGGTATTCAGAAAGCTGGGGAGTCATTTTCCTCTGAAGATCTTAGAATCTGTAGGAGGTTTTCCTCGGGATTTTGGTGTACCTGTGATACAGCATGGCTCAAGGCCCTTTCCAGTGGGGCCCTATAAATTCTGTCTCCACTTCTTCCAAGTCCCATTCATACAACAGTGGGTTGTTTCACGCTTCATTTAGCAACTTTCTCTCTTACAAGGTCAATTGCTCTTTGAAAAAGACACTTCTCATTGTATGCTCCTGTTTGCCTCAGATGAGTTTTCCATATCTGAGTTCTCTGAAACTTGTTAGATGTAATGAGAGCTCTCTGAAATCTCCTACCTTTGTAGCCATTCATTCTTCTGCCCTGCCCTTGCATACTTCTGTGTCACCTTTGTTTCTCAATTACATGCCGTGGAGGACAAGGTTCTTCGTTCTGCCCTGTATGAATAGCAACATGATGTAGATTGCAGAAATTACAAATGATTCTTAGGACTAGACAATCTTATTCACATTAAGGAAATCCTTCTCAAGTTACCAACCACACCTGAGGTTGAGTTGGCTTTTCCCTTGTCGCTTTCCAGAGCCATCATCTGCTTGGGCATCTCATATCCTTATTTTTTCAATGTTGGCACTTGACTCCCAGTGTGATTAGTTTTATTTAAGAAATAGTCTACAGAACTGATACAGGACCTTAATTTCTCCCTAACTTATTTGATAACTCACATCTTATAGCAGCGTCAAAAAACATTGTCCAATTCTCAGAACCTCAGTTATATAGATTAGGATGAATTTTTAAGAGTAACATTTTATTAGATTGCAAACCAAGGTGGCTTGGACATGTGACAGACAGTAAAAGAGCTTTGCTTGCTTTGCCAGTTGAGACTTGTTTTTTTCCCTAATTTAGGTAATGAGTTGGAGATTATACTGCAGGAATATTAAAAAGTAAAGTTTGAATTTTACTTGCCCATTTCAGCATAATTCTGGCATTCATTGACTGCCTGTGGTCTTCACCTAGTTTTTATATTACTGAGCTGCTAAACCATATCTGGGGCCCAGAGAACAGTGGACCATCAAATGTGGCCCAGGATTCTTGTCCCTGGTCAGTGTGAAGGTCAGCAAAGCAATGCTGCATTTTCTGATTAACTTGTAGCAACAACAGATGTAGTATTTCCTCCAAATCAAATGTACTATGTATTTTTGATGTTTTTAGAGCACTCTAAAATGGACCTATAGAAAGGATCACATTCTTTTTCTTCTCCTGGCCTGCTGTCCACAGCAGGTTGTAAAGGTTGGTGTGTGCTGGCCAGCTGCTGAGAGCTCACATTACAGTGGAGTCGGTTATCAAATGGTGAACCAGGGCTACTATGAGGATAAGGTCGAGCACAGTTTACACAGACATTGGGAATTATTTTTCTCCAACGTCATTATGGATACGTATTTTCTAATCTGATTCTTTAGATATAGAAGTAACATTTTTTAGATACTTCTATAATTTATATGAAATAAAATTTGACAAATTACATTGCTTTACTAGGATCTGCTCATTTCTATGCAGTGTGTGTGTGTGTGTGTGTGTGTGTGTGTGTGTGTGTGTGTGTGTGTATCCAGAGAAAATATGTGCCAATTTGATAACAAACACATTAAGATCAGATTCCACACCCTTGTGCTCAAGGATAGTCAGTTAGGAATTGTATTTGGCTGCAAGTGCAAATACAGTGACACAAAGCACAGTGCCTCAGATTGCTGGGATGGCAATTTAGGATTCATATTATGACATCTTGCTCCACACCCTTTTTCATTCTCAAGATTATCTTGTGGTCACAAAGTGGCCTTTGTAGTTCACTGTGAATTCTATATTCTTGGCAAGAAGACAATGAGGCATACTAATCAGGATCTTTTTAGGGAGCATCGCAAACGCCTCTCCCCATAACTTCTGTTCACATATAATTGGCCAAAATTTGGTTGCTTGCCTAATCATATATGCCATGGAAGACTCATATCCCATGCAAAAAAAGAAGAAAAAAGCCAATGTATTTTAAAGAAGACGGGAAAACATGTTTGTAAGCACCGGGCAGTTTCCGCCTTTTATGATCTGCCTAGACTGTTTTTTGTTCCCGTCTGCTGTTATAAGCACTTCACGTGAGAACTTCATGTGACAGCTTCACTAGAGCACTTGGCTCTCTAGAACCTTCTTCATTGCCTGTCCCAGTACTTTACTTCTGTTCACAAAGGCTTCGTCTCCCTTTGTCCCTGCCTCTTAGTTATTTCTGAGGCATGGCTCAGATTGCATTTCCTGCAGGAGGCTTTTCCAGAACCTAGTCAGTTATTATCTGCTCCCCCACCCTTTTATCTCACCTCTCTACCGCAGCTCTTGTTAAGTTTTGGCCAATGTATTATTGTTTTAGAGTTATTTTTTTATATCCTCTGTGACTCTCGTTTCATCCACCCTTGGCTGGTAGACTACATTAGATATAACAAGTGTTAAATACATATTTATTGAATTCCATTGCAGAACCGTGCCAGCAAGGTAATAGGAGAAAGGACTTTTACACAGCATTTTTAAGAGCAGTTTCTTTTTGTAAGGGGACAAAATGGTTATATCAACTTTTGACTATCCTATCCCATTTTATAGTTGTTGACTAATAAATATAAATAGGTCATTGTTACTTCGGTGCATAGTCTGTCCGGTAGATGTGCAAACAGCCATTTGAAAATATTGACTCCCTACACATGTGGGAAACATTAACATCCTTGGCCTCTTGGAATGTGTGCATTTGATGTGCCTAAGATTAGGGCACTCCATGGAGAACAAACAACGAGAGGGAGGGGGACAATAGAGACTTTTGTTCCTGTGAAGTGCCTGAAAGCACTATAAATGGATAGTCATCAAGCTGGTCAGGGGTCAAAAGGCAATGGGCCTGGGGCCTCAGGTGGAATTATTTCATAAAGTGTCCTCTTGCAAATACACTTTTTCATGTTTTTAAGTGGTACTTTCTATACTTTTTCATGGTTTTAGAGATGTTTTCAAATTCCTTTTATTTTGAGAGGTGATTACCTTGACTTACATTTACTGATTTTGAGATCTTTACTCTTTTATTTATTTATTTTTTATTTTTTAGTATAGCATTCTGGGTGCCTCAGAGATACCTGATTTATTCAGGTTGTTTTTATATATAATTGTGAAGATTTATGTAAAATCTTTTTTCTTTTTTAGTTATCAAAAGTTCTTTTCAACTTGCATTTCTTGGTGATGGGACTAGCAAGTTACATTTAAAAATAGCTTATTGTGGGACTTGTTTTAAAAAGGCATCTAAACCATCTATCAGGTTTCAATTGGCTGAAATATATTGGAAGGCACTTCGAGATAGTTCATTTCTTTTTACAGTTCTGAAAAAAATGGCTCCCGTTTGAATTTCACGCCATGTCTCACATCAGATTTTATTTTATTTTATTTTATTTTTTTATTTATTTTTTTTAATCTTTATTGTTTAGTTTATTAATTACATTGTTTCCCCTTTTTATCCCCCTATAGCTCCCCTCCACCCTGTACCTATCCAACCCTCCACCCTCCCCTCCCCCTCCCCACTGTCCTCTCCCATTGTTGCTAGATTTTTGTCCAGTCTCTTGCTGCACTTCCCACAACCCTTTTCTCCCCAAGAATTGTCAGTCCATTCCCTCTCTATTTCCATGTCTCTGTTATATTCACCAGTCTATCCTGTTCAACAGTCTATCAGTTCACTTGATTTTTATGTTCATTTGCTGATAGATGTGTATTTGTTGTTCATAATTTTCATCTTTACCTTTTTCCTCTTCCTCTTCTTACAGAATATCTTTCAGCATTTCATATAATGTTGGTTTGGTGATGATGAACTCCTTTAGCTTTTTCTTATCTACGAAGCACTTCATCTGACCTTCAATTCTGAATGATAGCTTTGCTGGATAGAGTAATCTTGGTTGTAGATTCTTGCTGTTCATCACTTTGAATATTTCTTGCCACTCCCGTCTGGCCTGCATCGTTTCTGTTGAGAAATCCGCTGACAGTCGTATGGGTGCTCCCTTATAGGTAACCAACTGTTTCTCTCTTGCTGCTTTTAATATTCTCTCTTTGTCTTTTGCTCTTGGCATTTTAATTATGATGTGCCTCGGTGTGGTCCTCTTAGGGTTCCTATATATTGGGGTTTGGTGCACTTCTTGGACTCCTAAGTCAATTTCTTTCACCAGGTGTGGGAAGTTTTCAGTCACTCTTTCTTCAAATAGGTTTTCATTGTCTTGGCCTCTCGCTTTTTCTGGCACCCCTATAATTCGGATGTTGGTATGCTTGAGGTTGTCTCAGAGGCCCCTTACACTATCTTCAATTTTTTGGATTCTTTTGGTTTCTTGCTTTTTCAGCTGAGTGGATTTTACCTCTTTGTATTTCAAATCTTTAACTTGGTTCTTGGGGTGCTCCAGGGCACTTTCAGGTCTTTGTATAATATTTTTTGTTTCAGTCAGTGTATGCTTAATTTCTGGTTGGTCCTTTTTCATATCCTTGAGAGTCTGCTTTATATCCTTGAGGGTTTCTTTCATTTCCTTGTAGGACTCATTCATTTCCACGTTTGTCTTGATCATTTCCACGTTGGTCTTGATTATTTCTTTGCAGCTCTCATTTATATCATTGAGGGTGTTGTTCATTTTCTTGTAGGACTCATTCATTTCCTTTGTGGTCTTGCTTATTTCCTCATAGGCCTCGACCTTTTGTTGGAGCCTCTTGAAAAACCCTATAACCGTGGTTCTGAATTCCATGTCCAGTCGTTTTTTTTCCTCCATTTCTTTCACATCTGATTTCTTTCCATGTCTCTGCATGGTGGCTGCTTCCCTGAGTTGGTCAATTAGCTTTGTGTGGTAGACTTCCTACTAAGGATAGTGGCTCAGCCTCCCTGGTTACCTGAGGTGGATATGGGCTGCACAGTTTTGCTGAAGTTAAGCTCAGTTAATCGTTGTTAGCACTTGGAGGGTTGACCTCCAGGCCAATTGTCTGTGAAGCTCAGCTGTGCTCAGGTTGGGTGGGAGGAGTCTCTTTTCTCTGCCTTTATCTCTGCAAGCTTTCGAATTAGATACCTACTGAGCAGACAGCGTTAGCTCCGCCCTATGAGGCCCCAGGGACTCTGTGCCGGGGGGCAATGGCCGCCAGCACCTCTGAGAGAGAGCCGCTGCGGAGCTCCACCGGCTACCGGCTGCCGGCTGCCGGGGAATTCAGACTTTCCCAAAATGAGTCTGCATGCGCAATGTCTCACCCAGGATCGTAAAACAAAGCAGTCTGACGGTTTTCTGAATGAGAGACAAGTCGTGGTGCCCTCTCTGTGCCATCACACAGCCGAGCTGTTCGCGAATGCTGCCTTCTCCACAAGCCGGGAGAACCGGCAGAACCCGAGCTTCGGCGTGCCCTCCCACTGTCCAGTTTTCACCCCGTGTGATAGTGGGTTCTCTGGACTTCGCCCAGAGCTGGAGAATCAGTCCAGTGGGACGCCTTTGTCTCCCCATTGGAGAAAACTGGCCGGTTTTCAGCCGCCCGCCCTTTCCGCGGCGCGCACTCCAAACCTCTGTCCGTGGGAATCTTTCAACGCTGTTTGCAGCCGCTCCTCCGAGTCACTGTGTCTTATCTTCACTTTTATTTGTGGAATTTTCACTCGGCGAGCTTTCTGGTGATTCTGGAAGGTGTTTGTTCTTTCGTTAAGTTGTAGTATTAAAATTGCTGATTATGATGGCAAGATAGGTGTTCTACCTTTGCCGCCATCGTAGTTCTCCTCACATCAGATTTTAAACAAGCACATTTCTCTACCATTTACACTGCCCACTTTTCTCTGCCTTTATCTCTGCAAGCTTTCAAATTAGATACCTACTGAGCAGCACTGTCTAAGGGTCATTGGTGGTACAGGGTCCAGTTGAAGTGACAAGTGGGCAGGAAAGACCTGGGAGTAAAACCGGCAAATAGGCCTGTGGAATCCAGGTGAGGGGAGGGTTAGTGAGGATGCGTCAGGAAGTGTAGAAAACACCAAAAATAACCTTCACGCCAGTTTCACAGGAATATTAGAGCTTTAAAGGAAATGATGTCTGAGAATTGCCAGAAACTGGGAGCATATCCCAGAACAGAGATCAGCCTGGGCCAATAGGGGAGGGAACAGGTGTCGGGGACTGGAGAACTCAGGGTCACTGTTGAACCCATTACCTCTGGTTTTTACGACGTGTCAGCTCTTTACTTTGGCTCCTGACGCCCGTCTCTTCCTGTCTCACAAACAAATCGTTCCTTCCTCGTGTCAACTGGACTTTTTCCAGTCTTTTCTACATATTATTACCAGGCGAATATTCCCAGGATGTTGATTTTTATCTATTAATTTTACTGATGGTGTTAAACTTTCCATTTTCTATAGATAATGTGTATATTCCTCCGACTGAAATTGAGGGAACATCATCATCTGATACTGCTCACCTATGATTGTCTACTTCTCATTTTTCTACCAGCATTTACCTTCCCGCCCCGCCCCTCCCCCCACGCCACACACACACTTTTTTTGGGCTTGCCAAGCCTCCTCAGTGTCCCCTAATAAACGGTCTATTTTGTTGTACAATTCTCCTTATCGTCGATAGTCATCTCCCTTTTCTTTCTACCCAAGCTTCAAGATCCAACTCAAGCCTCTTCTACAAGGCTTTCTATGTATATCTATGTGGATATGCTTGCGTGATGATTTCTTTACACATTTTGTATGTGTCACCTATTTTGTTCATAAGCAAACAATGCCTTAAATTAAAAACATGATTGTTTTGTTCCTTCATTTAGACTGTAAGCTCTTTGACACCAGTGACCACACTCTATATAATGTGTTCTCTCTGTTCTAGTATCTGGCCTAGCCCATGCACATATTTGGTACTGATGACATCACAGTTTTGGCTAGATAATTTGTGTGGGGTTTTTTTTGCGGGGGGTGGTGAGAGAGGGAAGGGGCTCTCTGAGCATTGTAGGATGTTTAGCAGTGCCAGCTAGAACCCAGGAGCACACTCTCCCCAGTATGACAACCAAAATGTCTCCATTTATGCCAATTATCCTATGGCGGCAAAAATCCCTGCAGCTGAGAATCACTGACAGAGTAAACCAAAAAAATTCTAAGCAGTATGTTGGCAGGAATCAAAGACTGAAAAATTTAAATGATGATTTTATACCATTTTTTGGGTCTTGAGGAAAGACAAACTCAGTTGGTAGAATATAGTAAATGAAAAATAGATATTTTATTTGCTGTGATAGGATATAGGAAAGCTATTATAGATTGATGAGCAATAGTGAACCACCTAAGGTTAAGAAAGAGGAAGATGACAGAGGTATTCTTAAATTGAAATTCCAAAAAAGATTGAGTTTCAGTGTTTATTTTATTTTGAACATTTTATACTTAGGAATCTTGTTTCCAATAAAATAGTATTTTATTATTTAACTGGAAATTTATCTGGACTTCAAACACTTTATCTGGAGTTAAACAATATCTTCGGATTAAAAACAACTTTTGGGAGTGTTGTTTTTTTTTTTTAGTACATTTCAAGGGAGAAGAAGAGAGAGTGAAAGAGTGATGAAACATTAATGATGAGAGCGAATCATTGATCAGCTGCCACCTGCACACCCCCTACTGGGGATTTAGCCTGCAACCTGGGTATGTGCCCTCATCAAATGGAACCGAGACCTCCTGTTTCATGGGTTGACGCTCAAACAGTGAAGTGTATTTGAGAGAATGAGTTTGAAATTATGAGTACAGGTTATTATAAAGTTATAATTATTAACAAATACCAGTTGTGTTTATGCATAGTTTTACTTATTTTTCCGACAGAGTATTGACCTCAAGTTCAGCCAATTTTTCAGCCCAAAATGATACACACATGCACATACATGTATATAACACAGGTGTGTTAATGTGTTCTTCTGACAGTGCTTACCATTCCAGGACACAGTGATTTTGTATATTCCTGCTCCTCTTTTATACGTTCTATGATTGTTTTCTTTTTTATTACTAAGCTAGTACATGACATAAATACTTTATGGTTGATGTTCTGCTGACCTAGAAATAATGCATGATATTCCCTTTTCACAGCTGTGTGCCAACCACAGTGCAAACATGGTGAATGTATCGGACCAAACAAGTGCAAGTGTCATCCCGGATATGCCGGCAAAACCTGCAATCAAGGTAGGGAGAGTGTGACACAGTGAACAATCATGAGCCCCCTCTACTCCTGCCTGATAGAAAAATGTCAAGTTCTCATACCCGGCCACTTTTCCATGATGATTATCCTGCATATTTAGCTCGTTTATTGAAAGATAGAAATACAATAATGGCAAATCTTTTAGAATTTATTTCATTGCAGGACAATTAAAAGAATTCCATCTTCTTATTCACTGCTAATAATTAAAATGCACTTTGAAAAAGAGAATTGGAGTGTCAGTAATGTTAGAAGCCTTACATCCTGCTGCTCCTTGTTCTGCCACTAACCAGTGGGGGAGCCTTAGCAAATTGTTAGGCTTCTTGGACCCAGTTTGGTGAAAACACCTTCATACTCACAGTCAGGTAGGAAGTTTGATTTGAAATTCCGAGGCCCCTTCAAATTCTGAGCCCTTCTAATTTGTGATTAAATTCCCTTTAACTGTTGACCAACTTGCAGTGTTTCTCTGAGAAATAAAGATTTTAATGAATTTATTAGCAAGTTACTTTTAATTGGCATCAGTTACTTATAAAAGCAAACATTTATTTAGCACTAAAAGTACACCAGATATTTTACATATATTGTTTATTTTCATTATTACAACAACATCAGGAGGCAGAGTATTATAATAAAGTTATTAAAAATAATATATTACCTCGTTGTTTAGTTGAAGTGATATCAGAGATATTAAGTGTCTTGTCCAAGTTCATAGAATGATTAAAAGACCTACTGTATCAACTTAGAGCTATTATTGTCTATAGAATTCATGTTCTTTTTACCAATTTAGTTTTGGATGAAGAAAATATTGGAAATGTAATCTTCTGGTTCATGCTAATAAGTTTGACAAGGCTTATCTTTTTAACCAAAAACTTGATACCATTAGGAGAAAAACAACACACACACACACACACACACACACACACACACACACACCAAAATCAGAAGTACCCGTACAAATCCGCCTTCCACTTCAGCCAAGAAAATGTACTACTATGGTTAGATTTCACTAGAAAAATATGTACAAGGATAAAATAGTCAGTTTTTAACTTATTACTTAAAGCAATACTCCCTATCATTTTAAATGTCAAGTGAAATAGTCATATAGGGGTCTAACTTTCTCATAGATATGAACTTGACCTCATCTGATACAGAAATGATATTATCGAAAACACTCTTGTTCTTCAGTATCTGATACTCCTTGAGGTGTGCCATATAAACTCGTATTTGTAGACATAGTTTTCACAACATCCAGAACACTGGTGTTTGAAAGTATATCTAGTTGCTTCTGCACTGCTGGATGAAATCCATGCTAGTAAAATGTGACATGTCCAATGGTAGGAGAAACTATTATTCTAGAGTCATCTAGATTATCTACTACTTGATTGATAGCTAAGTTTTTCCAATGCTTCTTTTCAAATAATGCTTTTTAACTTGGAATTTACCTGACACACCTGGGTAGTATTTTTTAAGTAAATGGGGTTCTTATTATCTGTTTACTCTTTTAAAAATCCATTTGGTTTTCCGTCTTCTGTCTTTCTCAAGTAGAAGCATGTTTGGTTTTAATTATTGAGTTATTAGTGTTCATCTTAGAGTCCCAGCATGCTTCATTTTTAAAAGTGGTGAACACAGACTACCAGAGATTTCATTAATATGTCAGCACCATAAAACTTCTTGTCCTGATGCCAGGAATTTATACAAAGAAGATTATTCCAAATAGCTGTTGTTGAGATTGCAGAGAAAATTCATTTAAATTTATTTGCAGAGCATCATCAACTTTAATATGCTTCAGAGGACTCTCAAGCTATTATTGGAATAAGAATTCATCACTGAGTATCTCTTATTTTCAGAAAACCAATTTACCATATACTTATTATCAGAAAAAAAAGAGTTCACCTTGCACTTGTTTTTAGAAAAATCAGTTGTTGTTTTCCCCCCAGTAATTCTAAAGAAAAATTGAAATATATTTAGTTGAAATCTTGCCTCCCAAAACTCTATTCCTTAAGGGAAAAAGGATTCCATTAGTAGCAAAATGGGATTTTACACCTGCAAAAACAGTGCTGACATTGAAAATGTCATTTCAAACCCAATCTTGAATAGAAAGCTACAGCTTACAGTGAAAATTAATGTGTTTCATTCATCTTTCTTGTAGTCTTCCTTACCAAAACAGCAATTAGGCGAGTTCCTGATGGAAAGAAGTACACGTATGCCCTTTGAGAACGGGAACCCTTTGTATTCTGTCTCTGATTTCTGGGTTCCTGGAAACTGTTATTAAAATGACTTGCACATGATTAGTGCACAGTAAATATTTATTAAGTGAGTGACTGTTTCATATAAGAGTTCTTGGTCCTGAAAGTTATAGAAACTTGAAACAGCCCCAAGGAGGTGTCTGGTACCTTAGCCTCTTACTGTGTGAACATGAGCCTGGTGAGAAGCTGCCCTGAGTGAGCTGGGAAACTCGGAGAGCTGTTGAGGGACCCCCAGAAGTGCTGATAGAGCAAATGGTCTATATCTGCTCTACGTCTCCATAAGAAATTAGCAGAGACTTTTGATCTGGACCATACATTTTAATAAAGTGGAAAACATAAAGTTTCTTTTTCTTGAGGAGAGAAATGTCAAGAAGAGGTACCTTGAACTAATTTCACATATTAGCTTTTGATTAAAAGTCAGTTTGGGTATAAGGCATGGATCTGCAGGAAAAGTTTGTTGCAAATTGTGTACTAAGAACTCATTCCCTGGGAGCTGGCTTGGCTGCATGGACAGCATGATAAATGACAAGCACTTGAGCGCTGTTGGAGTGGCCTGGGGAGCAGCCAGATAGCAGGGCAGGCTCACTTTGGAATGGGCTTCATTTAATAGCCTGTTGCAAGATGAGTGTAATCTGCTCTTGGTGACTTGCTCCCCGAGGGTCATTTTCTGGATTGCTATAGTCGGATCACATATAAAACCATAGGCGTGGACTGGTCATTATCATATTCTATAAGGCACGTGGTACCTTTCATAGTAGGTGAAATTTTAACCAGAACTCTGGCAAGATTATTTTTTCCATCTTACTTTCTCTGGTAATTTTATTCTTGCATAGTTCCTTCCTCCTTAAGTCTCTGTGTACCCATACAAATCCCCTTTATACCTCAGCCAAGAAAGGATACTATTAGAGATAATAATATTTTTATAACTTTCCCACTAGGGAACTATTTTTAGCATGGAATATATCATGTCATTGCATTTTTTTTCAGGAGAGATATTCTTTTGAATTCATAGTGTGCTTTATAATGAGTACAGAAGAAACAATTTATAAATATCAATTACTAACGTTTTGACATGGTTCATGTGTCATATGTTGAATTCCTTATCCCAAGAAAAGAATTAGTGTCTTGTAGAACATAATCAGACAGTAAACATTGGTGGACTAGTTCATTCTCAGAGCTGATTGCATTTCTCAGCACAACAGCCTATGTGTATGACCCCTAATATTGAGGTAGTTTCTTATAGCCTTACTTTTTTGAAAGTTGTGTGATTTTAACCCAGACACTGATGTTCATTTAATTTGGAAGTTTAACTGACTATTACCAATGCAATAGTCTTGCAATAGGATATGAGTGCCTTTTTGACTCTCTACTTTTGAATCTCACCCATCTCACTATATTTTTAGTAAGCTAACCATGGGAACAGTTACTTTATTTTTTTGCAGAAAACTTCTTTGGATATTCTAATTAAATGTGACCTAGATGTAACATAAGTTTTTATATTTGAGTGAAAACATTGATCATGCTATCTTTGTAAATAAGGTCTTCATGTAAATCATAACTTTGTGTGTAATTTTGGAGTATTTTAAACTATTGTGCAACATAATAATAAAAAGTCTTAAGTTGGTCATTTGAGACTTCAGGATCCTGACACAGAGCAGGTTGTTTATAATCAGTATTTGTATAATCTTTGCTTCTTTGTTCTTTTCGTTTTCTCTCATTGTTGATGATTAAAATCATGCTTTTTAAAATGACTATCTTTTTTTTTACTATGTTTCCCCCTTTAAGTTTGTATGAGAATGATGGATTAAGTTGTACTGTGAGTGTGTGTGTGTGTTGGTGTGTTCTTGGGAAGAAAGATGGCGATGATAAATTTTCAGGAAAGTAAAAAATTTTAAAGAAGAGAATCAGGAAAAAATAGAAACTGCTTTTGGTAAAGTATTCCTTTTGAACTCCACCAACTTTATGTAATTGTTTTAATATATACTTATAAAGATTTTTAGGGCTAAAAATGACATCAGTTCAAAGTTGACTCTTATTACCTTCTTCCTGGTGTGAAGACGAACACTCCTACCCAACTCCTCTTGACCAAGGCAGTGAGCAGCCTCTTTTCCAACCCCTGGATCAGCAAGCCACAAGTTTACCTTCAAGGGGTGAGCGTGCATTGTCTCAGGGGGTCTGCTCCTCCTACCTGCACAGCTTCCTGCAGCGTGTCACTCTTTGCACCTGTTCCGAGGACTAGCCCCGGAGCGCCCCGCCTCAGCACTGAGCATGTGAAGCAGCAGCAGGGCCGGCACCTGCTGCAGACTCTGTGCTCTGCTCAGTCTGGAGCCTCTGCTGTCCTCTCACTGCATCAAGTGTCGTTGCTCTTCTTCTTTTCTGGGCTTCAAAATGTTTTCTAAAAATCACATAACAAAATCACGTTTGTTTTCAAATGTAGATGAAGTCAGGAATATCAGAGCAACTGAGATTGGGGTTTGGATGGCTTTTGCTGGGTAGATTTTAGAAGTGAGCAAGTCCTCTTCATTTACCATACGTAGGGTGTAGCGTGTTAGGTTACCAGAAATGAAACATACCTTAGTGTCCTTCGTTTAGTGTACATTTTCTAATATTAGAAAGCACAGCCCGTAAGGAGGAAGTCATTTAATGTGTCTGGGTGTTAGCAAACAATTAGTAATGGTGGGAGAGTAATTCCTGCCCTATTTGCCTGCAGGACAGGTGTGAGAACAGAAACACCCCAAATATTAGTGCCTTCATTACACTGGAAAGTTTCGTAGGAAGGTTAGGTGGCTCCATGCCTTCACAGCTCTGCTTAAAAAACAAACACGTTTTCCCTCACCCTCTGGTAGATTGAGGAACATAGAATGCCTGAATTAAAATCCTATGTTAGAAATTTCTCTTTCTCGCTGCTGATAGGGAATCTGATGCACAAAGAATTAGGGCCATGGGATTAATCTCAGTCACTGTGTCACTGCTGTCTTCAAAGTTTAAAAGTGATGGCTGTTGACATATTGACATCTCTTTCACCCTGACCTCCACTTCAGTCAGATAAAATGTAAAAGCTTAGACTTCTGAGTCATTTCCCAGTTTAAGTCTCAAGGGAAAAAGAGTGCAAGCGCATTAAACAAATAATTGTTTTCCCTTGAAAAACCTCTATTGGGTTGTCTTATGTAATGAATCTCTTGGAGATTTTCAAGCTACTTTTCAGCGTCTGCATGCTAATAAAATTTCTATTCTTTTTTTCCCCTTAAGTGTAATTATAATGCTATGCAGCTTGCATTTTTGTTCTAGACCAGCTCCTTTCTCCCTGCCCCCCTCTCCCAAGCTCCTGAACCCACCACCCTGCTTAAATATACTCCTGACTTAATAGATGCTCTGTAAGAATTGCACACTTAATAATTAAAGCATTTGAATGTAAGTGGTTTAATTGTAAAGTTCTGTTCTTTGTGTGATAAGTCCATGATACAAGTCATTAATTTTTAAATTAAATATTACATTATAAACTTCTAGAGAAAGAGCAAGATTAAAGTAAATTTAAAATAAACACGCTAAAGTTGTTTCCCTAGGTTCTTTTATCAACTGTTCAGATGTATAAAGTGTAATCAAGCAGACTTTTATGGTTTCTATATTGTTCCACTTATTATTATAGGAGCATTTACTATAAATTAAAAGTGTCATTCTTGAATTTCTGACTTAATTTGATAGGAACACAAGTGTTAGTAGTTCTGTACTACAAGAGATTTTTGGAAGCATCCTATATTAACTCAGTGTTCTAAGGCATTAGGTCACAAGAAAATAAAATATAATAATCAAGGATGGAAACTTGACAAAAGATTAGGGAAAAATAAGTTGATCACCAGGATATTGGATGCTTTTGAACTTTAGAAGCTCCCTGCTTGAGCAAAAGTCTGATATTTGGTAAATATTGATGAGTCTGGATTATTTGGAACCCTATTTCATAATTTCTGCAGTGGCTCTTATGGAGTTTTGAGGAGACAGGTGCCTGTGGCAGGTGGGAGAGTCAAGGCAGTCGTGACTTTAGTACCTGGGGACTGTCATGGAGAGCTGGCCACTCCCCCAGCGGCCGGCAGAGCATGCTTCCTCAGATTGCTCCCAACATATTTGGATATTTACATGTCAATAACGGTAGTCAACAAATGTCTCTACACATACCATTGAACAATGCATGTTTCCTTGTTGCATATTGTTTCAGAGTGATTCCCAGGTTCTTTTGGAATTAGGACATCTTACTGATTTTTCATTTTCTTTCAATTTTGTGATTCTTAACCCCAAAGTACTTTTTCTCATGGGAAGGGAAGGACCAATTGGGATGGAAGAGCACCAGCAGCCCCAGCCTGGATGGTGGAGTCTTGCAGAGAATGCTAAGGAGCCCTTTATTGGGCAAGACAGGGGCTGCCTCAGCGGGGCCTCAGTGTCTGAGGAAATATTTCCATCAGCATAAATATTCCATGTATATAGGCCGCCTGGAGCCATAAGCATCTGACCGGTTCTCATCAGGAAACCCACAGAAGTTTCTGTGGCTCCTTAAAAATAAACCTAAGGGTTCTTAATTGACACTTTTTACTTATCCACAAATATCCTTCCCTCGAGATAGGGAATTTGGCCTAACTCTATTGTTTTGTTGTATGGTACCATTTTCTTTTTGTTTAGTACAGAAAAGTATTTAAAACACAAAGTCTTTGTCTAACAGTGTATTCATATTTAAACACTACATTCTATAATATCAGTCCAGGATTTATCAAAGCCAGGTGTGAATCTACAGGGAGATATGAGAAATAAAAATCAGTTCCTCCTAGAACATGAGGAAAGATTCTTTAATTTTTGATAAATGCTGAAATACGAAGTAGAAGAATATGAGAGGTGGAATCAATTTCTTTTACTTTCATTCTTGATTTAAAATTTTTACTCTAACAGAGGGAGAAGTCACATTTTTGATGATACTATAATCTGCAAAGCATATTCCTTGAGGAAAAAAATTTTTGAAATATCCTAAAATGCTATTCTGATTTGTATATCATTAACTGGGCAAGACGCAATACAGTATAAAATTGAATAAAGCCTGAGGGGTGACAACTGCTTATTATTTAATCTTCCCAGGCTTCACCCAGCTGGGGACCAACTTACATATGTGTGAAAGTTAGAAAAAAAGACCAACTTGGAGAGTCGGTAAATTACATTAAAAAATATATAGGTGCAATAATTTGCAGGTTTTCAAAAGCAATGTAACTTGGCTTAATTAAGTGAACTATATAGATTTTTAATAAACGGCAGGTCAGATTTAGATTAAATTAGGTTAAACTTATAACTAGATTTCTGCTTTGATGACATATGTTAGTAGGTAATCATATTATGCTGGCAGTTCAAAATGAACATTTTTAATGAAATCTATATTTTGGGCATTACCATTTCAATGTTTATATGTCATTATGAGCTTTATGTTCACTTAAGGAATTGTTCAATTTGGGTTGGGAAATTCTAATGTGCAATTTATTAATTCATTTCATATTGGTATTTAAGTCAATAATCCTAAAATACATAATGATAGTCAATTATGAATTATTCATTACTATTTCCATATGCCCCTCTTAACTACCAAATGAATGAAAACATACTGTAGGGCTGTTGTTTTTGTTTAGTTTACTTTGTGATTTGAGTACATTACTAAAGTAGGAAGCAGAAGTTCCTTCTTTAATCTGAGATCAAGTGTATCATCTATAAGACTGAACAAGGAAAACCATAATTGTGACCACTTTCATCCATGTAGCTTTTATCCTTGAGAAACTGAGCTTTCTTTTGGGAAGTTCAAAGCAGTCTACTGTTAGAATCTGGATACTTTCTCATATCTTTGTAAATAAAGAGGGAAATAAATTGATAGAGGAAGAACACATTGTCAGGAGTGACTCTAGTAGTAGACCTCAGACATTCTGAGGATATTGATAGAGCACCATGAGGAGTCAGTATGCTGCTCTTTATAAGGACAATGAGGTAGACACAGTATACTCCACAGAAGATGGAGTCACATGTCCTATATAATGTCAGCTGCAGGAATGCACACGGCCCCTCACTGTTATAAGGCTTTCAGTCACCTTGGGTAGGAAACTCTTGGTTGTCCCTAGTGTAGCCAGCGTTAAAATTAAGACACTGTAAACCGGCTCTGTCTTACTAGTATGTAAATGACCGATTACCATAGCTTGACCTACTTTTCTTCTTCATTGTTTCAATATAGAGAAGTATTTTCAATGGTTTACATTTGTGCGGACATTTTGTGATTTTTCTGCTTCAACTTCCACTCTTTTCAGATTTGAATGAGTGTGGCCTAAAGCCACGGCCCTGCAAGCACAGGTGTATGAACACTTACGGCAGCTACAAGTGCTACTGTCTCAACGGGTACATGCTGATGCCGGATGGGTCCTGCTCAAGTATGTCAAGAATCTTAATTGTTTTACAAGTGCTTTGGGCTTGACTTCCTTCATGTTGTGCTCTAGTAGCGTGAGGATGAAGGTGGCTTCCCAGACAGAATGGGAGTGTTTGTATGTGCCCCTAAGCAATTGAAAATCAAGAGTTGCCCCCTTTCAGATGGCTAGAATTCTTTTATCCTGGGTGCCAGCGTTAAATTGATTTGGAAATGGTTTTAGAAGAAGAAGAAAACTAAGTGTATTTTCTTGTTTTTCCCAGCATGTTTTTCCCTTTTATCACTCTGGACCTAGAGCTATTCCAACTAGAAGGGGAACATCAGTGATATTTCAGGGCTGTTGTGCTGCCCATAAAGATGGGCTCTAAACTATTTGCTGGTAGAGAATCCATCAAGCTTGTTGTTCAGTTATAAACGACTCACAAATACCTTATCACTTCATTTTTACATTTCAGTGTCATAGTCAAAGGACTAAGTTGTGTCCCTTTTATTAAAATCTACTTCAAATGAAAAAAAAATGAATGATTACAGTAACATAAAAGTAGATTTCCTACTATCATTTGGATGCATTATAAGATGGATGGTGCCATCAAATCCTCTGCAGGCTGAACATTGCATTGAGGTTGTGTGTATAGGATATCCCACAATTGATGATTTTATTTTTATTTTTACTGAATTCTCAGTAAAATTAGCTAATTATCAGTCATTCAGTCATTCACTATCTCTCTCTGAGTTGTGTTTTATAAAATAAAAAAGGTTAGCTAGTTTTGTTTAGCATGGCCTACTTAGCATGAGACATTTTGGGATGAAGTGGGTCCATGTTAAATTACATGTGGCAGTGATGCTCAACTCCTATAACATTGCCCAACTCAGTGGGAAATCTGCTGCCCCTAGAGAAATGTAATGGGAGCTTGACATAATTATGTGGACACTTCACTTAAGACCAGCACTTAGCATGAATAATCTGGGAAAATAACCTCAACTTTCCATAGTTTTTGGCCACTGGGAAAATTTACAGATCACCTAGATGAGATTAAGCTTTACATTTGTCTTGGAATACCTCAAATGCATTAGAAGCCTTTCCCAGATGACAACAGAGCTGGTCACTTCTTAATCCTCCTGATCCGTGGAGGAAGAAGGCTGTTCTGCCCCTGTTGAATAACCACGGTCTTTTTGTCTTCATTGTTGAGTCAGTGTCACTGATTTCAGGACAGATTAAAGACATAGTGATTTTAGTTGTAGAGTTTGTTCTCTGAGTCAGCCAGTCACACTCCTTCCAGGTGGCCTGACGTGCTCCATGGCAAACTGTCAGTATGGCTGTGATGTTATAAAAGGACAGATACGGTGCCAGTGCCCCTCTCCTGGCCTCCAGCTGGCTCCGGATGGAAGGACCTGTGTGGGTGAGTTGTAAAGCCAAGCCTCTCTGACTGTGGTCTCTCTAGGGAAAGGAAGAAAGCGAAAGGTGATGTGAATAAGAAAAAAAGCAGTTACTTACATCAAGTCTTAGCTATCCTTTAGAAGCTATCAAGATATCTCTCTGTGAATAGGCCATAGGAACATTTTCTTTTTCTAAAAATGAGGGGTAGGAGAAAGCTTCGGGCAGAGGGAACCACAACTGCAAAGGTATTGAAGTGTCAAAGAGCATAATGTTCAGGGAAACAAGGCTTAGTATTTCTGGAATGTAAGCGGCAATGACTGATGAAACTGAACAGGTTGACAGTGCTAGATTGTAAGTTTTGCATTTAAGGCTTAGATTTCCCCCCTTTAAATTAGGTAGGTAGTATAGGATTGTGGTTAAGAGTCAGGGCTTTGGTTTTAAATCCAACTCTGCCATATGTAACCTTAGACAAGAGACTTCCTTTCACTGAACTTGAGTCAAAGTCATCTTTAAAATGGGAGTAATGACACATAGAACCATTGTAAGGATTAAATGAACTCAAGTAGAGAAAGAGGTTAGCAACTTAGCATATAGTAAGTACTCAATGAAGAGAAGTATTCAGTGATTCAAGAGACATTATTGATTACTTTCTATATACCAGGCACTATGCTAAGTGCAGGATGTACAGTAATGGAAAAAGCTGACAAGGTTTTGATCCTCACAAAGCTGATACTCTAATGGTGCACAAAGCAAAGAAGCAAATCTCTCTCTATATATAAAAGCCAAGTGCCCAGAATGACTAGTCACTGTAACACGCACTGTGGTTGACCAACTGGCCCAATTGGGGGCAGGACTGGCCACCCAGCCTACTGTGGCCTCTCCCCCCAGCTGCTCAGCCCAATCAGCTCCTATTGGGGCGGGCCAGCCGGACCCCACCTGTGCACAAATTTGTGCACCAGGCCTCTAGTATCCAATAAAATTACAAACAATCCTAAGTGTTAATATGAGGACGAGAGAGAGAGAGAGAGAGAGAGAGAGAGAGAGAGAGAGAGAAACAAAGAGGGTCTATTTTATAAAATAATGATCAAGGAAAGCCTTGAAGTAAGATCTGGGCCATTGGTCATATGAAGAATCAGCCAAGCAGGTGGAAACAGTGCAGGCACTGCAGTGAACAAGACTCCAATGTGGTGCTAGTTAGAGTTGGAACATAAGGGGCGATGGCTTGAGCTACAGCCTATGAGGTAGGCTGTTTATTACAGAGCCTTCAGAGACCTGGTGAGGAATGAGAATTAAATTCAGTAAGCAAGTAGAAACAGTAGAAGAGTTTTAGGCATGTCACTAATCCAGTTATATGTTGTAATAAAATTTTGACAAGTAACTGGGAATGCTTTGGATGAAATAAGCTTTGCCGTACAGGTCAGATTAGGAGACCTGAAAGATGGTAGCTTGGACTAGGGTAGTGGCTGAGAATGAAGAGAAGAGGAGACAAATTCAAATAGTCTTTCGGAGGTAGAATTAAGTAGGCCTGATGACTTAGCGTTAAGGGAAATAGGACTGTCAAGAATGACTCATGTTTCAGTTTAAGCGACTGGTGGATACAGGTGCAGCGTATGCTAAAATGCCTTGCAGTAGGAGGGCAGCCAGGGTGAGGAAGATGACTTGAAAGATGGAGATGTGGAATTTATGGTGCCTGTGGGGCCAACAGCTGGGTAATGTCTATGATGAGTCACTGTGTGCCAGGCAACCGTTTGCAGGCAGTTATTCATTTTAAAATACACTTCATCTGAACATGCTCCTGAAATACAGTTGGCTTATGTTTCAGATGTTGATGAATGTGCTACTGGAAGAGTTTCCTGCCCTAGATTTAGGCAGTGTGTCAACACTTTTGGGAGTTATATCTGCAAGTGCCATAAAGGCTTCGACCTCATGTACATTGGCGGCAAATACCAGTGTCACGGTAAGGAACCCCAGTCTTTGCTTTTCCCTGTTTCTTCCTCTGCCGTGGAAAGGCCTCTTAATTGTGCTGAAGACTGAGATGCCAGGGGTGGGGCTACTGGCACTAAACAAACAGGAGTCCAGTTCAATCCCCAGTACTTTGGGATGCACAGACACTTTATTTCTTTGTTTTATCTACCAGTTTGACACGGACCTTCACATTACAGAAAACTTTTTTTGAAACTGTCTATATATTTTCATGTCATCCTACTTGCCCACCAAATAAACATCTTTTCCCTACTTCATGATGCAGATATAGATGAGTGCTCCCTGGGTCAATATCAATGCAGCAGCTTTGCTCACTGTTTCAACGTACATGGGTCCTACAAGTGCAAATGTAAAGATGGATACCACGGTGATGGACTGAGCTGCGTGTGTGAGTAACACTGGTCTTCCAGCTCTAAATTCCAGCAGGAAATTAGATTGCACAAGGGCTGTTATTGGGGAAGTATAAGAACATGTTTAATTGATCAAAAAAGTATAATTGTCATTGCTGGTCATATTAGTCTCTGCTTTCTACAAACAATAGAATCACTTGTTCAGGTATTTTTAAAAATTAAAGACTCAGTTATACTGTCTGTGCTTAAAAGCATTCAATTACTTGACTAAAATTACTCTGTAGCCTCCCTTTAGCTGACAAATTTTAGAGTCCTCCCAGAGAATTTGATTTTCTTAAAATTAGAAATAAATGTTTGTCATAAGCATTAGAGTATGGTAGTGGGATAATCTGAATATATTCTACATTTTTGGTTCCTCATTTTGTTAAGTCTCCTATTTCTAAAAAATTCCCATATTTATCTGTTTTCTCTACCTTTAGTACTGTTTTGCTTTTCAAATTTTTATAAGCTCTGTTTGTAGTATGAATACATTAGTAGATAAACATGAAAAAAATACCCTCCAAGATGAAACTTTTACAAACTAAAGGCCATAATTTAGTATATATGTCATGTAACAATAAATTTTAAAATTTCTGGAATAAAATCTTTACTGAAAATTCTGGGGCATAAAATTATGGGGATTAAAGGGTTTTTAAGGGTTATGTTCCCCTAGGGAGTATATCATACCAGACAGATTATATATTAATTTCTTTTGATGAAGATAATAAAGGAAAAATATTCCACAAATGATCTTGGTGACCTTTGAAAAGTTCTTTTAAAAAAGCAATTATATAAAAAATAGTAAGTGGGAAGAAAAATCAACTAAAATAATATGTAGAACATTTAATAAAAATGTTTTACATGAGTCAAAGTGTGGAAGAGAAATTAGTCTTTAGACAATTCTAAATATGATTTTATGATATACATGTACCATAAGGACACTTAATATAGACTCTATGTATACATTTCTCATATTTTTAAAATTTAGAACATCTGTGCATTTTAAAAATCTCATTGATTGCCAACTGTTCCCATTTTATAAACATAACTTTTTTATGTTTCAAATAATGCAGATTCATTATTGAAACACCAATGTAATTTTTGCATTCACCCACCAGATGAATGTGTATTGTATATCATATATGCACACATTTGTTATTTAGAAAACAGCATGACTTACAATAGGGGAATATTCTAAATGTGAAAAGTAAATCTAGTTGGCACATAATTTGATGTGCTTGTTTTTTACAATTTGATATTTTGCTTTTTGGGTTACACATTGATTTAAATCTTTTGACTCTTTTAGATATTCCGAAAGTCATGATTGAACCTTCAGGTCCAATTTACCCACCAAAGGGAAATGGTACCATTTCAAAGGGTGATGGAGGACACAGTAACTGGATTCCTGATGTCGGAAGTACTAGGTGGCCTCTGAGGACACCATATATTCCTCCTGTTGTTACCAATAGGCCCACTTCTAAGCCAACAACAAGACCTACACCAAAGCCAACAACATGGCCTGCTACACCCCCACCCCTACCCCCACCGCCTCCCACGGAACTCAGGAGGCCTCTACCATCACCACCACCCGAAAGACCAACCATCAGACTGACAACTGTAGTACCAGCTGCTACCACATCACCAAGAGAGATTACAGTTGACAACAGGATACAGACAGATCCTCAGAAGCCCAGAGGAGATGTGTTCAGTAAGTCCTATAAATGCTCGCACATTTTTTGAGTGTTTTTTTTACAGTTTTATTGAGCTGTAATCGACATACAGCATGATAGAAGCTTAAGGTGTACAACATAATGGTTTGACATATATATATTATGAAATGACTACCACAGTAACTAGTTAACACCCATCATCTCTTGTCTTTCTCTTGTCTGACTTATTTTACTTAACACAATGTCCTCAACATGTTGCAAATGGCACAATTTTCTTCTTGTTATTTCATTGTGTGTGTGTAAAACATATTTTTTACTCATTCATTCATCTATGGACACTTACTTATTTCCATGTCTTGGATAATGTAAATAGTGCTGCTATGAACATGGGGTACAAATAATATCTTTACAACATAGAGTTTTCATTTCCTTTGGGTATATTTTCAAAAATAGGATTCTTGGATCATATGGTAACTTTTTGTAAATTTTTGAGGAAACGCCATACTGTTTTCTATACTGGCTGTACTAATTTACAATCCTACCAACAGTGCATGAGGGTTCCTATTGGCCATTTATATATCTTCTTTGGACAAATGTCTATTCAGGTCCTTTGTCCATTTTTAATTGGATTATTTGGGGGTATTTTGCTAGTGAGTTGTTATGAGTTCTCTGTATAGTTTGGATATTAATCCCTTATTACATATATAGTTAGCACATTTTTTTTCTCATTTCATGGTTGTCTTTTTGTGGATTGTTGTTTGTTGTTGTTGTTGTTGTTGTGCAGAAACGTTTTAGTTTGATGTAGTCCACTTGTTTATTTCTTATTTTGTTGTTTGCATGTTAGTTGTCATCTCCAAAAAAATCATTACCATGATCCATGTCTAGGAGCTTTTTTTTTTTTTCTTTATTGATTAGGACCTTTTTGCCTATGTTTTCTTCTGGGAGTTTTATGTTTTTAGATCTTATGTCCAAGTGTTTAATCCATTGCAAGGTAATGAGTGATGTAAGATAGAGGTCTAGTTTCATACTTTTGTATGACTATCCAGTTTTCTACTTTACTCCATTGAATATTCTTGGCTCCCTCATCAAATATTACTTGCCTGTAAATGTTTGGGTTTATTTCTGGACTCTCAATTCTGTTCCATTGGTCTATGAGCCTGTTTTTGTTGTTGTTGTTTGTTGTTCTTTTTTGTTAGTATCATGCTATTTTGATTACTGTAGCTTGGCAGTATAGCTTGAAATAGGAAGTTGTGATGCCTATGGCTGTCTTCTCTCAGGGCTGCTATTGCTATTTGGGGTCCTTTGTATTAGCACATTTTTGATACGCTGTTTATGATGGCATTTCAGCCATAGGCCATGCATTGAATAAGTATAAAACCCATAAAAATAATCAGCTGTATGAAATATGTGTCCTATACCCCTACTATTAAATATTACAACTCTGAATAAATGTCAGAGAATTGGGCAAATAAGTGTGTAGAAATGGAAGGAATATCACAGGCATATAGTAGATCCTAGCTCCTATCCAGTATGACAATTCTCCTAACATATTCAGATTTACATGAAAACTCTCAGAGATGGGGAACTTACTGTATCACATGCCACTTAACTTTTAATCTAACTGCCCATTTAATCAGTAAGTTTTAAAAAATTATTATTGATTTCAGAGAGGAAGAGAGATAACATCAAGGATAAAAGAGTCATTGATTGGCTGCCTCCTGCATGCCCTACACTGGGGATTGAGCCTGAAACCTGGGCTTGTGCCCTTTACCAGAATCGAACCCAAGATCCTTCAGTCCGTACGGGGGACACACTATTCATTGAGCCAAAATGGCTAGGGCTAATCAGGAAACATTTTTTAGTGTGTTTTAGAATGCCAGACCCTGTGTGATTCATTGGACTTTCAAAGATAAAACAGAAAAGGTTACAGACTGGTGGAAAAGAGTTCCCCAAAAGCTAACTGTGGTAGTTGGTTAGTGAAAGATATTTGTGTAGCATGTTCTAGGAGTAGAGAGAATGGGGTACCAGTCAGTCTTTGGGCAAGGAGTGTTTGGGGTAGAGGAGCTTCCTGAGTGAAATGGGTAAGGGGACAAGAAAAGGGAGGCATTATAGTTAACAGGGACAGTACAGCAAAGGCACAAAGGTAGGAAGCAGCATAGTGTATGCAATAAACTGCCAGTAAACTGGAGGGTTAAGTCAGGGATTGATGAGAAAAATTGCAGTTATCCCTTGTATTTGCTGTAAGCTGGTGGCTAGATCTGGACTGGGCTAGATTAAAGACTCCCAGATTTTTAATGGGTGGGTGGGTAAAGGTGGTGCCACCAATGGAGATAAAGGCTATTGGTAATGAAGCAAGTTTTGAAGGAGGAAGAGGTTCCTTTATTACCAAACCAAAATTTGCAATTTACAACCTTGTTCCCTGTATTTTTCTGTCATGCTTCACTTTGTTTATTCTTAGCCACCTTGCATTCGCTCCTCTCTCCTCTCCTCCTTTTGACATCACTATTTCTTCTTTTTCTACTCTGATGGAACTCGCTTTGCTCCTTTCAGATTGTATGCATTTGCAGTTGTTTTTTTTTAAACCAGATGACATTTGTGATATTTTTTTTAAAGAAAAAAGCTTTCTTTTTTTCTTTTTTACTTTTATGTGACCCTCGATCAAATGTTTTCTTCTAGGACACTGTCCTTTTAAAATGAAATTGGGATTCTCTAATTCTGATATAATTGTAATTATATACATTTTTGAACAATAAATATGACTTTTAGAGTGATTAAATGATAGATCTAGTAACATTTTATATAAAAATGTGCTTTTTGTAAAGCACATTTTCTGATAATTTTTATCCTCTTACCTTTTCTTTCTTTCCCCCTTTCCTTCTTTACTTTCCTTCTCCTTTCCCTTCTCCTCTCTCTCCTCTCCCCCCTCCTTCTCCCTCTCATGTCTCTTTTTCTGACTCTGTTTTTTCTTTATCTTTTTGTAATCATACAATGGAATGTTTATTCATAGATGCTTACGTAACTGTAATATTTATATTACTCTACTGCTTAAAGTAGGGTTGTAAGAACTTAGCTACTTTATATGAAAAGATACTCTAGTCCTAACCAGTTTGGCTCAGTGGATAGAGCATCAGCCTGGGGACAGAAGGGTCCCAGGTTCAATTCCAGTCAAGGGCATGTACCTTTGTTGTGGGCACATCCCCAGTAGGGGGTGTGCAGGAGGCAGCTGATGGATGTTTCTCTCATTGATGTTTCTAACTCTCCATCCCTCTCCCTTCCTCTCTGTAAAAAATCAATAAAATATATTTTAAAAAGATACTCTAACATAGATATCAACATATTTCTGAGTCTTCTAATGTTTTCTGTTTTTTCAAAGCTCCATTTCCATCTTCCCATTTTTCTTTTCCATACTGACACAGACAGGAATTAAAATAACATTGAAGGTCGCTAGTAGAAATTAGCAGGATAAAACTGGGGAGCATAGAGTTCTGGTGATGTTTGAAAGCATTCATTCTGAGAGAGTGTGATCTTAGAGATAGGCCCTGGGAGAGAATGGACTTGATCCTGGGCCAAGGCTGCTGCATGCCACAGAGAGCAGTGGACACTGCGCCAAAGATGACAGTCCCCTCTCCTTCCATCTCCAGCTAGAGCTGCTGGTGAATGTCAGTGTGAATGAGGGTATTTTGGAAATGTGATTTGCTATCTTGTGATTGCAGCATATATTCTGAATGAGGGAAGTGTTCAAGTTTTTGGTTCAGGACAAATAACTGGTGTTGATTTACTTGGAAACAGAAAGGAACCTTATCGCTATTTTAGTTTAACACCATTTCTTCATTGAATATTTTCTTCACTTCTGGCATACTAATTTTTTTAAATCATTATTCTCCACAGAGAATAAAATCTGGCTGTCCTCATTTCATGAATTTTCAGGTGATATTAACTACATCCACTGTGTGGAAGTCTCCAAATAGCCCCAAACATCAACAATGACATTTTTTCTTTACACTGAAAGATATGTTATTTAATGGTAGAAGTTATTAAAAATGTTTTTCTTTATAACAGTGGTTCTCAACCTTTCTAATGCCACGACCCTTTAATACAGTTCCTCATGTTGTGGTGACCTCCAACCATAAAATTATTTTCGTTGCTACTTCATAACTGTAATTTTGCTTCTGTTATGAATCATAATGTAAATACCCGTGTTTTCCGATGGTCTTAGGTGACCCTGCTAATGGTTCTCAACCTGTGGGTCGCGACAGGTTGAGAACTGCTACTGTAGAGCCTAACACCATCGGAAAACACAGATATTTACATTACGATTCACAACAGTAGCAAAATTAAAGCTCTCTTTTTCTTTTCCATGTAGGTGTGAGTGGGGCCATCGCCAGCAGCAGGTGTGAGAGATGGCTGCTGGCCCTGATCACCTCTCAGGAGCAGGGGGAGGTGGAGAAGCCCTGAGGTGTGATTGGGGCCAGCAGCTGCCACTTGCATCTACTGATGGTACCAAGTGATTGGGGCTGGGCACTAGTAGTGGGTGTGAGTAGCGACTCTGGCGCCAGCAGCAGGTGCAAATGGGGCCAGCGCTGGCAGCAGGTGCGAGCACCGGGTAGGACTGTGGCATGTGGGAGCAAAGAATTTTCAGCAAACACCAGAGACTCACCCCGATGACAGTGACTGGAGTTCTGCCATGATTTTTCACCCCTGCTCACCTGCTCCACCATGCACCCAACACCTGCCATGTTCCGCGCATGCTCCCTGGGGGTCAGTACACATCATAGTGACTGGTTTTTTGGTTGTTCCACCATTTGGTCTACTTGCATATTAAGGTTTTATATATGGACTAGAGTCCCGATGCATGAAGATTCGTGTAAGAATGGGCCTTCCTTCCCCTGGCTGCTGGTACCGCCTTTGGTCTGACCAGAGCCACCTTTCCACCTTTGCTCCAGCCTGGAGCCTCCTTTCCACCTTCACTCTGGCTGGAGCCACCTTTCCACATTTCCTTGCTGCCCAGAGGCCCAGAGTGGCTGGGATGGTGCGGAATGCCTGCATTATCACCTTGGCAATGATGCAAGCATCCTGCCCCTGGCCGCTCAGTACCTGCATGTGCAAATCAACCCACCATCTTTGCTTGGTTAATTTGCATACTCACTCCTGATTGGCTATCAGGTACAGGGCATCACAAAGGTACAGTCAATTTGCATCTTTCTCTTTTATTAGTGTAGATTGTGGCCACTGCATGCCATCTTCAGTGCTACCCCCCTGGCCCACACCATCCGTCCCCCTAGAGTCTAGGTCCAACTTCCTTTATCCAAATGAGTTTTGGCATACAACTTTTTTCAGATTTTAGAGAATAAGCTGCATATGCTGCACATGACATAATGATGCATGTTGATGTTTCTACAGTAAAACACATGAATGCTCACAATAACTGGCAACTAAAATCCTTGAGGTTAGGTGAAGTGTAGGTTAGTTTTGCCACCTAATCAGCTATAGAAACAGCTTTTGGATTTCAGAATTACTGCGGACCTGCACTGCAATCATCTTCCAGCTTTTCCCGGCTTCCACCTTTGCTCCTCTGTGGTCGCTTCTCAATACAGAAGCCAGAGTGAGCTTTTAAAAGTTAAATAACATGTCATGTTCACAGTTCTGCATTAGCACCACTTGTTCTGGAAGAACGCAAGCCCTGCCAGTGTCTTACCAAGTCCTAAATGAACTCATCGTCTAGTACACTCTGTGCTAGCCTCCTGCTGCCATTCCTCAAACTTCTCTCAGCTGAGGACTCTGACTCCAGCTCTTTCCTCTTCCTGGAACCCACTGTCCTCAGCTATCAGTTGGACCCACTCTCTCTCCTCTTTATCAAATCTCAACCTAACAGTGAGGCTACCCTGACCACCCCTCCTTCAATATAGTGACCTCCTCAACCTCCACTAGCAGTGATCTCTCTCCACTGTACGTACTTCAAATCACTTTTTAATATACTATATTGTGTACTTACTCTATTTTCCAGCATATAAGACAACTTTTTAACCCAGGAAAATCATCTCAAAAGTCGGGGGTTGTCTTATACGCTGGGTGTGAAAATACCATGGCTTGCAGTTCTGACGGGCGTTGCTAACTCGCTGGGGACTTGCCCGGCACTTGCTCTCTCTCTATTGTTTGTTATCTTTTTCCTATCATCATCAGTTCCAGTCGTCTTATATGCCGGAAAATATGGTATTTATAATGTCTATTTTCTCTTTCCTTACTAGAATATAAGCTTTTGAAGAAAGGATCTTTTTCTATTTTGTTCATTGGTACATTTCCAGAACCTAGCGTAATGCCTGCTACATAGTAATTGGCACTTCAATACTATTTATGAAACAGAGCTCAATGAATAGATTGATCACTCATAACTTTTTAAACTAAAATAAATTATCATCATATAATCAAATTTTCCATACAAAACCTAGTTTAATATAATACATTAAGCTATATTTTAAGAATTTAAAAATACATTCTTTTCTGATTGTTATTTATTTTTATATTATTGAGAGATGTTTTATTGTGCTTCCAGTATTTTTTTCCATTTCCCTCCTTCCTTTCTATCTCCTTTTTCCTCCAGCCCTTTCTTCTTTTTGAAGATTGGCATTCTATTTAGTGGATTTAAAAAAAATAGATATTATTACCTTCATTTATTTATTCAATTTTATGGTGTTTTTTTTTAAATTTCAGTTTACATTCCACATTATTCTGTATTAGTTCCAGGTGTATAGCATAGTGGTTAGACAATCATGTACTCTACAGAGTGGTCCCCCCACCAGTATTTCAAGTACCTATCTGGCCCCATATATTGTATTGACTATAATCCCTATGCTGTACTTTACATTCCTGTAACTATTGTATAACTACCAATACAGATTTTTAATCCCTTCACTATTTTTACCCAACCCCCTCATACACCCACCCCCAACCCTCTGGCAGTCATGAAATTTACATTTCTGTCTCAGTTTTCTTCAGTACTATCAAGTACTCAATTCGTCACTCTCACCTGACCTCACATTCCATGATTCAAGGAACACTCTTTGGGGCCCAAAGATAAATAATGGTCAGATTTGACCGAATATTGATTTTAGGGGGAACTTTTTAAAACCTGTTTAACTCCCAGATGTTTTCCCCTCAAACAATCATATGGTGCCTCTGTTACACAGTAGGAGCTCAAAAATATTTGTTGAATGGAATTTTATATTAGATTTTATTTTTTAATCTAAGTTAAACCTTCATATGCTTGAACTAGCTAAATTTAATTTATTGATTTGATAATAACTCCTCAGATCATCATTATTTCAGCTCATGGTCTTTCTCTTATCCTGATAGAATTTATTAGTAATATTGACATTGAAAAGAAACAATATCTAGAAAACTTTAACTCGAACATACTTTACAATTTTAAGCATGATATTCAGCAAAAGGCTTTGAAAGGGAATATGAAAATAAAGCTGAGGCATTTGAAGTTGGGGGTTTTAAACTAATGCCAGGCAAGGAACAAAATGAATCAGAAGATCTTTGATTCTCACCCCTATTATTTATGAGTTAAATGACTTTGTATAAGTTACTTAGCTTTCCATCTCAATTTTCTCATCTGTAAAACTGAGTTAATATTCTTAGCTTTACATTCACATTGAGTGGTTTCAGGGATCAAACTTAATACAAGTAAAAGTATTTGTTAATTATTAATTACTATGAAATATAAAATGTTACCGTATTTTATAGGAATAACTATGATGGAGAACATTTACATAATATGTAATAAAGGAAATAACCATTTATGTGTGATATGAAACATGAAGCATGTATTTTTTTAACTTGTTAAAACATCTTTAGTTGATTTGGAGAAGTGCAGGGAAATAATTTTTACACTTTTCCTTCTCTGATTTTCAATCAAATGCACAAAACAAAATAATTTTATTATTTTGAATGGATAATAGAAGAAATTACAACTAAGCAAAGCAGAGTACAGAAGAAATGGGAAGAGTATTGGTATTCCTCTAACCCAGTGGTCAGCAAAACTATGGCTCACAATCCACATGTGGCTCTTTGGCTCCTTGAGTGTGGCTCTTTCACAAAATACTACATGTGGGTGCGTATGTACTATGCGATTGAAAATTCATGGCCCATGCGCAGAAGTTGTTTTTTGACTCTCAAAAGAAATTTCAATTGTTGTATTGTTGATATTTGGCTCTGCTGACTAATGAGTTTGCCGACCACTGCTGTAACCTATAAGTGATATTCTTGTATTTTTTATGAAAATATTTATTGTTGAAAGTATTACAGATGCCCACTTTTTCCCCCATTAACCCATCCATGTATTTTTTAAAATAATTCCAACTCAAGTGACACTCGGTCTTTAAAATTGTGTAAATAGAATTATAATCAGATCCATTTGCAGAGCTCGACCTGTAAGCCTGACTGGGCAACTCTACGTTCCCAGATAACAGGAGATTCTTGTTCTTTCACGTATGGGACAGACCAGTGCTTCTCCAAGTGTGTGTGATTGAACATTAGTTCCTGGGATATTATGCAGGTGTATGCTAAAGAAGTTCTGAGGTCAAATAAGTTTGAGAGATCCGAGGTTTAGTAAACTTCAATAGGTTTACTAACTGTTGGACTTCTCAGTATGCTAAGGGTCTTGTGACTCTCTTGGAGTGGCATGCCATGGGTGTTATATAACTGTTGGGATTAGAGTTCATTGTCACCAACCTCAGGTCAGGCTGAGCTAAACTAAGAAGTGTAGAGACCACTCTCCACAAAACATGAAGAATCCTCTCCCATGTTCATTTGCACGGTTTCTGAGACCAGTGGGTTGTCTTGGCCTCTGGAAAAGCCTTCTGGAGGGGTGGAGTTGGAAGGATGGAAAGGTGCTAGGCAGACACAGGGCAAGAAAAGCCCATTTAATGGCCTGCCTGGACACCAGAGGTATGCTGCAAGGGGCTGCGAAGAAAGTTGGAGACCAAGAACCAAAGACAAAAATCTGGTATCAGAGCAGGTGGGATCTATCCCAGAGCGAAGAAAAGAAGAAACACCTTAGATATATTTTTATTGGTTTCAGAGAAGAAGGGGGAGAAAAGTAGAAAACATTTATTATGAGAGAGAATCATTGATCGGCTGTCTCCTTCACACTCCCTACTGGGGGTTGAGCCCAAAATCTGGGCATGTGCCCTCCTGACAGAATCAAAACTGTGACCTCCTGGTTCAATCACTGAGCAACACCAGCCAAGCAAGAAGAAACACTTTATGTAGAACCTGAAGTAAAGGAAGATAGGGGAAGATACATTTTAGTCCAGCAAGATAATGAAATATGTAGTGATGTTGTTTGAAAAATATTTAATGAGTTGGGAAAATACCCATGTTATAAAAATGTTAAGTGAAAAGAACACACCGAACTGTATGTATCATTGATCTTTTTGGGGTATAATGTGCATATCTATGTCTATCTGAGTGCATATAAAAGTTTGGAAGAAAAGAGCCCAAAATGGTGACCATGAATCTATTCAGTTTGTGATATTTGGGCAATTTCACTGTCTTTTTGTTATCCACAAGTTGTGTTTTTTAATCACTTCGTCCCCACTGTCATTAGTCACAGTACCTCAGAGTAGTAATTCCTCGGCAGCGGGGCCAGTGGTACTCAAATCCTGCTCTCTCCAACAATGTGCTGTGCGCTTTTAGAAAGAACCCCAGTAGATTCTAATTCTTAATCATGCTAAATTTATTTAGAAGACAGTGTTTTTAAAAATTCATGCAAGGTTTTATTAACTTCTATTTTTAACCTTTCACTTTTTTTTTAAACCATCTAGTGTGTCAGGTATGCCCAATTTTAGCTAAGAAGCTCAGATTACTGCAAGGAATATAATATCACTTGGCCCAGGAAGCAATTTTTTTGAGTGTTGGCATACCTTCTTTGAACCACTGTAACTTATGATGCTTATCTAAAATGTAGATTCCTAATCCCTTGAACACATTTACTACATCAGACTGTCTAGGGAAGTTCTGCTCAGTCAGCACTGTGTGCCCAAGAAACATGGGATCCTGTGAAAATGAAAACCCACCTGATGAGGCTGTACTAGGACCTATGATTCTGCATGTCTGGCAAGCTCACAAGTCATACTGCCCACCGCACTTTGAATAGCAGGGCCCTGAGAGCCATAATGGCAGCTCTAGGCCAGCAGAACCCCGTCCTCAATAGAGACAGAATCAGCCCAATGTGGGCATTTAAAACATAACAACCATGCTTGAAATGTAGCATGCAGCATCTGGCTCATGGAAAGTTAAGATTATCCTATATAATAAGAGCCCAGTGACCAGATGGCAGAATGACCAGAATGACCAGTCGACCAGTTGCTATGACATGCACTGACCACCAGGGAGCAGATGCTCAACACAGGAGCTGCTCCCTGGTGATCAGTGCACTCCCACAGAGGGAGCAGCCACTCAACTGACCAGGATGAGGAGCCACTCAGAGGGCAGGTCTACAGCCCTGGAGCAGCCACTAAGAGGGCACATCTACAGCCGCTCAGCTGACTGGGATGAGCATTGCTCCCACAGTGGGCAATCCCCGCAGGCCATGCCCCCTCCAATTCACAAATCATGTGCACCAGACTTCTAGTAGGATATAATGTAATACTGACCAGGTGCTCTTATGAGTGGCCACAACATACAGCACACTCACTATTGCTGTCATTTTAGATGAGGAGGATGTGCTGACATTCCAGGTGTCCTAAAGGAGGAAGGAGATTGTTTCCTTTTTACCTGAGTGCTGCTTTGCTACAAGCTGTGCACAGGTTCTTTCTCTCATTTCCCGTGAACAGATCTGAGTATGTGGCTGCTGTCATCACATTGTTCTCAGTCATGGAAATATGGTCTCTTTTCTGATTCTCTGTGCTGATGAGTAAAAAGATTGTTTCTGCCGAGGGGTGAAGAGGTCTTCAAACTAGTTTGGTTTCTAGTAAACAGCAAGGCCTACAGAGACCCCAAGAAGATGCCTGACATCTCCCTGAGATGACATTTCTGTTAGTGTTTGGAAGGAGTGAGTTGTCAATGTTTACAGGTCAGGATCTGGTGCTGTGAATTCTGAAAGCTTTCAAGATGTTTAATTTACATTTTAATTGGATCCTATGGCATCTGGTGAAGAAGAAAAAATAGTTCTTTCTGGAAAGTATAAATTGAGTCCTTGGCGACTGTGACCAAAGGCAGAAATCAGATTTTTAAAAAAATGAATTCATTTATATGGTAATGATAGCATTGCCTACTTAACTCAGAAAAATACAGCCCCATTTTGTGTTCTGGCCCTCAATGTATATATTTTTTCTGATGCTTTCTGTTATGATTCATTACAATTTTAATGTTATTTTTGGCTAACCAGATCCTTTTGAAACAAGTTGATGTGCAAGTGCAGGCTATTAGGTGAAAAGACAAAATGAAAATAGAAAGCTGCAATTTCATATATCCTTTCCCATGACCAAATAATTGGACTCTCTTGTTTTGTTTAGGTGTAATAGTACCTGGTTGAACAGTTGTAATGTTAGAGACAGCCTTGCCTCAACTGCTTTACTGTGCAAATAGCCTTTTCAGAGACAAGGATTACAAGGGAAATTTGCATGATGGGTCTGACAAATATCAGAAATTAAAGCTCCCTTTCTTCCTTTAAAGAGATTATTTTGGCCTAGGGCATCGACACCTGTCTTCCACAGTCCATGGGCTTCTGTGACCCCCCAGGTGATCATGCTGCACCAGGTCCCAGCAGACCTATTGGGGTTCAGCGGGGAGGGAATCAGTCCTGACAGAGCCTAACTTGTAGGGGTTCTTTCGGCTTAGAAAAGAGAAAGAGCACAAAACCTGTGAAGTACTCTTAATCTGGAAAAGTTGTGTTACCATCCATGTGGTCACACCTACAGAGGAATCATCTTTCAGACATCCTGTTACTGTTCTGCTCAGTATCGAAGTTGTTCTGAAAGTTGATTTAAAGAGAAATAGGTGAGTCACAAAAACTGGGCTTATTATTGAGTAGCTGTGTCTGTGTCCACCTTTCACCAGAGATTTAATTTTCCCAGCTCTGCTATGTACCTTTCCCCCAGAGGTGTCCTGTGAACTTTTTTGATTCTTCCTGTGGGATGAAAGCTCTGGCAAACAAGAACTTATTTCTGTGGAGCCCAGCAACCCTCTCCCTTTTTCCTTGTAATCAGGAGGTAGCAAAGAATTTTCTCTAAAGTGGTTAAGGAAATTTTAGAAACTTGTTTCCAATCCTTTTGTTTGTTTCTCTCTGGTCATTTAAAACTCTAATGCAGATTGGGGGGGCAGGCAGGAAGGAAAGAGGTGGGCTGAAGTAAGAAAGGAGGAGAGGGGAGGAGAAGCTGCCTCATAAAATCCTTGTTATTTACCCCCATCTTGTAGTTTCTAAAAAAAACCCGTTTTTGCCACCAGAACAAGCCTTCAGAACATTAGGAAAGTTCCATGTGCGCCATTCTCATTCAGTGAACTAAACCTTCGAGGGTAGAATTTCAGAGGTTATTATCTTGATCCTTTTAGTTCAACAAAAAATGTCAGAACTGGCCTGGGTCATGTCAGGGGAGCCACCCAAGCACTAAACAGAAGTTGCAAATCTACCTTTACTAACTATGGTTTACACTTCTCTGTAGTTACCTTTTGGGTGAGCGCTGGACATGGGAGGTGTGTATGGTAATATTTACACTTACTCCACTGAGCTTACTCTTAGTGCTTTGGGGGTAAAATATACAATTGACTATCTGGGAGACGTCATTTATGAACTCAGGTTATATATTAAAATTATCATATTCCTAGGGAAAATATGTTTAATAGAAAACAGTGGGTCAGACTTTCTTTTTAAGAAGTTTCCTGATGATTTGTGTGGCTGATCCTCTCACAGGCCTTAGGGCTCCCCAGGCATTAAGGAAGCATCCTGAACCCCTAAACCCAGTCCCACCAGGTCTTCATCCACCTGGCTTCTTCCTCCCATGCCTAGATACCTCCTTTCTTTTAGTTCAGACAGAAGGTTGTAAGAAGTAATGGGCATGGGATAATTTGAGTAGGTGAAACATTGACCGATGGAAGGAAAATGTTGAGGAAATGTTTTCAAGATGAATTCTTTAGTTAATATTGGTCTTAACTGCCCTCTGACATCTTCTCTCCCTGTTCGTTCCACACGCTGCAGCCAGAATGGTGGACCTCATCTTGGCACTCCTATGTAAAAGTCTTCTAGAGGCTCCCAGTTTCTACCAGAATATAGTCCCAAATCTTTAGGGAGCTTTAAAAGGCCCTGCACAGTCTGCCTGCATCTCCAACTTCATTCATGTGGTACCCTTCTTCCCCTGTGAGCTCTCCAGCTTCAATGAGCATTCAGCCCCACACCCCTTCATTCTTTAGGGTACCAGCTCACAGGAACTCATCCTTCATGTCCTGGTATAGGCATCACCTCTCAAGGTTTTCACGTATCTGTTCTCCTCCTGTTAGCCCCCCTCTTTCCTCACCCCCTATGCTCACAGAGCTTCCTCCACCTCACTTTTAAAGCACTCATTACCTGGGGAAAGTATTAGGTGTCTGTTTTTACATTTGGACCATAGATCCTCTGAAGGCAAAAGCATGATCTTTGCTTCACAACAAGCTCTTATCCTAGCGGATGCTCACTTCCTTGATTGATTGCATTCGCATGTGGATGGAACCGAGGGGGGAGGATGGATGAAAAGATGCTAGAGGAATGGTATTAGATTTCTCTGATCCTTTTCTATCTCTAAAAATCATGCCATTCTAATTGAGAGAACTAATGGTTTAGCTACAGAGAATAGTTGATATTTGTTTATATATATTTAAGTTGACAGAGCAAATATGATACAGGGAAGGATAATTAGGAAAATCATGTATTCGCATCTTTCTTGGTTATACTTTGTGTTTTGGGGCATGGCTGGTCATTTATTTTAATTAACATTTTCTGCAGTGATTACATTAGCTCTCTACATCAAAGGATTTAAATTACATAAATACATTTCAATTTCATAGCCTCATATTTAACAACAGGTATGAAGATTCTGTTCAGAGTCCTCTGAACAGGCAAAAACACAAGTTGCAGACATAGTTGCTATGGGGTCGGGCCTGTATGTGTTCTGATAGATATCTCCTTTCTTTCAGTGTTTTAGATAAGTTTTTTTCATAATAGAAACTCATTTTATAAGCAACCTTAAAGATTTAGAATCACAAGCCAACAAATGAGAAAATACTTTTCTTTCCAGTAATCACGATTAGCATATGGGTGTATTTTTTACCATTTTTTTTCTAGTCCAAATTTTTGGTTTGTTCCTCATTTCTCTTGTCCATAGTTGAGATCATAGTGCTTGATTTCCCCCCTCACTGCTTGTTTCACTTAGTATTTTCACAGAAATGGTAAACTACACCAGGGAATGGGTAGTGTACCTTCCCCTGGCACAGCAGTGGGACTCTGTTAGCAGTGCAGACTGCCGTGTGTGAGGAAGGAGAGTTAAATACTGTGGCAGAATTACAGAGTGCACACTATTGTAAGAACTAATAGCTGCCGAGCACTTCAGGTCTCTACATTCCTTGGAACGTTTCCCAATGTGAAAATAAAGATGTGTGTGATTAGCCACTGCTGAATTGAATAGCTCTTGGAAACCCAGTACTGAAGATACTAATGAACCATCTGACATTGAGCAAGTTGTTGGATGACTAATTCTCTGGGTTGCTGTTTTCCAAATGTGTGATCTGGTCCTTTGCTTTCTCTTCTGCCTCATCCCAGACCACTTTCCTTGTCTCTCAGCATCCTCTAGCCACTGAGAACACCTTTCTCCAACTATTATGAGCGTTTGTTTTTGTACTTTAGGCCTGAAATGCTCTCTCTTCTCCTACTACAACACTTTGCTTGGAAGGCTCCATGTTCTTCCTCTCTCCATCCAAATGGTGCTTCCTCAGAGAGGACCTCCTTGATCCTCCTCATAAAGCAGTCCTCCTGCACCAGGAAACCTTGGAGAAGTCCTCCTTCATCCCCCTAGACTTCTTGCCATCTGACAGTCCTTCAGCTGGAAAAAAGGGAGCTGACAAACCATCAGAATGCCCCTAAAATATGTTACCTTAAGATTGGAGCTATTCCAATCCAGACAAGATTAAGGAAACAAAGAAATAGTGGTCCTAATAGAGTTTTTTCTAGCTTTCTCTTTCATGAAAAATGAATTGTGATTGCCTACAAATTTGTAGTATTTCTAGTGAACAGTCTCCTTCTCAGAGCCTCAACAAGGAAAGAACACTATAATTGGATATCATTACTGTCAGTCATCTGGTGTACAAGAGGGAGGGCATTTGCCTCACCCCAGAGCACCTGTGATCAGGTAGTGTCCCTAGAGCTTGTCTGTGAATTAGCTTCTCTTCTTTATTCTTCACAGACTGCTTATATGTGAGTTTGTGAGGCAGAAGGTGAGGGTGATTTACTGTCTGGCTTTTGAAACAAACAGAAAAAAGTCAAAGCAATAAGCTTTTAGAAAATCAGGGTAAATATTATGAGATTATTAATTTTTGAAATTCTTGCTAAAAATAATAGGAACATTGTCAAAAAAAAGAACCCTTTTGACTAATGTGTGTTCCATGGTGTTCTTTCACTCCCTGCCTTATAAAAATAGGGCTAATTAATTTAAATTCTGTCAAAGAAAAGGGAGTATTCTCTGGTCTTTGGCCAAGAATTCCCCTCCTCCACCACACCCATTCCCACATCCCCATTCCCACCTGTCACTCTCCATGAAGTCATCGGGTGTTTTCCTTCCTGGCCCTTTTCAATGCTGAGAATTGTGGTATTCATTGGTGTGTCTGCCTCTCTCATTCGAGTGCAGGCTCCATGAGGGCCAGGACCTTGTTGAACTGGCTCTCCCCTTTCTCCCTGCCTGCTTGGCCTCCCACAGTGCTTGGCATATGGGTGGTAATCAAATACACATTAAAAGAACAAGCAACTAATTATTAAATGAATCCATGCTTTTAAAAGTGGATAATTAAGCTCTGTCCCATTTGTTTCAGTGAGGAAGAGTTGACAGAGTGCATGGGTTTCTTGACAAGATCTGCACATTTGTTCAGTAAACACTCACTGAGTGCCCGTCACCAGGTTAGGCCCCGGAAATGCCGCATGAATAAGACATGATTGATGTCCTCCAGGCCCTCAGAGACTAGCAGAGGGACAGACACACATGTGTGTGTAAATAACTACAAGTCTATGAAAAAATGGAATAGAGGTGTAGAAAGAGGAGTCTGAACTACAGGGGGGCAGGGGGATTTAATTTGCCTGGGGCATGAAAGTTTTCACCCAAGCAGTGATATTTACACTGGGCAATGAAGGAAGATATTTACACAGCAATGAAGGAAGAGGGAAGCTTGGCAGGTTAATTAGCAGGAAGAGCCTCCCAAGCTCGGGGACAGTCAGAGACTGAAAATGAATGGCATGTTTGGGCACTGTGGGGTGGGGTGGGGGAAGAAGGAGCTGTGAATGCTGCACCAAGGCCTTTGGATTTTATCTTAAAGGAGCCAGGGCCCCCACCTAAGCAAGGCCAGCCCTGGTAATAAATCCAGATGAGCCTGCACCAGTGTGCAGAGCTAATGGAGGGGGTGGGGGAGTGGGTGCTGTGGTTAGAAAACCAAACAACTCACCCCACTGGCAGGCATTTCCATCAAAACATCCTCAACCTAGTGTTCACAGTGTATCTTTTATAGAGACACAATTTTGAATTTCATGGAAATTAATCTTTTACTAGAAATTAGTAGCCCTTTTACTAGTAAAATGTTTTTTCCAGATGAAAAACCTTGAATGTGTTTTTGTGTTGAAATTTAAAAACTTGTGGAAACCAGTTTTTATTTGCACACAGCTAAATGTTAGAGTATACATCACTGCAGAACAAGCTTCCTGAATCTTCACGTGAAGTGCGATGAAAAGTTTTGGGTTCTTACAGATGAGTGGATGCCCAGCTCTTTCTCCCTTGCCCCTTGTTAAAGGCATTGCTCTTTAATCAAAACCTCTCTCTCTCTTTCAGTTCCACGGCACCCTTCCAATGATTTGTTCGAAATATTTGAAATCGAAAGAGGAGTCAGTGCAGATGATGAAGCAAAGGATGATCCAGGTAGGTACTTATTTTATTTAAAATTGAATTTATTGGGCTGGCATTGGTTAATAAAACTATATAGGTTTCAGCTGTACAATTCTACAACATATCATCTGTATATTGTATGGTGTATTTACCACCCCAAGACACTTACATTCTTACTACTTTTATAATGATATTTTATTATTTTCCTCCATTTCGTGAAAATAATTTTTAAATTATAGATTGTTAGGTTGCACCTAAGAAAATTGTAGATCTTTTTTTTTTTTCAACTTGGTTTCCTCTGCTGTTACATCAGTTGGGCAGAAGTAATTGAGTCATCATTATTTTTGTTGTTGTTAATCCTCACCCTAGAACATTTTGCCATTGATTTTTTTTAGAGCAAATCTAAGGGAGAGGGAGAGACAGTCAGAGAGACACATCGCTTGGTTGCCTCCCACACATGCCCTGACCAGGATCAGGGATTAAGCCTACAACCAAGGTACCTGCTCTTAACTGGAATCAAACCCAGGACCCTTCAGTCGACAGGCTGATGTTTTATCCACTGAGCAAAACTGTCTAGGACAAGTCATCATTATCTTTTTAAAAATTATATGCTAATATATATATATACACACATACACTGAGTGGCCAGATTATTATGATCTCTGAATGCATAATAATCTGGCCATTCAGTGTGTGTGTTTGTGTGTGTGTGTGTGTGTGTGTGTGTGTGTGTGTGTGTGTATTAGAGGCCCAGTGCATGAATCTGTGCATGGGTGGGGTCCGGCCAGCCTGGCCGGGGGAAGGGACATGGGCAGTTGGCTGGCCTGCCTGCTGGTTGAACTCCTGATTGGGGGACAGTTTGCATATTAGCCTTTTATTATATAAGACTAGAGGTGTGGTGCACAAAATTCATGCACAGGGGGGTGTCCTTCAGTCCAGCCTGAACCTTCTCCAATCTGGGACCCCTTGAGGGATGTTTGACTGCTCATTTAGGCCTGATTCCAGTAGGGTCAGGCCTAAATGGGCAGTAGGACATCCCTCTCACAATCCAGGACTGCTGGCTCCCAACTGCTTGCCTGCCTGCCTTCCTGATTGCCCCTAACCACTTCTGCCTGCCAGCCTGATCACCCCCTATCCACTCCCCTGCCAGCTGATTGATGCTTAACTGCTCCCCTGCAAGCCTGTTTGCCCCTAACTGTCCTCCCCTGCAGGCCTGGTCACCCCAACTTTCTTCCTCTGCTGGCCTAGTCATCCCTAACGGCCCTCCCCTGCATGCTTGATCGCCCCCAAATGCCCTCCCTTCCAGGCCTGGTCCCACCCAACCGCCCTCCCCTGCTGGCCATCTTGTGGCAGCCATCTTGTGTCCACACCGGGCAGCCATCTTGTGTGTTGGAGTGACAGTCAATTTGCATATCACTCTCTTATTAGAGAGGATATACACTGAGTGGCCAGATTATTATGCGTTCAGAGATTATAATAATCTGGCCACTCAGTGTGTGTGTGTGTGTGTGTGTGTGTGTGTGTGTGTGTGTGTACATATATATTTTAAAGCAGCATTTAATATAAACTATGAGAAAGAAATAATATTCTAAGTGATGATGTAAAAGGCCATAATTGGCAACATTTGTGTGCTGTGGTTTTTATGGCTGAGCACACAGGCACAATTGTGTTGAGAAGGGATTCGTGTGATTCCCTTTTGATCTCCTGGAGAGAGGTTCTGGTGGGTTAGTGAAGTTCGGATAGGAGAGAACACTTGTACCGATAACCTTGTTAACAAGTGGGTTTCTGTTGTGCACTGTGGTTTACTTGTCTTTCTGGTCATTTCCTTGCAGGTGTCCTGATACATAGTTGCAGTTTTGACCATGGGCTTTGTGGATGGATCAGGGAGAAAGATAGTGACTTGCACTGGGAACCAGTGAGGGATCCAGCAGGTAAGCCCAGTTTAGCTCTAGGACCCATTTCCAGTTGATCCCCTTGGAAGGTCTAGTTCTGCTAGTCAAGAGCACCGTGACACATCCCTCAGAGGTAAAGAGAGGTCTTGTCCAGCATTCATAGTCTATTTGTTGGCCGTCAACTAGAATTACATTATGGGAAGGCAACTAGTTCATTAAAAGGCTTGGGAAATAAAACACATGGGCTTATTCTAACTTATAACTTTAAATTTACTTGTCGTGCCCCATTCTCAAGCATAAAAGAAGTACATCAGCCATGGTAGTAGTTCTTGGTTGTTTTCTCAATCATGTAATTTGTCATTTTTTTGTAAGATTTGAGACATAGTTGAAGGAGCCTGAAATTTCTGTGAAGTTGTGAATACCTCTCTGAAAAAATGTCAATCTAACTTGGATGCTGGAATTATAATAACCATTATTTATTCTGCCAAAGAATGTTCTCATAGTAAGGTGGATTTAGACATAGTTCCTTGGAAAATTAACAGATTTCTAAATTGCACACTTCTACTAATCTAAAGTTTTAGTACTTGCAAAATGTTTTGTTGTCTTGTTCCAGGAAGCAAAACTACATATTGTTGGTTTTTCCCTCCCCTCAGTAATTGAATCTTTTATGGATGATGTCAACTTAATGAAAGGATGAGGAGTTCAACTTCTTTTTATATTTCTGATTCTAGATTTAGAAATGAAAGGGACAATATGTGAAGAAAAAGTATATCGTTAACTAAAAATGTTGTTAATTAAAAGCCTAGTTTTTAAATACCATGCCAAGTATTATATAGAAGAACAGAAATCACACAAAAGTTAACTCAAGAGAGGATATGCTCTGTTAAACCAGTTATTCTCAAACTTCAGCATTTGTACAAATCAGCTGGGGGCCTTGTGAAAATATAGATTTTGATGCCTTTCTAACAAGTAACTTGGGGATACCTCTGGCGCTAATCCTGGATGCACATCGTGAGTAGAAAGGTATTAAAATATTAGTCTAAAACATTTCATTAAATCCTCTAAAATTAAAATACTAGACAAATATTGAACAACGAAAATTTGAGGTAAGCTTTTAAAAATATTAATATAAATTTGAATGGGTTTTTTAGATTTCTTTTAGCTATTATTTTCATGGTGTGCATGCATACACACAAAGCAATCCTCTCACTCTCCTGTTAGCTCTCCCATGCATTGAAGGTTAACTGTGAGCAGGACAATATTATTATACATTTTTAATGTTATTTTGAATTACAGTTGCCAAATATTATTTTACATTAGTTTCAGGCTATAGTGCCATGGTAGACAGTTACATAATTTACAAAGTGATCACCCTGATAATTCAAGTATTCACCTGGCACCATACATAGTTATTATATTACTGACTATATTCCCTATGCTGTACTTTATATCCCTATGACTATTAGGACAACATTGGTATTATTAATGTCACATATATTTGTGAATTAGAAAGAAACCAACATTTAATTAAGCGTACCACAGACTTGAGTCATTCATCATTTCATTAATTTTGTTTAATATCCTGTTATCTACTCTGTGAAGCAGTTTAAATATTGTTTTTATCTCACAAAGGAAATAATGAGGCTCAGAGTGTGCATACATTTCCTAAGTCCACAGAGCAAAAGAACAGACTTCACATCCAGACCTCCCTGTGCTGCTGCCCACCCAGTCTCTGAGGCAGTTCAGTGTCAGGAATGGCCAGCAGTGTTCTGGGGTCTTCACTCCCCCACGGACTGGCCTCCGTCTCCTATGGTAGTGAGCGTGGTCCATGAGCAGATCTCAGGCCTGTGTACTCAACTGACCACTGACCGGAAGCCGTTTGCTACCAAAGGAAGGATCGTGAGCATCCATGCATATTCATGGTCACAATGAATAACCCTTTCAAGTAAAGTACATTGGAGAGAGTAGTTTATGCTAAATAAACTCAAAAGAATTCATTACACATCTACGTAGATAGTCTATGTCAGTGGTCGACAAACTCATTAGTCAACAGAGTGGCAAACCACAGCTCAAGAACCGCAGTTTGCCAACCACTGATCTATGTAGATAGTAAAATACTTGATTTTTAGAATTTCAGTACCATACTATATAACCATATTATAGTACTTTCCAACATTTTTTAAATCTCATAGGTAAGTAAATGTTTAAACTTGTTGTGACCTAAATTCCACTTGCCCTATGATAGAAAAATGAGAAGAGGATTGGAAATTAAAATGTCAGGCAAAAAATAAAAAGTTGGAAATGGCGATTTGGCTGTGATAGCACAGAACCAATGGAAAGGCAGTGGTGGCTGCTGGGTGTGCCTGGGTGGCTCCTGTGGAAGTGTGCGTGATCTCCTGGGGTTGCTCCAGGGTTTTACCAATGACCTGGATGAACTGGCTGTTGAATATGGATATTGCAGGCATGCTTCCCAAACTGGATGGCGTGAAGCCAGAGGAGAAAGTGTGGAGCTGTGCTGACACTTTCATTAGACCAGCGGGTCTCATTTAAGAAAGTGAAATCTAATGGGGATGAATACAAGGTAGGGCTCATGGTCTAGAAACCAATGACGCAGCCACGGGAAGGGAAGTGCCTTAGCAGTAAGTGTGCAAGACATTAGAATTTTAGAGGTTGATGAAATCAATGAGTGAACCTTATGTGTGTGTGTGTATTTAATATGGAACACTTCACAAATTTGCATGTCATCCTTGTTCAGGGGCCATGCTAATCTTCTCTATGTCGTTCCAACTTTAGTATATGTGCTGCGGAAGCAATCACTGAACCCTGTGTTTTTACTGCCAAAAAGTTGGGTCATTTCCCAAGAAATATGGGTGTGGGGGTTGTGTTTTTTTTCAGAATGGAAAATCCATTTTGGTGGGTTCTTTCTGGTCTGAGAATAGAGATAAGTGTCGGTAATTCAGAAAGACATGGATGGACCGGGGTCCCAAAGCCTGTGCAAGAGCAGGGAAGGGACCAGAGTGTTTAGCCTGGGGAAGAAACAGTGGAACAGGGCTGCCTTTGTACTTGACTAACAATGGCTATCACCATTGCTCTGTGACCACAAAGGGATGGAAGTCAGATCAGTAGGTGACAACTACAGAGGGATAGACTTGGGCTCACTCTCTAGAACTTCCCCATAGTCAGGGCAGTTTAAAAAGAGCTCAGGCTGTTGTCTAAGGAGCTCTATGTTGGGGGTAACATATGGCAAGAAGTTGTGAGCACTGGATAAGCATTGGGTTAGTTAGATACCCTCTTACACCAGCTCGGAGAGCCTCTGACTGAGAATGGAATGCCCAGATAACCCACAGGAGAGCAGCTCCAGCTTGGAAAATGGACAGGGGACTGAAGGAGGGCAGAGGGTTGGAAGAAGGTTGGGAGTGCATGGCATATATCAAGGTGGCATTGCAGATGGGCTTTTTAGACTGTGGTGGGGAATTCTAACCAAATACTAATGGAGAAATACTAATTAAGCTTCTTAATGAAGAATTCCTGTTTTTCTTCTAGGATGTTTAGGTGAGGTTGTATGTATATAAATATAAGCAATTTAATGAATTCTATCTGTGAATTCTCTAATTACCAAGCTAGGTGTTTCTAAATTGTTTCTATCTAGATTATACCATTTGAAAAGGAACATATATTTGGATTTCCACAGTTAAGGCTGATTTTAATATGCATTTCTTAGCCAAGACCCAGACATGCAAATATTCTTTTATGCTAATATCTCCAAGAAAAGAAAATTCTCAAATAAATTTACGACTTTGAGGAAGAGCTGTAAAATAATTGCATTTGCTAGCCGCCCTCCCTTGAGCTCATTGGGTTATGTTTATCACATTCAATCTTAAACTTAATTGTGAGATAGTGAAATTAACACATTCCTCTAAAGCAGTGGTTCCTAACCTTTTCTTGGCCATACCCCACCAAAACATCTCTAAAATTCTGATCACTGCTCCCCCACCCCCGTGACATATAATTCTTATTATTCAAAAAGTAAACTCCTATTCACATGGAAGAAGCCTAAAAGGCCTTTAACTGGGTCTAAACAAGCTTCCAAAGAACATGGCATCCATGAAGGAGAAAAATAAAAGAACGAAAGGATAGTTGAAGTACTAAGGAAGAAATCACTAAGAACTTGTTTAAAAAAAATGAAGTGATATGAAAAAATAGCAAATAAAGTTTTAAAACATATAAAGAGAACTGAAATGCATAAATATGTCACATTATATATTTACTAGAGGCCCAGTACATGGATTCATGCACCAGTGGAGTCCCTTGATCTGGCCTGCACCCTTTCATCATCCAGGACTCCTTGGGGGAATGTTGGAGAGCCAATTTCAGCCCAATCCCTGCAGGCCAGGCCAAAGGATCCCACTGAGCTTCTAGTATGCATATAAGATCTTTAGTTAATCTCTTCCTGCCTTTCCTCCCTCCCCTCTGAGATTCATCAGTCTGTTCCATGTTTCCATGACTGTGGGTTTTTGCTCCTGGGTTGAGTGTCTGCCCCCTGGTGGTCATTCTGCATCATAGCTACCAGCCAGGTGGTTGCTTAGGCATACACACACACACACACACACACACACACACACACACACACTATGTATGAAGCCCCTAAACAATAAGAAATGCAAAAAAATTTCGCTGTTAATAACTCATTCTTGAATTGCCCCTCTTAAAAGTCAAATTGCCCCCTGTAGGGCATATGCCCCATGTTGGGAACTACTGCTCTGAGGAATGGAAAGTTGTGCTGTCAACAGATGTGGTGATTCACAGGAAGCACGTAGTGGTGGCCCTGATGGCACACCCTTCTCCACAGATGCCAAGGCTGCACCAGAGACCCTTTTTCTAGAACCCTGATCACTGGAGATCAAGGGTTAAAGGCAGCTGACTCAGTGCCCTGTCTGCTACTGCTAGCTGCAAGGAATTCACTTAAATATGTAGCAAGCATGCCAGCGTGTACATACAAGCATGTTTGGTGTAGCATTAAAAAGCATAATTTGAAATATTATAAATGGAAAAATAAATCCACAGTGAAGATACAAGCTGCCTTCCAGCCCTGGCTCTGTTACCCTCCCAAATACAACTAGTTTCTTGGTTATCTTTCCAGAGATATAGTTGTCCACACAACCACAAAGCTCTCTCTTATGTACATTACTTTTGTCACTTAAGGATATTATGCTAGGAGTTGACATGGAGAACAAGACTTGAAAGACAGAATGCCTGGCTGAAACCCAGCACCACAGCTTACTAGCTCTGACCTTGAGCACGTTACTTAACCGAGGATAATCAACAGAATCTATTCAACACATTTAAAGCAGTGCCTGTCCCTGAGTTACCATTAAAATAGCATTAGCCATCGTTGTTGAAGATTGTCCTATATCCAAACATACAGAACACCCTCATTCTTATTAATGACAGTTACTCCATTATTCCTTAGATGTTCCCTTGTGTTCCACCAGCCACTCACTGAGGAACATTTCCGTTGTTTCCAGTCTTTCCATTTTTCTGACAATACTGCAGTGAAAACCTTATACACATATCATTTCAGGTGTGTTTGAATATATCTTATCCTAGATGTGGATTGCCAAATCAAAGGGAACTTGCATTTTGAATTTTGATAGATTTCACTGAGTTGCACTTCATACAGATTATAGCAAGTTATACTCCTCCCCCCAACAATATTTAAGGACCACCCCCAACACAGACCTTATTAAATTACTTTTTAAAAATCTATATCAAGCTTATTGGTAGAACGTCATCTCATTTAATGTTTCTTTTATTCTGAAAACCTAGCCGTGTTTTCACATTTTTAAAAGTCTTTCTTTCTGAGATGCTTTTTATTTTTTTTGTGTGTGTGTTTTTTATTATTGATTTTTAAGCTCTTTATGTGAAAAGAAAATTTAGTCCTATTTCATGTGTCACAAATTTTTATTTATTTTTTGCTTGTCGTACTATTTTATAGTATTACCTTAAGTGTGAAAATCTGGAAACTACTCAAATGTTCTTCGGTAAAAAACTGGCTACGTTATTAATGACATACAGCTATGAAAAATGCATTTGTCATAGAAAAATGGCTGATATATTTATGAAAAAACATATAACACTTCAAAAATGTTCACAGAGCAGCTCCATGGAGGGAGAGCAACAGTAGCCTCTGCTCATATTTAACATGATAGGGTTTAAGTGCCTCTAAAAAGGATTATTTGACTCTTACTAGGCTGCCTTGGTTTGTTAGGTGTCTTATTCACAGGCACCATCTGGCAGTCAAGTTAGTATACATTCCACAGAGACTTAAGATAATCCTTGTTTTCTTAAAACTTGCAGGTTTAACTGTAATAACCTTATATCTTAGTCTTAAGCAACATACCTGTGATAATTCAAAAGCTGACTTATAGGGAGACATTTAAAATCCATCTAAATATTTTGGCCTAAAGTACCATTTGGATTAATGGGGTTGAGGCGAGGTGGATGGAGGATAAGAAATTGTGTTTGTTCTTGGTGAGTCAAGTATATGACTCAAGGGCCCATTTCTTTGCAGGTTTTTTCCTTCTGCCTTCTTAGAACATCATTTATTCAACAGAGGGCATTGTACTCCTACCATGTGCCAGGGATGCCCTTGGGTGGTTTGGGGCAGTGACGGATTCTGCCATCTCCTGGAGGAGAGAAGCTGGCATGCCAGTGATCCAACCTGAGGGCAGCAGGTGCTGGATATGGGGTTCTAACAGTTGTGAACTCAAACACCTTCACCTTGCCCCTCACTAGGTGACACCTTGGGTAACCTCACCTCAAAGCATCTGTAAAAGCAGCTTCAGGGTTCATGAGATGCCTCAGGAGCACTCAGCACAGCCTGGTACAGAATACGGGCCCAGATATCACCTGCTGGTCCTCCCACTGCTCAGAGAGTACATGGGAAAGGAGTAGTCACTTGACAAATAGGAGGACACCCCAAACTTCAGCATCTCTGATACAGATTAAGCATAAAAATAAGTGGTTGTCTTTTCATTGAAAAATAAGCGAGGTTTCTACCAAAATAGACACATGTGTTCAGCATTCACACCACAGTTTCCTGTGGATAAATCAGTGCTGAAACACAGTGTATTTTCAGTTGGCTCCAATTAAACAGCCTGAAAGGAATGTCATTTGTACTTGGATGGAGCTTCAAACACTACTTGTAACTTTCCCTCTCTTGAGAAGCAGCTTTCCCCCCACTCACTGCTGCTCAAACTTTCCCCCTAATTGCAATCCCTGTAACAATGGGGTGGCACACTCTGTGACCCCAGGGATCTGAGGACAAAGTGTCCACCCAAAGTGACAGTGTTTTTTAACACTTTGTGTTCATGTATATGTAATAAGAAATGTATATATTACATTCTATTTATTATATATTTATTATATAACACATTGTAAACTGCTTATCCTATCTAATAAAGAGGGAATATGCTAATTGACCATCACAAAGATGGTGTCACCCACAGCCACAAGATGGCAGCACCCAGTACCCTCAGCCCCTGCCTCCAGAGTCCCCCAGTCCTTTCAGCCCCTCTGTCTTACCGAGGCTCAGGTAACCAGGGCCAGCTGAGGTTTGCATTGCCAGCAGTGGCAGCAACAGAGGTGTGATGGGATGTCACCTTCCCCTGATCACCAGGTTGCCTCCCTCCCATGAGGGCTCCCGGACTGTGAGAGGGGGCAGGCCGGGCTGAGGGATCCCGCTCCAGTGCATGAATTTTCCTGCACCCGGCCTCTAGTCTTTAAATAAAGCTGATGTTTCAGGAAGTGGAGGGTTTCTGGAACACCTCTGCATCTTCCTGGGGTGAGCTGCATTCCAGTGTGAGAAGCATAGCAAGCTCTGGCTTTTTGTTGTTTACTTTAGTTTAGTTTTGTTTTAAATATACTTTTACTAGAGGCCCAGTGCACAAAATTCATGCATTGGAGCGGGGGGGGGGGGTCCCTCAACCTGGCCTGTGCTGTCTTGCAGTCTGGGAGCCTTTGGGGGAAATGGGCCTAAGCTGTCAGTCAGACATCCTTAGCACTGCTGCAGAGGCGGGAGAGGCTCACACCACTGCTGCTGCGCTCGCCAGCCATGAGCCTGGCTTCAGAGAACACTGACCACCAGGGGGCAGCTCCTGCATTGAGCATCTGCCCGCTGGTGGTCAGTGTGTGTCATAACAACCAATTGTTCTGCCACTTGGTTGATTTGCATATTAGCTTTTTATTATATAGGACTAGAGACCTGTTGCAGGATTCCTGCAAGAATAGAACTTCCTGCGGCCTTAGCAAAGCTCCCTCCCTTCTCTGCTGCCTCGCTCCCATCTCCTCTGCCTTCCTCCCCCCCTTCTCCCCCGCCTGGCTTGCTTACTTCTCAGCAGCTTTGCTCCCTTCTGCAGTGTTTGGCTTCCTTCTATGCTGTCTTCTGTGCATGGATATGCAAATTCACTGCCATCTTGGTTGGGTTAATTTGCTCTGATTGGCTTGTAGGCGTGGCTTGATTAGATATATGGTCAATTTGCATATTACTCTTTTATTAGATAGGATTTGAGAGAGGAAGTGAGAGGGAAAGAAGAAACACCAGTGAGACAGAGAAACATTGGCCCACTGCCTCCTGCACAGCACCCCCCCCCCTCACTCAGGGGGATCAAGCCTGGAACCCTGGGCATGTGCCCTGACTGGGAATCAAACCGACAACCTCTTGGTGCACAGGATAATGCCCAACCCACTGAGCCACACCAGCCAGGGCAAACTCTGGCATTGTTAAAGGGCTGTTTTCTCTCTGGAGTTAATAAATAAAAATAGGGAGAAGAGATAATAAACAGATTTAATGCCCTTTAAACCACATCTGCTCTATTGCCTGGAGGTTAATTATCCATGTAGAAAAATTCTCCCTGGTAACTTGCGTCAACCACCTAATCAGCCAGCCAGCTTGACAACATAATCATAACCTGAGGAGGACCAGGAGGTGGTGAAAGTGTGCTTGTGCATGCCTGTGTGTGTCTAATCCTGTTCCACCGGAAGTAGTCAGTGTTAGGATTATTTATTCTTGTGTGTCCTTGGCATAAGTTGTCCTCTTCGTGAGCACAACGGGTGAGTGTTTTCTGTAAACACAAAACCATGGAATCTGAGACAGGCATAGAAATAAGTCATAGTTTTCTCCTGCAATAATCTGTGATTCTTACAAATGACTTTGAAGTGGATTAAAACTGTCCATACTATTTGTGCTAGAAAGGGATATCACACGGCCCTGCTTTCCCATTGCAGGTGGACAGTACCTGGCAGTCTCCACAGCCAAGGGCCCCGGGGGGAAAGCCGCTCGCCTGGTGCTACCTCTGGGCCACCTCATGCATTCAGGGGACCTGTGCCTGTCGTTCAGGCACAGGGTTACTGGGCTGCACTCCGGCGCGCTCCAGGTGTTCGTGAGAAAACAGGGGGCCCACGGAGCAGCCCTGTGGGGAAGAAATGGTGGCCATGGCTGGAGGCAAACACAGATCACCCTGCGAGGGGCTGACATCAAGAGCGTAAGTAGAACCGCAAAAGTCATGGACCTGGGAGGTTTTCCTTTTATAGGAGAGCCCTGGGGTGGAATTTGTTCTGCTTAGTGACTCAGGCTCAGACAGTTTCATGTGTGTGTTTTTCTGGGCATGACAGCTCCATTCCTTGCCTCTTTCTTGAATCACTTTTTGCTTCTTATTACATTCTTCATTATAACCTATGACCACCACCACTCTCCCCCCCGCCCCCCCCCCAGGGTAGGTTCCCTACTTTTATTGAAGAAAATGAGTAAAGTGAAAATGTTAAGAGAAACTTCAAAAGACAGGGGTGCTGAGCTTAACTCTTCTTGCTTTTCCTTTCCTTCCTTATACTTCATATTCTGACCACCATGAGTTACCCTAAAGTGCTTTTCTCCAAAATGTTTCTTTAAACTCCATTTTCCCCTCTTTGCCTGAGAGAGCATAGTTAAGCAGCTTTGGGTGGAACCCAGAGCAATAGACTTGAAAGATATTGTTCTGCTCAGGACAGGATGTGCGAAAGCTTGATTGACTATATAAATTTATCTAAGTAACCAACTCCCAAGTAGCAATGAGGTGATCTGTAACATCTCACCGAAACAACTTATTTGGGTCGTGTCTTCTTTACGTTGCTGCTTCTAAAACTGTTACTAGGAGGAGATTCTGCATCTATGCTTATAGGTATGGTTTCTGTAAATGCTTTTAGAAAGAAAAGGTAGGCTCCATTCATACAGTGTTTATCAGAGTCTTAAATTGTATGTTACTCTGATTTTTTCTTAAAATTTTTCTTAATATAGACACATATTTTTTTAGAGAAATAAAAAGATAAATCATTTCAAAGCACCACATAGGTTTCATTTGTTTTGAAAAGTAGCAAGGATACTATGAGAGGTAAAATACAAGAATAGAGGAAGTTCTTGGTGTGTGCATAAGTAGAACAGTGCTATGATGGGTTATGGCGTTGGCTTCTATTGCATTTAGCAGCCGAGCCGCCTGAGCCCAGGGGAGGGGTCAGGCAGCATCAGAGGAGGAGGCTGCATAGCGGTGACCTTTCAGACTTGGGCTCTATGTCTGCACCTCCTCATGCCGTCGCAGTCTTTTTACTTCTGACCTTGGTGATCGTTGACAGAAGCAGCCTGTAGTGTAGTGTGGCTTTTAAAGGACAACTGGTTCTGAGTAACGTGGTCTGATGAACAGTTTCCTGGGGATTTCCATTTCTACCAGAACACAGGCCTCAGGTGACACTGCTCTCAAGTCTTTCCTTCTGTTAAGTAAGCTCACTGTTTAGAACTTGGGGAAGTCCGCCTTCATTCTGCTTGAATGAGCAGGCCTGCTGGAGAGCAGAGGAGGCTTGACCAGTGTGTGCGTTCTCTCCCTAGGTCATCTTCAAAGGTGAAAAGAGGCGTGGTCACACCGGGGAGATTGCATTGGATGATGTGAGCTTGAAAAGAGGCCTCTGCTATGAAGAACGCCAGCAACTCCGCAACTAGCGATGAACTCCTATGTTGCTCCCTCTTCTTTTTCTCATCTTCACCGCCTGTCTTCTCCTCCCCTCTATCAGGCCTAGGAGAAGAGCGGGTCCGTGGGTCAGAGAAAGTCTGGCTGTTGACCCCCATCTTGTTGGCCTGCTTTTGTGCAATCCCAGTGGACAGTGACACTCCCTTTGAAACAGAAGGGACATTTGTTAGACACATGCAAGCTGTCTGTGGGTGCTTCCGACATCCCGTGGCTCTTTTAGGAACTGGCCTTCAGCAGGGGTGGCCTGTGCCATCCTTCATCCTCGTGACAAGGTGTTCCTTGTAGCAAAGTACGGGAGACATTTTCAAAAGAAATGTGCGCAGATGGCCATGCTGTTATCTGTTCAGTGTTGTGCCACGAGTAGTATTGACTTCCCCTGAGATAAGCTGTACAATGTGCTTGCGAACTCTGTTTCTCCTCTTCATTGTTAGCTCTGGCCTGACCTGAACTCTCTTACTGCCATTCACTTCATGAATGAAGGGTGTGTAACATAGCAAGATGCATTTATTCTTGTTATCTGTATTTTTCTTTTAAAGACAATTATGTAAAGTGGGCACGTAATTCCTTGTTCGTGGTATTGTGTTTTGTGTAAATGTGCTGTTGATATGACGCAGTTGCGTGTTCCTAATATTTACAGACTCCAGTTGCAAGGGAAAAGGCAGCTTGTGATCTCTTGAATTAAAAATACACGGTGAAATGTTGTCCAGTCCTATGACCTTTATCAGTAGCAAGAGAAATTTGGAAATGGTGTCAGGTTGTGGCCGTGGAGGGATGAATGTTTTAAATACCTTGAGTTTGATCCCTACAAAGGAGAGGAAACCATTTAGATAGACAGGAAGCTGCCATAGCATATACTAGCGCAACCCGCACTGTTTCTCACTACACTGAAAAGCCGACGGCTCCCCCAGAACAACACGGTTCTCTTTGGTAATCTGCAAGACCTTGGAGAAAGTCCCGGCTGTCTCAGAGGAAGGATTCTGTTTATGGAAGCGGGCTGAGGAGAAGCCTGGGAGCCGCTCCCCTGGAATAGATTTCATACTAATTTTTAACTCAGTATAAACATAGGCAGGTCTAGCTCACAGCTTATGTGCTACCATGTCAGCGTGGGTATGGGGGCTTTGAGGTATGGAATGTGTTGGAATAGGACTCACACACTAGAGCAATGAGACAGGATTGGAATTCTGACATCTAAGGACCCTCAACTAATACATTTCCTCCTTGCATTTTTAACTTTATATTAAAAAGAATATCATTTTTTAAAATGCAGCTTACTACTGAGACTTTGCCTCACTTCTGATTAAGTAATCAAAATATTTTCTGCTGTTTTTGCCAGGAATCACAAATATGATTAAAGGGTTGGGAAAAAAAAAGATCTGTGATGAAAAATTGAAGGAACTTGGCTTATTTAGCCTGCAGAAGAGAAGACTGAGGGGCAAACCATTGCTGGTTTTCCAGTGCATGAAGGGTTGGTTCAGAGAGGATGGTGGCCAGCTGTTCTCTGTGTGCACTAAGAATAGAACAAGAGGAAGCAGGCTTAGACCAGAGTATGAGGGAGCACTTTCTGGCAGGGACAGCTGTTAAAATAGAATCCGAAAATCCCTTATAAAGGAGTGTCTCTATCTCAGAGGCTTTTAAAAAAATAGATAAAACTTTGTCTATTTAAGGTGGTTAAGGATGTTTAAGAAAGAGTAATAGATTACACAATCTCCCAAAATATGTTCTGTTCCTATTACTGTGTAGTGAAAATCTCCAGACTAAGTAATTTGGACGAAGCCAGGATTTAATTTAGGCATCTCCCTCTTTGGTTTCTAATAAAGGGGAATCAAAAGGGGACAAGCCCACCAAATTCTGAGCTTTCCCTTTATGGCAAACCTAGCAGTATTAAAACAAAAAAGAAAAAAAAACCCATATATATATTTTATTCCAAAAAAAGAGTATAATAGGCAGATGTTTTAGTATATTTGTGTCCTAATGTGTTTTGTTTCTTTCTTTAAAAAGGTATAACCCTTTCACTTGCTCAATGGCTGATAGCAGATTTTGACCATAGCAAAGAACACAGTTTACAGAGACTTTAACTGGTGCACTCTCTCTGCAATGTGTGTGACAACTTAACTTGGCTACTGATGCAGACCACATGCCCAACACAACTGCCAGGCCTTTTCCTTCACCTAATTTGTATAATTCACTTTCTCTTTATCAGTTGAATCTCCCAAGTTCCACAATGGTAATGGGTTTTTTTGAACAATAGGTATAATAGTATGCCTGTTATAGTATACCTATAGTATTTAACTTCTGTCATTTAACTTGGTGGAGGCAGGGCAGCAGGGGAGGATAAATCAGTAAGCCTTTGTTTAGGGGCCAGAAAATATGGCTTTAGACCTCTTCTTAATGATTCTTTTCCTTTTGGGTCATATAACTGCACAACTGAAGATGAAAGGGGAAAATAATTGAAAATTTCACTTTTAGGTGCCAATAATGCATTGCACTAAACTGATGGAAGAAGTTATCCAAAGTACTGTATAACATCTTGTTTATTATTTAATGTTTTCTAAAGTGAAAAAATGTTAGTGGTTTTCCAAACAGCCAAATAAAAATAATTCTTTGTGAATAAAAACACTGTTAATAATAGCGGTTGTTTATTTTTTATTGTTTTAAGTTATTTTTTATTGGGAGAATATTTACTGCTTGGCTGACTGGGGACAAAGATAATTGCCCACATCATTATGCTTTCTATGTTATAAAATATGAGGTCATTATTCAGCAACATAGCCTGGGAAAGTAATCAGTTCATATAACACATGTCATACCTTAGCAAATTACTTTGGTTTTCTTATATCTCATTAGTTATAAACATTTGCCTCATTTTTTATGGAAAAGCAATATAAGCTATCAATAAATACATAAATACATGTAAACTATATGAAAAGCCTTTTTACTAGTGTTGATTTTATTAATTTATGACATTTTACTCATATTCCCAACAACCTTTTCTAATGGAGAAAACTATAAAGAAAAAATGAGATGCAAGATTAAAAATCTGTTCTAAAAAATTATAGAGAATATGGTTAAATGGTTTCTTTTTTTCCAATACTAGCAGCTAGGACACTTAAATTTTGAATAAACACAAACTTTAAGCAAAAAGTAAAGAAAAACTGAAGTTCCCTTATCTCAGAGATCTTTCTTACTAATTCTTAGGAGATCTGAGAAAGCTTATGTTTTTTGAATATGTTAAGAAATTTAAAAATATGATAGCTATGTATGGTGCCAGGAGTGTACTGGGAATATTGGGGAGAACACTTTATAAAGTATATGACTGTCTATATATTCACAAATATATAGAAATTAAACAACTTGCTTACAAATTAGATAAACTAGATGAAAAGGACAAATTCCTACAAACAAATTACCCAAATACTCAAGAAGAAATAGAAAATTCCAACAGACCTATGACAAGAGACAGCAGTAATCAAACCATTCCAACAAAAGTCCGGGACCAGATGTCTTCACTGGTAAAGGCTACAAAAATTTAAAGAATTAATATCAATCCTTCTCAAAGTCTCCCAAGAAATAGAAGTTGAGGGGCCTAACTGGTTTGGCTGCGTGGAGAGAGCATCAGCCTGTAAATTAAAGGGCCATGGGTTGGATTCCAGTCAAGGACATGTACCTTGGTTGCAGGCTTGATCCACATGTGAGAGGCAACTAATTGATGTGTTTCATCAATGTTTCTCTGTCTCTCCTCCTCCCTTCTACTCTCTCTCTCAAAAAAAAAAAAAAAATCAATGGAAAAATGTCCTCAAGTGAGGATGAAGAAGTAAAAATTGAAGGAACACTTCCTCACACATTTTATGTGACCAGAAATATTCTGATACCAAAGCTAAATAAAGACATAAGAAAAGACAATATAGACCAATATCCACTATCAATATAGGTGCAAGTTCCTTAACAAAATGCTAGCAAATTGAATCTAATAAAGAATTTTAAAAGTTATACATCATGACAGATTTATGCCAGGAATGCAGAGGTGGTTGAAAATAACACTTTCAACAATAAAGATACAATTTTTAAAAATAAGAAAATCGATCATTCAATAGTTTATAGAATATTCTAGGTAAAGCAATTAGGCAAAAAAAAGAAGAAAAAAAAAGAAATGTATTGGTAAGGAAGAAGTAAAACTACTATTTGCAAATGACATGATCCTACATCTAGAATATCCCAATGAATCCACAGAAAAGCTATTAGAACTAGTAAATAAATTGAATAAAGTTGCAGGTCACAAGATTAACATTAAAAGCTCAGTTGTTTTTATCAGGGAAATACAAATGAAACCTACCTGTTAGAATGGCTATGATAAAAAAAAAAAAGACAATAAGTAGCAAGTGCTTGGCTAGGATTTAGAGAAAGGGGAACTTTTGTGCACTGTTGGTGGGAATGTAAATTGGTGCAGCCACTGTGGAAAACAGTATGGGGATTCCTTAAATTTTTTTAAATGGAACTACCAAGAAGCTCAAGATGAAAGAGTAGGTAAACTCTAAACTTGCAACCTCTCATGATTACATCAAAATTACAACTAATTTATAGAACTACTATCACTGAAAACCACCTGAAACCAATTGAACAGAAGTTCTATAAGGCTATAAAAAAGCCACATCAGCACTGGAAGAAGTGGAGACACCGAACAAGCAGGTCCAACACCCATGGTGTGGCAATTAAGAAACAGAAGGGAGTATCTCAGCGGCAGAGGTCTTCTCTGTGGAGTGGACAGTCATAGCCCCACAACAGCTCCCCAGCCCAGGGGCATCACTGTGAAGAAGAGGAGTCCCCATAACATCTGGCTGTAAAAACCAATGGAGATTGTGTCCGAGAAAGACAAAGTGCTGTTAGACACAAAGGTGCTACTCTTAAAGGGCCTGCACAAAGATTCACTTCCTCACAAATCACTCACTCTAAGCAGCCTGAAAAGCACCAGAGACATATAGGGAGAAACTAAATTGAGAAACTAAACTGACTTCAGGGAGAGGGCTGGAGGGATGTGGGCTGGGAACTTTCTCCTGGGAAAGAAGCACTGGCAGGTGCCATTGTTCCTTTGCAGAACTCTCCTCACATCCAGAAGATGGGCACCAAATCTGTGCTTTCAATTAACCTGGCTAACACTGTTCACCCATCCTGGTGATTCCCTGAGAACTGGCCCCAGCCAACTTGCTTGCCTGGCCAGAGCCTCTTCCATCAGAGCCTCCACACAAGAGGCCTATCTTGGCTTCCACTGCAGACATTTCCCCAAATCTGCAAAACTCACAAAAGTGGTTAGACTCATGCTGAAGACTTTCTCCAAAGTCTGCAAATCCAATACAAGTGGTGTCCACACTTGGATCTCACTAAAAACTCTCCCACAGGTCCACAAACACTACACAAGCAGTGGCCTGCATTGTCATTCCTGCTGAAAGGAATTCTATGGGTAAGACAGACAGGTTTAGGGAGACTTAGGAATAAAGAGGGTCCATGGGGAAGGAATGCATAAGTGAGGGCTTGGAGCTGCCAGAAGGCATGCATTCACAGATAACAGAAAGGTGCCATAAGAGGAGAGGAAGACATACATTCACAGAGGGTCAAGAAAAGCTAGACTATAGGGGAAAAGGAAGCATACTTTCACAGAGAATAAAGTAATGTTGACAGATGCTGGAAGGAGGGAAACACATGTTCACAGGAGATAAAGGAATGTTGCAAGACATAGGTGAGAGAAAGAGAGGGAACCATGTGGATTTGGAGCTTTGAAACTGATATTCTACAAAAAGAGTGACTAATTAGAAAAGCACAGGGTCATAAAATGGGGAAGGGATCCCATTAGAAGGCAGCATGAAGAGGCAAAGAACTACAGCCTTTATAAACCTTAGAAAAAAAGGGCTTAGTGGATTACCCCTTTGGGAGTCTGTACTTGCTCCCAATAAATTTCCACCCTCTTATTAGCAAGTCCTTTTTGTCTGTGAATTTTATTCTTCAAACTTCATGAGGCAAGAACTGTAAGGGAGAGATCTGCTCCCTGCATCCCATGTTTCATTGCCAAGTGGTCCCAATCCCAGCACATGCAACACCCAGACTCAACTTGCACTGTAAATCCCACCAGGTGCACCCATGTCTGATATAAGCAGTGACCAGTCTTGGCCTGTAACATAGCTCCAACTAAGCAGCCACAAGCCCAGCAGCTATGCTCAGCTTGGTCATAGTACCCACCAAAGTGTCCAAAGCTTGGCACAAGTGGCATTTGACCTTGGTTCAGAGCATAGCCTCTCCCAAGCAGCAAGTAATCTTAGATCACTTTGTAGCTCCTCCCCAAGCACAGCACAAGTGGCAACTGACCTTGGCCTTTACCAGAGCCCCTACCAAACTAAATATACTTGGTGGCCAGCCTCAAACCATACCTGAGCCCCACTGAATGAGCTCCACATACAACACACCTAAAGAGTAGCTTTGGCTGGCACCAGAGCCCTGCTAAAGCAAGTCCTACTCCATAGGTCAGATGCAACAGCTCATCTGCAGCAGCTTTGGCCAGCCTCACATCCAGTCAGCCTGAGGATTTACCACACCCACTGAAGGCAGTTGGGAGGGACCAGGCCTGCAGGAGAGGCTAGCTAGGGGCAACCAGGCCTGCAGGGAAGGGCAGTTGGGGGTGACCAGGCCTTCTGGGGAGGACAGTTAGGACAGTTAGGGGCAATCGGGCCAGCAAGGGAAGGCAGTTAGGGGTGATCAGGCTGGCAGAGAGTGATTAGGGGTAATCAGGCTGGCAGGCAGAAGCAGTTAGGGGAAATCAGGCAGGCAGGTGAGTGGTTGGCATCCAGCAGTTCAGGATTGTGAGAGGGATGTCCCAGATTGGAGAGGGTGCAGGGACACCCCCACCTTGTGCACGAATTTTGTACACCAGGACTCTAGTATCCAAATATTGAATTATGTTGTACACCTGAAACTAATATAATGTCATGCCAATTATACTACAATAAAAAAAACTCAGTTATTCTTCTATGCACCAGTAAATGAACAATATTAGATTTAAAAAAATGGAGAAAACTATTTCATTTACAATATTGTAAACTATAAAACATTACTGGAAGAATGTTAAGGAAACCTAAATAAATGAAAAGACTTCCTGTACTTAAGGATTAAAAGATATCATATGGTTAAGATGTCAATACTACCAAAAGTGACCTACATATTCAGTGCAATCCTGAAGATATTGGAGCACCGATTCTCAAACTGATAAGAAATTTCATGGAGCCTCATGTAGGCAGTAATCCTGAACTAGAAGAACAACACTGGGGATTTATACTTCCCATTTTCAAAACTTGCTACAAAGCAACAGTAATCAACAGAGTGGCACTGGCATAAAGAGAGACAAATGGACCACTAGAGTAACACTGAGCCTAGAAATAAACTCATACAGATGGTTAATTGCTTTTTGACCATGATGAATGGTTTCAAAACCATTCAATGAATAAAGGATAGACTCTTCAACAAATGGTGCTGGGAGAACTCAATATCCACATGCAAAAGAATGAAGCTGGACAAATACTCACACTATATATGAAAATTAACTCAAAATTGGTCAGTAACAAATATAAGAGCTAAAACTATAAAACTTGCACAAAAAATATTCAAGCAAATTTTCATGGCTTTCAAATTTGGCAATGGATTATTAGCTATGATACCAAAAACATAAGAAACAAAAAAATGGGGCAGGTAAAATCAACTTTATGAAAATTAAGACATTTTGAGCAAAGGACAATCAAAAAAGTGTAAAGACAATCCATGAAATGGGAGAAAATATATGAAAATTGTATACTTCATAAGGATTTAGTATCCAGAATATGTAAAAACTTTTACAATTCAACAAGAAAAACCCAGGTAAAAATGAGTAAAAGATTTGAATAGAGATTTCTCAAAAAAAAAAAACAAAAACTCCAAAAAACAACCCTATACAAATGGCCAATAAACATTAAAATGTTTAGCACAGTAAGTCATTAGGAAAATGCAAATTAAAACCACAATGTGCCATCACTCCACACCCACTAAGATGGTGATAAGCAAGAAAACAGAAAGTAACAAGTATAGGTGAGGATGTAGAAAACTCGGATATTGCCGGTGCAAATATAAAATGGTGCAGCCATTGTGGAAAACAGCTTGGCATGTTCTCAAACAGTTAAACTTACAATTCCTAGGTATATATCCAAAGTATTAAAAATGGCTACTTAAGTAAATACTTGTACACAAATATCAGAGCAACCCTACTTATAATGGACAAAGGGTGGAAATAATCACAACATACATTAACAGATGGAGAAGCCAATCATGGTGTATCCGTAAATGGAGTATTATTCAGCTATGAAATGGAATACTGTACAAATGCTACTATGTGGGTGAACCTCAGAAACATTAAGTGAAAGGAGTCAGACACAAAAGATCACATATTCTGCTATTCCATTTATATGAAATATCCAAAATAGGTAAATCAATGGAAACAGAAAGTGGATTGATAGTTGTCAGAGTGGGAATGGAGAGGGACTGCTTCATGGGTTAGGGCAGCCACGATTTGCCGCTCTGTTGACTAATGAGTTTGCCGACCACTGGGTTAGGGCTTATGTGGGTGATTAAAATGTTTTGGAATTTAACACAGAGATAGGGGTTGCACAATGTTTTAAGTATAGTAGATGACACTGAATTGTTCTCTTCAAAGCTGGGCATTTGTCAGGTGCCTTTCATCTTAATAACATTGTTAAGTAATGGAGCAGAAAAGAGGAGAAAGAGAACAACAAACAGATGAAACAAATAGAAAGCAAAGGGCAAGTTGGTGGATTTAAGCCAAGCTCTAACAGTATTTTTAAATAGCATAAACACCCCAGTTACAACAAAGAGATTGTCAAAAGGGGTAAAAAAAGCAAGGCTCAACTATATGCTGCTTACAAGACACAAATAAGAAAACAAAACTTTTGGATATGAAATATTTAAACTTGCTAGCCTGGTACAGAACATTGCTTTGTCTAACAAGTGGCAGGGTTTCATCAGTAAGAAAGTCATAACTGAAGACACTTAAATGTAAGTGCAAGGCAGTGGCCCAGGGAGCCCACAGTCTAGAGGACAAAGAGACATTCATGAATGAGGGATAATTTACTAGAAATGCTTTTCAAGGCTCCAGGATTCAGAGATCTGAGAGCAGCTTGGAATGACAGTGATTAGTTCCAAGTTGATTTTCTGGGTTCCTTCATTAAAAGCTAAATATTGAGCCTGCACTCATAAAGTGCTAGTTTCATTTGGAAGAGCACAGATTGCTACCCATCAGCCTCTGCTTCACTGGTGGATACATTTCTCCATTTTCCAGACCAGTCCCCCTCAGGGTTCTGGATTTGCTTTGGGACAGTTTCTTGAACTATGTTGAATGATCTAAAAGCTGTGATTACCACATAGGGACAAATTTGATCCTCAGGGGACATCTGGTATTGCTAGAAACATTCCTTCTCGCTCTCTCTCTCTCTCTCTCTCTCTCTTTCTCTCTGAAATGGAGTATGAAATAAAGCGAGGGACAGCTCCGAGTAACAACACATTCTCTGGCCCAAAATATCAATAGTGCCAACAGTGAGAAAGCCTGATCAGTAGGCAATGATTCTAAGTCAATGGTTTCTAAAGAGTGGCACTCAGCAGTGTCCATACTGGGAACGTGTTAGAAATACAAATTCTTAAGCTCCGTGTGTGACCCACAGACACTCTGCTGGAGCCCAGCAACGTGTGCTACAACAAGCTCCTCAGGCGACATTGGTAAGCATTGGTCTGAGATTACATTCCTTACTAACTCTTCCATTCCCCCAGGATCTCTAGACTCCAGAGTCGAGAGTGAATTGCAGGAAACCAATCCTCCAGAGCCCTACTGCCTCTGCTGTCTCACTCCTTAACCCTGCCATCACTGTTGGATCCAACTGCTCTTTGAAGGCTACTAGTTATCTTGAATATGATTTCACTGTTCAAGCCCCACATGTCATCACATGAGCCACATCCGGCGGTGGGAAGTGCTGATATCTTGAAATCCTCCCCTCCCTTGGCTTCCAAGACACCCCTCTTTTCCACCCCCTCCTTCCCCCACTGCCCCACATTTCCAAACAATTACTGGACAAATCCAAAGAGCTCCAAATTTACCAACCCCAAACTGTTTCATCACAGTTTTATTAATCCACCCCTCTCCTTCTCCCTTTCCCCCAAACCCCCTCCCTTGCTAATACCCCCTTTCTCAGAATGAAAACAATAACATATCAAGGTCATTAATCCTTGAAATTTGTTCCTTTTTTGGCTTTTTTTTTAAATTGACAAATTCTAGTAGCTCTGCTTCCAAAACAGTTCTGCTTCTGTCCCACACCAATCAAAAGGGAAAAATGCTCTAGATGACATTTTAAAAATAGGAAGTTGAGAGAGGAATGAGGGTTTAATTTCCGGAGGCATTTTAACTGATGTGTGAAAAGTACTGCTCTGTCTCCTCTCCTGAAGTCATTTGCCTCTTTGGCAGACGAGAGCCAGGGGTGCGGGGCGTTGTCCAGGTTCCTTCTGTATGCTGTGTACTTCTGTGAGCTCCTTCAAACTGCCATTAAACAAGGTAACGAAGACGACGCGGCAGGACGTTCCTAGGTCCCTGAAGGGTTGAACACGCGCTTCCCACTTATCTGAAGAGCAGGCAAGCAGCGGAAAGCAGGAAGCTTGGGGTTTTAGATGTAGATAGAGAACAGCCTTTTCTTTTTTCATAAAAATCAAATGCGTGGCCCCGGGCAGACCTTCCCAGGCTTGTGAAGTATTATGGTCAGGGGACCAGCAACAAAAGCATCACTTGGGCTCTTCTAGAAACACAGCCTCCAGCCACCAGTGACACCAGGTCCGCGGCTAGCCATAGTCTCTGGGGGTTTGCATGCATGCTCGGGTTTGCAAAGGGCCGCTTTAGCTCTAATTCTCTAGCGCGTGGCTTCCTCCCACATTTAGCCCCTGTGCGCACCTGCCCGGCCTGACCAGGCTGGAGAGCCGTGGGTTCTTTCAGGGTGTGCTGGAACCAGCAGTTCCCGCTGGGAAAAATGCAGGTTCCCAGGTTCGCCCAGACCTCGGATCACAGCTGGGCCAGCCCTGCCGCTCTTGGATGCTCGCGTATGTTGAGAAGCACCGCTTTAGAGAGGGTGGCTCTTTGTCCTAGACACGCGCAGAGGCTCCTGCCGTCCCGCAAACACCAGCACTGCTGCGGGCCCATCCGGTACCTAAACGGGGCGCAACGTGAGCTTAGGGCTAATCCATAACTAGGAGAACCTGAGCTGGTGTTACTTCACTGGGACTGTGAATAATCACGTTTTGTGTATACACAGAAAATGTGCAGTTTACAAAGCGTTTTTCACGGTATTTCTCTTAATCTTACTGCAACACAGGATGCAGACAGGAGAAGAAAGTGGGTATGAGAAGATTGTGTCATTTTAAAAATATATATATTTTATTGGTTTTCCACAGAAAGGAAGGAAGGGAGAGGGATAGAAAGTCAGAAATACTGATCAGCTGCCTCCTGCACACCCCCTACTGGGTAAGTGCCTGCCACCAAGGTACATACATGCCCTTGACCGGAATCGAACCCAGAACCGCTCAGTCCACAGGCCGATGCTCTATCCACTGAGCCAAAGATTGTGTCATTTTTAAAGAGCACATATGTATTAAGGAGCAGGGCAGCCTTGGGACCCAAAAGCACCGTAGCAAAGAGGTCTTCCACCAGCTGTTTGAAAGGTTAATTGGAGGCATTCCAAATGAAGCTAACTACTCCCAAATGATTGCTACTTTTGGAAAATAAATTTCAGGATCCATGAAGACCCGTGAAAAATAAAATTCACAAGCTGCTAACGGTTCAACAACAATAAAAACACGAAGAGGAAGAGATAAAGCAAATGAAGCAAAACGGTAACATTTGGTGAATCCAGGTGGACTTGTGAATTTTCATTGCACGATTTCTGCAACTTTCCTGTGAGAAATAAAATCCACAGGCTGTCAGCATTCGTGTGTGTTCCAGCAGATGACACACTGCTTACCTGTCATTGCACGCCTGAAAAACAGCTTCTACTTATAGAAGAATCTAGCTATGTCGCACTGTATCATGGGAAAGCAGGTAGTAGACATGTGAGACACACACACACACACAAAGATGCATTTACTTTCTTTTCCTTTTGCATGGAAGCTTATTCATTTGTGCAACTCTTCTTCTTTGGGGTCGCTGCCACAAAGGCAGTTCTGGTTGCCGTTGTTACTGACCAGCTTGTGTTCTCTCTCGCCCCAGGCGGAAGACCAGTCGCACAGAGAGAAGTCCTGGGGATTCAGAGAGGATCGGGCTGTTGGTGTGCTTTGGCCCTGGCGCTGTAATTCTCAGACACCAGCCAGTGACCACACTTGGCTCCATTCAGTCCATTTCGTGAAAGGTTCTACTTGTATAAAACCTTCCTCATGTGTCACAGCTAGTGTTTCTGAAAGACTTTTTGATAAAATACTGGGTTGAGAAAAAAATAACTAGAAAGCCATTGAGACAACTAGGGAGGTTTGGTTTGGATAACAGCATCTCTGTCAAAAATGAATGATTGCGCCTCCACCTGCCCCTAACCCACCCGTAAGGCCACTCTGGGCTCAGGTCCTCTTGACTGATGATAAGAGTTAACAATTGCACGTTGTTCCCAGTCTGCAGATACTTTTCTATTTAATATCTTATTTGGTCTCATTTGATAATATGTGAATTCCCCATTTGACTGCAGCGCTTGAGTGTAGGTAGGATTAGGTTCCTCACAGACAAGGGTCACTGAGGGTCATGAAATAACCAGATTCCCCAAGGTCTTTGGACAGCAGGTTCCAGTGCTGAGACTCAACAGCAGGTCTGACTCTACAAATGGCATTATCACTGACGAGCCAGCATGCCAGTCACAGGGGCCCTGCTGGCAGGAGGGGAGTGAGAGACGGGGAGGAGGAGCAATGCCAGGAGCAGGAAGCGGCTTTAAGCTCTGAACTTCTCCTTAGTGGTACCCGGAGAACTTGGTGGACATTTTGGAAAATGCCTAAAGTAATAAATGCCTATTGTAAGCTATTGAGAACATTTACAAAGAACCAAGGAGGGAAGAAGGAAGGGAAGAAAGATGGCCTCCTTCTACCTCAACCTGGAAAAATAAATAGTCATGGCAGCATCTGTTTATATGTCCTCTCACTTCTTGTTTCATCTCTACCTGTGCTCTTCAAACCTTCAGGGGAAGGCTTGTAATTGGCACTGCCTCAGAAATGGCTTTCCGTGAAGTGGAACCTGCCTCTTCCACTTCATTTCAGTGGTTGCATAGTATTCTATTGAGTGAACAAGCAGTGAGCATTGAGTTGTTTCTCCGGGCCTTGGACTGCCTCCGTAGACCGCTCCCATAGGCACTTCAGAAGCCTAATGATGCTGTAGGAAGTGAATCAGGATTTGGGTATGATCTCTGACTTCTTTCCTTTTCTTTACTGGCTCCAGTGAACCATGGAAACATTCCTGGAGGCCTGGGTTGTAGTGCAGATTCCCAGAATAGCCAGGCCTGAGCAGTTGGTAGTTCTTTAGAAATAGAAATAGTCGGGAAGGGGAAATGGGCTAATGGGAATCTTCCATTTTAGATCCAAACACATTTCACTGAAAAAAAAAAGACAAGAAAACAGGCAACAAAACATGTTACTATTTCCCAGCTGCTGCTGAAGGGAACTAAGCAATGGGCAGTATTGGAAGTTGGTAGGTTTGCAGGGTTAGGTGTGCATGGTGCTCAGGGGGTCATTCTTCTAAGATTTTGGTCGCTAAAGCATTGTTAGAGTGAGGCTAATATCAACTTGGAGATGCTTTTATGGATAGCTCAGCTACGTTCTGGAAGCTTATTGTAGAAGGCAAAGTGCCTGTGAGTCATATTGCAGGTGAAAAATCAAGTAAATTTGTGGTCAGACCAGGACGAGTGCTGGGAAAATAACTTGCAATCGTATGTCTAAATGACTGTGGAGCCCTTCTGATAAGCACAGTGCACTATTTTCTACATTGGCTTTGCTTCTAAATGGCATTTAATTTCAACAGCTATTTAAACTGCTGATGTTAATGAAAATTGTACTGCTTAGGATTAAACGCTGAGAGAATTCTTCATAAAAGTGCCACTAAGTCCCGGAGCTTCTGGGTAATATGTAAAAACAAAAGTAAGCAAAATGAAAAAAACACAAAAACAAAACACCTTGCCTTGTTTAGCATGGAAAGGTGTCAACTTTTAGCCTTGCCAGTGTTTGTTGAACAAAAGGTTTTTCAACGGAGGTTACAATCTGGGAGGCAGTTTGTTCCTTTGCTGCTGGGCCTCTTGAGTGCTTTGTCCTCACATGTCCTCAGAGATGTGTGTGTGATACCTGTGCGCCTTGGCTCCCTGTTCCTTTGGCTTCCAAGCCAAAGAGTATCACTCTTCCATCCCAGCGGGATCACCTCCAGGCTCCTTCCATCTGCACTCTGGCAGCCCTTCCCAATCAGTTCAAGCTAGGATGGCACACTGAGCCCTATTGGCTATGAGGGACTGGAGTTCATACTTTCATTTCCTAGTGCTCTAAATGGTGGCATGGCTTTCGCAGAGCCAGGAGTCCTTGTCCTGAGCTCTAGCATTACTTCTGACTCAGAATCATCCTGGTCAGCTCACTCGTTCTTCCTCATGTCACATGCAGTATGATTGTCTCCAGGCACTGTAGCAGACGCCTCTTTACAAATCAGAAGTCCTGGCTCCCATGTGGAAATTGAATGCAATCAGGATTTATCATATATCTTCCCCCAGGTTAGGAGAAAGTTCGGCTGTCTGCTCTCTCACAGGGGAGTGTGAGATGAGGGTTCCTCTGGGCCTCTGCATCTCTTTCCCATTGTCACAGGCGGCTGTTCAGAGCTGTTTGCAGCTGTACTGACGGCTCCACAGGACCTCTGACTGGCAGCACCACCAACCTGAAGAAGTCCTGCGCCAGAGGCAGAAGACAAAATAGGCTGAACAAAATTTGCTGGGAGCAATTTTATCATCTTAATTTTGTTTCTCCACCCCACATCATGTTACATTGTTAACAAAGAAGAAAAATGATGACCTCCGAACCTCTGTTTTTTATAAAGTCTGCTCTTTGCTTTAAGGAATGAGAAAGATGTGCCTACTGTTTCTGCATTTGCATTATGGTTAAAATTTAAAAGTATCTTTTTGGTCTAATAGGAACTATGTGGGAAGTGAACTTTCTCCAAGGTCATTTCAGAACGCGATATTGCAGTCTCTTGTCTGATCTTCCAGTTATTCTAACTATAACTCGAGGTATTTATACCACCACCTGTTCTTTTGGCTCTTTCATGAATTTTCTTAAAGATATCCTCTGACACTAATGACTGATGGTCATTCCACTCTAGGAAACAGATTATATTTGTTTTCTGTTGCCCTATAATAAATTTCCAGAAACTTAACAGATTAAAACAATACACATTGCCTGGCTGGTGTGGCTCAGCAGCTGAGCATTGACTCAGGAACCAAAAGGTTACTGGTTCGATTCCTGGTCAGGGCACATGCCCAGGTTGTGGGCTTGATCCGCAGGAGGAGTATTTGGAGTAGACAGCCAATCGATGATGTTCCTCTCTCATTGATGTTTTATCTCTCTACCTCTCTCCCTCCTCTCTCTGTAAAAATCAATAAAAGTATATTCTAAAAATAAACAATACACATGTATTATCTCTCAGTGTGTGTGTGTGTGTGTGTGTGTGTGTGTGTGTGTGTGTGTTAGGAGTCCAGACATGATGTGACTGGGTTCTCTGCTCCAGCTGCTGACAAGGCTGCAGTCATGGTGTCAGCCAGGGCTGGGGTCTCATCTGAGATTTGACTATTGACAGAACCACTTCCAAGCTCATGTGATTTGGGCAGAATTCAGTCCCTTGAATCTGGACCCTTTTTCTTCCCTGCTAGATGCTGGAGGCTGGCTGCCCTCATGTGCTTGAAGCCTCCCATAGTTTCTTGACACATATGCTCCCCAATAGGACTTCTTGATTCCTTAAAGCCAGCCAAGGAGAGGAAGACCCCTGTGGAGTGAAATCATGTAATCATGTACATGTAATCATCCAATGGTCTATTTGAATACGTCTGATGATTTGTGATGCACAAAGAGTATCCTAAGTACTGCCTATTCATATGCTTAAATGTGATTTGTGTTTGTTGATTCTGTATAAAAGTCAACAACCTTAAATCCTTCTCTGTCTCCCCCAAGATCATAAGAAAGTCCTTCTGCATGCAACACATTTTCAAGAAGCGGTGCTAAATCCTGGGAGGAAAACTGCAAAGTCTGTTCCCACTTTGATGTGCTAGCTTTTACCCTGTATTCAAAAGCAAATGTCTTTCTATTCATCTATTTATAAGATCACTGAGGAACAGAGCTGCCATAAATTTCTCTTTTAATGGATTGTGCTTGTATGTAAAGCATACCAAGTTATTTTTATAAAAAATGTTAAGTCCCTAGGTATTTTTAAAAACAGTATTGATAGGCACTTCTGTCAAGTGTGCACTGCTATTCTTTCCAAGTTGGTTCCAACTTGATGAATGCAAGGACATTAGCCAGCTGTACCCAACAAGTTCCTGTTCACTCCCAAGTTTGTGTGGCCTTCATAGAACACCTCTTGGGAGGCCTGCTAACACTGGCTTGGTTCCCACCTCCTGTTCTCTTAGTATACAAAACCTGCAACTTCCTTGGGCATGAAGGAAATCCTCCCATTGGTGGGAGTGGTTGGCAGCTTCTGCTATGAGATCACAGGCTATTTTGTCCAAGGTGCCAGATTTCCCTTTGACCTGGCAATGCCACTTCTAAACTCCCAGCATTTTCAAAAGAGATGAAAATAGTGCCATACTGAAAAATGAGTTAATCTGGTTATTTAGTGATTTCTAAATCCTGAACTATTTGAATAATGAAGATATGACTCTTAGTTTATATTCCATATGGCTCTTAACTGCTTTAATAAAAAGTATTAGTCATTAAAAATATTCCACCCTTAGTAAAATTTATGAAAGGCATATTTTTTAAGTAGTTACTTGAAAATATCAACCATTCTCTTCCTTTCCTTCTTTTCTGTCACCTTAGTGTGTTCAGGTAACAGTATATAATGTTTAGTAATTTGAAAACTGTCCAGAAGATAGTAGATGTTTGAATCTTTGAATTATTCTTGAGCACGTTTCATATTTCCAATATTTCCTTCCACCTTTACTCTTTTTTTCTGGCCTCTTCTTTCTTCATTTAATTCTCACTTGCCTCAAAAGTCTTCCCTTTTGTGCTTGTGATTACAACTCTTGGATGTGTATAGGAAGGGGTTCAGACTGGGGTTGGAGGTAATTGTTGTTCCCCCGCCCTAGGTTCCCACCAGCCCACATGTTTGGGATGTAGCAAGAAAGTTGCTGCCTTCTTTCTCCTTGCCTCTCCCTTCCTTCGGCCCCAGGGGCAATGACTGGCTAGACTCTTGGTCCATGACTCCCTGTTGGGTGGGACTCATGGGGCCTCCCTTCTGTCTCTCTGCCTCCCTGCAGTCTCCACATGTCTTTATCCATCTGTAAGCCCCTCAGGGAAGACCTTGCCCCTGGAAGAGGAATGTGTGTGTCCTGTGCTGGTCTGGCTGCTCTGGCTGAGGACATCTCTTACTAAATGGAGAGGAAGCCTCTTAGGCTGCCAGTCCAACCTGCCTTCTCAGATCTTGCTTTAACAGTGATACAACTAGTGTTTTTGGTCTTTAACTGATAATTTTTTCAGTTTACTCTGCATTCAAGAAGACAAAGGTGCTATAAATTAATACCCTTAAATACTAATAAAGTGCAATAAACCTGGCTGTCCTTTCTCCTTTAACTCGTAGGAAGAGACAGTGGAGGGAAGAGAATGGAAGTTTTGTGGGCAGTGGAGTTTTGAACAACTTCAAGGGCCAGTCAGGAAGGCAGACAAAAAGCCGGATGTCCTGTGAAACGAGGGCACTCGGGATGTGGGCCAGTCAGCCAAGTTCAGTCCTTACTGCTTCCAGCCAAATCGCAGGAGGCAGGCCAGTGTTGCAGTGGAGACTCTGGGCAGGGAGCCAGGCCTAAGAAACCTGCTGAAAATGTGCCTGGCGAGTTCCCAGGGCACAGCTCCAGAGACCCAAAAGGTGGGCATCCTCAGTGAGTCATGCTGAGAGAACAAGCTAGTTGGTCATGGCCTGGAAATGCAGTGCTGAGTCACAGCTTCCACAGGGCGACAGCCAGGGTATTTGGGGCTGGAGCAACAATGTGTCCTCTAATTGCTATGCTCCAAATTAAGAGTCATGACTTTAACCAACTCAGACTTCAGTGAGTTGAACATACTTCTATATTGGAACTCAAAGACGCTGTTATAGAGAGGGAGAAGCCCTTAATTCTTTGACAAGGGAAGTGCTAAGGCAATAGCATGGCGCAGAGAACCATTGACCAAGCAGAGCCTACAATATTCTGCTTTGCCCAAAATGTGCGTCCAAAAAAGCTCTCCTGAGCCTCCTGAGCAGTGGCAGTAGTTTTTGCCGAGCGAAGTCTCTTGGGCAGACAGAGAAGGGAAGGAGTCGTCTTTATTTATTTCCTCTTGGGTTACAGAATCCAGCTGATTGAACAAGATGCCTTGAGACGCCCTAACCTGTTTGGGTCGGTGGATAGAGCATTGGCCTGCGGACGGAAGGGTCCCAGGTTCGATTCTAGTCAAGGGCATGTACTTTGGTTGCGGGCACATCCCCAGTAGGAGATGTACAGAAGGCAGATGATCGATGTTTCTCTCTAATCAATGTTTCTAATTCTCTATCCCTTTCCCTTCCTCTCTTTAAAAACGTCAATAAAATATTTTTTAAAAAGATGCCTTGAGGCCAAAGGGAATAAAACATCTTTCCCTGTGTGCTTCAGTGAGGCCTTTGATAAACACTCAGAAATGGTGGAATCACCACATGATATCACATGAGCAAGCAGTGGCTACAGCCCCACAAGGCCCACATTTTCAACTGTGTCTCTGCAGCCCAGCCCCCTGTCTTGGTCTGTGTTTGCCGAAGGGAGTGTGGGCTGATGAGAGTAAGGGAGAAGTGGATGCATTGGCACTAGCTATGCACTCATTCACTGCTACCTGATGGACCTGTCTGCATCCTCCTGCCCAGGTCCTCCTGGCTTATGGGTCCAGGAGACTCCTCATTATCATCATTATCATAGCTTTTTTCACAACCTAGTAATGCCATCTCTGTCCACTACCAGCTGTGTGACCTTAGGCAATTAGTCAGCCTCTCTGACCCTCAGCTTCCTTAGTTTAGACTAAGAGATAGAATGCTTCCTGCAGATTTATATGCAAATTAATTTGAACAGTACAACCTTTGTATACCACTTAACACAGCATCTAGCCATAAGAGACATTCAGTAGGTAGGAAGCCATTATTATTATTAGTAATATTATCATTAGCACCGTTATTGTTGTTATTACTGGTGGCTTTTTTAGATTGTCTACTGTTAATATGTTTGTTATATTCACTTATATGTTTATATTCATATGCATGCATACTGGTTTCCATCATCAAACTTTTAGATCTTTCAGTTGTGGATGAAAGGGGCCACATGCTAACCTGATAGACTCAGGGAAGGCCTGCATGGCAGTCTTGTAAACTCAAAGATCTAAAGTAACCGCAAAGGATGGTCTGAAATTAAACTTTAACCAAAGCAGTTATGTAGTCACCTCCTTGGCCAATATGTTCCCTGACATGGTCAATTTTTACTTTAACTAAGATTATTCTCTTTTTGTATCTACAAGGACACATCATTGAAATGTCAGAGTAACTTGTAACTTCCCTTTTTCCCAGACTGCTCAGGGCACAACCCAATGCTCTGGGTGCCAGGACAGCTACCACAAATTGTTTCATTGTTATTGTTATCATGTTAATTGGTGACTGTTAACTATCTCGTACCCACCTAAGTAATGTGTCTATCATTTTACTTTTTGTCCAATCCCAGAGATGCCCCCCACCCTTTCTCTCGCTTCTCTAAGTTATCACCAATGAATTTTATGTAATCCACTTACAGCTTCTCCTTTGATTATACTGTATAAAACAAGGTGAAAAACCACCATTCTCTGAAGCATTATCCCAATCCATTGAGATTCTGCTTCTCAGTGATTGTTGACAGTTTGACTCAAATAAACTCACAAACATTCTTTAAAATTTGAATGTTTTTATGTTAACATTAGGTCTAGGGCTAGGGCTAGGCCTAGGACTAGGCCTAGTACTCCGGCTAGGGTTAGAGTAAGGTTTAGGCTTATTTCATGAGGCATAGGACATATATTTTATATGTAGAAAATATCTATTGTTTGCAGGGAAGCAAGATCAACATACAATGGAATTTCATTTCTATGGCTAGTTTTTAATATAAGAGAAGTATTTTGGTTTTACTTTCCCATTTTTATAGTCTAATCAACTTGGGAAGAAATACAGGTAGACATTGGCCTAGTCTGCTCAGACTGCTGTAATGTAATAGCATAGACTAGATGGCTTAAACAGCAGAAATTGATTTCTCACAATCATGGAGATTGGGAAGTCCAAGATCAAGTGCCAGCTCTTTGGGTTCCCTGTTGAGAACCTGCCTCTTGGCTTACAGATAGCTTACCTCCTCACTCTCCTCACATGGCAAATCTCTCTGATGTCTTCTGATAAGGGCACTAATCCTATCATGAGAGCCCCACCCTCATGACTCCCTTTAAACTGAATTACCTCCAAATACCATCACAATAGGGGGGCTAGAGCTTCAATAATTTAATTTGAGAGGACATAATTTAGCCCATAGCTAGCACTAACCTAGATAGGGATTGGCCCAGCAAAGGATTTGGGGGTCCTCCAAGTTGGAAGAAGCAATGTAGGTGGGCATAGCATTGTGTGACTAAGTCCATGGTAAAGAACCCCACCCAGGAGATAGACCAAGAGCAAAGAAACTGTCTAGTGGTTACAAGGTCATGACTGTTTACTGTTGCGTGCTCAGTCATCTTAGATAATCCCAAGTCAAAGGGCATGGGGAATTCAAACTCCATCTGGGTGAACAGGGCTCAGATTCCTAAAGAGCATAAACCTTTGGCATCCAAACTAACTATAATCATTAATTAACCAACAGGACAAGACAGTGTTAGAAATGAGTTACACATCGTTCATGTTGTGTGAATCTAGAAAAGGTAATATAGGGACAGAGCAAATGCACCCAACACTGGAAAAGAACCAGAGAAAAATTAGAAAGCCAAAAAAGCATACACACAAAAAGAATAATAGCTGTTTATGAAGTACTCCCTATGGACTAAGTTGCTGACAAATATGATTTTATTTAAACACTAGCTGCCCAGTGCATGTAGAGTCCCTCAACATGGCCTGCAGGAATTGGGCCAAAACCAGCAGTCCAATGGCACCTGCTGCTTCTGCCTGCTGTTCCTGCTCATCCCTGCCCACTGTGTCTGCACTGCCGCTGTTGCTCAGTAGGCTTGCTGCCCCTCCGCTGTGGTATCCCAGCTGCAGCAGCCAGCCATGAGCCCCGCATCTGGCACCTGTCTGTCAGCTTTGCCCCCTGGTGGTCAGTGTGCATCATAGCCAGTCGGCCAGTTGTTCGGTCATTTGGTCATTTGGTCGCTTAGGCTTTTATCTATATAGATCACAGCAATCTTTTTAAAAAATATATTATTATCCGCATTCTATAGACAAGGGAACTGAGGCTTAGAGAGTTTCAGCAAGTGGCCCAGACTCATACTAGTAAGTAGCAGTAGGGCTCTTACGTTCACCCTCTTTCAAATAAACCATATGCCACTTCATAACTTATCTTGCTAGCACCAGAACAGCTCTAGCAAGTTGTACCATGTGCCGACAACAGCATTTTAAAGCAAACAACGGAGACAATATAGGCTGCATCGGGTAGAAATGGGGCATATGGACAGGGCATCAAATGTCTCCTTGGGCATTCTCTCCTCTTAGAATTCTCCCCTCTATGATGGCTTCCTTGATCCAAGTTTTCTATTAGAATTTATTGTTGATCACCAACCCACAAGCCATATTTCAAAATAATACCTGGGCACTTTGGCCAGCTGGCACTTTGACCTCTTTTTTAAAAGGAAGTATAGGTTTCAGAGCCCACATTCCAAACACCAGCAGTGGTTCTGTATGATCCAAACATCTCGGCCTAGACACCTCACCTCCAGAGCTTCAGGAAATACATTTCCCTAACCCATGTGCCAGGAATGGAGCCAAGTACTTTTCATCACACTGAGCCCTCACCCTCTTCTACAGATGAGGAAATGAACAGATGCTTGGAGTTTCAAAAACTTGTCCAAATTCACATAGAGAGGGTGGAACCAGAAATAAAACCCAAACCAGGGTTTTATAGCACTGGCCACACTAGTGGACTTGGTTTTGAAGGTGTAGGTGTGTTCCCAGTTGGAGCCAGCACCTCCTGCAGGGAAAAGAAACTGAGCCTGGGAAGATTTCTTGTGGTAATTGTCTGAAAAACTTTCCTGAGACAAGGTTTTGCTTTACTCTGGGCCTGATGCTTCTGACTTCTACCCTCTTAGAGTAGAAATAGTGGCTATTGTTGAAGCAGGAATCTTCAAATTATAATATGGAGATGCCCTGAGTTTTCCTGCCAGTCCTGGATCCTGTCCCATCCTCCCAGGAACAGCTGAGCAATTAGGGTCACCTGCTCATGAGATTAGAAGGTTTGGGGTCATCTTCAAATCCTCTGCACTGAGTGAGGTCCATTGAACCATGTTCACTTCCCACTATTTTTCTCCTCCACAGAAATGACACACCTCTCTTATAGCCACCAGATAGTTGACAAAGGCTGGGTAAAATATTCATTCGTTTACATAGGAGCAAACTGAGATGCAATGAGATTTCACACTAACTGTAAGGATTATTATTAGCCTTATTTTATAGAGGAGAAAATGTGGGATCGGAGGGGTGAAGTTATTTGTCCAAAGCTGCACAACTAGTAACAGTGGAGCCAACTGGTTCCCAGAGCCCACGTGTTACAGTATCTCTGGTGAATTAGTAGCACAGGCCAGACTAGAAGCTGAGCCATTCAGCTGCCATTTCAAAGCTCTTGTGTCATTACACTGTTGTCTCCCTGAGATGAACTGAACATTATCTCACCTTTTCCTGTTATGCCTCCCTGCCAGCACTATGAATATACTAGTGACCCAGTGCCTAGACTTGTGCACATTGAAAGAAAATTTGTACACATTGAAAGGTGGCCGATGGGGCAGAACTGGGCAGGACACACCCTGGAGCCAAACCTCCTATGGTTCTTCCTTGGCATCTGCAGAGTGAGTAGGGTCCCTCCAGCAGGTAGGGTCCCCTCAGCCTGGGCTGTGGGGATCAGGCCAAAACCAGCTTTCAAACATCCTCTGAGGGATCCCAGATTGCGAGAAGGCACTCTGAAAAGTTACTGTTGTGCAGAGTATGGAATGCAAATGCAAGTGTGCAATATACCAGTTTTGGGGCCAACAGTACCCCAGCAACAACATAACCGATGGCTGAAGGTGGAATCGCGAGGCCCCCTGAGGAACTGGGCTCCCTCCTCCTTGTTTTTGAGGTGTGTCACCCAAGAACCACCACTGTCAGGTCACTGCAGCTCAGCAGCTCCTGCGTTGAGCATCTGCCCCCTGGTGGTCAGTGCACATCATAGTGACCAGTCAGATGGAGGGAGGGACACTTAGCATATATATAGATTATCAATCAATGTGTGTTGAAAAAGTAGCTGCCAAGGTAGGTGCTGGGGGACATGCATTGATTAGCTTTTGGTGCTGACAGTAGCCCCCAAATCTGGTTTTCCTCAGAGGATCTGACCAGATCTTGCTTTGTAGTTAAGCGCCCAAACCAGCTTTTGTGGCACAACTGCCTTCCTGAAAACTTACTCCTCCAACTGAGAGCTGAAGCAGCTCTCTCAGGGGTGAACACCTTCAGCAGGTAACCGGCTGCCAGTGAAAACACCATCTGAGGGGCCCAGACAGGTCCTGCTCAGGGGCACCTTCACACCTCTCTCACCAGAGCTTACTTGTGGGCCTGGCAGGAGATGTTTGTTGCTTGCTTCCCTACTTTCCATTCCCCTTCTGTAGACAACGGAAGTCTGATGTCATTAGGTGAAACCGCTCTAGCCCCATCCTTGTTAAGTGCTTTGGGTGGAGCTGACTCCACCTTATCTGCAAGCAAGCTAGACTCTGCTCAGCTTAAGCTGGTCAATTAGTCTTGAATTGCTACAGGCCTGTAATACATACACACACACACCCCTCCTCCACCCATCCAAGCAGAGAACCCATTTCACCTGCTCTAGTGATGGCCTCAAATGTGGGCAGCTGCTCAACTACTCAGCCAGACCTCTGGTTATTGCTAAGAAAGTTACCACAGACTCTCCCTTCCCTAGACAGTGTGGTGTGAGGTGACAGTCCTATAGTTATTGGCACCAGGGAAACATCTGAAGCTGTCATGAGAACTTTGGAGCCTGACAATAACCTTAACCCCATGGAAAACAGAGAGAAGGACGGAGAAAACATCGGTCCTTTTAGATGTGGCTAAGCTGAGATCAAGCCCCATCGGAAGCCAGAATCTCTCTTCCTTTGAATGACATGAGCTGGGCAAGTGTCTGTGGTGTAAGCCCATCTTCTGTTCCTGTAACAGAGCCCTGTCCTGGTGGGCTGCCGCCACATCTGCTGACATTGTGCTTTGCTCATAGTAGGTTCTCAGTAAAGGAATTTTGAATGAATAACTCAAACACACTTTTGAAAAGTGAAACTATTTAATCATTCATAACTCAGTGCAACTGTGAAATCAGCCTGTGTTGCTGTTGCACTTACAGTTTGTTTTTCACAGACTGGCGACACACACCTGCCATGGCAAGGCTGAGGATACTTGCAGTTCTCCAACACACACTAACTGCCGCAGACAGGGAGCGCATGAAAGGGAGATTTCTCAGCTGTATCGTGTTGCCTTAAGCAGCAATTACTTTGGTCCTCATACCAAGCACTATTGGACCCATTCAAAGAAAGTGATGTGAATTTTTTTATTATGGTTTCTTTCCCCAAGGATTTCTTTGACACACTTCTAATTAATTCTAATTTTCTATTCAAACAAAGGAATTAAATGCTTGGAGTCTATTGTTATGATGGAATGTTGATATATAACTACTTTGCTGAGCAATGTGTTTTTTGTAGTGCTCATAGTTGAGGAACTCAAAAACTCTTACAGCTTTTTGAATGAAGGGTTGAAGTTTTGATGCCTGAAAAAATACCTGTGTCACCCTGAGCAGGTCATTTTACTTCTCTGGGCCAGAACTTCCTTTGTCAAATGAGAGTTTTCTGTTTTAATGTTACTCAGATGCTCACTGTGCGCAGTTAGCATTGTGAATATTCCATGGTGTTTTCTCCAAGGGAAACAGAAGTGATTGCCTATGAAGTGCCTTGTCAAGAGCATGGAGCATAGGTGTCCTTCATAAATGCTGGTTCAATGAAATTTAAGCAAGAAGAGAAAGCCAGTCCTGTTTGAATCAATTGCCTGAGCTAAGGGTGAAGGTAGAAGTGCATCTGGCCCTCGCTTCAGCGAGTTCATTTGCAGAAACAAACCCAGCGCACATGAAATAGTGACATAGACTGTGCTGTACTTAGCATGGTCCGAGGTGAACCTGGGGGGGTGCAGGTGGGGGGATTTGAAGGATTAAAGAAGACAGACAAGAGAATAAAGGTGGGGCTAGGTGGTACACTGCTTCCTGATGGAGAGACAGTGCCACAGACTACAAGTGGAGTCTTTATTTTATAGCCAGCTCCCATGAGGCCAAGTAAGGTCAAAATGTTTAACACATTCTCATGGGTTTAGAATCTACTCAATTACATGCACCTGAACTCTATCAAGCTTTGTTTTGGCAACACCTCCTGCAGCCTACCACACTTAGCCACCTGAGACCACAGGTTCGGACCATAAGGTCAAGCTTACAACCATAGCCTTTGGCTATAATTGTGCTGGGAGCATTTTGCCCTCAAGCTGGGACTTGCACGTGGCTTTGCCACAAGAGGACTCTGCCCTCTCACTAGCCCAAGGGTTGAACCTGTCCAAATGCTGTCACTGCTCTCCACAATAGACAGGTCAAAATTAAGTGCATATGACGTAGACTGTGAAGAGCTGCAAGAATTTAGAAAACTGGAGTATCTGAGGGGGGCAGAGAAAATCAGGGAAGGTTTACCAAATGTAGACTTGAGATGGTCCTTAAACAGAAGGATTTGGCAAGTGTGTGTGTAGAAAGAAGGCTCATGGAATGAAGACAAAATACATCATTTGAGTCCATCTGGTGTGGCTCAGTGATTGTCAACCTATGAACCAAGAGATCACTGGTTTAATTCCCAGTCAGAGCACATGTCCGGGTTGCAGTCTTGATTTCCAGCAGGGGGCATGCAGGAGGCAACTGACCAATATTTCTCTCTCTCTGTCACTTCTCTAAAATCAATAAAAACATATATATATTTTAAAATGTACCATTTGAGTCTCTGCTCTGCCTTGGCTCCTGGTTCAGTAAGCCAGGATTCCTGCCACTACTGTATCCTTAAAGCTTTTTGCTGTTGTGGAAAATCACCATTCACTGGGGTCAGAATATTATGGTCCTGACTTAAGCTTTGGCCTCAGAGCGTGTGCACATTTCCTGCATGGCAAGATAACAACATTCGTAACATAACCTGCACATTAAGGAGCCAGTAAATAAATAAACCTTTACATTCCAGATCAATCCATCCAGCCTCTGACAATGACTTGTGGCTTGTACTGCTAGGTTAAATATTAGTCCAGGGCACCCTAGTCAGCTCACACACTGAGATTTCTGGAGGAAAGGAGCCTCAGCCATGAGCTTGGTCTGTGAACACAGCCTGGATCCCTACAATGAGATTTCTTGGACCTTAAACACTAGAAAGACTGGAGAGAAACATATGATTAAGATGCCTTAATTTTATTTTATTTTTTAAAATAATCCTCACCCAAGGAGATTTTTCCATTGACTCTTAGAGACAGTGGAAGGGAGAGGGAGAGGCAGAGAGAAATATTGATGTGAGAGGGACACATCAATTGGTTTCCTCCTACACATGCCCCGACCAGGGCCCAGGTTGGAGAGGAGCCTGCAATCCAGGATTGTGCCCTTGACCAGAATTGAACACAGGACCCTTTGATCCACAGGCTGATGCTCTATCTACTGAGCTACACTGGTCAGGACTAAGATGCCTTTAAAACACAGCAAACCCATTTATCCAGATAAAGTGGACACCATCCACAATCAATTTTAAAGTTAACACAAAGCAGATTGGTCCTCAGAAACTCATCATCTGACATTTTATTCTGAGAGAGTTGCATCAAGAGTATCCATATAATATCAGCTTCCTTCTTCTTTACTCATCCTATATTAGAGTCTCGGTGCACGAAATTCGTGCCCGGGGCATGGGGGATGTCCCTCAGCCCAGCCTGCACCCTCTCCAATCTGGGACTCCTCTAGGGATGTCCGGCTGCCTATTTAGGCCCAATCCTACTGGCTCCAAACTGCTCACCTGCCTGCCTCCCTGATTGCCCCTAACTGCTTCTGCCTGCCAGACTGATCACCCTCTAACCACTACCCTCCCAACCTAATTGATGTCTAACTGCTCCCCTGCCAGCCTGTTTGCCCCAAACTTCCCTCCTCTGCCAGCCTGGTCACCCTTAATTACCCTCTCCTGCTGGCCTGATCACCCACAACTGCCTTCCCTTGCAGGCCTGGAACCTCCCAACAGCCCTCCCCTGCTAGCCATCTTGTGGTGGCCATCTTGTGTCCACATAGGGGCAGAAGCTTTGACCACATGGGGGCAGCCCTCTTGTGTGTTGGAGTGATTGTCAATCTGCATATTACTCTTTTATTAGATAGGATAGAGGCCTGGTGCCCTGAAGAGTGTCCTGTATCAGGGTGGGGGTTTCCTTGAAGCATGTGGCAGCCTGGGCAAGGGGGCCTGTGGTGGTTTGGAGGTTGGCCAAGCCCCCCAGTGACCCAAGTGGAGGCCCTGGGATCTGGGATTAATTTATGTTCTACAATTGAAATTTTGTAGCCTGGAGCAGAGCCAAGCCTCCTGATCGCTCTGTGGCAGCAGCCATTTCTCTTGGGATATTTACCTTCTATAACTGAAACTTTGTAGCCTTAAGCAGAGACCAAGGCAGGCCAGGGCTGCAGAAAGCTTGACTTCCTCCATCACCCGGGCAACCCTAGCCTCTGCTCTTTCCAGCTCCATGGCTGCCACCATTTCTGTTGGGATTATGTATCTTCTATAATTGAAACTTTATAGCATTGAGTGGAAGCCTAGGCCAGCAAGCGCAGGCAGAAAGCTTGGCTTTCTCCATTGCCAGGGAAACCAAGCCTCCCTCCTGTTCTCAGTAGCGGCAGTCATCTTGGTTGGGGTTTATTTGCATAATTTGCTCCTGATTGGCTGATAGGTGTGGATGTGGGCATGGCTGGATCAGAGGTATGGTCAATTTGCATATTACTCTTTTATTAGATAAGATAACTTTGAGGAGTAGGGCAGAACAGGTATCAGTGAAAAGAAATTTCTTACTCAAAGTTAGTTGGAAGTGCAAGTACCCATTTATATAAGGAGATTTGAGAACAAACCCAAGGATTCAACTGCCCAACCATGTACTAAGATGCTGTTTGTAATGACGAAACCTTGCCCCCCACTTTGGCTTTCTAAAATACATCATGGTGCACCCATACAATGGAATACTCAGCAGCCACTGAAATCTATTTTGGGGACCTAAATCTATTAATATAGAAATATATTCTTGCTATAGTACTCAGAAAAGGAGTCACCAAACTGAGATATAGGTTAAGATTCTCTTTTACAATAAAGTATTTGCATAGCGAAAAACACTGACACACACTCACACACACACACACACACACACACACACACACACACGTAGAATTGTGGATACTTTTATGCTTACCTGTTTCTGGTTTTCTGCATCTTTACATTTTTCTGGTTTGAGGTTTTGCTTTGGAAACCAGAACTAAAAATCAAAAGCAAGAAAGAACAAGATAAACTCTTCAGAAAAAGCTGAGTTTACCAGTACTAAAAGGTTCAACCCACTGAATTTTCCTGTGTCTGGAATTTCTATCTTTATTACTTTTTGGGGGAAAAATTATTTCAAACGTCGTGAATTCATGGGGAAGTGCCACTAATCCCTACGCTCACATTCCTTCTCCAAGCTGATTTCCATCTAGAAAAGCATAGAGTAGGGCCTGACAGGAAGTTCACATTCCCGCAGATTCTCAGGGAAGACAGCTCTTCCCAGATGTGGCCTGAGAAGGATCTGAGAAGGAGTAGAAGAGGAGGGAAAGGGAAGCAGGAATAGCACTACCACGTTTCCTGGTGCCTGCTCTTGAGGTGGAAGTGAGCATGACTGAGTCACTGGAAGCATGAACCCACAGGGACCTATAGATATCTCAGCCCTCTGTCTGTGCTGGGTCTTACAGTGACAAGGAATTCTGCTACAGTCAAACCCTGGACCTAGGTCCAGAACTATTCAGTGTATGGGGAAGAATGGGGTTTAACCCTTGTGAGGAAGTGATGAGGTAGGAGGGGTTAAGGTGGAGGCTGGGAAGGTAGGGGCCACGGAGGCATTGAGGAATTAACCCCGAATTAAGTATGGAGCCACCTGAGCTTTGGTCAGATTACCTGACATAATACTTTCCGTTGTTTAAACTAGTTGAATCAAGGTTTTCTGTACTGGCAACAAAAGCGTCCTAACGACTCCACCCACATTTAATGAGCCCATGTATGCTCCCGGCATTGTGTTATGGCTTTATGCGCATTACTTCATCCAGTCCTCACACAACCCCATGGCAGACACACCATTGTCCTCCTCAATTGGAAACAAGCAACAACAACCTTGGGAGAGTTAGGAACATGCCCAGGTTACACCGCTGTGGAGGAATAGGCTTGTGTTTGACCACAGACCAGCTGACTCGAGAGCCCCAATCTGAGTCATTCAAGTTTCTCATTTATTATTAAGTAACATGTGAGATTGCTCCATCGAAGTATTTAATCTAAGAGGTATTAGTAAATAAAAAGAAAGAATTTGAATGTAATTCCAGACACTATTCCAAAGCACATTCTCTCTCTACTCCGCGAACGCTGGTCTCCTTTGCAAAAGCCAAATTTGATGCAATCAATATCCAGAGGGAGATGCTGGTTGGGGAGTGGAGGAGGGGTTGAGTGGGATAGTTTAAGTTCAGCTGTTGACTGCGGACTTAATGGTTATAAGCCATTGGTATTAAAAGTATTATACTTCTTGCCCTCAGTTTCCTCATCTGTCAAGGGGTGGAGGGGGAGACCTACTTCTCAGAGTTAGTGTGCAGGTTAAGTGAGACACAGTGTGATAAGCATGCAGCACAGTGCCCAGCCCTTCACAGCACAGAAGGAGCACAGAAATGGGGGTTCTGGCCACTCAGGACTCTGATCTTGCCTTAGCTTCTACTTCCTCTCTAAAATGAGGATAATAATTCATTTATTCACCATATATATTTTTTGGCCCCCACTTTAGATCATAGGCTGAGATAATGCTGAGTTACCACTACAATAGTCTCCATTATATTGGAAATTACAATCTGATAGAAAAACAGAGACCCCAAAAAAGGAGATTTCAATATGGTATGTGACGTTCTAAGATGGAGAAGCACAGGGACAACGTGAATGCATGGGAGTTAGAGTCAACCTGGGTTTGGGGTATCAGGACAGTCTCCCTGAAAAAAAAGACATTTAAGATGAGCACGGAACCATGAGTAGGAGTGACCCAGATTGAAGATACTTGGGGGGCATAGGGAGGGGAAAGGGCATTCAGATCTCAGATTGTTGGGAAGGTTCAATATGACAATGTATTAGTATATGAATTGCTTGATACAAAGTCATTTGTATGTGCTCAGTGAACAGTCATAATTTCCTTATTCTAGGACACTTGAAATACATGTATTTTTTTAAATCTGCGTTTCCAGTTTAAAATGAATGTTTCCTGTTAACTCTCAAGTGGTTTTCTGACTCTCACCAGTATTTTTTTTTTTTTAATTTTTTAAATATTTTATTGATTTATTTTATTTTATTTTTTTTACAGAGAGAGGAAGGGAGAGGGATAGAGAGTTAGAAACATCGATGAGAGAGAAACATCCATCAGCTGCCTCCTGCACACCCCCCTACTGGGGATGTGCCCACAACCAAGGTACATGCCCTTGACTGGAATCAAACCTGGGACCCTTCAGTCTGCAGGCTGACACTCTATCCACTGAGCCAAACCGGTCAGGGCTCACCAGCATTATTTTAGATGTGATCTTCTAATGAGCTGTGACCATACCCTGATTGAAATCTTTGAGCAGCACTGCAAAGAGAGGCGCCGGGGGTAGGAGGGGAGGGAGTGTGTCCTTCCCTTCTTCATGATGGCAAGTGGCAGGCAGAGCAAGTCCTCATTAAATGAAGGCAACGGACATGGCCAGTGTGCTGAGTCTTTATAACTTTTCTTCACCAGCAGTTCTATTACTTTCTATTCCATCTGCAGGAAAGAGAATACCTACAATAGTTAAGTGGTCAGATCGCATTCACCTTGCAAAGACTGGTGGTGCCATGTCTTGCTTCTGCTTCTGGTCTCACAGCAAATAGCCGGGCCTCTTGACATGTCATTTTGTTGCTTCAGAATACTTTCTTCTTAAACCTGATTCCCTCCATGCACTCGATCAGTAGGGGTAGACAATGCTCAGTCCTGAAAGATTTAAACAGAGTGAAATATATGCTCAGGAGAAGGCCCCACACTTGTGAAGAGCCTTGAAACCATATTAAATGAAACCAAATTCACTATGAAAGGAGGCAACATACTGCAGTTGTTTGTTCTGTTAGGTTATGTTTCATTAAAAGTTGAGGTGTGATCTTTTGGAAAAATCAAATCTGAAGTTAGAAAGTCTTATATAACACACTTGGGAGGATGTAGAGCCATGACTGTTATCCACTGCTGGGGGAAGTGTAAATTGGTACAAATTCCTTTGGAAAATGGATTGTCTGGTTGCGGTAGAATATGTTTTGCGTGCATCCCAGCAGTCTCCCTTCTAGCAAATTTCATTCCCCTGACATTTATATGTATGAATGTTCAAAGCAGCATTGTTCATAATTACCCAATGCTGGAACCAACCCAAATGTCTACAGAAAAAAAATTATAATTACTATGAGCAGCAATGTGGATTTTATAAGTATAATGTACAAAAGATGTTCAAAATAATAAATATTATGTGCTTGCATTTATATAAAGCCCAAAACTAAGTCAAACTAAATTATGATTTTAAGGATGCCTAAAGACATAGGTGGTGAAAGTTAAAAAAAAGTTAGAAAGTAATTATAATAAAAATCAGAATAGTAGGGAAGGGACACAATGGAAACTTCTAGGGTCTGGCAATGTTCTATTACTTGGCCTGGGAGATGTTAGGCAGGTGTGTTTCTTAATAATTATTTGTTGCTTTTAGATTTATATTTCATCCACATGTATATAAAAAAGTAAAAAAGGAAATTCTATGGCCTTCTGAACAAACAGTGGCCTGCAGAGTAAATCATTAATAAAGTCATTTTTTAATGGACTTCCAGTGAGAAAAACTTTCTCAAAGAGCCTCTGTTAGGCGCCTCATTTATCTCTAAATTCAAGACCTTTGGACTCACTGGTTTTGCTATAACCAGGAAAGTGTCTTTCCGGATACCTCAGATAATCCAGCTCTCATTCGGAAAAACATGTTGGAGTGCTGGAGGGAAGATTTTTCCTCTTTGATAACCTGTTGCTTATGAACATAATGAACTGGTGGGAGCTGGTATAGACTAGAAAGCCAGTGCATTTCTGAAATGAGAGTAATTGTTTCTAGAGCATTACCCTCAGACACTGGCTAATGCTCTTAGAAACATTAACCAGAGTCTCTAGGGGCTGGGGGTACTGCCTGAGATTATGTTTTTGCTTCTTATTTGTGCAGATTAGGAATAAAACCTGAGATGTGCTTTGACTTTCATTCTGATCTACATTTCAAAATCGATTTAACAAAATACTGAAATGAATGAATGTTAGGTGGCTGCATTTCATGTGTGTTGGGCATTTTTTATTGCTGCCATTAAGGTCTTCATGGCTTCATTAGTCTTAGTAAACGGAAAATTTCAGTCACAAGTTATTGGATACTAGAATTATTCTAATTGGAAACCTTTAAAAATATGTAGATCAGCATCTTATACTTTATAATAGTCATTTACATACAAATTTCATTTTTATAGTACAAAAGGTAAATAACTACAAAGAATAAAAGAAATCATAACCAACTATACTCAATATAGCTAATGCTGTTGGTCTGTTCTCTATTTTTTTATTTTAGAAGAAAACTGTAAGTGTCCCTGCATAGGTGCACCTGACATTTAGAAGCTGGAGAGCTGGAGACTGCATGTAGTTGCACATATCTGAGCTTCTAGAGAACAAACATGGAACGGGATCCAGATCAAGCTGGACAAAAGCAGTCATTCATTGCTGGTGTTCCACTGATGGCAAAGAACAAACTTCCCAAGTTTTCAAAACCAGTGCTCACTGTCAGTGTTTCCATCAACTGAACTTGCTTTCTAGGGCTGGTGTGTCTTTGGCAGTGACAATTCCGTGTTTGTTTCGGTATCACGTGCATCAGCACTCATGGAAAAGCTGAAGTGTTTCAGGAAACATCCCAGAGGCAGCGGAGGGCTGGTTGTCTAGTCAGAAGTTGAGGCCTGTCTGTGGCTGTGAATAAACATTTCCAGGCCTAGGAAGTCAGAATTTCCCTAATAACTCCAGGATTGCAAGTAAAAGTCAGCTTGGGTCCCTATGTCCCATGATTCAAAAACTGGCTCAGTGTTCGTGATGTAGAGTTTGCTCTCCAGTTTGAATTTGGTTATTGTGAGGCTGAGAACTCTGATACAAAAGTAGATTCCATCTGTTGGTTCAGATGGTGGCTGAGCGTTGGTCCAGCATTCATGCCAGAGCAGACTTGGATTATCCAGTGTCTGACCATGCAGATTTCTTGCCAGGATAATGTCTTATTTGACAACTTCCGGTTGTGGCTGGAGATATCCATTTTCCTTTCCTTGCTGATCCCTGAGCTCTGCAGGGACTTCAAACCCCTTCAGAAAATGTGTGACTGTAAGGAAGCTCCACTGTCATCAGGACAGTCTGTGTAAAGTCATGGGAAAGTCTTGCCATGATGCTTGAAGTTTTTCTCAAGTCTCATGCAGCTCCACATGAGTTTGTGGTATTTGTGCTTTATTTTAGCATGCATTTTCACATAGGGTAGTGGTATAAGAGAAAAGGGATGTCTGGTCTTGGAAGGCATCCTGCAATGAGACAATAGTAGAATTTCTCAAGTTTTCAAATGTTTTCTTATGGTTGGATTTCCTCTGCTATCCTGCAGGCAGTGATTCTTCCCCAGGCACACACCCAGTTGAGCTGCACACGGCACACAGCACACGGCACATAGGGCAGTGCTCCCCATGGGCTGCAGCAGCCTCTCTGCCTCCCTCTACCCCCTGACAGAATACATCTTCACCTTCATGTTCTCTATAAACACTTAATAGAGAAGATACTTAATTAGAGGAAATTATTTTATAAGTTAAAGGTCTCATTTCTTTCAAGTCCTGTTACTGTTTACTCATAAGTAACAGTTCACAAGGAATAGAGAAAACAGATAAATATGTTAAACAACCATGGGAAAGCAATCCAGAATGTGGGAAGCTACTGATCAAACAACTCGATTTTCTCAACAAATCCTATATAATAAAAGGCTAATATGCAAATTATCCCCTCAACCAGGAATTTGACCAGGGGATGGGGCTGGCCAGCCAACCTTCTGTATCCCCTCCCCCAGACCTAATGGCCCGGATCAGGGCAGGCTGGCCGGATCCCACCTGTGCATGAATTTGTGCACTAGGCTTCTAGTAAATTATAAGGGGGAAAAAAGAAAAGCAAAAGTCAATTAAAATGGACTTTAGAGAATATTAACCAAATGTAATTTATGGACCTTTCTTATTTGTACCCTAATTTAAATGTGAAAATTATAAGCAATTAATAAGATATTTAGAAAAATTTGAATATTGTCTAGATATCTGATTATATTAAAGAACTATTATTAATTTTATATGTAAAAAAGTTCAATTTTGCCCTAGCTGTTTGGCTCAGTGGATATAGTGTTGGTCTGTGGACTGAAAGGTCCCAGGTTTGATTTCAGTTGGGGGCACATGCTCAGGTTGCAAGCTCAGTCCCCAGTGGGGGGTGTCCAGGACGCAGCCAATTAAAGAGTTCAATTTTTCCAAGGCAGTATAGACTATATTGTTTTAGACTAGGAAAAAAGCAAAACACATGAATGAACATGTGTGTTATATACTGAATTGTATCCCCACAAATTCACATGTTGAAACTAATAAAAAGACTATTATAGAGACAAGGCCTTCAGGGAGGTAAACTTAAATGAGATCTATGATGGTGCCCTAATATGATAGGACTGGTACCTAAAAAGGGAGAGACACCAGAGCTGTTTCTGCCAATGAGTGCATACATGGTAAGGCCATATGGAGATGTAGGGAGACGGTGGCCATCTATAAGCCAGGAAGAGAGGACCCACCATAAACTGATTTTATTTTGGCATTCTGACTTTGAACATTGAGACAATAAATTTTCCTTTAGAACAGTGAGAAAATAAATTTCTGTTGTTTAAGTGGCCAGCCTGTGATATATCATCATAACAGTATGAGCAGACTTATGTACCATGTCATCCTTTTCAATAAGTCACCATCTCCCATGTGCTATTTCTCGTCCTCATGCCTCAGTTACTATACATATAAGGAAATATTTGACATTGAAACTGGGACTCAAAAGACTGTTGGACATTGAAATTGGGACTCAAAAAACTGTTGGCCCAGAAAGAAACTTACTGCAGACTGATTCATTTGCCTCTCAGTATGGCCATTGTTGCATGTCTCATATTTTGTTCTAATATGTTTATTTCTAGTTTGCAGATGCAAGATTTTTTAAAGAAAAGAAAGGAGGGAATTGTCGGAAACCAATCCTGTCTCACTAACAGAATGATGTGGACAGGAAGTCCAGGAGGCTGGTAAACAACCTTAATAGCTCTGAAAGGTCAGAGCTAAAAACATTGTTAACTGAAACACCTCTGTTTGTTTTTTGTGTATTTCTGTTATTGGAATTTCCTGCCTAAAGGCTATGGGCAGATCTCATAGCCTTAATAAAAGGGATAGCCAGGCCAGAGCATCTCTAGTGGAAGGATAGCAGTCATTCCACTAGAGATGGGGCTACGGCCTGGCCCCCAGTTCCCAAATTCATACTTTTCTAAGTCACTCTTCATTTGTGTGCAGCCTTCTCCAAAACCCGAACCCTGAACCAGGGACCCTGAATCACATGGGATGTGAAAAGGATTCCCTCAAGGGCATGTACCTGGGTTTCAGGTTCACCTACTTCTGCTGGTTTGGCAGGCAACCACTTGATGTATCTCTTTCACATGCATATTTCTCTTTCGGTCTTTCCTCCTTCCTCCCTCCTTTCTACTCTCTTTCTCTAGAAGCAACGGAAAAAATACCCTCAATGAGTATTAACAAATCAAAGAAATTATCCAAACAATAAAAGAAGCTCTGCTAGAGAGATTATACAACAAAGATCTTTTCAGACTAACACTGGAGAAGCAATCCAGCTCTTCCACATGACACATGTCCCCCTGACAGCCACAACCTCCACACCATAAACTCACTCTACAAATGTGCTGGTGGGTCCGACAGCACATGACCATGGTAGCATCCTCATGATGCCATGTTAAGAAATTCATCAGTTTCCTTTTCTTTGAAACACTGAAACACAAAAACACAACCTGCAGGCCCTGCCTTAGACACAGAATTGTGGAGTAATTGAGCTACAAATGCCAAGGTGACCTGCATCATTTCAGGGCCTGATGAAAAAATAAAGTGCTAACAATGAGCCTTATTGGGGATCTTAAAAAAAAAAAACAACACAAAAAACAATCAACCAACCAAACAAACCCCAAACTGCATTTCATAAATTCTAATAATTCCTAAGAAAAAGAGAGAAGACAAGATTTTAACCAAATGTAGTCTCATATGGAAACTCCCAGTGTCAAAGCCATGCTTTTCAAATTCCTCCAAACCAAGAGGCCCGGTAGAGTCATGTGATCCTCAGAAAATCTCTTATTGGCTGGTTGGTGTCAGAACTCAGCCCAACAAGCACAATGTGGCTGCTCACCAATCTGTTGGTGCTGATCTCAGACCCGTTCCCTGCCTGCCCTGTTCTCTGCTCTGCATCACATGGAGCCACCCTGGCTTCTGTGTTCTGGAAACACCTCTTTTTCCTCTTCAGCCTGAGGTGGGTAATGACTCTGAATTGCTTCATTGTCCCTGTTTGCCTGTTGGGGTGTCCCAGCAGGACTACATTAACTAAACTCTATTGTCCCACATGGCACAAGTTGTGTTTTCCTGCTGGGTCCTGCCTGACACAGAGCCTTCCACAGTGACCTGGACCCAACCAGAGCCTCTCTCCTGAGGAGCTGGACTTGAGCCTCAGGATTAGCTGTGCAGTAGGATCGGGGGCAGAGAAAAGCAGGGCATTGGAGGAGGGAGCCGCTGCTGCCCATGGACAGAGCAGTTTTCTCCCCTGAGAAATAACTGTTCTCTGTGGCATCTAATTTTGCAATTTCCACTTTGTTCTGCAAGATAGTCTGGTCCCCCTTCCTTCTTTATGTTCTTATGACATACTTGAGTGTACCTCTCTTCCCTGTAAGGTGAAAGACCCTCACCAAATCTGAAAGTTCTCTCTCTAAAGATGCAAATCCTGCAACTGTATTATGACTTAGATGTCTCCAAGCTATAACTGAGGAAGGAGACTTCAAACTTTCAAAAAATGTTTTCTCTCTGTTCCAGTTTCAGGTAACACCATGAAATAGACCAGCTATAGCTTCTGGCTAGAATCAGGGATGGTGCAGTATAGGAGTTTAGCCTGGTCTATCTCTATCCAGTATTTCACTTTTAATCAATTTCTGTCTTTAAAATATATGTATGTGTGTATATATATATATATATATATATATATATAATTGATTTTTCACAGAGAGGAAGGGAAAGGGATAGAGAGCTGGAAACATTGAAGAGAGGGAAACATCGATCAGCTGCCTCTTGCACATACTCGGGATGTGCCCCTGACTGGAGTCAAACCTGGGACCCTTCAATCCATAGGCCAACACTCTGTCTACTGAGCCAAACTAGCCAGGGCTCAACTTGTGTCTTTATGTTAAAGAGGATTTCCTGCAGGTAACATACAGTCACAGTTAACAAGCAATCTCTCTCTTTAAATTGGAGTGTCTAGATAATTTAAGTGTAATTTGATTATTTATATGGTAGGCTTTAAATCTACCATATTGCTATTTGTTTTCTACTTCACTCATGTGTTCTGTCCTCCTTTTCCTTTTTTAAAATCTGACTTATTTTAGATTAGTTATTATTCTGGCTCCATTTTATCTCCTTTGGTAGATTCTTAGTTATGACTCTGGTTTTCTTATTGTATGGTGTGTGTGTGTGTGTGTGTGTGTGTGTGTGTGTGTGTGTGTGTGTGGTTGCTTTAGAGTTTATAGTATAGATTTTATCATAGTATAACCTTAAGTAACATATCACTCCCAAGAAGTATAAAAACACTAGAGGTCTGTGCATGAAATTTGTGCAGGGCAGGGGGTGGAGGGGTCCCTCAACCCAGCCTGCACTCTCTTCAATCTGGAATCCCTCTGGGGATGTCCCACTGCTGGTTTAGGGATCAGGCCTAAACCAGCAGTTGGACATCCCTCTTGCAATCTGGAACCACTGGCTCATAACCGCTCACTTGCCTGCCTGTCTGATTGCCCTTAACCACCTCTGCTTTGGCCCCCACACACAGGACCCAGGCTTCCCTCCTCCAGCCAGCTGCAGGCAACCAGGACCCGGGCTTCTCTCCCTCTGGCTAGTAGCAGGCACCCAGGACCTGGGGGTGGGATACCTCAGCCAGCCTACCCCCTCTCATAGTTAGGAGCCCTTAGGGGATATCCCAGTGATAGTTTAGGGTAGGCTTTCTCCCCTCGGGGGGAACGGGCCTAAGCTGTAGTCTGGCCTCCCTCTGCAGGAGGTGACCAGGCTGATTAGGGGAAGGTGTGCCCCCATCACCCCAGCTACTGCTGCTGCCATAGCCAGCCTCTGTGGCAGCAGCCTTCCCTCGGCCCTTGCAGCCACTGCTATGGCTGCCTACCCTCAGCCCTTGCAGCCACTGCAGTTTTGTCCTGAAGGACAAACGTCCCATCTAATTAGCAAATTACCCTTTTATTAGTATATATTACAAAGGATACTTCAATTTCCCTCCTCCTGCCTTTGTGCTAGTGCTGTTGTATGTTTTACTTCTACAAATGTTATATACCCCATGATATATTATCTTTGATTTAAAGTCATCCATCTTTAAAAATATATATTTTTAAAGGAGGAAAAATATTTTATATTTTACCCAGTTATTTATCACTCAGTGCTTTATTCTTCATTCTATAGATCCATATTTCCACCTGGTATTGTTTTCCTTTGCAAGTCTCCATTACTGTTTCTAATAGAGCAGGTCTGCCAATGATGAATTCTTTCAGCTTTTATATATATTGAAAGTCTTAATTTTGCTTTTGTTTTCAGAAGACATATTCTCTGGGCATAGAATTCTAGTTTGACAGGTATTTTTTCCCCTTTCCGTACTTCAAAGAAAATGTTCTCCTACCTTTTGTCTTACATTATTTCCAAAGAAAAATCTACTGACATTCTTCTCTTTGGCCCTCTATACATAATGTCTTTCTTTCTCCAGCTGATTTTAAGGTTTTCTCTTTACCAGTGGTTTTAAGCAATTTGATTCTGAAATGCCTTATAGTTTTGTTTATGTTTGTTGTGTGTGTGTGTGTATGTGTGTGTGTGTGTGTGTCTGTGTGTGTGTGTCTTTTGGCCTTGTTGTGTGTCTTGGATCTGTGGGTTTACAGGTTTCATTAAATTTGAAAAATTTATTATCTCTTTAAATATTTTTTCTGCTTTTTTTTTGTTTGATCTCCAACTACAGGTAATATCAGGTCTCTTGAAATTGTTATTGTCTTTTTTAATTTTTTCCTTGCTGTCTTTCATTTTAGAAAATTTGGTTGTATTCAAAGTTTTTTACTACACAATGTCTAATGTGCTTTTACATAATAATATTTCATCTTAGATATATTTGTCATCTCTAGAAATTCAGTTTTGGGTCTTTTTTATATCTTCCATATCTCTTCTTAACATGACCATGTGTTCTTCAACATACAGAATATAGTAATAACTATTTTTAGTTCCTTCTGTACTGATTATATCTTTGTTTCTGGGTCAGTTTTAAGTCCTGATATTGCTATTCATTGTGATTCATAAGTTCTGTTTTGCATGTCTGGTAATTTTTTATGGGATGCCTAAAATTGTGGTTTACCTTTTTATGTGTGCCAGATATTTTTGTATTCCTTTATATATTTTTTGAGCTTTGTTCTAGAACTTAGTTATTTAGAAAGAATCTGATACTTCCGAGGCTTGATTTTAAGCTTGGTAGGTGGCACCAGATTAGTTTTTCATCTTGGGATAACAACTTTCTGAGTACTCTGCTTGATGCCCCATTTGCTATGAGGTTTTTCCACTGGCTCATAGACAAAACTTAATTTAAGATATGAAACAGAGAACTGCCTGGGTTAGTGTGGTTCAGCTGGTTGGATTGTCATCCCATACATAGAAAGGTTGTGGGTTTGATTCCCAGTCAGAGGACATATCTAGTTTTTGGGTTCAGGTTCAATCCCTGGTTGGGGCATGTACAAGAGGCAACCAATTGATGTTTCTCTCTCACATTGATGTTTGTTTGTTTTTTTCTCTCTCTCCCTCTCCCTTCCTCTAAAATCAATTTAAAAAACCAATAAAATAAAATAAATAAAATATGAAACAGAGTACAGAATTAAGATCTAGGAAGTACAATGACTGATGAAAAAGTGTCTGAAATTTAGCCTAAATTAGATTATTGAATCCTTACCAGATGGAATTACTGCCTCTCTTTATGGAGAAACTGATCTTCAAAGAGGTCCAGTGGCTTACCTTAAGTCAAAATCAGTGAGTGTGGAGCTGGGAGCTGAAATCCCCTGGCTAATGCTGAAGCCAGGCCCTTCCTACAACCCTGCAGGGCCTCCCATTCAAACAGTTAGTTTAAAGGGTAGGAATCATGGCCTCTTCTGGGCTCAGGTCATACTTAGTTAGGTCAAGATTTCTGTCCCATGGACAGACTAGACGATTTTCCACCAAATGGGATGAGGGAAGCTATACCTGGAAATATCCATTACTTGATAACTATGTCCACTATTAGTCTGAAAACAAAGGAGATGGTGTATATTTCACCATGGGGTTTATTGAGATCATGAATGGGAAAACTATGATTAAGGTTGATTAGGAAGAGAAACACAGTCATTAGCTTTACTACTGAAATTTTAGGGGGATATAGACAGGTTTAGGGAATTTTTAGAATTGGGGTCCATGGAAAAACATATAGGGCTATAGATGGGTAGAAGGTACATTTCCATAACACAAGGAAGCCAGTTGCAGTTACATTTCCATAAGACAAGGGAGCAGCAACAGGTATATTTCCATAGGACAAGGGAACTGGAAGTAGCAAAAAAAAAAAAAAAAAAAAGGTCTATATTTATAAAATAAAGCAAAAGGAAGAAAGCCCAGAAAGAATAGGAGGAAAATGAGGTGGAGGGCTTCAGGAGTCACTATAGTAACCAATTCGAAAGGGAATATTGACCACTTAGAGGGGATATCAAGACACAGGAACTACACACAGCCTTTATAAAGTCAGTGGGACTCTTTCCCCCTCCCCATGTGGGAGTCTGTGCTGGAGAATCTTCCTTCCCCACGTGTGAGTCTGTAATTATCCATATATATAAAAAGCCAGTGACCAGAATGCCATAATGACCAGAATGACCTGTCGCTATGACAGCCGGCACTCACTGGAGCAAGTGAACTGGCCAGATCAGGGATGGATCTGGCTGGCGAACCTCTCGCAGCCCCAGCCCCGTCAGCCCCACCCCCAATTGGCCTGAAGCCCCTCCCCCAGCTATTCCTGCCCCCAATTGCCCCCCCCCAATAGGGGGCAGGGCCAACCAACCAACCTCCTATAGACCCTCTGCCTGATTAGCACCACCTCCAATGGGCCCCCCTACTCTTATAGGCCTGTAGCCCTTCCCCCCAGATGGCTCCACCCCTGATCAGCCTCCTCGACACCAATTGGCAGGGCCAGCCAGCCCACCACCCATAGCCTTTCCCCACTGCCATCCCCCCCAGTTGGCACCCCCACACCAATCAGGAGCGGGGCCCACTGGCCAATTGCCTACAGCCCCTCCCCCTCGCCAGCCAGGCCCTTATTGTCCGGATCAGACAGGCCAGCTAACCTCCTGCCATTTCCTCCTCCCAATAGGCTTGGCCCCAATCCGCCCCGATTGGGGCCAGGCTGGCCAGACCCCACCCATGCATGAATTTGTGCACTGGGCCTCTAATTCTTCAATAAATTTCCACCTTTGCTATACCACCTTCTGTCCATGAATTCATTCTTCAACTCTGGCAGACAAAGAACCTGGGTTCCAGTCCAAAAATTCCATTTCACTACTATTGATACCAGGCCAGAAAGGCTTTCAACTTAGGGCAACGCATTAACCAATTTAAATAAAGGCTTGCAAATGCAGAGACGCCTCCGCCCCCGCCTCCCCTGCCAGCCACCTCTAACCCGGGGCTGCCAGATTAGGGAGGCTCTCTGCGAGGCAGGAGGGGTGCCCATGAATGGCCGTCTCTCTATTGACAATGAGCCTGCTCATTCTTATTATCCTGTCTTTTAGGCCCTTTATAAAAGGGAAAGCCATTTATCATCCATCCCAATACTTCAGAATCAAGTGGCAGTGACATTGATATGGGAGGATAAGAGGGCTCATTCAAGGTGAAACGGATGATACCTTGGGGTTTATCACGCAGCACAGGGGAGGAAGGAAGGGGACACAGGGAAGATGGAGCCATGCCCCCCACAAAGGGACAAGGCTGAGGGTGCCAGTAGCCTTTCCTTCCCAGAACACCAAAGAAGCCATTGTTACCAGCTATTTTGGCCTTGACAGGAGACACCTGATCCCAGTTTAGAAGTTTATTTCCACGGCAGAACTGAAGCAGTCTGTCCTGACACAGGGGAGCCTGGAGAGCATGGCTCTGCCAGTCTGTGCTTGGGATCCGGCTCTGCCAGTCTCTTGACACACACAGGGTGACCCCCGCTGGGTGGCCTCCATGGGAGACAGCTTCCCCGGGGTCCTCAGAAGTTCACTGCGCGGTTCCCAATGCCACGGCCCACTTCTCTCTCCCTCTGCCTCGTTCATTGAGTCACTTGTCCAGCACGGAGGTCCCCTCACTGAAACGACTGACGGGCAGATGCCAGGGAGGAGATGCTTGCTCTCGGTTCTCTGGAAGGTGGGCAATTGGACAGGGCTCTTTGGAAAGAGGTGGATCCTTGCGGCTGCCTTACCTGGAGTCAGGGCTCCAAGCAGATCCTGATCTGTGTTTTCTTTCCTGCTCCCTGGGGTAGGATGTTTGGTTGCAAGTTGGTGAGGAAAGATAGGCAAGGTGAGGTTTGTATTTCAGGACCCAGTGGCACAGAGCCACACGGGACAGGAGCGAGTGGGCACGGAGCCCGGCAGGAATTTTAGTGCCTTTGTCTTTGTGGGTCTGATCTCTCGCTGCCCTGGGGGAGGTGCCACACTCACTAGGAACCAGTGCTGTCTAATGCCTGGAGCTCAGGGTGTCTGCGGTGAATTGGTGTAACACATGATACTCTCCAGAGTTAATTTTCTAGAAGAGCTTTCTGGATAATGAAATTCCCAGAGACCCGGGAGCTTAAAAAATAACAGGATTAAAAAAGGGGGAGGGGGGGAAGGAACAATGTTGATGTTAAGCTAACATCCTGGGAAGAAGGCGGCTCCATAAGATGATCTGTGCTTTACAGTGGCTCCAGCCGAGCCCTGCCAAGCAAGCAGGCGGCCCCCAGGCAGCCCCCAGGCAGCCCCAGCCAAAGCTGTCACCAGTCCTTTCCTTCAGTGACACTGAAGGGTGCAATGAATAATCCCCCCACTTTGGGCTTTAGTGCCTTTAAGTTTCAAGAGGGTAAACAAATAGGGAGAAAAGGGAGAGGCCAAGGTTTTAAAAGTTATGAACTTCAAAGGAGGAATAAGTACGACCACAGGAAAAATGGTCAGAAATGTGATACCCTTTCCGTGAGAGCCCGGGAGACCCCAGCCTGCCAAACCACGGTATCCCAGGAGGCATTGCTGGGACTGAAGCTTCCAGAATCCTTTGAATGACTCATTTATTTTCCTGGGGCTGAAGTTGATGGGATAATTGTCAGGGGAGGCTGTGGATCTGACGGATGCTGGAGCCAGTGGCTTTCACTGTCAGCCAGGAATTACCCTCAGTAATTACCCAGCGCAGTGTGCCATCCAGAGCCGCGTGTGAGTGTCTGAATGAGTGTGTGTGTGTGTGTGTGTGCGTGTGTGTGTGCGCGCGCGCGCGCGCGTGCTGTAGGTGGGGAGTAAAAGGAAGGATGGCCCTTCTCTGCTTTTAAATCCAGGTCAATATTTTTCTCTGCTTAGTGCTTATACCACAGAGTCATCAGAGAGACATGAAGGCATCAAAGTTTTCTGTGAGCTCAACCCTGCGCTAAGAATGAATTTCCATTCCCCCTGTAACTAGAGCTTCCCCAGGCCTCACCAGTCTAACAGGATTAGATTAAGGGTAATAGTCTAAATATCACAGCCTTTCCCCTCAGCTGCATGGCCTGGAGACTCCAGCTCTATTCAATTTTTCACTCATGTGTACATGTCAGTAATGATATCTGGATGGTGGACAAATGTTGGCAATGCAGGTCCGACCCTCTCTGGTTTGGTCCTGGGTAACCTGCAGCGATGCACAGCTGCTGACTGGTAGCATGGCAAGGTGTCGTCAGCATCTTCCATCTCTGGGCTGTTTCTCCTCTTCGGGACTCAGAACTGTTGGTCACTGAAATTGGGACTCAAACATTTCTTGTTCTCATATGTTTATTTCTAGTCTGCAGAGGCAAGATTTTTTAAAGAAAAGAAACAGGGCAAGTGAAAATAGATACAGAGGCAAAAAAGCATGGAACAGACTGTCAAACTACAGCGGGAAGGCAGGGGAAGTTGGGGGTGGGCGGGGGCTGCAAGAGATCAACCCAAGAACTTGTATGCATGCATAAAAGCATAACCAAAGGATACAAGACACTGGGGGGGGGGGCGCAGGGGGAGGGAGGGCAGGTGCTAGTGGGTAGGGGAAGCCCGGGGGGAGGTCAAGGGGAGGGAAAAAAAAAAAAAAGAAAACGTATGTATTACTATTTAAATAACAAAAAAAAAAAATTCTCACTCACTTTTGGATATTCCTCAGGAGTTCTCTGAGCCCCCAAGCAACAGCCCTTTACGCACTTCCCTTCAGGGTTTCCTGGCTGGGGACCAAGAAGCCCCTGAGGGTGGCTGTGCCTCTCCTCACCTCTGAACAGTACCAGTGGTCCCCTCCACCATGCAGATGTGGTGCCAGGCGCCTTGCCTTCTGCCTTCTTCCAGCAGCCAGGTCAGCAGGGCGCCGGTAGGTGCTGTACCTCTGAAGGCCTCCGGTCCCACCCCGCCCCCATTCTGTCACTGTTGCCTCCTTGGCAGCCCTGATCACACTGTCAGGTCATGCATACCTCTGTGAGAACGTCTCCTCCATCTTCTGCCAGGAGCCCCCTCTTTGCATGCAGTGCAGATAAAAACTCAGGAGGCCGACATCCTAGCCCAGTGCTTCTCACCCCTTAGCACTTATGATAGTCACCTAAAGGCTTTGTTAAAACAGAGCTTTGTTAAAACAGAAGGCTTTGTTCAATCAGGCTTTCCTAAGCCTGATTTAGTCCTCTGGAGTGGGACTCAAGATTTTACAGTCTAACGAGTTCTAGGTGATGCAGACGCTGCAGGTCTGGGAACCACTTTTTGAGAGCCCCTGCTCTAATTCAACACTAAGCTGTCCCAGGGCCCCGTCCCAACAATTACCTTGTAGGTGGCTCCTGCCCACCAAGGGGACTGGCATGCCTAGGGGTGTGCGGATCTTAGCAGTATTTAGGAACTCCAGTTTAGGTTCAAGCCCGCACTTCCATTACCACCACATAAAATGGATCCTCCCAAGTTATGCTTTTAAAGCAGACACCATGTGCCTGCCTTCTGGCAATTTAGGATTTGACTTAGGAGCCTCAAATTTGCACATTCCTTCTGTATGAATTGTTGACTGACACCACTCTGAGAGCTGATTTCCCTTAATTGCTAAAGAATGACCCTTGTGTGACCTTCTCCCTCTGCTGACAGAAATCATTATATTTGGGGATAGCAATTTTTTTTTTGTCCTTGGTTAACTGGTGAAGTTACTGATGGATGGGAGTGAGGAGATATATATATATATATATATATATATATATATATATATATACATACCTTGGAGATAGTGAGGATTTGGTTCTAGGCCACCATCATAGAGTATCTCAGTAAAGTGAGTTTAATCTTCTTGATGGTGAAGGGTCTTGCCTTTAAGTTGTAAAAATGCAACATGTATGAAATGCAGTAAACAAGGCACACCTGTAGTCTCGTCATGTATTAAATGGGCTGTGGGCCGGGCCTTCAAGCCTAAACAACATGGAACATTTCTGCTGAGATGTGTTGTGAGGAGACACAAGCTCACCTTCCAGATGGAATTCAACTGGCTGCGAAATGAGAGTTTCCGTAACCCACTACAGGCCTTCTGTCAGAGACGAACGTGCTTTTGCTCTCCTATGTTTAGCATTTGTCACGCTAGGGAGGAAGTCCGAATCATATCTGGCATTTGCTAGGCTGTTGGATTATTGCTCTGATATTGGGCTTCCCATGTCTTTCCCGGGGAATTACGGAGATCAACACTGCGGCGTCTGCTGGACCCAAGCCTAGATGAGGATGGAGAAGCCCTGCCTCTGGAGACAGCGCATCCACACTGCGAGCTTTATTCAACCTTTGTGTTCATTCCAACTTTGGAGTCTGGCTTGAGGTGACGCTGGGCACTAACGGGGCCAGCACAGAGCCCTGGGAAAGGAAGTGTGAAAGCTGAATCTTCCAGGATTGAGGAACTCCAGGATCTCTAAGCGAATCTCATTCAACTCGCCTGCTCTACAGATGAGAAACTGAGGCCCAGGGACTCACAGTAACCACACAGCCTAAGGGTGGCCACCGGGGGTCGGCCTCCTGCGGAGGAGGTGCTAGGTGAAATAAGGTCATGAAATGCCAGGTTAATCATTAAATGGATACCTTTGCGTTACGACATTTAAGCTTTAGTATGAGATATGCATCCTGAATCTCTACGAGGAGTTACAGTAGATAGCCTCTTTTTCCCTCAGAGCATTTTGTAGCAGTAATGCTGCCTGGAATTCCCTTCGGGAAATGCTGTCCTATGTGCCTAGTTCTTACGGCCTCCTGCCTGGACCAGTGCCCCAGAGAACAAATTTGATTGATCCACATGTAAGGTGCACTGGGTTATCTGATAAGGTTATCAGATAAATACAGAATGTCCAGTTAAATTCAATTTCCAGGAAAAAAAATAATTATTTTAGTATAATATGTCTCATGCATTATTTGGGGTATCTATACTAAAACAGTTATTTGCAGTTTATCTGAAATTCAACTTTGACGAGACATCCTATATTTTTATTTAAACATTTAAAAATATATATATTTTTTGTTTTTACAGAGAGGAAGGGAGAGGGATAGAGACTTAGAAACACTGATAAAAGAGAAACATTGATCAGTTGCCTCCTGCACACCCGCTACTGGGGATCAAGCCCACAATCAAGGTAAAAGCCCTTGGCCAGAATTGAACCCGGGACTCTTCAGTCCACAGGCTAATGTGCAATCCACTGAGCCAAACAGGTCAGGACCATCAATCTGGCACCCACCTGGGAAAGCCTTTACTACCACTGCCCTGAGTATTAGCGCAGGAGGAGAGGTAGGCCAGAGCCGTCAGCAACAGGCAGGCAGGCCTGCTTCAGGAAGGCAGCAGCCTTCAGGGGTTCTGCTGAGGAGGGAGCCCACGTGTTCCTTAAACAGGAGTGGCTCCTAGCTACCCCATTTTGGAAATTTGTGGTTGAGTTTTTATTGTGACCACTGAAATCCTGCTGGCACTTGGTGGACAGAAACGTCTGATGTCCTCAATGAATGGGACAGACCACAATTCACTCCATATGCCTTTGTGGTGTTCCATCTGATATGCATATAAGTAAGTATATTCTCACCTTTTTTGTTGTTGTTAATCCTCACCCAAATATATTTTTCCATTGATTTTTGGAGAGAGTGAAGGGAGCAAAGGAGGGGGAAAGAGGGAGAGGAAGAGAGAAACATCAATGTGAGAGATACATCAATTGGTTGCCTCCCCGAAATGCCCTGACCGTGGTTGAGAATCAAACCTTAAATCCAGGTACATACCCTTGCCCAGGAATTGAACCCAGGATCCTTCAATGTGAGGGCCAACACTCTAACCACTGAGCAACACCAGCAATGGCTATTCTCACCTTTATTAAATCCAAGCTTATTTATGTCTAGAGGCCCAGTGTATGAAATTTATGCACTCAGGGCAGTGGTGGGGGCATGGTGGGTCCCTCAACCTGGCCTGTACCCTCTCACAGTCTGGGAGCCCTCAGGGGATGTTCCCTGGGGAGCGGGCCCAAGCTGTCAGTTGGACATCCTTAGCGTTGCTCTGGAGGTAGAAGAGGCTCCCTCTGCCACCGCTGCACTCACCAGCCTTGAACCTGGTTTCTGGCTGAGTGGCAGTCCCCCTGTGGAGTTCACTGATCACAACTGGGTAGCTCCTGCATTGAGAGTCTGCCCCTTGGTGGTCAGCACATATTATAGCAACCAGTCATTCCATCATTCGGTCTATTTACATATTAGCCTTTTATTATATAGAACTAGAGGCCCGGTGCATGAAATTTGTGCACAGCAAAGGGGTTGCCTCAGTTTGGCCTGCACTTTCTCCAATCTGAGACCTCTGGCTCCTAACCACTCACCAGCCTGATCCTCCTAACTACTCTCTCCTGACAGCCTTTTTGCCCTAACTGCTCATTCCTGATGGCCTGGTCCCCCTCACTGCTCCCCACTGCCTGCCTTATTGCCTCTAATCTCATCTGCCTTGGCACTGCCAACATGGCTTTGTTGGGAAGGATGTCTGGAAGGACATCTGGAAGGTCATCAGTCTAATTAGCATATTACCCTTTTATTAGTTCCCAGATAATATGCAGCCCCAGCAACACCATGGTGGGGCTTGGGGCTGCTGGGTGCCGGCCTCCCTGCTGGTATGTGTCTCTGATCCAGCTCCCCACAACCCCAGCACGGCCATGGTGGGGCTTGTAGCTCCTGGGTGCCAGCCTTTCTGTGAGTTTGTGTCTCCCATCTGCCTGGCAGCCCCAGCACCACCTGGCCTCTATGGGCCTTGTCATCTTGGTTGGGCTAATTTGCATACTCATTCCTATTGGCTGGTAGCATAGCGGAGGTACAGTCAATTTGCATGTTTCTCTTTTATTACATAGAACTAGAGGCCCGATGCACCAAATTCATGCTTGGGTAGGGTCCTAGGCCTGACCAGCGATCGGGGCCGATTTGTGGGGCAACCAGTGGGGTGATCGGGGGGGCCCACTGGCACCTGCCTTGATCGGTCTAGTGCTGCCCACTTGCTGGCCCCTCCCCCTGCTGCCATCACCACTGCCTACTCTCCAGCCAGCCCCACCCCCTTTGCCACCACTGGTCGCCTTCCTCTGCATGGTGACCAGTGGGGAAATTGGGGGACCCCCACTGGCACTCGACTTGGCTGGCCTGGGGCCCGTGAGCTGGGGGAGCATCTGCCCCTTGTGGTCAGAACACATCATAGCAACCTGTCATTCCACCAGTTGTTCTGCTGTTTAGTTGATTTGCATATTAGGCTTTTATTATATAGAATGTGTCGGTACAAGCAACTAAAAAGCTTCATTTCTTCTAGAGTGGTCCTGCTTCAGCATTTATGTGTTGAAATATGGTATTTTATTATAATCCACTTTACTTTTATTTATCCTTTTTATTCTAGTTAAAAATAGTTCAACAGGACTTAGTAAATTTATTTTTAAATGCTTGGGTGTATGGGTGAAGGGATAGAAAGGAAGACAGATATGTTAGTTGGCTCCCTCATTTTAGGCCTCATCATGAAGCAATGCTGACAAAGAGATGGAATGGTAGGGAAGGAGGTTGGATTCCAGTTCCCTTCTGGCCATGCCTGTGTATCAAAGGGATATGCACAACTTGGGCTGTGAGCCCAAGATTCCAATCAAGGAATTGAGAATGCTGGGATTCCCTCTGTACATTGTGCCTCCATCTTTGTTTTTACACAGGCCTGGGAAGTACCAGAAGCAAGTAGATTGCCCCTCCTGCATCCCCCACTACTTTTACTGCCTCTGATTCCCACTTCCTCTTAGTTCATAGTTGCTGGGAATTCTTTTCCTTTCACTGTTCTACTCATCAGAGTATACTCCTGCTCTTTATTAGATTTCAGCAAAAGGGTCTCCCTACCACCCCCAGCAAATATGGCAAGTGTTCTCACTAATTACTGCACTTAGACTCACCTCCACCTGGCCATATTCTAAGTCCTCCAGGGCATTGCTGGCTGCTTTTTCATTTTCCTTGTCTTTGGCCCATGGACACCTTGAACAAGGAAGCAACCTCTAACAGCCAAAATCCATCTTGCCTGCTCAATTTCACCGTTGCTTGCCTTTCAGTGGCAGAAGAGTTTAGGGAAAGCACAGACTGGCATGGATGTGAGACAGCTTATATTATTCATTACTAGAGGCCGGGTGCATGAAATTTGTGCATGGGGGGGGGAGGAGAGGGGAAGGGGTCCTCAGCCCAGCCAGCACCCCCTCCAATCCAGGATCCTCGGGGGATGTTTAGGCTCGATCCCTGTGGGCAATCTGTTGGTGCAAAATGTGCAGCTGCTCCTCCTCCAAACATGAAGAGACATTTCAACACACAGAAGACTATTCCTGGGGAAGCAAAGTTCCTATGTGGCCATTCAGTATTTTTCATTGAGGAAAGTAAATAAGGCAAGAACAACAACAAAAGATAAAGATAACCTGCTAACTTTTAACTCCAGCTTTATTTGGTATGGGTACTTATAATAAGACACATGGTTAAGGATATTCTTAAAATTAAATGTCCAAGGGGAAGAGTTGGAAGGAGAGAGAAATGGGGGGGGGGGGGGGTCAGTCCAGCCTGGCCAGGGGTAAGGGACATGGGTGGTTGGCCAGCCTGCCTGCTGGTTGAACTCCTGGTCAAGGGGATAATTTATATATTACCCTTTTATTATATATTAGAGGCCTGGTACATGAAATTCATGCATGGGGGGGAGGGGTGTCCCTTAGCTTAACCTGCACCCTCTCCAATCTGGGATCCCATGAGGGATGTCATTTGGGCCTGATCCCAGTGGCCTAAATGGGCAGTTGGACATCCCTCTCACAATCCAGGACTGCTGGCTCCCAACCACTCACCTGCCTGCCTGCCTGCCTGATTTCCCAAAACCTCTTCTGCCTGCCAGTCTTATCAACCCCTAACTGCCTTCCCCTGCCAGCCATCTTGTGGTGGCCATCTTGTGTTCACATGGGGTCAGCCACCGTGTGTGTTGGTGTGATGGTCAATCTGCATATTAGGCTTTTATTATGTAGGAGGATATACACTGAGGGGCCAGATTATTATGTGCTCATAGATCGCAATACTGGCCACTCTGTATATTTCCTGTGCTTTACTTACTTCCCCAAAGATCAGCAAGAATTGCAACAACTTCCATGGCAGCCAGCTCGTGGAGGTGTGACACACCCTGCCCTCCTTGTGGGCCCTGTTTTAGAGGGAGCCTCTGAGAGGAAGGGCCTGTTTTCTTCCTCCCTGGCCCTTAAAGTGCCCCTGCCACCCTTGCACCTTTTCTGTCTTGGCTAGTTAATTCCCACAGAACGTGTAGAAAAAGACCTCAAGCAAGGAGACAGTCTGAGGTTTACAGTGCTTTCAAAGATGAACTAATAATAGTGTGGAAAGCTCTCCTCTGGTCGGTTAAAAATAACAAGTGTAAAAACAGGCACCCTTATTTTCATGTGTTCTCTGTGCTAAGTGCCATATGTCTTATAATCATTTTCATCTTCACACCTCATACCTCACCTGTAAAGCAGGCATAGATCAATCCTGTTTAACAGATGAGGAGGCTGAGACTGAAGGAAGCAGAGCAATTTGTCCAACATCACATATTCCGCAAGTGGCAAAGTGTTTCCGTCCAGGCAAAAGCCGCCACCTTGAGAAGTGGTCTCGTTAGGGAAAGCCTTGACTCACTGGGAAGTGCAGAACATCTGTAGCCTGTGCTGCACAATCATGTCACTGTTCCCTTTTAGAATTCCTTTTTTTGGGGCTAACCTTCTACCAGGACCATGCACTGTCTCTTTAAAATTATCATCCACTGCATATCCCAGGGTGCAGTCACATACCTGGGACTTAATCATTGTTGATTGACGCTTTTTATGTTGTGAACAGTGATTCTCTTCATTCATTCAATAAACACTCACTGAAGCCCACTTTTGTGTTGACAGTGTGCTAGTTTCTACAAGGACTAGTGAAATGAAAATGCTACTCATCCTGTCTTCAAAGAAATCTAGAGAGGGGAAAGAGTCATTGATATAAGGGAGAGGAATCCCTCTCACATTTTGCCTGTTCTCCTTTCTTGTTCCACCTTACAAACGGAGATAATGCTAATCTGATTGGTCTGGTTCTTGAACATTGTTTTGGGGCAGCATTTACTATTGGGCAGGTATGATGGTTAATTTTATGTGTTAACTTGACTGGGCCACAGAGGGCCCAGATAATTGGTCCAACATTGTCCTGGGTGTGTCTGTGAGGGTGTTTCTGGATGAATTAACATTTGAATTGGTAGTCTGAATGAAGCAGATTGCCCTCCCCAGTGAGGCCAGATCTAATCTGCTGATGGCCTGATTAGAACAAAAAGGTTGACCATCCACCAAGTAAGGGAGAATTCTTCCTTCTTGATGACTTTCAAAAATGGGACATCAGCCTTTTCTGGCCATTGAACTTGAATAGAGATATCAGCTCTTTTTAGGTCTCGAACTTGCTGGCCTTCTGACTAGAATTACCATATCAGCTCTACAGTTCTATTGGGATTCCAGCTTGCCACCTCACCCTGCAGATCTTGGGACTTGCCAGCCTTTGTAATTGTGTGAGCCAGTTTCTTATAATACTACTTGTGACCCAGTGCATGAAATTTGTGCACATTAAAAGAGAATTAGAGGAAATATTTTAATATTGCTATTTTCCCTTTATAATATGTGTCAGAGACAAAAGAAAATTAGTAAAATGTATATGAAAATCTACCTCCTATCAGAGCCTGGGGCGTGCTGCAGGATCTAGAGTCAAGTCCCCATCCACCACCCAAATGCTCTTTGAAAATGCAGGAGACCCAGACCCTGCCAGCCTCACCTCTATTGGGTGAGACCTAGATCAGATTGGCCCCACCCCCATCAAGCCCCTCAGAGTGGGGGACTACAGCCGGAGGTTGCCTGGCCTGGCACTGGGGCAGGGGTCGTAGCATGAGGTTTCCTGGCACCAAGGTGGAGGGTGTGGCCTTTGGTCCCCCATCAAGCCCTGCCAGGTAAAGGGTGTGGCCTGAAGTCACCCGTCAAGCCCTATAGGGCAGTGGGTGCAGCCTGAGGTCTTTCGCCTCAGCCAGGTGCTACGCAGCCTCAGGTCCCTAGTGTTCGGTTGTGATGTTATGGCATCCTAACTAATTTGCACATCCCTCTATTTTACACACACACACATACACACACACACACACACACACACACATATATATGTGTGTATATATATATATATATATATATATATATATGTATATATATATAATTTCTCTGGAGAACTCTGGCCAATACAGCAAAATTCCTGTGGTTTAAGAAATTAGCTCTTCTCTTACATTGCAAGTGTTACCATTGGTAAGCTGAAATCAGGCCCCTTTAGTTACCTGGGCATTTTTTGTGGTGGTGGTTGCTCTTATCTCTTTATATGCTAAGCTACCTGATCTTTTGTTTTAGCTCCCATACCATATGAAAAACTAGAAAATGGATTCCAAGATTTAGACTCTGCCACAAGTCAGAGTCTAAGCTATGGGTTCTAATTCAGGTTTATAAAAGCTCTGAATTAGGGGATAGTGTTCATTGTTCCAGCCATAAATTGGTACTTGTTTTTTACTTGCTCTTTTCCCTGGTGTGTAAATTTCATTTGGAAGCTTGGTAGAGAGGAGTTGTGATAGTCAGGGATTTTTAGGTCTCTGCTTTAATAATATTCCCCTTCCCCACTCCCACCCCCCCCCCAAAAAAAAACAAACAAAGGCTACCAAAACTTGACATAACCCACTGGCTACATCACAGATGCAGAACAAAGTGTTATCACTGAAGCAAAGCAATCAACTATGGAACCCCAGGAAAAGCATACTTTTGACTTCATGGTGAAATAGGAATTTTTAGGGGGTTAAAGAATTTTTACAATTAAGGGGTGCCATGGAAGAAACACAGAGCTATGAATGTTACATTTCCATAAGACAAGGAAGTTGGGAGAGGCAGCAGTTATAGTTCCTTAAGATAAGGGAACTGGGAGTAGCCAAAGGTCTACAGTATATTTACAAAATAAAGAAGGAGGACCTCATATGTCCCATGTGAGGTTTGACCTTTGAACTAAGGAGTTGTTATAGTGACCAAATCAAAGGGGGAATAACAATCAATCAGAGGGGATATCAAGGCACCAGGATCTGCAGCCTTTATAAACCATGGAGAAAGGAACTCGGTGGGACTCTTTCTCCCTCGGTGGGAGTCTGTATTTGTTCTTCAACAAATCTCCACTTTTGCTATACCATCTTCTGTCCATGGATTCATTTTTCTACTCCGATGGACAAAGAACCCGGAGAAGCCATTCTGCCCAGGAAAACACCACGTGACCCTGACAATGGCATTGTGGAATACATGTGCTTTTGGGTCTCTTTTCCAACACTGGTCCAAGAAATGGCTTGGAATATAAAGAACATTGAGAGATAAGCAATGCCTGTGATAGGGCCGGGTTAGACTTCGACATCACCCTTTGGAAAAAGGCTGATATGCAACCTGGGTAAGCACGGCCAGCAACTCTGGCTGTATCTGCAGCAGGAAAACAATGCTCATTATCTATGTAGACACCGATCCACACACATTTATTAATGCCCTTTATTAGTCATAATCCTTAAAGCCTACTAAATTCAAATAACTTCCTAGGTACCTATTAGAGAATGTGATAAACCACCTACAAAGTTTTGTACACCATAACAAGTTTAGACATAGTCTTTAAAAAAAAAAAATCAGAGTCACAACCAGTAACAATCTACATTTATATTCTAAACACTGGTCCCCACTGTTTATTCTTATGACTATTTTTGCTTGTGATGTGATCCTATCCATTTAAAATGGACATCACTCTCCCCTTACTGTGGGTTTTGAGTATGTAATCCATTTACTTCTCCCCTCTTCAGGGGTAAATGGCAGAGGCACTCACACAGATGCTCCTGAGCAGAATCACCTTCAGCAGGTGGGAGATAAACAAGAACTGCTTTTCATCTTCCAGCCATTGATTTTCTGAAAGGCACACCACACAGCTGCTTTGAAGTCCAGGAGAGAGCTACAAGGGAGCGGGGAGATAAAACTGAAGGAAAGAGTGGATTTGAAATCAAGTTAATCCCTGTCATCTAAGTGTAGATGGCTATTGGCAAAGCTGAAACTGCCAAAAGAGAATTTAGATGATTGTTAAAAGAGGGTGTTCTTTTTAATGATCTCATTAAAAAATATCTTTATTGTTGAAAATATTACATATCGCCCTCTGGCTATCTCCCCCCCTCCCCCATTGCTCTGCCTCTCCCCCAAGCCTTCACCACCCACTGTCTGTGTCCTTGGGTTAGGCATGTATGCATGTGAGTTCATTGGTTGATCTCTTCTCCCTGTCCACCGGGACTCCCCTGCCTTCCCTCTGATGTTTGACTGGGTTAGGGGAAGGGTGGTAAGTAAAACAATGAGAAATTTTAAAAGATCTTGAATAAAATGTTCAAGTTAGCAGAAATGGTTGCTTTTAGTTAAACAGTAGCCAACGTATAGTATACATGAAGTCTTCCCTTCTGTTTATGTTGCATAATAGAATCATATATATGGATTGTAAAAGTAATTATTTTCTGTCAATTTATTTTTTTTCTTTTTTTGTGTGTGATTAACAGGTCTTTTATTGGTAGTAAACTTGAGCAAACAATCAGAATAATACATATGGAGTTTCAGTACACACAATAAAAGTTAGAGAAATCCAAAACCTGTATAAAACAAAACACGGGGAGGGGGGGACCGTACATCTTAAGGTACAGCGGGGAAGGTCCTCTCCGTCCTCCTCACAGCTCGCACTCTGCACCCCACAGAACTGCACCGCGCCCCCCACATGAGAAATACAGACTTCAGAACCAAGTGTGTGTGAGAGGGTTAAACACGCCTCCTAAGAACCCTGCAATGACACGGGGGTGGCCCTTCCACTGGCAGAAGCTGGCTTCGGGAGGAAGGGGGCGGGGGGAGGAAATTAACTATTATTCTGTAACCATCTTAATAATCTCTTATTTCCCAAACACTGCTTTCGTGACAGAAGTGTCTCACACTTGCACAGAATTAATGACTGCATTATACATGGAAGCCGTGGTCGGCTGGTTACACAAGAAGACTGCAAACAAACAGTGGTACTTGGCTGACGTCGAGGAGGACGTAAGACTGAAACATCACCAAAAGTACATAAAAACTCATCAGAGAAACACCCCGGTACATTAAAAAACAGAATCAGGAGAGGAAAAAATACAATGGCTAAAAAGTGGTTTGGGGGCAGAGCCGCTGTTGCCGGCAGCTGGCTGCAAATGGCCATTTGGGTGGAGAGCTGGTTGGGACGCCCCTTCTCGGCTTGAAACCCAGGCTTCGGTTCCACCCAGAGGCTCTGAGGTCACTAGGAAAAGGCGGCGCGCCCCTTGCCCCTCCCGTTGGCTATGGCACCACCTGGAGTGACACGCCTCTGTGTCAATTTCTTTTAAAAAAAACAACATGATAGAATAAAGAAAAAAATTGACTTGATAGTTTTCCAGAACAGTTATGACTTCTATAAAAATTGTAAACATATTACTTGAGTAATACTTTTGCTTTTTTAAAATGCTTTCTCATAAGCTTCAATCTAAGCCTGGGAGATATGCTGGATAAATGCTCTTATCTCCACTTTACAATGAGGAAGTAGAACCTTGGAGAGCCCACTTGAATTGCACAGGGACCAGGAAAGAGTAACAGTAGTGAGGCCAGAAGAATTTAGGTCCTCTGATTCCTGGCCTCTTCTTCCTGCAGACTCTCTCTAATTCATGCACTGGGGGGGAGGGGGTGTCCCTCAGCAGGCCTCTGGCAGTGGGTGACCCCTGGAGGCTGTCCCCCTGCCGTGAGCCCAGCTTCTGGCTGAGGGCGCCCACCAGGGGGCAGGTCCTGAGTTGAGCGTCTCTCCCCTGGTGCTCAGTGCACATCATATTCAGAGAGAGGAAAACTCTCTTCTCTGTCCTCTTTCTTTTCTAAAATATATTTTTATTGATTTCAGAGAGAAAGGGAGAGGGACAGAGAGATAGAAACATAAATGATGAGAGAGAATCATTGATTGGTTACCTCCTGCATGCCCCACACTGGGGATCCAGCCCGAAACCCAGGCATGTGCCCTTGACCTGAATCGAACTTGGGACTCTTCAATCCGCAGGCCAATGGGTTCTCGCTCCTCTTTCTGAAAAGTGTATTGTATTGTTTTTCTCAAGGGGGCCTTTTGACAATTTACTCTTTTTTTTTTTACTGTTATTTTTATTGCAAGTGATAATAAAATCAAGGTCACAACCAGTAACACTTGGGGCTACTGAAATCCTCCCTCCAGGTACACAGAAGTAAGTCAAGGCTGGAATTCCACTCTATCCTATCTAATTAAAGAGTAATATGCAAATTGATCATCACTCCAACACATAAGGTAGCTGCCCCCAAGTGGTCAAAGATCCTGCCCCCATGTGGATACCCCCTCTGAGGGCTGTGCCTTTGCCCGAGGAGCCACCACAGAATGGCCAACAGGGGAGGGAAGTTGGGAAGGACCAGGCCTGCAAGGGAGGGAAGTTGAGGGCAATCAAGCTTGCAGCGGAGGGCCATTAGGGATGACCAGGCCAGAAGATGAGGGAAGTTAGGGCAACTGGGCCTGCAGGGAAGGACAGTTGGGGTGGGGGAGGCATGGGCATGCAGGGGAGGGCAGTTGGGGGGGACCCAGGCCTGTAGGGGAGGGCAGTTGAGGGTGACCAGGCCTTTAAGGGAACAGTTAGACATCACTTAGGCTGGTAGGGGAGTGGTTAAGGGGTGATCAGGCTAGCAGGCAGAAGTGGTTAGGAACAATCAGGGAGGCAGGCAGGCGAGCAGTTGGGAGCCAGCAGTCCTGGATTGTGAGAGGGATGTCCGACTGCCCTACTGGGATTTAACCTAAAAGGGCAGTCGGACATCCCTCGAGGGGTTCCAGATTTAAGAGGCTGCAGGCTGCACTGAGGGACACATACCTCTGTGCATGAATTTCATGCACCAGGCCTCTAGTTTTTCTATATCTCTCTGTTGACTGAGAATAGATGGGGTAAGGCTGGGCTGATGAAAGAAGAGAAGCAACAGAGTAATGGTAAGAGTGCAGTCAGGAGACCTGGATTTTGGTCCTAGGTCTGTCCTACTCACTGCTGGCTTGGTGCATTCCTCTATCCTCTCTGAGTCAACAGTGGCTCCCCGGGAAGGAGGAGGTGGGCCCACATGACTCTGGAGCCCTGTCCCCTAAGTCACACTGGCTTCAGAGGATGGTGCATGGACAGCTGTCTTCGGGATGGTATTCAGAGTACTGTTCATCCTCATCTGTTGGGTAAACATCGATCCAGATGGAGCAATCTTTGCTCTCTTTTAGGAACCCTATGTCCCAGCAGCGCACTGGAGACCCATCCCAATTCTTCAAGCATGGATAATTCAGCCAGGCTGCAGCCTCTTGTGCCAGCCGCCACCAGTCGCCTCTCCCTGCCACGTTTCCTGTAGGGTCAGCTGGGTCCAGAATCACAGGCCTGGGTTGCTCAAGCCGTGTCCTCAGATATCGACCCATCACGGGATTTTCAAAGTCGTAATACTTAGTCCAGTAGACGCAAAGCTGCCGGTAGTCCACGACTAATTCCAAGACGGTCCGAAACCCCTCGGCTGTGCTGAAGCAGGTCTCCTTGCACCCACGCTCCCAGGCGTAGACCGTCAGCAGCTCCAGGGCATACTGCGGCGGCAGCGGCTTCCCCAGGCGCTCCTTGCTCAGCTGGTACCAGTGCTTGACCAGGCGGATGAGGCTCTTGAGCTTGGTGGGGCGCTGCCGCAGGAACGCCCGCTGCAGCTCCGTGAAGCAGGGGGCGAACTCGCCCTCCTTCTCCAGGCGCGTGCACTCTCTGATGAGCTTGACGTAGATTTGGGGATCGGGTCTGTAGTCTTTGTGGATGTGCGGCTCAGGACCTTCCGCCCACTGACCCAGGACGTCAAAGGCGGGCAGGACATCGAACTCCACCTTATCGTCCAGCTCGGGGAACCAGACGGCGAAGCTGAGCGCGCGGGGCTTCGCCCTGCGAGGCTCGTGGATCTCAAAGTCCACTCCGGCCTCTCTCTGAAAGGCCTTCAGCTGTCCCCTGATTTCCCTGATGAACTCCCCTTGGCGATCCAACTGCTCCTGGAAACTTCTGAGCTCGCTGAGGAAGACCACGAGGTCAGCGTCAGAGCGGCCTCTGAGGGCCGTGCCTTTGCCCGAGGAGCCGCCCTTCACAACTTTGGACACCCGGACTCGGTGGGGGTCATCTTGGAAACACCTCTCCTTGAGGAAACTGCAGATGTCATGGACAGCTTTTCTGACCCTCCTGCGGAAAGGCCCGTCTGGCTGGAGGTGGTCTTGGATGAACCTGTCCAGATCCGTGGCAGGGGTTCGGCTGAGCTCCATCACCATGCTTGGGTACGAGAACCACCGCTCCATCCTGACGTTCGGGGTTCGGGCAGGGACAGGAGAACCTGGCCGCAGGCAGAGCAGGCTGCAGGAAGTGTTCACCTCTCTTATACTCTGCTGCCTGAGTCTGCAGGGCTTTCAGTTTCGATTACTGGGAAGGGAGGGGCTGTGTCTTTGGTTTTGCTTCTTGGCAGATCCAACAATCCTGGGATCCTGGAACAGCGCCTACTCTCCCAACCTGGTGTCAGCCCTTTCTTCAGACTGTACTCTGAAAATGTTGCTCTTTAACCACTATTAATGCCAAGAGCAAATGTAACTCAAATCTGATTTTTGGTTTCCTTCTTCCTGGTTTTTGTTGTTGCTGCTGACACAATTGTCTCCTATGATCTTTTAAAAAACATTTTTTAGTGACCGTTGACATTCAGTATTATTTTATACTAGAGGCCCAGTGCATGGCATTTGTGCACTGGGGGTGGGGTGGGGGGGGGGAGGTGTCCCTCAGCCCGGTCTCTGGCAGTGGGTGACCCCTAGGGAATGTTCCCCTGCCGAGAGCCCCCACCAGGGGCAGCTCCTGAGTTGAGCATCTCCCCACTGGTGGTCAGTGCCAGGCAGTTTAGTCGCTTTGCATATTAACCTTTTATTATATAGGATTAGTTTCAGGTATACAGCACAGTTAAGCATTTATACAATTTATGAAGCAATCCCCTGGATATTTCAAGGATTCATCTGGCATCCTACATAGTTACTACAATATTATTGCTACTGACCTCAAGGGGTTTGCCACTTAAGTTGTCTATTCAAAAATGAGACCTGGTGATTGCAAGGTAATTTTATTTACTTGCAGCAAGTAAAGGAGATGGATTCCTATCCACAGCTCTGCCTGCTTATGTATGGGTTGATTTCTTCTCTGTAGTTGGCCACATTCTCTCCAGTTGAGCTCCTGTCAGCTCATCTTTTTACTGCTGCATCTGCATCTGTGTTGTATTTTAACATTTAGCAAGAAATAATGTTTGGAGCTGCCCAAGCTAACGACAATTGACTATATTACCTATGCTGTACTTTACATTCCCATGTTTATTTTGTAACGATTGATGCTGGAGGCTAAGTCCAGCAGATCATAATAAATGTGAAAAGTCCTCAGAAGGCTGATGGACACCTTCAGCAGGGCTAAGATCTGCATATTATTACCTGCTGCCAAACAGCTGAGGGCAATTTCCCTGGCCTGAGAACCCTTTATTGTTTACCAAACCTTACCTTTGATATGTATATCTGCTTTGCTAAAGGGAAAAAAATCCTATCTAATAAAAGAGTAACATGCAAATGTGACCGTACCTTGGCTCCTAATTGGCTCTGCTACCAGCCAATCAGGAGCGGGGGGCATGATTGGGGGGCGTGGCCACAGCTTGCCTGGACGCCAGTGAACACTTTACTTCACAAACACTTCGCTTCACGTCTGTGGGGAACACTTCGCTTCACACTGGAGCAGGCGGGGAACAAAGCTCTTCACTCCAGCGCCAGCTAGGAATGCTTTGCTTCACACTGGCAAGGTTGGGGAATGAAGCAGGGACCACGCCTCTGCACAGGGTGTTTTCAAGGGCCTCAAAAGCAAGTGGGAGAGACTCAGTCCTTGAGGCATCCGTGGTGCGGGAGGGCTGGGCCAGGACAACACCATACTTTCAAAGAAAGTTGTTTCCCACTTAAATATCCTCTGATGAGTATCTTTAAAAAAGAAGTAACTATTCAGCCATTGTCACACCTTGAAAAGTTAAGGTAATTCCTTAATATCAGTTAATACCCACTGTACGTTCAAATGTCTTTGTTTCAAAGATGCCTTTTACTGTTGGTTTGCCCCCTCCAGAGGCTACCCAAGGTCTTATTTCAGCCCTGATGTTGGGCTGCTTCCCCCGACCATAAGTTCCCAACACAATTCCAGCCAGAGTTAAAGGAGGCTTCTTCTGTTTTTAAGGCATCGTTATATCCAGTGCCTGCCAGGCCCCTGTGAAAGCACTACTCCTTAGGTCCGGGGTGCTGGGAGCTGAAGCAGAGAGGCTGTGAGGCCCAGCTTACCCAGGATGCTGGCTCCCATCACCCCCTCCCAATTATCCTGGCTCAGCCTTCCCTATGCATACCTGCTCATGGAGAACATGAGGTGGTCGTGGCAGCTGGATGGGAGGCTGGCAGGGGTATGGCCGCAGCACGAGCAAAGGGAAGCCTACACCCTCCCCCTATCCAGAGGGGCTTGACAGGGGACCACAGGCCAAGCCCCCCACCCAGCAGGGCTTGACACGGAAACTCAAGGTGTGCTTCCCACCCTGGTGCTGGGCTAGGGTACCTCAGGCTGCTCCCCCCACCCCAGCTCTAGGCTGGGGGACTTCAGGCCCTGCCTCCCACTTGGTGCGGCTTGACAGGGGACCTCAGGGTGCCCCCCACCCAGTGGGGCTTCGCAGGGGACCTGAGCCTGGGCCCCTGTGCCAGTGAGGATTGACAGGGGACCTGAGGCTGTGCCTCCCTCCCTGTGCTGGGCTGGGGGACTTGAGGCTGTGCTCCTCTGCCTGGTGGGGCTTGACGGGGGACCTCAGGCCATGCCCCCCATCCTGGTGCTGGGCCAGGGGACCTGCGGACACACCCAGCCCTGGGTGGCTTGACAAGAGTGGGACTGGCGGGGTCTGGATCTACCCCAATGCAAGGGGGGTGTGCGGCTGGGTCTGGGCCTCGTGTGATTTTGAGGCACATGTAAGTGAGTGGGGACTTGACTCTGGGCCCCATTGTGCACCCCAGACTCTGACAGGAGGAAGGTTTTCATATGCATTTTACTAATTTTCTTTAGTTTCTGATACTTCTATTATAGAGAAAGAGCAAATAGCAATATTAAATTATTTCCTCTAATTAATACCCTTTTAATGTGCATGAATTTTGTGCACCAGGCCACTAGTATAATGTAAAATGGAATATTACTTGGCCATAAAAAATGAAATGAAATATTACCATTTGCAACAACATGGATAGACCTAGAAGGTATTATGCTAAGTGAAGTAACTCAGAGAAAGAAAAATACCATATGATTTCACTTGCACTATGTGGAATCCAAAGAACAAAATCAACGAACAAACAAAGCATAAACAGCCTTAGAGATGCAAAGAACAAACTAATGGTTGCCAGTTGGAAGAGGGGTTGAGGGCCTGGGTGAAAAAGGTGAAAAAAAGTAAGGAATATAATCAGTCTTCCCCAGTCTTTTCCACTGCAAAGATTCAGGAATCTGGAGAAGAGCAGCACATAAATGGATAAACTAGATAAGAAATATGAATTTGGAAGGCATGGGGTAGCCAGGGGAGGTTTCACTCTAGTGGTGAGCTCTCTGAATGTCTGGACCCACAGGTTTTTATTCACACACTAGTGGCCTGGTGCACGAAATTCATGCACATTAAAAGGGTATTAATTAGAGGAAATAATTTAATATTGCTATTTGCTCTTTCTCTATAATAGAAGTATCAGAAACTAAAGAAAATTAGTAAAATGCATATGAAAACCTTCCTCCTGTCAAAGTCTGGGGCGCACCACGGGGCCCAGAGTCAAGTCCCCACTCACTCACATGTGCCTCAAAATCACGTGAGTGCCAGACCCAGCCACACCCACCCCTCCGCATTGGGGTAGATCCAGACCCGGCCAGTCCCACCCTTGTCAAGCCCTGCAAAGCAGGGGGTGTCCTCGGGTTCCCTGGCCCAGCACCAGGATGGGGGCGTGGCCTGAGGTCCCCCATCAAGTCCCACCAGGTGGGAGACACGACCTGAGATCCCTTGTCAAGCCCCGCTGGGTAAGGAGCATGGCCTGAGATCCCCTGCCCAGCACCGGGAAGGGAGATGCAGCCTCAGGTCCTCCGTCAATCCTCACTGGCACAGGGGCACAGGCTCAGGTCCCCTGTGAAGCCCCACTGGGTGGAGGTTACAGCCTGAGGTCCCCTGTCAAACCCAGCCAGGCAGGCGGGGCACAGCCTCAGGTCCTCTGGCCTGGTGCTGGGGCAGAGGGTATGGTCTGAGGTCCCCTAGCCTGGTGCCAGCATGAGGGTGCTGCTTGAGGTCCCCTGTCAAGCCCTGTCAGGTGTGGGTGCAGCCTGAGGTTCCCTGTCAAGCCCTGCTGGGTAGAGAGAACAGTCTCCTAACCCAGCCCTAGGATGGGAAGCGCACCTTGAGGTCCGCTGTCAAGTCCTGCCGGGTTGGGAGTGTGGTCTGCAGTCCCATCAAGCTGCACCAGGTGGGAGGCACAACCTGAGGTCCCACAGCCTGGAGCTGGGGCGGGAGGAGCAGCCTGAGGTACCATAGCCCAGTACCAGGGCAGGAAGTACACCTTGAGATTCCCTGTCAAGGCCTGCCGGGTGGGGGACATGGCCTGTGCCCCCTCTCAAGGCCTGCTGAGCAGGGGGAGCAGCCGGAGGTCCCCTAGCCCAGCACCAGGACAGGAAGTATATTTTGAGGTCCCCCGTCAAGCCCCACTGGGTGGAAGACATGGCCTCAGGTCCCCTGACCTGGTGCCAGGGCAGGGGTTGAGGCCTGAGGTCCCTGTCAAGCCCCTCTGGATTGGGGGAGGGTATAAGCCCCCCGGTTCCACACACTGCAGCCACGCCCCCCCGCCAGCCTCCGGTCCCACTGCCGTGAGCACCTCATGCTCTCCGTGAGCAGGTGCATAGGGAAGGCTGGGTCAGGATAATTGGGAGGGGGCTATGGGGGGGCCAGCATCCTGGGTGAGCTGGGCCTCACAGCCTCTCTGCTTCAGCTCCCAGCACCCCGGACCTAAGGAGTAGTGCTTTCACAGGGGCCTGGCAGGCACTGGATATGGCGATGCCTTAAAAACAGAAGAAGCCCCCTTTAACTCTGGCTGGAAGTGCGTTGGGAACTTATGGTCAGGGGAAGCAGCCCAACATCAGGGCTGAAATAAGACCTAAGGGAGCCTCCGGAGGGGTGACTTCAGTCCTTCGCCGTGGCCAGGACCCCCGCCGGCCTCCCGTCCAGCCACCGCCCCGCTCTCCTGCTGATTGGTTGGTAGTGTAGCTAAGGTACAGTAATTTGCATGTTTCTCTTTTATTAGATAGGATATAAATATATAAAATAACTTCTTTATCCTCTCATCTATTGATGGGCATTTGGGTTGCTTCCATGTCTTAGGTATTTTAAGTAACTCTGCAATGAGCACAGGGATGCACATATCTTTTTGTTAGTGTTTTGGGTTTTTTGAGATATATACCCAGAAGTGGAATTGCTGGGTCATAAAGTAGTTCTATTTGTAGTTGTTTTAGGATCCTCCATACTGTTTATAGTAGCTGCACCAATCTGCATTCCCACCAAGAGTGCACTTGAGTACCCTTTTCTCTACATCCTCACTAATACTTATTTGTTGTTGAGGTGTGAGGTGATAATATCATTGTGCTTTAATTTTCATTTCTCGGATGATTAGTGACATTGAGCATCTTTCTATATATCTATTGGCCATCTGTATGTCCATTTTGAAGAAGTGTCTATTCAGGTCTTCTGCCCATTTTTAAATTGGATTGTTAATTTTTTTGATGTTGAGTTGTATGAATTCTTTATAAATTTTGGATATTAACCCCTTATTGGATATATCATTGGCAATTATCTTCTTCCATTCAGTAGATTGTCTTTTTAGTTTGTTGATGGTTTCCTTTACTGTTGATGGTTTCTAAAAACATTTTTAGTTTGATTTGCTTATATTTTCTTCTGTTTCCCTTGCCCAGGATATATCAGAAAAAATATTGCTATGAGAAATGTCCAAGATTTTACTATCTATGTTTTCATTTAGGATTTTAATGGCTTCAAGTCTAACATTTAAGTATTTATCCCTTTGAATTTTTTCTTGTGCATGGTATAAGAAGGTAGGTTGGTGTCATTTTTTGCATGTATCTGTCCAATTTTCCCAACATCGTTCATTGAATGCACTGTTTTTACCCATTGCACGTTCTTGCCTCCTTTGTTAAATAATAACCATAAAGGCATGGGCTATTTCTGGGCTCTCTGGTCTGCTCCACTTATCTACATTTCTGATTTTATGCCAGTGCCATCCTGTTTTGATAGTAGTATAGTTTCATTTCAGGTAGTACGATTCCTCCAACTTTGTACTTTTTAAAGGTTGTTGTGACTATTTGGGGTCTTTGATGATTCCATATAAGTTTTTGGATTATTTGTTCTAGCCCTGTGATAAAGACCATTGGTATTTTGATAGGTATTTTATGGAAACTATTGGTTGCTTTGGGTAGTATTTTTACGATGCTAATTCTTTCTATACATAAGTATGGATATGCTTTCATTTATTTATATCTTCTTCAATTTATTTGATGTTTTATAATTTTCCTAAAATAGAAAATACTTGGTTAAATTTGTTCCAAGGAATTTTTTAAATGCAATTTGTAAATAGGATCATTTTCTCAATTTCTCTTTCTGATAATGCATTATTGTTTATAAAAGTGAAACTTGCCCTAGCCAGTTTGGCTCAGTGGATAGAATGCCAGCCTGCAGACTGAAGAGTCCTGGGATCAATTCCACTTAAGGGCAGGTGTCTGGATTGCGAGCTCGAGCCCCAGCAGGGGTGTGCCGGACACAACCAATGATTCTCTCTCATCATTGATGTTTCTCTCTCTCTCTTCCTTTCCCTTCCTCTCTGAAATCAATAAAAATATACTTTAAAAAAATGGAACTTATTTCCGATTATTTACTTTGTATCCTGCTCCTCTGTTGGACAGTTTACTCTGACTATGATAAAATTGGGATTTTGAATCATATTTTCTTATTCTCGAGGGAAAATTCTGGCATCGGAGATTGGGACCCCCTGCTCTGAAGGCAGCCACAGTGGAGGCCCAGCTTCCTAAATGGAAGCAGGATTTACCATGATTCTGGGGGGCTTAAGTGTATTTAGTGTTAGGAAATGAAAGATCCTTGAGAAAACTCAACCCTTATCAAACATGAACACTAAACAATTACCAGCCAACCTGAAACCTCAGTCCACAGTTCTTCCTCATTCCAACCTTCCAAGACCTGGGAAAACAAAACTGCACATGCCATTGGAGGGATAGGCCTCGTGGAGGAGGTAGGTTTCTCCTGCCACGGAGACAGCTGAATCACTCCTGTGCTCTCAGGGAGGAACAAAAACGTGGCCTGGGGCCAAGACTTATCAGGAAAAAGGTCTGTATTCGAAATCACAGCATTTGGAGTTGTCAGTGGGAACCTTTTACAATTTACTGTTTTCATTTGGTTATTTTTATACAATTAATTTGCACCAGATCATTAATTTAGCATTTTGACCATATCCTAAAAATAGTCCTTTTGTTCTAGCTGATAAGTAATAAAATACACACCCAGTAATACACTCATATGAAATTTCAATCAGGCTTTACAATAAATGCCTAGCAGCTTTTTAGAAGGCTCAGTTAGTGTCCCAGGCAGGACAAGCTAATTAAAAGGGCTAAATAATCACAATAAATAATTTCCTCATTAATTCATTCTTCTCAATTTAATATTAGTTTGGCTTACATAATGAACTTTAACATGAATTTTGATATTACTGCACTTAATCAAAAGGGGCAGTTTTAAATTCATTTCAGAATGTCATACAATTATTTATAGGTCACCTGATGTAGTTATGTACTGTCATTTTATGGGGTAATTTCTGTATAAATAGGTAACATCTTGTTTTATGTAAGTTATATAAGTCACCACTGAAATTGTAAATAGTTGTTACATTGCTGCATGGAATTCATGCTAAAAATGACATTTTCAGAATCTATTTTGAAATGAGTTAAGATGTAAATTATTTATTAAAATCATGTCCTAATTATTTTATTCACTTACACATACACAGTTTTAAAATGTGATTTAAAGTGAACATATTTTAAAAAATGTGCTCAAATGCCCAAACAACACTTTTCATGTCCAATAGGTTTTATAAAGTACTGGTTAACCAGCAGCCAGATAAATATATTTAGACATAATTATTTCTGAAATCTGAAGTAGTACTTCTCTATTACCTGAGATGCTGTTAGACTTGATCTGGCGAGGATTCATACTAATTAATTTAATGTAAAAAAGGAAGGGGTATTTAAAAATGACCTTGTTATCAGGAAAACACTCATCTTTGACTTTTAGTTTCCAAAGGGTGGCATAAATCAAAATGACTATTTGACATTAAAAATAAGGCATGTTGATATTTTAAAAATCTTGTTACAAACAAAACATAGATACACCACAATTTGGTGGGACAATACAGCCACTGAGTTGAAGTAGCCCCCAAGAAGGGTTAAAAGGTTTCTAACACGGATCAGTCTCTGTCAGACTAATTTGGGAAAGTAAATAGCTGAAACTAATCTCCTAGCTCTGAATCAATATTTTGTGGTAACTTTAATTTATTTTTTGCTATAGGCAAGCAAATGGACAAATCCCTGGAAATAACTCTGCCTGTTCACACCAGTTGCTCAGGGTAGGCCTTCATCCCAAGGCAAATCTCAGCAAGGCCTCTGCAGAGCTGTCATGCGAGGGCAGGAGGGGGACAGACATGCAGTGTTTTATCCTGTCACCTTGTGTTGCCATATGTAATGAAGAATAATGTGTGAGTGTAGAGATTGCGTTTACTCCTCACTACCAATTAAATAACACCATGACTCTCACCCAGCCAGCATGGCTCAGTATTTGAGCATCGACCTCTGAACCAGCAGGTCACAGTTTTATCCCCAGTCAGGGCACAGGCCCAGGTTGTGGGCTGGATCTCCAGGGTGGGGCGTGCAGGAGGCAGCTGATCAATGATTCTCTCTCATCATTGGTGTTTCTATCTCTCTCTCTCCCTCTCTTTTCCTCTCCAAAATCAATAAAAATATATTTAAACAAACAAATGACAACTCTCCTTGATTGCACACCACTATGCAAATTACCATGTCATTTTCATTTGGCCTCAATCCAGTAGTTTTATCCTCACATGCCTTTTTTTATAAATATTTTTAAAAAATTTTTTCAGTATAACTTATATTTAATAGTAGTATATATGTTTTCCTTTTCCCCCCATTATCCTCCCCCCAGCCTCCCCTACCCCCCAGCACATGTCCCCACGTGTCCTACACCCCCACCCCAGTGTCTTTCATTCATTGGTTAAGCTCATATGCATGCATCCAAGTCCTTCCGTTGATCTCACCCAGCACCCGCCCCCCACCCTCCCCAACCTTCCCCCTGTAGCTTGACAGCCTGTTCAATGTCTCCCTGCCTCTATATCAATCACTCTCCCCTGTTTCTTTTCTTCAAAAATATCTTGCCTCTACATACTAGAAATAAATGTATAAGAACAAAAAATGTTTGAGTCTCAGTTTCAATGTCCAACTATTCTGAGTCCCAGTTTCAATGTCAATAATTCTTTATGTGTACATGTCAGCAATGGTATTCAGATGGTGGACACATCGTAGCAATGCAAGTTCCATCATCTCTGGTTTGGTCCTGGGCCTTCTGCAGCCATGCACAGCTGCTGACTGCTAGCATGGCAAGGTGTCGTCAGTGTCCCCCATCTCTGGACCGTCCTCGTGACTGGAACAGACCCGTCAGTTCCGCACTGTCACAGGAACCCACATGGTCTTGGAGTTGTTCTCTGAAAACACACAAACACATTCTCGACCAAAAGTTAACAAAGGGATCCTCTCTGCAAATTAGACTTGGGATTCTTTTTATTTTTGCCTAAATTATTTTCCTTTGGCTTATTTCGACACTATGTGTGTTTTTTCATGGGTGTCCTGCAGTTGGTTTTACAAATGGAAGTTACTTTTCTGGAGTAAGAATTTTCTAGATGTATTTTACTTACAGGATATTTTTCCTTACATGGTATTACCCCACTATCCCCCCCCCCCTTTTTTGGGGGGGGTTAATGTGGGCTTTTGGAAATTTTATATTGCAGTCTTGGTAATTTTAAATTTTAATTTTTGCACACAAATATGACTGCTTTAGGTTCTTTGGATGTTAGGCAATTTTACAGTGAGATGAACTACTAATAGATACTTTAGTTAATGTTTTAGGAACCACTTCCTCACATGCCTTTTTGTTCCCTAATGACTGACCCTATATAGAGTCCAGGGGGATGAATGCAGGCCACATGGGATGACTAATGATCTTAAAGGTAATCTTAGAAAAGGTACGTTATCTGAAAAGAATTATCAGGATAGTTTATCTCAAAGAATAAAAATAAAATTTTAAGTTAATAAATGACCTAAATGATCTCCATTTCTTCTATGATTAATAGACTAGAAACTCCCACTCTCTGCTGGTCCCCCTCTGCTTTCCACACTAGGACACTGATACCAGCCCTTTCCCGATTCTTTGAGCCTGGTCCCTGGCTAAGATATAGAAGACAAAGATTAAAGGTCAAATTTGGCCTTGCATCTCTCTCTTTCTTAAAAAAATATTTATTTTATGGGAAGATATGGTAGGGCTAGTGAGTATCATCTGCTAGGAACTGATACTAAGTGGCACTTCTACATCACAGAGTCAACAATGTGTTCAATCAACATTTTCAGTGCTTCCTTTTTGTATCACATATATCATAGAACATAGGGCCTGACCTAAGGTTGACCTGTAATAAGTATGTAATGAGTTGAAATCCGTGTCCTCTTCCTCCTTTATCTGTGGTAAGCAGAGAAATGGATTAGGAATCAGGAAACAGAATTGTAACTGTGGATCTTTTATTAGTACATGGTTTTTGCAAAATTATTTCACTGTTCTTATCGTTTGAAAGTACAATGTTTGGATTTGATGAACTTTAAAATTCTTTTTACATTCATGATTTGTAATCTATAGATAATATAATAACCATAGAATGGTTAAAATAAGTGGTTTTGTGGTAAATATTATGGACTGGCTTTCAAAATAGAGAGATAAATAAATGGGTACAGTCAGCTCTTCCAGCCACTAGGAGCCAGTTCCAGCACAACATATGCCTTAAAATACTAAATTATTCTACCTCAAAGGACCGAAAAATATGCTAATATAGTTGCTTGTCACATAAAGTGTAAACTTGGATCTTGGCAAATTCAGGATTCTATAGTTATATTGTGATATTTATAGCTTAATGTCTCCTCTTAGATTGGCATTCTGTAATATCCTTTTTCGTTCCTTTCACAGGACCCCTTTTTAGTTTACATTATCTGCAGCATGTCAATAACACTGTTCTGTTCTAATGTTCACTGTGCCCAATAAACAGTGTGTAGATGGGTACCAAGGCACTGTATTGCCATCCTTCCTGGATATTATTTATTAATTCTCTGGGAAGTGGAGGTTAAAACACTGCCCTGTCTTGGCTTAAGACTAATCTGGGAACTATAACAATTAAATTTAAAGCATCAGATCAGATTTCTAAATATTGCTTCCTGCCACACTAAAAGATTCAACTTTTGAAAATATTACAGTCCTTGTATATATCTTTAACTTAAAAAAATAGTTCATGTCCTATTCTTAAAAACTGTAATAATGGAATTGCAAGTTAAAACATTACTACCTGAGATAATTCACATATTAATTTTTTATTAACCCTAGAAACTTATTTTTGTTTCCCATTATTAACAAGAAAATTACTCAGGAAATATATAAACACATGTCACTTTTAAAAAGGATAGCTAACTTTTTTTTTTTAAATCAGACTATAAGGCTTCATCAACTTTTAAAAAAAATTAAGTTCTTGCCCTGATTGGTTTGGCTCAGTGGATAGAGCATCAGTCTGTAGTCTCAAGGGTCCCAGGTTCGATTCCAGTCAAGGGCATGTACCTTGGTTGCGAGCACATCCCCAGAAGGGGGTGTGCAGGAGGCAGCTGATCAATGTTTCTCTCTCATAGATGTTTCTAACTCTCTATTCCTCTTCCTTCCTCTCTGTAAAAAATCAATAAAATATATTTAAAAAATAAAATATTTTAAGTGTTTTATTGTTTAATGTATTACATAAGTCTCCTTTTTTCCCCATTGACCTCTCCCCAGCCACCCCTAACCACCAGCACATGCCCTCACTGCCCCTCTCCCGCATCTGTGTCCATTGGTTTTGCTCATATGCATGCATATAAGTCCTTTGTTTGATTTCTTACCCCTTGACCTCCTGCCTTCCCTCATAGGTTGGACAGTCTATTTGATGCTTCTATGACTCTGATTCTGTTTTTGTTCATAGGTTTATGTTGTTCATTATATTCCACAAAGGAGTGAGATCATGTGATAATTTATCCTTCTCTGACTGGCTTATTTCACTTAGGATAACGCTCATCCATGTTGTTTCAAATGGTAATAATTCCTTCTTTTTTAGAGCAGTGTAGTATCCCATTGTGTAGATGTACCATGGTTTTTTAATCCACTCATCTGCTGATGGGCACTTAGGCTGTTTCCAAATCTTAGCTATTGTAAATTGTGTTGCTTTGAACTTAGGGGTACATATATCCTTTCTGATTGGTGTTTCTGTTTTCTTGGGATATAGTCCTAGAAGTGGAATTACTGGGTCAAATGGATATTCCATTTCTAATTTTTTGAGGGAACTACATACTGTTCTCCACAGTGGCTGTATCAGTCTGCATTCCTACCAGAAGTGCACTAGGATTCCTTATGTTTAAGTTCTTTATCCATTTTGAGCTTATTTTTGTATATGGTGTAAGTTGGTGGTCTAGTTTCATTTTTTTTTTGCATGTATCTGTCCAATTTTCCCAACACTATTTATTGAAGAGGCTGTCTTCACTCCATTGTATGTTCTTGCCTCTTTTGTAAAATATTAACTGAGCACAATGGCTTGGGTCGATTTCTGGGTTCTCTGTTCTATTTTCCATTGGTCTATGTGTCTGTTCTTGTGCCAGTACCAGTCAGTTTTGAGAATAGTGGCTTTGTAATATAGCTTGATATCTGGTATTGTGATCCCTCCAACTTTGTTCTTCTTTCTCAAGATTGGGTACTAACTTTTTAATAGCATACTTATAATGTGTATCATCTATAATAATAAAAGTATAATATGCAAATTGATTGAACAGCCAAACAGTGGGGAGATGGATCAATCTGGGAGCTCCATGATCGCCCCAAAGAGACAGCACTGTAATGGGTGCGAAGGGCCTACCTTTGTGGGGGTGATTCATTGCAGAGCTCCTGGACTGTGAAAGGTCACAGGCCAGTCTGAGGGGATCCCCCGCTGAGTGCATGAATTTCATGCACCAGGCCTCTAGTTTATAATAATAAATGAGATAAAACTGGATTGCAAAAACTAAAGGTTGTGTGAGAACAACTGCATATGTTAAATTTCTAGTGTCTGACAGTTAAGGTTTGTAACATTTCCCTATTGTTCTTCCATATAATATCTAAGTTGGCAGTTGTGAAGGGTCTCTGTTTGAATACACAACCAAAAATATATCTCAGATATAATCATTTGCTTCCACTCTCTGGCTTACTGAATGTTTATTCATGTAAAACTGCATGATTTGGTTAGCAGCAGGCATCTGTAAAGCCAGCATGTATACCACCGAGAGCACTATGACTCTGATAGAAGGAAATACCACCCACCCTACAGCTGCCATCTCCCCATAGAATAAATTTGTCTGAGACCACTGAGTACAGTCCATTAGAGAGGATGTGCCATATTGTTTTTTGTAACTATTGGGAGGAGTAAAGAAAGTAGTCAAACAAGATCTGGCACCATATATGCTTTTCAAACATTTGCTATAACTCATTGTGCTCATTTTTAAATAGTCAGATGAACACATGCCCTAAAGCCTGTTCCAATTTAGGGACTTATCTCAGCCTTTCCATTGAATACCTTCATCTGCCTAAATCAGATTTGAATTCTTTCACTCAAAATACCAGACCAGGACAACCTCCCCTTGCAGCTTCCCGATTTGGTGGGAAGTTATTTCTAATCATTTCACAGAACGGAGTTCTTTGAGACTGTCACATTTTGTTCTTAATACCAACTCAAGGCTCAAGGCAGTGTCTTTCAGCCCCCTGTGCATGTTAAAACCTCAGTTCTCAAGGTCTTATATTAATATCTGATATCCTATGGGTTGACAGTATGTCAGTTCCTCTTTTGAACTGATATCAAGTAATTTCTGATATTTTTCAACTTTGGTAATATTTTTAATATTATTTTTTAATCTAGCATTTCTGTGTTTTGGAAAAGGGATGCAATAGTTTAGCCTACTCTGTTGTTGGAAGTTATCTGTTCCAACTTCTAGAATTATAATATTTTAGAGCTGGGTGGTACATTAGAGATTCTTTCTTCACTCAGTGAATTGAATTTTAATTTATTTTTCTACATCAGGTATCAGGTGAGTTTGACACTTGAAAAAAAATTACCTGGGTTGTTTTAATATTTTTCTATTCATATGAGATCCTAAAATCACAAAGCTAAAGATTCCATTCAATTAAATTTTATATTTATCAAGCATTTCCAGTGCAATGGTGAAAAAAACAAGAGTTGTACATTATGGTCTCTGACCTTAAAGCTCATATTTTAATATCAGGCCCAAAGGGGAACAGATAATTGCAAAATAATGTAATAAGTCTATTAATACAAGGATAAATGAAATACTTTGACAAATTTGAGGCACTTAGGGTAGCTTGGGAAAGTTAGAGTCTAGAGAAGATGCTACTGATGAAGAATTATGAAGAGAGAGACAGTGTGTGTGTCTGTGGGGCTAGTAGAAGTCTTAAGGGCATTCTAGGAAGAAGAAACTGCTGATGCCAGAAAAAAACAACAAAAAACAGTGCTGACAGTGATAGTGTAGAAGTAAATAATATAATTACAAGTACCTCTATAAATTGTGTTTATACAGTTTAACTCAACAACTAATTGTTGAGGTCGGTCAATATTTTTGAAACCATCTGTTATCGAATACCATGCTCTGTATGTGCACCTGGCAGTGACTTTGTTATTTCTTATTTTACTGTTGAGAATATTAAATGTTATTTATACTTTGAATGTCTAGTAACCTTCCATTTTTTCAGCATGTATTAAGTTTTAAGAAAGATCAACTGCAAAGTTGTGATGGTTGGCTACTATTATCTTCTCACACAGTTTTCCTCCAGCACTGGGTCTTTATTCTCTCCCACTACCTACCACCCATGTAATCCAAATTCCCGTCCCTCCATCCTTCTCGGGTTTCCCAGTGATGCTAAGTTAGGACTCAGACCCTCTTTCCAAATGACCCCAGTGCTGCATTGTCACTGGAAGTCACAGAAGTCATCAAAGATTGAAGGAAAAGAGAGGATTTAATACTTCTTTAACCAGGGAAGATGACAGTTCAAAAATGATGTTAGAGAAACTGTGGCAAAATCTTGTTTACTCACGTATTCTTACCATTTTTCTTTGTGTATAATGTAGGGTATCTCAGAATAATATAATTATTAGTTCTGTCAGTGTCTTATATATACTAGTAGATACCAAAACATATTTGGTGAATTACTATAATTTAATTGAGAAAAACAAATAAAATGAAATGGCCCATGGGACAACTTGATACCCACATGTAAGAATAAAATTGGAAATCAATCGTACTTTATATACAAAAATTAAATCAAATACTTTGGAAAGGGTTAAGGGGAAATAACTGCTAATAGGTATAGGTTTTCTTTATTGGGGTGATAGAAATGTCCTGAATTTTGTGAATGCACAATTTTGTGAACATACTAAGAAACATTGAACTGTACATTTTAAAAAGTGAATTTTATGGTATGTAAATTATATCAATAAAAAATAGACACAGAAACTCAATACAAACAGCAACAATAAAACCATGACCAGAAAGTTGAAGTAAGGCTCTTATTAAAATGTTCTACGTAGGTAGTTCTAACACTAAAAAGGAACATGAGTTAAAGATGAAAGAACATGATTTAGTTAGACTATATTCCTAGTTGGTCATATATCCAAGTTATGGCCAATGGTATGTAAGCAGAATATGTGCAACTTCTGGTTTTTGTCTCTAGAGAAGAGGCACATTCTCCCTTCTCTTTCATATTTTCTTCCTTTCTTCTTTCTCCCCTCCCAATTTCTTTCCTTCCTTTCTTCCCCACCCCGCCTCCTTCCTTTCTTCCTTCTGAATTGCGGATGTGATGGTGAGAGCCGAGCAGCCATCTTGATCCATGAGATGGAAACAGTGTGTCGGGGGCGGTACAACAATGAGAAAAGACACCTGAGTCCTTAGTGATTATGAAAAAAAATACTGTCCCTAGACTGACTATTTGGGGTTTCTCTGCTACAGAAATTGAACAAATATTCTACCTAATTTGGACAGTTTCATTCTTTCATGTTTTTTGTAAGTAGACTATTAGTACTTTCTACAATGAGCTAAATTCTTCTTCCTCTAAACACACACACACACACACACACACACACACACACACACACACACACACACACACACACACACACCCCTACCTCTTATTTGGGCCAAAAATGAGTTACCAAATGTAGTATTTACTTATAAGGAATGCATTATGAATAGCTTTTCACTTTCCATTACCATGTAACGATGATTTCAGCTCACATTCAATCTATATTTCTAAATGCCTTTGTTGGGGGCTGTCTGTTCAGTGCAATGGAAGACAGTTTTTTTAGTGCAAGTAAGATTTCTTGATAATGCCAAATCTGCCTCGTCAGCTGAATTCCTCTGGCTTATTGTCGCAATGTGCTAAAAATACATGATCAGATTTCACTGTTAAGAAAATTCTTTCAACAACACATGTACAGTCAAGTTTGTTGCTAGGTAGTTGAACATCTGGGTCATGAGATTTAAAAAAAAGTGACAACACTATGAAAATGTAACACTCCAGAAGCCTAGTTCTTGTCTTGGAGCAGCAAGGCTGTGAGGAGCTGTGCTGCTGGGAGCTGATGCCCCTCCGTCCTTTTGACAGTCATCCTCTTGGTTCTTCATATCTGCGGAGAGGGGACGGTGAGGAGGCCTGTTGGCTTGATCTTATTAATGCCACCATCTAGAATACAGATTCTTGGATACTTCATCTTCACAAGATGTGCTGCAAACTGGAAAAAAAAAGGCCAGTTTTATAGAGGGTATACAAAATTTGTATTTGCCTAATCCCATTTTTTTCTCAAACTGTGAAAAACAAAACTAAAAATACTATTGCTTTCACTGTGGTAACGTTAATTTGGTTTTAAATAGAAATTAAATTATCACATGTTGACATACAACTTCTTTATGCTATGAAATAAATGTGTCTCTTTAGTTCTCTTATAAACTTGTTTGGATAGGCAATAAATATTCATGTAAACAATTCAAACAGCATAAAAGGACATACAGTGAGAGGTAAATTTCTACCTCTGTTCTCAATATCCCTTTCCAGAGGTGATTAATATTCCTATTTTCATGTATGTTTCCAATGATAGTCAAAAAATTCTCAAATCTATACTGAACATTTTTTAATCCTCACCCAAGGATATGTTTTTATTGATTTTTAGAAAGAGAGGAAGAGTAGGGGAGGAGAGAGAGAGAGAGATCGACGTTGATTGTTTGCATCTAATACACAATCCAACCAGGTATCGAACCCACAACCTAGATATGCAATGACCGAGAATCGAACCTGCAACCTTTTGGTATATGGGACAACGTTTTAACTAACTGAGCCACCTGGCCAGGGCTATATTAAACAATTTTTTATTTTATTGTCAACTTGTTAGTTATGGAAATCCCATGCACAATATCCCAGACAGGACCTATAAACTGGTTGTGACATGTTTTTGGACAACTGCAATAAACAGTTTGAGACCATAAGCTTGAATGAATTTGAAGGACAGATTCAAGAAGTCTTCTAGATGTCTAGCAAAAATAGGACTTTAAAGTTATGAAGACATCCACATGTCTCCCCAATCTGGTCCGTGTCCACCTATCTAGGATCACTGGAACATTATCAACTTAAAAAAGAAAATACTGCCATTTTTGACAATAGAGGTGAACCTGGAGGGCATGATGCTAAGTGAGATAAGCCAGATTTGTAAAGATAAATACTGCATGATTTCACTAATATATGGAACCCAAATAGTCCAACTCACAGAAGCAGAGTAGAACCGTGGTTGCCAGGAGGAAGAAAATAGGAGGAGGAGATGGCAGATGTTGGTGAAAGGGTACAAAGTTTCAGTTATGCAAGATGAAATTGTTCTGGAGATCTAAGATATAGCATTGTGACTGCAGTTGTTACAAACAGCAAGTATAATAATATTGTATTGTATTGAAGAAGGAAAGAAAACAGTAACTGTGAGGTGAGGAACATGTTAATTAGCTCGACTGTGGTGATCACTTCATAATGTAGACATATATCTAAACAAAGTTGTACACCTTCAATATATACAACTCCTGTGTGACAATTATACCTCATTAACACTGAAAAGAGTACTGCCAGCATAAGGCATGACACCATTTCCACAGTAATAAAACAGTGGCTGCCTTACTTCCTAATTTCACTCACAGAAGTTAAACCAGCAGCAGAGCTAAAGCAGAAGGTGAACACAGGTGAGTAATAATCTTGCATCCTCCTACAGGCACTTATGACAAGGAGTACAACAGGTAATTCCAGGAAGTTATATACTGAAAACTGGTTAAATTTGATAAGAAAATAATTGGGAATTTAAAAAACAGTATTATGTGGTCCAGGTTTTCTAAATATGTTTATTTTAAGGACAACTATTCTAATAGTGCCTGGGATAATAAGAATCCATGCTATGGTGTATCTATAGTCTTCTATTCTTGGAAGCATTCTTTGAGATTAGGAAATTTGATAGTGTTAAGATAACTTAATTTTTTAAATAGTTTGTGTTATATAAGGGAATATATGACTAATTATAGTGCATTAATTCAACTGTTTTCTGTTGCCTACGTTTTCTGTCTCCATTTCATCTCTTCCCATTCTCTCTCTTTAATTTTTTATTAGGAAAAATATAAAAAAATATATGAACCAGACAATCAGATGCTAGCCCTGCATGTGCTATAAATATTGTAATTTTATTAAAATAAAAAGTTGACATTGAAACTGGGACTCAGAACGGTTGGACATTGAAACTGAGACTTTTTTGTTGTTGTTGTTCTTATATGTTTATCTCTAGTATACAGATGCAAGATTTTTTAAAGAAAAGAAATGGGGGGAAAGAATGGCTACAGAGGCAAAGAAGCATTGAACAGACTATCAAACTACAGTGGGAAGGCAGGAGAGAGTGGGGGGCAGAGACTGTAAGAAATCGACCTCAGGACTTGTGTGCATGCACAACCAATGGATAAAAGACATGGGAGGGGGTAAGGTGAGGGCATGTCCTGGGGGAGGGGGGAGGGGAGGCCGGGGGAAGGTCAATGGGGGAATAAAAGGAAACATATGTACTACTATTTGAATACTTTAACAATAAAAAATATATTAAAAATAATAAAATAAAAAGTTGAATTGCAAATTCAAAAAGAACCAGACAAGAATAGTAACTAACAAACAACCAGTTCCAATAATTATAACTCAAAGCCAATTAATTTCCTTTATCACTCTCATTACTACTCTCAACCACATTTATCGTTTTTATGTAAACCCCATAAGTCATTTAGTCCATAAATGTGTCTATGAAATAAAGACCTTTAAAATATATCCATATTACCTAGAAAACCTTAACAATAACCACTTGATATAATGAAATATTCAGTAAGTGTTCACATTTCCAATCACTTCACAAATATCACCTATTCATCTACGTATCATCCATTCATTTAATTACATTTACAACCTGTTTATTTGCATCAGGATCCAAACAAGTTCCATACACTGTGATTAATCGATGTCTTTAAGTCTCTTAACCTATAGCTTTGTGCACTCTATCTCTTTTCATTTCTTTGCAGGAAGTCTATTCCCTCTCACATCCATTCTAATCAGACTTTTGTCTCTAATCACTCCCCCAAAATACACATATAAAGCTCAACAATACCCTCTACTATGTCACATTGCCAAATCTATTTTTAAAAAATATATATTTTATTGATTTTTTACAGAGCAGAAAGGAGAGGGATAGAAAGTCAGAAACATCTATGAGAGAGAGACATCGATCAGCTGCCTCTTGCACGCCCCCTACTGGGGATGTGCCCGCAGCCAAGGTACATGCCCTTGCCGGAATCGAACCCGGGACCCTTCAGTCCGCAGTCCGACGCTCTATCCACTGAGCCAAAACGGTCTCGGCCCAAATCTATTTTTTAGAAGTGAATTTGAATCTGACTTGACCCATCAGCATCATCTGACACATTTGATCATACACCTCCTTTTCAAAACCCCCTTTTCACTAGCCTTCAGTACACCACTCTCTCCTACTTCTCCTGCCTCTCTAGCTGGTCTTTCCAGTCTCCCCTGGTGGGTTTTCCTTATTTTCTTGACTTCTACCACATGCCTGTCTTCTGACTTTTTCTTTTTTGTCTCTACCTTCACCCCCTAAGTGATTTAATCTAGTCCCATGGGCTTTAAGTCCCATCTATACATTGATGACTTTAAATTTATGACCTTGGCCTGTAATAAGCTTCTCAAATTTAAGCTTCAAAAGAGAACACTTGTCTGACCAGTGTGGCTCAGTGGTATAGCATCAACCTATAAATCAGAAAACGAGAGAGAAAGAGAAAGAGAGAGAGAGAGAGAGAGAGAGAGAGAGAGAGAGAGAGAGAGAGAGAGAGAGAGATCCATGTGAAAGAGAACATCCCTCCTTGCCTCCCATATGACGGAACCTGAAACCTAAGTATATGCCTGATCAATATCAAACCTGCGACCTTTAAGGTGCACAGGACGGCACTCCAACTAACTGATCCACCTGGCTGGGATCCACATTCACCAAGCACACAGCTGAGTCAGTTCTCTCTGTAACTTGTCTTGGATCCATTTAGTCTCTTCCATTCCCTGCTCCTACTCCATTTATACCCTAGTTCCTCTTGAACTACTTAAGTGGCTCTTATGCTTTTAGTTTACCTGCACTTTGCTGCTTACACTAGGAAAGGCTCTCGGGAATCCTGAGACCCCAGTCACTGTTGTATACAGATTTTTTTCCTTTTCGGGCTATTGTCCTTAAGCAAAGTGAGTCAAGTCCTGCGGGCCCATTCCGTGGAATACCTTGTATATTTACCCTCAGAAAGAACAATGGGCAGTACCTGAAAGCTCTTACTGGAAGTTTCAGTGAGAAACTTTCCAATAGTCTCTAAGTTTCTTTGCATTTCGAGGACAAGATACATTCTTTATTTCAGACTAAGCATACTAGCCAATGGCTTATATAAATACATACATTTATTTATATTTAGATTAATGGTTGATGAGAAGGGCATCCTTTAGTGTCAAGTAAGAAAGAGAGGACAGTGCCAGGATGCGGTTAGATGCCTTGAACCGCAGGGTACAGCAGTGAGGCCGTTTCCCTAATCTCCTCTAGAGACTTGCAGAGCTTGGGCTGTCAGTCTCGACAAACCCCTTCCGTGGCCTTTTCCCTGAAGCCACTGGAGTTTGCTAACATCGGGAGCTCAGAAACGATTTAGACAGTGGGAAATTGCAAGCTTGTGACAGAAGACCAACATAAAAGTAGAATCGGGAAGAACCTGAATTGAGTGAAATTTTAAAATTGGTCTCTAGTTTTCAGTGTTTTAAAATTCCTATTCCACTGGGATCAAGGGTAAAAGGGAGAGAAAATACTTTAAACGTATTTTTTCAAATGACTTTCTAAAATATAGCTGATTGTCATGTTTCTTCTTAAAAACCTTTAACAGCTCCCCATTGTAAAACTGTAAAATCCTTAGCATAGCATTCAAGGCCATCCTTCACTTGACTCTCTACCCCCCTGGAAACAGCCTTACCTGCAGCCTGTGCTCTTTCCTTTGCCTGGAATGTTCCCTCCTCACTTTGGTCCTTGTCTCACCACTTTTCCTTACTGAAATTCTACCCATAAATCAAAGGGTAGGTCTGTCATCACCTTCTTTAAGAAGCTTTAGGAATCCCTTATTTAACTGAAAGAAATTTTTCCCTTCTTAATGATTTTCTAGAACTTTATACATTTCATATAGGACATGCCAAATTCTGCTTTAAGTTTTAATCAATTGTATACATATCCTATCTTGTTAATTAGATTGGAAGTTTACTGAGGGCAAGGGACTATGTCCTTCTCATTTCTGTTTCCACCATGTACACGCTCAGTGTTTGCCTTGAATTAAACTACTACTTGATTTCAGTATATTTTTCTTGTCTTCCTCTTTTTATCAATTTCTGCAAATGCATATTTGACAGGAAACTACTATTTTCACGTGTTCACTTATGAACTTGGTCATTAATTAAACCATTAAATATTTATTGATGGTTACTATATGAAAGGCCCTATGCTAGGGTTCGGGAGGTATAACAACGAATACAACATAATTCCTGTGAGCCTGGAGTTTAGTGGGAGAAGCAGATGAGTGAACAGTCAATTACAATGCCATGTGACAAATGCTGCACAGAACCACCATTTTGGCTGTGCAGACTGTCTTTGCATGAGAGAACCTGGAAAAGGGGTAAGTGGAGCATGAAATGTAGCCCATCCTCTCTCCCAAGCATTGTGCCCTTACATGGTGTTCTTATTCTTACTAGAAAGGAAGGGTGGGTTTTTATCTAATGTGCAGAGAAACTCTACATATGATCGTGGTCCCACTGACATTATAAGAATAAGTAAAAGGTTTTCTATGAGTACTTGGGAAGAGTACTTAGTTCCAGGCTTGAGGAGTTAAGAAAGCGTTTCATGAAGAAATGCTATATAAACAGCCTTTCAAGACAAACAGGAGTTACCCAGTTGAACAGAAGTGGGAAGAATGCTCCAAATAGAGAGAAGTACAAAAAAAACCCCTACATATACTAAATTGCAAGTAGTTAATTATGGCTGGAATCTAGAGGGTGAGGGAAGCAGTGAGGAATAGAAAACAAAGCTGAGTCTGGTTCACAAAGAGCCCAGGAACTATGAGTAGGATTTGAATTTTATTTTCGAGGCAATGGGAAGTCACAGAAGCACTTTGACAATGACTACATTTACTTTCAAAACATTCACTCTGGTTGTAGGGTACAGCTGGAGGAAGGAAGGGGACTGCAGGCAGGGACAATGTAAAGCTGCAGCAAGTCAGGCAGGAGATACTGGTGACTTGAGTAAAGATAGTTGGGTGCAAGGGATGAGGAAATTTCAGATCTAATTAACAGGATGATAAGACAAACAATAATTTTTCATATAATCTGTTGCCATTAGTCAAGAGGGTGAGAGAATTCACTGTTTTACTCCAATAGCCTGGGTGGTAGGAGGAAAGTGGAGGAACTTTGTAGTTAGCACAGGGTTTGAATCAGGGTTCTGTCACTGTGAGTAAGTCACTTATTAGCTTTTTGGCCTTAGTTTCCTCACCTGTTAAAGTGCAATAATACTCCACTTCAGGGGTGCACTTAAAGCATTTTGGGGTGGATTGGGTTCGATATCATATGTTTAAATACTTGACTCAGAGTAAATACTCACTCTAAACTAGTTTCCGACTCTCCTCTGTGCCCCCAGTTAATTCTTGAACAGGAGAGCCATTTACCTTGCAAATATATAGATTCAGTCTTAAGAGAAAGATTAGTCTGCAATGGGACAAATCAGTATTCATGTGAACTGTTTTTAATGCAACAGTAATTGATATATGACTCTTACCATTTATTGGATCACATATACTTTTGGTAAACAGATGACTATAGACGTATTCTATCAATAAAAGATAAATATGCACAACACTTTACATATAATTTCAATTACATCAAAGACCTTTTGAAACTCATGATAAACTCTAGGATAAAAAATTTCCTTTGTACTAATTCATTTAATTTTAAAATTTATGATAGTTTAATGTGACCTAGGGTGTAGGCATTGGAATCTTCCTTTGGATTTACAGTTTGGTGTTTATAAGCACGCTATGCTGTCAAATGGTCCTCCCAGGAAAGGCTACCTGGAAATTTTTTAAAGTTCATATTTAAAAAATAAGACAAGACTGTTTTAGATATGACAAAATTTGTTCTAATAAAAATAGTACCCAGGCTCACAGTAGAGAATAAGCCTCTTCTGATAAAATTCCACCATCTAATACCATTGTGGAACAGGGACTCTAAAGAGCCTTCTGTACATTTCCTTTTGATCTGTGATATCTGGGGCTAGAATTTCAGCAACAATCATTCATTAACTCTGTTTACACTAGACAACAGAGGACAGTAAACTTAATCTACATCCAAGCCACTAGTCATATTTCATACCGTATACTATGCTCTGAAAAGAATGTATACAAGAAAAACTCAAATTCAAAACAGTTACGGCTATGATGGATCACAGCCAAGTTCCAACCTCTGTAGGGTCAAGTGGGAGGGCGACTATGGTTAGTTTTTAATTCAGCCAAAACATTCCTGCAGTAAGGAGTAATTAATTAAATGGTGGGCTGTGGAGGGCAGGATGGGTATGTAGAATAACACATAATGAGACAACATAACTTTCAGCCTCTGATGGGTCATGAATGTAGGTGCCAGAGACCACAGCATTCAGATGATGACTTGACAGTTTTTCCAGGGAATTGGAAATGAGCTCCCAATGTCTTTTTAAACACTGCTTAAACACAAAATAAATATAGTAAACGTGTTAAAAAACAGAAAACCAAAAGTTAGAATTAAGTGTTTTAAAGTCCTCTTTACTACAAATCCAATCTTGCTTTTTATTCATATAATATTTGAAAACTATAATAGGGACCTACGGGGCAGCTTTTATTTTAATTCATGGGTCTTTGAAAAGTTAGCCTCCCTCACTAACAAGTGCAGTTATATAGGATAATTTTTACTGTGAAGTCTCATATGATGTCCAATGTGCTTAAATTGCATTACTATGTAAATGGTTTCCTTATAATCTGACATAAACCCACAGACAGAAACGTTTGCTGACAAGAAGATAAGAAAAAAGTCAGGAAGACAGCCAAGTTTAACCATGGGCAGTGATTATACGTCTAACAAGATGGAGAAAGAATTCCTTGCATGTTTGGAACTCATAAAAGGAGGTTCACTTCCCACTCTTTATCAAAATGCAGAAGGTACAATTATAAAGAGGCCTAATACATTTTCTGACAGGGAAAAGATCTCACACAAAGTGGCTTAAAATATCATATTAATCTTAAGAACTAGGTAGATACTATCTGGAGCCAGAGAAGTTTACTATAGAGACAACATACATGCTTGATTGGTTTTCAGAGTCACTTGGTCCCCTGTGAGCACATACCGGAGTACGATAATCTCCGATGCTCGGGACCAAAGGCTAAAGGAGGAGCTTGAGCAAAGAGAGAAAGCAGACAGGGCTAGAGAGAGAAAAAGGGACCAGCAATGGTAAGGGTTATCAGTGATCATCACCAGATCATAAAACTTGGTTTAGCTTGGTTAAGGAATTCAGGAAGTAATGGGGTGGGACGGGAAGGTGGCAGCCTCGTATTACTGCTATACAAACAACTTCCAACCTAAAGTCCAAACCAAATTACCTTGGCCCCTAGAGGAGTGTAAAGAAACACAATTGGACTAGTATCTTATTTTTTAAAATAGCTTCAAAGGCATGCTTTACTTATTATAAATCTGATTATTTTCAGTTGAAAATGATAGCATATTTTAAATTTAATCCTTACATGCCATGTGTAGAAAGCACCAGCCACTCACACTGTTTAGTCACAGAATCTCCAAAAAATCTTTCTCTTATCTAGGTTTTGGAATCAAATGTGGTTTTTAAAAATATATTTTACTGATTTTTTTACAGAGAGGAAGGGAGAGGAATAGAAAGTCAGAAACATCGATGAGAGCAACATCGATCAGCTGCCTCTTGCACACCCCCTACTGGGGATGTGCCCGCAACCAAGATACATGCCCTTGACTGGAATCGAATCTGGGAACTTTCAGTCTGCAGGCCGACACTCTATCCACTAAGCCAAACTGGTTTCAGTTGGAATCAAATGTTAATCAGAAATATACGTTTTGTTCTTTTCTTTTTTGAGGGGAGGAGAAGAGTAGGGGTTGCTTTGCTTTGTTTTAAAGGAAAGAATAATAGCACACATGATATTACTTGCCATCGACTTTTATGTTCTCAGATGAATATTTCTTTAGATGACAAAAAAAAGTGTTGATTTAATGCCAATAATATAACATTTTAAGGGTAAAATCAGCTATGGCTATTGTTTACCAAAGGATTGATAAGACAAGTATAGGCAAGGAAGAAATCTTGGTGGTCAGATAACCACAAAATATAATTTTATATACAGAACAATTATTTTAAAAGTCTTGTGAGTTTCTGTGACCAACACAGCAATATGATGTTTATGTTTTTTTCTTAAATACTAAAGGTAGAGAAACACCAGTTGGAGTTTTATTCTGTTCTGGTTCATGTTATTGGCCATTTCCAGTCTGATACCTATCACTAGCTCGGAGATGGATCCCATGAGGGAGAAAAAATAACCCAATACCACATTAAAGTATGCCATTGTGCTAAGTTACCATTCTTGCTAAATATTATAATTTACTTCTAGAAAGGAGGTGGGTTCATGATGGTGCTTTGTCAAGCCAAGATAACAACACTACCTTACTCATATCTAGATTCTGACTAGATTAATTCAGCACATTTCAGTTTTGTAAGAATATCTTTTATGGGGCTTTCTGTACATATCATACTGGCACGTGTTCCCTCGATACCCAGGGGATATAATGCTAGTTTAACAATCAAAGGTGCAGTTTCTCATTTGAGTTTATTTATTTATTTATTTATTTATTTATTTATTTATTTAGAGTTTTTAAAACTCAATGAGACAAGAATGAATCCTTGCCATATTTTCTACTTAAAATGTGATATGAAGCTTGAACTGGCTTTACTGTTGTTTTGACTCAGAGGTCTTCCTATTCCCATCAACCCTACCAATAGATGCGGACTATACTTGTTTGCCTTGTTAGTTAAACTTGGCCAGGCAGCAGCAAGAATCAGCACAAAACCTGACCCCTCCTTGGAGCATCAGCACACCATTCAGACTTGGGACTCCACCTGCGTGGGACTTTCCTTGATGCTGACATAACATTGTTCATAAAATATCTGAATATACTTGATTATCTAATAATTCACTGCTTTGTTTAACATACTGGGTAATGTGAATTAAAGATTAACTAACAAGTGATCTTTAAAAGGATTTAATTATGGCATAGAGAAGAATCTACATGGGACCCTAATTAAACTGAGATCTTTGTAGTCCTCCTTTTTTGCCCTCTCCTGGGGAAAAACAATGTTTTCTCTCAATAAGAAATGGCAGATTCTAAAGGTTTTCGGTTATATTTAATTGTGGAAGCTAGGCCACATATAAAAGATTTATGAAGTGGTAATTATAAAGAAACCATGTAATAGCACTAAATGTCTAATCCATTATAATTATAGGAAATAGCTAATGAATACATATTTAAAATAGCATCATGTATCTTTTGATTATAGTTATTGAGGAACATGAATAAGCAGTATTTCTCAGATTTGTTCTGTCTTCTATGCGACTTTAGACAATATATCCAATATATCTGGTTATTGTAGAGTAATGCCTTCACATTTCTATTACAGAAGACACTGGTCTTAATTTGCATGTCAAATAGGTGATTATAATAACATCATATACTAGACAAACGGTTTATTCATTTCTTCTTGCAGTTGTTCAATGGTATTTTGCTACTTGTGAAATTCAATATTGAGAGCCCTTTACTTTCATTGAGTTACTAGAAAGTTGTGCATGGGGGGCAGGAGGTGGGCTTTGGGGGTGGTCCCTCAGCTCAGCCTGCACCTTCTCAGCAATCTAGGACTGCTGGCTCCTAACTGCTCACCCGCCTGCCTGATCGCCCTTAACCACTGTGCTTGCCTGCTTGATCATCCCTAACTGCCTCTTCCTGCCTGCCTGATCACCCCTAATGCTCCTAACTGTTCCCCTGCTGGCCTGATTGCCCCTAACTGCTTTGCCTGTCTGCCTAATCGCTCCTAACCACCTCTGCTTCGGCCCTGACACCATGGTTTTGTCTGGAAGGATGTCCAGAAGACATCTGATCTGAGTAGCATATTACCCTTTTATTAGTACAGATGGTCTATTTGAGTTAATATTTTCATTTGTTGGATTTTCAGTCTAACTCTTTTATTAAGTCTTTACAGAAGATGTAAAACTAGAAAAATCACAATCAGTGCCTACTGTGTGAAAACAAAAATTTCTCAGTCCAAATATGAATCTGACATGAAATCATAAACATTGGCCAAGATAATTTATACCTGGCACCTCTGCTTCTTGCACAGCATTCAACTGGGGCCTCCTTAGTCTTTTCAAAACAGGACTCTGCCAGCTGCTAGCTGCAGTGCACTGATTTTAATTTAAAAGAAAAGCCGCTACTTATTTGGAAGTCACTTTTGTTGGTTTGTTTGTTTTTGCTTAAAAAAATAATACCCACAGAGAAAAGAATTGAGACCTCATCAGAACAGCTCCAATAAAATATTTTCTACTACCATTTGACCAAGAATTGTGACTCTGAGATTAACTGAATTTGGGTAGCCTGAACACATCAAACCCTAGAACTTTCATTTTATTTTATTTTTTACATTAAGGTACACTATATATAATATAAAATTTGGCATTTTAACAATTTTTAGGTATACAGGTCAGTGGCATTAAGTACAACTATCACCACCAATTATTTTCAAAATTTATCAAACCCTGTGCCTGATAATGTTTAAATAATCTGGTCATTATTTAATAGAAAAAGAATAAAGGGAAGATTGAAAAATACAGGCATGCCATTTATACAGCTTTGCTAATTTAACACTCTCCAAGTATGCTGGTTGACGGGGGAAAGGACTGCACAAAGGCAGTTTGGACGCATACTCAGTAGGTCTGAGTGATGAGGGAAGGTATCTACCTGTCAATAAGTCACACCTTGGAGCCAGAATAGGCGTGGCCACTGCAAGGGCACAAAACCTGAATATTTAAACTTCTGAACAAAAGAAGTAGCCTCTCTCTCACTACAGGGCTCTTTCCTCTCCTGCCTGCCTGTGCTCCTGTGACTTCTGCTGCAGAGGGCATGCTCTCTGCACTCCCCCATGTGGCTCATGGCCATGTGAGACCCTCATAATGGGCTAATAGACTGAAATTGGACTGAGGCTGAATTGGACCTGGCCATAACATGGAAAGAAAGCTCTGAACATGGGCCCTCATTTTGGCTCTGCTGGACTCCCAGCTACATCATTTTCAGGACTGAGTTAAGGGACATAGGACTTTATAACTCAAGGAATATAACTCCACACAAATAAAGCCTTTTATCACATCTCAGTCTTCTATGAGGCCTTCAGAAAATGCTTATTTCAGTGGTAGCCCAAGAACCACGCTTCCACTCATGTCTGGGAAATTGGGCCTATTAATTCGTCTAGCAACATAACCATTAAGCAAAAGTCACATTCTATGTTTGCATTTTGAAGGAATTGCCAAACTGTTAAACTATTTCTACGAAAGTTGCATCATTTTACATTCCCCCTAGCCATGCATAGGGAATAGGGGAAGCTCTAATTTATCTACATTTTTGCCAACACTTGGGGTAAATAGCACCTTACTGTAGTTTTGGGTTTGCATTTCCCTAATGTTAGGTACCTTTTCATGTGCTTTTTGGTTATTTATGTATCGTCTTCAAAGAAATGTCTAAAATGTGTAAATATATGCCCATTAAAATTTTTGTTGTCTTTCTGTTATTGAGTTGTAGGAGTTGTAAATAAGTAGATATATAATTGATCTTTGTGTGTTGATTTCATATTCTGATATCAGATATATGATTTACAAACATTCTCTCCCATTTTGTGGGTGACCAGAATTGCTAGCTACCACTGGAAGATGGGAACAGCCTATGAGAGATTCCACCCAGAGTGTCAGAAGGAGCATGGTTCTACTAGCATCTCAATTTCAAATTTGTAGCCTCCAGAACTATGAGAGAATAAATTTCTGTTGTTTTAAGCTACCCAGTTTGTGTTATCTTTTACCATAGTTCTGAGACATGAATAGATGTTCCAACTTTTATATCTTTTATTTCTTTTTCTTGCCTAATTGCTCTGGCTCAAATTAATAGCAATCCTTTCAAACTCTTGCAATACACTTAAGAGGTGGGTAGACTTCCTCATACTATGAGGCCAGCATAATACTTATACCAAAGCCATACATAGACCCAAGAGGGCTTCAGACAAGTACCCCCAGTGAATACTGATGCAAAAACCCTAAAAAAAAAAATACTAGCAATCTGAATTTAGGAGCATATTAAAAGGATTATATTCCATGACTAAGTAGAATTTATACTAGGAATGGAAGGGTAGTTAAACATATGAAAATCAATCAATAGAGTATACCACATTCATAGAAAGAAGAGAACAAAAACTCATAATCATCTCAGTTGATGCAGAAATGGCATTTGAAAAAATTCAATATCACCTCTTGATCAAAATATTCAATAAACCAACACGAGGAAAAAAAATTTCTACATGATAAAAGCTATATATGAAAAAGCCCAACTAGCTATATTCAATGGTGAAAAGCTAAAAGCTTTTCCCCCAAGGTCAGGAAGAAGATAAGAAGGCCTACTTTCGCAACTTTTATTCAACACAGCAGCATAGATCTGCCTACTCTGCCATTTTGCTGGTGTTACTCACAAACTCAAGAACTTTTATACAGTCATCATACATAAAATAGCACTTAAATTCAGATAAATACAAATAATAGCACTGGAAAATAAAATTAACTATTAGCTAACAAATCACATAAAAATAATTTAGATACCATGGTTTTAGTTCTAAATTAAAAGATGTTTTCATTTACTCAAAATTGCACAATAATCATTAATTATACAGAGTTTCTTTGAAATAAGCGTGTTTAGATTATTCCCTGTCAGACACTAGATATATAAAAGAGGGGTGAGAGTTTCATGACTTTTTACTAATCATCAATAAAACTTGAAGGATGACTTTCATTTAGTGTCAAAACTCAATATTACCATTGGCCCTGTACTTGTGAGATAAAACTGGCCTTGGTACAAAAGTATTAAAGTTCTCATCTGACTATATTTCCAGTGTTTACATTTCTGGATTATTCTGTTTATTCAGACATAAAGAAATGTACATATTAGAGGGGAATATTGTATCTCTACTGCTAATTCCTTTGAAGAAGAAATTTTTCTAAGTCTATTACTAACCTTTCTTTTTGTCTATTTTCTCTTCTCTGGGAAGTGGAGTGATTGGTAAATCTGGAAAGGCTCAGTCCTGCCCTTCTTTCTCTTGGGAATAAGCTGCCTGCAGGGAGAAAACCACCTCCTGCACTTTTCCGGGAGCAGACCCTTTCCTCTCTCTAGAAAAAAGGGTTGTCCTACATCTAGTGTGTTCTCTAATTCTGAAGGCTTTCTGAGAAGGCCTATTTGGCTTTCATATTAAACTATATTCTCCAACTTGCCTTTTATAAAGGTGAGTTTTTTTTCATTACTAAATCTCGTCTGTCACCCTATATTTGACCCCTTTTACCTTTTATTACCACAATTTAACATACAGATGACATATTATAGAACTGGACACATGAAACCTATATAATTTTATTAACCAATGTCACCCTAATACATTTAATAAAAAATGAAGGTGATATCTTTGACCTTCACATTCTTTGTTTTGTTTTTTAATTTGTTTAGAACATAGCCAGGGGACAGGGAAGTCGTTTTATTGTTTTGCTTACTCCTCCTATCTAAAGTTGATATCCTTTCTGAATTCTCTATCATCAAAAAGCTTTGAGTCTATAGTAAACAAACCTGAAAATCCAACAAAGTCTACCAAAAGCTTTCTGAATCTCTAATCAAGCTCCTATGTTTTTCTCCAATCAAAGGAATTGAGGCTACTTCTTTGCAATTTCAGAAAGTAATTTTTTTCTTTAAAGAACACCTTAGGCTATTAGGTTATCATTTGGATCTTTCTAAACTTACTATTGGACCTGATGTTGCACACTGAGGAAGAAAGTTTGAATCTGTTTACTGGGAAAAGGCTGACAAACTCTTCTATGTAAGAATATAGGTAGATCTTCAAAGTTCATTGAAATGTGATCTACTCTTTTTTAAAAAATATATATTTTATTGATTTTTTTACAGAGAAGAAGGGAGAGGGATAGAAAGTCAGAAACATCCATGAGAGAGAAACATTGATCAGCTGCCTCTTGCACACACCCTACTGGGGATGTGACCACAGCCAAGGTACATGCCCTTGACCGGAATCAAACCTGAGACCTTTCAGTCCACAGTCCAATGCTCTATCCACTGAGCCAAACCGTTTATGCTGAAATGTGATCTACTCTTGAAGAACTAAACTTTTAGACAATCTGTTCTAGGCATGTAAATAACTCATTCTGCACATATGACATTTCTAGGTACACTTACCTCTGCTGTGTACTTTGCAGAATTCCCCACGATGACAATGACCTTTCCTTTGAAGCTTTGGAGCACAGAGGTGTGAGGGCCCTGGGTAAGTTCCCCTTCCGTGGTGAACGCAGTGCTGAATGGAATGTTGATGCTGCCTGAAATGTGACCCCGAATAAAACTGAGAAGGAAAGTTTAAGGAAAACACTTATTTGTGTGCAGACTTGAGAGAGAGAGAGGGGTGGGGGGTAATTGATTCCCAGAAGATAGTACTGTAAAAATCAAACACAGAGACCAAACTTAAAAATTCCCTTAGTGGACAAAACCAGTTAAGTCATACAAATACACTTAATTTAGCTTATTTTCCAAGACAAGCGAGGCTGACTTGACCTGGTTCCCTTCTTGCCTATGCTTCTGAAAATCATAAGTGAAACTTAATTTGTTCCCACAAGTTGATAGGAAGTAACCGCTAACCCAGTGGTCAGCAAACTGCGGCTCACAAGCCACATGCGGCTCTTCGGCCCCTTGAGTGTGGCTCTCCCACAAAATACCACGGCCTGGGCAAGTCTATTATTTATTTTTAAAGACAAGTTTTTTAAACTTAAACTTAAGTTCAAATTTAAAAAAATTGTCTCTCAAAAGAAATTTCAATCGTTGCAATCGTTGTACTGTTGATATTTGGCGTTGTAGACTAATGAGTTTGCCGATCACTGTGCTAACCAATTCCCTTTTATTTAAGAAAATTCAAATACTCTGACCAATAAACAGTCATTGCATCCACGCTGTATAAGCTGCATTATGACAATAGGCCTCTGAACTCAGTATTTGATGGTTTGGTCTGATTGTTCTTGGTTTGCAAACTGTCTCTTTGGTGTGTGCACAATAAACTGCTACTAATTACTATTTTGATGATTCATTGGCTTTATTTATGAACTTTTGACAGTTCTAAACATCTTCCATGTTCACATGAGTATTTTTCTAAATGAAATAATGCACCTCCAAGGGGAAAAAAAGTTAAATGTGAAAATGTAATAAAAAAGAGAAAGGACTATGACTGGCCAAAGATGTAAAGAATTTCCTGATTAAATGAAGCATTGTGAAAGTGGTCAGGAGCAGCAAATCAATGGCAATTGCATGGGCCACATAATAACCATGCCTTTAAGTTCATCACTAATTTCTATGACTACTCCTAAGCTCTGAAAGTTAATATAGCCAAGCAGATATTCCCAGATATAATTTGATTCTGCAAAAGACTATCTACTTTGGGTAAGTGATTGCTAAATGGAACTCTTTAGAATTGTTAAGGTCAACAGCACTGGTTAGAAACAGTTCTGTTGTTGGTTTGCTTTTCAAGTAAATTTAGCTGACATTTCCACTCTTCAATTTTATGGAATCAAAAGAGACTGATGCTTATTATATTTGTGCTTTGGCAGGGTTCTGATGGTTTCATCAGTGACTATAAATTTTATTTTTGGAATGAAAAGCATATATTAGCTTAAAATATTTAGAAATACCTTAAGATCTTAAATAAAAAATATATCCCCTCCTTACTAAGTAAAAAGTACAATTAAAAAAGTACAACTAAAAAGATGATTATTTACATAGAGCTTATAGAAAAGATATTCTTAAATATTATTATCCATCTAATAACTATTCACATAAATAAAACAACTATACAAACAGGTCTAAAGGAGATATATATGATGCTTTGGTAGGATATGTTCATTTGACGAGAACAGGTAAAGTTTTCACTGAGAAAGTAAGTGATGGCCAAATTAAAATTTGAGGAATAAAAGTTATTTAGGTAAAGAAATGGAATGGAGAAATAAGAAATTTCAGACTCCTATTCTCAAGAAAGATGTTGTAGACTGACCACATACTTTACATTTGAAATATTTTAGTCGGCTGCTTCTTCCTCATTTTTCTTTTAAAGTAGAACATTTGGCATTAATAAAGAACTATAAAAAGTTCTGAAAATGAAAAGAAAGATAGAATAAACATTAGTATCTCATGGTTTAGAGTCTTCTAGAAAGGAAAGAATTTATGACCATTGGTTTGGTTTTCATCAGTACTACTCTCTCAAACATTTACAATTATCCAATGTTCTCAACTTTAGTTCTCATGATAATTACTTTGTTCTCAGCATGTCATTAGTCTGATAGTACTTTTATTTTCAGTAAGAAGATACCTTAAAATGAAAAATTTTGATAACACAAAGAACCTAATGACTCAAATATTATTTGCAAATGTATATACATCTACCAGACTGAATTAGTTGCCAGATATTTTATTTATCAAAAAGCCTTTAGCCCTTATCAACAACGAACACTTTATATATTTTTTAGTGTTTTTATAGTAGCAAAGCAATACAAACCTATCTGGGTCAAATACTATAGCAGACATGTTTGAGTTTCCTGCCCGCCCCCCCCCCCCCCTTTTTCTTACTGAAAGGGCATCAACTAATGACTCTAATGAAAGGGTGAGCCTCAGCTGTCATGTTTATATCAGAAGATTCTGCCACAATCATGATTGACAGCATAGTAGGGAGAGAGAAGGTGAAGGGTTATCTGATACAGGCTGAGCCAACCAGGTTCTCTTCTTTGAAAATCAGAAATAAAGATAAAATACAATGCTCAGACTATACTAAGCTTTACAAGCTAATGTCACATTTGAGTGTCTTCTATATACAACTTGTTCAGCAACATTTAAAAAAATTGGTGATATGGAAGAATAGTAGCTATAAAAACACCTAGTTATTATAGCAGTCATCTGGTCATGTGTTTTTGAATAGAGCTGTTTACTACCCTGATAGACTCTGTGATCTGCAAACATTTTTCTCTTGTAACTGGTGACTTTATCGTTGCAGTAAGCTGTTTCCTTCCCCCAAAATACCACTCTGCTCAACATTCCATTTGGCAGATATTACCAAAGCATTCGAGAGTGTGCTTATAACAAAGATACATTTTCACATTAAATAAAATTTGGTAACCCAAAATACAAATAAATCAGAAAAAATACTTCGATTGTTTTACAACTAATTATTGGAACAGTATTAACAGGTAAGGATGATGGGCACTATCTTCTCAGTTTCTAAAACTGAATATTTTTCTGTATTCCTAAATCAGTCTCCAGAACAATACTGCCAATACATGCACTATATTTCAATCATGCATATAGAATAATTAGCAGTTTTAAGAATAATACAGGTATATTATATAGGTAAATTATATAGGTAAATGTTCACATTCTAGAAATCCTTTACAAAAATATTTTAAAATTCCTTTAACATATTCGATGGCTCAAAATTGAGCACAGAATCTTATGTTTTTCTAAATCCTAAAAGAACACAACATTTTTGTTGCATACCACACTTAATGACATTATACACTGATTGGCTAGATTATTATGATCTTTAAATGTATAGTAATTTGGCTATTCAGTGTGTGTATATATATATTAGAGGCCCGGCACATGAATTCATGCATGGGTGGGGTCTGGCCTACCTACTGGTTGAACTCCTGATTGAGGGGACAATTTGCATATTAGCCTTTTATTATATAGGATATACACTAGTGGCCAGATTATTATGCATTCAGAGATCATAATAATATGGCCACTCAGTGTATTTCTCTATCCAGAGCATACCAGCATTTATGTTAACTTGTTTATTGCTATGTTAACTAATTATAATTAGTTAAATAGAGCCAGCCCAAAGCAAAGGTTACACCTTTAGAATATCAATAGCTACCAGGGAATATGGAATTAAATCCATGCCTTTTTCATATATAATGTAACTAAATAGCATTAATTGATGTAAAAATTATATCTTTAGATATCATCATTTTCCCTTTCTAAATCTATTGCTGCTTTCTATGAATGGCATCACCATCCCATCTTCCATATAAGTCTAAAACTTCATTTTTGACATCTCACCAATGACAACATCTAACATCCTGTTGCATTAATAAATCCCATCCTCCTGTCTCTCTGTTCTCATTACCACTTACTTGCCTATTTCAGACCCTCATTTACCTTGAGCTTAGACTACCACATCAGATTTCTGTTTTTTCCCAACTCTCATTTGCCACTTAGAAATCCATTTTATTGGATTAATTATTTTATTTATTTTATTTTTTTATTTTTAAATATATTTTATTGATTTTTTACAGAGCAGAAGGGAGAGGGATAGAAAGTCAGAAACATCGATGAGAGACATCGATCAGCTGCCTCTTGCACACCCCCTACTGGGGATGTGCCCGCAGCCAAGGTACATGCCCTCGACCGGAATCGAACCCGGGACCCTTCAATCCGCAGTCCAACGCTCTACCACTGAGCCAAACCGGTCTTGGCAGGATTAATTATTTTAGTAATAGTCTTTAAAATGAAAACATAGCATACACTATAATGCTATGTTTTTAAATAATTTTATTAAAAACTATGACTTGGGCTGGCTTTAGCTCAGTGGTTCCTTCGACTACAGAAAAAACTATGACTAAAGTTTCAACCAAACAAACCATAAACTAAAAAATTGAAAGTATTTTAAGCCTTTGAAGTAACAAATAACAAGAATTTATAGATCAGGGGTCCTTGACCTGTCAAATGGAAATTAATGTTTGTTTGGGCATGAGTGCACTCGTCTACTCTGTTAAGGAACTTCTAGTATCTGCAAAGCCTAAACAATCAGGGACATGAACATTTATACTCTCACCATACTCAGTGACCTCACAGTATAGGGAAAATAGAAAGTAGTAATTTTTCAAGAAAAGGTGAGATATATAATTTGAATTAGTGGCCTCTCAAATTGTATTTTCAGTAATCAAAGACTATAAATTGCTTCAGAAGTTCTGTAAATGTATGGTTTGAATTCATTTTAAAATTGATTAAAAATATTCACATGAAAATTAACATGGCCATTTTAGAATATGAGAAAAACCACCAACCCACTACCCCCCACTTACATATTATCCTCATTTATAGTTAGGAAATGCTATAAATGTTAACTTATGAAGAATCTTACCTAATAATAGTCAAATTTGTAAACTGACCATACCTCTGCTATGCCCATAGCCAATCAGAGTGAGTATGCAAATTAGCCCAACAAAGATGACAGTTAATTTGCATACACAGGCACCCAGCACCTGGGTCCTGGGAATATCCTAGCACCCAGGTCACTCTGAAGTAAGCCCCACATGGGCCCTGAGCAACCTGGGAAGGGCCTGAGCCAGGGGGCTCCTGGTCAGGGCCAAGCCTGCAATCAGAGCTGAGGGGGCAGGGGCGGAGCCAGCAATCAGAGGGAGCTGGGGGGCCTCTGCCCATGCTCTGAGGCTTTAGGCCTGGGGAAGTGTGGTGATCAGAGGGAGCTGAGGGTCCCTTGCCCAGGCCTAGAGCTTCGGCCAGAGGCTTTAGTCCTGGGCAAGGCCCAGATGGTGACTGGTGAGAACTACAGAGGAAACACCCTTTCTGACTGCTCACTGGCTCAGCTCCCTGTATGCCACTGGTAATATTCTTAGTAACTCTGGTAATAAGAATCCAAAAAGGTGATCTAGGGTTTTTCCACCACACTCCTGGAGAAAAAAAACAAAGGCCCACTGCTGGAGGGCTAAGAAATGTCATATCCTGCCCTAGCCAGTTTGGCTCAGTGGATAATGCCTTGGCCTGCCAACTGTAGGGTCTGAGTTCAATTCTGATCAAGGGCATGTACCTAGGTTGCAGGCTCCTCCCTGGCTGGGGCCCAGATCAGGGTTCATGCAGGAGGCAACCAATCAAAAGTGTTCCTCTCACTGATGTTTCTCTGTCTTTCCCTTTCTCTTTCACATTCTCTAAAAGTCAATGGAAACATATCCTCAGGTGAGAATATAAAAAAGAAAGAAAGAAAGAAATGTCATATCCTATGAAAGACATATCTTAAAAATGCCTAAAGAAAGTTGTCATTTTTTCATGGTGAAGGCACTGGAATCCATATTGATGAAAACACTTTGGTGGATGTGGTGACTGGCAGTGGCTGCAGCAGTGAGGTGATGGGGCTGGTGCCTTCCACTGATCAGCCCAGTTGCCTCCCATAAAGGGAGGCCTATGGGGATTGGGCCTAAGCTGTCAGTAGGAGATCCCCTGAAGGCTCCCAGTATGTAAGAGGAGGCAGGTTGGGGTGAAGGGCCCACCCCCAGTGCACGAATTTCTTACACTGGGCCTCTAGTCCTATATAATAAAAACCTAATATGCTAAGTGTCCATTCATCCATTCAACCAATCAAAGTGTAATATACTATTGATATGCTAAGGTCATTCAACAGCTCGGTATGATGTGTACTGACCACCAGGGGGCAGATAGTTGACCAGTTGCTATGATATGCATTGACTACCTTGGGCAGATGCTCCAACTGGTAGGTTAGCTTGTTGCTGGTGTCTGGCTGATCGGGACTGAGCCAGACAGGCCGGACATGCCCTGGAGTCCTCCTGCGGTCCCTCCCAGGCTGGCCAACCTCCTGCACTCCCCATTGTGCACTGGTGGGGTTCCTTGGCTTGACCTGCACCCGTTGCAATCCAGGAGCCCTTGAGGGATATTGGAGAGCCAGTTTTGGCCTGATCCCACAGACTAGGCTGAGAGCTTCTAGTATTAATTATAAAAGTCTTCATTTATAATTTATATATTAAGTTTCAAAGAAAACCTTTATTTTAAAAGGGAGTTCAAAAACAAATTTGAAAATCTAATAGATGATGAAAAAATAAGGAGAAAGATTGAACTGTTACTATTTTGTACCTGTTTATACTTTAATACCAAACAAAATCACGAGAAATTATAGCACTTTTAATGTCAGTGAAAAATACTTTAACATGTTCTCTATAAGTCAATATTTTGAAAATTATAATAAATTTAATGATGAGATCTGGCAAACTCTCTCTAGCCTATGAGTTAGACCAGGTAAATACTTCTCATCTTTGCTAAAATTTTAGCCAGAGCAAGAAGGATTCAAATCTCCCAAGAACAATACACACCAGAGAAACACAAAAACTAATAAAATATCCCAACATTCTGGTTTTGTTTGGAAATCATTCTTGGGCCTCTGATATGTAATATTATCTTATGAAACATTATGCAATTCTACTCTGGCATCCGGTTTGAGAGTTACTTAGCTATTGAATTCAGAGGAATCCCAGATATGTTCATTGTTTTTACCACAAGCCCTGTAAATGGAAAGGAAGAAATATAAATAAGGCAGGACCACCCTCTAAAACCACATGTGCAAAGGATACTCTTCACTATTCCGGATGTCAACTACCAGGAGCTTCGGTTTACTGGATTTGGTCTTCTTGGTGGGTGTTTTGAAGTGGCCCGTCACTGTGAGCTCACACAAGTCAATCAGGTCCTCAGCTGAAATCCGGGGAGAAACTTCTGACTTTAGGTCATTTAATGGGATGGATTCTCTCGACTGAAAGAAACATATAAGTAACACACTTATTGGGAATATTATAGAGACAAACTGTAGCCAGTAAAAATATCTTTAGGCTCTTGATATCAATCATTGTTGGTACAGCACACAGGAGAACAGGAAAGGATCTCCAGTCTACTGTGTAACTGTGTTACTACTGAGGTTTACACTTTTATTAGTCACAGATATAGGAAAACGTTAATTACAGTTTTGACTACCACCAAGCTCTTGGTTCAAATGTGATAGAAAGACGTTTCCTTATGAGAACACTGTGTATTTTTAAAAGCAGCTTTTTTTTTTTTTTTTTTTTTTTTTTTTTTTTTTTTTTTTTTGCTCTAGCTTGTTTGGCTCAGTAGCTACAGTGTCAGCCCATGGACTTGGTTCTGGTAAAGGGCATATACCCTGGCTGCGGTTCAATCCCTGAGCCCTGGTTAGGGCATGTGTAGGAGGCAACCAATTGATGTGACTTTCTCACATCGATGTTTTTCTCTGTCTCTCCCCTTTCCTTCCACTTTCTCTAAAAGTCAATGGAAAAATATCCTCAGGTGAGGATTAACAAAAACATAAAAATAAATAAAAGCATTTAAAAATAATTGGAGCAATTTATTGATGTAGAAACAAAATTCTGGAGGTAGGTTGGGCTTCAGGAACAGCCTAGCCAGGGCTCGGGGCCAGTTTTACAGTAACTCAGATTTGCCCTTCTCCATGTTGGCTTCTTCCATGCTTAAAAAAATTATATTTATTTTTGAGTATTACAGATGTCCCTCTTTTCCCACCATTGACCCTCTCCATTCCACACCCACCCCCATCCCCATTCTAGGCCTTCACCACACTATTGTCAATACCCGTGCTGTTGCAAAGGGTAAGAGATCCTTCCTTTTTACAGCTTCATAGTATTCCACTCATGCTTTTTTATCCTCTCATGTACTGATGGAAATCTGGACTGTTTCTAGTTCTTAGTTACTGTAAATTGTGCTGTTATAAACATAGGGGTGCTTATATTCTTTCTAGTTGGTGTTTTGGGTTTCTTAGGAAAAGTAGTTTTTTTTAGCACATTCACTTTAAGTATAATGACTGTTATTATAAATTGCATTAATTACAGCTCTGGTAATATGAGAAATTGTATTGTAATTCAGTATACTAATTAAAGAAACTAGTCCTAATATATGCATTGGACCTTGATAACCTATTCATATTACATATGAATAGTTGAGTGGAAATTAGATCGTCAGAGATGAATGATGTTTTCTTGGGTAGTAAACCAAATTGACAATTGTGGACAAAAAGGTACCACACATCTAGTATTGTGATCCCTCCAACTTTGTTCTTTCTCACATTGCTGTGGCTATTTGGGGTCTTTTTTGGTTCTATCCAAATTTTTGCAATATTTGTTCTAAATCTGTGAAATATGCCATTGGTATTTTAATAGGAATTGCATTGAATGTATAGATTGCTTTGGGTAGTATAGACATTTTAATGATGTTTATTCTTCCTAACCATGAACATGGTATATTCTTTCTTCTTTTTTTTTTTTCTGGTATATTCTTCTGAGATATCACCTCACACTTCTCAGATGGCTATCATCAACAAATCAACCATTGACAAGTGCTGGTGAGGACGCGGATAAAAAGGAACACTCGTGCATTGCTGGTGGGAATACAGACTGGTGCAACTATTGTAGAGAATAGCATGGAGTTTCCTCAAAAAACTAAAAATGGAACTGCCATTTGACCCAATGATCCCACTTCTAGGAATATATCTCAAGAAATACCAATCAGAAAGGATATATGCGTCCTTATGTTCATTGCCACATAATTTACAATAGCTAGGATTTGGAAACAGCCTAAGTGCCCCTTAGCAGATGAGTGGATTAAAAAATTGTGGTACATCTCTACAATGAAATACTACGCTGTAATAAAAGAAGGAATTCTTACCATTTACAACAGCATGGATGGAACTGGTGAGAGAGCATTATGCTAAGTGAAATAAGTAAGTCAGAGAAAGATAAATATTACATGATCTCACTTATTTATGAAAAATAATGAACAACCTAAACTGATGAACAAAAACAGATCCAGAGACAGAGAAGCATCAATTATACCCGTAGTTGGCAAACTGCGGCTCGTGAGCCACATGCGGTTCTTTGGCACCGAGTGTGGCTCTTCCACAAAATACCACTGCCTGGGCAAGTGTATTTAGAAGAAGTTTAAGTTTAAAGAATTTGTCTCTCAAAAGAAATTTCAATTGCTGTACTGTTGATATTTGGTTCTGTTGACTAATGAGTTTGCCGACCACTGAATTAGACCATCAAACCTCAGAGGGAAGTAGGGGAGGGTGGAGGTAAGCAGGAGAGATCAACCAAAGGACTTCTATGCATGCATATAGGCCTAACCAATGGACATAGACAACAGGGGATGAGGGCATGAATGGGGGCATGGAGGGTGGTGGGGGGATAAGGACACATATGTAATACCTTAATCAATAAAGAAAAAAAAAGTAGACAAAAAAATAAAGGAACTAATTAATATCTATGATGATGATGATGATGATGATGATAATAATAGAAAAGGAAACTTTAATAATAATAATAATAATAATAATAATAATAATAGAAAAGGAAACCCTAGTATACTGCTGGTGGGAATGCAGGTTGGTGCAGCCACTATGAATTGAGAGTGGAATTTATTAAGAAAAAAAAAAAGGAACAACCGTTTGGCCCAGCAATCCCACTTCTAGGAATATATCCCTAAGAAGCCCAAAATATGAATCAGAAATAATATATTCACCCCTATGTTCATAGCAGCATTATTTACAAGAGCTAAAATCTGGTTTGCCCATCAGTAGATGAGTAGATAAAAAAGGTGTGATACATTTATACAATGGAATATTATGAAGCTTTAAAAAGGGAGAATTTCTTATCCTTTGAAACAGCACTGATGGACCTGGAGAGTATTATGTTGAGTGAAATAAGTCAGTCAGAGAAAGACAAATATCACATGATCTCACTTGTAATTGGAATCTAATGAACATAACAAACTATGAACAGAAAAGGACCAGAGACATGGAGGCATGGAACAGACTTCCCCTTCTCAGGCAGGGGAAGGATGGATAATAGAAGGGACAGGAAGAGATTAACCTCAGAACTCATATACATACAAGCATAACCAATGGACACAGACAATAGTGTAGTGAAGGCCTGGGGTGGGGCAGGGGCTAGGAGGAGAGGGAAAAGGGGGAAAACTTGGAGGATATCTGTTATAATGTCAACAATAAAATTAAATCAAATTTAAAAAGTGGTATTTTATCAAGATCTACATTAAGTGACCACAGTGGAAATTGAAAGCTTTGTTCTATTCATTATCCTCTTTTTTCTTTCAGTCTTTCTCTTTTCACTACTTTTCCTTGGCTTACAAATATATCCAATATTTTCCCATCCGCAGTGGAAAATAAATTAAAACACTATAGCGAATAACAAAATTACTTTCCAAGGGGTGGGTTTCCTCCCAGCTACTAACCCTCTACCTTCTCATCTTTACTTTGTTCTTCCCATCCACTCCTGAATCACTGCAGCTTGGTTTGTGCCATGATACAGAATAAAGAGTGGACCACTGATGGGGGAAAGGAAGAAAGGCATATGAAAGGCACTATAAGAAAACAGAAGATAAGGGGTAGGGTTGAGTAAATGATGGTTCTTATGTGCTGAATATGGATGACTGGGGAAAAGTGAGATAGTAACAGTGACAGCCAATAGATAAGGGGAAGACAAGTTCAGATTTAGTTGAAGTGTTGAGAATGCATTTAGACATGGAAACTGATGTTTGGGGAAATCATGGCTGGAGATTCATATTTTTAGAATTATAAGCACAGAAATCAAAGTTTAAGTCTTGAGAAAGAGTAAACAATTGGAAGAAAAATGAAAAGAAAGGCAGAAAGAAATCTTAAATTTATCAGGTACATCTATACAGTCTGCTGAGAAAAGTCTTAAATTACTCAAACTATTAACAGGAGTTGGAAACACATAAAGTTGAGATTTTTTAATGAAATATCTATCAATTTTTACTTTCCACATGTCTATAACAAATAGACTCTTTTTTCTTAGTGCTAGATATTTCAAGCTCACATATGAGAGACAGGCGTTTGTGAATGGCACAGACATTAACTATCATCTCAAAGAAATTTTAACAATGAAAAACTACCTTCAGAAACTATCAGTCTATAAGGACCTATTCATCCATATACTTAAAACAATAAATTGTTTCAGTGGCATGTTGGTGTTTTTATTTCTCCCTCTTGGTTTTAGAGAAAATAGGGGCAGCCTGCCATTTATATTATAGAAATACAGCATCTGAAATGGAATTTGAAATAAAACCGTCATGCTCTGGAAGCTGCATAATGTAGTTCTCACACTAGAGAGATATTTCTCTCCCTTAAATAAAAGAGAGATCATGTACATGAATATGAAACCCAAAAAACAGTGGACATAAAAATTTTCTTCAGTGATTATGAATTTTATGTTAAAACTTTCACAGATGTGTCCCTGAAAAATTATGTGTAATCTAAATTTCTGTAAGGAGAGTAATTTCCCCTTTGACATATAACAACATTTTAGAGGTATTTAATCTCTCTAGCTCTCAATTATTTCATGTATAAAAGGGACAGGAGTAGGTATTTTATATAGAGTTTAGCTATAGAATTCTATGACTTTATTTCTGATTGATTTTTCAACTAGCAACAGGTGCAAAAATTCCTGGGACAAAAGTTAGAAACCTGTATATAATACTTAACATCACCAGAGGAGTTTCTATTAAAGGGATTCAGGAACAATTCAAATTGTGAAGCTTAGAAAAGTGTTGTTCAAAAAGCAATAACAGGCTTATATAATCTTAGATTAATTAAAAGTTTCCCATTTTAAGACAAGTACCTGTGAAATATTTCATTGTTTAAATTGGTTGAAGTGAGGGCAGAAGAGATGGAGGTTACAGTAAGTGAACACTCTTGCATAAGTGATGTCTGGGCAAAAAAGGGGGTCAATGTGGCAATGTATGCCAGGAGTGGAGGTGAAAGCTACTGTGTATGTTTCTATAAGTTTTTGGAAATGGTTTCCAAAATAAGACCAGAACCTGATACATTTTCTAGGCTGAGACAGACAACAAAGAAATGGATCACATAACCACACAGCTGGTATGGCAGAGCTGAGATTAAAAAAATCATGTCTGCATTCTTAATCACTATATCAAACTTCCTGTAAAATCAATAATCTTTTCAACCATTAAAAAACTAGAAAATATAATAAAATAAAACATCTCAATAACAGCAACAGAAAGGCTCAAATATGAATAATACTAACAAGAAACACAAAAGAAAACTACAAAATAAACAATATGTTTATCTTCTCTATTTATACATACATTTAACTCAATCACAGTATATATACCAAAATGATTTTTCCTCAGGGGAGTGAGAAAAGACATTTTATAATTCATGTAAAAACATAGTGCCAAATGTATATTATTATTTTAATAATCTCTTGGTACTAGAAAGGAAATAAAATGAAACAAATATAAATGAAAAAATAATTCAGAAATGAATATAAATACATGTGGGAATCTAATTTATCATAAGCGATATTTGGATTTAATGGGAACCATTTCGTTTATTAGAGAAAATAAACATTATATTAATCTTAAACTAATTCAAATATACATTTGATAAATATAAAATTTAAAATCTATCAAGTCAATTCTGTAGGACTCTATTTGACTACTGTTTGCTCAGTGTTTACTTAATTTAATGAACAATAAACTATAATTCATACTGATGTATTTTGGAATAATTCCAGTTTAACAATTAAAAAAAATTAGTAATACCTTTTCTTTTTCTTTTTTTTAGCAAGGTTTTTTTTTTTACTTTGGGGAAAGGAAGAAATAACCTTTAGCAATGATTCTGTGGAAGATGTAAGAATGTTGCAGATAAAAGCTGTCTTTTCTTTTTTCATTATATACCTTTGTTTATTAAATCCTGTGTTAGCACCTGTAGATATCAGGTTAACAAAATGAGTTTTTAGTAGAAGGTTTATTTCTGATATAACATGGCTTGTTTATTTAGTTTGCATATGATATAGGATATCCTGGGAGAAGGGCTGGAATAAAGAGGACATTTATACCCTGGGATTGTAAAACTCATTGCAATGACTCCTGTATATAATAGCTATGTCTGTTGTTGCTAGCCTTTCTGCAGAATTGTGCTAGAATCCATTTCTTTCTAAATGCCATGGAATGTCATTGATACCTGAAAGAACACCCCTGTACTTTGAGGTTGCATAAGGAAGATCACAGTGTAAGACCCAGATACATATTAGAAGTTGGAATTATGCTATCTGTGCCCATGGCTCTTCATGAAGAAAATGTATTTTATAAACTTACTGTGGGAAAACATTGCTACAGAAGCTATCTCAAATCAATAATGAATTAAATCAGCTGCAAAGGAATAAAAACCTGTCATAGCATAACCTTCCTAGCAATTGCTATGTTGACAAGCTAATGCTAATTCAAAGCACCCTCTAATGTCTGTTGGAAGTGTGAGCTGTCCCTTAGATCAGTTCAGCTACTAGGTTGGGCCAATCCTAAACAGGATATTCTACTAAATACAACAATTGGTATTTTCACCAAACATGACAATAATATTTACTTTCTTTTGTGTTTCCCATCAAGAACTTCACCCCTAACATCCTCCTACCAAAAACTTCTAAACATCTCTTTTCTTCCCAGGATACACCCCTTCTCTCCCTCCACCCCCCAAAATCATCAATATAACACTTTAGAAATCTAGTGTTCATTCAATCACAATTCAATTTTTGTCTAGATCTGGGCATTTTTTTCTGCTCGTTTCCCTTGCTATTTACAGGGCACTGCTGCATTCAGAACAGACTTGTGTACAACTAAAATGACCCTTGAGTTATTTCGGTAATTGTATTTATTTTTTACTGTTTCATTCTACGAAGGGTTTGAGATTTTGGTCTCTTTTACCCTTTCAAACAACCTAAAACGTGTTTTTACCTCTTCCTGGTATAGTATTTCCACCTGCCAAATAGTTTTCTGGTAAGTTGAATTATATTACACCCCAAATTTGAACTTATATACTATGGAAAAGGGAGTTTATATAAAATGGTAACAATTTTGCTAACTCTGCACTTGGCAGCCTCTGTTTTAAATGACATTTGGAACTGGGGAATGAACATCATGGTGATCATGGGACAAGGCTGATTTTCTTCCCATTCGTCTGACCTGAAGATCTGTTCTCAACCACCTTTCTTCAAGTACTCTCAATTTCACAAGACACTGCAGTCCACACTACTATGAAATGAAGACCTCTCTGTAACTGCCAACGTCTTAACAAATTAAATTACCAAGTGCTTGGTTGGGTAGGTGCTTAATAAATGTTTCCTGAATGAATAAAACTTAGTAAAAATTCTTTTACAATGATGAGGAAAAAAGAAAAAGGAAAATTAAAGACTTAAAAAAATCATTATCCTTCTGCTTTTCCTTAATCCCTACAAATATTTCTCCCGCTTCTTTACATTTCTTCTCTGGAGACAAAATTGCTCATATTATTAAATTGTCAGGAGGGACAACAGCTTGTCAATTTCAATTACTGATGCTTTTCATGTTATATGCCAACTGTTTTTATTCTCATATATTAACACCCTGCACTTACTACTAAGATCACTATATTCATTCTGACTTGATATAATAGGGCTACCTTTTACTGATTTCAAGAAAGGAATCATAAAGTGTAGTGTAGTAGGAAACATGTTTTTTGAGTCCTGGATGAATTTCACATTCTAATTTCTTTCAACACGAATAGCTTTTGAAATACGATGTTGTAGGTCAGTTCCTCTGATTGCAGAACAGGAAAGGGTGGGGAAGCCAGGAAGAGAGAGATTTAGAAGAAGGCTTGTCCTTGGCAGTAAAAAACAAAAAGAGATGTTCAGAGAATGAGCAGGTATGATTGCAAAGTTGTGAAACAGGTGGTGGTTTTGGTTCAAGAAAGGAGAGTTAACATGCCAAAAAATGTTAGATATAAATAACTATAGCACAAGTAGAGTAGTATAAAATGTTCAAAGAATAAATACAAAAATAACAATTAACCATAAATATGAATATCTTATCTCCTCCAATGATTAAACATTTCTGTTTAGCTGTAAAGTCATGAGAAAATTGTGCGCACATGTTATGAATGGTGCCAGGACCTTAGTAAAAACAGAGAATCCATGATTTAACTCTTAGAGATTTATTTAGTAGATATGGGATGTTTGTGGAGATTCAAATGTGCATTTTAACAGGTATGTATATAACATTTTGAAGATCATATTTCAGATACATTGTCTAATGGAAATAGAGCTAGAAGAGGCCAAGGAGGATTCTCACCTCCAGCCATCAGAGAATGTGTGACTCTGCCAACACCTTGATTTTGAACTTTTAGCCTCCACAAGTATGAGGCAATGAAACTACTGTGGTTTTAAGTAAAAAAAAAAATAATAATAAAATAAAGGATAAATGTTATGCTAGTTGAAGTCTGAAGGATGGATTAGGGAGGAACAAGAATGGATGCAGGAAAATGGTAGGAAAGATAGCAGGTAAGAGATGATAGTGAACTTGACTAAAATGATGGCATCAGAGTTAGCGGGAAATAGAGATTTATGAAAAGGGCTTTCAGATTGATTGAATATGGAAGGAAAAGCAGGAGTCAAGGATGAATTTAGAGAATAACTTAAATAAGTTGGGAAGTGATAACAGTGATTATTCATATAGGGAATTCTGAAGGAACAATGACTTTACGGGGAAAAGAAAATAAATTCCGTTTGGACATGTTAATTAGAGTATGCTTGCGTTGAGTCAGCATTGGCTACATGGATCCCCTAGAATTAAAAGGAGAAGCTAGAGCTGGAGCTAATAACAGACTCAGGGCAAATGTAAGATGCAAGCCTATAGTACTGTCTAATATTTGTCTTGTGGGAGAACAGGAGGCCTGCGCAGAACCCATATAATGATATGGAAACAGATAAAGACAGTGAAAGATAATGAGTGGAGGTAACAGACAGGAAAGAGGAAAACAAGATCAGTGTATACCAAAATCCTAGGAAAAGTCATGTTTGTAAAAGAAACAGTTAACTGTTCTGAAGGTTCCTAAGAGATCAAGTGGAAGCACACAGTTGAAAAGGATAATTTGTGACTTTCATCAGGGGAATGGAGAAGATAGAATGTAGAGTGAAGTGGCATACAAAGAAGGTATTTTTGTTCTGGTCCGTGTAGCTCGATGATTAGAGTGTCAGTCCATGCACAGAAAGGTTGCGGGTTCAATTACCGGTCAAGCCACATACCTGAGTTATAGGTTCAGTTCTGGTCCCAGTCGGGATATGTGCAGGAGACCATCAATCTCTCTCCCTTTCTCTCTCTCCCCATCTGTCCCTTCCTTCTTCCCTCACCTTTTCTCTTCCACTCTCTCCAAAAAGGACAAAAATCAATGGAAAAATCCTCTGGTGAGGATTAACAACAACAAAATAAGGTATTTTTGTTTGTTTTTCTTGCTTGTTCATTTGTTGATTTCAGTTTTATATGTTTCTTAACCCTTTCCCTTAGTATATAATCTTATTAACAAACATCACCCCAATAAATGAATAAAAAGAAAAAGCCAAAGCCGCAATCATGTTAATGGATAATGTTGAAGAAAAAATACTTTTTCAATAAAGTTTTTCCTAAGATAAAAGAAAAGAATAAGTGGAGGAGGAACCAAGATGGCGGCATAGGTAAACACCTATTGTGCTGCCCTGCGCAACAATTCCAAAACGATAACATAACAACAAAACAAACACCATCAAGAATCACCGGAAAGCTGGCCGAGTGAAAATTCCACAAATAAAAGTAAAGGTGGGACACTGAGACTCAGAAGAGTGGCGAGGCGCAGCCCTGAAGATACGCCGGAAGAAAAGGTTCGGAGCTATGGGTGCACACGGGGTGTAGGGCTGGCAGCAGCAATCCCGGCTGGGTTTCTCCAACAGAGAGGGCGGAGATGTCCCACTGCACGGATTCCCCGGTGTCAGGCGAGGTCCGAGGTCCGGGGTACGCACCCTAAAAGCCAGACACGGCAGAGGTCTCCGAGTTTGAGGAGAGTGCGTGTAGCTTGGAACAGCAGTTTGCGCATAAAGTGCATGACAGCACAGACGTGCGATTTGCTCCCTCATTCGGGAGACCACCGGACTGCTTTGTTTTACAACCCTAGGTGAGACTTTGGGTGTGCAGACTCATTTGGGGAGAGGCAGAGTTGTCTGGCAATGGGTGGAGACCAGCAGCAGCTTTCTCTTGGAGGTACCTGCAGCCATTACCACCCAACACAGAGACCCACACACTGCATAGGGTGTAGCTGACGCTGACGCTGCCTGCTCAGCTCAGAGACTCCGCTCATCCAACCTGAACACAGTTTCCCTTCACAGTCAATTGGCCTGGAGGTCAAACCCTCCTAGGGCTAACAACAACAAGCTGGGCTTAAATTCAAAAATACTGTACAACCCATAAAGGATTGCAGTAAGAGTATCCACCTCAGGTAACTGGGGAGGCTGAGCCACTGTTCCTTAGAGGACATCTACCACATAAAGCTAATTGACCAACTCAGGAAAGCAGTCACCATGCAGAGACATGGAAAGAAATCAGGTGTGAAAGAAATGGAGAAAAAAAGACAACTAGATATAGAGTTCAAAACCACGGTTATAAGGCTTTTCAAGAGGCTCCTACAAAAGGCTGATCAACTTAATGAAAACTATGAGGAAATGAACAAGACCTACAAGGAAATGAACAAGACCTACGAAGAAATGAGTGAGACCTCCAAGGAAATGAATGAGACCTATAAGGAAATGAATGAGACCTACAAGGAAATGAGTAAGACCTACCAGGATATGAACAAGACCCTCAAGGATATGAAAAAGGACCAACTAGAAATCAAGCATACACTGACTGAAATAAAAAATAATACACAAAGTCCTAAAAGCAGTCCAGAGGGCCACAAGAACCAAGTCAAAGATTTGAAATACAAAGAAGCAAAATCCACTCGGCTGGAAAAGCAAGAAAGAAAAAGAATCCAGATAATTGAAGATAGTGTAAGGGACCTCTGGGACAACCTCAAGCATGCCAACATCCAAATTATGGGGGTGCCAGAAAAAGAGAGAGAGCAAGGTAATGAAAACCTACTGGAAGAAATAGTGACTGAAAACTTCCCCCACCTGGTGAAAAAAACTGACTTAAAAGCCCAAGAAGTACACAGAACCTCAAAATATAGGAATCTAAAGAGGACCACACCAAGACACATCAGAATTAAAATGCCAAGAGAAAAAGATAAAGAGAGCATATTAAAAGCAGCAAGAGAAAAACAGTTAGTTACCTATCAAGGAGCACCCATACGATTGTCAGCGGATTTCTCAACAGAAACGATGCAGGCCAGACGGGAGTGACAAGAAATATTCAAAGTGATGAATAGCAAGAATCTACAACCAAGATTACTCTATCCAGCAAAGCTATCATTCAGAATTGAAGATCAGATAAAGTGCTTCGCAGATAAGAAAAAGCTAAAGGAGTTCATCACTACCAAACCAATATTATATGAAATGCTGAAAGATATTCTTTAAGAAGAGGAAGAAGAAAAAGGTAAACATATAAATGATGAACAACAAATACACATCTATCAACAAATGAATCTAAAAATCAAGTGAATTAATAATCTGATGAACAGGATAAACTGGTGAATATAACAGAATCATGGACATAGAAGGGAATGGGCTGACAATTCTTGGGGAGAAAATGGGTGTGGGAAGTGCATCAAGAGACTGGACAAAAATGTTGCAACAATGGGAGAGGACAGAGGGGAAGGGGAGGTGAGGGCGGAGGGTGGGATTGGTACAGGGTGGAGGGGAGCTATAGGGGGATAAAAAGGGGGAACAATGTAATTAATAAGCTGAACAATAAAGATAAAAAAGGAGAAAAGAATAAGTTGTGCTAGAGGGTAAGATACATATATTCTGTATGTGTGTATGTACACACATAATAGAATTATTTTGCCATGCAAATATAAGCCTATTGTAGAATTGTGATATTCTCTATCTTTAGATTTACATGTAATTGAGATAATAATGTGATATTCTTGCAATCATTTACTCCTTCTTTAAGGATGTGAGGATATTTAGCACCAACAAATTGTCTGGAAATTTTAATGCCGCTCTCAGGATGAATAGTTAACCATAATAATTGGATAGTTTCATAGTCTTATTAGTATGAAAATGTGACAGGCTATTATAAATGATATACAAAACATAAATTATATGTAACTAAAACAATTGGCTAAATTATTAAGCATTAAAAATAAGAAGTATCATAAATTCTAAAAACAATAAGCCTATTTCTATTAAACTTCATTTTCCTCAATATGATATTAATAGATATAGCTTTCCCACATAATTTTAAGCTAGCCAGTCCTTGATTCTGACAGACTACTCAACATCAGCTATTTGATTTCTTAACTGGAGAAACAAGTTATCACTAGCTCTATCCAAGTTGGAGGAGTTCTCTTATTAACTACGAGTAATAAAACCCTGACTTAGTTTAGGGACAGGTCAAAGATAGTCTCCTCTGAAGATCAGTTCTGCTTAGAAATTATTGTTCATAGCAATATTCCCTTTTTAAAATTAGATGGACTTCAGAAATCTTGATGATACGCTGTCCTCTCAACTAGCCAAAGCATTTCTTGCCAAAGACTCACCTTCCACTAACACCATGCTTTTCAGTATATGGCCTCATAATTAATTAAAATATAGAACAACAAAATCAAATTAAATTCATAGAGTTTAATGGCTTTGCCATTTCTTTTGCTTATCTTTTCCCCTTTGTTTCTTCAGCTATTTACATAGCCTTATTTTATATATGGAGTCATATATTTTTCCCCATGATATTTACAATAGATTAGAATATATTGATGAAAGCGCTGAACACGAATAAAATGTAATAAAATTAAACACAACTTGTACATACAATATGGTGATATCAATAATAAGAAGAAAGAATCTCTGGTAGGCTTAGACTATAAAACTCAAGAAAAGTATATTCAAAATATATTACATGCATGATTAGAGTAACTACATTAAGTTTTTGAAATATAACTTTAGGCCTGTATATTAAGAACTCCTTTATTTTACAGTGAATAATTACAACTGCCCAGGTTCTTTCAACTCTTTAAATACTTCATATTCAAAGTCACAAGCTGAGTGTTATCATAAAATCTTGGCCCCTGCATACTTAATACACCAGAACATTAACAGTAGAACTCCATAGTTTTGAAAGTTCCCTCATTGGCAGAGGAAATGTGAATGATTCCAGTGAATGGACTCTTTACCAAAGCACAGAATATACAGGAAAGAGCAAGTAAAACAAAATTAGATAAATATGCATCATTATTTTTATTTTCTACGAATCTTTTATTAGGGTGGTGTTAGCATGTCTCATGGTGGTTAAAAACAAATTATTTTCTCTACACCATCACTAGCACTAGTACACTACTGGTGGAAATGCAGACTGGTACAGCTACTATGGAAAATAGTACGGAGTTTCCTCAAAAAATTATAAATGAAACTTCCATTTGACCCAGTGATCCCACTTCTAGAAATATGTCCTAAGAAACCCAAAACACCAATCAGAAAGAATGTATACACCCCTATGTTCATAGCAGCACAATTTTACAATAGCTAAGATCTGGAAAAAGCTCAAGTGCCCATCAATAGATGAATGGATAAAAAAGTTATGGTACATTTATACCATGAAATACTATGTAGCAGTAAAAAAAAAGAAAGATCTTTTAGCCTTTGAGGGACCTGGAGGACATTATGATAAGTGAAATAAGACAGTCAGAGAAAGATAAGTATCACATGATCTCACTAATATATGGAATCTAATGAACAAAATAAAATGATGAACAAAATAAAATGATGAACAAAATAGATTCTAAAAACATAAAAGCGTGGACTGACGAATCTCAGAGGGAAGGAGGGGTTGAAGTTGGGGGGAAGAGATTAACAGGGGAACTTACGTGCATCTATGCATAGCCCATGGACTCAGACAATAATGTGGTGAAGGCCTGGAGTGGGGTGCACGGTAAAGGGGGTCAATGGGAAAAAAGGGGGATATCTATAATACTTTCACAACAGTAAAGATAAATTAAAAAAAAATTACTGATCTCCTACCTATTTCCAAAAGCTAGTTGAAATAATATAACTTGCTAAAGATAATAAATATCTACTATGGGTAAAGCATTATAAAAGTGATGAGAAATACCTTTATTAGCTGTATCCCATAAGTTCTGATGTCTAGGGTTCTCACATTATTTTCTAGATATTATAGAAATTTCATTTGGAATTTTCAAACGAGAATATCCTTCTTTTCTGAAACATTAAAAAAGATGGGATGGTGTATATTCGACTTTATTTTATTTTGGGGTTTGTTTATTTTTAATTTTTAGGTGATAAGAAATATTTTTATTTTTACTATTTCCAATTTGACTAAATAATGACCTGAGAAATATTGTCTGTGTTATTTCCACTTAATGTTATTTTTGTGACATTTCATGATCACTTGAAAATTACTTCTGAATACAAATGATGATAATATCTTAAACATAACCTCTGTCCAATAATTATTATACAAATAGAACAACAGTGATATCTTTGCACCGCATGTAGGTGGTAGTATTATGAGGATTTGAGAACTGAAGAACTGCATTGATTCTGAAATAACTGCTAAATGATTCTAAGAATGTTTTGAATCTCAAGATAAAAATGAAAAACTATAGAAAAAGTATAATTCAGTAGCTTTCACTGTTATAATATTAGGTACTCTCAAAAATAATCAAAATCTGACAAGTCTATGTAATCAAAGAGAAAACAGCAAATTCAATAACACAAATGACCTCTGGAAAACACACAGCCACCCACATGCACAACAATTCCATTGGGTGTAAAGACCTAATGTCTCTGACATACATTTTCTTTAATATGTCTATAAACTTAAAATTGAAAATTACACATATAATTTTATTGCTATTAAAGCTCGTGTTGAGATGGTACCAGAAGCAGTTAATTCATCAATTCAGTGGTGTTGATAAGGAACTGCCAGGCATATCACTTGAAGAATTCTAAAAATTTCTCTCCTTTCCCCAAATCTAATGGTCACAGAATTGTTATAATATCCACTCCCCTTCCAATAATTCCACTTAATGTTTAAATATGTATCTGAATAGACAGGCATATATATGTTTAAAAGAAAACAGCAGAGCTTTGGTAAATAATCTTAGAATTAGAAAAAAAAACTCTCACTTTGGTGCACATCTTCATGTACGGACATCTATAATAATCTATAATAATAAAAGCATAACATGCTAATTAGGCTGGACAGCCAAATGACCTACTGGACGTCCTTCTGGACAAAGCTGTGGCAGCAGGGGCTGAGGCAGAGGCAGTTAGAGGTGATCAGGCAGGCAAGCAAGCAGTTAGGGGCAATCAGGCAGACAGGCAGAGTGGTTAGGAGAGATCAGGCAGGCAGGTGAGTAGTTAGGGTCGATCAGATAGGCAGGCTAGTGGTTAGGGGCTATCAGGCAGACAGGCAAATGGTTAGGGGTGATCAGGCAGGCAGGCAGGCAGGAGAGTGGTTAGGAGCCAGTCGTCCCAGATTGAGAGATTGACGTCTAACTGCTGGTTTAGGCCCGATCCCACAGGAATCCCTGTGGGATCGGGTCTAAACTGGCAGTCAGACATTCCTCTGAGGGGTCCCAGATTGTGAGAGGGCATAGGCCGGGCTGAGGTCCTCCCCTTCCCCGTGCACCAGATCTCTAGTACTGAAAATAAAGGCCAAAGAACAACTAAAGGATGAAGTTTGCCCTCTTAAAATGTAGATTGGTAAAAGGACAAGAAGAAGTTGGTGAGAGATATTAACAATTACAGATTATCTATATATCCTAGGGAGACTTTGGTGGTGAGAAACAGGTTCTGTTACAAACTGACAATCACTATGCATCCTTTGTACCTCTACCAGCAGAGAATATAATTTAACTCTCATAGCTTGTATCACAAAATTTTCCCCCAGATTAGGAAATTATTAACCTAATGCTGGGTATGCACCTACCCCACATTAAATATGCCCTTGAGTGTAATTTTCCCATGTCTTTCCCCATCCCAATTCCATTATAGTCTAAGCTAATTTTCAACATGATAACAAATGTCACCGATCCATCTAATTCTCAAGCTAGTGCTCTATTTACTTAACTAGGAATTTTTTTGCCCCATTTAACCAGCAACAGTTCATTACTGAAGATGGTTGCCACCTGTACAGAGAACAAAACAAAAAGTAAGTACCAAAGTCAACCTAAGTTATTGATTAACTAATTTACTGATTGCCAGTTTATCCTGTAATCAACTATTATGTTTAAGACTATAGAAACCTCTCCTTAACACTGGCAAATTTTGCCCACTATAATTTGAAGAGGTGATACCCCAGAGCAAGGATAATGGGGCAGGCATAGAAACTCACCAGGGTAGAAATCTCTGGATGCCTAGCAAGGGGCAAAAGCAGTAAAACAAGAACCTCACCCGCAGACTAACCTATCTCCCCCCCCCCCCCCCCCGCCCCCAGCATATCACTGGTGATGCAGTTTGGATCCTAGGTCTAAACCGCCTGACCTTTTCCTCCCTAATGATAACATTTAAGCCTCAATTATATTTCATCTCTAGGTCCAGAAAACCAGCAAAACCAGACAAATGACGCCATGGCTGCCTCAGGACCAGCTACAATGACTAATGACCTCCTGCCCTGGTACCAACCAATCAGTGGAAACTAGGACCCTGAAAGAGTACACTTGGAAACCTAATGAATATTTTATTAAGACACTCCCCTGACACCTTCCCTAAGATTTCCAGGACAAAGGACCCCGTGTTCACTCTCCTTCCAAGGAGCATGCCCGTGCCATTCCCCCACAAGCACGTATCCTTTAACCTCAAGAGACCCCACGTGATTTGCTACCAGGGGAACAATGGGCAGTGGCAGCTCATCCCTGGCTAAATCCTGAACCTGTCTCCAAGGCCCCCTTTTTTCTGTGTAGTCCTTCCCTTTGGATACCCCCATACTCTTTTTCTTAAATAAATTTAATTTTTTTAAATTACCATCTAAGACGGCTATTTAGCCTGCCCACACACCATCAACTTTAACCTTTCCCCATTAAAAATTTGATTTTTTTGTGATAAAAAACACAACTGCCTTCTATTGCTGTTTATAAAAAAAAAAAAATCCTCTGCTTCTTTTGAAGATTTGAGAGGAGGCAAATATTCTATGTCAAAGATGTTCAAAATTACAAATTTCCAAATTATTTCCTGAATTCTCTTTCATATGTTATAAATTCAGTAGTACTTTGAATATATCTTATATAATAAATGCCTAATATGCTAAGTGTCCTGTCAACCAGTCAGCCATTCAACCAACCAAAGCCTAATATGCTAATGATATACTAAGACTGCTTAACAATTCGCTATGAAGTGCACTGACTGGTAGGTTAGCTTGCTGCTGGGGTTCAGCTGATCAGGACTAAACAAGATGGGCCGAACATGGCCTCAAGACCTCCCCGCAGTCCCTCCCCAGCTGGCCAAACTCCTGTGCCCCTTCTAGCTCTAATCTTGCACCAGTGGGGTCCTTCAGCTTGTCCTGAGCCCTCTTGCAATCTGGGACCTCTTGGGGGATGTCAGAGAGCCAGTTTGGGCCCGATCCCACAGGACAGGCTGAAAAATTCATATTTTAATCAAGTAAATAAAGTTCTTTTTATATCTTACCACTAAATTCCACTACCCCAGCTACTGGGGTCTGGCTGATCAGGACTGAACAAGATGGGCCGAACATGCCCTTGAGACCTTATTTTCTTATGCTGGCTTTTTTTTTTTCCAGCTTACTATTGGTCTGAGCATGGGTACTAAAATACATTATACACATTATGGCATAAATTTTTTTTTAAAGATACTGCTTTCTATCAAACTTCTTTATTTTACTTACCTTTCATAGGTCTGACCAATTCTATATTTAGCTACAAGGATTTCCAGTCTTCATCTTTTACTAAAATTGTATCAACTCTATTGCTCTAAAATAAAGTTCCAGATTGCTTATGGAGAGATCATTAGATACTGATATTACAATATAAATAATAAAGGAAATAGATGAAGGTTAAACTTTTTGTTCTTGAATCATCTATTGCTCTGAATAACTTTGGGAGATGGTGTTTAGCTTTCCTTCAGATTTGCATTCTAATCTCAACATAATCTATAAATAAAACCTGTTTCCCTTCTACCTTATTGTAAAAACATTTCAACTTATTTAATAGCAGGAATGTAGGTGATTGCATTAATATAGCAAACATATATGCATTAGGAAAGTAGAAGAAAATAACAAAAAGTGCTTGAAAATCTATGACTGCAGTGATGTATATTAATGTCTACATTTCAATAAATACCAGGGAGTAACCCAGCATGTACACTACTGATAAAATGGCAACTTAAAATTTAACTTGCATTAAGTAGTCTTCTGAATTTCCTCAACCCCCAAAATGGGGGCAAAAATACTTTTTTCAAAGATAAAATAATGTAACTGAGTACCTGAAAATTATGATGCGCTATGGTGTTATTTTTAAACTATGCAAACTATAAAAAGCAGTGGTGTTACTATATATATAAAACCGTAGACTCGCATTTATATTAGACTTTTAGAAGCTATTCCAACCTAAGGTCTACAAATGTATTTTAAAGTATTTTCTAATAGTAAATTCATAGTTAATCCACATTTAAAGTACAGCTGTAAACAGGATAACTCAATGATAGTTTTGCTTACTTTATGACAGTATCTGCAAGCAGTTAGCATTATATAAATAAAATTTACTTTATTTAAAAACATTCCAGGCTAGTGTTCATAATCAAGAGCTGAATAAGTCTTGTTTATTCACAGTGTACATATAATTTATACCAGTCCTCAATAAACTAATAGGGTGACTATAATTTAACAAAGAAACATAAAATAATTCCAGTGTTGACCATAACTTTTTGCAAAATATATTCAGTTTAATAAATCATTTCATTCTATTTATCAGTTATATGTTATATATATATCTTTCAATTAAAAAGCAGTGGTAGGATTGTTAAGCAGAGTCTTAGCTACTTAAGGAAAAGTCAATTGGATAGACATTGGCACTTGATAAAATAATTCTTTTGGCAATTCTATAGTTGTTTCAAGATCAAAATAGTGTTAAAACTAAGACACAAAAGTCAAAGTGAAATCTTACACTAAAATTACGGAGGAAAAACTGCCAGAAAGATTCCTTGTTGGAGAGCCAGCCTCTCTCCCTTGCTCCCCTTGTTTAAGGTGACTTCTAAATGTGCAGTGATGGTAATAAAGCTAGAATAGCTGAGGGGAAATAGAAGAATACCAGAAAATCTCTTTTTTTATACAAATTCTTTAGATACAAAAGATTATCATAACATTCTTGGGTAGTTTTCAAAGTTGAAACACTTAACCTTCAGGTACTAAAAAAGGAATGATGATTATTACTAGTGCTTTACATATATTATTCTTAAAACAACCCTGCAAGGTAGGAATTATAATAATTATGCTCACTTTTACAAATAGAGAGATCATATAAATGATTCAAGAGTATAAAACCAAAATGGAGTAGGGTTGAAATTGGAAACCAAGTCCATCTATTTCAAAGTTCATACTGGTCTCTTTCAGAAAATAAATATGATAGATGCATGTATAAATTAAAGTTAACTTAAGTTTTCTTCTCATATACGTTTTAAAACTTCCATTATACTAGCTATAGAATTCAGTTTATGTTTCACTTTACAAAAACTATTTTTTTTTACCTGGTATAGAACCTAAGATAAACTATATAATATATAAATCTAAATTGTGATTAACCTAAATTTAATGAATATGCTTTTATAGGGCATGCATGAATTAATTTTTTTGTATCTACTTTTTTTTTTAATCATACCAAGAAGACTTCAAATAACAAAATTAGGAGGAAAAAGGGGGACAAAGTTTCAGATAAAATGTAAAAAAATAAAAAAAAACTATGTTGTATTAAGAATTATAAGAATATAAGAATTAGAAAAATAAATACTTTAAAATAGCATTTTGATACAGTAAGCATGGTAGCTAAATGGATATTATAATAGCTCATAAACATAAAAATTGACTCAGAAGAAGAATAAAATATCTCTCTTATTAAAAGACATTGGGGTCAGATAGTTTTATAGATAAGTTTTTACTCTATAAGAGACACATAATTCCTTTTATACAAATTGATTACACAGGAGAAAAAAGAATATAATTTTATGATCAAAGACTAAAGGATAGATGAAAAGAAAATTATAGGTTTATATCATCTATCAACATAGATGAAAAAATTCAATAACAGAAATACTAGCAAATCAAATACAGTCAGTTGTTTCTCTCTGTTTCTCCCCCTCCCCTTCCACTTTCTCTAAAAATCAATGAAAAACATCCTCAAGTGAGAATTCATAAATATAGTAAGCAAATTTTTTTAGTAAGTTGCTATTTCTTTTGTCAGTCAAAAATCAGTAAGTGTACATTATTTTATTAACAACTCTCAGTCTTTATTTTTATAATTCTTTCTTTGTTTTCTATAATTCTCTCAGAATAAAACAAACTGATATATAAACATATATGATTGCATAGAAAAAAAGTGAAACTTTTTACTTGAAGGAATATGTTAAACCAATCTTCCTAAACCATATAACCAAATAGAGAAAATTTTCTGAAATAGTTGCATAAATAAAATCAAATATTAGAAAATAGCTATATTAAAAGGACCTAAGTGATATTATTAGGAGCAATAATGATACTACAGTATATTAACTTTAACATACATCATTAACTTTAACATAAATCTTCAAATACATACCAGATCTGTTTTTGGAGTATCTGGACACTCCGAGAAATAAGATGTTGAACTTCTGACTCCACTATTATCAGAAGTTGGCTTTGGGAGCTGAGCATGCTGTCTGTAAGTAGCACTTTTAGGAGTCCAACAAAACAGGTTGATTGATTCTCGTACACAACGTTCAATGTCAATTTCTAGATAGAAAATTGAAAATAAAATTGGATTGCTATGTTTATTAAAAAAAACCCAACCTTTCCTAACTGCATATATCGACACATGGCTAGTATTACAACTAATTAGAAAAGATTTCAACAAAAAAATTATGTATGTATTAACATATTTTAAACTGAAATATTAGGAGGTATTTTGTATTATAAACATACATATTCATATATATTTGCATATGTCAATACATGCATATATATCTATGTGTGTTTCATTTGGTATTATGAACATATATACATACATTTACACATATAGGTATATTTCAGTATATAATTAAATTCCGTACATAACTGATTAAACATCATAGATATAACACAGCTCCTACTTAAGAATCTGCCTAATTTATTATGATTATAGTTTTACTTTTCCAAAGTAAAATAGAAGTTGAGGAATTTGGGAGCAGGCAGACAAATGATTCAGAAGCTGATTTATTATGACTTCTAGTAAATTGTACTAAAAGTTTCATTTCCAGTTATTAAAGAAGATATAAAATAATCAGGGAAAAAATTTATTAAAATTTCAATTCAGTACTTTTCCTTTCAAAATGCAGAAAAGTTTAAATAAAGATTAAATGAACTTGATTAAAAGAAAAATTTTCATAGATTTCCTTTTTCAGATTTGAAATATAAGCATATTTGTAAGAATACATATTTCAAACTTGTTACAATGCCAAAATTTGCTGGTATGTTATGATGGCACTACAGCTCTCTGGGAGGTCACTATTCTGATGAAGAGTAACCAGTCCTGTAGAGGAAGTGTGGAGATCACAGAGGGGCAATAGAAATTCAGCAAGTTGACTAAAATGAGGAAGTTTAGCATGGACTAGCTTTTCCCCTTCTGTATTCACAACATCAGTAAATGGCAGATATTCTCAATTCCTTTGCGAAAGTCCAAGTGTGTCAGTTCATATAGGCAATGTAGAAAAATAGAGTACATGTTTTAAATTACAAAGAGATAAATTCCCAATTTCTCTTTTTGAAATGAGAAAGACATACATATAGAAACGGGAGAAGGAAACAGCCACTTAAATAAATTCTGTGGATGGTACATTTAGAGTGGTCTGCTTTTTGTAAGGTGGAAAATCCTGGGAGGAAAGGGGGGGGGATTGCACACTTACTGAGCATCTGTTATGTGCTAGTCATTGTATTCTTTCACTTAGCTAATTCTTAAATTCTAGTTGACAGGTATTGTAACCACCCTACCTAACTTCTGCTGAAGATGAAGAAACTAAGACATAAGCAAGCTAAGGGGACTTACTATGTTAAGTGTGTTATTATAAGTAGAAAATATCTGAAGTTGTTAAAGGGTTATAGGACATATTTTACTTTCCAATTCACTTGGATTTTGAATTGGCCAGAAGGTCTAGGAAGACCAGTTACTAAATTAAGCTTTCCTGCTTTTGCAATTAGTGATGTTTATCAATTTCAGAGTCAGTTACTTCCAGAACTACACAAAGAGGTCAGATTTCATCACTCCATATGCTATTCCTAACATGATATTTTAAAACCCCTAAAAGATAACATGTTTTTAGACATAGATCTATTTATTTGAGCAATGGCTAATGCAGTTAAATGTATTTTTTTTAAAAGCCTCTAATAACATTATCCTCTTAATATTTTAGAGAAGAAGAACAGACATCAACTAGATGAAAAATCAAAGTTTGAAATAAGTTTCTCTATTCCATTTAAGCAGAGATATGTTCACTTCATTTTAGAAAATTTCCAGTTAATATGAATAAGATAAAAATTTGCAGCTAAAGAGAGAAAACTTTGTCATCTTAAAAAGTTAACCCATTTAACACTGTTAATCTTCAAAGGGAAAGAAGTTCAGACGAGAATGACAGGTTTTACATCTGCAGTGCTCAAATCAGTTGACACATCTGCCACTCAGCAAAAGCTAAAGTCAATTTCAAATTTCAGATCAGAGGTTGTAGTTTAGTCCTTAAATCTCTGGCAAAGGAAAAGTCAGTTGCACCTGCCTCCAAAACACCCTGTTGACACTGTAAAAAGTTTACAGTGAATCTTCAGTATTTACTGGTGCCCACTCCAATTTCACCCTGATTATTAGTACTGTAGATATCCCATTCTCCATTCACTTAAACCAAAATATTGTGTAATAGTACTTTGTAAACTGCACATTAAATATGCAATTATTTTTAAAAGGTAACCTCTCATTTTAGGACACTTCTGTTTTCCATCTTGCATTATGATTTTGACAGAATGCATTGTGAATTAAGCATGTACATTGGACTATGCTTTCCCAGGTTTCATTCCAAGCTCCATGAAGTACTTTGTGTCTCTGACAGAAATAATGTCTCTAAATCTCAGGTTTTTTTATCCTCATCCATTACTACTCCATCTCTCAGAAATACTGAACTATTTTCAGAGTGATAAAACACGTCATGTCTCACTTGGGTGAGAAAAGGTGAAAAAGACATCTCACCTGAAGCCCTCTGCTCTCATTTTAATGGCTATGAATTGTTTCTTAGCACCAGTGAATCCAGTGAATAGTGTTGCTACCTCCGTTTACAATTATCCAATTCCCTTTGGCTTTCCCCTATATTTGAACCCTAATATTGTTAAAATATTATCTACTTCAGAATTCACTCCATCATTTTGGTGGAACATATTTTCCAGCAGCATTTAAGAAAAGGGTGGGGCCCTAATGGGTTTGGCTCAGTGGATAGAGTGTCCCCCTACAGACTGAAGGGTCCCGGTTGGATTCCCCTTAAAGGTAGGTACCTTGGTTATGGGCACATCCCCAGTAGGGGGTGTGCAGGAGGCAGCTGTTGGATGTTTCTCTCTCATTGATGTTTATAACTCTCTATCCCTCTCCCTTCCTCTCTGTAAAAAATCAATAAAATATTCTTTTTTAAAAAAGGGTGTGTAATAAAGTTATTTTGCCCTTGAATAATTATTGGACTAGACATAGCATTCTAGGGTTGAACGTGAGTTATAGAAGGCAGTGCTCCATTGTCTTGTGAGAAGTCTGATACAATTATGATTTGAGATTACTTGTACATGATTTTCCTCCTTTCTGTATACTTTGAAGATCCCTGGTGTTTTGAAGTTTCATGATATACGCTAAGTGTATTCAATTTTATTGTGCTTGCATTTGATGGTCCTTTTATAATTCTCCAGTTACAGAAAAAATTTTTGTTTGATGTCTGTGATAATTCCTTTTTAACTATTCTCTCTTATACTAAGAGAATCTTGAACGTATTGAATTTCTAATAATTTTGCCTTTCACTTTTACTTTCTGTATGTATTTTTGTTCTATTTTTCTGAGAAATTTTCTAAACTTTATCATCAGTCTTTCATTATAAAGGTCACTGAATTTCCAAATCATTATTAATTACCAATAAACATTTTATTTTTTTTTGCTACTTAAAAAATTCTGATTTTTCATGGTTGTAATGTCTTCTCATAATTACGTTTCTGAGGATATTCCTTATTCAGTTTGTGCTGGTCTGTGTCATTTAGTGGAAAGCTTCCCTCTAGTTTTAGTGATCTATGACACTACATTTTTAAAAGAACAACACTACAAATCATATTGGGAGTTTTGTGTTTGTGAACAGGGCTTGGTGACTGGTGGATTCATAATAGGGTAAATTGGGGACATAGTGATTTTTCAGAGGACTTTTAAGTAAGATATTTCTCCTTCTAGGAACATGTCTCCAGAGAACAATTCTGTGATCTGCCTAAATGAATCTTTGCCAGCATTCTGGGAATTGACCATGGATGGACCTGCAGGAACTATACATTCCTCACTCCTGGGCTATGCTATGCTCTTGACCCCTTGGTCTCAAGACTCTCTGTTTCTATTTCCCCAAAGAATACCTCACCAAATTTACTTTACCTTTGGTCATGTTTTTTGCAAAATTTGCAAAAGTAAAGCTATCTAAACCATAATCAGTGAAGACTGCCATCTTTATACCAATTTCCCCTCCAGTATGCTTCCTCTTATGTTGGGCAACATTACAGTGGCTGTGGATATAATTAAGAGTAAGCTAAGTTAGGGATACATTTAGTTGATTGCATGTAATATATTCTATGATTTGTAATTACTTTGGGGTATTGAAAAAGACTTTCTCCTTGACCAAACCCTAGCCAGGTTTCTCTATGGCCTTTCTTGACTATGACTCAACTTTGGCCTATAAAAGACTTGAACAAAAGACTAATATAGTTTATAATAGATCCAGGTCACATCCCTAGGATGACCTTTGCCCCCTCTTAAAGTACCTGCCTTAGAAAAATCAAGGCTGCTTAAAGATTGTATTGCTTGTTCTGGCCAACACCTGAAGAGGGGTTCCCTGTTTCCTGTCTCCATGAGAAGATGGGGATCTGACTTCAAAAGTGCCAATTAGCATACCCAGAAAGACTTCCTACAAATCAATGTCCCACTTCAAACTTTTGTAATTTTTTACTTTGCTAAATCTTCTGAGTTCTAGTCACTTCCCTCCTCACTCCTTCATTCTCCTTTAAAATATCCAGTCATTTCTGTAAAAATTGAAGTTGAGTTCAATTCAAGCTGAATACCTCCTTATTGCAACAGTATATTATTGACTAAAACCTACCCTTACCACCTTAGTATCTTGCATTGTTTACCTCTGACAGTATAAAATTATTGTGAGTTCTAGGAATGACCTTCTGTAGTACTTCTGCTACCCATCATATATAAACAGAGGTTGTGTGAAATAAGAATGTGTTCCAACACCAGTTTATGGGTGTAAGAAACATACACCGCCCAAAAAAATCAAACTGAGGTCTTTCAAACATTAAACATACAAACTTGTAAGCAGAGAATTGGTAATTAGCAATGTCTGATTAAAGAGAAATACATTCCTTCTGAAAGTATACTTGATAATGTTACAGATACAGCTATAAGTATAACATTAACTTATTTATTTTTTTCCTTTTTGATAGGAATTTTACATAATAGCCTTTTTGTATTTATGGGAAACAACCCTGTAGTATTATAAGAAACAGAGACTATCCATGTATTGTTATATGTTTTATGCATTCCTACTATCAATAAAATAAAAAACAAAAGTGCCCTAGCTGGTTTGGCTCAGTAGATAGAGCGTCGGACTGCAGACTGAAGGGTCCCGGGTTTGATTCTAGTCAAGGGCACATGGCTGGGCTGCGGGCTCTTGCAGAAGGCAGCCAATCAATGATTCTCTCTCATCATTGATGTTTCTATCTTTCTCCCTCATACTTCCTCTCTGAAATCAATGAAAATATATTAAAAACAAAACAAATAAACAAAAACAAATTTCAACTAACCTGGCCAGTGGAAAGGTATATCTATTTTCTCTATGAAAATATAGCACAATTATTGTTATATCAAGGAGTACGAAGCCAAAGAGAGAGAGGGGGGAAAATAACAGAGGTATGCCATATATTTAATATATAAACTTATGTTATTCTGCTTTGGAATTTGTTGTGATCTCTTTGCTCAGTCTAAATATCCTTTTAATGACTAATTTTTGTATTGTAATTGATATCATCTTAAACAGGGCTGCCTCCTCACATTGCATAAATTTCAGAGCATATAATCTGCATCTGCTCTTATCTTTAAGTTTTCTAAGTGTCAGAGGAATATATTCTTAGAGCAAAGATCTGTAGTGGTGGGAGGGATGAAAATATTTCTATGCAGATATTCAATTGATTTTCTCTAGCTTTCTGTCCAATTTTCCATTCATTTTCAATTTCTGAGGCTAGTGCTCTGCATAAAGAACCGGCTTGCCTCTTGATGGTATCCTCCTTTGCAGGAAGGGTTCAGCTTTCTTTGCTTTATTAGGTGAGTTACTACTAATGGAATTGCTTTCTATCTTCCAAATATTTGGTAACATTTCTTGTCTTCTCATACTCTACTTACATTCTCATTATTCTTAGGATTATCTTTTTTTTTTTTTCATTCTCTTACTGTCACTTCAGTGATATTTCAGAAGGGAGCAGAGATCATCATGTGTGTACAACTTGTCATTCCTAATTAGAAAAGTTTCAAGTTTTAAAGACTCTGGTTCAAAAGGGTTGGGAATAAAGTTAGGTTATGAGTTATACTGCTTTCTGAGAAAATATATTAACTGCCAGTTATATATTTTCTCAGAAAGCAGTATAACAAATGATATAAGGTAAAGAGCAGTAACATGGAGGCAGCATGACCTGGGCTTGAATTTCAATTCAGTTACCACAAGTTGTATAGCTCTGGCCAACTCATTTTTCTGCATCTCTTTTCTCAATCTTAGGGTTGATATTATTTAACTAGAGGCCTGGTGCATGAAATTCATACACTCGAGGCAGTCGGGGAGGGGGAAGGTTGTCCCTGCGCCATCTTGCAGTTCAGGAGCACATCTGTAGCACTGCCACAGAGGTGACTTGCTAACCTGGCCAGTGGTGAACCTGGCTTTTGGCTGAGTGGCGCTTCCCTAGTGAGAACTTAAGATTCCAGTTAGTCTGCCTTCTTGTTTCAAACACACTTAGAATATAGGTTAACTTTCTATTTGCACTTGGTAATTTCTCTTTAGAAAAAGATTGTCTTTTAAAAAATATGCTTTTCTACCTTTCAAAATCCAAAAACTTGTAGTATTATTCAATAATATAAATTAATGATCTAGAAAGTTCTGAGTAGACACGAAGAGGGAAATATGGGAGCTGCCCCCTGGTGGTCAACGCACTGCCACAGGGGAAGCGCCACTCAGCCAGAAGCCCGGCTCATCATTGATGTTTCTATCTCTCCTCCCTTTTTCTTCCACTCTGAAATCAATAAAAATATTTTTTCAAATATAAAAAAATACCCTTGCATTTTACTGGACATAAAATGGAAACTGGAATTGCAAGAATCAAAATATTAATGCTATAATCACATGACAAGAGGGCCACTGAAGCCATTTTGGAATAGCTTACAGAGGGCGCTTAACATACTGGGCAATCTGACCGGATCATCTTCTTCCCCATCTACAGCTCTGCTCTGTAGTTGACAGTAGTACAGTTATTGTTTGAGCTACCATGCTCATGGTAATTTCTGTGAGGTAGTTAGGGAATAAGTAACCAGAAGAACTGCTAAGGATGGGCGATAAATTATTTTGTATACCCAAATTACAACTAGAATACATAACTTATTTAAATAAGGGAAGTTATGGAGATAATGTTTTATATTTAAACTAAGTTAAACTTTTTTTAAAATCGAAATTTTATTTGCTGTTCACTGAGAAGGACTCACACATGTGGAAAGAAAAAATGGCTAGTATTTTATTTGAGGGTTTTATCTACCATCAGCTATTGCCATTTTTGTAGTTAAAAATAAGCTTCTGAGGAAATCGGAACTGAACTGATGAAGCTACTAGATTGAACCATTTGAAACTACACATATGGGATTGTTCTGACCTACAAAAACTTACTTTTGTAAACAAAATAATATGCTATCTTGTATAGTGAAAAGTACTGCATTTGGACTCCAAATGCCAGTTACTAACATATAATAACTAGTGACCTGTCACGGAAAATTGCATGAGACCCGGGACCTACCAGCCCCATTTGCCATGGGACCGCCCTGAGTTCTGCCCTGCGTGGCTGGCACACCTCGGGATGGCCCCGAGTCCTGGAGTGCCACCTCGATGCCCTGCCTCCAGGTTGTACACAGTGGCTGCCAGGCCCCGCCCCACAGTGCGCACACAGGGCTGAAGAAAACTGGCATAAGTTGCATGAAGAGGCCCCGGGACCCCTGTGCCCACACTGGGCTGCAGGAATCCCAGTGGAAGCAGTGCGGAGTGACCACCAGGCCTGCCCCCGCTGAGTGTGCTGCCATCTTGTGATGGCATTACGAGATGAGGGTCAATTTGGATATTACCTCTTTATCATATAGGGTGAGCATTCCACAAGGTCACTGTGTCTTTTTACCCCAAGAGCAAAATGGAGATAGAAAACCTACTTATTAACATAGTTCAATATTTATACAACGTTAAATATTTAAAATCTTTGTAAATTCTAAAAGTGACACAGAGTTGTTACAACTAGAGATTACTGACATTGCCCAAATTTCCTACTTACAATCTAGCTTCTGAAATGAACTCACTAGTTGAGACTTAGCAATGTACAAACTTAGGTTTAGGGCTGATATTTCTCCATGCCAATAGGTCCATTAAAGCCACCCTACTATTTATTGAATTTAAGTAAACTAAAATTAAACTTACTATATTTAAGGAATGGTAAATGCTAAGGGATCATAAAGATGAGTAATTGTTGAGAGATGTTGGAGTCTAGTCCAGTAAGTGGGATTTCACATTGATCACCTTGGGGATTTAAAAACCTTGACATGCCACATTCATGAATTAAGGAAAGAATTAAAAAAGACTAAAACCAAATTAACATAAATAAAAGGACCACCAATTATTTAATTATCTAGCAGAACAAAACTTAACACTCTTTAAAAGAAAAAACCTAGACTCCTTGCAATGTATCTTTATCAATATGCACTTTATAACATACAATAACTAGATACGCAAAGCAGAAGAATATGGTTTGTTGTGAAGAAAAACAGTTGATAGAAATAGGCCCACAGTATGATCCAGAATTGGAAATAGCAAACAGGACTTTAAATACATCAAGGACTTAAAGGAAAATATAGTCAAAGTGAACAGACAGAGAAACACAAACAATGTATTCTCATCTGAAATCCTAGAACAGAAAAGTATATTATTTGAAATAGATATTTACTGAAGGGACTTAAAAGCAAGATAAATACAAAGAGAAGTACACTGAGCACAACCTGCTGAAAACCAAAATATAGAAGAAAAAACAAATCTGCAGGAAGGAATAAAGAGCATTAATTATGGTAAAATACGGTGGTAAATACAAAAGATGATCTTTTTTGCTTCTTTTCATATGTTTAAAAACAATTAACCAAATAACAGCATTATATTATATAACTTATTATAAATGTAGCCAGAAAATATATAACAATGTTACAAGATACACAATGTAAATAAAATTACACTTTTGTAAAGTTCTTACATTTTTTATAAAATTGTACAATATTGATTCTAAACTGTTATAAATTAAGATTGCAGATAAAAGTCCCTAGAGCAATAAACAAAATAATTCAAAAGGTAAAATTCAAGAAAGGTATTAAAATAAAATGTTAAAAATTTAACCCAAAGAAATCAGAAAAGGAAGAAGAGAAATAACAGAGCAGATAGAACAACTAGAAATAAACCCAACCATATGAATAATCATATGAAAGGGAAATGAACTAAAACACTATCTAAAAGGGAGAAAATACTGAATAAACAGCACAGGAAATAGCTATATGTCTAAATTAATATATGTTTAGACAACTATATATCTTAAAGTGCTTTAAATATCATAAAGGTCATAAAACAATCTTCCACCAGATAAAGTGGAAAACTAGGCATTTACAAATAAGCCCAGACCATCCTGTAATCCTTAACAAAGCTTGCACTCATGGGAACTATTTTACCAGAGCCTAAGTGACCTGGGGGAAGGGAAAAACCCAACTCTGGCTCCCTCCAGCTTTCCTGTCTCATCTAAGGGGCAGACACTAAGGAGCACCTGAGAAGGTCACAACCCAGAGACAGAAGCTTGATAAAAGACTGAGACCTAATTAGAGGATTACAAACACTTTCCCTTTCCTACAGTTTACCTACATAGCAATAGGGCTCCTGTTTAATAAAGGGTAATACTAATGGAAGAACTTATTTAAAAAAGGAATCCCTAGTGACACCGAAAGATAATAGGGGAGACAAAAAAAGATAGAGGAAATTTTAGTTTCTGACTAATCTTCACATTATATTTGCCATTTTGTCACTCAAAATCTCTAATAGTGCCTTAGCTTCTCAATCTAGGTCCCATAAACATCTTAAGCACCTATCTAAAACTTTACTTATTATTTTTCCTAGTGTCATGCCCACTCACCCATTTCCTAACTTACTCCCCACTCAGTACCTTAGTTAAGGTATAGGAATACATCCACACACCTAACATTCCACTGGATTTCAAATCCTATTGATTCTACAGAGCAGTTCTGAAAGGGAAGCTGAATTCCCTCACTGAAAAATTAAAGAACTAATGTACCAGCCAGGCAAGTAACTTACTGGAACGAGAAGGTAATAACCACATGTAATTAAGATAACCAAAGTTACAAGTGTCAGCCACAGTTACAGGATACCACTGGATCACCTTTAAATAATTATGCATGACTGCTCTGGGTCAGTAAAAAAAAAAAAAAGATATAGCAGAAATAAGATTATTAAATTATAGCCTCACATACACATAAATTTATTATAAATACACATTCCTAGTAGGAAATTGATGAGTATTTGTTGAATAAATGAATGGATATATTTTAAAAACACAACCTCGGTTATATAGTTTAAAGGGGAAAAGATGATAGAATATGTTATTGGCTCCTACTTTAATTCACTCGGCTTTTAAATCCATGATATGTGCATGCCATTACTAGCACATTTTATTAAGCATCTATCAGCTCTGCTGCTTAATGCCTACAATGAAGTGAGAAATAAATAGCAACTGCAATAAGAATTAAAGAATGAAAAAAAAACCAGGAAAGGCAGCAGGATTTTTATTTCTTTTGAGATTAGTTAATAAATATATAATCTTAGTGTACTTTTCTTTTGTTCTTTGGTTTTTAGACAAGTATATCTTGAGTAATTTTAAGTGTTTATTATCAGCAGTCACTTGTGCCTGCCTGAAAATATAGAGATCAGCAATAAATTCAGCAGGACTGGGGCCAATAAAATGCTGTTTGAATAAAGTAGAATTCTACCTGAAATAACATTTTGGTTTAGTTTGTTCCTCCACAGATTGTTATATCCCAGGTAACCATGTTACTTTCATCTTTTCAACCATTTCTATACTTAAGCATTCAACTCCCAAATTTATAAACTCCTCACTTATGAACACAATATATAGCTTTAACTTACCACCCTGTATTTTGGGATGGAGTTTCCCTAGAGTGTGATTGACCCTCCCAAGAGGACATTGTTTCCTTTCCTTAATCTGTCAAATTGTTAGCAAGAAATTATCAATAGGAGAAAGCAAGTTTCAAGTGATTTACATCTTTGTATACATAGAGATTCTCAAACACCTTTCCAAGTGGTCTTTATTTACTCTCTACCAGCTGAAGTTAAACAGGTCTTTCCTAAGCAAAAAGGAAAACAGGGCACTACTCTTGGCTCTTGTACCCTTTTGATGACATCGCCGACATGAAAGTAAACCAGACTGAGCTAGAATGCCCCAGTTTTGTATCTACAATGCTGGGCCAGTGGAAGAGGAAGTATTCATGGGAGAGACTGTACAGAGGGATGACGGGGCTCAAGCAGAAGTGGTTCTCAACCCTTTTAATGCCGCGACCCTTTAATACAAGTTCCTCATGTTATTGTGACCCCCAACCATAAAATTATTTTCGTTGCTACTTCATAACTGTAATTTTGCTATTTTTATGAATCGTAATGCAAATATCTGTGTTTTCCGATGGTCTTAGGCAACCCTGCTAGTGGTTCTCAACCTGTGGGTCGCGACCCACAGGTTGAGAACTGCTGCTGTAGAGCCTAAGACCATCGGAAAACACAGATATTTACATTACGATTCATTAACAGTAGCAAAATTACAGTTATGAAGTAGCAACGAATATAATTTTATGGTTGGGGGTCACCACAACATGAGGAACTGTATTATAGGGTTGTGGCGTTAGAAAGGTTGAAAACCAATGGCTTAAGTGATGATTTGTGAAAATTGGTATAAGAAAGACTCATTATCTTATAATTAAATTTCATTTAGTAATTCTATTTATTTCTATATATACCTGGTAAATCAGAGAAGAGAAGAATGCACTCATTAAAGCCATTGGCCAAAAGCCGGTCCCGCAGCTGCTGAAGAATGGCGACTCCGATACAGAACGGGAAAGAGGAATTTCCAAGGAGCAAGGTATCCCAGAGGTGAAAAATTTTGTGCAGTGGAAATACATCTGTACAATGACAAAATATAAAGAAATTAATTATAATAAAAAACAAAATTAAAATTAAAACAATAACAAGCCACTTTACTAGACATATGACCATTACCTAATGGTAAAAAACTATTAAGAACATGTACTATCAAACTATTTTATAAAATGTTTGTTTGGCTTTGTAAATTTACTGCTTCCTTGATCAAACATGTGACATTTTCTAATCTTTATTATGAATGTTGGCATAGTTGTCACATACAATATACTTCTTCCTAGAATTTTCTAGATAGTTATATTATTCTCCTAAGTTTCTTCACCCAGCTGTACTTTAATATTGTTTCATTTATGTTATGTGCTCTAAATACTTTCTTTATTAAATTCACATAAAAATCCAATTAGCAATTTTCTATTTTTTGCAAATTTTTTCATTTACCAATACTGTAAATATTTTCGAAGCCAATACATACAGATTTACTTTAAATACTGTATTTCACTTATCCTGTGTGTATATTTAAGCAGAATGGTCATTGTATTAATATTTGTAATTGGTAAAAGCATTACATATTTACATAATCTGTTTAATTTCTAAAGGAATTCTAGTTTAGGAAATAAGATAATTCATTATTAGAGAATCTGTAAAAAATTAAGTCTAATGTGGGTGTAAAAGTTGCCTTCCAAAACTTTATGTAAATCGTATAGTTAATATTAATTTCTTTTTCAATAGAAGGAAGAAATTTTATGAATGTCACAATATGTAAAATAGGTTTTCATTTAATCCAATACTTTTTTATATTCAGCAGTCAGATCAATTAATATTATTTTCTACGAGACTCTATTACATTAGAAATACATATGAATTATTATGTAATTAAATCTGCTGATACTACTGTAAATATCCTGGAGAAAAATGGAGTTATTCTTTAGCTAAAACAAAAGCAAAAGGAAAGGGAAAATGATACTTACGAGTAAACATGGTAAGAAACCAAGGGATGGCATAGAGCTGTAAGTGGAAAAAGAAAGGGGTAATGGGGACAGATGGATAAAGAGGAGATAAAAGAGATAATTAGAATGATTACTAATAAACTGAATGGTAAAGAAAGTTCTATATATTCGTCTACTACATTGTTAAATTAAAATAGAATGTAGGTCATTGTAATTATTTTTACATATATTCTATTAAATAATGGTATCTATTACAAATGCTGCATATAATCCTTATGTTAAGAATTACTCATGTCCATTGGTTAGGCATATATTCATGCATCTAAGTCCTTTGGTTGATCTCTCCTCCTTCCCCCCTTCCTCCCATACCTTCCCCCTGAGGACCAGCATTCTGGTCAATGTTTCTCTGCCTCTGGATCTGTCCATGTGGGTGAGGCCATGAGTGGGAGAAGGGTTGGGGGGGTTAATAGAGGAATAAGGACACATATGTAATACCTTAATAGATAAAGAAATTGTGAATAAAAAGAATTATTCAACATAATATCTTCATTTCATCAAGATACACTCAAGACAATGCCTAATACAAACAGAACTCTAGCATGCTAATTTCAAGGGTATACTTTTCAGGTAGTACAAAAATATTCCTGAGATTTAAGCGGTCCTCATTAGTGTTCTTACTATATTTGAGAATTGATGAGATATTTAATAAATACCCCAAGTGTCTTATAAAACGGTGTTATAAAGTATATGTTTTCTGTTAAAACTTTCTAAATTAATAGGAAGCTTCATAACAGACTAAAAGTAATAAGATCTAGGAATGAAATAATTTGGTTCTTTAGCTGAGTGACAAATTTATTTTCCTAAGTTTATTGTCTAGGAATAAAAAATATACACAAACACACCCTTTCAATTAATTTTGAGATTATGGAAGTGAGAAATCATTTTTAATTCTAAAAGTAGAGTACAATCTTCTTTGTCAAAAGTATGTAAAATCAATAATAAGCTATTAAAAATCTGAAAAAGCTCTAACTTTACTTTATATGTCAATATAGGCTCCTATTAAACAAAGATTGCTATACAATCTATTGAATTAAAATAAATATTTCACCATCTACCAATTATGAGTTTATGAGTACAGTTGCAATATGCCTTTGCATTGCACACAATTGAGTATTTATGCTTCCAAAATGCTAGTTGAGAATCGTAAATATGACATGCTACATTGATATCTAAGTACTGTATGTGAAATAAAGCCCACTGCTCTCCACTAGATCATCATTTTCATATGTTAATACATAGAAATTCTTTCAAGTGACATCACAAGTGGGAGAACTGAAGAGTACAAAGATATGTGACTTCAATGTAAAGAGTATGGACTATAGAAAACAATAAAATATAACAAAATCTAAACTCTTCAGTATAATTTAAGTTTAAAAAATAAAAAAACAATTACATCACTAGTATTCAACTTAATTTCTTTTAAAGACATGACATAAATTATATTTCCCTCTACCTTTCTGATCAAAGCCAATTGTTTGCCATTAGGAGTCTTTCTGAATTACTTTAGCAACTAGCTAACAACTCATTTTCCCACATACTGAAGAGGGCACACATTTGAGAAAACTATACAAAACAAGGAAGGAACTACTTGACTCATAGGGAAAACTCGCCAGCTCTATATAAAGGTAGGAATAGTTCAGTTTATCACCAGCCATGATAAAAAATAAAATAAAACAAAACCCTGTAATACAAGGTATCAGGGTACTGACTTAGTAATGGGGAAAAGTATGCTCCCAAATTATGTACCCTGGTCTCACTTAATAAACCTTAAATGCAAGCCTGGAAAGAATCATATTGTTTGAATGATCTTAACTGCATCCCAAAATAAAGCTCAAAAACATTTACAATAATGTAAAAATATCTAATACCCAACAAAGCAAAATTCACAATGACAAGACTCCCCCCCACTCCCACCAAAAAAAAAAAAAAAAAAAAAAAAGAAGAAGAAGAATGCAAAGCAGCAGGAAAAATGTTTTATAATGAGGACCAAAATCATTTAAACAAAATGGACACAGAACTGATATAAAACATTAAAATACTTTTTATATCTGCATTCCATTTATTGAAAGAGCTAAAGAATGACGAGATATTGAGTAGAGACATAGCAGGTACAAAAAAAGAAATAAGACAAAATTCTAGAGATGAAAAATAAAATGTTTGAGATTAAAAAAAAAATACCCTGAATGGGATTAATAGCAGATCAGACATCTCAGAAGAAAAGATTAGTGAATTTTAAGATTAAGCAATAGAACAAAGCAATAAAACAAAGACGAGGGAAAAAAAACACATGTCCTGTGCATCAGTGAGTCTCCTTTAGAGACTACAAAGGAGAGAAGACAGGAGAGGGAACAAAAAGCATATTTGAGGAAATAATAGCTGAATATTTTTAGAAGTTGATAATGTGTGTGTGTGTGGGGGGGGGGGAAGGAACATACACTAATAGATCCCAAAATTTCAAAAACCTGAAACACAAGAAACATGAATAAAACTACACTAAGTCTCATTATACTCAAAGTTCTCAAAATAAGTGATAAAGAAAAGAACCTTACAATTTTAGCCAGTGGGAAAAAATACATCAATGAGACTATGAGTTTTTCATTGTTTTTGAAAACAGTGCATAACAAATGGCAGTGGAGCAAAAACTTTAAAGTATTAAAGACTCAAAAACCTATCAACTTCAAATTGTATGCCCAGCACAGTATCTTTCAGAGACAAAGGTAAAATAAAGGCTCCTACACATAAATGGAAAGAATTCATCACCAGCAGTTCTGCACTACTAAAAATGCTAAAGAAAGTACTTCAGGCAGAAAGAAATATGATATAAAAATCTGGATCTACATAGAAGAATGAAGAGATTCAGGAGTTATAAATATGTGGTTAAATAAAAAATACTTTTATTTTAAAATATTTAAAAGTAATTGACTCCTTAAAGCAAAAACAATTCATTATGGAGTTTATAACATATGGAGAAATAAAATGTAGGACACCACCACAAATGCCAGAACAACTGTTGTAAGGTATTTATACTATATGTGAAATGGTAATAATATTACTTGAAAGCAGACTTACAAGTCGAAGAAGTGTAGTATAGACTAGAATTTCTTAACCGCACCATTATTCACATTTTGGGTTGGATAATTCTTTCTGGTCAAGGAGTAGAGTCACTGTACTTTGCATTTTAAGATTTTTGCAGTAACCCAGCCTCTACCTACTAGATGCCAGTAGCACTTGTGCAATTTTGTCAAAAATGTCTGCAGAAACCGCTGTTGCCTGAGCTTTCAGTTCAAGCTGAGGTTGAAGCCTCTGGGTGGCTGGCACCATGGATCTGTTTCTCGCCCAATGGTGTGAGCTGAGCCCTCCCTGGAGAAGAAGCCTGAGTCTCCCGAGTTATATGACCAGTAACTGGACCCTGCCAGCAGGCGAGGGGATCACTAGGCAGGGGCTGGGCGTGGAGGCCACGGGGGCATAGAAGACCAAGGAGACAGAACTGAACCTCACATCACCCTGCTTGGCCCCGGGGGATGGCTGGTTATCCAGAGATGGGTAAGATTCCTTAGGGAAGGAAAACCTAACACAGGCACAGTCGCAGAGGGGCCAACAGGAGAGAACTTAAAGGTCAACAGAGGTGGGGCACAGACCCTAACCCCCCCTAACCTTGAAGGAGCCTAAACTCTCACCCCTTCTGAGGGAAGGCTCCTGTCCCCATGGCAACTTTGCCTCCCACGCACAGCTCAGATCAGGATTCAGGGTACAGACAGAGATTCGGCCGGCAACAGCTGCCTTATATCCAAATACAATCTAGTACCAGGAATGCTCAGTGCCTACTCAAGAATGCAAAAAATCCTTTCCACTAATATTTACAGCATAAACTAAGATTATTGTTTGAGTATTAAATTTGACAGTAAAATAGTAATCAAGTTTTCGGATTAATTTAAATTGGCCAAATGAAATAAGTGAACACACAAGAAAATTTAAGTGTACTGGACAAAAAGCTGTTCCTAAAATATTAACTAAAATTTCTATTAGTAGTTCCTCTCAATGTAAAATTGCCTAACAGGCAAAGAACCTAAAGCAATCATATTTTTATGCAAAAATTTAAAGTTACCAAGACTGCAATATAAAATTTCCAAAAGCGCCCATTAATAAAAAAAAAAAAAAGAAAAGAAAAGAAAGGAGGGGAGATAATGGGGTAATATCATGTAAGGAAAAATATCCTGTAAGGAAATTACATCTAGAAAATTCTTACTCTGGAAAATTGATTTCCATTTGTAATGCTAATAGCAGGACACCCATGAAAAACACACATGGTATCAAAATAAGCCAAAGGAAAATCAATGGGGCAAAAATAGAAAGAATCCCAAGTCTAATTTACAGAAAAGATCCCTTTATTAACTTTTGGTCGAGAATATGTTTGTATATTTTCAGAAAACAACTCCAAGACCATATGGATTTCTGCAACAACAAGGAACTGACAGGTCTGTTCCAACTGTGAAGACAGTCCAGAGATGGAAGACACTGATGACACCTTGCCATGCTAGCAGTCAGCTGCTGTGTGTCACTGCAGGGGGCCCAGGTCCAAACCAGAGAGGGTGGAACCTGCATTGCCACCACCAGATACCACTGCTGACATGTACACACAAGGAACTATTTGACATTGAAACTGGGACTCAGAACTGTTGGACATTGAAACTGAGGCTCAAACATTTTTTTTGTTCTTATATATTTGTTTCCAGTATGCAGATGCAAATTTTTTTTAAAGAAAAGAAATGGGGGGGGGGGAGATAGATACAGAAGCAAAAAAAGCATTGAACAGACTGTCAAAATACAGTGGGAGGGGGGCGGGGGCTGTAAGAGATCAACTGAAGGACGTGATGCATGCATATAAGCATAACCAATGGATACAAGACATTGTGGGCGGGTAGGTGAGGGCATGTGCTGGGGGTAGGCGAGGCTGGGGGAATTCAATAGGAGGGGAAAAAAGGAGACATATGTACTGCTCTTTGTAATACTTGAAAGAATAAAAAAATTAAAAAAAATGTCTGCAGACATTGCCAATAATCCCTGATGAGACAAAACTGCCCCTGTTTGAGGACCACTGTGTAAATCCTAAAGAAACCAATAAGAAAACACAACAAAGAGTTATGGCTAATATACCCACAAAGGAGATAAAAAGAATCACAGAAAAAAATATCCAATTCATCCAAAGAAGGCAGAGAAAATAGAAAAAGAACAAATAAAATAAAAACAGCCAAGTGGCAGATTTAAAGAAAGCAATATCAATAATCACATGGTTCTGTGATGGTGAATTTTATGTTATCCTGACTGGGCCACTGGGTGCCCAGATATTTAAACATTATCCTGGGTGTGTCTGTGAGGTTGTTTCTGGAAAAATTCAACACGTGAGTCAGCAGACTGAGTAAAGGAGATTGTCCTCTCTAATGTGAGCAGGGCTATGCAATTTGCTGAAGGTCTATGTAGAACAAAAGTCAGGGTAAGGGAGAATTCGTGCTCTCTGCCTAATTGAAAGGAGTGAACAAAGCATCATTCTACCCTGAAAGGTGCTTGTACTTCAGTAAGAGCAGTAGTTGTTCATTAAATATTCTCTCAGTCCATTCCAATAAGGTTCTTGCCTTAACCTCACCACCAAAACTATTCTTATTTTGTACATGAAAGATTTGCTAAATTTAATGGCCAATTTTCATTCAGCAATTTGACATTGTTGATTACCCTCATCTCCTCAAAACATACCCTCCCCTCAAGTCTGCTTCCAAGACATCACATTCATCTAGTTTTCAGTTTTCTTCTTACCTTTCTGCTACTTCTCTATCTTGTTTGATAGTCCCTCTTCATTTCCTTGACAAATATTGGTGTACCCATGTCCAGTGCTAGGACCTTTTCTTTTTTTCTCCAGTGTGAGAACCCCCGTATTTATAGTTCCACCCCAATTTCTCCACAGAACAACAAACTCATATGTCCAATCTCTGTTTGTATGTCTAACAGAACAGAGCATATCCCAAACTAAGTTCCTCGCACTTTTTCCATAATCTGTACCTTCAAATATAGTTTCAGTTAAGAGCAACTTTATTTTTCCAATTGCTCAGGCAAAAAAACATTCTGGGATCATTCTTGACTCTTCATTCTCCTACACTTCTACATTTGTTACCAGCAGTTATGTGGGCTCTACCTTCAAAATATATCCAGAATATATTTCTCACCACCCTGACTCCCAATTTCCTGATTTAAGCCACTACCATCTCTTGCTTAGATTACTGACATAAGCCCATGAACAGTCCTGTAGATTCCGTCCTTGCCCTCCTTAGGCTTCTCTGACCATAGCAGCCTGAATGATCTTACTAAAGTGTTTAGATCAGAACATGCCACTCCTCTGCTCAGTGGTGTCCAGTGGCTTTCTGCCACTGACAATAAAAGCAAAAATCCTAACTATGACCTATGAGACTCAATGTAATCTGGCCCTCCAATGACCTCTTAGACCTCACCTCCTCCTTCACTGGGCTCCACTCAGTCTCCTGGCTGCTCCTTCCATGTCCCGGGCCTGCTTCCATCCCAGGGCTGTAACACTTGCTGCTGCTTCTGTATGAACTACTCTTTTCCTCAGTTTCTTAAGACATTTATTCAAAAGTCACCTTTTCTGTAAGACTTTCCTAGGCTACCATACTTAAAAATTCAATTCTTCTATGTGAGTACTTAACATCCATGTCCTTGTTTTAGTTTATTCCCCTCCCCTTTAAACTTACCACTATCTAACATATCACATAGTATGTTTATCTTCTTTATTGTCTGACCCCCACTAGATTATGAGGGGGTGTACCCATGGTCTAGGAAAATGCCTGGCACATACATAATAGGCACTCGAATATTTGTTGAGACAATGAATAAAATCCTATATAATAAAGAGCTGATATGCAAATTGACCATCAGTCCAATACATAAGATGGCCGCCCCCATGTGGTCAAAGATGGCCACACCCTTGTGGACACAAGATGGCTGCCTCAAGATGGCCAGCAGGGGAGGGCAGTTAGGGGCAATTGGGCTGGCATGGGAGCAGTTAGGTATCATTCAGGCTGGCAGGCAGAGGTGGTTAGGGGCAATCAGGCAGGCGGGCAAGCAGTTGGGAGCCCAGCAGTCCTCGATGTATGAGAGCAGTCGGACATCCCTCAAGGGATCCCAGATTGGAGAGGGTGCAGGCTGGGCTGAGGGACACACCCTGCCCTGTGCACAAATTTCATGCACTGGGCCTGTAGTATATAATAAAGATAACCAAAAGGGGTAAGTTAAAAGTTCCAAATAACCATGAAATTATACATTTTCTTGAGGAATTTTCAATAAGTAGCAATTAATGAGAAAAGTAGCAAATCTCCCTTGATCAAACATTTAAAAAAATCCTTTATATTAGTCAAAAGTATTAAAAAAAACCTTGAAATTTTAAATTATATGCTTATATTTTGACAATAAATTATGAAAAGAATCATTAAAAGTAAGAGAAATGGGATTCTGGGTTGGTAGCTCAACTGGTTATTGGTTAGAGTGTCATTTCAATATACCAATGTTGAAGATTTGATCCCAAGTCAGGGCACATACCAGAATCAATCAATGAATGCATACATAAGTAGAACATATCCATGTTTCTCTCTGTCTCTCATCAATAAAAAAAAATAAGTAAAATGAAGCATATTTAGTATTTGAAAGGTAATAATTCAAGTTGAATTAACTTCTTAAATATAATATATAACAACTCCTAGATGCTTAGCAACAGTCACCTCTTACCAATTAAATTACAGGGAGATAAATACATAGGTAATGTATTCTGTGAGGCTATAATGCTTATTATTTATTCTTTCTATATTTCTTTATTTTTATATTCTTTATTGTTTAAAGTATTACATATAGTGTTACATGTCTCCTTTTCTCCTACTGACCTCTCCCCAGCCACCCCTACCCCCCTATATTTTTTTTATTTTTAAGATTGAAACAATCTTAACTGATATTTTCATTTTAAAGAATTTCTTAAAATACTAGCTATATTTTCATAATATAGTCTGATACACACAAAAAACTCCAGCAAAATGAGATAATATTGAATACTAGGCTGGCTCAGATTTTAATTTTTAAAATAACAGGTAAATAATAAGATTTTCATTGCAAATACAAAAATATATCAAATCAGTCTTATTAAGTTAGAGACAGGCATTAGCTATTTTCTGACTTCAAGTTGGAAACTGAAATCCTGTGAAAAGAAATCATACATGCATTGACTGTTTTCTCTAGATTATAAATTATATACGCTTGCTAGTCTGTTATGAGAGTCAGCTGAATAAATACTGCCCCCTAGCAGTATCAAGAAAAAATAAAGACATTTAGCATTTCATGATGTCTTTTCCATATGAGCTGGAAATATCAAAATCTTAAATATCATAGGAAATAAAAGGCTGGGGCCCATTCATTTAACCTTGAAGAGAGGAAAATTGTGGCTAAAAATTATTAATGTATAAGAATGAAAGATTTAGACAAAATATTTCTTATAAACTCTGTATGAATCTTAAAAATTTTTATTATTTTTTAATTTTACATGTCTCCTTTTTCCACAGTTGATCCCCCGCTCCTTTCCAGCCATTCCTACCCCAGGCAAGCCCCCACCGCCCCCAGTGTCTGTGTCCATTGCTTATGCTAATATGTATGCATAAAGTCCTTTAGTTGCTCTCTAACCGCCACCTCTCTTACCATTTGTCTCTAGATTGATATATTCTTATTCATCAAATTATGTTCATCATTATATTCCACATATGATTGAGGTCATGTGATATTTATCTTTTTCCAAATGGCTTATTTCACTTAGCATAATGCTGTCCAGTTCCATCCATGTTGTAAATGGTAAAATTCCTTTTTTTTAAAAAATAGTGGCACAGTATTCCATTGTGTAGATGTACCACAGCTTTTTAATCCACTCATCTGCTGATGGGCACTTAGGCTGTTTCCAAATCTTAGCTATCGTAAATTGTGCTGCTATGAACATAGGGGCACATATATTCTTTCTGATTGATTTCTGGTTTCTCAGGATATATTCCTAGAAGTGGGATCACTGGGTCAAATGGGAGTTTCATTTTTAACTATTTGAGGAAACTCCATACTGTTTTCCACAGTAGCTGCACCAGTCTGCATTTCCACCAGCAGTGCATGAAGGTTCCTTTTTCTCCACATCTTCCCCAGCACTTGTTGATTTGTTGATGATAGCCATTCTGACAGGAGTGAGATGGCATCTCTGTATGGATATTTTGTCAAATGTTTTTTGTTCACAAATTACATGTTCTTTCTATACATAATATTACAAAATTATTCAAAAGGGGGATATCCTTCTAATCTACCTTCTTATGAATACACTAGTACTATATTTTATGTCTACCTCATCAGAAATATTTTATATGTAAATTACTATAAGCCACATATTGACCATTAGTCTGATGCCTTGCAATAATTCCCTGCATTAGGGAAATGTACATCTAGCCATTCAAGAAAAGTATGCCTAAAAGATGACAAGTTTTCAAAGCTGTAGAGATCATCATATGTTTTCTTGAAACTTTGAAGCTCTGGAAATTGTGATCTTGTAGTTACGTATCTCTTTGAACATTTAGAATTGTAAAAATTAGCTAATGGATCTGAAACATCTGGCAGAGGATGTGCCATATGACATCAGTAAAGAAATTACAATGCTCATTCCTAATAACAATCCAGAAGCTTCTAATTGGAAAGTATTTTAATACCCTATAGGTCTGAGATAGCCTCATGTAGCCATCTCACAAAAGATACACAAGCTTTGCTAGAAAAAGAAGGATGGGAGTGGAAGGTTAAAAAAAGAGGAGGGGGGGATCCTCAGCACTGGGAATTGTAGATATTACTTTACAGGTTGAAGTAAACTCATTTAAAGGTAGGCATAGCTAAGGAAGCTTAATTATTCACAGTCCTGCTGGCTATCAGAATCAACATACCTCCATTCCATTTCAGCTACTGTGAGTTGACAAAATTGCAAATATGCTCACATAAAATCATTTTCTTTTACTTTACAAATTTTATAAGATTCTTTATTTTGTATATATTTGATTATTACTGTTCTCTTAACTACATATTCAATTATTCTTAACTATGCTAAAAAAGACTGAAAAAATAAAATTAGAAAATGATAGAATTGCATAGAAGGATGGTACAGTGTTAAAAATAAGTCATTACTATTATACCACCTTTTATTTTTCTTATTGTACTATCCAAAGTGTTACATCATCTTTCAAAAAGATACAAAAGATATGTGAAGACACCATTATTATCTATTTTTTTTTGTTTAAAGATTTTAATAAACACAGTTGAGAATTCGGAATTTTTCATTTTCCACCTTTACTAGAAAAGAGAAGAACATTGACAGAGGATGTTTCATAATTATTAGACCAATCAGAAGATTGGTAGTAGTAATCTAGAGTCTACTGAAATGGTAATGTTGGTCACATTAGTGACATTTTAGAGTGTGAATGCTCGGATGATGGTATCTTAGATGAATTTCCTCAAAAACAAGAATCAAAGTAAACTAATTTGAAATTCAATGGAAAAGACCTAATTATACAGTATTTTGGAAGATAAACCCGAATCATCCTATTTTGCTAAACAGATGTGTGAGAGTAATTTTGAATTATATTTCTATAACAAAATGTGATACAATTCAAGTGGACAAATGCCAAAGGTAGGTGCATTTACAAAGTGATTAGAAGAAAACAGATGAATAAAAACAAATAATTAGATTTATCTTTCTAATTTGTGTTCTTAAATCTAAAAATGAAAATATTTTATAGGTATGGAACAAAACACCATTTTCAACAAAGTTATGAGCCCTGTAAAGTTTTGTTTTAATAATTATGCTTTGATCATGTAAGTATAAGAAGAACAACAAATAAACCAAACCTATTAGAGGTACATTTGAAATCTGGATCAGGCTTTACAAAACGGATATGCTCCAGGTTTATGCATGACAGATGAACAGTATCAAAAAAATGCTGCACATCTCATATACATACATTTTCAAAAAAAACAACAACACACAGGAATATATGAAATAAAATTTTGGGTTTGTTATGTTGAAATTGTTTTAAAATATATATTTTTTATTGATTTCAGAGAGGAAGGAAGACGGAAAGAGGGACAGAAACATTAATGATGAGAGAGAATCATTGATGAGCTTGTAACCTGGGCGTGTGCCCTTGACGGAATCAAACCCGAGACCCGTCAATCCATAGGTCGATGCTCTATCCACTGAGCCAAACCAGCTAGGGCTGAAATTCTTACTAAAAATTTTAAGTACATTATTTTTACTTTTCCTTTGTTATACTTCTACAAATTATTCAAAAAATGACTTAAATATAAAAAAATAATTTAAAAGGTCCATTGGACACAGAAGGTAAATGGTTAATTTTCTTTTTCCTTATATCAAAGATTATATTAGTTACACCTTTTGCAAATAATTATTTCCTTAATACTGGAAAAGTTTTTTAAAAAAATAAATTAAATGCATTTATTTCTTTTTTATTCTTACCAGATTTGCAATTTTATTTCTTTTTTATTCTTACCAGATTTGCAATTTTGAATAAAAAATCCCTATAAAATAGAAATTAATAATAATAAAATTAATAATAAAAATTAAACCATCATTTAATGGTTATGAGATCCACACAATTATTCTTGGGAAGGATTAGTTACACTTCCAGAATACCTTTGAATTATCTCATTGAGTACAATAAAAACTTTCCAAAAATTTCAAACAAAATTGATTAACTTTGCATAAAAGATTATAAAAGATGTAACTTTCTAGGAGATAGAAAAGTACCTTAAAAACAAGCAAATAAAAAAGGTTAAAATTTAAAGTTATGAGTGGCAATGTCACCAACTCAGACAAGCATGAGTCTTTATAGTTATTAGTATCACGTCTCCTCTGGCAAAGTATTCATTAACTGAGGCAGCAAAATAAGATATCCATTATAGCCTGTGATATAATGCTTTTCTAAACGCAAATCATCCTATATAATAAAAGGCTAATATGCAAATCGACTGAATGGCAGAACGACCGGTTGCTATGATGTGCACTGACCACCAGGGGGCAGATGTTCAATGCAGGAGCTTCCCCTTGGTGGTCAGTGCACTCCCACAGGGGGATCGCCACTCAGCCAGAAGCCCTGAGCTGGGCTCATGGCTGGTGAGCGCAGAGGCGATGGTGGGAGCCTCTCCCACCTCCACGGCAGCACTAAAGAGCAGAGAGCCCAAACGGCATGGAGCAGTGAGCAGGAGGGCGGTATAAGGATCAAGGGGTCCTGAACTGCAAGAGGAATGTGTGACTGCTGGCTTAGGCCTGATCCCTAAGCCGACAGGTGCGTACATCCCCCAAGGGATGTGGGGCCCCTTGCTCTTTAAAAAAAAAAAAAAAAATATATATATATATATATATATATATATATATATATATATATATATATATAATTGATTTTTACAGAGACAAAGGAAGAGGAATAGAGAATTAGAAAAATCTGACCTGGTCCCCCAAAACTACCCTTCCCTGCTGGCCTGGACACCACTAACTAACATTAATGAGAGAGAATCATTAATTGCATGCCACCTGCACACCCTCTATTGGGGATGTGCCCACAACCATGATACATGCCCTTGACCTGGGATGCTTCAGTCTGCAGGCCGATGCTCTATCCACTGAGCAAAACTGGTTAGGGCACCCCTCGTTCTTTACCACCTGCCTGATTGCTCCTTACCACTTGGCTTGCTGCTCTGATCAGGCCTAAGATGGCAGGCAGATATCCCCGAAGGAGTCCCCAACTGTGAGAAGGCTCAGGCCGGGCTGAGGGAACCTCCCCCCCCCCCCCCCACCCCGTTCAGTGCACAAATTTTGGGCACCAGGCCTCTAGTACTAATATAACCAAAGAAATAGTGCAACATTATCAGATGCTAACAGGTAAAACACCATCAATAATGGTTTACCCTTAATACTCACTGTGTACCTGAAACTCTGTTTAACAGGTTATATGCATTATCTCATTTAATCATCACAACAATCTTATGAGGTAAGATTTATTATAATAATCTAGAGGCTCAGTGCACGAAATTTGAGCTCAGGAGGTGGGAGTGTCTTTCAGCCCAGCCTGCATCCTCTCCAATTCGGAAATCCTCAAGGGATGTCCGACTGCCTGTTTAGGCCTGATCTCTCACAATCCAGACTGCTGGCTCCCAACTGCTTGCCTGCTCACCTTCCTGATTGCCCCCAATCACTGCTGCCTACCAGCCTGATCACCCCCTAACCATTCCCCTGCCAGCCTGATTAATGCCTAACTGCTCCACTGCCAGCTTGATTGCCCCTAACTGCCCTCCCCTGCAGGCCTGGTCTCCCTAAACTACCCTCCCCTGCCAACCTGGTCACCCCTAACTGCCCTCCCCTGCCAGCCCAATTGCCCCTGACTACCCTTCCCTGCAGGCCTGGTCCCCGCAAACTAACCTCCCCTGCCAACCTGATCCCCCCAAACTAACCTCCCTGCTGGCCTGTCACCCCTAATTGCCCTCCCCTGCTGACCTGATTGTCCCTAACTTCCCTGTCCTCGAGGCCGGGTCCCCCCCAAAGTACCCACTGTTGCCAGCCTGGTCACCCCAAAATGCCCTCCTCTGTAGGCTTGGTCCCCCCAAATAGCCCTCCCCTGCAGGTCTTGTTGCCCCCAACTGCCCTCTCTGCCAGCCCAGTCACCCCAAACTGCCTTCCCCTGCAGGCCTGGTCACCCCTAACTGCCTTCCCCTGCAGGCTGATCACCCCCAACTGCCCTCCCTTGCAAGCCTGGTCCCTCCCTACTGCCCTCCCTGCTGGCCATCTTGTGGTGGGCATCTTGTGTCATGTGTGTTGGAGTGATGGTCAATTTGCATATTAGGCTTTTATTATATAGGATATGTTTCATAATTGAAAGCTCTATGTATGAAAGAGAGCTCAACAAGCCATATGTATTCAAGGGCCTTGAAGTATCTGAGGTTAGTAGAATGGGGTTAAGACTACTGTCAGGGTCACTCTAGCAGCAGCCAGACAAAAGAATACATCCTGGCACTTTTCAGATGAGGTAGGACAGATTAATAGGAACTCTTTTTATGAAATATTCTAAATAAGGTGCACATTCCTAATTTATCCAGCAACCACATCTAAAAAGCTCATTGTCAGTAATTTAAAATGCAAAATTTCTTTATGTAACAATAACATGAAGGCCAGAAATAAATGAACAAATGAGTAAACAAAGCAAACACTAAGTACATAAATATTTCTGAGCGCTCCTTTTACATTGTCTGTTAGCACAGATTCAGCTGAACATAATTTTGAAAATGACAATTGTCGGCTTTTAAGGAAGAAGAAAATCAGTAGTAGTATAGACATCCATTAAGCTCTAGCTGGTTTGACTCAGTGGATAGAGTGTTGGCCCATGGACGTTCAATTCTGGTCAAGGGCACATGTCCAGGTTGCAGGCTTAATCCCCAGTAGGGTGCACGCAGGAGGGAGCCTGTCAATGACTCTCATCATTGATGTTTCTCTCTCTCTCGCCCTCTCCCTTCCTCTCTGAAATTAATAAAAATATATTTTAAAAAAAGATTGCAGTTAAGTAAAAATGATAACGCCAGCCTATTTGCTTACCACTGAATTTATTTGCTTTATCTTTACGAATGATAATCCGTTCCAAAGCACATAGAATACTGAGAAACAGCCTTATCATTTCTCGTAAAGGCCACCCTGACAACTTTTCAAAATTTGCAAGTTTAATGCTATTCAAAGCATTTCAGGAAAACAGTATCTTGGAAAATGAAGAAGCATCCTTTCCTGTTCTCATCCCGAAGGCCTGGTATATTTTCAGACAAAAATGATAAAAATCAGCCTGGCCTCAACTTTGCCAAATATAGATTATTCACCCTATTTATATGTAAATCAGATAACTACCATGACATATAAAATCTAAGCATCACATCAGTGCACAATCTCCCTAACTATTCAGGCCTCAGCAGTGCTCAGCACTCAGCTCTGTGAAATGGAAAGAAGCCAGAAATCACAATCTTTCCTGCAATGGAGCCTGCATTTCAATGATGGAAGACTAATGAAGGCTTACTTTGAGAGGATTAGTTATTGAGCAGGAAACTCAGTTTGGGATCATATTACCCTTTCCCTTAATGAATCATTTGTATTGTTAGAGGTATAGAAAAGTCCTCCAAAGAATTATTTTTAATGTAAAACAATTAAGACAATAACTCCGGGGGCGGGGGGGGGGGAGAAAATATTGCACATATAAACTAATAAAATGCAACTACAAATAAGTGATTATAAGAGTAAGAAACATGTTAGAAAAGTTCACTATTTCATCACACCCCTTACACTACTAACTGTCAACAATCTCTATATTTAAAATATTAACATCAAGTCTGTTTTCAAAATTAAATTTAAAAATAATCTTAATATTTTCATATATCTACTGATAAGAAACAGGGCAACAAAACACAATAAAACAAACAAAAATCAGAATAAAAGACTTCAAAAACAATCTATTACCAATTTAATGTTCATTGTTAACTACCTTTCATTTGCCCATTCTCTCTGACAAGAGAATAGTTGCAGAAAAGGGAATTTTCTCCAACTTAAGATATATACTCTGTCCCTTCATTTCTCTTCGTTTATTCTAGAATTCTCAATAGTGACAGAACCATTCCCTACAGGGTGTTTGGAAATACATGTAGAATCATTTTTTAGAAATAGGTGTAAGCGTTTCATTGTTACATGACTAGAGGAGTGCTACAGACCATCAGTAGCTGGGACCCAGGAAAGCTCAGCATTTGCCACATTTTCCTGACCCACAAGACTTAGTAATGTCTCATAAGACTAATCATACTATATATTAAAATCAATATTACTTTCACAATAATACTGGCATTGAAGCATTTTTATAAGAAGTTATACAAATATGTCCCAGTAATTATAGGAGGGGATCATAGCAGAGAGGGAAGCATGAATAGAATAATGATATTCTATCAATATTATTAAATTGTTAGATGATTAACTCACCCTGCACATTTAACAAACTTCACTGTACTCAGCTACCCAGATTTAACAATGTTTTGCCACAACTGCTTCAAAAAAATTTAAATCAAATAATATATTTTCAATAGAAGACTCCTTTGTACCACTCTTCTATTGAAATTCTCTTTTCAAAATGTGCTGTGCTTTGTATGAATTCTCCAAGAATTTCTTCCTAGATGGAAATTATAAAAATGACATTTCACATTTAGGTATTTCAGTCAATCTCGAATTTATTTTTATGTATGGTGTGGGCTTGAGCTTTGATTCCCATTTCCTCTCCAAATAGCTACCTAATTTTATCAGGACTATTTATTCAATAATCCTTTCTTTTCTAATTGATTAATAGATCCCTCTCTGTCACATTCAAAATTTTATATATTAGGGGGTCTATTTTGTGTTTTCTTTTCTGTTTTACTACTTTATATTAATATTATAGTATTTATTTTCTTTTGGTTACCATTTGCCTGACATTTTCTTTATCTTTTTGGCCAAAATCTTTAAGTTTTTATCTTTTATGAATAGCATATACGAGGTGTATGGGTTAATAATGTGGATTTTGTAATCATAATTTCAAGATAAATATCAAAAGTGCTTTATTCAAAATAATGTCCATCGCTAGCTACACATTTCCCCTCATCTTTCAGGTAATTTATGGATACCATCCCAATAGAACTTTTCTTGTTTTGAGGTAAACTATTCAGAGACCCAATTTTCCATTTCTTTGTACGTTTTGAAGTGCTGTTCAAAAGTGTGTGTGGCATCAATCAGAATAAGTGGTAATCTGAAGGAGCAAGGTCTGGTGAATATGGCAAGTGGGTTAATACTTACCAAGCAAGACCTTTTAATGTGTCTTAACTGGTTTTGAAGTGTGTGATGGTGAGTCATCATGAAGCAAAATTACTTTGCCATGTCTTCTGGCACATTCTGGTCATTTCACCATTAAAGAATGGTTCTGATTATTTGTTGTTGGTAGCAATTAGTATTAATGGTTCACTTGGTTTTAGAAGCTTATAATATACCACACCTTCCTGATCCCACCAAACGCAGTGCATTGTCTTCTTTCCGAAGTGATTTGGCCTTGCAGTTGATGTTGGTGGGTGACCCGGATCATCCCATGATTTTATGAGTTTTGGATTCTCAAAACAAATCCACTTTTCATAGCCAGTCACAATTCAACGCAAAAAAAGACTTTCTTTCATGCCGCTGAAGCAACATTTTACTGATGACTTTTCGATTTTCCATTTGTCTTTCGTTCAGTTGATGTGGCACCCATTTTCTTTCCTTTAAAATCTTTCCCATTGCTTGTAAAGGACTGGAAATTGTTTAATCTTTCTGCAAGTTGTTTTTGAGTTTGACATGCATCTTTATCCAAGAATACTTGTAATTTTGGTCTTCAAACTTTTACGGTTGACCTGGACGTTCTTTGTCTTTCACATAGAAATCATCACTTTTAAAGCATTCAAAACAGTGTTCACAAGTATCTTGAGATGGAGCATGTTCACCATAAGCTTCCAGAAGTATACAGTAACATTTTCTTCAAAATAATGAATTAAAACTTCCTGCAAATGTTCTTTTTTTTGCACATAATTCAACATTTTTAAGAATAAAAATATCTATGATGTTAACACCTTCAGCAAATTTGACATATGAAGTTTTGAAGCTTGCTGTCAATACAATAGAATAGCATACATACCAAAGTGCACACACACACACACACACGTGTAATTTGCATGTATTGAAAAAAATCCGCATTAACTGGCACATTTAGTAGATGGATTTATAAATTATCTGAAAATGTCCTTTATTATAAGGAATTACATACTTTCTACATTTTTTCAGTTTTTATAGGATTAGTTCACTTTTCTTTGTTCCATACTCCTTCTAATGGTTTAAAAGTTATGTGCTTTCAGAGGGGCAAAAGGTGGGGGGAATGGAAGAGATTAGCCATAGAACATATATGTACAGCCCATGGACACAGACAACAGGCTGCAGGGGGAGGGAGTGAAGCGGGTAGGAGGTCACTCCATGAAGGAGGCCAAGGCAGGGGAAATGGGGGACATCTGTAATAATATTAACAATAAAAAATGTTATACTTTCTCTTTCTATTCTTCAAGGGAATACCATTAATATTTTAATATGCATTCTTGTACTTCTGCATTCCTTGTGAACAGAGACACTGAAAGTCCTTTGTTCTGGATTATCTTTTCTAATATGAGTGCACAAGAACAGCCTGGGAAAACAGAAACAGAATCCCCCTTTTCAGTAAAGGACAAATTTGCTTATAACCTTGGAAGAAAAAGAGAGTGTTTTTCTCTCTCTAGAGCAAAGGAAAGGCATTTTAAAATTTCAAATTCCCTGAACTCAGAGTTCCTCTCTGATAATGTAATTCGCTGCATATGCAAGTATCTAGATCCTCTACTTTGTCTCAATAGGATTTGTGGACTAGGGGAACCAACACAAATATGTGAATGTTCAGGTCACTTGCTTTGCTGTCAGTGAAAGTCCTCTGTCTCTGACACTGGAGTCTTGTGTTTTCCATTAACATCCATTAAACAGTAATAGGTTCATTTATTAGCTTTTAGATAGGGTAAAGTCAAATAGTTTGAAAAACGTATTAGTGTTATGCTAAAGGGTTTTCTTTTGGATTTTATGAGACTTGCGCCCATTTTTGTAAAAGTAGGAAATTTGAACTTAGTGGATTCTTAAGTAGCTTCTGTGTTTTGCTTGATATGTTACCTTGGGAACTTTGCCAGATATTGGCTTACTTCATTAACTTCTCTATAGTTCATATTAAGCTGAAAGTCAGAGTTGACTTGCAAAGAATAGCAATGGTGTGGTGTAGCCCATTACTCACCTGCAGTATGTGACAGGGAGTCAAGCCTCTTTTAAGTGGAAGTTAGACTACAGTATCATAGGTTTTTGTAAACCTCAAAAATTCCTTTTGAGATAGAGATCTCAAGTTCCTGGAAGGTAACCACACAGACTTTATAACAAAAGACTGTAATTAGTAGCAGTAACTTGTTCAGATTGGACTTCTTATGACAACAAAAACTTTAAAAACAGCACTCTTTCATGCTGCCAATTTCTCTTTCATGCTTCCGATTTCTGCTTTATCTTGACTTAATGTTAATAATGCACCAGGTACTTACATCTGGAATAAATCCAATCTCATTGAGATGATTACTCAGCTCTGGATCATGGAATGCAATCATCTGAGAGAACACAGTCAAATACTCTGAAATGACAATAAAATTTAAGACAATTGTCATTTAATTACCTCAAATAAAGCATCAAATTCATATACATTACAGTATATTTTGAATGAAAGTTAATTCCTCCATGAATAAAACATGCTTTAATAGATAATTTTGTTTTGTTACCACTTTAATCAGTTACTGCTAATTACTAAACAAACGTATCAACAAACTATGATATAGCTTACATTCCAACTTCAGAGATATTAGTTCATTTCTTTAATCACAAATTATATACATGATGAATGATGTTTTCCTATTAAGTTCAACAAATACATTTAACTTAGTAATGTTAAATTGAATTCCTTTTATGTTTGGAAAGTGTAACAGATAAATAAGCAGTCCCAAATAGAATTATGCCTCAAATTTGTTTATATCTACAGACATAGGCATTTGTTCCAGTTCTAGTTTATGTCCAACTGAGATTCTGCATTTGGCATATTTAGAAACAAGAATTAACATCATGCTAATAAGAAAATAAGAATACAGTAGACAAGTAAGTGTTGATTCTAATCCTATACTAATTCATAAGGTTCAGTTGCACTGTAAGAAATAGTTTCCTATTTTTTCCATTTTTTCAACAATTTACTATTATTGTAATTTACTCACTATGTACTAATCTAAACAATATACTTGTAAAAATCTACTCAAGGGCAAGTAACCATCATTTTGTACGTATTAAAAACAAAACAAAATTAAAATGTATTTAAAAAATGACAATAATTCAATAAAAGATTTTTCTTAATAACATCAATTCCTTCTTTCAATAGTTATAAATCGGTTTTCAAACCAATTATTTGGTGAAAATAACTTCTTAATATAATATCTACTATTCTCTCTTAGTTTTTAAAGTTCTTTACTTTTGAGTTTCAAGAACTAGTGTAAAATGTTGACAATCTGTTAGTACAAGTAGCCTTCCCCTATTTCCCACAATTAAAATTTTGTTTTTAATTATTAGTATAACTAGAGGCCTGGTGCATGAAATTCGTGCACTGGAGGGGGAGTCCCTCAGCTAGGTCTGCACCCTCTCCAATCCAGGACCCTTCAGGGGATGTCTGCCTCTCGCAAACCAGGACCGCTGGCTTCTAACCGCTCACTTGCCTGCCTGCCTGATGGCCCCTAACCTCTCTGCCTGCATGATCACCCCTAACTGCTCCCCTGCTGGCCTGATTGTCCCTAACTGCCTCTGCTTCACCCCACACCTGGGACCCAGAATTCCCTCCTCCAGCCAACTGGGCAACTGGGACCTGGGCTTCTCTCCCTCTGGCCAGCCACAGGCAGGACCTAGGCTGGCTTCACCCAGGGCCGGCTGCAAACACAGGGGACCGTAGGCAGGTGGCTTTGCCAGGCCACAGCCACAGTAGCTCAGGACTGTGGGGAGGGCAGCTTGTTCCTCTCCCGGGCCACAGTTTCAGGCATAGCTGTTGGCGCCTGGGACCACGATTATGGTTGTGGCCTGTACACTCAATGTATTCAGTATTATTTCCCAATATCCCCAATATCTGATCATTAAATCATTCATGACAAAGACGTGCATTAAACTGTAAATATATACTTCTCTGCTTTTCCAAATACATAACCTTTATAATAAAGTTGCATATTTTCCCTCTCCCTTTGTTATTCTTTGATGAGAAAGAAGTTCTATATTCACATTTGACAACTGGACTTAGACTTGGACATCTGTCTTCCTTCCTCCCTTTTCCTCAAAGACTTACTGAATGTAGTGTGACCATACGTCCTAGTTTACCCGGGAAAGTCTCAATTGCCACCTGTAGCCTCAGTGACTAGTACACTTAGTGCCTCTTTTAGCTCTGAAAAATACCACAGTTTAATTTTATAGTCATCCCAGCTATGGGTGGGACTAATGTAACATAACAACAAAAAAGATACTGCTCTTGCCCTCAAAGGATTTAAAAAGACATGCAGGGAAACAAAAGATTAGGGAAATTTTCACCTAATTTTCTTTCCCAGGTTTACATGGTATCCCCCTCCATCTTTCCTTTTCTGACTTTGTTTAGTATCTCTCTCCATCTTTGCTTTTCTGACTTGTAGCCATTACATCTTACAATGCTCCAAATGTGAATATGCCTTGGTTTTTTAAACAGTATAAGAATATGTTTAATGTTGTGTCCTATTATTATTTTTGGAAACAAAACCTAGAATAATGATTTCAAAGAACAGTGTAAAAGTTTTAGAGAACAGTTTTCTAGGTTGCTTCTTTCTTAAGTGCAAAATGACATTAAAGTATAGTTGGGTTTTCCACAAAGGATTTATTCCCAATATTAACAGCTAAATGGCTGCCTCTTTTTTCACTTGCTTAAAGCTGATTTTTCTTTCTTCAATGGCAGAAAGTATGTCTGTCCTGCAAGTTATAAGCCTATTTATTTATCAATATCTCTAAAACTATATTCAATATATCCCTTTCAAATCCAATCTTTTACATCTGACCAGTACTCTAAGAATAATTTTAGTAATCTTAGATAACATAGAGGCTAAAACCCTGAATTGTTAAATTAGTACATTCATTTTTAAAGTACTGTGTGTTGGTATTTCATCAAATGGAAAGCCACATGCAGGGGAAAATTTGATAGTGCTTAGAATGAAGAATATTAATTTAGGCTAGAAGTAATTAAATTTATTATCTGCTTAAAATGTCTGCAGGTAAATAGTAAATAACACTCTGGTTAACAACAATAACAACAAACCCAGGATATCTTGAGTAAATAGATAAATTTTCTATCATCAAAAGATGCACTTCCAAGCTCCTTCTATGAAGCTAGCATCATCCTAATATCAAAACCAAATAATATAACACAATGAAAAAGAATTACAGACCAATATCTCTCATGAACATAGATGCCAAAATCCTCAACAAAATTCTAGCAAATAGGATCCAGAAAGATCATGCACCATGACCAATAGGATTTATCCCAGGGATGCAAGGATGGTACAATATTTGCAAATCAATAAATATGATACATCACATAAACAAATTGAGAGATAAAAATCACAGTTATATCAATTGATGCAGAAAAAGTATTTAACAAAATCTAATACCCTTTCTTGACAAAAACTCTCAGCAAGATGGGACTAGAAGTAGCCTACCTCAATAAAATAAAAGCCATATATGACAAATCCACAGCCAACATCATACTCAATGGGCAAAAACTAAAACCATTTCCCCTAAGAATAGGAACAAGACAGGGATGCCTGTTCAACATAGTGCTGGAAGTACTAGCCATTGCGATCAGAGAAGAAGAAGAAATAAAAGGCATCCAAATTGGAAAAGAAGAAGTAAAATTGTCCTTATTTGCAGATGACATGATACTGTACATAGAAAACCCTAAAGACTCCATAAAAAAATTATTAGACTTAATAAATGAATTCACCTTGTAGCAGGATACAAAATTAACGCCAAGAAATCTATGGCATTCTACACACCAATAATGAACTATAGAAAGAGAGACTAAAAAAAAATCCCATTTTCCATCGCACCAAAAAAATTAAGATACCTAGGAATAAACTTAACTAAGGAGGTAAAAGACCTATAAGTGGAAAACTACATGACACTCGAAAAAGAGACAGAGGAAGACATAAACAGATGAAGAACATATCAAGTTCATGGATTGGTAGAATCAACATTATCAAAATGTCCATACTACCCAAAGCAATCTATAAATTCAATGTACTTCCCATTAAAATACTAATGGCATATTTCAGACCTACAAAGTATTTTTCAAAAAATTCATCTAAAATTAAAAAAAAAACCCTGAAAAGCTACAGCAATCTTGAAAAAGAAGAACAAAGTAGGTGGGATCTCAATACTAGATATCAAGCTGTATTACAGAGCCACTATTCTCAAAACTGCCTGGTATGGCACAAGAACAGACATTTAGATCAATGGAATAGAACAGAGAACCCAAAAATCGACCCAAATCACTATGCTCATTTAATATTTGACAAAGAAGGCATGAATATACAATGGAGTCAAGACAGTCTCTTCAATAAATGGTGTTGGGAAAACTGGACAGATACATGCAAACAAAATGAAACTAGACCCCCAACTTACACCATACACAAAAATAAACTCAAAATGGATACAGGACTTAAACATGCGATGAGAAACCATAAAAATACTAGAGGAATCTACAGGCAGAAAAATCTCTGATATATGAGGAAGCAATTTCTTCACTGCTAATGCTCCTAGGGCAATGGGAACTAAGGAGAAAATAAACAAATGAGACTACATCAAAATTAAAAGCTTTTGGACAGCAAAGGAGACAATCAATAAAACAACAAAAAGCCCACAGTATGGGAGAACATATTTGCCAATGATATCAATGATAAGGATTTAATCTCCAATATTTACAGGGAACTCATGCAGCTTGACAAAAAGAAGATGAACAACCCAATCAAAAAATGGGTAACAGATCTAAATAGACACTTTTCAAAAGAAGACATAAGTAAGGCCAAGAGAAATATTAAAACATGCTCAAAGTCACTAATTATCAGAGAGATGCAAATCAAAACAACAATTCGGTACCATCTCACACTTGTCAGAATGGCTATTATCAACAAATCAAAAAATGATGTGCTAGCAAGGATGCGGATAAAAAGGAACCCTCATGCACTGCTGGTAGGAATGCAGACTGGTGCAGCCACTGTGGAGAATAATATGGAGTTTCCTCCAAAAACTAAAAATGGAACTCCCATTTGACCCAGTGATCCCACTTCTAGGAATATATCCCAAGAAACTAGAAACACAAATCAGAAAGGATATATGCACTCCTATGTTCATAGCAGCGCAATTCACCATAGCTAAAATTTGAAAACAGCCTAAGTGCCCATCAGCGGATGAGTGGGTTAAAAAACTGTGGTACATCTACACAATGGAATATGATGCAATAAAAAGAAGTCCTTACCATTTGCAACAACACGGATGAAGATGGAAAACCTTATGCTAAGTGAAATAAGCAAGCAGAGAAAGATAAATATAACATGATCTCACTCATTTGTGGAACATAATGAACAACATAAACTGATGAACAAAAATAGATCCAGAGACAGAGAAACATCAATCAGAACATCAAACCTCAGGGAAGGAAGGGGATGGTGGGAGTAAAGGGGAGAGAACAACCAAAGGACTTAAATGCATGCATATAAGCCTAATCAATGGGCACAGACAACAAGGTGGTGGGGGCATGAGTGGGAGATGGGGAGCAATGGGGGAATAAGGTCACATATGTAATACCTTAATCAATAAAGAAATTAAAAAATATTTAACTTAAAAATATATTGGACTACAGCGGGAAGACAGGAGAGTTTGGTGGGGGGAGGGGGTGCTGCAAGAGATCAACTGAAGGACTATGCATGCATAAAAGCATAACCATAGGACACAAGACACTGGGGGGGGGGAGGCAGGAAAGGGCATGTGCTGGGGGGTTGGAAAGCCAGGGGGAGGTCAAGGGGCGGGGAAAAAAAGGAAACATATGTACTACTATTTATAATATTTTAAACAATTTAAAAAAAAAAGTCATTTTTGGCCTTTCTGACTAGTTTCTCCAAATTCATATGGTGTAAAGTATGGTTTCTCTTGCATTTTCATATATTAAATAAGATCTTATCTTATTTGCATAATAAGCCTTTTAACAGTATACTAACAAAATCTGTAGTTAAAAAGTGTGAAAACTATTTTTGTGTTGAAAATTCATTATAATTAGGCAATAAACACATTGATCTGCAATGTGAAGCAATTATTGGAAAAATGAAACCTTTCAGAGGTAAATCATTTCTGTATTTTATTATTTATTTATTTAGATATATTTTATTGATTTTAGAAAGGAAGGGAGAGCGAGAGATAGAATCATCAGTGATGAGAGAGAATCACTGATAAGCTGTCTCCTGCAAGCCTCCTTCTGGGGACTGAGCCAGCAACAGGGCCTGTGTCCTTGATCAGAATCCGACTTGGGGCCCTTCAGTCTGCAGGTCAACGCTCTACCGACTGAGCCACCTGGCTAAGGCAATTTCTGTATTTTAAAATAGGTATCTATACAGAGCCGAAATAACAATTACTGTAATGGAGGTTATCTAATATCACCCTTTGAACCTGGTCATCCAGATATTATCCAGTCATTAACTAATATTACAAGTTCACATTAACTTTAAAAATAACAGCATTCTATTGCTGACTTATATTTAACTGATGAGTGAATAATGACATTTTTTTGTTGCACAACTACTAATGTGATTACTTTTTACCTTTAGTGCTTTCAGTTTGTCTTGAATCGCTATTTGACAGATATTTACATTGCATATTGCCTCTGGTATCATCCAAGGTTTTTAAATCTACTCTTTTTTCCCCCCAGCATCAATAATTTATTGCAAAATCTCTAATATCGTACAATAGTGGGCCTGACATTTCACTCAAGAGTATTCTGGAAAGGCAGAAGCAGGAAGTAGTGAATACAATAAAAGTGTATCTTGTGAACTCAGAGTGCTTGAGGGGCAGATTCATGCAATAGCCTACTGGTGTCCAACTTTAATCAACTATGCTACCTTGGGCAGGAAGGAACTGAACTGGGCCATGAACCCTTAGTTCTCATTTGGCCAGTGCACCCCCGGTTTCTGGTCCTCCTTTGTGGTTCCTAACTCATATCTCATGGGGGATTTGATAAGATTTCTACCTGCCAGGCCTGTGGTGCTACCAATTGACCATGGGGTCCCCAGGCTACAAGAGAAACCCTACAAGAACTTGGACCTTCACTGAAGCTTCTTCAGACAGGAATGGCTGGAATCTTACAAAGTACATCGTCCATTCTAAAATAAATATCACTGATAAGCATAATAAGGAAAGTATGAATCAGTGTGGAATGCATACCAATTAGTAAGATATAAGCCATGGTCTTAAAGGACATCACTTCATAAATTCTTAGAAGATAACATTACATGACTCTTGAAATTGGATGGCTTTACTAAACTAACCTACATGAAAAAACAACTTCCTCCCCCCAAAATACACTCATCTTTGATTATAAAAAAATCAAAGCAAAATCTTGTTGCTCTCTAAAAATTGTTCTTAAATTAATCCCAACTTAATACAAGTCCACATTCTAGGAACATGCAGGATATTAGGTATATCCATTTCAAAACATTTCTAAATACAAATATAAATCAATAGAATTTGCATTTCAAAATTAACAGAGACACACTGGATCATTATACCAATTGCTAGTACCTATCTACATTGTAGACACAGAATGCTGAACATGACTTGCTGTGCTTATAAACACAAACAATATTTTTATAAAAGTTTAAATTATTTTTCTCTATACTCAAGGTAAATAATGCTGGAAAATAAATGTTTTTATGTGCTGCGTTATTTACCTATATTCTTTTCTTCCTTCTATTTTTAGCCTCTTTAGCTATTTCCATTTCTACTGCCTTTCTACTTATTTTCTCATTATATTTATTTCTGATATTCTAATTTTGTACTCATATTAAGTAAGTGAAAATATTTCTAACTGAGATCCCACTTATTGAGAAAGTTTAATGAATTGCACATAGCCTGTATTTGCTTCTTCATGTATTCAAACTAAGTGAATTATATCAAACCATAACTATATAAATATGAATAAAACAAGCACTAATTTCACATTGTTGAAATGTAGTTGAATTAATGACATACATTATAAATAAAAAGTTTAAATGAAGGCAGTATCTGAAAAGAAGCATACAATTAGTAAATGGGAAAACTATGTGACCAGCTTTTTTAGTCAGTCCCAAAGGAAATACAAAAGTATACAAAAATGTTCTGCCCTTAAAACATTTAGATCCTTGTTTAAAGATAAGACATGATATATATCATGATAATAATATTACCAAAATAATTTTAAAAACAATAGCAATAAAATAATAATAACAATAGTAAAAACAAAATAAAAGTCATTAGTGTTATTGAAAATTTCTAGAAGGAACCAAGATGGTGGTATAGGTAAATACCTATGCTGCTGACTCGAACAACAATTTCAAAACTACAACTAAAAGACAAAACAGACATTATCCAAAACCACCAGAGGGCTGGCTGAGTGGACATTCCACAAACAGAAGTAAAGATAAAATGACACTGAGACTTGGGGGGAGTTGTGGAGGGCTGAGTTGTGGTTATGCGCGGAGTCAGAGGTAAAGAGCCGTGTGTGAGCTGACAGAACGGGCGGCTGACTACGCGGCTGGTTTTCTCAAATGGGGAGGGAGAAAAAGGCGTCCCATCGCACTGAGTCCCAGTTCCGGGCGAGTCTCGGGGAACCCAGACTTATAAGGGGTGAAACCTGACAGTAAGGAGGCGCGAGAGCTCTTGGAGAGGAGGTGTGGCTGTCTCTATCATTTGGGAGGAAAAAAAAAACAACAAAAAACTTGCCAGACTGCTTTGTTTTCCTGTTCCAGGTGAGTCTTTGGGTGTCCAGACTTATTTGGGGAGACACTAGACTGTCTGGCAGCTTTCTCTCAGAGGTGCATGCAGCCGTTACTGCAGGGCACAGAGATCCAGGCACCACGTAGGGCAGGGCTGACGGGAAACCAAGGCTGTCTGCTCAGCCTAGAGACTCCGCCCCATCCAAGCTAAGCTCAGATGCTCTCACAGCGTAAACACAGCTGATTCTCACAGCCAATTGGCCTGGAGGTCAAATCCTTCCAGCGATACCAACATCAATCTAGGCTTAACTACAACAAGACTGTGCAGCCTATAAAGGGGTGCACCAAGAGTATACACTGGGGAGGCTGAGCCACTGTCCCCTAGAGGATCCCTACCACACAAAGCTACTCGACCAATTCAGGGAAGCAGCCAAAATGCGGAGACAAGGAAACAAATTACATTTGAAAGAAATGGAGGGAAAAAAAACCACACAATTGGACATAGAGATCAAAACCACGGTTATAAGGTTTTTCAAGAGATTCCTAGAAAAGGCCAATAAATTTAACAAGATCCTCGAGGATACGAGTGAGATTCTGGAGGATATGAAAAAGAACCAACTAGAAATTAAGCATACATTGACTGAAATAAAAAATAGTATACAGAGAACTAAAAGCAGACTAGAGGACTGCAAGAATCAAGTCAAATATTTGAAATACAAAGAAGCAAAAACCACTCAGCCGGAAAAGCAAGAAGCAAAAAGAATCCAAAAAATTGAAGATAGTGTAAGGAGTCTCTGGGACATCCTCAAGCATACCAACATCTGAATTATGGGGGTGTCAGAAAAAGAGAAGAACAAGATACTGAAAACCTATTTGAAGAAATAGTGACCAAAAACTTCCCCCACTGGTGAAAGAAATAAACTTAGAAGTCCAGGAAGTGCACCAAACCCCAAACAAAAGGAATCCAAAGAGGACCACACCAAGACACACCATAATTAAAATGCCAACAGCAAAAGATAAAGAGAGAATATTAAAAGCAGCAAGAGAAAAACAGTTACCTACAAGGGAGCACCCATACAATTGTCAGCTGATTTCTCAACAGAAATTATGCAGGCCAGATGTGAATGGCAAGAAATATTCAAAGGGATGAATAACAAGAACCTACAACCAAGATTACTCTACCCAGCAAAGCTATCATTCAGACTTGAAGGTCAGATAAAGTCCTTCGCAGGTAAGAAAAAGCTAAAGGAGTTCAACACCGCCAAACCAGTATTATATGAAATGCTGAAAGGTATCTTTAAGAAGAGAAAGAAGAAGAAAAAGGTAAAGTTAAAAATTATGAACAACAAATACACATCTATCAAGAAGTAAATCTAAAAATCAAGTGAATTAAAAATCTGATGATCAGAATAAACTGGTGAATATAACAGAATCAGGGGCATAGAAAGGGAATGGACTGACAATGCTTGGGGGGAAAAGGGTTTGGGAGATGCAGGAAGAGACTGGACATAAATTGTACACCTATGGATGAGGACGGGGGCGGGGATGTAAAGGCAGATGGTGGGATGGGTACTGGGGGGAGGGGAGCTATGGAAGGAAAAAGGAGGAACATTGTAATAATCTGAACAATAAAGATTTATCAAATTTTAAAAAAAGAAAGTTTCTATATACCATACACTGACATATTTTGTTTAACCTTTATAATGACCTTTATTTTAGATACTAGGAAAATTATATATAGCAAACATATATTATTTGTCCAAGATTACAAAATAATTAATCCAATTTACATTTGAAACAAAGTTTGCCTGATTCAAAAGTGTTTATTATTAACTTTGGTTACATTATACCAAAAATGAGTTAAGAGAATTATTTTAAAAGTTTGACTGTGGCTAGCTGGCATAATCATGTAAGAAATTCACAAGTGGGTTATGCTGTGACTTGAACTTTGAAGAAAGATGAGTATTTTAGGAAAGTAGAAGACAGAAGAATATTTTGGGTGTTCAAGCATAGGGAATGAGATGAATGAGAAGTGTTTCAAATATTATCTTTACTTACCTAATTAAATAGCATTTAAACTTTTTACTAATTCATAATAAGCTTGGTCCATGGTGAAAATTTTTATAAGGAGTTTTAATTGTGAGAGAGAAAAATAACAAGACTTTTATTTTCTTAAACTAGCATGCCTAAATTTGAACTGAACTGAGATCAGATATTGAACAGTCATTGAAAAAAAAAAAACAACTAATTTTGCTGGGGACTTGGAATAAAGACTAAACTTAAGATCTCTTCATTGATTTGAGTGAGCATTATCAACCTATTTTATTGGGTCAAAATCATAAATTTAGCGGAGTATTGGTTACATGACATAGTATATTCCCTTAAAAAGAAGGAAAGATATTTAATGCTTACCTTGTATTACATGTGAGTTGTCTTTCAAGAAGAAGTTATACAGGTATTTGGGAATAAAAGCAGACATACACGCATACGCCAAGGCTAAGAAAGATAAGGCAAAAGCATACAACAATTTATTTAACTACTGTTAAATAAGTTTATGCTAATAATTGATAGAAACACAAATTTAAAGAAAAAAAAAAACACATTTGCTCTTTACAACAGAAAATACTTTGGATAACAAAAGATAACCACCTAGTAACTTTTCAATTTCAAGCTACTATAGAAATTGTTATCCCACAATAATAAAAACCTTTATTATCTGAACTTTACCAATTTAAAAAATCTCTAATCATGGCCATTATTAATGAGCTATACAAACCCGAAGATCCTTATTTTTTGTTGATGCAAACAAAAAAGCCTCAGAACTTGGATTTAGGGACCCTAGTCATAAATTATTTTTTCAAACACAGATTGCTTACTATTTTGGGGGTAATATGTGTAATAATGGCCTACACCTAACTAAACATAACAAATTTGTAGTCTATATAATGAGAAATATCACAGAACAGTGCATTTTTAAACCAATTAAAATTACAAAATTTTAGTTCTCTTGGATTATGCTATCTCTACTTATTTCCAGCAATCTATGCAAAATTTGACCTGAAATTGAATTTGAAAAAATGAAGATTTTGAGGTTGAGGCTTCTAGAGAGTTACGTTATATATATATGGTAAATATGTTCTATATGTAAGGATATCATTAGAGATTTGATTCCATTAAGTGTAACAAATATTTACTAACAAATCTACTATAATATAGGCATTATAAGAGGGGAATAAAAAACAGAAAAGAAAATCAATCATTAAGCAAAGGTGCTGCTGCCCTGGCTGGGCAGCTCAGTTAGCTGCAGTGTCATCCCCATATGCCAAGGTTGCGGCTCCATCCCCAGTCTGGGAACATACAGGAAGCAATCAATAAATGCATAAATAAGTAGAACAAGAAATTGATATCTGTCTGCCCCTCTAAAATCAATAACTAAAATTTTTTTTAAAAAACTGCTAACCAAAAAAAGGATTACTATATTAGTAATAAGTAACTAGAATACAAAACATACACAGATACTTTCCTGAAATACAAAGTGCTGGGTTTAGGAGGAAGAATGAGAAAAGTTTTCATTAAGAAGGTAGCGGTTGAAATAATTGGCTTTAGAGATACAAGATTAATATGAATTTCTTTATAAACTGTTTAGGAAATACATATAGGCTAAACCTAATCTCTAAAGAAGTCAAAAATTTTCTCCTATGTTCATAAAAATGGTCGCCAAAGTAGATGAATTTTTTTAGAATAATTAGTCAGTCTTTCTAAATCTCTAGTCACTGCCCAATCACAACAGAAACTCTCCAATAATAAATTCTTCATATCCTTTACAATTATACAACAGATTATCTCATAGATATTTATGCTAACTCCTAGAAAGCAAGCAAGATCCTTACAATAAAAACAAAAACTTTTCATGTTTGAATAAAATATTTTAGAATAATAAGCGCCACAATTATTTAATTGATAAATAGCTTACCTTCATTATTGAAATTTAAATATAGGAATGGAGCACAAAGTGAGTCAAGACCTGATGGGGAGGGGTTGAAGAAAAGAATTCAAAAAACATAATTAAGTATATCTGTAAGTATACCTTATTTAGTTCTCTGTATTACCTCTCTATAGATTAAGCATTATAAGTACTATTTATCCAAAAATATATTATCTATGGGTTACTGTGGGGAGTAACTGATAATGACTATCACACAGTATGTGCCCAATAAAAATCAGCTTTTATTATTATCAATATTATTATGAGTTTAAGAGAGAAATATACTAATAGCAAAATGTAAAGATGATAGAAGGCTTGGTATGTAGTCCCATTTGTGACCTTGTGTGTTCTTGGCAATGACTTAACATCTCCAGGCATATTTCCTCATCTTAGAGGAGAATTGTCTTATATGTTTCTTTGGTATCATGAAAAAAGACCCTTTAAAAATTGTGCAGTGAAATACAAATATGTGACATATTCCTTTAATTGATAATAATGCCTTACATATGTTGTCATACTGACAAAACTACATAAATCTATCTATAACTGTTTGGAAGAACACCTATAAAATGGACAGAGCTTAGAAAAATAATAGCTTAATTTTAAGTTCAGCTAGATATAGAGAATTTAAATATTAAATAAAATAACAATATTGTCCATTACAACAAATTCAAATATAGGACTGGGTAGAATGGATTTCTCATGCATGAATTTATCAATGACCATAAAAAATAATAATGAGAATTGTAAGAATCAAGAATATTGAACATTAAAGATTTTTTTGAAGAGACAATAAATAAAATAAATAGTTTAGGGTAGTATCCTATTCCCTAATTTCCAATAAACAGGTAAAGCATAAATTGTAAGTAAATAAATGGTAAAATATCAACGAGCTCCAAATTATTTATGCTATAAAATTATTTGATTATTTTCATAAGCACTGAGACAATGTATCCACAAAGATTACAATCACATAAAATGTTCTTTCTACTTTCTTAATTAACATGATGGCAAACTATCTCATTAAATATCATGCCTTTAAATGATCTCTACTTGGCATTTAGGCAATGTTTTTTTTAAAAAGTTCTCATATAAATCTCTCAATAAATGAATCATAGCTTTAGTACTGACTTTTCTCAAAGCCAAGGATGTTTTGATTATTTTTAAATTTTAAAATCTTCAGTCATGCAACCTGCTCCTTATACCTCATAATTAGGGAGAAAAGTTACCTTGCCAATACACAAGATCAGGATGAGATACTACCCAGGCTTTTAATACACGCCTAAATTTTGCATGACCTTCTGGTGATGATAACAGTTCATCATATTGATGACAACGAGGAATATCCACTTCAATCTGTAAAAGAGCAAAACAATAAGATGAAACTGTGATTTCCAATAAATTCCAAAGTAAAGAAAAATTTTTTTATTATAAATTTCAGAATAGACCAATTACATAATCCTGGCATCTAAAGTTTTTGAATTTTATATTAACACTCTGGAAACAAAAAAAGGTGGTACACTTAAGAAAAGCAGACCATTTCTTTTGAAAAGATATGTATCAATATAGTTTCCAAAAAAAAATCTTCGTTTACAACCTTGTCTAAGTAAAAGGCAAATTCTACAGATAAAAGAATACAATTACTAAGAAAAGTTACTTGGCCTAAACTCCTTTTAGGAACAGTTATAATTCACTAACTTCTGATACAAAAGTAATGCTGACTCAAACAGCACATGAATATAATGGCTGCTGAGCACAATGAAAAGAAGAAAATTCCCTCCTGCCTTTCTATAATTTAAAGATTTGGCAAAATTATCTTAGATTGTTTAAGAAAATCTAAATCATACTTGTCTATCTGTAGGAATTGGAGTATCTTTATCAATTGCATCATACTTGGCATGAATAGCCCCCTGGAAAAAATAAAAAGATAATAATATTAATTCATCATATCCTTGACAATTAATGTATATAAATATACTTTTTATAAACATCTATCTTTGAAAACACACCCAATTATAGATGGGAACATTAAAAACCAAAGTATACCTCTCAGAAAAATTCTCTACAGTTTTGATTATCTGTGATGAAAATCTGGGACAACTTGCCATTTTGTTCCAGAAGACAAAAGTGTTGGATGAGTCAAGTAGCAAATGAACATACTTAGTCAAACACCCTAGCCTCCACAGCACAATACAGCCTTGTTACTCTCTACTCATTGTTACTTCAAACATCGTCAATTTGGGGGGGAAGGAAGCACAGGAGGCCATCCCACAAGAAATTTCCTATTAAAGTTGGTAATAAAAACAAAAATAAAATGGACTTGTTGAAAGGAATGCTAGTACAGCACAGGAAGCAGAAGTTTGAAATAAATTTAAGAGTAGAACATCACATAGGTATGGACTCAGGGATTAAATGGATCATTTACACTTTTTAGTTATACTGGTATAGAAGAAATAATCAAATAAACCATTTCAAATTTAGTCATGTTCAATAGGACCAAACATGGAACAATTCTTATAGCTTAGGTATACTGTTAATGGTGTAGAAAGAGCCACTAATTTGGGGTTCAAAAATTATGACATTACTTACTGGTACATCAACTTTTATGGTACATCTATTTAATGACAGATACACAAACTGACCTCAAAAGTCCTCTTGAACTTCACCATTATGTGGTTCTACAATTCTAATTATTAATGTATTATATGGAACAATAGGCATTCTTGTAAAGCAGCCACTCAAACTCAAAGGTATTTGTAGAATCTCATCAAAGGAATCAGGAATAAATAAAAATTCTTTTAACAGGGAGTTGAAAAGAATTAAAAATAGTTGAGGGAATTCAGGGGAAAAAATGCATGATGGATATCCTTAAGACATTGATAAGAGACTATCTGAAGGCAGGATGACAAAAATATTGCCTGGAAAACAACAACAAAAAATGGGGCAAGAATGTGGCCCATTATCATGACTGCTGTTATCAGAGTTCTCTGTTAGTACTGCAAGTCACTGAAATAATTTTGTCACACTTCTCCTTTCCTCACTGCCAACAGATTAGGTGTTGTACAAGACAAAGTAGTTTGCCTTGACAGCATGGTTCTTGTGAGATAGATGTGCCAAAAAAGCACTAAATTATGTTATTTAAAAAATATATATATATATTTTATTTATTTCAGAGAGGAAGGGAGAGGGAGATAGAGATAGAGAATGATGAGAGGGGATCATAGATCAGCTGCCTCCTGTACGTTCCCTACTGGGGATTGACCTTGCAACCCAAGCATTTGCTTTTGACTGGAACCAAATCGGGGACCCTCCAGTCTGTAGGCTGATGCTCTATCCATTGAGCTAAATCACCTAGGGCTGTAAATGATTTTTTATAAGGTTCAAATTGATGGAGGATTTCTCCAAACTTAGAGCCACTTATAAATAGATAAGCCTATTATAAATAAACTTACGTTATAGGCAGGATAAGATGCTTATAACTGGTATATATAGTCTTTAAATAATCTGATTTGAAAAGTAATAATCAAGATAATTTCTATGAGCTCCATTAAATGAAATATTAAATAATATAAATCTAACAAATCTTCAATTAAATTTTGCTAATCTATTCTTTTTCTCTAGTCCTTTCACTTAAAATTTCCAACTATTCTTAATGCTTATGTTTTACTACATAACTTTCTAACTATTTGAAAAATATATATTTGGAAAGCACTTTCCTACTCCTTCCTTCTTCCTTCTATCATAACCAACTTCTAACTTTCTCTTTTCTTTCTTACCTCAACTCCCAGAAGAGCAGCCCAGGTTAAACCTCTCATAAGTGGAGGAATGTCAACTCTTGCTTCTTTCCAGATTTGATTTTTTTTATATGGATAAGCCTACCAATAAATGAAAGATATGAAAAATGTTTCAAATTATCAAGTAGCATATTTTAGTCTAGAAAGTCCTGAATATAGATCAGTAATAAAGTTGAAAGAGTTCTTAAATAAATTTCAAAGTATCTCTGGTGTTATTACTTTGGTATTATTAATACACTAAGAGGCCTGGTGCACAAAATTTGTGCACTTGGGGGATGGGAGGGGTCCCTCAGCCTGGATTGCGAGAGGATGTAGGCCAGGCCATGGGACCCCATCAGTGCATGATAGGGGCCGGGGAGGGACGGAGGAGGTGGGCCAGCGAGGGAGGAACCGTGGAAGGACTCCAGAGCATGTCTGGCCCATCTCGCTCAGTCCCTATGGGCTGGACTCCAGCAGCAAGCTAACCTATCAGTCTTAGTGTCTGCCCCCTGGTGGCCAGTCATGTCATAGCGACTGGTCAACCAATCGACTGTCTGCTCCCTGTGGTCAGAGCACATCATAGTGAGCAGTTGAGCTGCCTTAGCATATTAGTAGCATATTAAGCTTTGATTGGTTGTATGCATGACTGGATGACTAGACACTTAGCATATTAGGCTTTTATTATATAGGATATTATGTTGGCAGATGAATGGTTCCCTATATTCTGTAAATTTTATATAATACAAACAAAGAGGTGATCTGATTCTATTTTTAATCATTTCTCTCTATTTTGTGATATGAAAGAACAAGGAGTTGTGTGTAAATAATACTATCAGCTTCATATGTGTTAAATAATTTATGTATTGCACTTTGTAAAATATCAAGTCATATAGAAAGTATTCAATATATGTGTTATTATTATGGCTACTTCTATATCCTTGCATATAAATTTGTCCCTTTATAATTTGTACTTTAGGAGAGAGTTCTAGAAAAGAATTATTAGGACAAAGGGTATGGACATTTTTAAGGCTCTTCATTTATACTTTCAAATTGCCTTATGCACTGTTTCAATTTACACTTATCCCAAAGGAATAAGAGGTCCACTGTTAATATGGTTTTGTTTACTTTACTAATTTGGTTATCAAAAAAACCTATTAAAATTTTTTTCATTCCTAGTGAGGATAAATATTTTGAATAGATTTACTGACTAGTTGTATTTCTATTATATTCTTTATCTTTCAATATTAGTGCTTTTTCCTGTATATTTTAAGTGTTCTTTAAACACTTAAAGATATTAATCTATAATCTAATATGATTTTACATATAATCCTATATCATTTTTACTTTTTTACATTTGTTTTTAATTTTAAGTTTTATTTACTATGAACATGTATCATTTTTGTAATTAAATCGAAACATCAAGATTCCCTAATAAATTACAAATGAAATAAAAAACAAGGATTGTATATGGGCTCTTAGAACACTTTCCACATTAGAATCCCTACCTTTAGCAGCCTGTCAAAGAGAATGATTCTGTTAAGCTGGTACTCTGTGTCCCTCTCTCGGATGATTAAAGGCAGTGTGGCAGCAGCAGACAACTCATTACTGCTGTTTGAATGAGGTAAATTAGACTGGCTGTAAAAGAGAAAAAAAAGGTAAAAAATTAAAAAACAACAACTCCGTATTAAGTGTTTTATTTAGGAAATGCTCTTCATTGAACATATATGTTTGTTACCAATCTAACATAAACAGTGAAGAAAAATAAGTGTAAAAGAATAATATATATACTCACTCATCTTCAAGTAGTGGGTAAAATGCTTCTCCACCAACATCTTTTAATCTCTGGGAATTAAAAGAGAAAATATTATGAGACTCTGAGACAGAAACACTGAACCACACTTAAAAAGCAACATAATATAAAATTTATGAATTTATGAAAGGTACTGAGAAGTCTAAAATTTAAAATCCATTCCTATCATAAATATACAAATACATTATGTCTTTAGTGATTAAGTTTAGCTCTGAAGAACAGTTTCTGTATGTTGATTATTTTTACCTCCAGGTGTCTCTTGTAAGTGTTAGACATCTACTACGATATTTCCCAAACACAATTCAGGATTACTGAAATTAGTATAAAATTTAATACATGGATAACATAGTTTTAAATTATACTAGAGGCCCGATGCATGACATTCGTGCAAGAATAGGCCTTCCTTCCCCTGGCTTCTGGCACTGGCTCCCTTCTGGCGCCCAGGGCCCGGGCTTCCCTCCGGTTGGGCCAGGCAGTCAGGACCAGGGCTTCTCTCACAGCCCCAGCTTCCTCCGGAAGGTTGTCCAGAAGGACGTCTGGTCTAATTAGCAAATTATGCTTCTATTATTACAGAGGAAGGTTATTTTAAAAGGTACTTTAAAAATATCTATCTCTTAACTTAAAACTCAATTTGATTTACTTATTTTTACTTTGTAATTAATACAAACTAAGACAAAAATTCAAAAAATTTTCCACAACATATTTTGAATATGTATGATACAAATATTGATGAGTTCAATTCTCTTAATTACCTTTTTAAAAAGTCATTATAATAACGTTTCTCCAATAATAACATCACATGCAGGATTATAGGTATTTTTCAAAAACATAAGACAGGCCACAGTGTAGTAAAATCTGAGACACATCCTAAGCAGGGGATTAAAGTTATTGCTACCTTGCCGGCTGCTCTGCTCTTCAATGCAACTTCCAACTTGAAGGCAGAGTGTCTGCTCCTATGGGATTGACACAGAGGTTCAAGCTCTGTGTCTAGCCAGCACTGATCTTCTATTGATTAGAGTCCTTATGTGCTTCCATTAGCATTATTGCCAGAATTTTTAAAAGCCAAAGAAAAATCTTTCATCCAACACTGAAAATCTGGCAAACATTGGTTTTATGCATGGCTTCTCTCTAAAGTTTGACAAGCCATGTATGCACTTATCCTATTTTGCCTTTAAATCTGTAGGTATTTCTTTCACAGATTAAAATTCTAAGTAGAAAACTAGTATTTCCCCAAATTTCACTGCATTATTAATATATAATTTTTAAAGTTAGAGTTTTACTATTCTTTAATTCATAAATGTTACTTTTAAATATATCTTCTGCTGTTTATATTAATTAAAATTTTAGCATATCAAAGGCAAAAAAGGCAAAAACACCTGTACAGAAAGTGTAAAGTAAGAGCTATTCTTTGGTTTCCATATTACTTTAAAAATCAGCAATGCTAACATTTTTTCTAACATTTATAGACAAAAATATTTTTATTTTCGTATTTTTTGTTTTTGCAAATAAATTTTTATTGAAATCTTTTAGAAGAAAATATAGAACATTATACAAAATATATTGATAACCCTATTATAACTTTAAGTAACAGTAAGTAAAATGTAACAATTAAACATAGTTAACTATAAAACATTGATAAAAGAAAGAATTCTATTAATTAAAATATACCATTCAGAAAATTAAAGGAGAAGCCAGAGATTAGAAGTAATTTGCACCACATATAACCAATAAAGACTGTATTTGGAATACATTTTAAAAGTCCTCAACTCAGTTATAAATGACTCAATAAAAAAATTGGCAAAAGATGAATTAGTCACACACAGAAGAGGTAAGCAAACAGTAAAAAAAAAAAGATAGAATTCATATCTATATTATAATCATGGAATTAAACATTAGTATTATAGCAAAATACCATTCTGCTCCTTTTGGAGCAATAACTTAAAAAATTTGATGATACTATGTGTTACCAAACATGTGGAGAAATGAGAACTCTTATGATGGTAAAAGGTAAACAAAACCACCTTTTGAGCGATGAGACAATATATATATACTAAAGCTGAATATGTACAGATGCATTTCCAATATTGCGTACATGGGCTCATACACTAAAGAAACTTTTATATTTTGAAATTAGGGAAGAATTGAAGGCTTCATGTGTATCTGCAAGGTTTCTCAAAAAAAAAAAAAAAAAGATCTCAGGCAAATTTGCTAAAATAACAATCTTACATTTCTTAGCTGGCATAATGACAATGTCACTGTAGTATCATCCAATAGTGAGCTTCTATCTCGACCTTGTCCAAAGCTCTCACCATCTTCAAAGAGAAAACTAGAAGAAATTTAAAAAATATATTATTTTAATGGGTACACAAAATCCAAGTTAGTATTTCTTCTATAAAAGAAATTTTATTCTAAATCATGAATCCTTTCATGAAAGAAATTTTAGATTTAATGGGTTAATAAAAAATACAACTGCTGTTTGAAAATTCTCTAAACAATTCTAATTTTAAAATATGTATTGAGTAAGTATGAATATAGTATATAAAAATAAAGCATTTTAGCAATATCAGAATGTGATTTACAATATTTCTTAAGTCAGGTTCAATATGATAATTACTTTGCTATTCAAATGTGATCCTGAGAAAGTTTATATGAGTGAAGAATGATAAAGTGTGAAAAAAGAAAAACCTTACATAATGATCGTGATTTCACAGGGGAAAGAATATCGAATAATAAATGTATGAAATTTGTTTTAGAATTTCAGAAATTACTTTTGAGAATCTATATACCCTTTAAAGTATTTATTCTTAGAATTTCTCTAATTTTATTTCTTAATTTCCTACCTAATTCAATGTGAGCAGTATAATTGAAATTAATATTTAAAAATTAGTTTAAGAGAGAAAAAAGTAGAGAGCCAATGGTCTATTCAAATAATTAACCTAATATTTAACATGTGAAGGAAATAAATTATCAGTAGGTGATTTCTACAACCTACAATGATAAAATCTAGACCGAAAATCTAAAATTAAAATGTTAGACAGAGCATTGGTGGAAACTCAAGAGATTCAGATTCATATCTACATGAATAAATGTTAAAAGCAAGGGAACAGCAATAACCTTGGCCCTTAGGGTTATATTGTTATTTGTAGATTGTTATTTTATTATATTGTATCCAGTCTAACTTACAGAATGGTGTTCAGGAACTTGTGCAGTTGTGCAGATTTTTCTCAACACTGACTTAGCACCTTAATAATCTCTAAGACAAGCAAGTACCTTTACATGTATGATTTATAATTGGAAATAAAAAATAGTTTCTCATAATAGGCATATTAGTTGATTAACTCTTGAATATTATTGTTCTTTCTGACTCGTACCTTTTTCATTTATTGAACATCAATTATTACAAGGTATTCCACAATAATAACTTCAAATGGAGGATAAGTATATTACTTGTAAAAAAAAAAAAAAAACACAAAAAAACCCCAATATGCCTTAACCAGTTTGGCTCAGTGGGTACAGCGTCAGCCTAGGGACTGAAGGGTCCCAGGTTCAATTCTGGTCAAGGGCCTGTGCCTTGGTTGCCAGCACATCCCCAGTAGGGGATGTGCAGGAGGCAGCTGGTCAATATTTTTCTCTCATCGATGCTTCTCTCTACCCCTCTCCCATCCTCTGTGTACAAAATCAATAAAAAGAAAAAAGAAGAAGGCCTGTGGCTGTGACTGTTATAGCATCTTGACCATAGGCATTAAAAAAAAACAAAACAATACATATTTATTAAAAATAATAAAAATATTGATGGGAACTTAATAATTAGACACTTCATTAAAAAAAGTAAGTTAATAACTTCCAATAGCTGTGATAAACACTTAGTTGGAATGACTATCAAAATTGTTTTAAAAAATTTATTACTACTTTTTTTTAATTTCCACCATTTTTCTTTTCTTACTTGGGGAGTGTGCAGATAGGTGGTTTGGATCGAATGATTTCCTTGTTGACAAGCTCTTTCTCCAAGTCACCTCCAGCTAAACACCAAAGGTAATACACTTCCTCAATTGATCTTTCTGCCAGGTAATCACTGTTTATATCTATTAAAGGCAAATTAAAGAGAATCACAGTTATCTCACTTTTTGTTTTTATTAAAAGGCAACAGACAATAATAGCTGATATTCTAAAACAGTAAAAACTTAAAAGCACAGTAAGATATCCTTGAGAATATTCATGCTATAAAATGTGCAGAGTATGAAATGTACATCCAGTTGCTTGAGAAAAAGTGGAATTTTACTCTGGCTCAGAGATATATTGGGTATATCTAAGATATCAGGTTCTATGTAAAAAGATTAATGGCAGAAAAAAAACTTAGAGGAGGCAAACAATACAAACTACTCTATTTTTCATATCTTGAGTCAACTGCTGCCTCTTTGGAGAAGACTTTCTCGATGTCTCACGCAGGCTATGCTTCCATTCTGCTATGTTCATATAGACCTTCATTGTAATCATAATTCTGTGATTAAATGTCTGTCTGCCTCACCATTTGGCATTAATATTACTTAAAGGTACAGTGGGTGAAACAAAGTAGGAACTTAATAAATATTTAATAGAATAAATGATAACTATTTCTTGCTATGACTTATTTCATGATAAATTTTCGGTACACTAGTTAAGAAAAACTTGCTGGTGTCACTAAAGCACACATTCTGAGGGGTGTAATTATCATAGAGAGACAAAAAGACAAAAGCTGATATTCTCTTAAAGTGTTAAGTATAATAGTATGAATATTCTATCAACAATACAATTTTTAGAGATCATTTATAATAGATTATCTATCTATATCTATATATATATATATATAAAAGCCTAAGTGAACAAACAACTGAATGTGCTTTTAACTGGTCACTATGAGGTGTACTGACCACCGGGGGACAGATAATGCACAGGATTGGGCCCCCTCCTGTCTGAATCAGACCTGTGGGGATCAGGCCGAAACTGGCTATCTGACATCTCCCAAGGAGTCCCAGATTGCAAGAGGGCACAGGCCAGGTGGAGGGACTCCACCGGTGCATGAATCTCTGCACCAGGCCTCTAGTATGATATATAAATGTTGATGTAGTTAAAATTTCATTGGAACTAGAAGACCTGATTGTAGTATAAAGATCTGAGATGAAAATGAGACTTTGTTTTGCATAGTAAATTTTTGTGTGGTGCCACATCCTCTCCTTGATTCTTAAAGTTCTTGATCAAAAGTAATTTAAATGGAAATGTTAGTTATATAAAATGCTATTTTAAGCATGCCTGGAGTTACCTCTTAATTCCAAGATAAGTGACCATAAAGTCTCACTAATGTATTATATATATTGTTGATACATTCAAAACTAGGATATGGGTACTCCCTTTAAAAACAAGGCTTATATTATTGCTTGTGTCTTATTTATCATTACCTTTACACAGCTGATTGATATCCTCAGGCAGAGTTAAATCAGCACATCTCAGAGAAGATGAAAACAAACTGACAGGTTTTGTAAATGGGGTGTATAAAGGTGACACTTCACTGAACACCTTGTCCTGAATTAATTCATCTGGGGTTGGCCTTGAGAAATATTGAAAATACAGAGCATAAACAACAATCATTACAATTTTCCTAGAATAATGGCACACATTCAAAGGAATAGTTAAAAGTCTTAAATACCTCATTAGCACATCCTCTGTAGTAAAAGCCTAATATGCTAAGTGTCCGACCATTCATTGGACCGGTCGTTATGACAAGCACTGACCACCGGGGGCAGATGCTCCAACTGGTAGGTTAGCTTGCTGTTGAGGTCTGGCCAATCAGGACTGGGTGAGATGGGCTGGACACATCCTGGGCCGTCCCGTGGGCCCCAATCATGCACCAGTGGGGTCTGATCCCTCAGGGAATGTCTGCAGCCAGGCTGAATCAGTGCACCAGACCTCTAGTAATATAATAAAACCCTCTTTCATGGAGTCTAGAAGTATCCTACATAATAAAAGGCTAATATGCAAATAGATCAACCAGTGAAATGACTGGTCATTATGATGCACACTGACCACTACAGGGCAGACAGGTCAATGCTGGAGCTTCCCCGTGGTCGTCAGTGCATTCCCAAGGGGGAAAGTGGCTTAGCCAGAAGCCAGACTCTTGGCTGGTGAGTGAAGCAGTGGTGGCGGGAGCCTCTCTCGCCTGCCTCCGTGGCAGCACTAAGGATATCTGGCTGATGGCTTAGGCCCACTCCCCACATAGAGTGGGCCTAAGTTGTCAGTTGGACATTCCCTGAGGGTTCCCAGAACGTGAGAAGGTGCAGGTTAAGCTGAGGAAACTCCACCACCAAGTGCATGAATTTCACGCATTGGGCCTCTAGTATGTTTATAAAATAACCAAGTGACTATAGGTAGTATTGTTATACTTTTATTATTACATACAAGTGTCTCAATTTTAGCTTGATTACCATGTATCTGCTTTACTGAATATATCTACACTAATAAAAGAGAAAGATACAAATTGACTGTACCTTCATAATGCCCACCAGCCAATAAGGAGTATGCAAATTAACCCAACAAAGATGGTGGGTTAATTTGCATACACAGTCACCAAGTGGCTGGGGTTGGGATGCTTGTGTCATCACCATGGTGATGACGCAGGTGTTCCACAATGCTCCAACTGCTCCAGGCCTCTGGGCAGCGTGGGAAGGCAGAAATGTGGCTCTGGGCTGGAGCAAAGGTAGAAAGGCAACTCTGGCTGGAGCAAAAGTGGTGATGGGAGCCAGAGGAAGGAAGGCCCATTCTTGCATGAATCTTTGTGCATTGGGCCTCTAGTTAAATAATAAAATAGAACACTAATGATACCTCTTAGTTTTTTCCTACCCTTAGTTAAATGTGATATATTTACCCAAACCTATGTTTTTAATATCATTACTTTCTTCCTAATATGCCTTGACAAAAATGTTTGTCTAAAGACAAATTAGAATGCATTATTATTATTTTTAAATATTATATACCTGACGGAGCTTAGGGATAAGTGTATGGCTAACAGTGACATCAAATGGAAATAAATAATACAACTTCTAAGAAATCCTTTTATGTAGTCAACAGTTGTTAGCTTCCCTCACCACTTATCTAACTCTTTTGCTATAATATATAGTATACTGCTAATAAACTTTTGTTCTCATTTCTCTTCTATCATTTTTATTGAGGAATATGTGTATCTCACAGTTTAGCTGATTTTTTTATATTGGAGCCTAGGAAATGAACCAGTGTCTTCTTTTGGTATATTCTAGTTTTCTGAGCATGGCTTCATTATTTTTTCTTCTTTTATTAACATACTACAGGCCCGGTGCACAAAATTTGTGCATTGGGGGACAGGGGATGTCCCTCATCCCAGCCTGCAACCTCTCCAATCTGGACCCCTCGAGGGATATCTGACTGCACGGTTAGGCCCAATTCCGGTAGGATCAGGCCTAAACAGGCAATTGGACATCCTTCTCACAATTCAGGACTGCTGGCTCCAAACTGCTCACCTGCCTGCCTCCCTGATTGCCCCTAACTGCTTCTGCCTGCCAGCCTGATCACCCCCTAACCACTACCCTAGCAGCCTAATTGATGTCTAATTGCTCCCCTGCCAACCTGTTTGCCCCCAACTTCCCTTCTCTGCTGGCTTGGTCACCCCTAACTGTCTACCCCTGCAGGCTTGATTGCCCCCAACTGACTTCCATTGCAGGCCTGGTCCCTCCCAACTGCCTTCCCCTGCTGGCCTGATTGCCCACAACTGCCCTCCCTTGCAGGCCTAGAACCTCCTAACTGCCATCTTGTGATGGCCATCTTGTGTCCACATGGGGGCAGGATCTTTGACCACATGGGGGCAATCATCTTGTATGTTGGAGTGATGGTCAATCTGTGTATTTCTCTTTTATTAGAACCCATGGGCTCCCAGACTGCTAGAGGGCACAGGCCAGGCTGAGGGAATGCTAGAGGCCTATCCTGGTTTTCCCTGAAGGGTGTCCCAGATCAGGGTGGGGGTTCCCTTGGGGTGTGGGATGGTCTGGGCGAGGGGCCTGTGGTGGTTTGCAGGCTGGCCACAACCCCCAGCCACCCAAGTGAAGGCCCTGGGATCTGGGATTAATTTATGTTCTACAAATGAAACTTTGTAGCCTAGCGCAGAGCCAAGCCTTCTGCTGGCTTCATGGCTGTGATATAATTGGAATATTGTAGCCTGGAGTGGAGGCCTAGGCCAGCCAGAGCTGCACTCCGTGGCTGCTGCCATTTCTGTTCGGATTATGTATCTTCTATAATTGAAACTTTGTAGCAGTGATTGGAGGCCTAGGCTAGCAATGGCAGGTGGAAAGCCGAGGAAACCCAAGCCTCTCTCCTGCTCTCAGTGGCTGCACACATTTGAGTTGGGGTTTATTTGCATAATTTGCTCCTGATTGGTTGGTGGGCGTGGCTGTGGGCATGACTTGATTGGAGGTATTGCCAATTTGCATATTATTCTTTAATTAGATAGGATATTAAAGCCACTACTAACAGTTATTACTATATATATAAATATGCTTATTAAATCCATTGGCATTATAACCATCAAGAAAAAAAGTTAACTACTTATATATTAAAGATCTGTGTAATCCCAAACTCTTAATATCAACCTCTTGGAAGGGTGGAAGGTGAGACATTTCTTCAAAAGATCTATCACATTTTCAGGAAGCTCCTGGTAAATGAAGAGAAAAAAAAACTATTTAAAATGATCAATCTTAAAAATAAATTTTAGGAGGAGGGCAATAGAGGGTGGAAATGAGAGATACCTGTAATACTATCAACAACAACAAAAAAACATTAAATTTTACTCAAATGTTTGCTAATCAAGGATATTTTTATTTATTTTTGTTTCAAAGATTTGTGTTTACCAGACAAACTAAAATGCTTCATTCTTTCATCTTTATTATTATTTTTTCATTTTAATTAAATTTATTGGGGTGACATTGGTTAATAAGATAATATAGACTTGAAGTGTACATCTCAATGATACATCATCTTCATATTGCAATGTGTTTTGATTTTTAAAAAAGTCTTTATTAGACTTTTCCCAAATAAACACAGCTTTAAAATAGTTTGCTTTTGGATCCCAAATATCAAAATAAACAAATTTTCAATAACAGATTAACCACAAACCTTTATAATGTCCAGGCAACCATGTTCTTCAGCCAGAACTATTACAGTGTCATCCACACAGTCTATAAAACAGAAAAATTATAAGAATGAATGCTGCTGTCCTAATTTATCAGACATACTGAGTACTGAACTCTGATACTTTTAAAAAATAATTGAGTAATGCTGTTTTGGAACCTGGAATATTAAAGTTTGTGACTTTTTAAACTTTCCTTATGCATAGTGGTAATAATAAAGACTTGAAGAACTAAATTTTAATTGAATCGTAGATACAAAAATAAAGCCAACTAATTGTAAGTGAAATAAAGCAGTGACCAAAGGAGATAAAGGTTCTTGTCCATGCTTTTTCACTATATGTGTGTACTTTAAAAGGTTTTATTATCTTTTCATGATTATAAAACTAATGTATTTTTATTACATATAATTGGAGAATCTATACATTTCTCTGAGGACTTAAAGTTTGGTCCATAAATGACATTTAGAAATCTCCAAGACTCCTTAACAGCTATATTATCTATCATTAAAATTAAATGTGATAAATATGGTAGAATTTTATTTTTAATTCATTATTATTAAGATTTATTAATAATATTCTGTACATATTATTTGTGCACTCTATTAACCTGTACATCCATCTATCACTCTTTTACATAAATTGCTCTATCACTCTTTCTTCTTTTTTACCATACATGCTTAATTTATTCCACTCTAAGTAGTTTACACATATTTTTATAAATTTGAACTGTAAATATTTGTATCTAATATACATGTCAAATATATGAACATGTTATAAGGAAAAATAAACATTATTCTTGACTCATTCACATATGAATCATCAAATAGGAATCTCCAAAGTTGATATAATATTTCACAGCAAACTGCTAGAGAAAAATATAATTTTACTAGGGGCCCGGTGCATGAAATTTGTGCATTCCCTCAGCCTAGCCTGTGCCCTCTAGCAGTCTGGGAGGCCATGGGGGTGTCTGACTGATGGCTTGGGCTCACTTCCTGCCATCAGTTGGACATCCTTAGTGCTTCAGTGGAAGTGGGAGAGGCTCCTGCCACTGCTGCTGCCCTCGCCAGCATGAGCTAGGCTTCTGGCTGAGCAGTGTTTCCCCTGTGGGAGTCCACTGACCAACAGGGGGCAGCTCCTGCATTGAATGTCTGCCCCCCACCCTGTGGTGGTGAAGTCCATTTGCATATTAGCCTTTTCTTATATAGGATACTAGAGGCCAGGTGCACGAAATTCATGCACGGGGTGTGTGTCCCTCAGCTCAGCCTGCACACTCTCCAATCTGGGACCCCTCGAGGGATGTCCGACTGCCTGTTTAGGCCCAATCACAATCCAGGTCTACTGGCTCCCAACTATTCCCCGGCTTGCCTTCATGATTGCCCCTAAACACTTCTGCCTGCCAGCCTGAATGCCCCTACCTGCCCTCCCCTGCAGGCCTGGTCACCCCTAACTGCCCTCCCCTCCAGGCTTGGTTGCCCCCTCCCAACTGCTCTCCCCTGCAGACCTCCCCCCTCAACTTCCCTCCTCTGCTGGCCTGGTGACTCCTAACTGCCCTCCCCTGCAGGCTTGATCACCCCCAACTGCCCTCCCCTGTTGGCCTCATTGCCCACAACTGCCCTCCCTTACAGGTCTGGTCCCTCCCAACAGTCCTCCCCTGCTGGCCATCTTGTGGTGGCCATCTTGTGTCCACAGGGGGGAAGGATCTTTGACCACATGGGGACAGCCATCTTGTGTGTTGGAGTGATGGTCAATCTGCATATTACTCTTTTATTAGATAGGATAGAGGCCTGGTGCATGGGTGGGGGCTGGCTGGTTTGCCCTGAAGGGTGTCCCGGATCAGGGTGGGGGTTCCCTTGGGGAATGGGGTGGCCTGGGTAAGGGGCCTGTGGTGGTTTTCAGGCCGGCCATGCCCCCCAGCGACCCAAGTGAAGGCTCTGGGATCTGGGATTAATTTATGTTCTACAACTGAAACTTTGTAACCTAGAATGGAGCCAGACCTGCTCACTCTGCAGCAGTAGCCATTCCTGTTGGGATATTTACCTTTAATAATTGAAACTTTGTAGTCTAGAGTGGAGGCCTAGGCTGGCCAGGGCTGCAGAAGCTAGGCTTCCTCCATTGCCTGGGCAACCCTAGCCTCTGCTCTCTCCAGCTCTGTGGCTGCTGCCATTTCTGTTTGGATTATGTATCTTTTATAATTGAAACTTTGTAGCATTGAGTGGAGGCTTAGGCTGGCAATGGCAGGTGGAAAGCTTGGCTTCCTCCATTGCTGGGGAAACCCAAGCCTCCCTCATGCTCTCAGTGGTGGCAGCCATCTTGGTTGGGGTTTATTTGCATAATTTGCTCCTGATTGGCTGGTGGGCATGGCTTTGGGCATGGCTTAATAAGAGGTATGGTCAATTTGCATATTACTCTTTTATTAGATAGGATTCTTACTTTTTTATTTCACATGTTAGTTTACTGGGCTAGATCATAAAGGCTAGTTTTATAATCATCCACACATAATTCCTTAGTAAATAAGGAAAGCTCTACTATAATTCATCAGATGGCACTTCTTAAATTGTCCTGTTAATGCTTACCACTGATCATTAGAAAATTAAAGAAAGTTAGGGTATTTCAGTGTATTTTATTGCTAACACTCAGTAAAGATTATTTTATATTTGAAAGATAACTGCAAGACACTTACCCAATGTAAGCAAAAATTTTAGTCTTTCAGAAACATCCAAGCTCTGAAATAATTTTCTTCCCTAAATAAAATGGGAAAAGAATTTATGTAAACATTTGCATGTTTTTTTCTTAGGAGGTCTTTTTTACAGAGCTGAAAATAATTTTATCAGGTACTTCTATTTCTCTTCAGAAGTTTTATTAGATTTTTAAAGTTAGTTCAATTAAAGAAAAGTTATTGGTTAGGTGATAATTTTTTAAATATTACATAATATTTAACACTTAAACATTTTAGTTTGATCTCAAGCACTGTTCACTTTTGAGACCATACATACTTGAATGGATTCCAGGCTACCAGGAATGTTATTAAAAGTACAAGATTCCTCCTAAGAAAGATTCAGATTGCCCTTTCATCTACCGAACTAATTCTTACATAGGCAATCTATTGTTTCCACGAAGACACATTCCATGACACTCTCTTCTCCCACAATAACTTAGCCATCCTTTGTGCTCACAGAACATCTGGTATATTTATTTTGAGACACATACATTATATTTTAATTGTTTCTTTTAAAAATATATATATATATATTTTATTGAATTCAGAGAAGAAGGGAGAGGGAGAGAGAGACAGAAACATCAATGATGAGAGAGAATCCTGATTGGCTTCCTTCTGCATGCAACCCAGGCATACGTCCTGACAGGGAATTGAACTGTGACCTCCTGGTTCATAGGTCCACGCTCAGCCACTGAGGCCCACCAGCCAGGCTTTAATTGTTTTCTTTATTGGCTTCAGGGGGCTATTTGGAATCCAGTCTGGAACCAAACACTTACAATTTCAGTGACTATATGCTGAACAACTACTAGTACTGTGTGTCAAATTTGATATTCTACTACCAGTTACACAACGTAAACAAATTACTTAACCACCTAAGCCTCACTTTTCTCATCTATTAAAATTGAATATTTACAGTAAGGGTTACTTATATAATGCATAGAAAATACATAGGATTTTTTGCACATAACATATGCTTCATAAATGTTTAGTATTATATTTCTCTTATTATAAACAAATTAAAACTTATATGACCCTTAAAATAGACTTAGAATAAGAAGCTTAAGAAGTTATAGCATGGATTTTATATAGAGAGGACCAGAGACTGATTTAAAAAGAAAAAAAAAAAGGAAAAAAAACTTTCTCAAATACTTATAAAATTAGAAATGTAGGCCTGGCCAGTTTTGCTCAATGGATAGAAAGTTGGCCCTAAGACTGAAGGATCCATGTTCGATTACAGTCAACGACACAAAACTTATGCACCCACCATGGTCTGGGTGCATGTGGGAGGAAAACAACTGATGTCCCTCTTTCTGTCTTTCCCTCTCCCTCAACTTTCCACTCACTTTAACAATCAACAGTGTAAATTCTTGTATGTTTTTTTTGTTTGTTTGTTTGTTTGTTTGTAGAGGTCTTCTTTAGATGTTTGGTACTTCTTAATACGCACTCCTGTTTTAATAGAGGATTCTACGCATCATTTAGACTATGGAACCTTCTGGATGGCAAAGTGGCTACAGTAACTTTCTGGTGATATGGCCAGAGATTCCTAGCAAAATGGTCTTGGTATAGCTTCTCACCTATTTCCTTAGAATTTATAGTGTAACCAAAGTTGGCTTTGTTAGCTGTTAGTATGCTATTAATTTATACCTTAGTATTTGTTTGCTGAGGCAGAGGAGAGTTAAGCTCATGTTCAGTTGTTTCCCATCCTTAAACAGTATAAACTCTGAGTACCACTTAAAATGTCATAAAGCCCACATAATGAAATTAATATTTCCTTTCTTGGTATTCACACAGCTCTTTGAGTTTATCTTCAAAGTTTATGGATTTGAATTAAATTATAAGCTCCTTCACAATGTGTCTTAATCACAGTTTATTTCTTGTTGCATTTGTCATGATGTTATATATACAACATATGCATACAGTAAATACTCTTTAACATTTTTTAAATTGAAATATTCATATAAGACATACCCAGATCATAAGTAAAGAGTTTAGATAAAGTTAATGATAATAAAAAGAAAAAAGTGTATATTTCACATTTACATTTATTATACTTTGCTTTTATATTCCAAAATAATTTTTTAATTTGTCTATGATTTTAAACAACAATAAGATTTATTATTATTTTATACCAAATAAAAAAGTAAGATGGTCTAAAGAACAGATAGCAAAGAATCAGAAAATGTGACATTTTCCCTTAGAGAAAGAACTGCCAATATGTAAATAACAAATGTAATGTTATTATGCATATTTATTATTATTATTATTGTTATTAAATCCTCACTTGAGGACATGCTTATGCTTAGAGAGACAAAGGGGGGTGACAGGGGAGAGAGAGAGAGAGAGAGAGAGAGAGAGAGAGAGAGAGAGAGAGAGAGAGAGAGAAGAGAGAGAGAGAGAGATTGATCAGTTGCTTCCATATGTGCCCCAACCTGGTATTGAACCTGTAACCCAGGTATGTGCCCTGACCAGGAGTCAAACCAGCAATCTTTAATTGCACAGGACTATGCTCAAACAAATAAGCTACTCCAGCCAGGATATTATGCATAATCATCATCATCCTATCTAGTAAAGAGGGAATATGCAAATTGACCATCACACCATCACAAAGATGGCGGTTCCCATAGGCACAAGATGGTGGCTCCCAGTTCCCTCAGCCCCACCAGAGTCACACAGTCCTTTCAGCCTGGGGGATGGGGGGTCGGCAGGTGCACATGGTGCATCTGAACCTGCCCTCAGCCAGCCCGAGGTGTAGGCAAGCCTTGGATGGCAGCTGCCCAGCTGCTCAGGGTGGGCCTAAGAGGCAGGCCAGCCTTGGATGGTCATTGCTCAGCCACCCAGGGCCACCTGAGGCTCAGGTAACCAGGGCCAGCTGAAGCTTGAACTGCCAGCAGTGGCAGCAGCAGAGGTATGATGGGGGTGTTGCCTTCCCCTGATTGCCACGTCACCTCCAGCCTCTGAGGGCTCCCAGACTGTGAGATAGAGCAGACCAGGCTGAAGGACCCCCCACTCCAGTGCATGAATTTTCATGCACCAGGCCTATCGTATATAATAAAAAGCTAATATGCAAATGGTCATCATGCCCTCACACCATAAAGGCTCAGACACTCAACAGTGGGGAGAAAGAAATGAGGACCAGCTAGGCACAAATGAGCTTGCGAGAGAGGAATGGGGACCAGCAAGGCACAAATGAGCTCATGAGAGAGGAATGGGGACCAGTCAGGCTGCAGCCTGGGAGAGGGACAAGCTGCCAGCCCTTGCAGTCTTGGGCACAAGAGGCTAAATCTGCACCTGTGGCCCGAGAGAGGGACAAGCCACATGCCCCGCAGTCCTGGGCGCCAGCACCTGTGGCTGTGCTTGTGGCCTTGGAGAGGGACATTCTGCACATCTCATGGTCCCAGGTGCTAGTGGCTGTGTCTGTAGCTCAGGAGAGGGACAAGCCATCCACTGTGCAGTCCTGGGAGCCAGCACCTGTGACTGCGATCCAGGTGAAGCCACCTGCCCATGGTCTCCTAGGCTGCGGCCAGCCCGGGTGAAGCTGGCCTGAGTCCTGGTTGCCTGGGATGAGCCGGAGTAGGGAATCCTGGGTCCTGGGCGTGGGGCAAGGCAGAGGCAGTTAGGGGTGATTAGGCCAGCTGGGAGCAGTTAGGGGTGATCAGGCAGGCAGGCAGAGGTGGTTAGGTGCCATCAGGCAGGCAGAAGTGGTTAGGAGCAATCAGGCAGGTAGACAGAGGGGCTAGGGGCAATTAGGCAGGCAGGCAGGCAGGCAAGCAAGCAGTTAGGAGGCAGCAGTCCTGGATTGAAGAGGAGGCAGGCTGGGCAGAGAGAACCCCACCCCCTCTGCACGAATTTCATGCACCAGGCCTCTAGATAATAATAATAAAAGCTAACATGTATGGATTGTTCACTATGTAACACCCTGTACTTTATATACATTATTTCATTTTATTTTTCCAACAACTTTACAGAATAGACACTATTGTTATTTATAGAAGTGGAACCAAGGTTTTGAGAAGTTAATTAGCTACCCTAACTCACACAGCTATTCCTTGCAGCATCAGAATTTAAATCCAGTTCTGACTACAGAAGCGTATCTCTTAACTATTATGCTTTACTACCTCTGCAGTTTTATTAATTCTTAAATACATAAGAGGAGAAAAATAATGTCAATCTAATTCTTTTTAATATATATATATATATATATATATATATATATATATATATATATAACTGATTTTTACAGAGAGGAAAGGAGAGGAGTAGAGAGTTAGAAACACCAATGAGAAAGAACCATCCATCAGCTGCCTCCTGCACACTTTCTACTGGGGATGTGCCGGCAACCAAGGTACATGCCTTTGACTGGATTTGAACCCGTGACCCTTCAGTCTTCAGGCTGGCACTCCAACCACTGAGCCAAACCAGTTAGGGCCTAATTTTTAAATATGGTAAACATTAATGGCTTAATTTTTAAAAATATTTTGAAAGTTCCTTGGAAGACAGATATAATTGATACATAATAAAAATTTCTGCATCAAATAACCTCTTAGTCCAAGTAAAGTACACAAATATGATAAATGCCAAAATAGAAGAGAGAAAGAAGTCAGTAAACCAAGGTTGGCAGATATTTGAAGGTAGAATTGACAGATTGCTATTTGTTCCTCCAAATCCATTTTCAACTCCTTTCTCAATATTTATGTGTCCAGCTGAAGACAACATGCCCTAGTCTCTATTATAGCTATATGTAGCAACATGTGGAAATTATCACTAGTGAAAAGTAGAGTTGATCATTGCAACTTTTACTAGTAGATCACATCCTTAAATTATTACCATGAAATCACTCTTCTCCTTTCCTCATGGCTAAAAAAAAAAGTGATAGAGAACTTGGGAAACTAAATGCTGTAACCATTCCTGATAGCCTCGGTTTCTGCATGACATTTATAATAAAAGGGTGATATGCTAATTAGACCAGCTGTCTTCCTGGCATCATTCCGGACTTCTTTACCAATGAAGCTGGGCCCAGAAGGAAGGCAGCCAGGTCTTGAGTGCCTGCGGGTGGCCCAAGGGAAGCCAGCCTGGGTCCCAGGTGCCTGCAGGCAGCCAGAGGAGGGAAGCAGCCCAGGTCCCAGGTGCTGGAGAGAAGCCAGTGCCAGCAGCCTGGGTCCCAGGTGCTAGAGGGAAGCCGGGGCTGGCAGCTGGGGGAAGGAAGGCCTACTCTTGTACAAATTTCCATGCATCCTCTAGTTGTAGAATAAAACCTACCCTACCCTCAGTGGACTGTTTCATGAGGGAGAAAAACATCTATGTTCTTAAACTACTGCATTTTTACCTCCTTTGTGTGTTTATAGCAGTTTATTCTTTATCTTATTAAATATAGAAGATATCTGGGAAAGGCCTCATAAAAAGTCAACATATAAAGTGAGTCTTATAGGAAACATAAGGGAACAGGAGAAGAGGAAGCATCTAAAAAGAAAGACTACCACAAAAGGGAAAGAGCATGAACATATTAAAGAATGTAAGCACTTTTCATGTAAACATTTATACCATGTTTAGTTTTTAACTTTGTATAGTGTAAATTTTTTTGCACTTAATGCAAAGGTAAAAGAAATAGCAAGATGATATTTACACTTAGTAAAATTTACAAGTACTAAAAGTGTAAACATTTCTACAGCTACCAAAATAAAAGACAAATTAATTGTCAAACAGGATTTTGTTAAAAGTCAAATTGGGAATTAAGAAATTTCTTCTCATATCTAGTCAAATTGCAAAGAAAAAGATATTACCAAATACTTTTCCTATTGAAATTTTTTTTCTAAGAAACACAATTTTTAAAATTATTATTTAATATTTTTTACACCTACCACACAAAGCTCAAATAAAATGATTCCTAGAGACCACACATCTGATTTGGGGCCAGAAGGCAATGGTTTTTCACTTGGCAAATGATCAGTGGTTTTGGAAATTCCTTGTGCAATTACCTCAGGTGCCAAGTATGATGGATACCTATAAAGATATATTTAAAAAATGAACAGTTACTATGAACAACAATAAAGGGAAAAAGAAGTAAAGAATATTTTATCTTTCAAAACAGTATTCATTATTTTAAATACTAGTAGAAATGCCAAACTATTGTAATAATATATAAATTAAAAGCTAAGACTCTTCCATCCCTGTGCTACAGTCACTCACACATACTTATATACATGTAAGCTTGACCACCCATCACCACTGCCCCACAAGACAGAATACTATATACATTACTCTGTATATTTTATAGAGATCATTCTACAACAATAAGTATAGCTTTGACTCATTCTTTCTGAAAACTGTCAGCGAGCCTACTGAGCAGTGGGCAGTGGAGGTGGCAGGCACAATGGGGCTGGGATGAGCGGGAGCGGCACCTCGCCAGGGTCGGGCTCCTCCCAGGCCGCCTGCCACCTCCCCACACTAATGCATCCCTCGGGGGATGTTGGACTGTCTGTTTCGGCCTGATCCCCGCAGGCCACACTGAGGGACCCCACCAGTGCATGAATCCGTGCACTGGGCCTATATATATCACCAACTTGCTCTTTCAGGTTGTATCAATTTATATTCTCACTAGAGGCTGAGTGCAAAAAATTCATGAATTGGGGGAAGGTGTCCCTCAGCCCACCCTGCACTCTATCCAATCTGGGACCCCTCAAAGGATGTCCAACTGCCCAGAGGGATCAGGCCTAAATGGGCAGTTGGACAGCCCTCTTAAAATCTGGGACTGCTGGCTCCCAACCACTTGCCTGCCTATCTGCCTGATTGACCCTAACGGCTTCTGCCTGCCAGCCTGATCACCCCGTAACCACTCCCCTGCCAACCTGATCGATGCCTAACTGCTCCCTTGCCAGCCAGATTACCCCCAACTGCCCTCCCCTGCTGGCCTGGTCACCCCTAACTGCCCTCCCATGACAGCCCGGTCTCCACTAACTACCCACCTCTGCAGGCCCTGTCACCCCCTAACTGCCCTTCCCTGCTGGTCTGGTCACCCTGAATGGCCCTCCCCTGCAGGCCTGGTCAACCCCAACTGCCCTCCCCTGTAGGCCTGGTCCCCCCCAACAGCACTTCCCTGCTGGCCTGGTAGCCCCTAACTGCCCTTCCCTGCAGGCCTGGTTGCCCCCCAACTATTGCCCTCCTATCCGGTGCCACATAGAACAAACTTTTCCCGGCAACAAAAAGGTAGAAACATGTATGCAATGCCTCTGGCCAGTGAAGTTCATTAAAAACTCAGTGCCCAAGGTTTTTATTGTTAACTGGTGATAAAGGTATCTTTAACTTAGCATATATCAAATTTTAAGAGCTTTAAAATGAAGACCAGTGTTTTGTATAAACCGCACTCTTGACACAAACAAGCACAGAAAACCAGCCTTATCAGTTAGAAAACCATGGAATGAAATGTCTTTGAAAGCAAAGTTCCCAGGTGCTAGCCAAGGGTCAATTATGCAAGGAGGACTAAGTTTCTAAGGATAGCCACCTCATGCCTGTTATGTTAACCCTTTTCTGCACAGTTTTTGATATTTTTATTACTGTTTTTTAAAAAGTTCTTTATAATTCTGGATACTAATTCTTTTTTTTAGTAATTGTGACTTTCTACTATTTTCTGGCCTGTCTTTTCATTCTCTTCATGGTATTTGTTTACAAATGAGAAGGCCTTCTCATATTTAGTGATTTTTCAAACTAATGTTTCAGATTAATTAGTCTTTTCTCTCATACTTAGTGATTTTGTTATATTATCTAAATGATCTCTATCATTTTCTCAAAGTCTGGTAGTGTATCTTGCATATTTAAGTTTTTTAATCCAATGAGTAATTTTTTTCATGACAAGAGGTATTTTACCTTTCTTCCTACATAAATAAGCAATTGTGCCCTGTTTCAATTATTATTATACTAAAGGCCCAGTGCACGAACTCATACACAGGTGGGGTGCAGCTGGCCTGGCCCCAATTGGGAAGGATCGGGGCCAGGCCTGTTGGGAGAAGACAGTGGAGGGTTGGCCGGCCAGCCAGCCCCGATCGGGGCCCAATCAGGCCCAGGCCGGTTGGTGGGGAGGGACCACAGGTGATTGGCCAGTGGGTCCCACTCCCAATTGGTATGGGGGGACAATAAGGTGGGGTCAGTTTGGGGGAGAGGTCACAGGCTGATCAGTGATGGCGGCTGATCTGGGGTGGGACTGGCCATGGGAATGGGCTGTGGGTAGTGGGACAGCTGGCCCCATCCCTGAATGGAGTGGCAATCAGGAGCCAGCAGCCAGGGGAAGGGGCCTTAGGCTGGCCAGTCCCGCCCCCTATTGATATGTGTGTGGGAGCAATCAGGGAAAGAGCTGGGTGGGGATAGGGACCTTGGGCCAATCAGGGTGGTGGGGGCCCATCTGGAGGATGACCTGGGGCGGGGGGGCCATAGGCAATTGACTAGTTGGTCCCGCTCCTAATCAGGGTGGGAGACCAATGTGGGGTGGGGCCAGGCAGGGGGAGGTGCTCTGGGCTGATTGTAGTGGAAGGGGCCCATTGGAGCAGTCCCTATTTGGGCAGTCCCAGGGGTGGGGCTGGCCCGGGAAAGGGGCCATGGGAGATTGGCTACTGGCCCACCCACAATCAGGCCAGTTTGCTGGCTGCAATAGGTATCATAGCAAACAGTCATTCCAGTCTTTACAGCATTCCAGGTGCTGGCTTTTTATATTTATGGATTATTTTAAGTCTATAACAAACTAGTAAAATAACTATAAAAAAAAATGCTAAAAAGAGGCCTCCCAACACACAAACACACACATAGCCTTTAATTTATCTTCAGGAATGTCTAGGCCGTTTTCAGATGTTTGTTCCATATATATATATATATATATATATATATATATATATATATATGTATATATATACACACACACACACACACACACACACATTTTAGAACTTTCTTATGATGTTTACTCTCTCTGTCTCTTTGTTTCTCTCTCTCTCTCTCTCTCTCTCTCTCTCACACACACACACACACACACAGTTGGAATTTTTACTGTAATTAGATCAAACTTAGAGACAGTTTGGGGAGAATTGTCATATTTCCAATACTGACCCTAACAATCTATGAATATGATATATCCATATTTATTTTGGTATTTCAAAAAAGATGTGTTTTTCCCACAAAGTTATTAAATATACCTGATTAAATTCTTGTTACGTATTCATATTTTCTACTGATTGATAAATAATTTTTTATTTAATTTGTATCTAGCAACCTTGATATACCTTTATTTTTAATTAATAAAATTTTATTAAATTTAGAATTTTTTAAAGTTCACAATACAGTCATAAACAAAAGAATGAAAACCTATATTTAGCCACCATTAAAAGACCAATAGGCTTATTATATGAATTTTAGAGGAAAAAAGTTCTTCCCAAAATAAAAGATTAGTCTGTTTTGAAACTACTACAAACATTATATACTTAATTAGTTTCTTCTGTTTTCTCAGAAACTCAGAAGATATATGAGGCTCTAAATTCAGTTGGAAAGTAAAGACTGACAGGTGAAATATTAATAAATGTACTTGAGAGAATCATTAATTTTTAAAATCTTAAAAAAATTTTATTGTTGAAAGTATTACACATGTCCCTCACCCCATTGACCTCTTTATTAATTCTAATAATTTTTAAAAGGATTCTGTTGCATAGTTTCTATAGATAATTAAGTCATCTGTCAATAATGATATCATAAAATAATATGATGTCATATATAATACTAGTGGCCCAGTGCACAAAATTCATGCACAGAAGAGGGGATTCCCTCAGCTCAGCCTGCACACTCTCCAATCGGGGACCCACTAGGGGATGTCCCACTGCTGGTTTACACCCATTCCCAAAGGGATCACTGGCTCCTAACCATTCACCTCCCTGCCTGCCTGATCGTACCTAACTGCCTCTGACTGCCTGTGTGATTGCCCCTAAACCCTCCACCTGCCTGCCTGATTGCCCTAAGTGCTCTCCCCTGCCCGCCTGATCTTGCCCCCAACTGCCCTCCCCTGCTGGCCTGGTTGCCCCCAACTGCCCTCCCCTGATGGCCATATCTCATCCCCAAATGCCCTTCCCTGCTGACCTAATCTTGTGCCCAACTGCTCTCCCCTACTAGCCTGATTGCCCCTAACAGCTTCTGCCTGCCTGATCACCCCTAACTGCCCTCACCTGCAGGCCTGATCTCGCCCCAACTTCCCTCCCTTGCTGGCCAGTTTGGTTCTTATTGGTCAGTTTCTATACCAGTGTCAAAAGCTCTGCCTCCTAGGTGGCCACTGGCACCTCACAGTTCACCCAGACTTCGTTCTGATTGATCGGTTTCTGTGCCAACCAGCATCAAAATCTCAGCTTTTGCCAGTAAGTGTCTCTGGGCCTGATCAGAGAGGCAAGGCTGATCAACAGCCCCCACAGAGGCTGAGAGAGAAACAGAGGTATGGCTGCTGTCCAGGCCCAGAGAAAAAGAAAGAGGCAATGACTGATCAAGAGCTGCCATGGAGGCTGCAGATCAGACCTTGCCTCTCTTCAGGCCTCTCTCTGGGCCTGATCCGCAGCCCCCTCACAGTCAGTGCTGGGCCACCACAGTAACCCAGCAGTGACTGCAGGATTGACTTCCGGTGTTCAGTCGAGCCTTCAGTTATTTTGGGTGTTACAGAGCCTGTTTTTTTTTATATATTAGGATTGTTATAATAATAATTTTAAAGTAAAATATAATGACTAAGGTCTGTATTTAAACATTTTATGTGGTACCTTTAAAAAGGTCTTAGGATTAATGTTATAGTAGCTTATTAAAATATTTTAAAGGTTTTCTTTAAAATATATTTCAGAATATATAAAATATAATTTAAACAGCAACAAATTTAACCATTCCTTACAGGTTTGGTAGAATTTACCTGCGTCTAGCCCAGTTATTTCTCCTGGGAAAGGCAACATTAACTACACTTCTGTAATTGGTGTTTTCAGATTGTAAAGTTCTCTTTGGCAATTTTGGTAATTTGTATTTCCTCTCCAATCAATCATTTCATCCTAGTTTCCAATATACAGAGTTAAACAAAAGAGTCTATTAAGTCTTTTAATGTACTCTAATTCTCTGGTTATATTTCTATTACCATATCTTGTGCACTTGAGTTCTCTGACTTTTTCCTGATTAGGTTAACTAATAATTGTCACAGAAGCACTGTTGTTGTTTTAATCCTCCCTTTTCAACATACACTGATGAACAAAAACAGATCCAGGGACAGAGAAGCATCAATCAGACCGTCAAATCTCAGAGGGAAGGTAAGGAAAGGTGAAGGAAAGGGGGAGAAATCAACCAAGGGAATTGTATGCATGCATATAAGCATAACTAATGGACACAGACACCAGGGGGGTGAGGGCATGAGCAGGGGGAGGAGGGTTTGGTTGTGGTGGGGCAATGGGGGAATAAGGACACATATGTAATAACCTTATTAGGTTATTAGAAAAAATAATAATACTTTATTTGGTCATAGGTTCCATGAGAATGTCATATAGTTTAATTTCACTAAAGATAAATATTTATATTTATTCACTACAAGAAAATTTTTAGTAGGAAGTTCAATGGTAAAACATAAGGAAATTAGTAAGAAAAAATCATAATACATTCAAAATCTTCCTATCAGACTTAAACAATTTTTAACTTTCTGATAAATTACATGCAACCTGAAGTAGATCTGTTGAGATGGAAATTATTTCTCCTCTCAGTGATCTCCATAGTATTTTGTTAGTATCTTTCTTATGGGTCCATCATGAGTGTCAGCTATTTATTTTACTTGTTCTATATTTTATGTTATAAGCTATATGCAATATGTTATATTACACATGTTTATGTTTATAATAATTATTATACAAAAATTTACCCTCCTATCTAAATAAACTACTGAGGACACTGATACACCATTCATTTTTATAAATCCTCAGCAACTACCAACGAAATTTAAATATAAGATATGCTTAGTATATTTCTGCTAAAAAACAATATTTATGTATTTTATTTTTCTTATTGAACGTATTGGAATGCCACTGATTCACAAGACCATACAGGTTTCAAATGTACAACTCAATAAAATATCATCTGCACACTACATCATGCACCTATAGTCCCCAATTTTTTTCCATCCCCATTTATAACCCTTAGCCCCCCTCAAGTACTCCCACCCTCTTTCCCTCTATCACCACACTGTTATCTATGTCTTTGTGTTATATATATATGTGCAAGTGTTTTTGCTTAATTTCTTATCAAAATGTCAGTTAGGTCTGCCTTACAGACAACAATTTAAAAAGCAGATCATACATAAGAATCAGACCTATTGGCAATTGCTAAGTTTGAATCCTACTGCCTGGAAAGGAAAGGAATGAATATAACTTCAGAATATAAATAAAAAATGAGTAAAATTCTGCTCTATTTGTTGCAGAATTTTATTCACTTATTGTCAGATTTAGTCATGAGTACAATGATCTAATTTTTTAATTCAATGATATTAGCTTATTATGCCACCCTACAATAATGCCATTAACCAAAATATACTTAAGTATATGTAAAATTTTAAAGGCACAGCCACAGAGAGGCCATCAGGAGAGAACTTAAAGGTCAACAGAGGTGGGGCACAGACCCTCACTCCCCTAACTTTGCAGGGGCCTAACCTCTCACCCCTTCTGAGGGAGGTCTCCTGCCCCATGGCTGCTTCGCCTCCCATGCACAGCTCAGATCAGGACCCAGGTTACAAACAGAGACTTGGCCAGCAACGGCAGCCCTATATCTAAATCTAGTCTAGCACCAGAAATGCTCAGGGCCTACTCAAGAATGCAAATAATCCTTCCCACAAATATTTACAGGGTAAACTAAGATTATTATTTGAGTATTAAATTTGACAGTAAAATAGTAATCAAGTTTTCAGATTAATTTAAATTGGCTAATTGAAATAAGTGAATACTCAAGAAAATTTAAGTGTACTGAACAAAAAGCTGTTCCTAAAAATTTGACTAAAATTTCTATTAGTAGTTCATCTCAATGTAAAATTGCCTGACATGCAAAGAACCTAAAGCAGTAATCTTTTTTGTGCAAAAATTAAAATTTAAAGTTACCAAGACTGCAATATAAAATTTCCAAAAGCCCCCATTAATCAGGAAAGGGGGGGGGAGTAGTGGGGTAATATCATGTAAGGAAAAATATCCTGTAAGTAAATTACATTTAGAAAATTCTTACTTCAAAAAATTAATTTCCATTTATAATGCTAACAGCAGGACACCCATGAAAAAATACACAAGGTGTCAAAATAAGCCAAAGGAAAATCATTTAGGCAAAAATAAAAAGAATCCCAAGTCTAATTTACAGAAAAGATCCCTTTATTAACTTTTGGTCGAGAATATGTTTGTATATTTTCAGAAAACAACTCCAAGACCATATGGATTCCTGCAACAGAGAGGAACTGATAGGTCTGTTCCAACCACACAGACAGTCCAGAAACGAAAGACACAACACCTTGCCATGCTAGCAGTCAGCAGCTGTGCATCACTGAAGGCTGCCCAGTATCAAACCAGAGAGGGTGAAACCTGCATTGTCACCATTTGTCCACCATCCAGACACCATTGCTCACATGGTATTTGACATTTGACATTGAAACTGGGACTCAGAACTGTTGGAGACTGAAAGTGAGACTCAAAAATTTTTTGTTCTTAATATGTTTATTTCTAGTATACAGATGTAAGATTTTTTTAAAGAAAAGAAATGGGGGGGGGGAGATAGATACAGAGGCAAAGAAGCATTGAACAGACTATCAAACTACAGTGGGAAGGCTGGGGGGCAGGGGCTGCGGGAGATCAACTGAAACACTTGTATGCAGGCACATAAGCATAGCAATGGATACAAGACACTGGGGGAAGGGAGTCAGGGAAAGGAGTAGGGGAGGCCAGGAGGAGGTTAATAGGGGGGGGGGGGAAGGAAACATATGTACTACTAATTGTAATATTTAAAGAATAAAAAATATATATATATATATATTGAAAAAAAGTATATGTAAAATCCTAGCTAATAAAAGAGTAATATGCAAATTGACCATTTCTCCTACACACAAGAGGGCTTCCCCCATGTGGTCAAAGATGGCTGCCCCCATGTGGACACAAGATGGCCAGCACAATATGGCTGGCAGGAGAGGGCAGTTAGGGGTAACCAGGCCAACAGAGGAGGGAAGTTGGGGGTGACCAGGCCTGCAGGAGAGGGTATTTAGAGGAAAACAGGCTGGCAGGGGAGGAGTTAGGCATCAATCAGGCTGGCAGGGCAGAGGTTAGGGGGTGAACAGTCTGGTAGGCAGAAGCAGTTAGGGGCAATCAGGAAGGCAGGCAGGCAAACAGTTGGGAGCCAGCAACTCTGGATTGTGAGAGGGATGTCAGACTGCCCCTTTAGGCCCAATCCTAACAGGCAGCTGGACATCCCTCAAGGGATCCCAGATTGGAGAGGGTGCAGGCTGGGCTGAGGCACACACCCCTATGCACGAATTTCATGCACTGGACCTCTAGTCTATGTAATAAATGTAATACAGGCACTCAATTATTACTTCCATTTTTCTTTCTATGTTTTTCTACAGCCACCTCCTCACACTATGATTGTCAATACTTCTTATTTATTTTTAAAATATAAGTCAATTAAGTCAGGAAGTATAATTTAAATTCAAATGGGCAAATTAGGTTTTTAAATTCCTTTTCATTTTAATATAATGATGAGAGTAATATTAATATATTCTTTTAATTTGTCCATATATTTCTCTCATATATAAGTTTTATGGTATTTTTAAATACCATATTTTAAATACCAATATTTTTAAAGCCATACCCTAAGATCTCATACTGTTCTTCTAAATGAATGTGGGATGTCTCTTGAAACAACTGAGGTCTAGTGAAAATAGCACTACTTTGATATTGTAATACTTGTGTTCTGATGCTTTTCATCACTTTGAATATTTCTTGCCACTCCCGTCTGGCCTGCATCGTTTCTGTTGAGAAATCCGCTGACAGTCGTATGGGTACTCCCTTATAGGTAACCAACTGTTTCTCTCTTGCTGCTTTTAATATTCTCTCTTTGTCTTTTGCTCTTGGCATTTTAATTATGATGTGCCTCGGCGTGGTCCTCTTAGGGTTCCTATATATTGGGGTTCGGTGCACTTCTTGGAATCCTAAGTCAATTTCTTTCACCAGGTGTGGGAAGTTTTCAGTCACTATTTCTTCAAATAGGTTTTCATTGTCTTGGCCTCTCGCTTTTTCTGGCACCCCTATAATTCGGATGTTGGTATGCTTGAGGTTGTCCCAGAGGCCCCTTACACTATCTTCAATTTTTTGGATTCTTTTGATTTCTTGCTTTTTCAGTTGAGTGGATTTTACCTCTTTGTATTTCAAATCTTTAACTTGGTTCTTGGGGTGCTCCAGGGCACTTTCAGGTCTTTGTATAATATTTTTTGTTTCAGTCGGTGTATGCTTAATTTCTGGTTGGTCCTTTTTCATATCCTTGAGAGTCTGCTTTATATCCTTGAGGGTTTCATTCATTTCCACGTTGGTCTTAATAATTTCTTTGCAGCTCTCGTTTATATCCTGGAGGGTGTTGTTCATTTTCTTGTAGGACTCACTCATTTCCTTTGTGGTCTTGCTTATTTCCTTATAGGCCTCGATCTTTTGTTGGAACCTCTTGAAAAACCCTATAACCGTGGTTCTGAATTCCATGTCCAGTCGTTTTTTTTTCCTCCATTTCTTTCACATCTGATTTCTTTCCATGTTGCTGCATGGTGGCTGCTTCCCTGAGTTGGTCAATTAGCTTTGTGTGGTAGACGTGCTACAAGGGACAGTGGCTCAGCCTCCCCAGTTACCTGAGGTGGATATGGGCTGCACAGTCTTGCTGAAGTTAAGTTCAGTTAATCATTGTTAGCACTTGGAGGGTTGACCTCCAGGCCAATTGTCTGTGAAGCTCAGCTATGCTCAGGTTGGGTGGGCGGAGTCTCCGGGCCAAGCAGACAGCGTCAGCTCCGCCCTACGTGGCCCCAGGGACACTGTGCCGGGGGCAATGGCCGCCAGCACCTCTGAGAGAGAGCTGCTGCGGAGCTCCACAGACTGCCGGTTGCCGGGGAATTCAGACTTTCCCAAAATGAGTCTGCATGCGCAATGTCTCACCCAGGATCGTAAAACAAAGCAGTCTGACGGTTTTCCGAATGAGAGACAAGTCGCGGTGTGTCGCAGCCGAGCTGTTCGCGCGAGCTGCCTTTCTACAAGCTGGGAGACCCGGCAGCCCCCGAGCTTCGGCGTGCCCTCCCACTGTCCAGTTTTCACCCCGTGTGATAGTGGGTTCTCTGGACTTCGCCCAGAGCTGGAGAATCAGCCCAGTAGGACGCCTTTGTCTCCCTGTTCGAGAAAACTGGCCGGTTTCCAGCCGCCCGCCCTCTCCACGGCGTGCTCTCCAAACCTGTCTCCGGGCGAATCTTTCAACGCCGTCCGCTGCCGCTCCTCCGTGTCACAGTGTCTTATCTTCACTTTTATTTGTGGAATTTTCACTCGGCGAGCTTTCTGGTGATTCTGGAAGGTGTTAGTTCTTTCGTTAAGTTGTAGTATTAAAATTGCTGATTATGACGGCAAGATAGGTGTTTTGCCTCTGCCGCCATCTTAGTTCCTCCTCCTGTTTCTCTTAACACATATTCTTTATATGTTCTGGGTTTCTTAATGTGTAAAGTAGAAATAATAACGCCCACCTAATAAAACTGTTAAATATTAGTAAATACATAAATCTATAATAATCCTATCTAATAAAAGAGTAATATGCAAATTTGACTGTACCTTCGCTATACCCACAAGCCATGCCCACCAGCCAATCAGGAGCAGATTATGCAAATAAACCCCAACCAAGATGTCTGCTGCCATTGAGAGCAGGAGGAAGGCTTGGGTTCCTCTGGCAACAGAGGAAGCCAAGCTTTCCATATGCCGTTGCCAGCCTAGGCCTCCACTCAATGCTACAAAGTTTCAATTATAAAAGATACAGAAATGGCAGCAGCCACTGAGCTGGAGAGAATAGAGGCTTGGGTTTCCCTGGCAATGGAGGAAGCCAAGCTTTTCACCTGCCATTGCTGGCCTAGGCCTCCACTCTAGGCTACAATGTTTCAAACAGAAATGGCTGCCGCCATGAAGCAAGCAGAAGAGTTGGCTCTGCTCCAGGCTGCAAAATTTCAATTGTAGACATAAATTAATCCCAGATCCCAGCCTCCACTTGGGTCACTGGAGGGGGTGGATGGCCTGCAGACCTCCACAGGCCCCTCACCCAGGCCGCCCCACACCCTAAGGGAACCCCTACCCTGATCTGGGACACTCTTCAGGGAAAATCAGCTGGCCCCCACCCATGCACCAGTCCTCTATCCTATCTAATAAAAGAATAATTTGCAGTCTGACCATCACTCCAACACACAAAATGGCTGCCCCCATGTGGTCAAAGATCCTGCTCACATGTGGACACAAAATGGCAACCACAAGATGGCCAGTAGGGGAGGACACTGGGAGGTTCCAGGCCTGCAAGGGAGGGCAGTTATGGGCAAGCAGGCCAGTAGGGGAGGGCAGTTGGGAGGGACCAGGCCTGCAATGGAGGGCAGTTGGGGGTGATCAAGCCTGCAGGGGAGGGCAGTTAGGGTGCCCAGGCCAGCAGAGGAGGGAAGTTGGGGGCAAACAGGCTAGCAGGGGAGCAGTTAGACATCAATTAGGCTGGCAGGGTAGTGGTTAGCAGGTGATCAGGCTAGCAGGCAGAAGTGGTTAGGGGAATTCAGGGAGGCAGGCAGGTGAGCAGTTTGGAGCCAGCAGTTCTGGATTGTGAGAAAGATGTCAACTGCTCGTTTAGGCTTGATCCTTCTGGTATCGGGCCTAAATGGGCAGTCGGAAATCCCACGAGGGGTCCCAGATTGAGAGGGTGCAGGCTGGGCTAAGGGACATCCCCTGCCCCCCATGCACGAGTTTTGTGCACCAGGCCTCTAATAAAAGCATAATATGCTAATTGGACCAGACAGCTTTCCAGAAGACCTTCCAGATGAATCCATGGCGTGGGGATGGGGGGCTACCAAGGCACAGGCAGCCATGGTGGTGAGCGGAGGCCAAGGCAGAGGCAGCCTCAGCAGCCGGTGGGGGCTGAGGCAGAGGCAGCCACTGCAGTAGCGGGGGCTGAGCCACTTGCATGAATTTCATGCATCGGGATTCTAGTGTCTAATAAAAATAGAGAATGTGACACAATGTAATGTTGTATATTTATCATTATCATAATATGTCCAAAGGCAAATTGATCATTTTTAATCTTGATTCCCAACACATCTAACTCAGAAAATAATAGTATGGATAGTAAAAAGTCAAGCAACAATATAGATAAATTAGAGGCCCAGTGCACAAAATTTGTGCACAGGGAGGGTCCCTATCAGCTGCCAGCCAGGGCCTCCCTTCCCTGGCTGCCGCTGCTGGCTGGGATCTTCCTTCATTCCATGCCATCCCCTGGTGTTCAGTGCACATCATAGGAAGCGATTGAACTCCTAGTCAGTCGAACTCTCAAGGGGACATTTTGCATATTAGGCTTTTAGATATATAGACGATTATTATACCTAAAACTCTGACTAATGATCTCCAGAAGCATAGAGGTGGCCCTTGCTCCAATCAAGGATGATTAAATTAATTAATGAAAACAATAAGCCCTAAAGTTCTTCTTTAATGTATATTATCTCCTTTTAACAAATACCACATCTTTAATATAGTACTTTTAACATGCAGAGAAAATTATCAGAACATTGTTATATGACTGCTGACGTAAATATAAGTGACTTTCATCATCTGTTTGAAGTTTTAACAAGGTATTAAGCTACTGGCCTACTAAAATAAATGTCCAGTTTTTAACTTATAATATTTTGAAACAGATGTTAACATTTTACTTTGTTGTTCCTTAATATTTGTCTTTTGAATCAACTGTAAGCTTCTTCTGGTGTAACTATTTTATTTCATGCTTTAGCTTTTTGATCATTTTATTTTTCCTGGCTAATGTTTCACATTTTGCTCTTTGATACTTTCTGTTCAGAACCTTTGGTTCTAAGACTTCAAAGTAAGCAAGAACAAATGGCCACATAAGACTAATTCTATCCAAGCATTTTAGATTCAAATGTAGTTAAAAAATGCTTGATGTGCTTTAAGAAAAAGCACTTGCTTTTTTCTATTCATCATTATAACCTAAAGCACCTTTAAGTAAAAGGTAACAAATTAAAGTAATATCAGTTTATGTTATACTATTACTTTTGGGATTCTCTCTGATGCCAAACTGATTCAGACAAATTGAAGAAGCAGAAGTAATCACATTTGTTATAGCTCTTTAAAAGCTACTTCAAAAAGTAATTATCACATATATGAGTAGAGTTTTATTGTGAATGTATTTTGGATAGTAAATCCAATTGTTTTTTAAAAAACAGGGCAGGCTATTATATATTTTCTTATTTTTTTAAATTGATTTCAGGGAGAAAGGGAGAAGGAGAGAGAGATAGAAATATCAATGATGAGAGAGAATCATTGATTGGTTGCCTCTTGCACACCCCTAGTGTGGATTGAGCTCACAACCCTGGGCATGTGTTCTTGACCGGAATTGAACCCAGGACCTTTCAGTCCCCAGGTCGACGATCTATACACTGAGCCAAAGCAGCTAGGGAAAGTGTAGGCTACTTTTACAAAATGAGTTTTAGTGTTTGTAACAACAATTATTTGTTGCCTATGACCACAAGTTTTAAAATGCAAAACTTCAAAATTATGAATTTATGCACTGTAATAAGTAGGCTATCAAAACAACCAAAAAAAGTCCCAATAAACCATGAGTCTCATGAGGATAGGAACCTATTTTACTGATTTTTATATATCGGCAGCTAGAAGAGAAGGTGCTCAATAAATATTTTCTTAATAAACAAAAGAATGAATGACTAAACAGTTTATTTCAAGATTGGCTATGTCGTAACAAATGAAAAATTTAGGTAAGAAATCTACAGTTTAACGTTTAAAGATATAAGGGTAATTTATAAATGACACCTTTATAAAATTATCTAATTTTGTAAGCAGAAACACACTCCATTACGGTTATCCACAATACTCAATGATTGCATGATAGAACTGATTTTAGAAACTCCAAACAGCAAAACACAAATAGATTCTATTAAAAACACCACACAACAGAAAAATATGATAAAGGTTCCTAGATTATATAATGGCATTATATCAATTTTAATTTCCTGGTTTTGAATTAGTTTGTGGGATGTACAAAAACATTTTACTTTAGAAAAATATTCAGGTGTAAAGGCCATTTTATGCACTAATTACATTTAAATGATTAAAAACTACATTTATACACACATATATAAATATGTACAAGAGGAAAGAAAAAGATAAAGCAAATGTAGTTAAATGTTAATATTTGAGGAATCTGAGTAAGGGGTATATAGAAATTCTTTGTACTAGTTTATAACTTTTAGTATCTTAAATAATATTAATTTTAAGCACTGAAAAATTATATTGTTAAAATGTTTAAAAAGCCACCACACAAAAATATAACACTAAGATCTATGTCAAAAGCACAACTTTGAGAACAGGATGAAAAAACTTTCTTTTCTTGGAGGCCGGCATAAACCTGGAATTCTGCACCAGAAGGGATCACTCAAACTTAAACACAGACTTTCAGTTGTAGACTCTACCCCATTGCCTCTGCAATATACAAAGACTAAGCTAGAATACTAATATGCAATTATACATTAAAAACAGGGGATTAAACTCAGAAACAAAGAAAAATAATGGGAGAGTGATTTTTTTTCAATCTTTTGAGGAACACACATCAAGTGAGAATCATTAAGTGAGGTATGTTAATAAAGAAAAGCTATAACGGAGATTATAAATTTTAAGACAAAACTAACAAAAGAAAACATATTCTTACCCAATTGGAAAATCAACATCATCACCATGAGCTGTCATGTGATAAAGTCCAAATTTAGCCAATTTAACATGTCCCTACAAAATTAAGGGAAAAAATCACTATGAAACAATATTAGCAGGAAAAATATCATCATACATTTTATAAGGAACCATTATAGTCAGACACATTAGAATATATACATAAATTTATCACAGTTTTATTAAAAACCTACTTGCCAATGTTTAGTCTAATGTACACTTCTTACAAACATAATGTATGCATGTCAATATACATTTATATGCATGTATATATACACATATATGTATGTATATACATACACAAGCATAAATATGTTTTTGGTATTTGTACTTTCTAGGCTTTCTGACAAAGCAAAAAAGCAAGTCTTCTTGTTTGCCTTAAATGCTTACTTAGAATATTTTAGGGTAATTTTCACAAAATATTTTATTCAGGATGTAGCAAGTCCATTCATAACATAATTTAACTTTCACATGAGAATTATTAACTTGAAAACATCAGGTCTGAAATCATCAAATATTAGTGAATCTGCTATATTTGCAACCATTTTTTATTTGCGTGAGAACAGTCATAATTATCACAAAATTGAGGTTCTTAATAAAAGGCAAATATATTTTATAAGCCCCTTAAATTTTCCCCTTTTATACATTTAACACTAAAAAATTGAGAAGATTTTAAAATTGAGTTGTTTCCTTTATCTCAGAACTTTATTTCTAAGCATTACAAAATATTTATAATTTTAAAAAATTCAGATTGATTAGATAATTTACTGCTATAAATATGAAATTCATAAGTACCATAATTCTCTTTTGTGATTTTTAATATCGTAGGGTAACTGTACTGAAAGTCTGTAAGAGAACCTGGGAAAAAGAGTAATCCTACTAACAGAAATAATTCCCCAGAAAATATTCCTTCAAAACTATTTTCATATGCTTATGAAAAAGAATGAAATTATGATTATTCCTGAACATATTTCACCTTGCTACCCATAACTCTCTTAGAAGGGTTGACTAGCTTCTTACTAATCACCCACTAGATTTGCAAGTAGAGAAGCAGCACTCTAAAACAAGGGAGCTAGGTGTGAACAAGTGGTAAATGGAGAGTAAAATGTAGAAGAGAAAATAGGAAAAAATAAAGAGAAAATACAATGCACTATTTTATGAGAAAAATATTCCATGTAAACCAGGAGGCTTTCTTAAGATGAAAGCAAATTCAGAGCAGGCATGGATCAAGAAACATAAATGCATATTTTTAAAGAAAATGAATGGAAGAGAAAACAAAACGGATGTTAGAAACTGACTTTTTGGGGGAAAAGAATAACGCATGTGAAAAACACATGGACTTATATAATTTAAGTACACTTGCTTTTTCTAACACCACAGATGTTAGCTAGCTTTCAGACAGTCTTTTCGTTATGAATAATCTTAAAACACATTCTTATCCTACTCTCTAATTAACTAAGTGGGCTTGATTTCAGAAACTTTCAACTTCAAATAATAAACAAACATTTAATGTATTACTTGGCAATTACCTTTCGGTCCAAAAGGATATTATGAGGAGACAGTGCCCGATGAACTATACTATGTTTGTTCATATACTGCAAGCCCTGGAGCACCTCAAATGCTATGCATAAAACCTTTGAATAGCTACAAAGGAAACAGAAAATCACAGATCAATTACAAAGTAGATATAAAACCAATTTTAATGAAGGAGATAAGGTTTTGGAACATTTTTATTGTTCCTCGCTTATTAAGAGAAAATAGTCTATACATTTTCTAAACTAGCCAGTTGTACATATTTTGGGTTTCATAGCTATAATAGGATTATATCTGACAGTTTCCTAAAGGCTACACAAATAGCACATCTGTTCTCTCCAGGAAGAGAATTTAATTGTGGTGGTGTGCAACTGATATTCTGTAGATATTGCTTTGCCAAATTGCCAGGAAAGTTCTAGATAGATGGCAGATTGGTTCTACCAAGTCAATGAAAATCATCTATCTGGGTCAAAACAAACATAGCTAAGTCCCTGAAATATAGCTACAATATATTTTATGGCAGAGAGACATGATCTTACTTTCCATATCAATCCACAAAGCAACCTCTAGTACTTTATGATTTATCAAACATTTTTCTTATTCCCCCTCCTACATCTTCCACAAAGATGCCCAGTTTCTTTTTATTCTTTCCCTCTCCATCTCTTTCCATTAAGAAAAAAAAAATTAGACATCATTCATGTGGGGAATTAGAAATAATATACAAAAAAGTAGGGGAAACTCATCCAAACCCAATGCTCCACCCAGTATTTTGATATTAGATTACTTTCTATGCATTTCTTGACATTTTGAATTAAAACTTTTAAAAATTAAATTAAAATTTGCAGGTAACCATTAAAAATGATTTTAAAAAGCTAACAAGCTAAATAACAGGAGACAAAATGTAATTATTAAAAAACAGTAATCAGAAAATAGGCAGAATTAAAGAACAAAAGAACAAAAGACAAATGGAACAATTAGAAAACAAATAGATTTTAATTCAGAGGTATCAATCGTTATATTAAGTATATTAAGTAAACTCACCAATTAAAAGATAAGGATGATCAGAATGGATAAGAATTAAGAAGTCTAAATTATATTCTGGCTACAAGAAATTCACACTAAATAAAAGATATAAGTTAAAAGTAAAAAAGATGAAATAACAGATCACTAATGGTATGGGGTTGGGTAGGGGGATGGGTTGACTATGAAGGAGGAAATTGAGCATGAAGGATGGTAATTTTGATTATGGGTACATGACACATTTGTGCAACTGACCTTCTGCAGGTCTAAATTGTATATTAAAAGGGTAAATTTTAAGGCATGTAAGTGACACTTCAATAAACTGATGTTTAAAAAAGTAGCCTGAATAACATCTTTTTAAAAGTTGGATTATCACTCTCTGTTTCAAAAAATCATAAGAACCAGAGATGAAAAACTAAAATCCCTCTCTTCTCTTATTCTATGCTGCCTTTTCAGAGCTAACCGCTCTTAGCAGTTTGTTTCAATTTTTCTGGTGGTTAGACTTTTATTTAATACTAGAGGCCCAAGTGCATGAAAATTTGTGCACTCAGAGATGGGGGAGTCCCTTCGCCCAGATTGTGAGAAGGAGCTGGCCAGACTGAGGGACCCCACCAGTGCATGATAGGGGCTGGGGAGGGACTCTGGAGGTTAGCCAGCCGGGGAGGGACTTCAGGAGGTCTCCAGGGCATTTCTGGCCTATCTCACTCAGTCCCGATCTGCCAGACACCAGCAGCAAGCTAACCTACTAGTCAGAGCACCTACCCGTGGTGGTCAGTGCATGTCATAGTGAGCGGTTGAGCAGCCTTAGTATATCATTACACTTTGTTGAACAGGTGACCAAAGAACCAGATAGACACTTAGCATATTAGGCTTTTATTATATAGGGTATAATTACATATCCTATCTAATAACAGTAACATGCAAATTTGACCGTACCTTTGCTCCTGATTGGCTATGCTACCAGCCAATCAGGAGCGGGGGGCAGGGCCAAGCGGCATGAGCGCCTGGCCCTGGGGGTAGAGACAAAGCTGCGTCAGAGGTGGCGGCAAGCACCTGGACCCCGGGCTTGGAGACAGCGGCGGCGAGCACCCGCCCTCGGGGGCGGAGACAAGACGGCAGCAGTGTGGCACTCCAGCCAGAGCAGAGAAGACTGAAGGCTCCAGCTGGAGTGAAGCCTCCAACCAACCAAAGCAAAAATGGAAGGCAACAGCCAAAGGGGAGGCCTGGGTCCCAGGTTCCAGAGGAAAACTGGTCCTGGAAGCCAGGGGAAGGAAAGCCTATTGCATGAATCTTCATGAAACGGGCCTCTAGTATACATATAATTATATATAAAATTGTGCACAAATTTTGAGCATGGGGGAGGTGCATGTTCCTCAGCCCAGCCTACACCCTCTCCAATCTGGGACCCCTCAAGGGATGTCCTACTGCCCATTTAGGCCCGATCCAGGTAGGATCGGGCCTAAATGGGCAGTTGAACATCCCTCTCACAATCCAGGACTGCTGGCTCCCAACTGCTTGCCTGCTTTCCTTCCTGATTGCCCCTAACTGCCCTCCCATGCAGGAATGGTCATCCCTAACTTCCCTCCTCTGCCAACCTGGTCACCCCTAACTGCACTCCCCTGCAGGCTTGATCACCCTCAAGTGCCCTCCCTTGCAGGCCTAGTCCCTCCCAACCACCCTCCCCTGGTTGCCTACAACTGCCTACCAGTTGGCAGGCCTGGTCCCTCTCAACTGCCCTCCCCTGCTGGCCATCTTGTGGCGGCCATCATGTGTCCACATGGGGGCAGCCATCTTTGACCACATGGGCCAATCATTTTGTGTGTTGGAATGATGGCCAATTTGCATATTACTCTTTTATTAGATAGGATTAGAGGCCAGGTGCACAAAATGCATGCACAGGTGCGGTACCTAGGCCTGGCCGGCAATTGAAGCATGAGTGTCTGGCATGGAAGGGCAGGTCCCAGCTGACCTGAGGGCCCTGGGCAGACCTGAGCCCCTGGTCAACTGCACACCCCGCTCTGCTTGAGTCATGGCACTTGAGTCCCCATGCAAAAATGAGATGAGTGTGACCAGACTCTGTGGGCTGGGGTGCAGCATGGGCCTCTGTGCACCCAGCAGTGCCACATGGAAGCCTGGTGGGCAGCATGCTGTTTCCCGGCCAGCCTCACAGACTGGCTCCTGCGCAAACCTATGGGGAGCTGACCGGCCCCTACAGTCCTGGCGGCTGTGGCCTGGTTCACCCGGAAGCCCATCTGGGCCAGCAGCACCTCAACTGCCACCTGCTGCTAGTGTCTTGTCGCTGATGCCTGCCATGCTCTGCACTGTCCCCTGGTAGTCAGCACATGTCATAGTCAGCAGTTCAGCTACTGGTTTAGGGGACATTTTGCATATTAGGAATTTATTACATAGGAGGATATCTTCCATTGACTTCAGAGAAGAAGGGAGGGGAAGAGAGTGATATAGAAACATCAATGATGAGAGAGAATCATAGATCAGCTGCCTCCTACACCCCCCACACTGGGGATTGAGACCACAACCTGGGCATGTGCCCTGACAGGGAGTCAAACCTTGACTTCCTGAGTCACAGGCCTATGTCCAACCACTGAGCCACACCTGCGGAGCTCTTGTTCTCATTTTATATATATTTTATTGATTTTTTACAGAAAGGAAGGGTGAGGGCTAGAAAGTCAGAAACATCGATGAGAGAGAGACATCGATCAGCTGCCTCTTGCACGCCCCCTACTGGGGATGTGCCCGCACCCAAGGTACATGCCCTTGCCGGAATCGAACCCAGGACCCTTCAGTCCGCAGTCTGACGCTCTATCCACTGAGCCAAACCGGTCTCCGCTCTTGTTCTCATTTTAAAGGAGAGAGAATTAACACTCCAGAGGTCGACTTGCTCAAAACAGCCCAGTTACTCAGTGGCAGCGTCGGGGAGAGGGAGGAGGATGGGTTCTAAATATGCACTCATGAGGTCTCTGTGTGAATTGGTTCCGCCAGGGGAGTGGGTGTACAGACACTGGCTCAGGCATTTCCTCAAGCCCTCAGATTCCCCGCATTACCCCGCATTCTCCCTACCTGCCATCAGAGCTGAGGAGAGTGGAGGATGGGAAGGGCTATCAGAGGTTCACCTGGGAGGGGAAATGGGAGGGGGAAGGAGGGGCAGAGCTGGGAGCACCACAGACTGGGAGTTCGAGGCAGCGATCTGGATGCTGACCACCCTGTTCCAGCATCTTAGGAGTGTCTCTTTCTCCAGAAACACTGCAAGCATTGCCTTAGACCAGTGGTCGGCAAATGGTGGCTCACAAGCCACACGTGGCTCTTTGGCCCCTTGAGTGTGGCTCTTCCACAAAATACCACGACCTGGGCGAGTCTATTTTGAAGAAGTGGCATTAGAAGAAGTTTAAGTTTAAAAACTTTGGCTCTCAAAAGAAATCTCAATCCTTGTACTGTTGATACTTGGCTCTGTTGACTAATGAGTTTGCCGACCACCGTCTTAGACCATGGAACTTGGGCTGGTTTCGTCCATTCTGTTCTGTAGTGCGGGAGCCTCTCTGTCCTGGAAACTAGAGTCGGACTACCTGGGCATTGGACCCTGATCCCTTTTGTGTCACAGGTGACCTGGTTCTAGGCACAGCTGATCCGTGTGTGCACAAGGGGGCTTCATTTTCCTAGTTTTCAAGGTTTGCTTTCCATAATACTGTACATTGTTTTGTTGTTTTTTTGTACCAAAAACAGAACCATTTGCTTGTTTCAGTAAGCACTTCTCATCACTGAAAAGAGCTTGGGGCTAGGGGTGTGTGGAGGGATTAGGGCAGCGAGACAGGAATGACCTGCCGCCTGGATGTCACGGTGAGGGGCTGGTCGTGAACATCCCACGTCCCTCGTGTGGAGCTCCAACTAAGGTCTGGGTTTTACAGTCAGACCCTCAAAACGTATGTGATTTGACTCCAGGTCCCCTGCCGGCAGCTAATGGATGGAGACCCTGCCTTCCCAGGGACCAAGGAGCACATGGGGCCTCCTCTCCCCTCCCCCCTGCACATCGTTCTTCACACTCTGACTTCCCTCCGGCACACCCCAAAGCTGCCACCTCGTCTGCCAGTTTCCACTGTCTCCCTGTTTCCTCTTCCCCCTCAGTCTGCTCCTGACACAGAAGCCAGAGGTGTGTCCACACTGCCATCAGCCCAGTGGGTCCTCACCTGCATCCTCAGTAGCTCCCCTTGCACTCTGGGGATGCCAGGTTCTCTTGGGCCTTCTATCCCTGTAGAATGTGCCCCCCCACAACCCAGCCTCAAGCCTCTTCCACTCGCCCTCTTGCTCATCACCCTCTGTGGGCTGTCCCCTCTGCCTGGCTCTCCTCCATCTGTCCACTTTCCCTCAGTGAGCCTCCCTTTGCCCCTCCCTCGCAGCTTCATTGCCATGTTTTCTTGGTGCCTGTGCCCTCTAAGGGCTGCACCTCAGGGCTGAAGGAGGCTGTTTCCTCCCTGCACCCCCCTCCCATCCTCTCCAGGTGGAACGCATGCTCTTTTCTGTAGGATAGGGCAGCTGGCTCCCTGCTGCTCTGCGAGCATCGGGCATCCCCTGGTGGGTGCTTGGTCAGTGATACAGGCTGAGTAAGATGCTCAGGCAGTGGTGCTGGGTGTGAAGGCCACTGGCAGGCAGACGCACTCGGAGCCCAGGGCCGGTGAGCTGTTGGCACAGCACACAGGCTGGAGTCCTGCGATGCAGGTGTTCATTTTCAAATGAAGAGAATGAAAAAGGAGCCATGTGTTCTCCTCAGCTACTTAAAGCTGATGATCTCATTCCATTTTTAAAGCTACGAATAGAAACCATTAGATCAATCCTGTGAAGTGGATTCTGGGATTTTCTGAGATTCCATGGAGAGTAGGGCCTTCACCGGGCACAAGGACAGTGCTTAGTAACCACCAGCTTTTAGTGCTTTGATTCACGCACTGATGGGGGGCTGGCCTGCAGGGATAGCCTGCTGCGGGAGAGCTGCTCATCCTGGTCAATAGAGAGGCACTCCCATGGTGGGAGCACACTAACCACCAGGAGGCAGCTCCTGCGTTAAGCGTTTGCCCCCTGGTGGTCAGTGCGCATCATAGTGACTGACCAACAAGTGGTTCTGGTCATTCCGCCATTCGGTTGCTGGGCTTTTATTATTTAGGATATACTTAGCATCATTTTGATCCAGCAAAGCTTCTTTAAGTAGGTAATATTTATGCAGACATCTAATGGAAGTGAAAGAGATATGCAGCTCTCTCAGAAATGTGTGATTCTGGCAGAGGGCACAGTAACCAAGCCCTCAAGGTGGAGAACGCACAATTCAGAGGGGAAGTTAATTTTTAAACACAGCGCGTCTTCAAATACCTTACTCATGCCCTCAAACTTGGATTTCTTCATTGTCTTTGAGTGTTCTCCATCAATGGGGAGAAGCCTAATGTCTGCCTGATTCTAATTTTGTTGCAGATCCCATGTTATTCCTCTTTGGAGGCTTTCCCGATTGTTTTTCACTTTATCCTTAGACAAAATTTTATATGTCTACAAGTGTGGGCATTTGTGCTAGTAACATTAAGTATGCCCTTTTAAGACTCATATTCCATTAACACAGAAACATTAGTAAAAATGTTGACTTGTTATATCTTTCATTATTTTCACTTTCCACTGTATCTTTTAATTGAAACTCTTGGTAGGCAGAAGAAATTTGGATCTGTTTTCTATATCAACTTTATGTTTTATTTTCCATGAGCATCGCCTTTACTCCTATGTACTCTACTATTTAACTTAGGATCTCTCTTGTTATCTAGTTATAACTTTTCATTGGATCATGTTCCTTGGCTATAGCTTTGTTACTCTTTTGAGTCTCTCTGAGGATAGTTGTTAGAATTCTTTTAATTCAGGAAGCAAAAGTTTCTCTGGATAAGGCTGTGTGTGGTTTCTTTGTTTTTCCTCCCTTGGCTCTCTTTCTCTCAAACTATTTTTTTCTTCAATTATCTGGTAATTTCTGGTTCTGAGCTATATTTTAAAATAAAGCAGTAAGTTGATATTTTCTACGAAGTGTTTAAAAAACAAAAAAAACTTACTATTAATAAAGAATGCTTATTTAAACTAACCTGTAAACTATGCCTCTTTATCAATAGTTTCTACCATAGTAAGTTGAAACAACAGCCAGTTCTAAGCAAATATGGAATGTGTGAAATAAGAACAATTTGGAATTTATTTATTTATTTATTTATTTATTTATTTATTTTGGATTTATCAGCCTATTCTTTCCAGAGCTGTGGCTTTTATTTATTTATTTATTTATTTATTTTTAATTGTTCAGTTTATTAATTAAATTGTTTCCCCTTTTTTATCCCCCTATATCTTCCCTCCACCCTGTACCTATCCCACCCTCTGCCCTCACCTCCCCCTCCCCCAATGTCCTCTCCCATTGTTGCAAGATTTTTGTCCAATCTCTTGCTGTACTTCCAACAACACTTTTCTCCCCAAGAATTGTCAGTCCATTCCCTCTCTATGTCCATGTTTCTGTTATAGTCACCAGTTTATCTTGTTCATCAGCCTATCAGTTCACTTGATTTTTATGTTCATTTGTTGATAGATGTGTATTTGTTGTTCATAATTTATATGTTTACCTTTTTCTTCTTCCTCTTCTTAAAGAATATCTTTCAGCATTTCATATAATACTGGTTTGGTGGTGATGAACTCCTTTAGCTTTTTCTTATCTGCGAAGCACTTTATCTGATTCTCAATTCTGAATGATAGCTTTGCTGGATAGAGTACTCTTGGTTGTAGATTCTTGCTCTTCATTATTTTGAATATTTCTTGCCACTCACGTATGGCCTGCATCGTTTCTGTTGAGAAATCCGCTGACAATCGTATGGGTGCTCCCCTGTAGGTAACCAACTGTTTTTCTCTTGCTGCTTTTAATATTCTCTCTTTATCTTTTGCTCTTGGCATTTTAATTATGATATGTCTTGGTGTGGTCCTCTTTAGATTCCTATATTTTGGGGTTCTGTGTACTTCTTGGGCTTTTAAGTCAGTTTCTTTCACCAGGTGGGGAAAGTTTTCAGTCACTATTTCTTCAAGTAGGTTTTCATTAACTTGCTCTCTCTCTTTTTCTGGCACCCCCATAATTCGGATGTTGGCTTGCTTGAGGTTGTCCCAGAGGCCCCTTACGCTATCTTCAATTATCTGAATTATTTTTGTTTCTTGCTTTTCCAACTGAGTGGATTTTGGTTCTTTGTATTTCAAATCTTTGACTTGGTTCTTGTGGCCCTCTGGACTGCTTTTAGGACTTTGTGTAATATTTTTTATTTCAGTCTGTGTATGCTTGATTTCTAGTTGGTCCTTTTTTTTATCTGTGAGGGTCTGGTTCGTATCCTCAGAGGTCTTGTACATTTCCCTGAGGGTCTCATTCATTTCTTTGTAAGTAGCATTCATCTCCTTGTAAGTCTCATTCATTTGCTGGTTGGTCTTGTTTATTTCCTGGTTGGTCTTGTTTATCTCCTGGTAATTCTCATTAAGTTGATCGGCCTTTTGTAGGAGCCTCTTGAAAAGCCTTATAACCGTGGTTTTGAACTCTATGTCTTGTCGTCTTTTCTCCTCCATTTCTTTCACACCTGATTTCTTTCCATGTCTCTGCATGGTGGCTGCTTTATGTGGTGGCTATCCTCAAAGGGACAGTGGCTCAGTCTCCCCAGTTACCTGAGGTGGGTACTCTTACTGCAATCCTTTATGGGTTGTATTCAGTGTTTTTGAATTTAAACCCAGCTTTTTGTTGTTAGCCCTGGGAGGGTTTGACCTCCAGGCCAATTGTCTGTGAAGCTCAGCTGTGCTCAGGTTGGATGGGCGGAGTCTCCGGGCCAAGCAGACAGCGTTAGCTCCGCCCTATGCGGCCCCAGGGGCTCTGTGCCGGGGGCAATGGCTGCCAGCACCTCTGAGAGAGAGCCGCTGTGGAGCTCCACCGGCTGCCGGGGAATTCAGACTGTCCCCAAATGACTTTGCATGCGCAATGTCTCACCCAGGGTCGTAAAACAAAGCAGACTGACGGTTTTCCGAATGAGAGACAGGTCGCAGAGCGCTCTCGGCGCCGTCACGCTGCCGAGCTGTTCGCGCGAGAGCTGCCTTCTCCACAAGCCGGCAGACCCGGCAGCACCCGAGCTTCGGCGTGCCCTCCCACTGTCCAGTTTTCACCCCGTGTGATAGTGGGTTCTCTGGACTTCGCCCAGAGCTGGAGAATCTGTCCAGTGGGATGCCCCTGTCTCCCCGTTCGAGAAAACTGGCCGGTTTTCAGCCGCCCGCCCTCTCCGCGGCGTGCGCTCCAAACCTCTCTCTGCGCGCGAATCTTTCAACGCTGTCTGCAGCCGCTCCTCCGGGTCACAGTGTCTTATCTTCACTTTTATTTGTGGAATTTTCACTCGGCGAGCGTTCTGGTGATTCTGGAAGGTGTTTGTTCCTTCGTTAAGTTGTAGTATTAAAATTGCTGATTATGACGGCAAGATAGGTGTTTCACCTTTGACGCCATCTTAGTTCTCCTGGAATTTAAAGTTTTCATTAAAATTCTCAAAAAATAAATCAACTACATAAAGGAAAAGATTACAAACTTTAAACAACTATAATTACATTAATAAAATGTGAATATGAAAGCATGACAACCCTTTCTTCTTTCTTAAAAACAAAGAAAATTTTCCGTAAGATTGAATAACAAATAAAAGTATTTAGTTTTTTGTTTTTAGCTCATTGGGTTTTACGCTGTCAATTTTAAAGTAGTAATCGATCTTGCCCTTGTTCATTCTCTTTCTCTCTGGCACAAACTTCACAAAATCTTAAAAGCTGGTGTTATATTCAGCTGTGACACTAGAGGACCTCAGTTGCACACTATTTCAATACAAGCATCTTATGAAAATTAAACCTTTAAAGTAATTTTCCACTAAATCAGTTCTGAAACAGCTAAACACTGAGGACTGAAGATTCTACTTCTCTATTTGCTTGAGCTAAGTGATTATAAGATATAATTGGAAAATATTTGCAGGTCAAAAAGCACATTTATGCTATTTTCGAACTGATGAACATATACGTTGCAATAGTTTTTAAAAATTGAAACATAAAGCTGAAGCTTATGGCATGCCTTTTCTTAGCTATTCCTTAGTCATGATGCTTAATGGACTCAGTACTCTTCAGTTCAAATAATATTTGTGGGTGTTTTTTTTTTTCCCTTTTTGTACTTTTAAAATTTAATTTTAAAATATAAGATATAAAGAAAAAATGTTATTTTGTATAATTAGAAGGAATAGTATTTGTGGAATTTTGCATACTTATTTGTTTTTAAAGCTTTATTCTTTAATATGGCCAAGAACCTATACCATGAAATCATTTAAAAATTTATTTTGAAGTAGCTCATGCAATTGTAATGTGACAGCAAGGTAAAAAGAAAAGAAAAATCATATGCCCAGTTTAACTGAAAAAGGCCTCTAGAAGGAGAGTTAAGTTAAAAGGATGTGATTCACACAATTAAAAACAAACATTATCAGGGGACAACATGACTTTATTCTACACAATTCCCAAGTTAGAGTCTTGTTAATAAAGAAATCCATCACTAACCTAGAAAATGTAAATTAAACTTCAGGTCATAAAATATTCTTTTTTTGAAACCTGCAGTTACTATTATCACTCCCAAAGACTGGGAGGGTAGTATTTACTCTGTTACTATTGTCCCTAACAGTTTGAAAAGTTTAGTGATCATACGAATCCTTGGTGATTGGAAATACATATGTATGACCAAAAGACAGCTTTCAAAATAATATGATTAATAATTTACAATAAAGCAAGATCATATTTTAAAACACTTTTATTTATACTCTCACATAGTTAAGTAGCTATTAACTGCTTAATACTGTGTTTTTAGGCCCCTGCATCTTTAGACTCCACGGACACAAAGATAAAGAAATGGATCTCCACAATCACAAAGTTGATGGTATAGTTGGAAAGACAGATTTGTAAATTCATATTTTCTTTTTTAATCTTCACCCAAGGATATTTTTCATTGATTTTTAGTGAGAATGGAAGAAAGGGGGAGAAACAGAGAGAAACATTGATGTGAGAAAGACACATCAATTGGTTGCCTCCTGCACATGCCCTGACTAGGGCTGGGGATTGAGCCTGCGACCAAGGAATGTGTCCTTGACCGGAATCAAACCTGGGACCTTTCAGTCATGGGCTGGTGCTCTATCCACTGAGCCAAACTGGCTAGGGCATAAATTCATAATTTTAATACAATTAAATTCAACAGAATTTCACTATAATGATAATTCAATAATTAAATTGGCAGCTGAGAATTACCATCTTTTCCCTCTAATGAGGAAATGAAAACATGAAAATTTATTTATTAAATTGGTAATAAATAACAGACCTAAAAAGAGAAAAAATCTTTAGAAAGATTAAAAAATTAAAGAGAATACCAAGTATACATTTTTATCCCTTCCTATATGTATTTCAAAGGAAATTTACAGTGTCCTTTTTATTGAACCATTCCTAAATTATCAGTAGCCATTTAGCTTGGTTGGTGAACGCACACTGAGATCAAGATCATGCGTTTAACTTTCTATTAGAATTTGTTGGCCTCACATGTTCATAGCCACAAATTTTCATCTAATTCCAGCAAATATCTCCAAATATAGTTTGTCACAATGAGATACTGCTCAGCCTCTCTCTATTAACATCCCGATTTTCAACTATAATCTCCTATATTTCTCTGCTCCTCATTCCTGAGGAGCTGCTCTTTATCTCATTGAGACCTTGATACCCCTGTTGTGTAAGACTTCTCAGTATCTCAACCAGCCCCCTTTTGCTATCCTTCTTTATGCTAGAACTATTTTACCATTTCCATAATTTCTTTGACAGAATCCATAATGGCTTTTCATCCAATGACTCCACGTAGGTAGAACTGCACTATTCTTTATCCTGAAAGTTATTACTTGATGGGCTTATTAATCTTACAGTAGTAATTTCTGTATTGATTTTTCTCTCACTGTGCCTATCACAGTGCCTGTAAGGTAGGCGTTCGATAAATATGTTTCAAATATTTCAGAAAATGCATACAATGAGATTATATAATAAAGAAAGAAGGCACAGATAATAAGATTAAATCCTTCACCACTAATGAAAAAACAACTCAGAAAGCAACTAATGAAAAAATAACTCTAGCAATGAATTTACAGTGTAGACTTCAACCAGGCCAGTGCTGCACAGCAGTTAAGCATCATTCCATGAACCAAGAGATCCCAGGTTTGGTTCTCAGTCAGGGCACATGCCAGGGTTGTGGGCTTGATCCCCAGGAGGGAGCCTGCAGAAGGCAGCAGGTTGGTGTCTCTCTCTCACTGGTGTTCCTATCTCCCTATCCCTCTCCCTTCATCTCTCTCTCAAAATAAAAACATTTTTAAAAAGAAAGGTGTCATCTTCATTTACAAAATGTATAATTCTTCAGTAAATCAAGAAAACAGACATTGCTCAAGTTTATACAGTGGCTAACCTCCCAAAATACTCCTCATTTGCTGAAAATATACCTCTTCTTCCAGTCTCTTTTATATTGAAAGAAAAATGAACCACTGTACAATGGGTAAAAGGATAATCTCATTAATATCTGGCTAAAACTGTGAATTAGACTAAGATGTTAAGACAGATTGCCATAATCAATTTTTCTAGGTAAAAAGTATCGCCGAAACCGGTGTGGCTCAGTGGATGAGCGTCGGCCTGCGGACTTGGGGTCCCAGGTTCGGTTCCGGTCAAGGGCATGCACTTTGGCTGCGGGCACATCACCAGTAGGAAGTGTGCAGGAGGCAGCTGATTGATGTTTCTCTCTCACCAATGTTTCTATCCCTCTCCCTTCCTCTCTGTAAAAAATCAATAAAATATATTTTAAAATAAAAAAAATCAATCGTATTTGGAATGTGAATTGGGTTAACATTAAATCTGTAATATTATCTAGAAAAACAACAACTTTATGAATTTGAATTATTCCATCCAAGAGAAATAGATGCCTTTGCATTTCTTCAAGACTCCTTCAGTGTCTTTCAGGAGTTTTTTTTTTATTACTTTTAAAATAATTTTACTGAAGTTAATTGATATACAAAAAATATACATAATGTATACACACTGATGAGTTTAGACATATGCATACACTCATGAAACCATCACCATAACCAAGGTAAAAGACACACCCATCACCTCCAAAGATTCCCTGTGTCCCTTTATGTGTGTGTGTGGTAAGAATAGTGAGTATTACAAATATAGATAAGAAAACACTAGGAAAAAAATCAATGAGGGGAACTAATTTTGTCAGATTTGAGACATATCATGTAGGGTCTCTTTTACAACCCAAATGCCCATTGATAGATGGATAAAGAAAATGTGATATATACATATAATTAAATATTATTTAGCCTTAAAAAATAAGAAAATCCTGCCATTTGAGATGATATGAACCTGGAGGACGTTATGCTAAATGAAATAAGCCAGACACAAAAGGACAAATACTGCATGATTCCACTTATGTGAAGTATCTCAAATAGTCAAACTGAAAGAAGCAGAGAATAGAATGGTGGTTATCAGGGGGTTGTAGAAAAGAAAATGTGTTATTCAATTGGTATAAAATTTCAATTCTGTAAGATGGATAAGTTCTAGAGTTCTACTCTACAACATGGTGCCTACATTTAACAATAGTGTAGTGTGCACTTAAAATTTGTTAAGAGTGTAGGTTTCATATTTCTAAATAAATTTTATTTTTTAATATATTTTTATTGATTTCAGAGAGAAAGAGAGATAGAAACATCCTATGTAATACAAGAGTAATATGCAAATTATCACTTAGCTACACCCATAAGCCATGCCCACCAGCCAATCAGGACAGAGTATGCAAATTAACCAAACCAAGGTCTCTCAGATGGCTGCAGCCACTGAGAGACCAGGAAGCTTAGGTTACCTCAGCAACGGAGGAAGCCAAGCTTTCCCTTTCTGCACACCCTGGCAGGCCCAGGACTCCACTCAAGGCTACAAAGTTTCAATTATAGAAGATAAATAAATCCCAGATACCAGGGCCTCCACTTGGGTCACGGGGGGCATGGCTGGCCTGCAAACCAACACATGCCTCATGCCCCAAGAGAACCCCAACCCTGATCCAGGACACTCTTCAGGGCAAACAAGCCAGCCCCTATCCATGCATCAGGCCTCTATCCTATCTAATAAAAAGCTAATGTGCAAACTGACCATCACTCTAATACACAAGACAGCTGCCCCCATGTGGTCAAAGATTCTGCCCCCATGTGGACGCAAGATGGCCGCCACACGATGGCCAGCAAGGGAGGGGAGTTGTGGGCGATCAGACCAGCAGAGGAGGGCAGTTACAGGTAACCAGGCTGGCAGAGAAGGGAAGTTGGGGGCAACCAGGCCTGCAAGGAAGGGTAATTGCAGGGGTCCCAGGCCTACCAGGGAGAGCAGTTAGGTGGGGACCAGGCCTGCAGGGCAGGGCAGTTAGGGGTGACCAAGCCTGCAGGGGAGGGCAGTTAGGGGTGACCAGGCAAGCAGGGGAGGGCAGTTAAGGGCAAACAGGCTGGCAGGGGAGCAGCAGTTAGGCATCAATCAGGCTAGCAGGGGAATGGTTAGGGGGTGATCAGGCTGGCAGGCAGAAGTGGTTAGGGGCAATCAGGCAGGCAAGCAGTTGGGAGCCAGCAGTCCTGGATTGTGAGGTGGATGTCTGACTGCCTGTTTAGGCCTGAGCCTACTAGGATCGGGCCTAAATGGGCAGTCAGATATCCCTCAAGGGGTCTCAGATTGGAGATGGTGCAGGCTGGGCTGAGGGACACACTCCCTCCCCATGCACAAATTTTCTGCACTGGGCCTCCAGTCAATTATGAAAGAGAATCATCAACTGGCTGCCCTTTGCATGCACCCCACTGGGGATTGAGCCCACAACCCGGCATGTGCCCTTGACTGGAACCGAACCTGAGACTCTTCAGTCCACAGGCCCATGCTCTATCCACTGAGCCAAAATGGCTAGGGTGGTAGATTTCATATTAATTGTTCTTATCATGTGCAAAAATAAAAAGGACACAAGGAAACTTTGGGAGGTGAAGGATATGTCTGTTACCTTGACTGTGGTGATGGTTTCATAGATGTATGCATATGTCCAAACTTAACAAATGTATATATTAAATGTTTGCAGTGTTTCTTTTATATAAATTATAGAACCTCAATAAAGATGTTTAAAAAGCACAAGAAATTCTTATCATCCTCAAAACATCAGGTTTTTTCGGTTTCTTGCAATGTTTCCAAGAAGAGATGCTATTCAGATTGCAAGAAATAGAGGTGAAAAAAGAATGAGGTTAGGGTTGCTGAGTTAGATTTGGAAGTCATTCCTGTATAGGTGGTAATTAAAACCATACATGCTGTTTCCTCAGATCTATAATCCATGATATTTCTAAGGGCCACTCCACAAGCCAAAATACCCATATTGTCAGCAAACCAAGAGAGGAAACACACTTCTGGATTCTATGAGTTCAAGATGTTCTTTCACCTTATAAAACCTGATCACTCCCACAGATAGTTTCCTTTTGGTCTAAGACTTCTTTACTTGGTATCAGCCTGAGATAAATGTTAAGGCAGAAGAAACAGATAAAATATAGTAAGCTACTGTGTGATTTAAGAACTGGAGAGAAAATAATACTAATGATTAAGGTTATCTTTAACCTAAAGTCTTCTCTGTAATTTCAAGACAAAAGGGCTCAACTAGCATATAATTTTTAATGATTCACTGGTTTATAACGACAAAATTTGGAGAGGATATTTTTAGTGATTAACTAATGTCTTTGAGGCTCTTGCCACTTACCATTCACTAAATATTGTTTAAAATATCACAATATTTAACAGAGCAATCTTTTCCTAAAGAAAACGAGAAAAAAGGAAGTTTGGGGAATTGGAAAACAAAATAATTCATCTCACTACTGGGCACGCATGTTTTAGCCTAAAGGACACCCATCCATGCTAAATTTTAGAATTTATTTGTCTCAGATTCAATGGAAATTTCATTGATTAACTGCTTACCTAAAAATTATTTTGCAACAGATAAAAAAATCAGTCTACTATCCTTAAGTTGTAACCTGGGCATGTTTTATAATTTAATTCTCACTCCAAAATAACTAAAGTTAGAAGCTATAAGTCTGGGATATGACTAATTCTCAACAGGACATAATAAATTGGGTAATTAACTTTCCATCTTGAATACTAGGTAACTTTCCTTTCTCAGCAGAAAATTAACTTTATGAGATTAAAACACATCTGAAAAGCATAGTCTAGTGGGTGAGACTCAGACCTAAAGCCAGGACACTGTCACTGATTTGCTATTAAAAAATTTTCCAACTTCATCCTGCCTCGGTTTTCAAATTTATAAAGTGGGGACTACAACACCAAACAGGGGTTAAATAGAGATAAATGAGTTATTGGCTGTTACAGAATCCTTGACAACTTAAAAGCAAAATAAAACAATCAAACAAAAAGTCTAATTCCCTCTCAAAAAAAAAAAAACCCTAGGGTCTTTTAATAAACTATATATAAATCCTCACTTAACATCAATACCAGGTTCTTTAAAACTGTGACTTTTAAGTAAAACAACATAAAACCAATTTTACTCATAGGCTAGTTTATATAAACAAGAGTTAAGTTCTGCATAATTCTCATCACAAAAACATCACCAAATTTCTAAATAAAGACTGAAAAACACTTCTAATATCAAACACTTAAATAAATGTGAGCAAGGTATCCATTTAAGAAATATTAACAAAAACAGATAAGCTAATTATGTTCCAATCCACTTATGCCACAGTTGCAAGTAGCTGGAGCCAATCCCAGCAGGTCAGGGTGCAAGGCAGAAACTCAACCTGGTCAGAAGACCCTTCTATCGCTTCCATTTTTTACTTTCTCTATGAGAATAAAATCACCATTTGATAAGCAGTATTAAAGGATTCTGGGGTGGAGTATTTCTGCCTGATCAATGTTTTCATTTTCAAAGTAGCTTTACTATCCTGGCACAAACTCTAAAAACATTTCTTTTATCATAGCTACTGATACTGGCAGTGCAACCACACTGGGTAATAAGTCCCACTTCCCATGTCCTGGCAGCATTTGGATGATATACTAGTAAGGCTATAACTTTTCTCTAAGACAGAAACTATGGTGGATCATATTTGCTTGGATCTATACTCTAGCTTATTCCAAAGTTTTAAAATTAAATGTATTTACACATTACATGTGAACAAAGAATGAACACATTTCTATTGCTATTCAAAAATTTTGAGATCAATGCACATTTTTTAAGTGGACGAACATTTTAAGTGTTTTTTAGGCCATCTGTCACCCTACCCCCAACCCATCACAACAAATAATAAATGGAAGAGGGCCTGTATTTCATACGCTTGTTTAGTACAATGTTGGTTTGTCTTAAGCAAATTATCCTATCTAATAAAAGAGTAATATGCAAATTGACCATACCTCCGATCAGGCCATGCCCACAGCCACACCCATTAGGCAATCAGGAGCAAATTATGCAAATAAACCCCAACCAAGATGGCTGTGGCCACTGAGAGCAGGAGGGAGGCTTGGATTTCCCCGGGAATAGAGGAAGCCAAGCTCCTGTAGCCCTAGTGCCTAGGTCTCCACTCTAGACTACAAAAGTTTCAATTATAGAATTAAGATAAACCCAAACAGAAATGGCTGTTGTCAAAAGTGTCAACTGTAGAATGTAAATTTATCCCAGTTCCCAGGTCCTCCACTTGGGTCACTGGGAGGTATGGCTAGCCTGCAAACCACCATAGGCCCCTCGCCCCGGCCGCCCCACACCTCAAGGGGACCCCCACCCTGATCTGGGACACCCTTCAGGGCAAATCAGCTGCCCCCCACCCATGCACCAGGCTTCTATCTTATCTAATAAAAGAGTAATTTGCAGATTTACCATCACTCCAACACACAAAAGGGCTGCCCCATGTGGTCAAATATCCTGCCCCCATGTGGACACAAGATGGCCATCACAAGACGGCCAGCAGGGGAGGGCAGTTGGAAGGGACCAGGGGAGGGCAGTTGGAAGGGACCAGGCTTGTAAGGGAGGGCAGTTGGGGGAGATCAAGCCTGCAGGGGAGGGCAGTTAGGGGTGACCAGGCCAGCAGAGGAGAGAAGTTGGGGGTAAACAGGCTGACAGGGGAGAAGTTAGACATCAATTAGGCTGGCAGAGTAATGGTAGAGGGTGATCAGGCTGGCAGGCAGAAGTGGTGAGGGGCAATCAGGGAGGCAGACAGACGAGCAGTTTGGAGCCAGCCGTCCTGAATTGTGAGACGGATGTCTGATTGCCCATTTAGGCCCGATCCTACTGGAATCAGGCCTAAAGGGGCAGTTGGACATCCCTGGAGAGGTCCCAGATTGGAGAGGGTTCAGGCTGGGCTGAGGGACACCCCCCCCCCATGCACAAATATCGTGCACCGGGCCTCTAGTAAGAAATATAATTGATAAAAATTCCCTATGTATACTTTCTGTTGTATTTACAAAAGTCAGGAGATCCAGTGATCATATTTTGACCAAAGAATCCAAAAATATTCTCTTCCACAGTTTGCTAGAATGAGTCTGATCTTCCTTACATCATAGTCTTCAGATCTGTGACTTTAGTAAAAAGTTAGGAGAAACAGACAGAACTGACTCATTTAGGTGAACTGGCTTAGGAAAAGGAACTATATAGGTAAGCAAGACTCCTTAAGAGTTCTATAAGTTTGGGGATGAAACCCCAGCTATTAAAGAGTTAACTTATTTGGTCTGCTTTCTCTACACATATGTCACAAGAACCTTATAAGGTCAATGGAATTAATTAAGAACAAAATTTGAATATTTTTGGATGATAACTGGCAACATGAGTGACTCAGAAAAATTTCCTTAATCAATAATTCACAGCCTAAACATGCTTATAATTGTTGAAAGGATGAACAGTGCTTAATTAAGAAAACATTTCTCTTTTTTTAGAAATTGAAGTTCAATTAAAAACATAAAATTTAGATTTAAGTGAGGAGGAAAGATTTTTCAGTACTTACCTGTATAAAAAATGTGATAGAATTCAAACGATATCCTCCCCAAACTACTGTCACCTGGGTATTCACTCCATCACTAGACTACCTACTGCTGTGAAGGAACTATGCAGATAGAAGTAGGCTGCTAATAAGCTTATCTTAAAATAGGGAGAGTACACTAAATTTTCCAGGTGGGTCTAATGTTATCACATGAGACCTTAAAGTAAAGGAGCAAAGCAGAAGAGTTAGTCGGAGAGAATGATAGAAGAAAAGGCAGCAGAGCTCAGAGATTCAGTCTCAGAAGGACCAGACGCCCTGCTAATAACCTTAAAGATAAAGGCACGGGGCATGACCACTGTGGCTCAGGGGTTGAGAATCAAACTATGAACCAGGAGGTCAAGGTTCAATTTCAGGTCAGGGCACATGCCTGGATTGGCGGCTCAATGCCCAGTAGGGGGTAGCCAATCAAAGATTCTCTCTAATCATTGATGTTCCTATTTCTTTATCCCTCTGCCCTCCCCTCTCTGAAATCAATAAAAATATATATATTTTTAAAAATATAAAGGAATGGGGTAAGGAGCCAGAGAATGTAGGTGGCTTCTATAAGCTAAGAACCACTGCTAGTGAACAGCAAAGAAATGGGGATCATGGTTTTATAACCTCATGAAAATAAATTCTACCAACAACCAGAACAAGCCTGGAAATGGGTTCTCTCCAAAGGAAATGCTCACACTTTGATTTTGGCATGTTTTAAACCTATAGCAGAGAAACCAGCCAAACCCAACAGATTTCTGATCTACAGAACTATCTATCTATCTATCTATCTATCTATCTATCTATAAAAGGCTAAGTGACCAACTGTCCATCCATCTAACTGCCCATACATATGATGCACATTGGCAATTTAAAAATAAATGTTGACTCTCACATGTGAATACATATAAAATTCTCATTGGTGCCAATAGCATGCATGTTTCCATCTGTCATTGTCGATTGTGTGAATTCGGTTGTTTTTGTTGACATTCTAAAACTGAAAAAAAAGCAGCGCTGTCAACAGAATATGTCTGAAGAACATTAATAAATTACAAAAACAAACTCTATTCCTATCTGAACCTGTTTTCAAACATGGTCAGTTATATGTTGCTTTCTCTCGAGTTTGAAGAGCATGTGACATTCAAGTTGTAAATACTTAATCACAAGGGAAATTAGTCAAGCACTCTGAAAGTATCTTTACTCTTAATGTGATATTCAGGGAGATATTAGAATAAGTTTAAGCAATTTATCAGTCATTGTTTTTATCAATTTATTTATATCATGTTTTTGTTGATTTTATATCATGTCTTTGTTATTGTTATATCATATTGTTAGTGTTTATTTATTAATCAATTTCTATATTATTTTCATACACATTTTATTAATTTTCTTTCTTCTTTGACACTTTTATGACAGAGAAAGGGCAAATAGTGATATTAAAATATTTCTTCTACTTAATTTCCTTTCAATGTGCACAAATCTGTGCACCGCGTCACTAGTTAAGTAATAAATTTGTATTGTTTTAAGCTGACAAATTTGTGCCAAAATGTTATAGCAGCAATAAGAAACTAATACTCATTGATGAATGAAAAAATAAAAAGTCTTTCCACTAACACTAAATGAGACTGGTAACCATTAGTTTACACTCATGACATCTTGCATAGATTGTTGGTAGAGGCCATAAAATCTACTTTAACACTTCCTCAAAAAGGAATCTCATCAGTCTCAAACCTTCCTCATTCCCCAGATGTGCCTATTGTCCTGAGTGGCCTTTTGTGGGCTCCTGGGAATTGTGCTTTTGGAATGTTCTAACTCATAAGAAGGTTTTGCCCATTGAAGACCTTAAACCATTCTAGTTGTCTAGATATTTTGTGCAAACAATGATTTATATTGAGGACTACTTGCTCTCTGGGGCATTGAGAGCATCAGTAACTGCAGTCACACAGGCAACAAGTGCCTTTGTGACCAACCCCCAACAAACACCCTTGACTCACAGACTCAGGAAAGTTTCTCTAAGAGACCACACTTTGCACATGCCACAATTAGCTGCTGGAGGAATTAAGTACATCTATAACTCTCCTAGGAGAGGACTCCAGAAAGCTTTGTGCCTGCTTTCTTCCATACTTAGCCCCACTTTTTTTTCTTTACTGATTTCACTTGGGACACTTTTGCTATAACAAAATGAGAATAATGTAACCAATTAGTACAATGACTTGTGAGTCCCCTGCTTGCTTCCAGTGCATCACTGAAGCTAGAAGTGGTTTTGGTGACTCCTGACAGACTACAGAAAGCATGTCAAACTCATGGTCCACAATGAATATTTTTGTGGCCCAGCCAATATAATGATATGTAACTAAATTTTGTAACTTAATTTTACAATATCCTGTTATAGATAACTAGGGCCCGGTGCATGAAATTCGTGCACTGGGGGTGGGTGGTCCCTCAACCCAACCTGCCCCGTCTCATATACTGGGAGCCCTCAGGGGATGTCCAACTGATGGCTCACCCCCAGCCTGCTCAAGGCCTAAAGCCCTGCTCAGCTCAGCCCCAGCTGCCTGTGACCACCTGGCCCTGGGGGCTGGGTGCTTGCCGCCACTTCTGCTCATAGCGCCAGGGGCTGGTCACTCACCGCCAGCCACCGCCGTTTCATCTCCACCCCAGGTGCCCAGCGCTTGTGCCACTTGGCCCTGCCCCCGCTACTGATTGACTGGTAGCATAGCCAATCAGGAGCGAAGGTATGGTCAAATTTGCATGTTTCTCTTTTATTATATAGGATTATTAATAACAAACTACAATGTTTGCTAATGACTGATTAATATAAGCGTACTGCATTCATTTCCCTATGCGCAGGTGGACCATTTCTCTCCACTAATGCTAACAGAGAATATTTTAGCAGCCAATTGCCATGTCATTAGTCTTGTACTGTCTTGTTTGGTGTACAACAGAAAATATTTCGCTTTCAGAGAACAAGAAAAATAGGTTTATCTGTGATATGCTTAATTTGTACAGTTATTTAGTGTCTGGTAAGTTAATGTTCAAGAAAAAAATAATAGTTTTTATTAAAATGTTCTCTATTATTTTATGTTAATGATTACTCATTTATTTTAGCCCTTTGTATTCAGCATGTCTCTATTGAAGTTAATCTACGTTTCTATGAAAATTGAAGCTTTTGTTTTTTATGGCCCACATAAACTTTTAAAGCCTTGTTTTCTTGGCCCGTATTAGCTTGGAGCTTGACAAGCTTGCACTACCGTTTCCACCATCTCAGCCACAATAACTTACTATTACAAACAAGAAAACCAAAGATTAAACTTATTAAGAAACTAAAAACTTTCCCCAAATTTTACTAAACAAACTTGTGATAGGCAGAATTCTAAGATGGTCCCCAAGATATCTGCTCCCTGATGTGCACCTTGTATAATCACCAAGACTACAAATATGATGAATTTTTCTCCCATGATCCATTATGTTATATGGCACAGCTGACTTTAAGAAAAGGGGTTGTCTGAGTGAGCTTGGCCTTATCATATGAGTCCTTGAAATCTAGATCTAGAGGTTAGAGACAGAAGAAATGAGATATTGCTGGCATGAGGGAGATGTGATATGAACAAGATCCTCCACTACTATCATTGGAGATGCAGATGGCCTCTAGAAGCTGAGAGCAGTTTCTGATGGACAGTAATCAAGATAGTAAACAGGAATCTCAGTTCTAAAATTGCAAGGAACTGAATTCTGCCAACAACCTGAATGAAATTAGAAGTGCATTCTGCCTCAGAACCATGAGAATGGAAGTCAACAAGTTGTTTCCTTTAATCATTCTGTTTTTAAAAAGAAAAAGTATCTCCAATGGAACAGACAGACAGTTATCAGAGGGGAGGGGAATGGGGGCACTGGATGAAAGAAGGTGAAGAAAGTAACCAAAGAACATATATGCATAGCCCATATACACAGACAACAGTGAGTGATGGTCAGAGAAAAGGAAGGGGTGGGGACTGAGTGCAGGTGGGGAACAAGGGGCTGAGGGGGGTGGGTGTGGGGGAGATGGAGATATATGTAATAGTATCAACATTAAAAATAGTTTAAAAATTTCAAGAAAATAATTAACAAATTACCAAAATAACAATTGCATAATATTTTCACCAAAAGTCATTTGTCTGGGAAATAAAATTATGGTACATGATCTAAAACAAAGTTAATAGGGAATGAGAATTCAAACTGTGTAACTAAACTATAAACATATTTAGTTCATTTAAGTTAATTTACAACACATTACACACAAGTTCTTATAAGAGGTTATCCTTTAGGGCACAGAAAAATGAAAATTATAGTATACATGCCAATAGGGTATAGTTAATTAGAGAAGGTAAACCATACCTTTCTTATTTGTATAATTGCAGGCAAACAATTACAAGCTAGAAGGGGAAAAAGTTACCTTGCAACTAAAGGGATCCAATATAATAAAAGAATTTGGAGAAGGAAAACACAATTTTTGCTTTGCTTCAGTGGAATATTATAGAGGGTTACAGAGAGAGTTAAGTGAATTCCTTGAACAAGTGCTATACATTGCTCTAAGGACTGAAAATACACTGTTGGAGAAAAAGCACAGTTCTCGTGGTATATTTCAATTCTCTGGCACTCTTCTTAAGTATATATTGGTAACAATAAAAACTACTTGTACAATTTAGACACTATTTGGAAATACAGAATTAGACTGAAGTCACGTACACACACACACACACTGGAGAGCAGCCAAATGTTTTTGAGTAGGGGTTGAATGATTTTTAAAAATATTAATATACCAGCAGAAAGTAGGAATGATTGGAATATGGAAAGACTGAAGGCAGGAAGACCAGTTGAAAGAAGGTTGCCGTGCAATAGTTGGGATATTTGATAATGAAGAGCTGCACTGAAGATTATAGAGGACAGTGGAGATGTAAGAAATAGCATCATGTATTAATGATACTTGACAATGAATAGGATATAGAATACCAGAGAGGGTGAATGGAAAAGGTAGCTGCAGAATTCCAAGCTTGAGAAAAGAGCATCTTTTGGTATTATTTTCTCTCTTTAGACAAAACAATAAAATAGAAAGAAAAATATATATCAATTATATAAGTTTCTAAGTTACTTGACTACACAGCAATTGCAGAGAACCAATTCCAGCATGTACTACAAGAGTTCCATCAAAAGGTTGATGAGACTTGGGGGGTTCAATAAGGTTGAGCCAATTATGTAGTTTACCTGTTGGAACCAGCTAAATGGCACTTCCCCCAAACCTGAATAGGATTGTTAACTGGCAGACAGCTCAGGGCGTTTTATTGCCTCCCGTTGGCCAAATACCTGAACAGCTTGTAGGCTATTCCCCAAACTGATAATGCTTCTGTATTCTACCCTTTGAAACCTTATCATTTGAAGTGTATATTTCCACCATGCCTTGGGACAAATTGTGTTATAATAAAAGCATGGGGTCCTAGACAAGGGAAGAGTCTTCAGTTCCTTTTAGCTGTTTTAGCTGAAGCTTATCTGACCCTCAATGCCTTTCAAAACTATCTTTCGTCTTTGAATTTTTAAATCATCTATGCGCAGCCCCTTTCTCCAGAATACTGAACCCTTTGTAAGGCTGGGAAAAGAACCCCAGCTTTATAGTGGCCTGAACAAGGGGCACCAACAAGCAATGATTTCAAATGCACTTTGAAACTAGGGCCCTTGAAGAAAGAAAAGGTGCCTCAACTTTCACTATCAGGTAACCTCCTAAAATAAGGATACTACTATCTATTTCTGATAACTATGCCATGTGGCTCATTATCCAACTCTGGACTGCATTCTACAATCTGTCCAAAATTCTTTGGAATATCTAATTCAGTGAGTAGGCAATCTTTTAACAGAGGCAAGTAAAACTTACTCATCTGAGTTAAGTCAGATCATATTTTCCATCAAGCTAGTGAACAGCTGTAGGCATAGCCTGCTTCCCATCAAAGTCTCCATGTACAACCCCTACAATGCTGAGCATTCTCTGGTAAATTTTCAAAACCATAACCCTTAAAACATATGACAAACTACATTTTACCTGTACTATTCACCCTTCTTCACTTACATATTTAAGGAGAATGCAGAAACTTTCATGTTTGTGCCAAAATTCTACTGAATATCTGTCTATAAACTACACTTACTGGCATGTTTATAGATTAAGCAGAAGTTCATGCTCTGCATAACAGTATCAGAAAGGGAAAATACTATCCAAGTAGAACCTACACATAAAAGGCCAACCATTTCCCCATGCTTCCTTTAATAGGTGTGCTGAAGATGTATTTGTTTTTTAATATTCTCTGGAAAATCTTTCAGAAAGGAGTTGAGATTTACATTTTTCCACTTTTCAATATCTTGAATCTGGTTTAGGGTAGCAATTAAGCATCACAGGCATCAAAGAGGAAATAATTTTCAAACATATTTTCTAAACACTTGTTTTTTACTAGAAACCTACTGGTTATAGGAGTTTAATTTAATTCCATGCCTTTATGTTTCCAAAACATAATTTTGATCAGTTAACTAAAACTGGAGAGAAATACTGACGAAATTGAACTCTGGCACAAGTAACATAAAAATAAACATTAAAAGGAGAACAATATTCTCTAATTATTAATTATTCATATTCAGGCTTCAACAGACTCTTAAAAATTGGTGAGGAATTTTCTCTTTCAAACCAGGTTATCAAACTATCTACACAAATAAATTTATTTACAAAAGACTGATTCAATAATCCCTCCAAGTCATAAAAAATAATTATTTTGTTTGGATAACATGAATTCTTGAAAGGGTTCTACAGCCATTAAAATTATACAAAGAGAGAATGCTTAATTTTCTAATAGGATCTGAAACCTGCAGATATTATAATATATTTGTAATACAAATTACTACTATAATGTTTTAGAACATTATTTTTTAGTTTAATGATATTAAATTTGTTATGAGAAAAGTTAGTGAGTAAATTGGCACAAAATTCTTCTCTAGGTTTCATTCAACCAATTTTACAAAAGACTTAAAAGGTAAATCTAGTAAGACATAATACATTTTTTTTTGTCTTTTTAAAAAAATTTTTTTATCTTTATTGTTCAGTTTATTAATTACATTGTTTCCCCTTTTTATCCCCCTATAGCTTCCCTCCACCCTGTACCTATCCCACCCTCCACCCACACCTCCCCCTCCCCACTGTCCTCTCCCATTGTTGCTAGATTTTTGTGCAGTCTCTTGCTGCACTTCCCACAACCCTTTTCTCCCCAAGAATTGTCAGTCCATCCCCTCTCTATGTCCATGTCTCTGTTATATTCACCAGTCTATCCTGTTCAACAGCCTATCAATTCACTTGATTTTTATGTTCATTTGTTGATAGATGTGTATTTGTTGTTCATAATTTTCATCTTTACCTTTTTCTTCTTCCTCTTCTTAAAGAATATCTTTCAGCATTTCATATAATGTTGGTTTGGTGGTGATGAACTCCTTTAGCTTTTTCTTATCTGCGAAGCACTTCATCTGACCTTCAATTCTGAATGATATCTTTGCTGGATAGAGTAATCTTGGTTGTAGATTCTTGCTGTTCATAACTTTGAATATTTCTTGCCACTCCCGTCTGGCCTGCATCGTTTCTGTTGAGAAATCCGCTGACAGTCGTATGGGTGCTCCCTTATAGGTAACCAACTGTTTCTCTCTTGCTGCTTTTAATATTCTCTCTTTGTCTTTTGCTCTTGGCATTTTAATTATGATGTGCCTCGGTGTGGTCCTCTTAGGGTTCCTATATATTGGGGTTCGGTGCACTTCTTGGACTCCTAAGTCAATTTCTTTCACCAGGTGTGGGAAGTTTTCAGTCACTATTTCTTCAAATAGGTTTTCATTGTCTTGGCCTCTCTTTTTCTGGCACCCCTATAATTCGGATGTTGGTATGCTTGAGGTTGTCCCAGAGGCCCCTTACACTATCTTCAATTTTTTGGATTCTTTTGGTTTCTTGCTTTTTCAGCTGAGTGGATTTTACCTCTTTGTATTTCAAATCTTTAACTTGGTTCTTGGGGTGCTCCAGGGCACTTTCAGGTCTTTGTATAATATTTTTTGTTTCAGTCAGTGTATGCTTAATTTCTGGTTGGTCCTTTTTCATATCCTTGAGAGTCTGCTTTATATCCTTGAGGGTTTCTTTCATTTCCTTGTAGGACTCATTCATTTCCATGTTGGTCTTGATGATTTCTTTGCAGTTCTCGTTTATATCCTGGAAGGTGTTGTTCATTTTCTTGTAGGACTCATTCATTTCCTTTGTGGTCTTGCTTATTTCCTTATAGGCCTCGATCTTTTGTTGGAGCCTCTTAAAAAACCATATAACCGTGGTTTTGAATTCCATGTCCAGTCGTTTTTTTTCCTCCATTTCTTTCACATCTGATTTCTTTCCATGTTGCTGCATGGTGGCTGCTTCCCTGAGTTGGTCAATTAGCTTTGTGTGGTAGACTTCCTACTAGGGATAGTGGCTCAGCCTCCCCGGTTACCTGAGGTGGATATGGGCTGCACAGTCTTGCTGAAGTTAAGCTCAGTTAATCGTTGTTAGCACTTGGAGGGTTGACCTCCAGGCCAATTGTCTGTGAAGCTCAGCTGTGCTCAGGTTGGATGGGCGGAGTCTTCGGGGCAAGCAGACAGCGTTAGCTCCGCCCTATGCGGCCCCAGGGACTCTGTGCTGGGGGCAATGGCCGCCAGCACCTCTGAGAGAGAGCCGCTGCGGAGCTCCACCAGCTGCCGGTTGCCGGGGAATTCAGACTTTCCCAAAATGAGTCTGCATGCGCAATGTCTCACCCAGGGTCGTAAAACAAAGCAGACTGATGGTTTTCCGAATGAGAGGCAAGTCGCGGTGCGCTCTCTGCGCTGTCACGCAGCCGAGCTGTTCGCGCAAGCTGCCTTCTCCACAAGCTGGGAGACCCGGCAGCACCCGAGCTTCGGCGTGCCCTCCCACTGTCCAGTTTTCACCCCGTGTGATAGTGGGTTCTCTGGACTTCGCCCAGAGCTGGAGAATCAGTCCAGTGGGACGCCTTTGTCTCCCCGTTGGAGAAAACTGGCCGGCTTGCAGCCGCCCGCCCTCTCCGCGGCGCGCACTCCAAACCTCTCTCCGTGCGAATCTTTCAACGCTGTTCGCCGCCGCTCCTCCGAGTCACAGTGTCTTATCTTCACTTTTATTTGTGGAATTTTCACTCGGCGAGCTTTCTGGTGATTCTGGAAGGTGTTTGTTCTTTCGTTAAGTTGTAGTATTAAAATTGCTGATTATGACGGCAAGATAGGTGTATTGCCTTTGCCGCCATCTTAGTTCCTCCTCTCCATAATACATTTTGAATGATGTTTAAGTTTAGACAATCAACGTTAAGTAACTACCAGACAAGTAGCAGCTTACAGTTTTGCAACAGTTAGAGGCAGATGGACAATTAAAATTCATGGGCCTCAAATTGCAACCCCATCTAAATATATTTCTTGTTTACTCTGTATCAGCCTTTTTTACAGGTGCAGGGTGTTTACTTTTGGCAGTTGGGGAAAGAAGTGATTTATAAACCATAAGAACATCTTTTCACTCTCCATAAACAGGTTATAGAATTAAAATTGCAGCACATCAACTCTGCACATGAAACATGCTCTGTTATTGGAGATTAATGCAATCCAAATATGTGAAAAGTCAAACAGTTTTCTACAAACTAATTTAGGTAGATGGATCAGATAACAACTTAAAACGGACCCTGACCGATACATTTCTACTCAAAGACAATAAGTGCTGATACGTTGCATTCCAAAAGAACAAGAAAAATATTCAATTTTAGTCTATGACCATAATGCTGAAAAAAATAGTACTTCATTTACAAAAATTTATATACATTATAGGAAGATATATACATTATGCACATAAAAGTTACTGCGTGTTCTTTTATTTTTAAAAATAATTTAATTGATTGTTAGAGAGAAGGGAAGGGAGAGGGCGAAAAAGAAACACCTACGTGAGAACGGAACATCAATCAGCTCATTCCATCATGCCCCTCACTAGGATGGAGCCTGCAACCCAGGCATGTGCCCTGACTGATTATCAAACCAACAACTCCCCCTCCACCCTTCCCCAAACCCCAGTGCACAGGACAAAGCCCAACCTGGCCAGGGCTGCATGTTCTATTTTAAATAAGTGAAAAAGACTGTTGTAAAATGTAAATGGCATAAAAGACAATATGAAATTTGAATTTAATCCTATTCATGTTTATCTACTTGCTCAAAGAATAAACTTTCACTTATAGCATTTTATCCTCATGAAGACTTATACAAAGGCATTGAAGAATGTGGTTTCTTTATATCTTTACACTATTGAAATTATTGGTGTTCACTGTTATAAGATTTATCATCTCTAAACAAGGATAATAAACACAGAAAAATAAAACATTTCATAAGCTAATGGATTTATTCTTATTGGCAAAACAATATAAACTTTATCCTTATATAGTACAAGTGAAAAGTAAAAAACACACAAAATGACAGAGCTGAGGTAATGAAAATGGAAATTTCTCTTTTGAGTAACCAGCTTCTTTTCTGCCTCAGTTCTTTTAGTAAGTAAAGGAAGAACATATATGCACAGAGAGGAAAACATGGAGATCAGAAGGAACATTCTACAGTTTACCATCCTGATGACCAGAAAACTACTCTAGTAGTTTCAAAGTCCTTTGGAATGGCTGAGAAAACAAGACCATGAATAACATCAATTCAGATATAGAGTAATTTGGATAGCAGCATAGCTATGTCTGTGGAGACCCTATTCTAGCTCTAGTACTTCTGGATATTCTCTTAATACTCTACCCTCTCTCTTCACTGGGTAAAGTACTTCCTTTCTTCTGCCCCAAATGCCACAAGTGATACTGAATAACTTTGAGAACATTATTTCTTACCCACCATGCTCCGAAGAGGTTGTGGAAAGGCCATCTAGACTGGGAGGAACTAAAGCCTCCTATCAACAACTGGCACAAAATGAATGAGCTCTCTCAGAAATAGATCATCCGACTCTAGTCAAGCTTTCAGATGACTAAAATCCCGATATATTGATGGCAGCGTCATGAGATCCTGAACTAGTATAACCCAGTTAATATCTCAGTGAGTTTTGACAAGTTTTAAAAAAAACATAATACATACCATGTAATACCCTGCTCAAAAAGTAAAAAATTTCCATTACATCATTCTGGTCCCTCAAGGCTATTTTAAATAAGTTCTTCTATTACCTCTTCCCCAAACCACTGTTTTTATATCTACCACCACGGAAAGTTTTGATTTTTCTAGAATATCACATATATAGAAGAATATCATCTATTGTGTCTGGCTTCTTTTGCTCAGCATAATAATTTCAAGGTTCATTATATTGTTGCATGTATCAGTACTGTTGATTTACATACCTTTATTTGCTTACCCCACTCTCCCACTAATGGACATTTGAGTTCCTCCCAGTTTGGGGCTACTATGAATAATGTTTCTGGGACTATTTTTGTGCAAATATTTTGGTAGTCATGTATTTTTCCTTTCTCTTGGTTAAATACCAAGGCAAGGCAGAGACTAGCCTGGGGCAAATGAAGTACCTCTACCTAGAAGTAGGATTGCTAGATCATAAAATAGATGTTTTCTATAACACTTTAGCCTTTTAAATTACAGCACTATAATTTTATACTTAGATTTGGTCACAGATTCTTCTGTCAAGAAATCTATCATTTAAAGGACAATAATCGATTAATATGTATCCTATATAATAAAAGTCTATTATGATAAGTGTCTGGTGAGCCGTTCAATCAATCAAAGTGTAATATGTTAATGATATGCTAAGGCCACTCAACCGCTTGCTTTGATGTGCACTGACCACCAGGGGGCAGAGAGTTGACCAGTCGACCAATCGTTATCACATGCACTGACCACCAGGGGGAAGATGCTCCAACTGGTAGGTTAGCTTGCTGCTGGGGTCTGGCAGATTGGGACTGAGCGAGATGGGCCAAACACACCCTGGTGCCCTCCTGCGGTCCCTCCTTGGCTGGCCAATCTCCCACGTTCCTCTCTGGCCCCCATTGTGCACTGGTGGGGTCCCTTGGCTTGGCCTGCACCCTCGCAATCCAGGACCTCTCAGGGGATGTCAGAGAGCTAGTTTCAACCTGATTCCACAGGCCAGGCCGAGGGACCACAATAGTGCACGAGTTCGTGCACTGGGCCTCTAGTACTAGTATAAGAAAACATAAAAATATGTACTTGTAAAGGCAATTGGTCAATATTATATTACCAAATGTAATGTATATTAAATAAAATATAAAGTTGAGAATAACATCCTTTAGAATGATCCCAATATCAAGTGAAACTCCTTGTTTTACAGATAAGGAAAACAATTAAGAGAATTGTTCAAGGCTGACTAGCTAGAGATTTCTTCATCATGTGTAACGGATTATAAGTTTTTATTCTAATTTAACCCAGCTTGAATTAAAATAAAGTGAGTTTTTTTTTTTCAATAAAGATGTGGCTACAATTTGTTTTCAATTTTAATGTCAAATATCTTTCACAGCATCTGTAGCATATAAAGTATAAGTTTAAACTGGTGATTAAAGAGTAATATATTCTTAAAAATTAAAAAAAAATTGTGACATGCAAGGGTTTAAATTATAAAACACATTTACTAAGTAAGAGTAAGTTATTCCTAAATATATAGAAAAATGACTTTTAATTCCTATGGTCAGATTAGACTTTTCTAAAGAAGTAAGGTAATAATATACTTGATATATACATGTTTCATGCCAGAGACTGCTTAAAACCAAATCATTTAAAGGAGCGCCAAAAGTACTTTTCTCCAATTTATTTATTTTACTTTTATCAAATTACTACCCTTTAGTAAAAAAAAAATACATATTTTTCTCCCTTGAAAAAGATTTATTTTAATCTAGAATAGAGCAGCAATTAAAAAGTATTCACCAAAAATATTTTTAAACTAGAATAAGTATAATCCTATAAAGACTCCTGGAAAGCACTTTTCATTGGCTTGGTGTAGCTTTATGCATTAAAGAAATTATTTTGATAAATTTAAGGTATTTTCAGAAAAATCTGTGAAGAAGCTCATTTAATAGAATATTTATAATAAAACTTAGATCATATGCTCTTCTTGCCAAGAATACCTGAAATAGAAAATAAATATACTAAGTCTTGAAATAATTGAATTTAAACTGTTGCATTAAATTTCACCCAAGCCATAGTATTATTTTTCTATACTCTTCAACAGGGTCTTTAAATAATACAGTTCATTGTGTCCCTAGGAATACTAGCATCCTGTATAAGTTACCAAGTACCCCTTTCAAGAAAATACTCTTAATCTCAGCTGCAGAATTGCTTAGTACTAAAAAGTTTTCAAATCGTCACATATATTCTCCATAGGAATTTTTTTTTTTTTATCAAGTACTTCAGAGAATGCCTACTTCACAAAAGGTGAACACTGGATAATGTCAACAATAAATTTCTATGAATTAAATTTCCCAAAATAAAACTCTGCACCTGGGTTTTATCATTAAACAAGTAACAGAAGAAACTAAAACACTGCCGTTGCTAGTTAAAATGGCTTTTTGTTTGCCAACTTCTGCTTTTCATTTGATTTTCCTGATATTACACAGTACCTCACAGGATTCCTCTCCCGGAGAGTGTCTTCTAGGCTCTGTTCACAGTGTTCAGCCACTACCACCAGTCTCTCTGAAAAAAACAAAACAAATCCATTTTACACGTTATGAATACAACATTTTAGTAACAAAATAATACATCTCACTAAAGATAGTAACAGAGTACAAACAATATTTTAAAAGATTTTCAAACTCTATATTAACTACCTAATTACCAAATACATAGAATAACAGGATCAATGCGTAATCAAACAATACATTAAGTAATATTTTTTCATCTTGTGTTTTTCTCCCATGAAAAACGCATCAGGAAAAATAGATAGAAAGGCTTACCTTTGGAAAAAAGCGATCCTTCCCCTGACAGACTAGGAAAAGGAAAAGGTTGGATGAAGATCTAAAAAAATTTTTGAAGGGAAGGAAAATTGAGACCTAGGAACAGATTATTTTCATAGCCTGGGTCCAATAAAAAAAGGTCTGTGAAATTGAGTTCAGGAATTTGAGAAAAGTAGAAATATTCTGACTCATGACTATCAAGAAAGAACAGAAAATTGACATGGGATTGTTTGTAATATCCTGGAGCCTTCTAAGACTAGATAATAAAAACTTTGTTAGGCACAATCAATATTATGATATGATTTTATTTTCTAACAGATCTATGAATGAGATAGCACAGTTCTGAGGGTTATACTTTTTCCTTCATCAGTAACCTTAGTGACTAACACATTGTCTGACACAGTAGCAAATGTATATATATATTTGTAAACAAATTAATATAAGAACAAGAGAAAAGTACAACTGGGCATACAAGTGGATGGGGTTTTAATAAGGTTATTTCAGAAGAAATTAAGGGTTTAAAAGAAATTGCAACACTGTGAACATCCATACAAAGTGGATTCAAGGTTAGATAAGAAAGAAAGTTATCACAAAATATAGATGGCAAAGATAAAAAAGTGAAGGTGCACCCTAGCAGGTTTGGCTCAGCGGATGGAGCATAGCCCTGTGGACCTAAGGATCCCAGGTTTGATTCTACTTTGGATGCAGGCTCCTCCCTGGCCTGGATCAGGGTAAGGTACTTGCAGGAAGAAACCAATAGATGTGTTTCTTTCACATCAATGTGATGTTTCTCTCTGTCTTTCCTTCTCTCTTCCACTCTCTAAAATTCAATGGAAAAGTATCCTCAGGTGAGGATTAAAAAAATAAATAAAAATGAAGGTACAATGAGACTACTAAGAATAGTGAAAATGGCCCTGGGGCGTGGTGAAAATAAAAGGTAGAAAAATGAGATAGAAGACAGGAAAGGAGAATTTCAGAGTAGTAAATCTAGTAAAAGGAACCATTAGTTCAAGGTCTGGTCTTACATGGGGGAGTAGAAATTGCCTATATACAGGCATGCAAGTAAAGTGTGAGGGCAGGATATGGAATGGTCACATATTGGAAGTTGAAACTCTCAGAGGTGGTAGCAAAACACAGAATGTATTGAAACACTAAAATTAAAAATGCTCTAAATAAAAGCTATCACTTTCAGATAAAAGACTTCATGTGACTAAACAGGAACTTAAAGAGAATTAAATTTGAAAGACCCCTAAAGAAGAAAAGAAAAAGAGAGAATTGGAAAGAAACTCTTCAATTAATAAAAGAGCATACAACTCCAAGTAATTTAGTACAACTATGAAGTTCTAGAAGAAAAAAGGAAATAATACTATCAGAAAGCCAAAATCAAAAGCTGCATTCCTTTGCTTTCCATCTAACCACTTTGTAAGGTTTCCTTACAGCTGTCTGGCTGGCTATCTCTCCGAAGTTTACTTGATAGACTGGCATCTCTCTTACCACAATTTTAAATGTTTCTAGTTCCCCCACCTAATTCTGGGTCTTCAGATTGTGTTTTCTCCTCATTATCAATGAGGCTGAAGAACTCTCAATTTTTACCTCAAGCCCAGAACTCTCTTCTGAACACCAAGCTTATATAGACAATTTCTCACTTTAATATAAAAGTCATCTCAAACTCAACAGAACTGAAAATGAGAATATAGTTTGCTTCATAAGCCTGTTCCCTTTAGTACTATTTCAGTAAATAGTACCACTACCCTGGCAGTTCCTACAGTTAGAAACTTCAGAGCAATCCCCCTTTCTCAAATCCAAACAATATGTTCTAATATTTCTATCTTGCAACTGTTTGCAGAATCTGTAGTTTGTTCTGTATTCTGGGTCCAAGCCAGCATCATCTCTTATTACATTAACACAACCATCTATTAATTGAGCTTCTCACACTCTTAGTCCCTTCCAATATATTTTCATATTAAAGTCTAAATGATGAAATAATAAATCTAAATGTATAACTTCCTCTCTAACTTTATATTTTGTTACTGTATCTCTTGCTCACCAATTTCCATGGACATTGGCCTTCCTCCCTTCTTCCTGTCTTAAGGTACTAGCACATGGATTCCCATTGCTTAAAATTATCTTCCCCATTCCCTTCTCCCAGTCAAATTCTATCATTAAACATAATGGTTAAGAGCACAGATCATTCTGTCTGGGTTCAATTTTAGGATTTATACTCATTAGTTCTGTGACCTTGGTGAAGTTTGCTAACATCTCTATGCTGCAGTTTCCTTTTCTGAAAAATGAGGAAGCAACAGCACCAACCTCACAGTTATGCTGAGGTTAAAATGAGTTAATATATAATAAGATCCTAGAACAGTGCCTGGCATATAGCAATCACTATCTAAGTGTTAACTAGTATTATTATCCATTCCTCAATTAAATGTAACTTCCTCAAGAAATACTGTTTTACTCCCCCAAAATAAATTTGCTCCTTCTGTAATATAACCTACTAGAGGGTGGGTCCCTCAGGCTGGCCTGCCCCCTCTCACAGTCCAGGAGCCCTCAGGGGTGGGAGGCAACCCAGCAATCAGGGGAAGGAGATACTCCCATCACACCTCTGCTGCTGCCACTGCTGGCAGGGCAAGCCTTGGCCAGCCCTGATTATCTGAGCCTTGGGCAGCCCTGGGTTGCTGGATAACCCCCACCCAAGATTTGACTGTGCTTCGGGTATCGGTTGGGCAGTCGCCATCCAAGGCTTGACTGTGCCTTGGGCAAGCCCTATGCAGCTGGGCAGCGACATCTGAGGTTTGCCTGTGCTTCGGGCCAGCCCTAGGTGGCTGGGCAATTACCATATGAGGATTGCCTGTGACTCAAGCAGGCCCTGGGTGGCTGAAGCCAGATCTGTTCACACTGCGTGCCTGTGACCTTCTTCAGCGGGGCTGAAAGAACTGGGCGCTGCCATCTTGTGGCTATGGGCTCCGCCATATTTTGTGATGGCATGACGATCAATTTGCATATCCCCTCTTTATTAGGTAATATTCTACAGTATACTATTCTTTTGTAGTACTTATTTCAACTATAAAAAAACTACATTTATTTTTATTTAATGTATTTGTTATCTACTAGATAATGATGGCAGGAACAATGTTGGTTGTGTTCAAATACATCATCAATGTCTAGAACAGTACCTCAAAAATATAAGCATCTAACATAAAAATACTCTTAAATGAGTTAACTTGTTAAATAATTGATCAAAGGCATGATATGGCCATTAGAAATGAATAAGAGTCTCTTATGATGACAATCATTACCTAAACAGAAATCTGTCCTGTGAGGAAAAGTAAATGCTTATGTTGTAAACTAGGCATAATAATACCTCAATAGCACTGATTTTAACATAAAACAAAAACATTGTAATTTATTAAAGTGTACAGACTCTATTAACTAATAATTTTAATCTGGATATCATACATATTCATATCTATGAGAGATTTCCAAATTGTTATTAGCCTAAAATTTTTTATGCTTACAATGATTTAGAATAAAAATTCATCAAGCTTCTTCTGGAAATTTCTTCAAACTATCATAAATCAGAGTTTGCCAAAACTTTAGGATTCTATTGAGTTTTGAATCATTATTTTAATGCAGCAGATCCATGATCCTTGGTAGAATATAAAAGTTTCTCCCAGAAGAAATGAAGTGTATACCAAAACATTGTTTCCAATATAAGCCAGGTTTTTCAAAAAATCATTCAAGTTTTCATCCTGAAACTCTGGATCACTATTTGAAAATAACTTCTGTTTTTTATAAAAACAATAGTTTCACAGAATAAAATATGACAAAAATATTTAGGAATCATGTGCCAAATATAAGTCAGCAATATAATGGCAATATGTATAAAAAAACAAATGCAACACTAAAATCAACTTTAAAGAGATAATCTAAGAACTGTGAAATAATCTTTCTTCTAACAAATACCTGATGAATGCCAAGTATCACTATATTGTATATACAGCCTGAATTTTACGTTTGACATCAATGATAAGAAATTGAAGGAAGCACAACATTAAGAAAAATAATAATAAAAGAGTTGGAATAAGTAGAGGATTAAAAGAAAAATTAAATATTTTTTTAACAAAAATGAAATTTGTAAAAGTGTTCAGGTAATCTGAAAGGTTATTAAAATATAGTTACTGTATCATTCTTTTGTTATTCACAGTAAAAATTGAGACTAGCTCATTATGTTTTTAGTATAAAATTTCAATAAATATTTATATGATGCAACTGAAAAAAATAAACCCGTGCTTAAGAAACAGTATTATTACTAGGTCACAGTGATGGTCAGTTTTCTGAGTCAAGATAGCTAGGCTGCAGCCTCCAGTTATTCAAATTTAGGTGTTACCATGAAGGTATTTTACATGTGACCAAAATGTATAATAAGTATAAGTAAGAATGATTATCCTAGGATAGGGGCTTAATCACAAGGAACACCAACAGCCTGTAATTACTGGAATCGAGAGTCTAGTTCAGTGGTCGGCAAACTCATTAGTCAACAGAGCAGCAAACCGTGGCTCACAAGCCTCAGTTTGCCGACCACTGTGCTAGATAATCTGGGTGAGCCTGATTCAGTCAGTAGTAAAGGTCCCAAGAACAGAGAAGAAGCTGCTCTAAGGAAGAAACTCCATCCATGGACTGCAGCTCAGCTCTCACCCACGTGTTCAGACTTACACGCTCCGCCTCTAAAGTCACACATGCCAATTTCTACCAACTGATATCTTCATATATACCCTGTTGGTGCTGTTTCTCTGGAGGAACTCTGAACTGATACAGACACTTTGGTTGAAATTATATGCAGCTAGAAATACAGAATAAATTATTGGTCCTTAACAATTCTATTATTCTCTACCCGAATTCAAATCTATTAATTAAAATGATTTCATTAGCAATGACCAAAATATTTCTGGATAATGACTTCCAAATAAACTGGGATGCATTACAATTTACAATCTTCTCTGCTTCCAAACACTGATGGGATTTCAACCTCGAGAGAAAAACATTAAATTTGTTAGTTTAACTATTTCATGGTATATTTGCCTTTTATATTTTCAAGATATTTTCCTTAACTTTACTTTTATAAACAAAGATCTCAAATTTTAATAAAATGTCCACTATTCTCGAGATGAAATCCTTAATCCTGCTGAGTTAGCAAGAAACTAACATCATCTTGAATCTGTTTTGAATGATCTACTGTATAGAGAACAGTGAAAGCCTGATTTCTGGGCTAATCCAACATGTAAAAACATAATGTCACTAAAACAGACCATATGTCATATGTGAATCCAAATACAAAGGAGAAGGTGGGGAGGAGGGAATAATAATGATAAGATGTAAGATATCTGCATAGCAAGAACAGAATAAAGGGGAAAAAGAAATCAAAAGCAAAATTCTTTGATAAGGCAATCAAGTGGAGCCCAAACTAAAATCATGTGTTGTTAAATTACTGAAAATTTTGTTTGTTCAGTAAGAAAACTGTTGAGCCCTGGATGGTTTGGCAAGTGATTAAAGCATTGCCTGCGGACTGAAGGGTTCTGCCCTAGGTTTGATTCCTGTCAAGGGCACATATGTATCTCAGTTGCAGGCTAGATTCCTGCCCTGATTGGTGGGAACTCATGGGGGAGGCAACCAAGCAATGTATCTTTCTCACATCTATGTTTCTCTTTCTCTCCCCCTACCTTCCATTCTCTTTAGAAAAAATCAATGGGGGAAAAATGCTTGGATGAAGAGTAACAAAAAAAGAAGCTGTTGAACAAATAGATACTTACATAAAAACATATTCAGTTCAGTTATTTAGTTCTTATACATACAATTTTTCAAGACAATGAGCACTGCCAATATAAACAAGATAATCAAGTTCCCTGATCTTTTATAATCACTGATATTTTCATTCTAAGCAACAAAACTTAAACTACATAAATTTTATACATATCCATGACTTATGGAACCTTAGAAGAGAGAGCTGCTGAGATATAGGAGCAGAGCAAGCAGGGGGAGCAGAGTAACTAGCAAGATGGTGGATAGGCCTAAAGGGACTACCCAGATTGTTGAGCTGGCTTCAGCCCTAACAGAGATTACTGTCTAAGAGGATCCATTCCTACCTGATATTGAGAACTAAAAAAAAGGTTCCTGTGCAAAATCATCAATAGTGATCCCCAGAGAAATACTATCTAATACAAGAGTAATATGCAAATTGACTATCACTTCAACACACAAGATGGCGGTCCCCATGTAGTCAAAGATGGCTGCCACAAGATGGCCGGCAGGGGAGGCCAACTGTGGGTGATCAGGACAGCAAGGAGGGCAATTGGGAGGAACCAGGGCAGGGAAGGGTGGTTAGGGGTGACTGGGCCGGCAGGGGAGGGCATTTGGGGGGGGGGACCAGGCCTGAGGGGAGGCCAGTTGGGAGCAACCAGGCCTGCAGGGGAGGGCAGTTGGGGTTGACCAGGCCTGCAGAGAAGGGCGATTAGGGGTACCAGGCCAGCAGGGGAAGGCAGTTGGAAGGGACAAGGGCTGCAGGGGAGAGTAGATAGGGGCAACCTATAGGGGAAGGCAGTTGCAAGGGGAGCAGGCCTGCAGGGGAGGATAGTTGTGGGTGATCAGGACAGCAGGGAAGGGCAATTGGGAGGGACCAGGACTGCAAGGAAGGGCAGTTGGGGGATATCAGGCCTGCAGGGAAGGGCAGTTAGGGGTGACTGGGCCAGCAGGGGAGGGCACTGGGGAGGACCAGGTCTGTAGGAGAGGGCAGTTTGGAGGGACAAGGCCTGCAGGGGAGGGTAGTTAGGGGTGACCAGGCCTGCAGGGAAGAGCAGTTGGGGGCAACCTGGCTTGCAGGGGAGGGCACTTGGGGATGACCATGCTGGCAGGGGAGGGTGGTTAGGGGCTACCAGGCTGGCCTGGGAGGGCAGTTAGGGGCGACAAGATTGGCAAGGAAGGGAAGTCAGGGGTGACCAGACCACCAGGGGAGAGCAGTTGGGGGAGACCAGGCATGCAGGGGAGGACAGTTAGGGACAACTGGGTTGCAGGGGAGGACAGTTAGACACATTCGGGCCAGCAGGGGAGCAGTTAAGGAGTTGAACAGGCTGGCAGGTGGAAGCGGTTAGAGCAATCAGGCAGGCGAGCAGTTGGGAGCTAGCAGTCCTGGATTGTGAGAGGGATGTCCGACTGCCCATTTGGTATCGGGCCTAAATGGGCAGACAGACATCCCTCTACAGGTCCCAGATTGGTGAGGATGCAGGCTGGGCTGAGGGACATGGGGAGACACACACACACACACACACACACACACACACCTGTGCACACATTTCATGCACCAGGCCTCTAGCTACGTAATAAGATTTTTTCTGGTTCAGCATTTACAGGGGCACATTTAGGTAAAGGAAGGAAAAGAAGGACCTCAAGAAATACCTAGAACTATTGGTCATTATCCCAAGAAAATAAAGCCTGGACACAGGGTAAGTCCTCATTTACATGAACTGAAGTTCCAGACTTCCAGACATAGTGGAAAGCAATAAAGGGCACTTGAGGATACAAGAGTGAAAACATTCTAAAGACTGAGCAAAATGGCAAAAGTTTGACAAGACAGGTGAAGACAGGCACATTCAAATTTGCAGATGTAAAATAAATAAGATTAATTATGATAACTAGTTACAGATGATAATGAATATATACTAGTAGTATATTGTCAAGCTTTCCTAGAGCGGTTATGGAACTTCGCCAACCTGACAATTGAAAACTCTTTAGAATTTTAACTTGTAATTGGATGTATGTGTATAGGGGTGGGGGTGGGGGTGGGAGAGGGCAGGTGTTTGAGGCATTCAGGAATTGACAATATCAGTTTTTAATCACATAAAAAGCCTCAAATGATATCTATCATTTTGTTGTTTATGCAAGACTATTTTTCCCCATTGATTTTTAAAGAGAGCGGAAGGGAGAGGGAGAGATAGAGCTTGAAAAACATTGATGTGAGACACATCCATTGGTTGCTTCCCACACGCACCCCAACCAGGGCTGGGGAACAAGACTGCAACTGAATTATGTGTCCTTGACCAGAATTGAACCCAAGACCTTTCAGTCCATGGGCCAATGCAACAACCACTATGGCCCTGGCCAGGTAACTTAGTTGGTTAGAACATCATCCTGATAAGCCAAGGTTATGGGTTCGATTCCTGGTCATGGCACATACAAGAAATCAACCAATGAATGGATAAATAAGTGGAAAGACAAATTGATGTTTCTCTCTGTGTGTGTGTCTCTATCCCTCCCCTTCTATAACTCTCTATAATAAATCATTAAAAAGAAAATATTGCCACCATAAGTATCTTTATGTGTTCTATAGGTTGAACATTTGTGTCCCCCTAAAAACCATAGGTTGACATCTAACCCAAACGGATGGTGTTTGGGGTGGAGCCTTTGGGAGGTGAGTAGGTGATAAGTGCAGAGCCTTCATGAATTGGTTTAGTGCTTTTGTAAAAGAGGCCTGAGAGAACTTTCTTGTCTCTCCTACCATGTGATGTTATAGCGACGAGATGGCTATCAACAAAGAAATGGGCCTCACTAGACAAGGGTCCTGCTGGTGCCTTGATCTTGGAGTTTCCAGATTCCAGAACTAAATAAATGTTTGTTCTTTATAAGCTATTCACTTAATGGTGTTTTGTTACAGAAACCTGAATGAATTGGGATATGGAAGAACCCCATTATACTATTAAAAATAAAGTAAATTTCTTCTTGGTAAAGCATTAACTTTTTAACCAACAGGATTAAACTTTTCTATGTCAGTTCTCTACATGGCATCCTATATGAAAAAGCTATTGCAATTCCGAAAAAAACAAAAAATAGCAACTTACTTTCATTCAAAGAGAGTCCAAATTACCTTCAATCATAAAATACATTCCAATAAAGTATAAAGTTTCTAACAGTAGAACATTCATTTCCTTCTTACAGAGGTGAATAAATATGTTTAAGGGTAGGTGAATTTCCTCAAAAAGAAAATTAAAAATCCTGGTTCTCAGATCTGTGATATATAAATCATTCAAATATAGTCAGGAAACCTCAAATGACTAGAGCTTTGACTGATAGCAGTTTGGGCTGAAGTGAAGGGCAAAGGCATGCATGAACACATGTACTGTATATTTATAATCTAACCAAGGTAACAAAGCAAATAACACAGAATGGAGAAAAAATAACAACTCACCATGTTTTCCCCTAGAAATATCCACATATTGGCACAGTCTTGGATGGGTGATAGTCTTAAGGATTTGAAAGCGCCCTAAAATTTTGATGGAATTTGGTGTGAGAGGAAGCCCATTGCTTCCACAAACGTCATGTGGTAGAGCAGAGGCAAAGAAGGTAAAGGCACCCATTTCAACATCCTTCAAGGGAAACATCTCAGATTCTTAGATCTTCCAAGATAATCTAGAAAAGGAAAGAATTTTTTGTAAGATCAACCAAACATTAAACCAGTGTTTTTTCACCTTAAACATGATTAACAATCCACTCTAATAAAAGAGAAATATGCAAATTGACCATACCTCTGATCAAGCCACGCCCACAGCCACACCCATCGACCAATCAGGAACAAATTATGCAAATAAACCCAAACCAAGATGGCTGCGATCACTAAGAGCAGGAGGCAGGCTTGGGTTTCCCTGGCAATGAAGGAAGACAAGGTTTCTGCCTGCCCTTGCCAGCCTCGGCCTCTGCTAAATGCTACAAAGTTCCAATTATAGAAGATATATCCCAACAGAAATGGCGGCAACAATGGAGCTGGAGAGAGCAGAGGCTAGGGTTGCCCGGGCAATGGAGGAAGCCAAGCTTCTGCAGCCCTAGTGCCTAGGCCTCCACTCTAGGCTACAAAGGTTCAATTATAAAATTTAAATAAACTTAAACAGAAATGGCTGTCGCCACTGAGAGAGCAGAAGGCTTGGCTACTGACCACCTCAACACAGGAGCTGCCCCCAGCCTGCAGGCCCCAATCACCCTCAGGGCCTGTCAGCCAACCTCTAGGTTCCTCCCCCTGGCCGGCAGTCTCCGATCCCAAGATGAGCTGGAAACTGGATGGAGGCTGAAGCGGGCAGCAGAGCCGGCTGGTGCCAACCAGAGAAATAGGCCCTGATCGCAGGCCAGGCCTAGGGATCCTACCCGTGCACAAATTTCTTGGGCCATGCCTCAAGTAAATATATAACTTGGAGGAAATGTTAATCTGAATACTTCAAAGTAAAAAAAAAAAAATGTCAAGTTTAAAAATGCCAAGATAATATAAAAGAATAACAATAGCAATCAGAAATTTTCATGGCAATTCTAAGTGTAAGTCAAACACTTTCAATAGCACTCATAGGAAAAGATAGAACATTTCCTCTTCAATGATGCTTGACAGTATTGAGTTTAGAGGTAGTTCATTACTGCATATTAATTTCAATAAGGCTCTTCTCTTTACCTAGAGCTTAAATAACCCTAGACTACCAAGAATTTTTTTTTTTTTTGTAAATGAGACAAGTCATGAAATAGGAAATATAGACATTAACAAGACACTTTAAATAATCAAGGACTCTTAATAGTAGCAAATATTCAACTAGTTAACAGAAGACACTATGTTACTTAAATGACTAATCAATCTTCATTTTTGTGCTAGGTGTTTTACATGTGATTTTAGTCTCCTTAGAATCTTGACAAATGTTATTGCCTCCAGGTTTGAGATAAATGTTCCATGTGCAGGGTCTTATTAACATGGACTCCAAAACATATGGTGCCTCGGAATTGTGCAATAGAGCAGCCTGGAGATTAAAAACTTGCTCCAAAATCAATCTGATTTACATTAAGGCAACCATAACAAAAAAGATCCTAAGTAAAATTTCCCTCCTGCCCAGGTGTATCATTAAAAAGACTTTCTACTGGTCAAGCACTGCAATCTTCCCTTCTCAGCTTTCACAATAAAAATCTGGAATTCTAAATTAAGGTGAAAGGCCACTTCTCATAAAAATGTCATCAAAAGAATGAAAATGTTTTAAAATATATAAACTCATAACAGGAAAGAGAAAAGAGTCACAAGCTGATGAAAGATTTGAAGAAACTACTGTGAAGCATTTTGCATATGGAAGAGTACTATCACAAGAAACAAAGATTAAAGTTACAACCTATAACAAAGTCAAGAAATTTGCCCAGCCGCTTAAGCTTTAGACTCCAGATTCAGACAAAATCAACCTCCTCTTAATTTTGGAACTTGTAGGACCCCAGTTAAGATCTGGCTGTCTAATCAACCATCCAAAAAGAGAGTATGTTAATCAAAAAGCCTGTCCATATGTGTAAAGCTCCTAGACAGCTTTCCTTAATTTTTAAATAATGAATTGCCCAGGAATCACTAGATAGCTAAGGAAAAACTATAGAACAAAAGGCAAAGAATAAAATGAACCAAGAAAAAAAATCTGCTCTAGAGGCAATCAAAATAACTTCTGTGAATAAAAAATCCAGTCCTAGCCAGTTTGGTTCAGTGGATAGAGCATCGGCCTGCAGACGGAAGGGTCCCAGGTTCAATTCCAGTCAAGGGCACATGCCTAGATTGCAGGCTCAATCCCCAGAGGGGGCGTGCAGGAGGCAGCCGGTCAATGATTCTCTCTCTCATCATTGATGTTTCTATCTCTCTCTCCCTCTCCTTTCCTCTCTGAAATCAATAAAAAAATATATTTTTTAAAAATCCAAAACTTAACTCTAATATATTTAGGAAGATTTGAGAAGATATTACACCCATTACATAAAACAGGAGGTATGGAAAAACATATTTCATAAAAGAATAAAAAGTAATTGCCAATATATATGAGAATGTAAATAACTTATTAATATTAAGGATATTGTTCATTACAACCACATGAAATTTATATCTGCCAGATAGTGACCAGAAATCTGATTATATATATAAAAGGCTAATATGCTAACTGTCCAACCCTCTGACCGATTGCATGACACACATGGACCACCGGGGGCAGATGCTCAATGCAGGAGCTGCTGTGATGTGCACTAGCCATTTACAAAGAAACAGCACCAAGGACCTGGTGCCCACAAAGCAACACTAGGCTTCCCCCAAGTGGGACACAGGTCCTACAACCACCCCAGAGTGACACCCCACCAAATTGCAGCCAATGCTGCCAAGACCCCATGACACAAAATGTAGCCTACAGCCCAGCCCCTCCTGGAAACAGTTGCTGTGGGGGGCAGGTAATGATGTCACGTAGTAATGCCCAGCTTCCTGTCCCTAGCAACTAGCCTCTTTGGAATTTCTTCAGCTTCAGAACCCAACTTGCTTTACAGCCAGGTGTAAACATTTTGCAACTCAACCAAATGTTTGCGAAGTGTTTTCTCATGCCTCGTCTCATTTGATCCTCACAGAAGTCCTGGAGTAGGTAAATAGGAGACTCAGTGGAATCCTATTTTCTTTTCATTAGCCAAAAACAAAGATTTAGAAAGCTTAGAAACTTGACCCGACTGAAAAGAAAGAAATGGTGGACTTGAAAATGACTTCAGGTTTTCTCACTGAGCAGAATATAGTCAAACACTGATTCAGTTAAATATTTTACCCTTTATTCTCCCTGTGTGATCTATAATAATAACCTGCTTTGTGTTGATATTTACTGCTGTGTTGCTTACAATTACCTGAAAGAGAAGTTGGGGTGCTTCACTGGGCTGGAAAAGTTTAGCTACATCAAAAAGCAGGTCTAACTAAGCAAGATTATTCTATACCAGTATATATAAAAGGCTAAATTGATTCTCACATGTGTGATACATGTAAAGTTCTCGCTGGTGCCAATCGCATACGTGTGTTCCAATTTGTCATTGTTAATTGTGAATTTGGTTGACACTTCTATTATAAAGAAAGGGCAAATAGCAATATTAAAATATTTCTTTTAATTAATTTACTTTCAGTGTGTAAGAATTCATGTACCTGGTCACTAGTACATATTAGGAGGATATGAAAAAACTGAATGAAAATTGGTAGAATCACTATGGACCACAATTTGACACTATTTAATATATATATATATTTCATCTTATAATAAAAAGCAAAAAAATAAAAAAATTGAGAAAATATGAGAAAGGAATAATTAAATGAGTGCTTGATGTGATTACCAAATTACATGTGTTTAGAACACAGAGTAAAAAGGCAAATAGATAAAAGCATACAGGAAGATATTAGTCATGTGAATCAAGCCAAGAATTACTTTAATGGATTTCAAAAAAGAACAAAAAAAATTAAGGAGAATAAAAATAAAATACAATAGGGAAAAATTCCCCATAGATGAAGGGAAACATAAACCTTAAAATGAATAAATCTTATAATTTCAAGGAGGATAAATGAAAAGAGACTCACACTGAATTATTTACTCTAGCACCTCTGAATGAGTTCATTGCAAGGAGAATAAATTCACACCAAGATATATCATAATAGCCCAGCTGGTGTGGTAAGTGGTTGAACATTGGCCTATGAACCAGAAGGTAATGATTCCATTTCCTGTCAGGACACATGTCCGGGTTGCAGGCTCGATCCCCAGGACAGGGTGTGCAGGAGGCAGCCAATCAATGATTCTCTCTCATCGTTGATGTTTCTATTTCTCTCTCCCTCTCCCTTCCTCTCTAAAATCAATAAAAATATATCTAAGAAAAAGCTACATCATAAAAAATTTTCAAAACATCAGACATAACTAAAATTTTAATAATTTCTGAGAGCAAACAAATAATTCTGGCACCAACAAATTAAAATCAGACTGACATTTCCATCTCCTCATGAGCAACACTGGAGGTTAGAAGATGAAGTCTTGTGAGATTTGGATTCTACACCCAGCAAAACTATCAGTCATAACAGCAACACGATAATGTACAGCTACACAAATACTAACAAATAAAATTACCATCCACATACCTTTTATAAATAAATTTCTTTAGATGATAAAACCAAATAATAGAAGATGCTGGGTTAAAAATCATTGCTACTTACTCAAGAGTTCAATGAATGTAATCCAGGAAAGAAGCTGCACAAAAGGACTAGAATCTATTCAAATTAAACAGAAAGTGATTGGGATCCAAGGGAAACGTCTGCAAGCACAGAAATGAAATGGTAGCTTCTCATACGAAGAATGAGAATATGTGGTGAAGAAAGTACAAGATGGAAGGACTAGGTGATGAAAGCATATGCATCTCTTCCTCAAAAGAAACAGAAAGTCCTTTGTAAAACTGTGGAGGGGTTAAAAACTATGTAAGAAGTACATGGCTCAAAAAATAAAGCACACTTCAATATAATAATTTTTCGTCATTGTAGAGGAAGTAAAAAAGAATTTGATGTTAATATGACAAATCTCCTGACAGCCTATAAGTGAAGGTCCAGCTCAGGGAAGGTAGGAGCAGATTTGGTTTCCGAAGTGGTAAAGGATAAACTAGAGGCACTACTTTTCTTATTTTACCAAATAAGGAGCCAAAATATATTTTTGAAAATTGATGTGAAAAAAATGGGGTTTACATTTATTTAGAAATCAATATGAAAACTAAATATTGTAATAACCATGCACAAATTTGTAAAAGACACATTTGTGGATGATGTGGACTATCTTAAAAAAAGAATTAGTAGTTTAATTATGCAACATGCAAACCTAAAATTAGGTGAGGTTAACAGTGGTTATTCCTGAAAAATAGGACTGAGGGGAGAAAAGGAGACACTAAACTGTTGCATTTTATTATGCAGTCCTTCTATAAGATTTTAATTACAATTCATGCCTCTATCACTTAGACACCTAAAAATCAAATAACCAAATGAAGAAAAAGCAAATTATTCAGAAATACACATGAGTTAGCACAAAACATGTCATACTTGTTTTGCTTTAAATACCTCTTAGGCTCATGCATAAAAAATACGCACAGAGAGATTTTCTCAAACTTGGCTCCTTCAAAACGCCCCAGCTCTTCCCTACTTCCTCACTTGGTAAATGGAAGAATACTAGTTGGGGGGGGGGGGGGGGGGGGGGGGGACAGCTGAGGTGAGAGATTAGTTGAGGAATAGCAGCAATGTAAGCAACTAGGTTTGACAATTCACTCAGTCACCAACATCTTGGAGATCCTAAACAACAGCCTGCCAGGTGTTTTTCGGTTGCCAAGCTAATTATAGTGAACAAGACACAATCTGTGCCCACAAAGAATCTGGAGTTGAAATGACTCAAGTTGGGGAATAAAGGGGAAAAAATGGCAAAAGATGATAAAATAGTTTACACATTTCTTCAATGGGCGAACGAAACTAGTTCATTCATTTTATATACTTCCCCCCAAGAAGTTGTTTCTGTCCCAAACAAAAACAGAGACATTACATCCTTGTAAAAGCAACTAGTTAGAATTTTAAAGTAACTTCACTTTCTTCCACTCCACAAGGAACTTACATCCTCAATAATTGCCTACACCTTTGCAAACCAGAAACTAAGCAATTGTCCCCATCTGTGATGAGTAACAGCCATCTCCACACCTCCTCTTTAATCTTCCTTTGAAGCAGTGATTACTTTCAAAGGACTCCGTAAACATGAGTAGGCGGAAGGCGGCTGCCGCCGGGGATGGGGACCACTCACAGCAGCCAGCAGCTCAACGGGTCCGCTCCACCTGTCACTGCGGGTAGGCGGGGCCGCTCGCCGCACCTGCCGGCTTCACAGCCCCACCCATTACGACAGATACAAATGGGGAACCCCAATACCTGCCTCAGAGTCTGGGGACGAAGGCGGATACAAAGACAAGGGGATGGAGCTCCTATACGGGTCCCCGGGCTGCCTTTGTGGCTGGTGTCGCCGCTACTGCTTAGTGCACCGGACCCCGCATTTCAGGTGCTGCTACAAAAGGGGGCGCCCCGGGAGCGCCCGCAGCTCAGATGGTCCGTGGCCTGCGCGCAAAGTCAGCGGAGGTCCCTGGTTCAGAACCCGGGAGAAGCGCGAGCCGGTCCCTCACTTTGACAGGTCCCAGTCTCCCCACACCCTCCACTTGGCCCGGTCGTTTCCTCTGACCTCATAGCCCCCGCGCCACGCCACTAACGAAAGACCCCGACGTCCGGCGTCTTGCCCCTTGCCCAACGGAACGAGAAAACGTCGCGACCAAGGAAGAGGTCCAGGGGGTTGGCGTGCTGCATGGCATACCAGAAGCGTGTCCTGGCCGCTCACAAGGAGGGGACCATAGATTGGAAGGTGAATCCGTAGGTCGCTCAGGCGTTTAGTTGGGACACCTCATGGGGTCCTTTCTTGCTGCCGTCGCATGAGGTAGGTTTCCAGCTCCCGGTGTAGACCGACCGGGTTCCAGGTCCGCTGATTCTTGTGAGTGACGTCTTCGGGGGTCTGGAGTAGGCAGGTTGAGATCGTAGGGTAGGGTCCCCCTTCCCTAACCTGCCCTGGGGAGATGAAAGCTGGCCTGCGGGTACGAGTGGGAAGTCCGCTCTCACAAACCCCAATCTGGGCTGGAGGAAGTAGGGAAGAGCTGGGGGCGTTTTGAAGGAACCAAGTTTGAGAAATGGGATGAGGGGCCGAAGGAAACGATGCGTTCGTAGATGCACAAGCATGTTTATTTTAGTGCGCGCTTGTGTGCGTCAAAGGACTGCGAGCGGGCTTGGTGACGTGGGGGGGGGGGGGGGGCAGACAGGAATTCATTCATTTATTGAGCGCCCACTATGTTCCGGGCACTGGGAAAAGAGCAATAATCAAAACACCAAAATTCATGCCTCCCTGAACTTAACATTTTGTTGAGGAGGACAAGTGCTAAACAAAGTTACGAAAAACACACCATATTTTAAGTTGCAGTGATCGCTGGAGAATAAAACAAAGCCGAGAAGGAAGATAAAGATTGAAATTTTAGTGTGGCCAGGGAAAGTCTTACTGAAAAAGTGACTGTCCTACAGCAGAGAGCGGACAGAGGTGAGAGAACAATACAGAAATCTTGGTGAAATGCATTCAGGCAGAGCGACCAGCCATTGCAAAAGCAATGAAGTAGAAACTGGCCTGAACAGCAAAAATCTTGTGGGTCAGAGTTGAGTGAAGTTGTTAAAGCTGGAGACAAAAATCAGGGAAAGCAGGAGCAGGTCATTGAAGGATCTTGAGGGCATCTAAGCCTTTGGCAGGTATGAAGCAGTGCTAAGATCTGACTTCATTTTCATTTATTTTTAAAATATTTTTATTGATTTCAGAGAGAGAGAAGGAGAGAAAGATAGAAACATTAATGATGAGAATCATTGATCTGCTGCCTCCTGCGTGCCCCCTACGGGGGATCGAGACCATAACCCCGGCATGCGCCCTTCACTGGAATTGAACAGGAGACCCTTCAGCCTGCAAGTTGACACTCTATCCACTGAACCAGACCATCTAGGGCCTGACTTCATTTTTAAAAAGATCTCACTGGCTGCAGGATGGAGGAAAGATCATTAGGAGGCTGGTAGAGCAATTCAGGGAGAACATGATGGTGGCTTGAGGAGGGCTGGTAAGAAATAGCCAATCATATTCTTAGTGTTTTTATTGCTTTCAGAGAGGAAAAGGGAAGGGAGAGAGAGAGAAACATCAGTGATGAGAGAATAATTGATTAGCTGTCTCCTGTTCACTACCTGCTGGGCATCCAGCCCAAAACCCAGGCATATGTTCCCTGACCCGGAATTGAATGATGACCTCCTGGTTCATAAGTCCATGCTCAACCACTAAGTCACACCTGCTGGACATATTCTTAGTGTTTTTAATTTTGATATGTAAGAGCATTAATGAATGGTAAGTTAATTTTTTAAAAAATTAGACTTGGGAAAGACTTTTTAAAAAAGGCACACAACTGGCCATGAACACTAAGAAAAATAATTGATTTATAAGCATGATATATATTGTTCTGATTTAAGGGAAGGGGAAAAAAATTCACTGAATCCTTTCTGCACAGTTTTGCTAAGATCCTAAAACAACTCTAAAAAATAGTGTATTAAAAAAAAAATGTCAACAAGCCGAGACTGGTTTGGCTCAGTGGATAGAGGGTCGGACTGCGGACTGAAGGGTCCCGGGTTCGATTCCGGTCAAGGGCATGTACCTTGGCTGTGGGGACATCCCCAGTAGGGGGTGTGCACGAGGCAGCTGATCGATGTTTCTCTCTCATCAATGTTTCTGGCTTTCTATCCCTCTCCCTTCCGCTCTGTAAAAAGTCAATAAAATATATTCTTAAAAAAGTCAACAAAACATAAATTTTAGAGCACCCGAATTTGAAATTTGAGAATATTCCATTCTGACTACTAATGAACAAAGTCCTCGTTTGTGCGATAATTAATAATTTTCCAAGTCTCCATAAATCATTTTGCTATACTTGAAGGCCGATGCACAAAATTCGTGCAAGAGGCTTGGCCCTTGCAGGCCCACAGTGCTGCCCCCTGCCCACTGGTCATTCTGGAAGGTCCTGCCGCTGTCCAGTCTAATTACCATATTAGCTTTTTATGATATAGGATAACATAGTAACATATTAGGTTACTTTTATTTATTTATTTTTCAATTCTCAGCCAAAGATACTTCTTCCATTGATTTTTTTTTTTAGAGAATGGAAGGGAGGGAAGAGGGGACAGAGACAAGTTCATTGGTTGCTTCCTTCATGCGGCCCTCCCAGAGGACTGGGGATTGAACCTGCAACTGAGGTACATGCTCTTGACTGGGAATCAAACCCAAGACTCTATGGTCCTCATGCCATCACTCAAACCACTGAGAAAAACCAGCCACGGCATATTAGGTTACTTTTAACTGCCACAGTATCAATAATACCATAACAAAATAAGCCCCAGTACAGAGTATCTTAGGACAATAACTTGTCTGGCAATAATCAAATTTTTGTGGCAAAATATAAGAATAACTATAAAACACACCAGCTGCTCACCAGTGTCTACTTTTTCCTACTCCTAAGTAACTAGTTATCAAAATTACTTAATGATGCCAATATTTTAAAAAAAATTCTTGTGAGATATTTTAGATTGGTTTCTAGTCAGGTCTGTGTGTTGACATAATTTTTGTCAAATGCTTAGAACTATTGTTTTTAGAATTAGAGGCTCTGGAAAGTTTTCCAATACTTGTTGATTAACTGTTATTAGATTTTTCAATAATATAAGCAGAATGCATAAGTTTATGCCAGTGTTTGCTAGTAATATGCAAATAATAATCACAAGCCCGGGCAGAAGTTTTTGTTTTTTTTTTTAATCCTTACCTGAGAATATTTTTCTATTGATTTTTAGAAAAAGTGTAGGAGAGAGGGAAGGACAGAGAAAAGCATCGATGTGTTGAGAGAAACACATAGATTGGTTGCCTCCTGCATGTACCCGACCAGGTCCAGGACTGGGGAGGAGCCTGCAACCAAGGTACATGTCCTTGACCAGAACTGAACCCGGGACCCTTTGGTCCACAGGCTGGCGCTCTGTGCACTGAGCCAAACCTTGTAGGGCTGATTAGCCATTTTTAATGTAAAATATTTGGTAGTTTAAACTAGCTTATTAACCTCAGAATTCTTGCTTCTAAGCATTTTACTGTACCTGATAGTAAGTTTTCTAATTTCTATGAATTACTATAAAGTTAAAATTCATTTTCTTTTACAAAGACACAGTATACTTAACTGGCATTATTTCTGAGTAAACATATGATTAATATTTATGTTTTCCTAATTGTTGGTCTTTTAATATTTCTCTTTCCTAATCACGTTTCTCCTTAAAATTGTACGTAATTAAGTAAATAGTAAGAATATGCAATATGGAAAAGTAACATATAAAAAGGAATTTAGCAATGCTTAGGAACACAGGTATGATACTTGGTTGTAGCTTAGTTAAGGTTATTGCTATTCTTTCCCTTTAGTATTTCTTTCTGCATTTAGAAATGCAGAACATTTCTAAAATGTTCTGCAATATTTTAACACTTAAAACTTTACATCCTGAAAATTCTGTCTTGGGTTTGATTTATAGGAAAAGTGTGTTGTTTTTTTTATTTTTGTAACATATTGATCTGCTACAGTAGAAAATATTATTCTTTTTTAGACTGCTTGTTCACAGTGCCCTATAAAATAAATTTATTCCTTCTACGGTATAATTTATAACTCTCATATTTTCACTTAGGATTTTCTGCCGTTTCTTGACAAAAATGGCAACCAATGATGCTGTTTTGAAGAGACTGGAGCAGAAAGGTGCAGAGGCAGATCAAATTATTGAATATCTTAAACAGCAAGTTGCTCTTCTTAAGGAAAAAGCAAGTAAGAAAAATTTAAACTTTCTAAGGAGATACCTAAAATGAATTCATATGTTGACCTGTTGACAAACCAAAAAAAAAAAAAAAAAGAAGAAGAAGAAAGTGTTTACTACATAAATTATTACATTATCTTGATGGTAATTTTTTATATTCCTTTAAAATGATAGTCTAGAATTAAGATAAATTAGAATTGATATATAGTGAACGTATGTTATATAAAGAAAACTGTATTATTTTCAGACTTCTGGGGGAAAATAATGTTTAAAATAATTTGGCATAGAATTAGATTAAAAATGAAGGAAAATAGGTAAAACCAAATATGTACTGAAAGCTTGTATAGAAGAGAATGTATACTTAAAAATTTTTTTAAGTTGATTTTAGAAAGAGAGAGGAAGAGGGAAGAGAGAAACATTGATATGCTGGTCCACTTGTTTATGTATTCATTGGTTGCTTCTTGTATGTGTCCTGACTGGGGATCAAACCTGCAACTTTCATGTATCGGGATGACACTAACAAATCGACCTACTTGGCCAGGTCTGAGAATGTATACCTTTATATTACTCCTATGGCATTGTCTGAAATGATTTTTAATTTTTTCTCAATACTTCTTGAAATTTTACGTAGAAATTACTATGATGTGTATAAATATATCAAATCTAAATTTCCACTTGTAGGATATAGGTTGATGTTTCTTTAAATATATTTTACTTTTCAATAGCCAATGTTATCCCTGTAATGAAAATTCCAAAATCTTTATCTAGTATGTGTCAGGACATCTGGCATTCCTTGACCTAACCCAATAAATGCCAGTAACAACTCCCATTATTTTGAAAATCCCTCAGACTTTTAAAATTCCACCTAGGAAGCACTGCCAACCCCAGTGAGAAGCACTGTTTTTTCTTTTAGATTTTTGTATATCCAGTTGCTCACCTTTAACACACATCTGTTAAATTTTGAGCAAATTTTTGTACCTACTTCACTCAAATGTTTGCTCAGTTAAGCTTCCGAGACATCCTATCTAATAAAAGAGTAATATGCAAATTGACCGTACCTTTGCTACACCTACCAGCCACGCCCATTAGGAGCTGGAGCAGAGCCAGCCAGCAAGCACGTGGCTGGGGGGCAGGGCCAAGGCAACCATGGCCATTGGGGGTGGTGCTGCGGGGGCAGGGCCGAGGCAGCCAGGACCTTGGGGGGTGGGGACGAGACAGCCAGTGGACACTAGCCAAAGAGAAGGCTTGGGTCAGGGGGGCGGGGCCATGGCTAGTGCTATCTGTGTGCGAGCTGACTGGAGTGAAGACTTGGGCTGGGGATGGGGATGATGGAGCTGGGATGGAGCCAGCCATCGGCCCCATTGCAGGGCAGTGGCTGGGTGCCCAAGGCCTAAAGCCTCGACCAGAAGCTTTAGGCCTTGGGCAGGTTGTGGTTGAGTGGTCAGGAGGACATTCCTTGAGGGCTCCCAGTATGTGTGAGGGGGCAGGTTGAGCTCAGGGATCACCCACCCCCAGTGCACGAATTTCATGCACTGGGCCCCTAGTTAAGTATAAAGGGTTATTCAGATACTTTTATAAGATAATGACCAAAAAAATGAGAATAGTTTTTTTTTGTTTGGTAATTAGATCTGACTTTTAAAAAATATATAATTTAATATACCGAATATTTATCTCTCTTACAGTCTTATCTGTTACACTTTGAGCAAGGTTGTTAAGTTTTCACAAGCATCTTTACAGAAGCTAGGAAAATGATTCATAAAGCGTTTTCTGTTCTATTATCTCGCAGATTATCTTTCTTTTCTCTCTACCATGTTGTTTAATAATACCAAACACTGATACAAAGAAACTGGCCAAAAAGCCTTTGCTTATTAGAATTATCCTGCCTATATGTGTACTGGCTATACTCTCTTTTCAAGTAGTATTCATAAGGAATCATTTCTAAAATACTAATATACTGTACTTAACTAGGTTTTCTTGATCTTAGTTTTGCAGTCAACTTTGAGAGAGGAGAAGAAACTTAGAGTTGAAAATGCTAAATTGAAGAAAGAAATTGAAGAATTGAAGCAAGAGCTAATTCAGGCAGAAATTAAAAATGGAGGTGATTAAATATTGAAATGACAGTTTTATTTATAATAGTAATTATTATTTCTTTTATTGTTTATTGATTTAAGTATTATGCTTTTCAAAAATTTTTATTTTACCCTCAGAGCATCCCTTCTTGCGTATTTGTCCTCCTTTACAGAAGGGAAAAAGGAAATACAGAAAAGGCACATGACCAGGCCTGAGATTATGCAAAAAATAGCAAAGCTGAGGTCCAGAACCTATGCTTTTAATTTCTATGCTATGCTTCAACTTGCTCATCACTGTTCCCTATTGAATAATTACTAAAAATAAGCCATAATAACATTTAGTTAATATTTATTAAGTTTTAGTATATTCTAGGCACTGTGTTGGCAGTTGTTCCACATACATTATGTATTTTATCTTTAAAATTTATTATATATAAATATCCTTGTTTACATGAGGAAATTGAAACTTAGAAGTATAAAGTAATTTGTATGAACTTGTACAGTTTTTCAGTTATCAAAGTCAGTAGATAATTACCATTTCAACTATTATGTTGTAAATAAAATTAAAAATTTTATTGAATTATTTTAAAGGAGTCTAGATAAATTTGCATTATTATGAAACACTAGTAAATAGTCCTATTACAATTTCAAAGTATTGTGCACAAAGCCATTTGGTTATATGATAGAAAATTCTTCTTAGGTGAGTTAAGGAGTTCCAAGTATACTTACTACTTTCTTTTGATCATTATTCTGTAAGTGAATTACTTTGAATACTGTAGTGTGAACTCCTCTACCCTTAGTGATCTGAATAAAAGTAAGTAAAAACTTAACAATGTATGCTTAAAACTATCATCTAAAGCGAATTTCATTTATTAGTGAAAAATTTGAGACTAGTTGATGGTTTCCAAGACTAAGAGATTTGGAATACAGTAAAATAGTATCAATATATTAACAGTTCAAATATTGTCAATATAATAAAAGTTTTTAATATTGCTGAAGAAATTATTTTTTTTAGAAATTTTTTTAAAAAAGTCATTAGTGATTAAAGGAGAAACGTACATCTACTGTATTCTTTTATCATGTTTAAAATTTAGTTAATTTTTTGGCAACCTTTTTATAGTCTTGAACAAATAGAGACCTGATAATCATATCCAGTGAATTTCTCTTTTTCAAACAATTCATATTTGTGATTCACAATTTTATAGTTTGTACCTTGTTTGTCGGTTTAATGTAAATGGCATTACCTATTTTATTTTCTGTATTAGTGAAACAAATACCATTTCCATCTGGTACTCCACTGCAAGCTAATTCCGTGGTTTCTGAAAGTGTAATACAATTTATGCCAATCACATCCATATCTTCTGGTGCCAAAGAACAGGTAAAAGGAGGAGAAGGAGAAGAAAAGAAGGTGAAAGAAAAACTTGAAAAGAAAGGTATTTTACTTTAAAGCTCTTGACTGGTTTATTGGATCTCAACATTTTTTCTAATAATAATGATGTCAGAAAGAAAGTTCACACTTTCACGAACTAGAATAAAGTTAGAACAGTATGATATTGGAATGGAGAAGTTGGACCCTAAAGGATGTGTAAAGGTTGATCAGGTCGACAGGATAAGAGTATGGCATTTGAGATATAGGGATCAGCATAACTAAAAACATAGAATGTAGAGATTAAGTATAGAAGGCCATATATAATCTGTGTGACTGAATTTTATTGTAAATTTTGGGGGGAGGCATGTCAGAAAAGTCCCAGTTGCAAAGTTGTAAAGATAGAAAAAGTATATTCCACTCAAAGTATAATGTCTGAACTAAGGTGTGGGGATGGTCAAGTTTTAGAATGGGCTGTGTTATTGTTTTATGCCTACTTCTTAATACAATTTATAAAGTGGAAGAATTAGTCTGAATAACTTTCATTATAACCCTATTACCTAGTGATAAATAGATGTAGGAGAGGATGTACAGCCCCTATCTACTTATACTTATCAGTATGTTTAACTGATGAGAGAAACATTTTATCAGCGAAATTATATTTGTAGTTCATTCCATAAGGTGGCTACAGAGTATGGCATTCTCTTTCTAGTATTTTCAACAGTTCTGTTTCAGGGAAATGCAAACTTTTTCTGTAAAGGGCCATCCTACATAATCCTATATAATAAAGAGGTAATATGCAAATTGACTATCACTCCAACACACAAGATGGCCACCCCCATGTAGTCAAAGATGGCCACCACAAGATGGCCGGCAGGGGAGGGCACTTGTGGGCAATCAGGCCTGTAGGGGAGGGCAGTTGGGGGGGGCGGACCAGCACTGCAGGGGAGGGCAGTTGGGGCGGGGGGGCGGACCAGCACTGCAGGGGAGGGCAGTTGGGGGGGGGGGGGGGCGAGAACCAGGCCTGTAAGGGAGGACAGTTAGAGGCAACCAGGCCAGCAGGGGAAGGCAGGGTTGACCAGGCCTGCAGGGGAGGGCAGTTGTTGGGGTACCAGGCCGGCAGGGGAGAGCAGGTATGGCCAATAGGGCAGGCAGGCGAGTGGTTTTGAGCCAGCAGTCCTGTAATGTGAGAGGGATGTCCAACTCCCCGTTTAGGCCCAATCCCATGTGGGGTCCCAGATTGGAGAGAGTGCAGGCTGGGCTGAGGGACACACACACACCCATACATGAATTTTATGCACCGGGAATATTTGAACTTTACAGGCTCTGTGACTACTATGCACTTCTGCCATAGTATAAAATCAGCCATAGATGATACATGTATGAACAAACATGTTTATGTTCTAATAAAACTTTCACAGAAATAGCGTGCTGGATTTGGCCCATAACCATAGTTGACCAACTTTCTGTCAAGAGATAAAAGCAGTTATTCAACAGAGAAATAGCTAAAAATAGGGCTCAAGGATGCTATGACTTGGGTAAATAATTATTTCCTTGGTTATTTAAGTGAAGGTAGGATGTAAACACATTTTTTCTTTTAATTTCATCTGTATCAATGTTATGAAGTGTTTTCTAGTTTATTTTTGTTTTACTTCTGATGTTTACTCATTTATAAATATTTTTAGGAGAGAAAAAGGAAAAGAAACAACAATCAGTAGCAGGAAGTGCTGACTCTAAACCAATAGATGTTTCCCGTCTGGATCTTCGAATTGGTTGTATCATCACTGCTAAAAAACATCCTGACGCAGATTCTTTGTATGTGGAAGAAGTAGATGTTGGAGAAACAGTCCCAAGGACAGTTGTCAGTGGGCTGGTGAATCATGTTCCTCTTGACCAGGTGATTTGTACAATTTGTACAACTAACTTCTGTGTACACAGTACACTTTCATTTCCCCCTTTTTTGGATGTTTTTCCATGTCATTTTTTATTAGATGACCAACAACAGGAACCAGTATTGATTAGTTCAGTTGATTAATTTGAAGGTGATAAATTACACAAATAAGTACACAAAACTATTAAACTCTTGGAAAATATCTGTACATTAGGATTAGACTCATAAGGATGAAAAGAAGATAAGTTTTCTCAGAAAAATGTTTTCAGTTTGCTGTCTATAAAATACTGTGTTTATGTGTATTATCATTGTTTCTCATGGAATTTTATTATTCATTGATTTTTTTTTAAAAATCACTGTTATATAAACGTAGGAAACACCAACCTAAAGGTAGAAGAATAGCTTTCGCTGAGTAGCTCAGTTGGTTAGAGCATCATCCTCATACACCAAGATTGTAGGTTTAATCTCTGGCCAGGGTACATACAATAATTAATTTATGCAGTTAATGCATAAATAAGTGGCACAACAAATTAGTGTTTCTCTCTCTCGCTCTCCTCCCTCACATCCCCTTCCTCTTTCTGTCTCAAAATCGATCAAAATATTTTAAAAATACATAAATAAAAGTAAAAGAACAGGTTTTATTTCTTTATAACTAAAGAAATATATTCATACTTTTAAGAGAAAACAGGAGAGGAAATCATGGAGATTGAACTGCAAATTTTAATGTTAATTCTTTAGTTGTTAAAAATTGGATGGTTTGTACTTTGTTATTATTTAGGTATTTAAAAGTATAAAAGTAAGTATTTTTTATACACACATATGTATACACCATATCTATATGTGTGGAGATACATATATATGTGTTTTTCCCATGACAGTGGCATGAAGTAAAGACAGTAATAGTTTTTTTTTTAAATAGCATTATTACATTTTAATATAGAGCAAAATCAGGAGTGCAGAGACCCGCAGCAGAGTCAGAGACCGGATGCGGGTGAAAAGGTGCTGTTGAATAAGACAGCTAATCACAGTTTTTGGAAACCAGGGTTATATATTTATCAACAACCAAGGCAGAGAGAATTAAAGAATCAAAATATATGGATTTTAAAAAGTAACAAACAATTATGCATATACACACACCACCACCCCAAAATTCTGGCTTATGAAACCCAAGAATTCTAATCTATAATTTATGTAAATGTGTTGCTATGGAACTTATTTTTACTTCTCTCCATAAATACATTGTTGACACAAAGAATAATATTCTTAGTTTATAGACTATAGTTAAGAGACATTTCAGGAGTTAACTTTTCTTTTAAAAAACAAGCAAACCTGAAGAGGCTACAAATCTTTCTTACTGCCTTGTGCAGGTCTTAGATTTCACCCTAACCATTTCCACACAGACAACAGTGATTGTGCAGACAGCTTTATCCTAAACAGTGAAGGATTTAGTGAGCTGTCAATTTCTTGCAGAATTCTTCTTTTCTGGTACTGCTCTTCTCTATGTATTATTAATCTATTTATATTTAACTCCAGCCATTAGTCCTCCTCTTCCAGCCACTGAACCATTTGCCAAGGAGAGGAGAGGGAACAAGTGTTGCTATTATTAGGCATCCTTGTGTGTAATGAGGGTGGAGTTAAATAAATAACATGATTTTGCTTCTTTGAAAATGCAAAGAGTGTTTGGGGTAGACAACTCAGGGCTGGTTAGCATAACCTTTCCTCTCCAGAAAGTAAAACAATAGAGATGCATTTTTGAAGTACTTCATTAAGCCTTCAGCAAGGTGTGTGGGAAAATTACAGACCCAAAAAATGCTCCAATTCTAGGTAGGAGTAAATTTTCTCTGCAGCACTCTGTCACTGCTCATTTGCTGCATCATTTTGACAACATCTCGTATTTCCCTAAGGCTTTTACATAATCTGTAAACGGACAGAAAGGTGAGGAACAGAGAGAATGGGGACAAAGTTCAGACTTCCCGCACTGTCAGTTCCTTTTAATTTTCCATTAAAGGGTGAGGGTGAAGGGTGGCATTTTAAGATGATTTCAATAAAAGGCTGAGACATTAATAATTGACACAGCAAGAAGAACGTTGAGAAAAATTGCCACTGCTTTCTCACTCTTCCAAAGGAGGCACACAATTCAGTCATAATGAAGGCCCTTTAATGTTCCTCCCAAAAACCTTCGATCAGGAAAGCCTGGAATCTGATTACTGTCTCTTAAAAAGTATCTCTTTTCTATGACCTTGTCAAAAAACCTGCTGAGCTTGACAGCTTTAGAAGAACCAGCAGCTAAATATCGTGGATTTGTGCAATCCCATTTGTTACCAAGACTCCAGTTGGCACCAAATCCTTGTTGAGAGCTTCCGATGACGAACGATACAAGTTTTGGGATGACTTCTTATTAAGTTGTAGAATACTGCTCTTGTGCTTTTCACACTGCTGGCACTACCCACAGAACCTCCAACATCCCATAATTCTATATAGTAGGTCTTCTCTACTGGGGTTCCTTCTTTGTAGTCATGAACTCTGACATCTACTGAGGAGCCCACAGTCCATGATGGATTTCCCAGCACTTGATTTTGGCACAGAAGATGAACTAGTGAAGATTTACCAACACCTGAGTCTCCCACCAGCACCTTCTGACAGTAATAGTTTTTAATTTGTTCTTTCAGGATATCTTGTGGGTAATTTTAGTCATCTACCTATTTCCTCTGTCCCATGGTACTTCAGGGATATTGCAAAGAACATAGATTTCACATTAACATAATTCTGCCTCTCTCCATTGCCAACTCTGTTGCTTATTGCATTTGCGAACTTGGATAAATCTTTACATCTATTAATTCATCTGTCTAGATTAGTGGTTCTCAACCTTTCTAATGCCGCAACCCTTTAATAAAGTTCCTCATGTTGTAGTGACCCCCAACCATAAAATTATTTTCGTTGCTACTTTGTAACTGTAATTTTGCTACTGTTATGAATCGTAATGTAAATATCTGTGTTTTCTGATGGTTTTAGGTAACACTGCTAGTGACCTGCAGATTGAGAACCGCTGCTGTAAAGCCTAAAACCATCGGAAAACACAGATATTTATGTTATGATTCATAACAGTAGCAAAATTACAGTTACGAAGTAGCAATGAAAATAATTTAATGGTTGGGGGTCATCACAATAGGAGGAACTGTCTTAAAGGGTTGTGACATTAGAAATGTTGAGAACCACTGGTCTAGATGCAAATATTTATTGAGCTATAATGTACCAGAAACTATGTGCTAGAAAAGGGACAAAGCAGTTAAATTAAGATGATAGGTTGGTTTGTGATCGTTTTTTAAATCCTTTTGTGAAGTTCACATTCCTATGAGGACATCAGAAAATCATAGGACAATATTGTCCTATACTAGAGCCCTGGTGCATGAATTTGTGCACAGGTAGGGTCCCTTGGCCTGGCTGGCAATTAATTGGGGCCATTGGGTCATCTTGCCCAATCTCGATTGGGGCCAGCTGGCTGGGGAAGGGACCACAGGAGGTTGACTCTGGAGCACACTGACCACCAGGGGCCAGCTCCTGTGTTGAGTGTCTTCCCTCTGTTGGTCAGTGTGCATCATAGCGACTGGCCGTAATGGTTACTTAGGCCTTTGTATATATAGATAATATGCTAAGTGTTCAGTCGCCCAGTTGACCATTCAGTCAATCAAAGCATAATATGCTAATGATATACTAAGGCTACTCAGCACTTGCTATGACGTGCACTGATCACCAGGGAGCAGACACTCCCAACTGGTAGGTTAGCTTGCTGCTGGGGTCTGGCCAATCAGGACCAAGTGAGACTGGAGTCCTCCTGCAGTCTCTTCCAGCTGGCCAACCTCCTATGTCCCTCCTCAGCCCCGATTTTGCACTGGTGGGGTCTCTCGGCCTGGCCTGCACCCTCACACTCCAGGACCCCTCGGGGATGTTGGAGAGCCAGTTTCTGCCTGATCCCAGGGGCCAGGCCAAGGGACCCCACATGTACATGAATTCATGCACCGGGCCTCTAGTGTTAAATAATAATGAACATCAAGAAAGAAATAAAGTAGGGAAGAATCTAGGAAGTATTGAGTCTAGGATAATGATGTCATTTTATATAAAATAAATTCTGCAAGGGTTTATAAAGAAGTAATATTATGTGAAAGGTCTGAGAAAATAAGTCATGTGTCCATCTGGTGGTAGAGCATTTTAGATTGCTGAGTCAAATGTATGCCTGTGATGTTCACTTCAGCAAAGTAAATAAGGAGCAATGTCCTGTGAAATTAAATCAGAGATAAGTTTGCCAGATAACATCGAGTCTTGTAGTTCATTGTAAAGACTTTGGCTTTTATTCTGAAATGAAAACCATTAGAGTTTCTTGAACTAAGGGTTAGCGTGTTCAGCCTCATATTAATAGGATCATCTAGCTACTCTAATGAGGGGATGAGTGAATATCACTCTTATCTATGAAAAATGTATGGATTTGCCACATGTATGTTTTTTTCTCTTTATATTCATCTTGTATAGGATGAATACTCCTTCATAACTACTTAGGAATGTATGTTGGAGAAAAGAACCAACTGGTCATAAGCCAGTTAGTTAAACTAGAAAAATTCCTCATTGGGGCTTTTATCTTTTTTGTTCTCACAAGTTGCTGACTGTTTCTATTCCAAAAACTGTCATCACAGCCATAAGCAAATCTCTTTATACACATCTGTATCTAACCCATAAAAGCAGTAGTACTATTAAACATTTATAAAATTGCATATAAAATTTTAAATTGCATATTAAATTTTGTAGGTTGGTATATTTTTCAAAGGTAAAGGTCCACAAATGTCATCTCAGTTTTAAAAGGTTAGCCCTGTTTTCTTACATATAATTGTATATAACTTTTTTTTATATGTGGCATTTTCAAGTTACTTGTTGAAGATAAGTCTTATTCATGAAGACCTCCAATAGTGGGGGAGGGTTTTTGGAATTTGAAACTTTTTTTTCTAATCTTTATTGTTGAGAGTGTTGCAGATGTCCCCCTTTTTTTTCCATCCATTGCCCCCCTCTTCCTGGTGCCTGCCCTGCCTCAGATCTTTGTAACTCATTTATCTGTGACCATAGGTAATTCATACATGCATAGAAGAGCTCTGGTTTATTTCTTCTCAACTTCCCCCTTCCCTCTGAGATTCTTCAGTCAGTTTCATGTTTCCATGCCTCTGGTTCTACTTTATTTGTCAGTTTATTTTGTTCATTAGATTCCTTGTTCATTTATTTTGATGTTTAGATATAATTGTTTATAGATATGTATTTATTGTCATTTTATTTATATTTTTTGTCTCTTCTTCCTCTTTAAGAATATCTTTCAACATTTCATGTAATACTGATTTGATGGTGAACTCCTTTAGCTTTTTCTTGTCTGGAAAGCTCTTTATCTGACCTTCAATTCTGAATGATAGCTTTGCTGGGTAGAGTAATCTTGGTTGCAGGTTCTTGCTTTTCATTGCTTGGAATATTTCTTGTCATTTCCTCCTGGCCTGCAAAGTTTCTCTAGAGAAGTCAGGTGACAGTTGAATGGGCATTCCCTTATAGCTAATTAACTGCTTTTCTCTTGCTGATTTTAAGATTCTCTCTTTGTCTTTAGCCCTTAGCATTGTAATTATGATGGGTCTTAGTATGTGCTTCTTTGGGTAGTGACCTCTTGTTAATTTTTTTAGAAACTTTCCTACTGTTTTCCATTGTGACTGTACCATTTTACATTCCCACCAACAGTGCATAAGGGTTTCCATTTCTCCACATTCTCACCATCACTTATTATTGTTGACTTTTTAAAAAAATATATTTTATTGATTTTTTTACAGAGAGGAAGGGAGAGGGATAGAAAGCCAGAAACATCGATGAGAGAGAAACATCCATCAGCTGCCTCCTGCACACTCCCTTCTGGAGATGTGCCCACAGCCAAGGTACATGCCCTTGACAGGAATCGAACCTGGAACCTTTCAGTTCGCAGGCCAATGCTCTAGCCACTTAGCCAAACCGGTTAGGGCTATTGTTGACTTTTTAATAACAGCCATTCTGACAGGTTTGAAGTGGTATGTCACGTGAATTTTTATTTCCCTGATAATTAGTGATGTTAAACATCTTTTCATATGTCTATTGTTCATCTGTATGTTTGTCTGTTTTGAAAAAAAATTTTGTTCAGGTCATCTACCCATTTTTAATTGAATTGGTATGCTTTACTATGTTGAGTTTTATAAGGTCTTAGTACAGTCTTTATAACTTTATCAGATATAATGTCATTGCAAATATCTTCTCCCATTTGTTAAGTTGTATTTTCATTTTGTTGATGGTTTCCTTTGCTATGCAAATGATTTTTAGTTTAAGGTAGTCTTATTTGTTTATTTTTGCTTTTATTGTCCTAATCCAGGGAGACATATTCAGCAAAAAATATTGTTAAGATTGAGGTCAAAGTATTTATTGCCTATGTTTTCTTGTAGGAGTTTTATGGTGTTAGGACTTAACATTTTAGCCTTTAATCCATTTTGAATTTTTTTATAGAGTAGAAGAAGTTGCCCAGATTCCCTTTTTTTACTTATCTATCCAGTTTTTCCACCATCAAATATTTGTATCCCTCAATTTTAGTGAATTTATTACTTTTTAATTTTTTCTATGAAGTCTTTAGGACTTCCTATAATATAGTATTATGTCATTTACATATGGTGATGGTTTTACTTCTTCCTTTCTTATTAGGATGCCTTTTTTTTTTTTTAATATTTCTTACCTGATTGCTGTGGCTACGACTTCCAGTACTATGCTACATAAAAGTGCTGCAAGTGGGCATCTTGCACTGTTAATGATCTTAAAGGAAAGCTTTCAGTTTATCAATGTTGAATTAGGGCGTTAGCTATGGATTTGAGGTCTGTTTCCTCTATACCCACTTTGTTGAGAGTTTTTATCATAAATGGATATTAAAATTATGCTAGGTACCTTTTCAGTATCTATTGGGATGATCATATGATTTTTAAAAAAATATTTTTTTATTGGCTTGGAGAGAATGGGACAGGGAGAGAGAGTTAGCAACATCAATGCATCATTTGTCTTCTGTACAAACCTGCTGGGGATCAAGCCTGCAACCTGGGCATATGCCCTGACCAGGATGGAACCCGTGACCTCTTGGTACATGGATTGCCACCACTCAACCACTGAGCCACACCAGCTGGGCAGATCACATGTTTTTTTACCCTTAGTTTTGGTTTGGTTATCCTATAATGGGAATGTTAGTGTATTTGATATTACCTCAGAGGTCCCTTAAACTAAATTTGTTTTTTGTTTTTATTTTAACCTTTTCTTTACTCAGTCATTTCTTTAAATATTTACCAGAAGCCCAGGTTGGTTTGGCTCAGTGGATAGAGTGTCAGCCTGTGGACTGAAGGGTTCTGGGTTTGATTCTGGTCAGGGGCACGATTCTGGTCAGGGGCACATGCCCCAGTTGTGGGCTGAATCCCCAATAGGGAGCATGCAAGAGGCAGTCAATCAACCATTCTCTCTCATTATTGATATTTCCATCTCTCTCTCTCTTCCTATCCCTTTCTCTCTGAAACCAATAAAAATATATTATCCTATCTAATAAAAGAGTAATATGCAAATTGACCATCACACCAAGACACAAAGATGGCTGCCCCCATGTGGACACAAGATGGCCACCACAAGATGGCCAGCAGAGGAGGGCAGTTGGGAGGGAGCAGGCCTGCAAGGGAGGGCAGTTGGGGGCAATCAAGCCTGCAGGGGAGGGCAGTTGTGGGAAGTTAGGGGTGACCAGGTCGGAAGAGGAGGGTAATTGGGGGAGACCAGGCCAGCAAGGGAGGGCAGCTGGGGGGACCAAGACCTGCAGGGGAGGGAAGTTGGGGGGGGGGGACCAGGCCTACAGGGGAGGGTGGTTGGGGGAGACTAGGTCAGCAGGGGAGGGCAGTTGGGGGTACCAGGACAGTAGGGGAGGGCAGTTGGGGCCAGGCCTTCAAGGGAGAACAGTTGGAGCGGACCAGGCCTACAGTGGAGGGCAATTGGGGGAAACAGGCCTGCAGGGGAGGACAGTTGCAGGGGGGGGGGGGGGACCCAGGTCTGTAGGAGAGGGTAGTTGGTGTGGGGCCAGGCCTTCATAGGAGAGTATTTGGGGGGACCAGGCCTGCAGGGAAGGACCGCTGCCTGGGATCCAGGCCTGTAGGGGAGTGCAGTTGGGGAGACCAGGTCAGTAGAGAAGGTCATTTGTGGGGCATCAGGCCTTCAGGGGAGGGTAATTGGGAGCTAACAGTCCTGGATTGTGAGAGGGATGTCTGACCACCTGGTTAGGCCTGATCCCACTAGGATGGGGCCTAAACAGGAAGTCGGATATCCCTCAAAGGGTCCCAGATTGGAAAGGGTGCAGGCTGGGCTGATGGACATCCTCCCCCACCCCGTGCATGAGTTTTGTGCACCGGGCCTCTAGTAAATATTTACCTGAAAAGCCTTGTCTCTGGGCCTTCAACTGTAATGCACTGTCAGGTTGTAAAGTTCCTTTTTCATATTTGCTTAAAGTGTTTTTACAGCAATAAATGATTTAGAAAACACAGAGATAAAGATCTACAAAAATTTGATACTGTGCTCTTGAGTGTACCTTAATGTATTCTAGGTATAATCACTCCAAATTCTATATATCTTAATCATCTGTTTGTTTTTCATACAGATGCAAAATCGGATGGTGATTTTACTTTGTAACCTAAAACCTGCAAAGATGAGGGGAATACTATCTCAAGCAATGGTGATGTGTGCTAGTTCACCAGAGAAAGTTGAAATCTTGGCACCTCCTATTGGGTCTGTTCCTGGAGACAGAATTACTTTTGATGCTTTTCCTGGTAAGTATCTATTAGCCATTATTGAAAATCATTTGGAAATTAATGTTTACAAAGTGATGCTTATAATGTTTAAGTTTAAAATTAAATCCTGTGTATGATTTACTGTGTTTTACATTAAAAGACCATTATTATTGAGGTTATTGTTATTGGCTCAACTTGGCATATTAAGCACAAACATCTAACTATCTCTCACCCCATTAATGCATTAAAGTACACATTACATAAAACAGAGAGAGATTTGCTTTAGGTAAAATACTAAATATAATCCCTACATAGCAGAAGAGTGTGATGTGGACATAAAACAAGTTAATGTGCTACAAAATTATTTAAGCTGTAGATTATTTCAGAATGCAGCACATTAATACGAAGAGATAAAAAACTGACATGGGGGAAATGCGTATAATCCTCAAAGTTCATCTAATGTATTTATATATGCTTTTACTTTAGGATATAGAGAAAATCTATAAGTTAAACTTCATATTTTTTTTTATTTTAAAATATACTTTTATTGATTTCAGAAAAGGGAGAAGGGGAGAGGGGGATAGAAACATCAATGACGAGAGAGAAGCATTGATCCCGCACATCTCCCACTGGGTATTGAACCTGCAACCCAGGCATGTGCCGTGAGTGGCAATTGAACTTTGACCTTTTGGTTCATAGGTTGATGCTCAACCACTGAGCCAGCTAGGACATATTTATTTGAATAATCTGAAAGGAAGTTTCATTTCATATTGCCTGTTTTCTCCAGTAAAATGCTCCTGAGACAATTGAAGCTTTATTGTGCATGAGAAAGTTCTTTCAAACAGGTCTTTGAAGCAGAAGAGAAAGAATGCTTGGTAGTTGTAGAATAAACTTCTTTCATTAAAGAGGGAGGACCTTGTATAGAGGAAAAAGAATTAAAAATTAAAAGATTGAATTTACTTAAAGAATATTCATTTATTAGAATAATGGGAGAAGGAGAAATAAATTAGGGTAAAGTAGAATTAGTTTATGATTTTATTTCTAATGAACGAAATAAAAAAACAAAATAGAAACAGATTCATAGAGAACAGACTGACAGCCGTCAGAGGGGAGGGGGTTGCAGGGCTGGGGAAAAACGGTGTAGGGATTGAGAAAAACACCCCAAAACTCATAGGCACAGACAGTAGTAGTAATAATTATCAGAGGGAAAGGGGGGTGGGTATGGTAGAAGAGGGTATATGGAGGGATAAATGGTGATGGAAAGACTTGACTTGGGGTGGTGAACACACAATACAATATACAGATGATGTATTATAGAATTGTACACCTGAACCCTATATAATTTTATTAACCAATATCATCTCAATTAAAAAAAAAGCACATCCATACCAAATGAGGTTACTACTGTTTTTCATTCTTAGTGATTTTACAGGTGAATGATAATATCTCATTTAATATATCACTCTGATTACTTATGTGATCTCAACACCTTTTTAACTATTTATAATACTTTTAGCTTTCATGTCACTTTTCATATTAATATTGAGATGTACATCGTTTTTGCTGTTGATTTACAAGAATGCTTTTTAATTAAAAATATGAACACTGTCACATATTACTATTATAGTCTAGACTTCTATTTTAACTCAGATACTGTATAATAAACATAAACTTTAAAAAAGATATAGAATTAGGTTTATAAGTCAGAATTGATTTGGAGACATACTTGTAGAAAGAGCTGAGTTTTAATTTAATAGCCAGACTGGTGTGATTACATAGGCCTGTTTTTTTGTTTTTTTTTTTTTTTTTTATCTTATATCAGTTGTGTTTGATGAAATATTAGGATGTGAAAAAATTTTAACATTAGAATAGGATAGAAAATATGGATGAAATTAGTTTCCTTGGAACTATACTACCCCTTCCTAATCAAAAGTAGACTAATCTAAAGGGATTGTTTAACAAGTACCATCACTTTGAATGCCTCTGTGTATCTTGAAAGTTGGTAGATTCAAAACCATATGGTCTGTGCTTTTTTGGTAAATTGGGTTTTGGGAAAATCCCAATCTGAATTATTTCTCAAAGTAGCATGGTGGCTTTAGATTCCAGCAGCATATGTTCACCATTCTTCTCCCACAAACAATAGCAAAACATTTCTCCAAGCCCCATATTTTGGAGTAAGTCTGTACCTGACACCTAAAATTCTGGTTAGAAGTTTCATTCTCTAAATTGGAATAGAACAGTAGTAAAGGTGATCTTTTCCTTTAAGATTGAACGCACACTGGAAAAAAACAACAAATATTGATTTACCTTACCTTACCTTCTCTTTTATTTCAATACTTAAGATGTAGTACAATTTTTTGAGGTTTTTTTTTTTTTTAATATATTTTATTGATTTTTTACAGAACAGAAGGGAGAGGGATAGAAAGTCAGAAACATCGATGAGAGAGAGACATCGATCAGCTGCCTCTTGCACGCCCCCTACTGGGGATGTGCCCGCAGCCAAGGTACATGCCCTTGACCGGAATCAAACCCGGGACCCTTCAGTCTGCAGTCCGACGCTCTATTCACTGAGCCAAACCCGTCTCGGCTGAGTTTTCTTTTTTAATGTAAATTGTAGTCTTGTATTTAGAAATGGAATAAATCAAATATTTAACTCACTATTTTAAGATTTGGAAACTGCTTAAAGTTATACAGAATTAATAAAAGGATTAAATAGATGTGTCTGAATCGCTAATACTTTAGCTTTTTTTTTTTTTTTTTTTAATTTGGAAAAATGGGGGGCCAGGCAGCAGCCCATCTCTAGTGGAAGGACTACCCATTGCTTTGGCCTTGCCATTCCTTTTATTTAGGTTTTGGGAATGCACCCATTGCCCTTAGGCTAGAAATAAGCAGATTATCTTATCAGTAAGGATTCACATGATTATCTGGTGGGGAAGTTGCCCTGCCACACTTATCTCAGTTAGATAGGGAGTGGTTGGCTCTGACCCTTCAGAGCTTCAAGGTTGACTAAGCCTTTCGTGTCCCTTGTCCACACCTTTCTATTGGTAAGGCAATGCCTGGTTCCCTGCATCTCCCCCTTTTTTCTCTACTCTTAAAAATCTTGCATCTGCAGACTAGAGTCCCAGTTTCAATGTCCAACAGTTTTAAGTCCCAATGTCGATGTTCAACAGTTCCTTATGTGTACATGTCCACAATGGTATCCGGATGGTGGACAAATGGTGGTAATGCATGTCCGACCCTCTCTGGTTTGGTCCTGGGCAACCTGCAGTGAGGCACAGCTGCTGACTGGCGGCATGACAAGGCATCGTCAGTTTTGTTTGTTGATTGTGACTTAATCTGGACTATTTCATTAATGAAGGTATTTGGCTCTTATTTCAATGAAATATTTTATTCCCTTACCTCACAGAATTAACAGCTAAATATTTCATCAGTTGAATCTGTTGTTATTTGGATGTTTCTGATGAGTAAATTGAAAGTAAGTTTTACTCAGTGAAAGCATTAGAGATGTTAATAGCCCATATAGATTTCTTGCCTTTGCTACATTCTTCACTCTCTAAGGTTTTTTTTTTGTGTGTGTGTGTGTGTGTGTGTGTGTGTGTGTCTATGTTTACATTGTTCCAAAGCCTGATATTTCTTTTAAATTCATAGTTTCCCTTTGTGCCTTAGCACATGAATATGTTAAGACGGTACAAAAAATATTTGTAAAGTGAAAGAAGGGAAAACCTAACTTTATTTTTTTAAACATATTTTTGTTGATTTCAGAAAGGAAGGGAGAGATAAGAAACATCAATGATGAGAGAGAATCATTGATCAGCTGCCTCCTGCACGCCCTCCAATGGGAACTGAGCCCTGACCAGGAATTGAACTGTGTCTTCATAGTTCATAAGTTGATGTTTAACCACTGAGCTACACTAGCTCGGAGGGGAAAACTAATATTAAAATGGCCCATGAAGTTGCTTGAATTCTTATCACTTACAATAGGTTTAACCGAGCCAAACAGCATTGAATAATTGATAAATTTTGGGACATGAGGTCTGTTATTGTTCATCTTGCTTATGGTTCCACATCAGTTACTGCTTCTGTAGCAGTTAATCTGAAAGGAAATAACAGTTAATACTACACAACACACCATTAGTCTGACTTTTTTCTTTTCCAGAAAAAGCCATGATTTACCAGTGCTTCCTCCCCGCCCCAACCCCCCAGCATCTGTTTTGCATTTTAAAGCTTAAGGTGTCTGCTGGTACATGTTCACTTGATGTGCTCAGTATCTAGAGATTTACATTTTATGATACTTACGTGTGGTATAGAAATTGCTATTGGGGCTCAAACCTTTGAATTGCTATTTGACCTTGGAAAGACTTTTATACTTAGCAACTTTTTTTCTCTAACTATAGAACCGAAAATGTCCATTGAGTTTAGAAGATGCCAAATAATATATTTTTTAACAGTGGCTAAAAAACTACCATGTACAATACTTTTTTTAATCGTAAATGTGTGAAGCTATAAATTTTAGTATTTAACAGTGGTAACTGGTCCCTAAAGCACCAAGCAAAAATTAACTTGAAAATAATATAGCTAGAAGGCAAAGGCAGTGACAACCTTTTCTCTTTTTTTTAAATGAACTGTCTACTCTAAAAATAAATGAAAATTTGCATTCAGACTTTTAACTTCCAAGACCATGTTTATTTCTCTTAATATTGAATCTTAATTATAAATATGTTATGGTTAAAATTGTAAAGCCTGTATGGTATGCAAGTGTTTCACTTTTGCATCCATTTATTCTTTAAAAAGACAATTTTGTCTATATTTTATTCTCTCTAAAACCTATTTTAGTCAGTTTTCTCTCCTCCTTATTCTACCAGAATTGCTCTGGTCAAGATCACTAATTACTCTCTAGCTAACTATCCATGGCTAGTTCTCAGTCCTTTTCTTCATTTACTTGACATCTGGCATTACTTTCCTGGTGGTCTCCTGCTTCACTGGCTGCCCTTGTCTCCTTTGCTGATTCCTCCTTAGCTGCATGGCTTCATAACATTGAAGTACCCCAGATCTTGGTCCTTTACTTCTTCTCTTTTTCTTTCCACACTTGAGACTGACTCTCTCTCTCTCTCTCTCTCCCCCCTTCCCCCTCCCCTCCTCTACCTTCCCCTCCCCTCCCCTCCCCACACACACACATTATTTTCTTGGCTATTTTATCCAGTCATTTTTCTAGCTGCCTCCTGCACTGCATTAACATATCTGAAGAGAGAATACATATCCCAGTCTCCCCCTAGAATTTCCATTTTCCATATCATCTGACCAGAACTCCATTCTCTCAACTGCTATTTATTTTCTCATGCAGCTTCTCCTTCAGAAAATAATAGTAGGTATACCTTCTAAACATACCCAGAATCATTCTCATTATCTCCACTACCACCACTTTGGTCTTAGCACCAACATCTTTTATCTAAATCATTGCAAAAGCCTCTCACTGACTTCCCTGCTTTTTCCATGCACTTTGTCTATTTTCAGTTATAGTAGGTGGAGTGATTTAGGTCTGATTATATTGCTTCTTTGCTCAAAAGCTTCTCATTTGACCAGAGTGCAAGTCCAAGTCTTATGGTTGCCTTTCATTAAATGCACGGACTCTCCAGTTTCTTTCTTACTTTAACTGAGCCAGACTCTTCCCTGAGATGTCTCCATTGCCTTGGTCCCTCATCCTATCCGGATCTTTCATACCATTTTTGTTTTATTTTTCTCTAAAATACTTATCGTCAAATATATTTTACATTATTTAATGTCTTTATTCACACAGATATGTAAGCATAATGAATCAAGATTGTCCTTTTTTATTCTTATTCACTGCTATATTCCTGTCATCTAGAAAAATGCCTGACATAGAGTAGGAGCTCAATAAATTAGTTAATGAAAAAACAAAAAGAATTTCAGGAGTTAAAACATGTTAAAAACAACAACAAAGTAGTATTTAAGAACAGGCCTGAATATCTGGCTGCATTATTGCAAGATCATTCTGATCAAACCGCATACCACTTTCCCCTGTGGATTAGCTTTGTCAGATTAACTGACCCCTACCTGCCACGTTATACTTTAGTTTTTGTGCAATGATTACATTATTATAGTTCAAAAACACCGTTTATCCAGCATAAATTAGGTAAGTTAGTACCAGGCTTTCAAAGAGAAGCTGGTGATCCGTGAGCATTTTACACGAAAGAACGGCCCAATTAAAATGCAGTCTCTGGTTCTTATTCCACACGTGTGACTGCCTGGGGCTCTGGAATTCTTATTGTTCGTTGTAGGATTTAAATGCTTAGAAGGTGATCGCAGCTTTTTGCATCTGTACAAACTCATCTTGAAATAGTTTCTATTCCCTATCATTTTGTTTAAAATTAGTTGGCCTAAAATAATCTCTAAATGATTAGTTAGTTCTATTACAATATATGTAACCATTTCCAAATGGTGATTATTGGCATGTGTTTAGCAGTTTCAGAAGTTCTGTAGTTTTTAGCTTGAAGAATTTTTATTGATATCATCACCTACCTTCTTCGCATAGCCTTGCCAAAAAGAGGGGGAGAGGGTAAGAAAGGGAAGAAAATTAGAAAAATAAGATTTAGAAGAAGGTTATAACACACAGGAATGATGAAAGACTTCTCTGGAAAAGATAGTTCATTAAAAAAATTGTTTAAAATATTAGAAATGTTTTCCATAGGAAGTGATTTAAACTTTCCAGCTAGCTTTACACCCTACCAAATAGTATTTTGTTCAAAAACATACTCAATAAGCCAGAAGGTTAACACTGCATCCAAGATTTTCCACTCTGATTTATATTCAGCAATCATACTGTGACAGGTTTTAATAATAATCTCAAATTTTTGTTTCATTTATTGATTTATTAAAATCTAGAAACTACATTCAGAGTGTTCAAGTATTGAGTCTTGTTTGTTAAAAGACAACAATTAAGCTTTGGAGGTTCCCCTTATTTCTAGTTTATTTTTAATTCAAATCTTTATTACTTGAAAATTATTAGTCTTATAGAAGAAGTTTAAACCTTTCAGATCTAGGCTCCACAAGTGGTCAGTGACCTGGGAACCTTTCTGAGTCCCAGCTTTTTCATTTATAAGAAGGTGGTTTTTTCTTTTGTTTGTTTTTAAGAAGTGTTACGTGTGTGTGTGTGTATACACACACAGACACACACACACAGATATATATTATTTATTTTTTGTAGGGAGGAAAGGAGAGGGATAGTTAGAAATATTGAGAGAGAAACATCGATCAGCTGCGTCCTGCACATCCCTTACTGGAGATGTGTCCATAACCAAGGTACATGCCCTTGACCGGAACCGAGCCGGGGACCCTTCAGTCCGCAGGCCAACGCTCTATCTATCCAGTGAGCCAAACCGGTTAGGGCAAGAAGTGGTTTTTAATGATATCTATTTCATGTGTTTTATGAGGTTTAACTTTTGAAACACTTAGCTACCTTCCTCCCCCCCCTTTTTTTTAAGTTTTTAGTTATAACTTTTGGACCTTAATTTCCTCACCTATGTTGATTGTAATTAATCATTTTATATGCTTTATTGCGATAATTAAATAAGTAAATAAATGTAAAACAGTGCAGTGACTGCCACATAGTAAGCATGATATGTGTTATGTATTATTATGAATATTATTTCCTATACATTTCAAGAAGCTTAATTTTCTGTTGCACCACAGCTTTTTGTACTTGAGGCTTATATCTGCATTCAGCAAGAATTCACTCCACAATCTGTGCTCTTCATAAGAAGCGTTTACACAAGTCTGGGACACTCTGCTTTTTAAATTAATTCATCATCAGTTAGCAAGCATCTCTTGTTTGTGGGGGTGAAGGGGATTTGGGGTTAGTACTCGGGCCTCCCTGAACAGTGTTTCTGCCTCCAGCTTTTCAGAATTCTGGAATGCTCACGTTACATGATTTGTGTACAAGCAAAATAAGATTTTTCTCTTAGACAAGGAATGGCTTAGAAACAAAAAAATAAATAAATAAAAATCTTATAGATACTTTATATGTTCTTATTTTCTCCTATTCTGTTTATTTGTAATAATTAATGTCCAATCTACTGGTCTTAAAGGACTAAGAGAAATCCTCACTTTTATAGTCAGTCTTTCAGTTTTAGATTCATTGCATTTTCTTTTACTATGAATACATCATTCAGTTAAATCTGTCATCTTTGAAAACCTGCATACCAGAGGACATTTTTGTATGTTCTTGCCAATTTCGTGGCAGTTTATGAAGAGCTAATAAAAGAACAAAGCTACCATGGCCAACCAATTTTCTCAGTTTTTTTTATTCCTATATAAGTATGAGTAGAGAGTAAACAGTAGATAATAAGAAGATGTAATAAAGATATAAAATAAAATTAGTTCCAGTAATGTTTAAAGTATTCTTTTTAAAGTAATTCCAAGAGATTTCAACTTGGAAGTGAGTTAAAAAAAAGGTCTAGAAAGTTATATTTCTGTGATTACTAAATTGTACTTCAGTAATATTTCTTTATTACCTCCAGGAAAATCCTTTATCATTTGAAGCTAATGCTTAAGAGATACATTACTTTTTAAAAATTGTTTCTTGAATGGAGTCTTCATTCCAGATGTTATTGAATATTCTAATTATAAAATGCTATTATATTAAACTTTGTTCTAGCCGAACCGGTTTGGCTCCGTGGATAGAGCGTTGGCCTACAGACTGAAAGGTCCCAGGTTCGATTCCGGTCAAGGGCATGTACCTTGGCTACGGGCACATCCCCAGTTGGAGGTGTGCAAGAGGCAGCTGATCGATGTTTCTCTCCCATCGATGTTTCTGACTTTCTATCCCTCTCCCTTCCTCTCTGTGAAAAATCAATAAAATATATTTTTTAAAAAATAAACTTTGTTCTATACTTCCTTATCATTCATTAAATGGAGAGCTGCTTGGTATATTGGCTTTCTTTAAGCCTAGGCAGATGTATTCTACAGTTTGTCTTTTATTTGTTTATTATTATTTCTTTTAATCTTTATTGTTCAGTTTATTAATTACATTGTTCCCTTTTTTTTTCACCCTATAGTTCCCCTCCACCTGGTACACATCCCACCCTCCGCCCTCACCCCCCTCCACTGTCTTCTCCCATAGTTGCATGATTTTTGTCCAGTCTTTTGCTGCACTTCCCACACCTCCTTTCTCCCCAAGAGTTGTCAGTCCATTCCCTCTCTATGTCCGGGATTCTGTTACATTCACCAGTTTATCCTGTTCATCTGTTTATTAATTCACTTGATTTTTAGATTCATTTGTTGATAGATGTGTATTTGTTATTCCTAATTTACAGTTTTATCTTTTTCTTCTTCCTCTTCTTAAAGAATATCTTTCAGCATTTCATTTAGTATTGGTTCGGTGGTGATGAACTCCTTTAGCTTTTTCTTATCTGCGGAACACTTTATCTGATCCTCAATTCTGAATGATAGCTTTGCTGGATAGAGTAATCTTGGTTGTAGATTCTTGCTGTTCATCACTTTGCATATTTCTTGCCACTCCCGACTGGCCTGCATCGTTTCTGTTGAGAAATCCGCTGACAATCGTATGGGTGCTCCCTTATAGGTAACCATCTGTTTTTCTCTTGCTGCTTTTCATATTCTCTCTTTGTCTTTTGCTCTTGGCATTTTAATTATGATGTGCCTTGGTGTGGTCCTCTTAGGGTTCCTATATGTTGGGGTTCGGTGCGCTTCTTGGACTCCTAAGTCAATTTCTTTCACCAAGTGGGGGAAGTTTTCGGTCAGTATTTCTTCAAATTGGTTTTCATTGTCTTGCTCTCTCTCTTTTTCTGGCCCCCCTATAATTCGGATGTTGGTATGCTTGAGGTTGTCCCAGAGGCCCCTTACACTATCTTCAATTTTTTTTGATTCTTTTGGTTTCTTGCTTTTTCAGCTAAGTGGATTTTACCTCTTTGTATTTCAAATCTTTAAGTTGGTTCTTGGGGTGCTCCAGAGCACTTTTAGGTCTTTGTAGAATATTTTTTATTTCAGTCAGTGTATGCTTAATTTCTAGTTGGTCCTTTTTCATATCCTTGAGAGTCTCTTTCATATCCTTGAGGGTCTCCTTCATTTCCTTGTAGGACTCATTCATTTCCACGTTGGTCTTGATCATTTCCTTGCAGGTCTCATTCATATCCTTGAGGGTCTCATTCATTTCCTTGTAGGACTCATTCATTTCCTTGTCGGTCTTGCTTATTTCCTTATAGATCTCGACCTTTTGTAGGAGCCTCTTGAGAAGCCCTATAACCGTGGTTTTGAATTCCATGTCCAGTCGATTTTTTTTCCTCCATTTCTTTCACATCTGATTTCTTTCCGTGTCTCTGCATGGTGGCTGCTTCCCTGAGTTGGTCAATTAGCTTTGTGTGGTAGACTTCCTAAAAGGGACAGTGGGTCAGCCTACCCAGTTACCTGAGGTGGATATGGGTTGTACAGTCTTGCTGAAGTTAAGCTCAGTTAATCATTGTTAGCACTTGGAGGGGTTGACCTCCAGGCCAATTGTCTGTGAAGCTCAGCTGTGCTCAGGTTGGATGGGCAGAGTCTCCGGGCCAAGCAGACAGCGTTAGCTCCGCCCTATGTGGCCCCAGGGAGTCTGTGTTTTTGGCAATGGCCGCCAGCACCTCTGAGAGAGAGAGCTGCTGCCAAGCTCCACTGGCTGCCGGGGAATTCAGACTCTCCACAAATGAGTCTGCACACCCAATGTCTCACCCAGGGTCATAAAACAAAGCAGTCTGACAGTTTCCCAAATGAGATAGCAAGTTGAGAGCGCTCCCTAAGCAGTTATGCAGCTGCGCTGTTCCCAAGTTCACGTGCAAGCTGCCTTCTCCACAAGCCGGCAGACCCCAGCTTCGGTGTGCCCTCCCACTGTCCAGTTTTCACCCCATGTGATAGTGGGTTCCCTGGACTTCGCCCAGAGCTGAAGAATCAGTCCAGTGGGATGTCTTTGTCTCCCCGTTCGAGAAAACTGGCCGTTTTTCAGCTGCCCACCCTATCCATCGGCTCGTGCTCCAAACCTCTCTCCGCACGAATCTTCAACACTCTCCGCCGCAGCTCCTCTGAGTCACAGTGTCTTATCTTCACTTTTATTTGTGGAATTTTAACTCAGCCAGCTTTCTGGTGATTCTGGAAGGTGTTTGTTCTTTCATTAAGTTGTAGTTTTAAAATTGCTGAGTATGTCAGCAAGATAGTTGTTTTACCTATGCCGCCATCTTGGTTCTCCTGTCTTTTATTGATCATAAACTTTATAGTGTGAGTTACGATAAAGAGAGGGGATGGGGCATTCCAATGTCAGAATGTTGTTTCTTTCCTCAAGCATAGTTTATTATATTAGGAATAAAAGTTTTGGTGTCTAATCCTGACTTCACTTGTTAATTGTATGATTTATTCTCTCTGAGCCCCAGTTTCTCTATATTTGAAATTAGAGTATGTGTTGTTGTGTGAATTGCATGTAACAGCATATATTCCTGGTTTTTAGAAAATGCTAGTATTTGTCTCTTTACTACCCTTTTCTGTCTCTTTCTATCTCACCAAATGGAATGTGCAGCAAGTGAAACCCAAGGTAGTTATATTTAGCTAGATAATCCCAACATGTAAGCCATGCTCTAGTATTTATAAGAAATCTTTAAAAACTATAGCAACAATCTAGACATTTATTTTATATAATGAAGCATACAGCAAAGCATACGCTGCTTCTGCCACATTTAAAAATATAACACATGAAATTATGCTCTCATTGCCTCACAATTTTTAAGAGTATCTTACATTTTTAAATTTGTGGAAAAATGTATTGAGCTATATTACTTGCAAAAATATAAGAGTGAAAAATAAGATCAATATTTGTAAGGGAATGATAAAGTACGTTTTATTAATCAAGAATATAAATTGCTTACATCATAAAAATAAATGTTAACAGTAAGTGCTAAAATGCTGGCCAGGTCTAAAGATTAGAAAGTAGTGCCAAGACAATTCACTAGAAATGTCCATGGACAATTTATTAATATAATAGCTATATAATTTTATTTTTCCCCAACAGGAGAGCCTGACAAGGAGCTGAATCCTAAGAAGAAGATTTGGGAGCAGATCCAGCCTGATCTTTACACCAATGATGAGTGTGTGGCTACATACAAAGGAGCTCCCTTTGAGGTGAAAGGGAAGGGAGTGTGTAAGGCTCAAACTATGACCAACAGTGGAATAAAATAAAATTACATCAAAATAATTCAGTTACTAAAATGCATTGGGAAAAACTTTGATGCCAATAAAAAGAAATACATTTGTCACTTATGCCTAAAATATAACTGGCTCATTTTTGTGTTATTTGTCTTCTAGATTGGACTAGTCTGTTAATTGTTTTCAATTGATTGGAGAAACACTATGTTTTTACCTATGATTTTTGACCCTTTATAATGTTGGGAGGGAAATACCCTATGTTTTGTGGTGATTTATTTTTTAGCAAGGATATTAGCAGATTATTTCTTTATGCATTTTTAGATAACTGGAACTAGATTAGCATTTAGTTTCTTATTTATGGGCACATGATACATGAAATTTCAAGTCCTTGAATTTTTAGTATATTTTGTAATTGAGCTTTAAATGTCCTCTCCTCTTAAAAAATGACAAGTTAGAAGTTGTGTCAGGTTTATCAACTAATCATATTATAATAATCCTGAAAATGAACAAGTGTTAGTTCTTGAGAGCCAAACATCATAAAAGCTAGGAGAGATGACATTTGAACATTATTGCTATTTCTTGCCAAAGTAACCCAGACTTGTATTTGTGAGGAATTTTTTAAAAAATTTTACACTGAAATTTCCAACAGTGTGTTGAACTTTTCATTAAGCAAAGTAAGTAGTAATAATTTTGACTATGACGCATAAACACATTCCGAAGTGTTGCCAGTATAGTTCCCAATAATTGACCAGAAAAGCAGCAGCCTATTTTTTCACTTTAGCTGACCTAAAGATTCCTTGGGTATCTAATAAAACATTATTTGTAGCTCTTTATCTTTAGAAGAGCATTTAAGATTGATAAAGTTTGCTTTTTCATGAACCATCACTGTCCACAGATTTTAAAAAATTGCAGCCAAAAATTTAATATACACTAACTTATCAATTGCCTATTTTCACTCATCTTCTAGATGAGTATATATCGATAACTAAACACATAAGTTTTTAAAGTTATTTTGTACTCAAGATATATTATTTTTGGAATAAAGAATGTGACAAAGTATTTTGTGATTCTGTATTTTCTAATGTTTCTTAATTATAACAAATTTATTTAAATCTAATATAATTCATTCCTAATTCTTCAAGTTACATAAAAGCATTACTCAATTAAGTTATCAGTTTAGCTCCATTCAGTAGTTGTTTTTTAAAAAAATTTTTATTGGTTTCAGAGACAGGAAGGGAGAGAGAGAGAGAGATAGAAACATCAGTGATGAGAGAGAATCATTGATTGGCTGCCTACTGCACGCTTCCTAATGGGGATCAAGTCTGCAACCCAGATATGTGCCCTGACCTGGAATCGAAACATGAGCCTCCTAGTTCATGGATCAATCGATGCTCGACCACTGAACCACACTGACTGGGCTATGAGTCTTTATTTTTAAAGAAAAGTTAATTTTGTTTTCTTTGTGTTGCTGGGATGAGAGAGCTCTTATAGAATCAACAACAAAATATGGTTGGTGAGCTGAACATAACTTTTCTGGCTTTAAAATGGTAGAGAGCTCTTTAAGGATTTTAACAGTAGGACATAGTGTTAGGTCACAGGATAAACAGTAAGTGCCTCTTGACATCTATTTCTGTGTTGCAAACTAAACCGGAACAAATCTGACCTTACCCCGATACTTTCTCATCCAGGTTGGCCCACTATCATACATGAATATTGGGAGTACTAACTTTTCTTATATTTACAAATTCCTTGTATTTTTTTGAGATGAGTCATTTTCAGGACATGTTGATTTTAATATAAACATTAGAAACATTTTTCTGCCTTGTTTCTAAGCCCATCAAACAGATTGGTGTCACTTTTTAAAGATAATGTAAATTCCCATCTAGACTATTTACAAAATATTCAAAGTAATTCATGGAAGTTTAATAGGTAACATGTCATTAGAATAGAAGGTATGACCATAGCTGGTTTTGCTCAGTGGATAGAGTGTTAGCCTGTGGACTGAAAAGTCCTGGATTCGATCCTCGTAAAGGGCACATGCCCGGATTTTGGGCTTGATCCCCAGTGGGGGGGGGGGGGGGGGGGAGGGGGTTGTAGGAGGCAGCCAATCAATGATTTCCTAAAATCAATAAAAGATACATTAAAAAACAAAAAGCTATAGAAGAACATTAATGAGTTTAACCAGGTTCCAGTGTCTGAGCCTTAGCATTTCAGGCCCAAAAATCTGCATTTGTAGATGATGAGGACTCCTTAGCTCTACAACTTAACTGCCTTTGTGACCTTGTATAATTGTTCAGCCTCTATATATTTTACTTCCCTCATCTGTAATATGGGTATAAATAGTAACTATTTTCCTTGTAGAGTTGTGAAGATGGTGTAAATTAGTACCCGTAGAGTACTTAAAACAATGTCAGTAATATAGTGCACATTATGTTGATATGAGTTTATGATAGGGATGTTCTTTTCCAGAAACAAGTGTTTTGGAAACATTTCGTGAGAAGTTGAGTTCTTGTTGAGATTACTTGGTGTACATAAATTAATCAGTGTCTTAAGGAATATTACAGGTTGTGAGCCTGTCTTTCCCAACAGATCTGATGGCTCCTCTACATCAGATGTAATATGTCTTCCTTGATAGAAATGTTCATTACTGAAACTTTCTCTGCACTCCCACTGAAATTCATTTTTTTTTTATATCTTTAGATGCTGGCCAGACTTATTCATTTGATGTTCTTTCGCTGGTTTAACATTAATATAGTCTAAAATAGCTTTGCTTTTTTTTTTTTTTTTAGACTAGCAAGACTATATTTTTAACTGTTGTGTTTAACACAAATAGAAGCACTCATATTTTCAAGTTTTTAGTGTGTGAGGGAGCACCTTCCTATTGCTTATAATAGGGGCATTAAAGGAGCATAAATATACCTCCTCAATTTTCCAGATAAATTATATATTGTACATTTAAACATGTAAAAATATCAAAAGTGCGCAATATGAGCTGTGTACTTTACCTAAGTGCTGTACAATGGTGTGAAAACTGACTTTATTACCATGGCACAAAATAAAAACTAGTGAGGCAGGTTAAATGATGCAAGTTGCTCTCTTGTGGAGGAAGCTTTGCCCTTCCCATTTTTAGTTAAGAAATAACTATGCCCTTTCCTCACTAAAGTTAGGGTGATATATTAATATCTGTCTATTGTCATGACTTTCATTTTATAATTATTAAGATATTTAATGCTTTATAGCTAACTAGGGGCCTGGTGCACAATCACAATAGTAACTTGCTTCAGGCTCACTTTGCTCTAGTGTCTAGAACAGTGGTCCTCAAACTCATTAGTCAACAGAGCCAAATATCAACAGTACAATGATTGAAATTTCTTTTGAGAGCCAAATTTTTTAGACTTAAACTTTTCCTAATGCCATTTCTTCAAAATAGACTCACCCAGGCCATGATATTTTATGGAAGAGCCACACTCAAGGGGCCAAAGAGCCACATGTGGTTTGTGAGCCGCAGTTTGCCAACCCTGGGTCTAGGAGATCCCGCAATGTGTCTGCCACCAGAACTACGATTCCCAGCATTCTTGGTTCTCCCCATGCTCTCGGTTTCCACTTCTGGTCCAGGGACCGAAAGAACCAAGAGGACTGCAAACTCCAACTGCCCGCAGTCTGGGCTGACTGGATCAGATTCTCCAGTGGCATCCCCGGGACCCCAGCTGCTTGGCTCTGGTGCGCATGCATGCCAGCCATAGGCTCAAAACGAGTGGGGTCTTGGTGATGCCCGCTGCATCACACAGCTACGTGAAGGGCGGGTGGGCATCCCGCCCACCTCTGACTGCTTGGCGCCTGCACACAGGCCCACCATCTTTGTCGGGTTAATTTGCATACCCCTGATTGGCTGTGGGCATTGTGGAGGTACAGTCAATTTACATAGCTATTATTAGTATAGATAAGATATTTGCACAAGACTTACCAATTTCTTAACTCCCTAGAGCAGTGGTCAGCAAACTGCAGCTCATGAGCCACAGTTTGCCACTCTGTTGACCGAGTTTGCTGACCCCTGGGATAGGGGCTTAATCACAAGGAACAACAACAGCCTGTAATTATTGGAATGAGAGTCTAGGTTAGTGGTCAGCAAACTCAGTCTACAGAGCAAACCGTTGATTCAGAAGCTGCATGTGGCTTGCGAGCCGCAATTTGCCGACCACTGCCCTAGAGGTACACCAGCCATTTTATTCCAAAGAATCAACAGAAAAGTTAAATGCCTGTGCTAAGATAGAACTAGCTGACCCTAGATCTTCCAGTTCCTGCTAATTCTGTGCTCTTATCCATTACAAAACACTTGATTCCATATCAGTCACATGGTTTATTTTCTGTGAATAAAAAGTTAAACTTTTGTTTAAAATGTAGGGAAAGATAGTGATAAAAATAAAATCTAAGCTCTAGTAATTCATGTAAGGAGAGAAGGGTAGCTTCTTTGGTGGGACATTTAAGAGATTCTCCGGGAAGTCATTACAAAGAGAATTGATCTAATTTTTTGTGTGTGTTTTTTCTTTCTGCTGCTGAAATTCTTAGGAAGAATTACTTGGCAAAACCAGGCTGTTGTTGCTGCTGGCAGCAGTTGCCTTTCTAAAGAGCCATGTGCCTTGATTCTTTGAATTGTGTACTATTGAGTGCACTGTTCCTGTAATGACAATTCATCCCAAATGCCAAACTATAAGGGAAGGCACTAAGTTATTTATAGATGATGATACGTAGGTAGGTAGGTAGGTAGGTAGGTAGGTAGATAGATAGATAGGAAGATATTTTAGCCAGGATCAACTCTACAGTTAATGCCCCATTTGCAGTCCTCCATGGATAACAATCCTGCAATCTATATGTATAAAAGCCTAAGTGACTGCTGTGACCAAATGACCAGTCGACCAGTCCTATGATGCACACTGACCTAAAGGGGGCAGAAGCTCAATGCAGGAGCTGCGGCCGGATGGTCAGTGCACTCCCACAGCCAGCCGATGGCATTGATGTCCAGTATCCGTTCCGTACCTGGCCTAGTGACCATCGCCTCCTCTCCCAACCTCTCTGGGGCCTTCGGGCCCCAGGCTGGGATGGAGAACTGGAGGTGGGTGGTGGTGGATGCAACCAATTTCCCATTGGGGCCAAGGGCTGGCTCCCTTCTCGGGGCCAGTGGCCAACCTCCCGCACCTTGTTCCCCCAGCCAGCAGGCCCCAATCAGCCTGTGGTCCCTCCACCCGATTGACCTGGCCCTGATTGGCCCTGATCACTGGCCAGGCCTAGGGACTCCACCCATGCACAAATTCATGTACCATGCCTCTAGTTTGTAATAATAATGTAAAGACGGATAGTTACTGATGACTAATATGCCTCTATACAAAACTGGACCTTCAAATACCAATTTGTTGGCATGGAAAAGAGTGACTTACACCTTCTTACTTTTTGCATTCTTTACAGTTAAGGTTTTTTCTTCAGATAAATCTTAGCAAGATAATTCATAGGAGTATAACTTCAAAAATTAGGAGAAAGGGCCTTCAACAGTGAAATAATTGTTAATTTGAAAGTGAGCCATCTACAATTTCAAATATATTATATTTTTTAACCCTTCTGTATTCCCTGTTTTTTTCCCTTGTGCCTTACTCCCACCCCTCTGCTAACACACGCTATTCCAAATTCTCTGGATTTTGAGTAAAATAATGTGTGTGTGTTATTTTATATCTTCATTGACATCATTTCCTATCTGACAGGCTAAAATGCTAACAGCAGCAGAAACAAGCCAGGGGCTTAATACTTGCAAGATAAAAGAAAAACCCTTTCTAATGAAGGGACTACTTTTCTTGCCTTTCCCACTATTACATGATGCCTATGGAATTGTTCAAATAGAAATTACTAAATCTACTCATTTCTACTGTGGCATTTATGTGCTGACCCTTCATAGCAAGGTTGCTCTGACAAAGTTTTACAAATTGCTTCATTAGAATATTACATATCCCAGTAGAGAAATGCTCTCAATATATGCATCCACTTAACTTTTCCGATATAAGATTACATATTTGGCTGATATTGGTTAATTTAAAACAGCACTCAAATTTTCACACCTGGGGAATTTGGAAAGAATGGTGCATGAATCAACCAGAATCAACACAATTTGATTTCTCTTTGAAAAAGATTAATGAGAAATGCAAACTAAAAGTCACTTTTGATAACTTTAGCTAAAGAGTGGTTTTGATAGAAGTAACTTTTTAAAAAACCTTCAGTTTTCACATGAAAGGATAACGTCTCAAAAATTTTTTAAAAATAAAGTCTGGGAAAAAGCAATGCCAATATTAACATTAAATAACAGCCTTTTGTAAAATAACTTTGATATTTCTGAAAATCAATAGAACAAAAAAAATCTAAGAAAATTAAATAAAGCAGAGTGTAGATAAACATAACTAAAAACAGAAAATCTGAGCTTGCTAATTGAGGTAATATGTATCTGGTAAGGATCAAACCTGGTAAGTATTAGGAGTGAGTTTATAATGTCCTAAGATGATATATACTTAATGAGACTCTAACCCCAGATGCACAAAAATATCATGTGCTATCTTCCAGGGCTCTAAAATGTTCATCACACTTTCAAAAATAAAATTTGTTATTATTCCTTTTTTATTTTTCAATGTTTTCATTTTATTTTTATTAAATTTATTGGATAACATTGGTTAATAAGATTATATAGGTTTCAAGTATACATTTCTACGATACTTGATCTGGATATTGCATTGCATGGCCACCACTCAAAGTCAAATATAAAATTTAGTAGAGACTTTTTGTCTTTTAGTTAAGAACAGCATACAGATTGGACATCTGGAGGAAAGATTGCAAATTGTAGACTCTAAAGGCAGAATACCAAAGATGAACTTCCTGGACATTTTTACCTAGAGCTAGTTCTGGTCACCTGGGTCTTTTGTTGCAAGTTGTAATTATCTCCAATAGTAGTGAATTTATTAAATGGATACACTGTTGTCCAGAAAAAGCTGACAACAGCTTCAGGTGGAGCACAGCACAGATGTTCACGTCATTGCATCACTGTTCTTATGATTCAACTATTCCATTACCAACTAACAAATTATTTCCCTACATTCATGATGCTGATTACTTTGAGGAGCTAGATTGCTATTGCATAATGGTGTATCAAAGAGCATATCTGGAATTTAATGTGTTTTGGATACTCTACTAGAATTTTACTATACTTAAATTCAGAGGATATTAGGAAAATACATTAACTAAAAAGATAACAAAAGATGGGGGAGATGAAGAGAAAACTAGTGAGGAATGGACTTTCAAATTTTATATATTAAGGTAAAAGAGATAATGATAAACTACCATGTAAATGGTAAGAGAGAGGACTTTTGAAACAGAAGGGGCAATCTATAAGGGGAAGTCAAATAACTTAATTCAATATCTTAGCAAAATCTGGTAATAAGTGGAAAGAAAAAGCATTCCAAAGACTTCTTCCCTAGTGGGGATAGGGGAAGGAGAAAAAGGGAGATGAAAGTGTTCTAAGGATCATATTTTCATAGTTGGGATGATGGAATGGGGAATGAAAGTTCTTAGTTAAAGAAATGTAGTTACCTTGTTATCAAACAGTAGTAGAGAAGTATATTCTTGGTTCTGAATTTATGAGCAAGGGAATAATCTTTAATGGATATGAGAACTTCCAAATTATCAAGAAAGAAAATTAAAATAATAGAAACTTTATCAAGTCAAAATTAAGAAAAAGAAATAACAAGAACTATAGTAACATAAATAATAAAACAGAGAAACATCTTATATACTTGCCTGGGAGGATTTAATATCACAAAATGTCATTTGTCACAAAAACAGCCACTAAAAAATGACTTTTTTTGAAATTAGAAAAAAGATCTGAAAATATAAATGAATGCCTAAGAGTAGCCAGAAAATATTTTCAAAGGATAAGGGAAACAATCTTTTATATATCAAGCAATGATATACAATTATTTTAATTATTCTGATATTGACAATACTATAAATAAAATTGATAATGGCAAAGAATCCATAATTAAAAATCCATAATAGATCCAGAAATAAAGGATATATATCTCCATATACCTATCTCAGTCTATCTACCTTTCATAAGTAGGAAAAGGGATTATTTAATAAGTAAAGCAAATACTATTGATTACACATCTGAAGAGAAATGAAACTAAAACCCTACCTCATATCATGTATATAGAAATATATGGCTAGATGAAAATTTATAAATTTAATTTGACTTCCCCTTACAGTTTGCCCCTTCTGTTTCAAAAGTCTTCTCTCTTACCATTTACATGGTAGTTTATCATTATCTCTTTTACCTTAAGTTACTATAAACAAAGTTAAAGTAATAAATTGAAAAAAAAAATGCATCATGAAGGACTGATAGAAGACTATTATCCTATCTAATAAAAGAGTAATATGCAAATTTGACTGTACCTTTGCCATGCCCACAACCACACCCACCAGCCAATCAGGAGCAGATCATGCAAATAAACCCCAAACAAGATGGCTGCCATCACTGAGAGCAGAAGGAAGGCTTGGGTTTCCCTGGCAACAGAGGAAGCCAAGCTTTCCACCTGCCCTTACCTGCCTAGGCCTCCAATGTTACAAAGTTTCGGTTATAAAAGATACAGAAATGGTGGCAGCCACTGAGCTGGAGAGAACAGAGGCTTGGGTTTCCCTGGCAACAGCAACCTTTCAGCCTGCTGTTGCCGGCCTAAGCCTCCACTCTAGGCTACAATGTCTCAAACAGAAATGGCTGCCGCCATGGAGCAGGCAGAAGGCTTGGCTCCATTCCAGGCTAAAAAGTTTCAATTGTAGACATAGATTAATCCCAGATCCCAGGGCCTCCACTTGGGTCTCTGGGGAGCGTGGCTGGCCTGCAAACCTCCACAGGCCTCTCGCCCAGGCTGCCCCTCACCCCAAGGGAACCCCCACCCTGATCTGGGACACTCTTCAGGGCAAACCAGCTGGTCCCCACCCATGCACCAGGCCTCTATCCTATCTAATAAAAGAAATACACAGATTAACCATCACTCCAACACACAAGAGGGCTGCCCCCATGTGGTCAAAGATCCTGCCCCCATGTGGACACAAGATGGCCATCACAAGATGGCCAGCAGAGGAGGGCCATTGGGAGGTTCCAGGCCCTGCAAGGGAGGGCAGTTGTGGGTGATCAGGCCAGCAGGGGAAGGTAGTTAGGAGGGACCAGGCCTGCAAGGGAGGGCATTTGGGGGCGATCAAGCCTGCAGGGGAGGGCAGGTAGGGGTGACCAGGCTGACAGAGGAGGAAACTTGGGGGCAAACAGGCTGTCAGGGGAGCAGTTAGACATCAATTAGGCTGGCAGGGTAGTGGTTAGAGGGTGATCAGGCTGGCAGGCAGAAGCAGTTAGAGGCAATCAGGGAGGCAGGCAGGTGAGCAGTTTGGAGCCAGCAGTCCTGGATTGTGAGAAGGATGTCTGACTGCCTGTTTAGGCCCAATCAGGATCGGGCCTAAAAGGGCAGTCAGACATCCCCCGAAGGGTCCCAGATTGGAGAGGGTGCAGGCTGGGCTAAGGGACATCCCTTGCCCCTCCATGCATGAATTTCATACACCAGGCCCCTAGTCTATAATATAGAGCTCTTCCAATTTGCCAAGCAGGAGTGTTCAAGAAAAAAAATGTTCAGTGACACTGTTAAAGTTGGTAAGGCAGACCTGATGCTAATACCAAGATAGATATAGGAACCACAATGGGATTTTACAGTGGGGAGAGAGATTGAGGAGTGGAAATTTATAGCAAAGTAGCATAGTGGGGATCCATGGATGGACAGTTACCAAGAGGAAGGAAGCATCAAGAATCAGGGAAATCTGATCACATCAACCTAACTGGATCTTTGCTGCAGACAAGTAAGGGTGTTCAAAACATCACCAGGGGAATGAGAAATTCAATCAAAAATGAATATAGAGGATTCTGGTTAAACTGACTTAGCAGGGTTCTTGCTAAACCTAGATTTTACAAGGCCCAGATGAGCCTGGAGAAGATTCAGGAGTCTTTTTTAAGTTTTGGTTAAACACAATCTTTCTGAAAAGTTATCCAATAGAAAAAGGACAAAAAATATGAACAGGCAATTCATAGAAGAGCACATCTAAATGACCAACATGATTATAAAGAAAAAACAACACACTTCAATTCAGTAGCAGTGTGGGAGATGCACATTAAGGTAACGGTAAGGTATGCTTTTACATTGATCAAATTGTTAGCAATAGGTGTGTAAGATGAAAACACCAAAGACAAAAATATATGAAAAGGTACTCAAATATTGAAAATCAACTTTGTGACAACACGTATGAAGTATGTTTGGCTTCTTGCTTTCATCATTGTTTAGGCAATTCATAGATACTGTTAACATGCTGTTTGTTCATTCCCATTACCACATAACATGTTATTGTGTGAAATACCACAATTTGCTTATCCATGCTATTGTTGATGAATATTTGGGTAATTTCTATAGTGTTTATACCAGTGTACTCTTTCACTGGCAGGATATTAGAATTCTTGTGGTCCACATCCATTCTAACAAAGGCACTTTTGAAACCAAGTTTCTGGCATTAAAACCCAGTGTGCTTTTCCTTTTATCTAAATTTTATTTAAAGGTAAGAACTTGGTAACTATTTTCTCTTATAAATTGCATTATTTTTTCTAAGACTTTTATTCTTTGTTCATTAAATGAGTTTCCTTTTTTATGCTGAAAAATATATCTGTGCTGAATAGAGTTTAGTAGGGTTAGCAGTGTATCGGAGGCCTCGTGTAAGTATTCAGCTTCATTGAACCCAGCCTCTTCTACTTTGTCTGCATGGGTGAAAAGAATGGCAGTATAATTCTTCCAAGCGTGTCCCAGAAGTTCCTGAAAGAGATAAGAAGTTAAATGGTTATTTTCCTTGGACTATATTTCTCAGAAACAAACAAAGGAGTTGTTATGGTCCAACATAGATAATCAACAAATATCTATGTATATCATGATGTTTCTAAATGTTGATATATGTAATGGAAAGTGAAGAAGGGGTCAGATAATGTAAAAAAAAAAAAAAATGAAGGGAGAGAGGTGTGGTCTTTGTAAAAAATAAATAAATAAAGGCTTTAGTTTGCCCAGCTGGAGTGGTTCAGTGGTTGAGTTTCAACCTATGAACCAAGAGGTCACCGGTTTGATTCCCGGTCAGGGCACATGTCCAGGTTGCAGGCTCCATCCTAGTAGGCAGTGTGCAGGAAGCAGCCAGTTGATGATGTTTATCTCTCTTCAAGTTTTTTTCTCTCTCTCCAAAAATCAAGAAAATATTTAAAAACATAAGTTAAAAAGGCTTTAGTTCTCTATTTTATTTTACTATTATAATTTATGTATGCACATCCTCAAAACTGCATATTATCAATGCTGCAGATGATACACAGCTGTCTCCTCTTATTTTTGGTTTCACCTTCTGCAGTTTCGGTTACCCCCAGTCAATCCTGGTCCAAAAAGATCTACACCATTCACTTCATGTCATCATGTAGACATTGTATCATGTCACATCACCAGAAGAAAAAGAGCAAGTACAGTACAATATAATTAAGAGAGACCACATTCACATTAAATTTTATTACAATATATTGTTATAATTACTCTATTTTAATTATTGTTAATTTTATTGTATCTAATTTAAAAATTAAACTTTATCGTACATATGTATAGGAAAAAATAATATGTATAGGGTTTGGTGCCATCTGTGATTTCAGGTATTCACTGGGGGTCTTGGAGAATATCCCCGAGGGGTAAGGGGACTACTGTATATTTACAACATTCAGCAATCATTTATTTTTGCCTATCTACCTAAGTCTATTAGAACCATAGAATTTTTTTCAGTCAATGTATCCTGGCCAAGGAATTGCCATATTTTTGTTGTTGTTGAATTTTGTTATCATAGCTAAAAAATTTTTTAAGGATTTACTATTACATAAGCTGGTTACATGTCATGGAAAAGCTAAGATCAAAATACATTTGGTAATTTGGAACAACTACAAAATGTTGCTGTGATTCTCATCCTCTTCACTTCACATGCCTAGAATCAAACACAATTTATCAGATGACTTCCTCTAATGTGGTTGAAAAACACTGAAGACTGGTGTTCCTTTGTTTAGTAATCTGTGGAAGTTGGTTATGTAATAAATTCTTGTTTGATTAGTGAAAATAAGCAGAAGGAACAGCATGTGGCAAATTGTTCATGCAATATGAAAGGCATCTAGAAATAACCATTTAACTTTTCTGAATATTTTCAGTTATATGAAATCATGACAATATGTCAGTAAAATAACATTCCCTTCATTCCAGACACTCTCATTACCAAAATATTTCCAAAGCAGCTATAGTTTGTAATAGCCAGAAACATAAAAAATGCTTAGGAATAAAACCAAGATCTCTAATAATCAGAAGAGAGAGAGGAGATTACCTAATATTTATGCCAGATATTATTATAAGCACATGAACTCTTTTGAAGCTTAATGTGTTGCTTTGTGGGAAATACTATAATTATCAAAATTATAATATGAAGAAATTGATGCTTAGAGAATACAAACTCATGGAGAGTTATTAGTACAAACTGGTTTAGTAAAAACTTGAAAAAATCAAAAGACAATTTTGGAAACTTCAATGTATATAAAAAATGACTATAGCCAAAAAATGAAAGGAGAGAGGGAGGAAGGGAGTCAGGGAGGAATGAAGGAAGGAAAGGAGAAAGAGAGGAAGGGAGGAAGGAAGGAAGGAAGGAAGGAAGGAAGGAAGGAAGGAAGGAAGGAATGAAGGAAGGAAGGAAGGAAGGAAGGGGAGAGGAAAGAAGAATCAGGACATATAAATTTAATGTGAAAATACAGGAATTTTTGGATAATATTTTAAAAGTAGGAACATCTTGAGTCCATGGTTACTCTTAATACAGCCTAGCCTTTATCAAAGCTATTTATTTACACATCCATCTTTACAACTTGACTATGAGCTCTTTGAAGACAAGATCATATCTTTATATATAAATCAAAGCCTCTAACACATTGTGAACTCTTAGTATATTTTGAATTAATTTAGAATTTGGGTTTTCTTTATTTAGTCTAAATTTTTGAAGCTTAATTTTTGGTACACATAATTTTACTTTCTAGTAAAACTTCTCTTTTGTTCTGTAGTTCATTATCATGGATTTGCCTAGAGGCCCAAAATTTTTCTTCATATCTATTCAGAATTTGTCTGTCTTCACCATAGAACAATTGTATATTTCTAGTTTAAAAATGCCCTGCTTTCAAGAAAATCTGAATTGAAGTTTCAAGATCAGTACAAGATAATCACTATTTTAACAGAGATTCTAAACTTTACACAAGGATTTTTCAAAGAGATACTTTAATTGGAATATTTGTATGTGTCTTTAAAAACATAAGTTAGCAAAATTTTGATTAGCCCAACTTTTAAAGAACATAGTTCTTGTGTAAATTTAAGTATACATGTAATGCCAATATCTCATTTTAGCTAACAATGACATAGCAAAATTAGCAGACCTCTTCAGAGTTTGTCATATATTCAATATATGGAAGAGGAGTCAGAGGAAACAAAATAAAAGGTGGTGTTATGAGTTGAATTGTGTCTCATATGTTGAAATTCTAACCTGCAGTACCTCAGAATGTGACTCTATTTGGAAGTGGGGTTCTAGCAGATGTTCTTAGTTTAGAAAAGGCCATAGGAGGGGCCTCTAAATCATTGTGATTTGGTGCCCTTCTAAACCAGAGAATTTTGGGCAAAGAGATGAATACAGGGATTTCACCATGTGAACATATGGGTGGCCATCCATAAGCCAAGGAGAGAATTCCTTGGACAGCTCTTTTTACTTACAGTTCTTAGGAGGAACTACCCTGCTAACATCTATTTCAAACTTCCAGCCTCCAGAACTGTGAGACAAATTTCTATAGCTTTAGCCACTCCATCTGTGGTACTTAGTTATGGCAGCCCTAGCAAATTAATACAAGTGGTTGAAAAAAATTAATGAAATGCTAAGTATACCAAGTCTAGGTTCTAAGAATAAAAAGGTTCCTAGGTCATTTACAATAGAATCATTTTCTTTATTATTTTATTTTATTTTCATCTGCGTATATTTTTCCATTGACTTTTAGAAAGAGATGGAAGGGAGCTGGAGAGACACACAGAGAGAAATATCTATGTGAACTGGCTTGCTCCCTGATCAGGGTAGGGGAATTGAACCTGCAACCAACATACATGCCCTTGATGGGAGACTGGAATCAAACCCGGACCCTTCAGTCCAGAGGCTGACGTTATATTCACTGAGACAAACTGGCTAGGGTGAGAACCTCTTTTAATGCTTGCTAAAAATGCATCAGAATCTTTAGGGATGAAATCTGGAAATCTGAACTTTTAAAATCACTCTAGAAGATGTATTCATTCTGCAAATATTTATTGAGGGTCGGCTTTGTCCCAGAAGACACTGTAGAATAAGACAGATACATTTCCTGCTTCTAAGTAGCAAATATTCCTGTGTATTAACTAAAGTTAGAACTGAGGAAGTAGGACAGACAGGAAAAATAATACTTACAATTTAGTATAATTGTGATTGTTGTGTCAAACATTTTTTTGTTCTTATATGTTTATTTCTAGGATGCAAGATTTTTTTATTTAATTTTTTTTCTGATGGAAAGCTGCTTTATTATTTATGTGTTTCAAACTGTGTTTTATGTCACATGCAAATGAGGGTTTAATCGTCTTCAGTTATCTACCACAAGTAGATTCTAAGGCTTGAAGATCACAGGAAATGAACCTCACTTCTCAGCATCACAAACATTTGGAGTACAAAAAGTCCAGGGGTGGATATTATAAGTAAGAAAGGTACAAAAGAAGTTTGCTTTAAAAATAACCCCCCAAAAGTTTAAAACTTGGTCTCCCTCCCCCCCCCCCACCCCCCTCCACCCCCTGCCAAGTCCAAATAACTGGTCTAACCATCAGAGTAAAGGCTTCATTGGCTCAATCCTTTGATCAGAATTAGTTCATGCACAACTGTATATCCCAGGGTGTGTGCAAGAGACACGCACAGGCATCACACACGCAAGCACATACACCCGCAAAGACAGACACACAGCTGAGCTTTTGACGTTCCAGGCACTTCACATCCATGTTGTCAAGTCTGCCGCCTGCCCACCGCGTTCGGCAAAGTTACTTCTTTGGAGGCAGGACATTTTCTTCAAAGTAGCCCTGGGTGACGACATTCCCGGCGGGGAAGTATCTAGCCACCACGAAGGAGGACCCGTCACTCGCAGATGCCTTTCCCACGCCCATCTTCTTTGTATTCTTCCACACCATGGCCGTGAAGTGCCCCGTCCCAGAGGTGAAGCCGGGCTGCTGGAAGTTGTAGTTCTCAACTTCACCGTACCACCGGGCAGCCACCTCCTGTCCCGGCTGATCGCAGGAGGCCCAGGCCAGGCTCTCGCCCCACCGGCCGCGGCTGGACTCCGGGCTGTGCTTGAGGTTCCTCGCGCTGGCCAGCGCCTCCGAGTACTGCTGCGCCTCCCGGTTGAGCCTCTTGCACAGCCTCAGTGGCCGGACGCCATGGTGCCGCAGCACCTGCTTGTTGAACTGCTTGGAAGCTGACTTGCCCATGGCCGGGCTCGGCTCGCTCCGGGCTCCCGCTGCCTCCGGATGCAAGATTTTTTTTAAAGAAAAGAAATAGAGGGTGGGGAAAATAGATACAGAGGCAAAGAAGCATTGAACAGGCTGTCAAACTATAGTAGGAAGGCAAGGGAGGGGGGGAGTTAGAGACAAACCAAGGACTTGTATGCATGCATATAAGCATAACCAATGTATACAAGACACTGGGGGGGGGGGGGCAGGTGAGGGCATGTGCTGGGGGGTAGGGGAGGCCATGGCTGGTCAATGGGGGAGGGAAGGAAACATATGTACTACTATTTGTAATACTTTAAACAATAAAAATCCTATATAATAAAAAAGAAACATGCAAATTTGACTGTACCTTTGCTCCTGATTGGCTATACTACTAGCCAATCAGGAGCAGGGGCGGGGCCAATTGGAATGAGTGCTGGGCCCCAGGGGAGAAGATGAAATGGCAGTGGCAGCCAGCGCCCAGCACCCCCGGCACTGTGAGGGGAAGCAGTGGCAGTGACAGCAGCAGCAGTGGTGGTGCTGGTGGCAGCAGGGAGCACCTGGCCCCCAGGCTCTGTGAGCAGAAGTGGTGGTGAGCGCCCAGCCCCTGGGGCCAGGGGGTCGCAGGCCACACCCACCAGCCAATCAGGAGCAGATTATGCAAATGAACCCCAAACAAGATGGCTGCCACCACTGAGAGCAGGAGGGAGGCCTGGGTTTCCCTGGCAATGGAGGAAGCCAAGCTTTCTACCTGCCTTTGCCGGCTGAGGCCTCAATGGTACAAAGTTTCAATTATAAAAGATACATAATCAGAAAGCACCCAGGGAGCTGGAGAGAGAAGAGGCTAGGGTTGCCAGGGCGATGGAAGAAGCTAAACTTCTGCAGCCCTAGCACCTAGCCCTCCAGTCTAGGTTACAAAGTTTCAAACAGAAATGGCTGTCGCTGTGGAGTGAGCAGAAGGCTTGGCTGCGCTCTAGGCTACAAAGTTTCAATTGTAGAATATAAATTAATTTCAGATCCCAAGGCCTCTGTTTGGGGCGCTGGGGGCCTACAAACCACCATAAGCCCCTCGCCCAGGCTGCCCCACACCCTAAGGGAACCTCCACCCTGATCCAGAACACCCTTTAGAGAAAACCAGCTGGCCCCCACCTGTGCACCAGGCCTCTATCCTATCTAATAAAAGAGTAATACACAGATTGACCATCACTCCAACACACAAGAGGGCTGCCCCCATGTGGTCAAAGATCCTGCCCCCATGTGGACACAAGATGGCCACCACAAGATGGCCAGCAGGGGAGGGCAGTTGGGAGGTTTCAGGCCTGCAAGGGATGGCAGTTGTGGGCCACCAGGCCATTAGGAGAGGGCAGTTGGGAGGGACCAGGTCTGCAAGGGAGAGCAGTTGGAGGCTATCAATCCTGCAGGAGAGGGCAGGTAGGGGTGACCAGGCTGACAGAAGAAGGAAGTTGGCGACAAACAGACTGGCAGGGGAGCAGTTAGACATCAATCAGGTTGGCAGGGTAGTGGTTAGAGGGTGATCAGGCTGGCAAGCAGAAGTGGTTAGGAGCAATCAGGGAGGCAAGCAGGCTAGCAGTTTGGAGCCAGCAGTCCTGCATTGTGAGAAGGATGTCTGACTGCCCGTTTAGCCCCATCTCAATCAGGCCTAAACAGGCAGTTGGACATCCCTCAAAGGGTCCCAGATTGAAGAGGGTGCAAGCTGGGCTGAGGGACACTCCCCACCCTCCCCACCCCCATCCTCTGTGCATGAATTTCATGCACTGGGCCTCTAGTATTATATATATAAAAAATAAAAATAAAGGAAAAAAAGAAAATATATTGGTGTTAGAAGGGCAGACTTTTAGTCCAGTTTTGGGGGTGGGTGGATGGAAAGTGGGAGTAAAGGAAGGGGTCAGAAAAGTTTCTGGCATGTGATGATGCCTTGAGCATAGGAATTAAGAGGGAATTGTCAGGTAGTGAAGACATACAAGTAAAGAGAGGAACTGAGCAGTATTGGGATTTTTTCTATACAGCTATTGATCTTTCATCACTCTTGTCTCTGGAAATTCCTCAAATTTAGAGCTAGATCTTATATTCATCCAAATATGTTGTAAATCTGTTTATATGGATTGTAACAATGTGAAATACAAGTTAATAAATAGCTCCTGCCCTTAACCCCTTGATGCTACCCCCAGACCCCGCCCTCTCAGTAGTGGTTGATGCATGGGCCATATTTGTCACTAAGTATTTTAAAAACATCACTATATTAAAATTCGTGGGGCCTGGCCAGCGTGGTTTACTTGGGCATCGTCCAGTGCACCCAAAGATTGCTGGTTTGATTCCAGGTCAGCGCATATGCCCAGGTTGAGTCCTCAATCCTTAGTACAGGGCTTGCAGGAGGCAGCTGACAGTAATACATTTCCTTTTTTTTTTTTTTTTTATCACCAACACATACTTTAAAGCATACTATGATTCAAGAAAAATGAGTTAAAGCACCTAAAATGAGTTAAAGCACTCGTGAGTTCAATATCACAAGTCCATGTGTTTAGCTATTGGGAACTTTTTACATGTAGATAATTATTTATGAAAAGATATTCATATCCTGAACTGTGAGAGAAATTGTACTTTTGAATAACTGCCAAGAATAGAAGAGAATGGTTGATTTAGCTTATAATCTTTAGGTTGACTTTTGGCCAGAAAATAGTTGAATATTTGAAAATAGTGTTGCTTGGTGTATAGTTATCATGCTAGTGGCCAAAAGTGCTCTCTATGGACCCAGAGAAAGAATAAGCACAGTTGATTGATACCTTACTTGAAAATCCAAGAGCAAGATAAGTTAATGTAAGTTATCTGGTGTTAATAATTTAAATAGAGTACTAATCTAGATGGAAAATTTCAATCAATTATGAATTTATTGGTTTCAGAGTGCTTAATGGGTAGGAGAGTCCTTTTGGGACAACTAGTTAGGATATTGACTTTGTTTTCCAGGAATTATATTCATTTCCCAGGACCTCACCAGTCCTGCCCCATTTGTTTGTGGTTGATGAAATCATAGCATCTGGACTTTTTAGGGGGAAACTTAAAAAAAAGCCAACTATTACATCAACTGAGAAAAAAAATTATCATGAAAAAGGAGGACAATAAGGACCATTCCTTATATTTTATGCTATTCCCTTACTCTCATCCCATTTAAAGCACTACATTTTCCTTCACAAAGAGCCAAAGCTGAATGATAAGGCTTCCTTAGATCAGATTCAGAGAATTTTCAACTTCAGAAATCATCTGTCCAAGTTGCCTTATTCACAGACGATGATATTGAGACTGTGTTGTTAACGGCTTGGCCAAAACAACATAGCTGATTGTTGGCAGGTTTGGCAGTAACCAAGGTCCCTGGACTGCCAGGCCCACATCCTTCCCATGAAACTGAGGCTTCTCAGTTTTTTCTTAATAAGCCAGTCAGTTTTCTTCCCATGTTTTCTTTTTTTCTAAATTAATAAGGAAGTTCTTATATTTATAAATCAGGGCCATGTAAATTTGATTTCACTCTTACTTTCTTTTGTAGCCTAGCAAGATAATCCCAAAGAAGGCTATAAAAAATGTCCTAATTTTAGAAGAAGACAAATTCCAACAATACAATCATAATGACCACAGCTAATATTTATTGTATAGTTGCCATTTGCTATTGTGACATTATTCCAAAAGTACTGCAGTAAAGTAGACACTATTATCTTTCTGAATTTATCAATAAAGAGATGGAAGGTTAGAGAAGTTACTTGCCCAAGGTCACAAAGCAAGTAAATAAGTAGGAACTTGAGCATAGGTATATCTTACTTCAGAACTCATGTTCTTAACCTCTAAAATGTGTAGCTCATATCTACTAGTTCATTTGAATGGTACCCATCACAACCTTAGTAGTGATGATAACAATAAAAACAATAACAGTAAAACTAACTTTCATTGAACCTACTATATAGTTCAGGCACAATGCCAAGCACATTACATTTATTAAATATAAGCCTCAGAACTCTAACACAGGTAAAATTATCTCCATTTTATAAATGAGAACTGAAGCCAAGAAAGTCTTAGTGACATTTATAGCCACATGCTCAGAATTATAACAAGGCTTATTTTCCAACTAAATTTCATCAAAAACCTACGCTGATGTTCTTTGCTTAGTATTTTTCAAGTCCTGCATTGGCCTTTCTCAGCCTTTTGTGTACATATCCACCTATAACATTAACAGTCACGTTGTTCATTCTAAATAAAAATAAATGTTTAAAGCCTGATTATGCACAATCATAATACATGATACCATGACAGTGGCAAGACTATGGTTATAGTCAATTCATGGATTCAATTCTTAGTGTTTGCTGCATGCTAGCACTTTCCTTAAGGTGACTTTACTACATCTGCTCTGATCCATCATTTGTGTGTGTGTGTGTGTGTGTGTGTGTGTGTGTGTGTGTGTTTAACATTCAAATGATATTCAGGTAATATTAAAAGGAATCATTTTCTTTATTTCCCAATTTTTGGTAGATGACTCACTAGCATTGCTACCATTTTACTATAAATTAAGAAAGGCCTAACATAAAGAAGAAAGGATTATGAAGGGAAATGTCTCAATTGTCACAGTTGGCAGCCTATAATGCATCTGCAAAGTATTGGAGCACAAATGGAGAGAGACATGTAAAGAGACGACAGGGAGTTACAGCAAAGAAAGGGGCACTTCTCTGGCATCTGGCATTGGCTTTAAGACACCTTCCAGGTACCCCCAGAAAAGGGGAAAGAAAAAGGCTGATGGCAGATGTTCTGTTCACCATTTTTCATCAGCATGAAAAAAAAAATTAGGGTGTGTCTGCCACAAGAGGACCTTAACAACTCCTTGTGCCTTCCCAACAGCTGCTGGGCCTGTTGAATATTCAGACATTCTGCAGCTGCTCCCAGTCTGTGAGCACATCCAGATGGCTGCCACCAGTATCTGAGGCACCTTCAGGAAGAAAGTCATAAACAATCAGCCTGTACTTGGTCGACTTTCAACGGAAGATCATGGTGGAAGCCCAAAATAGGGCTGCACTGCCTCTCAGGGGTCGTGGGATTACCAAGTCTTTTTTGTTTGTTTGTTTGTTTGTGTTTTTTTTTAAGAATTTTTGTGAGTTTATTTGAACCAAACTGTCGACATATGCTGGGAAGCAGAACCTCCACGAATTGAGATAATGCTCCAGAGAATGGTGGGTTACATCTGTATTTATACATTGCAATCAAAGGAAAAGACAGGTGAGTTACATGAAATCCATTGGTGATAGACTAGAGAGGCCGGAGAAAGCAAAGCGGGGAAACCTCTGGGATTGGATACTAAGTCTTGACTGCAGAATTTTCCTGGGAGAGAATGTGTATCTTCTCGAAAAATTATTATGGATCTGAGTTTGCCCTTAGCACATCTTCAACTCCTAATTGGACACTAACTTGAGGAAGGCAGCCATAAGAGAAGGCCGTATGCCAGATACCACTTTAAAACGTCAGGGACAAGTATGAATCAAATTTACTTCTATAAAAAAATTGTAATATTCTTCTATACCTTAAAACTGGAAAATAAATCTATTTTTAAAATATATGTATTTTAAATAACTTTTGTGGCTCAGTATAAGACTAGCATAGAGAAAAATTTGAAGACATATGGAGTCAAGGTTAGTTTTGAGAAATATTTGTTTATGCATTTACTGAATTTATTGATTTACATCCATCTATAGCTCAATCTAAATCAGTGGTTCTCAACTTTTCTAATGCCATGACCCTTTAATACAGTTCATGTTGTGATGATCCCCAACCATAAAATTATTTTTGTTGCTACTTCATAACTGTAATTTTACTACTGTTAATGAATCGTAATGTCAATATCTGTGTTTCACAATGGTCTTAGGCGACCCTGCTAGCGGTTCTCAACCTATGGGTCGCAATTTAATTTTATGGTTGGGGTCACCACAACATGAGGAACTGTATTAAAGGGTTGTGGCATTAGAAAGGTTGAGAACCACTGATAAATGCTTATTTAATAGCAGCTTTAGATGAACTTTAAAAATTGTTTCAAGCCTGGCTGGTACAGCTTAGTGGTTGAGTGTTGACCTATGAACCAGGAGGTCATGGTTCGATTTGGGTCAGGGCACCTGCCCTAGTTGTGGGCTTTATCCCCAGCAAGGAATATGCAGGAGGCAGCCGATCAATAATTCTCTCTCATCATTCATGTTCCTATCTCTCCCTCATCCTTTCTCTAAAATCAATAAAAACACATTTTTAAAAAATTCAAAATTACACTGATGGAAAGCCACAAGTCCTTCCCACCCTTAATTTCTCACCAGAATGGATGCTTTAAAAGCAGGTTTTAATAGTTTGGGAGAGGTAGATAGGCTTTTTTAGGTTCCACATTGTTTCTTAATTGCAATCATCTTCTCTTTTTATTTGCTTGTACAGCACGTCCTTGATTTTTCAGGAGTTGGATGATGAGGATTATTTTTTATTCTCTTGTCACCCTAATTTTTTCTGCTAATTCCTTGTGATTACACATATGGATTTTTTTAGAAACACGCACAGTTACTGAAAAGTAAAATGTGTGTCTGTGATTTAAAACAAAAATCTTATGCCTTTACTAGTTACCACAGAAAAGTCTTCCTTTAAAGCAAAGTGTAATAGATCCTATATCAGCATGATCAGAAATGGACCAAAAGAACAGCAACATTTATACAAATTTTGCTTGAATAAAAAATGTCTGTTCTCTATTCTCTGTGTACTTTATCTGTGGAGTTTCCGGTAGAGATGAGCTCTCCGAGCTCAGTGACTTCACAAAGCTACTGAATAATTCTAGTCAAGTCCAGCAGTTAAATTTGGGTGGTCCCAGATCAAAGAATTAATAAATTGAATAGAATGGAGCAATTTCCAGGAATTGTTGATTGTACCTGGGCCTTGAATATATCCTATCTAATAAAAGAGTAATATGCAAATTTGACTATACCCTTGTTACGATATCAGCCAATCAGGAGCAGGGGGTGGGGCCGAAGGCAAGGCCAATCAGTGTGAGGTGGGGGTGGAGGGGCTGAGGTGGCACACGTGAGGCTGTGAATGCAGGGTGCCTCTGAGGCTGGGGGCTGGGCGGTTACCAACAGGGCTAAGGCTAGGGGGTGGGGCTGAGGCGGCTAAGGCAGAGCCAGCCATTGGCCCCATTGAGGGGGCAGTTTGGGCAGAGGGATCATCCACCTCCAGTGGATGAATTTTGTGCACTGGGCCCCTAGTCTATAATAATCTATAATAAGAAAAGTATAATATGCTAATTAGGCCAGACCACCTTCCGGACAACATTCTGGATGAATCCGAGGCTGCAAGGGCCAAGTCCCTTGTGTATCAGACCTCTCTAGTGTATGTATGTGTGTGTGTGTGTGTGTGTGTGTGTGTGTGTGTGTATACATATATATATATGTACCAGAGATCTGATATTATATATATATATATATATATATATATATATATATATATATATATAATGCAGGTATTACTTCCTCCATCTCCTAGCTGTGCCATACACGGATACTCTCCCCTCACCCTAGCTCCTCTCCTATCCTGGCTGAATAAGCCTCCATCTTAGTGACTTATAATAAATGAACAAACAAGGACCACAAGGCAAACGTGGCACATTCATTCATATTCACCCTAAGGTCTCCTTGGTCTCCTCAAGACTGGAATGGAGCAGTTTCTGACTGATCCTACAGATTATAAGGCAAGCAAAGTATCTAAAATTCCTGATTTCGATTTCCATCCCATAACTAGAATATAGATCTCTCCTGAATGTTTACATGATGTAAGTCTCAGTGGAGTCTTCTCTCCTCTTAGTCATACATTATACTACTTTGGCACTTAATGCATTGTCCTATACTTGTTTATATATGTGTTTCTTCCACACTCTAAGCTTTTTTGATGGAAAGGCTCATATATTATTCACCATTCATTATGCTCTGTGCTGTTATTAGTAGTGTTCAATGAGTGAGTGAATGAATACCAATTTTTTGGTGAACTCTGCTAGTCTCTTTGATGTTACATGGATGCAACTTAGTATTTCAATTCATGCTACTGGAGACCCAGCTGCTCCTCCTAAAAGGCTGGCACCACAAACTGAATTTATGAGCTCTCACTTCCTGTGAGCTGCAGGGCCCAGCAAGGCTCTGGGGAACCCAGACACAGAGAGAAACTGGACTGTCTGGCATCAAGGCAGGACATGGGGGCAGCTTTCTTCCAGATGGAGGTGCTCGGAATGGTCATTGTTTCCGTGCTGGGACCTCCCTGTGCAGGGCTGACAGGCAGCCATTTCTGTTTGCTCTACCTTGGTGATTCTTAAGACCCTGCCTCATCCAATTTATAACCCCACCCAAACTGTGTGCAGCAGCTTTTGCATATGAATGGTCTGTCCTTTTTTAGACTGAAAACCTGTCAAACAAGCTGCAGCTGGGTCAGGGAACTCCAAACTTATCAATAAAAGGCCCCCAAACTGGCACCAGAACCAGCACTGGCCTGCCTTTCTTCATAGCTGGGCCTTGTCTGGGTACTTGCAAACCCCATACAAAGAGAAGGAATCTGCAGATCTCTCTGTAGCTCTTGCTGGGTTGACCCAAGCAGTGGCTGACTTGTGCCTCCATGGAGACCCAAGAGCCAGTTTACCAGTGGTCAGAGTGATTATACCAGATTACAACTCTTGACATCCATAAGAGACACACTCAAGGAGCAGACTCAGTGAGCACCGAAGCCCCACTGAGGCAAGTTCTGCTCCATAAGGGTTTATCGTGCACAGCAGTGCTCTATTGTAGTCACAGCTGGTCCCCACAGCCAATTAGCTTGGAGGTCAATTCCTCCCAGTGACACCAACAGCAATCAAGGTTCAACTACAACAAAAATGTGCACATAGCTCACAAAGGGGTGCACCAAGATTGTCCACCTCAGATGACTGGGGTGGCTGAGCACTGGGCCTTATAGAACACCTATTACACAAGACTACTCTATCAACTCAAGGAGACTTAGCAGCTCTACCCAATACATATAAACAAACACAGGGAAGCAGCCAAAATGTGGAGACAAAGAAACAGGTCACAAGTGAAAGAAAGCAAACTACTGGATATAGAGTGCAAAACTACATTTTTAAGGTTACTCAAGAATCTTCTAGAAACCTCCAAGGAACTTAGTGAGACTTTCAAGGATTTTAATGAGAATGCCAGAAAAAAAAAAAAAAAGGAAAAGGACCATCAAATTAAGCATACGCTGACTGAAATAAAGAGTGATATACAGAGTTTCAACAGTAGACTAGAGGATCCTGAAAATCAAATCAATGATTTGAAATATAAGGAAAACACCCAACCAGAAGAGCAAAAATATAGTGTAAGGAGCCTCTGGGACAACTTCAAGCATACCAACACCAGAATTATGGGGGTGCCAGAACAAGTGAGAAAGTAAGATACTGAAAACCTATTTGAATAAATAGTGACCAAACACTTCCCCCACCTGGTGAAAGAAATAAATTTAAAAGTACTGGAAATGCACAGAACCTAAAAAATAAAAAAAAGGAAAAAAAAGAAATCTAAAGAGGACCACACCAAGACACATCATAATTAAAATGCCAAGGGCAAAAGACAAAGAGTCTTCAAAGCAGCAAGAGAAAAATATTTAGTTACCTGTAAGGGAGTGCTCATATGACTGTCACCTGATTTCTTAACAGAATCTATACAGAACAGAAGGAAGTGGCAAGAAATATTCAAAGTTATGAATAGCAAGAACCTACAACCAAGAGTACTCTACCCAGCAAAGCTATCATTTAAAATTGAAGGTCAGATAAAGAGCTTCAGAGACAAGAAAAAACTAAAGGAGTTCATTACCACCAAACCAGTATTATATGAAATACTGAAGTGTATCCTTTAAGAAGAGGAGGAAGAAGAAAAATCTAAAGATAAAAATGTAAACAACAAACAACAAAGTGACAATAAATACATATCTATTAACAAGTGATCTACAAATAAAAATGAATAAAAAATCTGATGAACAGAATATACTGGTGAATGTAATAAAATCAGGGGCATAGAAATGGAATAGACTGACAATTCTCAGAGGGAAAGGAGTGTGTGTAAGGGTGCAGGAAGAGATTGGACAAAGATCTTATATGCATGTATGCATCACCCATGGACATAGACAATAGGGTGGCAAGGGCCTGGGGTGGGGTGGGAACTGGGTGGAGGGCAGTTATGGGGGGAAAAAAGAGGGACATCTGTAATAATCTCAACAATAAAAAAATTTAAAAAGCAATATATGGAAAGTTTATGCAAGTGCAGTTATGTAAGCTCCACTTTTGAGATTCTGTTTCAAAGGAGCTTGGATGCATCTGCACTCTCAGCAAGGAGCCCCGTTGATTCTGATGGAGAGAATCTGGGGGCCACATTTACAAGCTTATTCAAGTGTACAGTTCTTAGGGGTTTGAGGCTTAGTTATCCTTTAAAGTTTAATATCTCTCTTTTTTTTCAATGACCCATTTGTAAAACAATTGACTAAATTCTAGCACTTGTTTTAAATTTGCTTTATATTACTCTTTTAACCATTTTTTTTTTCAAAATATAAAACAAAGTTTATTAAGAAAATTATAGATGTAGAAAACATGAGCCAGCTGGTCTGTGTGGGCTCCGGACACAAATTACAGAAGGGCCCTTGGAGCTTACGGAAAAGAAAGGCAAAGACAACATGCCTCAGGGAAGGAGAGAGAGAAAGGCATGGGGCATGCGAGAGAGAGAGGGGGGGGGGAGAGAGAGAGAGAGGAGTAATGCCTCTTTTAATGGGTTTTATAGTTTTTTTCCTATTAGGATAATGACCTCCAAACAGAAATAATGGCATTGGTATAATTGCCTCCATGCATTACCTGGATCAACTGGACTGAGGGAGATGCCTCCTGTCCGCAGAGAGGCACGTCTGCTCTCTGGACCAGCAGTGCAAGATGGAGACCCTCTTGCCCAAAGTGATGTTCCAGGGCTTCTTTGACCTCCTGTTTCACATGCTTCTTGCTTAGCTTGCTATGTGGATAACCTGGAGTGTCCAGCACCCGGACCTGCAGGGTTATCTCTTGCCCCCCTCGACGCATGAAGCCATGGAGGTGACAGCTGCGGCCCAGACTACATTCTTTGGTCACGGAACATGGAGCAAAGCTGCTGTGGAAATCTGTGCTTCCTAGAAGGATGTTGCCAGCAGAACTTTTTCCACTCTGAGTCATGCCAAAGAGGGCCAAGTTGATGATCATCTTGTTGGAGTCTGTCATGGCTGTGAGTAACCAAAAGCTTAGCATAAGCAGGTAGGCTTCTATGTTCACCCATGTAAAGCTTCTTACCTGGCCTGGAGCACTCCAGGCATTACCTTTAATTTGCTTTCCCCTCATTCATAGTGACTTAAGGGTGAGGAGTGATTCACCAAAGTGGACACACCCCAGTGAGGAGGGAAGATTGAAATAATATTTGTAGTTTGCAGCAGGAGAGGAGAGAGAAGCCAACTATAGATAAGGAGGGGAAGAGGAAGCAAGAATTACAGGGCAATGAGGAAAAAAAATCACACACACAAAATGACATAATAATCTAAATTATATTAACCCATCAGTGTAGTAAGTGAATTGGTTTAGGAATGGGTACTGAAGTTTCTAAATTCAAGCTAGCAGCATATTTGAAAACTAGGGGCTTGGTGCACTGGGGGTGGGTGGTCCCTCAATCCAACCTGCCCCCTCTCACATACTGGGAGCCCTCAGGGGATGTCCAACTGATGACTTACCCCCAGCCTGCCCAAGGCCTAAAACCTTTTGGGCACCCAGCCATCACCCTGCTCAGCTCAGCCCCAGCTGCCTGCGACCACCCGGCCCTGGGGGCTGGGCGCTCGCTGCCACTTCTGCTCACAGTACCCAGGGCCCGGGCACTCCCTGCCACTGCTGCCACCACAACCACTGCTGCTGCTGCTGCCACTTCCCCTCACAGCACCTGGGGACTGAGTGCTCGCACCACTTGGCCCTGCCCCTGCTCCTGATTGGCTGATAGCATAGCCAATCAGGAGTGAAGGTATGGTCAAATTTGCATGTTTCTCTTTTATTATATAGGATTATTCACTCTTGGAGGAGAAGTAGAAACACAACAGTAGAAGAAACCCCATTTCTTGCATTTCAAAAAATGCCCCCCACCATCCCACTGCTTGAATACACAAGTAGCATCTCCAAGAAATAATCTTTCCTAACTTCCTGACTGCTTCTCTCCTATGAAACATAAGTACTATTAAAGAAAACTTCTGTTTCTGTTTCCTTTTTTTTTTTTTTGCAACCACGTGACATCTTGATGAAAATGAGAATGACTTATAATTTCTGTTAGGATATAATTAATAAATCATTTCCATGTCTCAATGGTAAAGTATTGACTCCTCAATTAAAAAAAAGTAAAGTCCAGCCCTGATAGTGTGGTTTGATGGTTGAGCGCTGATTTATGAACTAGGAGGTCAAGTTCAATTCCAAGTCAGGGCACACACCGAGGCTGGGGGCTTGATCCCCAATAAAGGACATGCAGGAGGCAGCTGAGCAATAATTCTCTCTCATCATTGATGTTTCTATCCCTCCTTTCCTCTCTGAAATAAATAAAAATATTTTAAAAAATAGGAAGAAAGTAAAGTCTAACAGATTGTGCAGTTCAGTTAGGTGGAAGAAGAACCTTGGGAGATTCTATGCCACTTACAACCCCCCTAAATTGTAGTTTGTCTTTTAAGCAGAACAGAAACCCCTGATAGCATTACAGGGTCCTCTTTAATTTTCATTAGATCAATGATGCAGTGCTACTAGGCAAATACCAAAAGCGCTCAACTACCTATTCAGAAATAGACATTTTAAATTACATATTTATTATTTTTGCTTATAACTTTTATTTTTATTATACACTGTCTTTATTATATATATAGAAAGCATCTCTTGCCTTTCTTTTCCTCTAATGCCCCTCACCCCAATCTACCCAGACCCTAACATTAACCCCTTAAAGGAACCTCACACTTCCATACAAAAACACTCGTTTTGGGGGTCCCTCAAAGTGACCCCAGTGCACCCAGAACATTTAGCTGTATTGGCTGGAATTTAATCACTCAGATTATTTTTTTAATCCTGAATTAGATTGTGATTTAAAAAGTAATGTTTATGAAATCCCAATCCATTTGATATATGTCACCTACCTTTTCCAATGTTAAGAATGCTTTTTCCACAAAGACTTTCCTTGAGCTGGTACAGGTGTTCTTTGGTATGAACTTTAGACTTTAAACATTATTATTGTACCACTCTGGGACCAACACTATATGCAATTTATTTCGTTAATCTGTTACTAAGATCCTCTCTATAAATGATTAATTGTCTTTAATCAGCACTGAGTTTTTCATGTCACCTGACAGACTTGTAATTTCAATAGGTACTTCCTGAAACTTCTATAGCTAGGATTAAATTCTTTGTTTTAGGACTTTGCTAATATGAACATTTTTTCTATAGCCTAAAGTAATGCAATGTCTAGTTTCTGTTTAACACAAACTAGACATTAAAAACAGAATGTCTAGACAGAAACTAGGCATTCAAATGGAACAGTTATATGTTTCTCATTGTAATTAATGAATACCATTATTTTATGAACATTTCAATAAATTGATATGTAATATATGTGAAATAAATAGGTACTGACTTCACAACAGTATTAAGTTCATAAATTCAAAAATTCTTTAAGGAAACTCTCTTGGCTAGTTCCATATAATTGAAATTTATTCTGTTATTCTAATTGATAGTCACTAGCATGATTATATTAGCACATGCTGTTTTCATATCAATTAATGATAGTCAGTGAGTATAATTTACTATAACTTGAAGCCAGATAAGTTTTTATTAAAATGGGGTTTTTATTTAATTACTGAAAGCTTACATTTGATTTTCCCACTTCTTAGTATATAACCCATACTTTCCCAAGATACTTTTGTGTGTGTAAGAGGTAAAACCTTCATGTGGTTATATACTGGTTCAGCTTCTCCTGTACACCTCAAATAGTTTGTGAAATATGTATTTCTGCATGGAGGAATCACGGAGGCATCTGGAATGCCTTATGATTCCATGGGCAGAAAGTTAAAGTCTTCTTCCTGTGTGGAAATGACAAGGAAAACGAAAACTGGATTCATTCATCTGACAAGCACATTTAGCTTTTCTTGAATGAAGTAGGAAGAATCTCCCCCAGGTGGCAGTAGCAGCCTGTTTCCTAAGAAGTAATTTTGAACTAGAATTTATTTTCATTTTCTTCCTGAAACCATAAACTGACATTCTTCCACTAGGTGATCTACATCAACACATTGCACTTGTGTGGAAGGTCTTTTGAATAAAGGCAACACTGAACCTTCTTTCTCATGTTCCTTATAAAAAGTGGCACTTGTACAAGGTTCTTAGTTTTTAAACTTTCTTCCACTTTGAAAACATAGTTTAAATCATTTATTGAATGCAACATTTGTATATATATATATATTTTATTGATTTTTTACAGAGCAGAAGGGAGAGGGATAGAAAGTCAGAAACATCGATGAGAGAGAGACATCGATCAGCTGCCTCTTGCACGCCCCCTACTGGGGATGTGCCCGCAGTCAAGGTACATGCCCTTGCCGGAATCGAACCCGGGACCCTTCAGTCCACAGTCCGACGCTCTATCCACTGAGCCAAACCGGTCTCGGCTGAATGCAACATTTGACTATTTAAAAAAAGTTTCAGAGTTTTTATATATGGTCAAAAATTCAAATAATTTTCAAGACATTTAATGGAGATTTCATACCTGAGTCCACCTAGAGGTCATATAAGAGAGCAATGTGTTAATGTTAGATGATATTAAATGATTAACGTTAATTATTTCTGAATTAGGTTGAAAAAAACAACTTGAAAAATCACCTCATTCTTTTCAGTCTCCAAGCTAAATATAATGTAGCAGGGATAAAACTGTATAACTTTAACATCTGGCTCAAGGATTCTCTGAGAAAGGGAACCATCTCTGTTTGAGGATAGTTTGATTATTTAAGGCCTGGGATCCTAAGAACATGACGAAACTCATATAAAGTTATAGATAAACTCGCGGGAATGAGGGAAAGGCTAACAAAAGAGTAGGGAAGATCATATGGGTATATAGAGGTGGGAGGGAGAAAAGGAGGAAAAAAGAAGGGAGAGAGGAAGGGAAGGAGAAAGAGAGAGGAGCCAGAGGTGGAAGAAAAGGGTGAGGAGAGAAAGGATGAGGGGAGGGGTGGGAGGGAAGAGGAGGAAGAAAAGGAAGAGGGGGAAATCTCTCACTTGTGAAATGGCTAAGGGACTATTTTAGAGCTATTTTATTTAGCAATGAATAGTTCCTAATTTAGAGCAATTTGATTTAAAGATTAATAATTTTAGATAAATTCCAATTTGCATTAGCTTCAACTGTGAAACCATTACTAGTATGTTAGCATTTTCATAATAAAGAAGACCCTTAGAATAATAACCAGAATCTTTATTTATGATGTCTAAATAACCTTAACCTTGGCCAATACTGCTCTAAGTCAAAGGGAACACCGATAAGCTGGTAAAAGTTGGTGGTAATTTGATTGGCTCAGTTTGAGGAGGTTTTAGAATAAGACATCAGATCGCACCTTTCAAAACATTTTAGTGAACAGTGTTCATCAGATTAAACTTGGGGATGGATGATCCTAATTTGAACAGTCTACAGGTTGGAGCAATGAGGAATGCCCATGTCTAGGCAGAAATAGTGATGGGAATAGGAAGCTTCAATCCAAACTTGGTTGGTTTCATATTTTAAAGACTCTATTACTCCCATCACCACACAGGAGCACATGTTTTTTGTTGATGTTGTGGCTGTTGATTTTTGTTTGTTTGCTTTTTTGTTTTCCTTCTGAGTATTTCTAATTAGTTTTTTTAGAATTATAAATGAAATATGCACACTTCAAAGCATTTAGGAAATTCAGAAAAGAACAAAGAGGAAAATAGAATCACTTTTAAAGCTCTAATACCTAGGGCCCCTTGGGCAATGGCTCCTCTTGGGGACTGACGAAGTGAGTACGTTTCTTTTTCCAAACTACTCATTTCCTCCCTCTATTTACTGCCCTTCCTTAAAAATCACTACTGTAATGAGAGGCATTACTAATGGGATTATGGTTAGTATGTGAACTGTGTGAGTCAAGAGGAATTGTTGGCAATCAGGATAAGATATTTTGCTATGCTACTGCATTTAATAGTCTAAGATTTATTTATAATTTTAGCAACTTTATTAATAGCAGGCTGGTTTATAGCTTTCTATTGTTATCCTATATTTATCAGGTTTTCAAATCAGGAATATGCTAACTTCTTAAAATGATTTAAGAAATCCCTTTCTTTTATGGTACTCTGCAATAATTTAGGTATCTTGGCAATTATATATCCCTGGAAGGTTTGAAGAAATTTTTTGGAGAACAGCTAGGCCCAAAAGTCTTGAACAACTTTAAAAATTTCTGTCATGGTAATTTGACTCTTCTTGTGTCAATATTAGTGATTTATATATAATAAATATATATATTTAACCTATATTTAAAAATTTTTAAGTATAATCACCTCTATTTCTGGTTTTAGATTCCCTTTTTGTTCTGAGATGCTTATATAACAAGTTTAGCTTTATGTACTTAATGTTTGCATATGCACTCGTGTGTGTATGAAATTAACTTTTGCACTTCTATAGTTTGAAGTGTATTTCCAAGAACATAAACAAAATTTATAATCTGATGCCTCTAAGACATAATGATCTGATTTATAGAACTAAACTGTGCCCACCAAATCTGAGCCAATTATTGGCCACCAACTCTGAGATATTATTAAAAAGATAAATTTAGTCTTGAAAGCAAGAATAAAATCAGTAAAGTTTTAACTCTACACTTACTAAAGAAACATAAGTTGAGAAAATAATGTCAGCACAATAAACATACTTACTTCATATTCGCAAAATTTGTCAAATAATCTCAAGCCTTATTCTTGAAAAATTTGCTAAATTTTGTTACCTTAATTTACATCTTCTTTGATAAAAACCTCCTTTGTCCATTTTTGAGAAATAAGGTAACTGAACATAATGCAAAATACCATCTAAGGTATATTAATATAAAATAATTTTATATGTCAAATATTTTACATGTTTTAATCCTCTTACCTTAAAAAGTAGCATGCACTTAACCTACATGGATAAATGTATTTTATTACAAAAAGGTGCAGAAGCTGAAGGTGTCATAATCCTACCTAATAAAAGAGTAATGTGAAAATTGACTATCACTCCAACACACAAGATAGCTGCCCCTGTGTGGTCAAAGATGGCTGCCCTCTTGTGGACACAAGATGGCCACTACAAGATGGCCAGCAGGGGAGGGCAGTTGAGAGGGACCAGACCTGCAGAGAAGGACATTTAGGGGGGACCAGGCCAGTAGGGGAGAGCAGTTGATGGGGACCCAGGCTTGCAAGGGAGAGCAGTTGAGGGGGGACCAGGCCTACAGGGGAGGACATTTAGGGGGGGACCATTCCTACATGGGAGGGCAGTTAGGGGTGAGCATGCTTGCAGGGGAGGGCAGTTAGGGGTGACCAGGCATTCAGGGGAGGCCTGCAGGAGAGGCCAGTTAGGGGCAATCAGGCAGGCAGGGGAGCAGTTAGGTATCAATCAGGCTGGCAGGGGGGCGATAAGGGGGTGATCAGGCTGGCAGGCAGAAGCTGTTAGGAGTGATCAGGAAGACAGGCAGGTGAGAAGTTGGGAATGATTCTGGTAGGGTCCCAGATTGGAGAGGGTGCAGACTGGGCTGAGGGACATACCCCTCTGTACACAAATTTTGTGCACTGGGCCTCTGACATAAGACACTAGGCTGGCTTCAGTGTCTTAGAGATTCTAGCTATGCCACATATATTACTCAATTTCAAACTTTTACGAGATATAAGTTACAAAATGTATTTGGAAGTACTGGAAACGTATCATGATGTAACACAGCGATTTTCAACCCTTTTCATCTATGGCACACAGAAGCAAATTACTTTACTAAAGTTCTGTGGCATACCAAAAAGTAACTTTTTGCCAAACTGACAAAAAATTGGTATAATTTTCATTAATTTACACTAGCCAGCTACTGTTGTGTTGGCTATTGTCATTTTTATTTGACAATCTAAGGAAAAAGAGGTCAGTGCCCTGACTACATAGTCAAGTATTGCATGTTTAAAAAATTCTTGCAGCACACCAGTGTACCTTGACACACTGGTGGAATATTGATGATATAAGCATCATGAATGCCATAAATAGTAATTAAAAGATGCCACATCCAGTTTCTCTTAAGCTTAATGTCACAAAAATCTTCCATTTTATGGGAACAACTTTTTTCTTTGCAAAATAATTTAGAATTTCAAGTTAATAAAATAGATCCTACATTGTAATAATCATGCCTTTTCTAATGTAGTTATAATCTTCCTAGGAACCTAGTTTTACTTTTCTTACAAAAAAGAAATGTTTTTTTTTTCTGAGCAATAGTTGTGATATGAAACTAACTTCCCAGATCCTGTCATTCGAATTTGTTAATAGCAATATGCCTGAAGTGCTAGACCAGTGGTCAGCAAACTCATTAGTCAACAGAGCCAAATATCAACAGTTACAATGATTGAAATTTCTTTTGAGAGCCAAATATTTTAAATTTAAACTTCTTGTAATGCCACTTCCTCAAAATAGACTCGCCCAGGCCGTGGTATTTTGTAGAAGAGCCATACTTAAGAGGCCAAAGAGCTGCATGTGGCTCGTGAGCTGCAGTTTGCCGACTACTGTGCTAGATTGACAAATGATAATACTAATTACAAAAAGGCCAAAAAATTCTCTCAGTTCTTGGTATCTTTCTATCCCATTTTGAGATTAGGTATGGTGTGTGACTAGGAGCAGGGGAGGGAGAGAAGGCTGTGTTTGCTTGTGTGTGTATTTGTGTATGTTCTTTGTCTAATGTTGGACTGCAATCATCAACTAAGCTATACAAAATACATCATTCATAACAAGAGGGCAATTTTATCAGGCTCTTATCAAAGAGTGCCAGCCAATGGGTGATATAGTTCTTAGCATTACAGTCAGTTCTTAAGTATTTCCAGGGGATAAAATATTGGATGGCAAAGCTCTAATATACAGCAGCCCTTTATTTAACCTTAAAAGATAGAACAACAGCAGATCACTAAATGTACTTTTGTGACCCGGAAAAGGAATTTGAGATTTCTAAATTCCTAACTATACTGAGGAGTGACTGAAATACTAAGAAGAATTAAGCATTTGTCTTCCATTGCAGATTTCTATACAATGCAGGGTCTTAAGAACACATTGTAAAAAGGGAAATAGAGTGATGCAGAAAAGAAAATATCAGTTTTGTGTTTTTGTGTATGTGTACATGCAATGTTATATGCAAGTTCAGCATGACATAATAGAAAGCTAAGACTTTTGTAGCACATGTACCAGGCATTGTTCTAGACACTTTATTAACTCACACAACTTGCTGAAGTTCGAAAAAAAAATATATATTTATATATCTTTGATGACATATTAAAGGACTCTCAGGCTCAGAGAGGTTGAGTAATTTGCTCATGGCCAAACAGTTGGTAAATGGCAAGAGTTGGGTTTGCTCTTTCTTTTCAGAGTGGAGTTGTAGGTACTCTTCTGCTCAGTTAGTTGCTATTTTCATTTCAGCTTGTCATGAGCTCCCTGACACTGAGTATAGTCTTTCCTATAAGTCACTCGATGTCCCGACTCCCCACTCCCAGATAATATCAGGGTTGCCTGAAGGAGGCCAGGAACCTAGGTGGTTAGTTGGCCCCCTAGGTTCCCGCTACTAAGTATCAACAGTGAGCCAACACAAGTGACTATGCTGTCAACTTAGCTTTTATTACTTTCAGGTTTAATCCAAATTAACACACACATCACAACACACACACACACACACACACACACACACACACACACACACACACACAAACACACACATTGGGGGTTAAGGAACCGAAAGTCCAAGTGTCTCAAATGTCCTCTAGTCAGGATTATCAGCAGAGTGGTGGTTACTGGTCCCTCGGAGTCACACAAGCCTCGGTGTCCAGGGGGTCCACATGTTGCAAGGAAGACTGTTGAACTAGCTTGAGACAGCAAGGCCCGGGATTGTCAACGACCACCAAGCCAGACACATGAGCTGTCAGCCCAGCTCATTCACAGGAGGGTGAATAGCAAGTGTCACTGCTCTTCATTTCACTTTTATCCTTTGGGTGGAGGTGTCTCTGTTCATCTGTCAGAGTAGTTTGTGTCTCTGAGATTAGTCCTCGAAGTCCAAAATATTTGGCAATGTCCAGGACGATGCTTGGTCATTGTTATCACTTGAACCTGTGGGTTGCCTCCCTTTTGCTGGAAGCCTAGGCCTTGGCTATTGGCCCAGACCTGTATGTGTTCAGATGATGAGGTTCAAACACAAGTTGGAGTTAGTTATACTAACTGCTCTGCACAAGCTGCAGCACTCAGCAGGAATAACGGGTTGTATGCCAGAGTGTAGAGAAGGGGAGAGGGGACACTGGAGGAAGGCAAAGCAGCATGGGAAGTTCAATTCATCAAAATATGTAAACTGGTACTCTATTTTATGCTTTTTTTCCCTTAAAAAGTTTTGGGGAAACATTTAAAACATAAAATCAATAAGTGCTGAATTTACTAGAGGAAAAGTTGAAGTTATTCAAAGTTTATTGAAGTTTGGCAATAATGAGCTTTGCTTCTGTTTTGGGGCTAATCTTGTTGATCTAGGACACTTTAATCATCAAGACTCTCCTGTCCCCCTCGACCTCAACCATAACATTCTATCTAATAAAAGAGTAACATGCAAATTGACCATACCTCCGTTACACCCACAAGTCACACTCACCAGCCAATCAGGAGAAAATATGCAAATTAACACCAACCAAGATGGCTGTGGCCACAGAGAGAGCAGGAGGGAGGCTTGGGTTTCCCCAGCAATGGAGTTAGGCATCAATCAGGCTGTCAGAGGAGTGGTTAGGGGGTGATCAGGCTGGCAGACAGTAGTGGTTAGGGTCAATCAGCAAGGCAGGTAGGCGAGCAGTTGGGAGATAGCAGTCCTGAATTGTGAGAGGGATGCCCAACTGCCTAAAAGGTGATTGGGCCTAAAAGGGGCAGTTGGACATCCTTTGAGAGGTCCCAGATTAGAAAAGGTGCAGCCTGGGCTGAGGGACCCCCTCCTTGCACAAATTTTGTGCACCAGGCTTCTAGTTAGTAATAATAATAATGATAACAGTTGTACTTAATGGGCAATTATTGTGAACCAGGCATTTGCTTTATGTGAATTTTTTCATGTAGTCCTCATAATAACTTTATGATGTAAATATAATTATTATCACTTTCCCAGTGAGAAGCTGAGGTTTAGGAGAAGAATTCTCCCAAGGCCACACAGCTTAGAAGTAGCAGTGAGGGAAACCCAACCCAGGATTACCTGAGTCCAGAGACTGTATATTTATTATATCATAAAATGAATATAAACACAAAAGAAAAATGCTAAGTGCTTAGCACAAGTCTTTTCTTATGTTCTACTTAATTTGGTCATACCCAATAACTATCATCAATAACCATGCTGTTAGACTCTTATACTGACCTGGTATTGTACTCTGTGATCGTGGTCCTGCATAGTACATCACATCCTACTTGTCAGCCAAGTCGCTGCAGAAATTAACAAGCATGATTTAAATGCAGAGGCAGACCCGGCAGAAGAGTGGGTGGTAAGTTTAAGAATGGTTTTCAGGTGCTCACCACATGAGCAAAGTGCAAAGAAGACAAATGCTTAGGTCGATACGTTGTGTGGTCTATGAGAGATGAGGTCAATAATGCAACACTGTAGTGATAAATTTTGAAGAGAGACATATGATATTTACATAATTCCTAAAAGGTGAAATTAAATAGGTCTGGATAAGAGCCACTATCTGTGCCAAGCATGATTATATGAAATTGAAGTCATTGCTTTACAGTATTGCTATAAAATTGCTGGGCTCAAAAACAAACTGTAGGCCTGCAGTATTTGGAGACATTATCTGAAACATATTGTTGTAAGCTTAGATGTGGTGGAAGAGATGAATTTGTTCTTCTGGCCAATTTGGGAAGTTATGCAGGATACTACAAAATAGAATAAAGATCATGTTTACATAGTCCAATAGTAAACTTAATTTGGCAAAAGAAATGGCAAGAAGTAGATTGCACATATAAGTGGCAAACAGCTTTATGATGCAGTCCTGATTTAAAATAACAATTTCTAAATTCTGCGATGTGCACAAAATTACATTATAATCAAAAGACAAAAGATAACAGAAAAGATGTTATGCTAAATAAATGCATAGATGGTATGCAACCTGGTGTAACAATAAGGTATCATAAATGGTGTTTCCTCTTCTATAAAATATAATCAATATAACCTTGTGGGGCTATTGATATAATGTCAATTGAATGCAAGACTATGGAAAACGCTCTACTGAAGTGCTTGACACAAAGAAAGTATTGATGAATATTCAACATATCCCAAATGGAAACGATTATATTTGCTCTAAGCCATTTGTGTTCTCTAGCTTGGTGAGTAGCACTCTTCAAAAGGAACCTGAAAGTTATGAATAATTTTTTTCCTTTATTTCAACCTAAACTCATCCAACTGGTGAAGAAATATTACTGATTTTTCCCTTTAATTTTTCCCTTCTCTTCAATGCACCCATCCCTCTTCCCTGGTCCCATTGCATGGTCTTACCTCAAGCTGTTTTGATTGACTGCTTTGATATAATGAGATAATTTCTGAAGTGATGTCTCCACCTTGCTCTCAGTCTCCCAATTTATTCATATTTGTGTTATAAAGATCTTTTGGGTCAAATATGCTCATGTATAAAGTCTTCACAAGGACCAAAGGAGTCCATCTGTTTTAGAGCCGCTCTGCATAGCTTCTGGGAGCGGCCCAGTACTTCCACACCTGGGGCCCTGAGACTCCTGCCGAGTGGGACAGGCTCGCAATCTCAGCACATTTGACTTCAGGCAACACTTTTGACACTTGTCTGAACTGTGTGTCTAGGTATTCTCAGTCATCCGTGAGGACCTGGCTGCTGTGCCGGGGTGGGGGGCTGCCCTGAGGACCTAGCTCTAATGCTGGTCCCTGTCCCCAAGTATCAGCCTGGCTTCAGGTCCAAGGAAGAAATGCCTGAGAACGGGTCTGATTTTAGTGATAACATTAATCTTTGGTCTACAATGGGTCATTTTTTTTCCCTAGAAATCTGGGAAGAAGTAAAAGATGTCTGTAGTTTACCCTAACTTTGCTCAGTGAGGCCCATCTAGATTGCTGTGAGGAAATCTTCACAGAACCTGCCATTTGGGAGGCAGGAGCAGGTACTGACTGACTCCTCTAGCCTGGAAGTGAATGTTTGTTTCTACTTGCCTGGGGCTTTGCCAAAGAGTTTTAATAGCATTTTTAAAGTGCAAACTGACGAGGTAAAAACTGTTATCAGTGACCAAATTAGAATATATTTACTATAATAAGTTTAAAACATTTTTTAACATAATACAAACTGATAAAAAGTTATTTTAAAGGTGGATCCATGATATTCCACAGCTAGTGTGCTATTAAAGGTTAACTATTGACTTGGTTTTAATAAATCTTTGTTTTTAATTATAGTGATGATGAACTAGCTCTTAGAAGTTATGTATATTTTGTGCTACTGTTATCACTGTTTAAAATTATTTTTTATTAATATTTATGCACTTGTTTTCCATGTTAGGCCTTCGGCCTTTTGGGGGCTAACAGGACAGTATTTATTACTGATATCTAGCCTAGACATTTTATAATTATAAACAATTAGAAACAATTAAGCTTTAGGTCTATTTATAAGCTACTCTGGTCAGTTCTGTGGAGTTTGGGGGCCATAGGTATAGTGCTCACAGGGGTTCCATAGCTGGGGTTGGGGCGCAGCCTTTAAGTACTTACCCTTCTCAGGTCAGGACTGGCTCTGAGAATGGATGTGTGGTGGGAAAACCAAAGAGCCACCCAGAATGGAACTCGCAGGGTGCCCGGGCGCAGTTAGGGCTGTCCTTGTGGTACACTCCCAGGGGGCTGCTCCTTGGGGTCCTCCTCCCCCCTGCAGTGGCGCCTGACCTTAGGAAGGAGCCACCCTTTGCAGGCCTCACAGGCTTAGGGTCTTCCCCACCCCCTGGGTGGGGGTGAGTGCTGGGTGTAGCAGTGGAAGCCGTGTGGTGCTCAGTGTCTCTCAGCTCTAGTGTTCAATATTAGCAGTAATATTCTTATCCTGCTACTCGTGCAGCTGATCAGTAAACCTCAACTCAGTGTGTGGACACTTCATGTGGACTAATTTATGAAAGCCCCCAATCTGTATGTTTGTTCTGAGTATTTAGATAAGAATGTTATTGGAATGGAATTATCTTAACCCAGAAGGTAGTATTTATAAGGCATAATCATTTACTTTAGTGAACTGTTTAAAGTTGTTAACACCTGTTTAAATTTTTTTACACTACAGCATTTATGCAATGGTTTACAGAATTCATGGAATTACTTTTATCAGTATGGAATTAAAACTTTGAATCTTTTTTAAAAAAATAAAAAAATAAAGTCTTCACAAGGTCCACATTTTCATAGGGTAAAAGAGAACTCCTTAGTCATAGACCTTACCTCTACCTCCACCCATACTGTGCTCCACTGCTGTAATGTTCTCTAGCCAAAGCCATTCCTATTCTTCCCCAATGTAGTCATGCTTTTCCTCCTACATATCCACTCTGTCATTATCTCTGTCTGGAATGTTCACTGTCTCACACTCGTACCTCACTTGAACCATTTTTCTGGCAAATACCTAGTCATCTTTTAAGACTCAAAATATTTATTGTTAAGGATAAAAATATGAAAACATAGAATATAATTTAGAGTTGCCTAAATTCTTACATTTACAGTAATTTTCTGCAAAGTGCTAAGACATTCAAAGAGGGAAAGAATAGTCTTTTGAACAAATGGTGCTGGAACAACATGATAACCACATGAAGAAAGTGAAGTTAGACCTATGCCTCACATCACATAGAAAATTAACTCAAAGTACATGACATATTAAATATAATAGATAACACTATATAAACCTTAGTAGAAAAGATAGGAGTAAGCCTTCATGATTTTGAGTTAGGCATGATTGGTTTAAATATGACAGCAAAAGCAAAAGTGACAAGGAAAAGATAGATAAGTTGGACTTTATTAAAATTAAAAACTTTTGTGCTTCAAAGAACGTTATTAAGAAATTATAGGACAGGAGGAGGAACCAAGATGGCAGCATAGGTAAACACCTATTTTGCTGCCCCACACAACAATTCCAAAACTACAACTTAACAACAAAACAAACATCATCCAGAATCACCGGAAAGCTGGCTGAGTGAAAATTCCACAGATAAAAGTAAAGATAGGACTCTGAGACTCAGAGGAGCAGTGGTGCACAGCCTTGAAGATACGCGCGGAGAGAGGTTTGGAGCACTGCGTGCATGAGCGGTGAAGGGCAGGGGCAGCAGCAAACCTGGCTGGTTTTCTCTAAAAGGGAGGGCGGAGGTGTCCCACTGCACTGACTCCCCAGTTCCAGGCAAGGTTCGAGGTCCAGGGAAGGCACGCTAAAATCCAGGTATGGAAGAAGTCTGCGAGTTTGAGCAGAGTGTGCGTAAACTGAGAACAGCAGTTTGTACATAAACTTGAGGACAGAACTGCGCAACCGCACAGAGAGGACTCGTGACTTGCTGCCTTGTTTGGGAGACCACTGGACTGCTTTTTTTTTTTACAACCCTGGGCAAGACTTTGGGTGTGCAGACTCATTTGGGGAGAGACAGAGTTGTCTGGCAATGGGTGGAGACCAGCGGCAGCTTTCTCTTGGAGGTGCGTGCAGCTGTTACCACCCTGCACAGAGACCCATGTGCCTCATAAGGTGGAGTTGATGCTGCCCACTCGGTCCAGAGACTCTGCCCATCTAGCCTGAACACAGCTGGCCAGTTGGCCTGGAAGTCAAACCCTCCTAGTGCTAACAACAATAAGCTGGGCTTAACTTCAACAATATTGTACAACCCATAAAGGATTGCAGTAAGAGTATTCAACTCAGGTAACTGGGGAGGCTGAGCTACTGTCCCTTAGAGGACATCTACCACACAAAGCTAATGGATCAACTCAGGAAAGCAGCCACAATGCAGAGAAATGGAAAGAATCAGGTGTGAAAGAAATGGAGGAAAAAAGATAACTAGACATAGAGTTCAAAACCACAGTAATAAGGTTTTTCAAGAGGCTCCTAGAAAAGGCCGATGAACTTAATGAGAACTACAAGGAAATCAACAAGACCTACGAGGAAATGAATGAGACCTACAAGGATATGAATGAGACCCTCAAGGATATGAAAAAGGACCAACTAGAAATTAAGCATACATTGACTGAAATAAAAAATTTTACACAAAGTCCTAAAAGCAGTCCAGAGGACCACAAGAACCAAGTCAAAGGTTTGAAATACAAAGAAGCAAAATCCACTCAGCCAGTAAAGCAAGAAGCAAAAGAATCCAAATAATTGAAGATAGTGTAAGGGGCCTCTGGGACAACCTCAAGCATACCAACATCCGAATTATAGGGGTGCCAGAAAAAGAGAGAGAGCAAGATAATGAAAACCTACTTGAAGAAATAGTGACCGAAAACTTCCCCCACTTGGTGAAAGAAATTAACTTAAAAGCCCAAGAAGTGCACAGAACCCCAAAATATGGGAATCTAAAGAGGACCACACCAAGACACATCATAATTAAAATGCCAAGAGCAAAAGATAAAGAGATAATATTAAAAGCAGCAAGAGAAAAACAGTTAGTTACCTCTAAGGGAGCACCCATACGATTGTCAGCGGATTTCTCAACAGAAACGATGCAGGCTAGATAGGGAGTGGCAAGAAATATTCAAAGTGATGAATAGCAAAAATCTACAACCAAGATTGCTCTATCCAGCAAAGCTGTCATTCAGAATTGAAGGTCAGATAAAGTGTTTTGCAGATAAGAAAAAGCTAAAGGAGTCCATCACCGCCAAACCAATATTATATGAAACGCTGAAAGATATTCTTTAAGAAGAGGAAGAAGAAAAAGGTAAAAATATACATTATGAACAACAAATACACATCTATCAACAAATGAATCTAAAAATCAAGTGAATTAATAATCTCATGAACAGGATAAACTGGTGAATAGAACAGAATCATGGACATAGAGAGGGAATGGACTGACAATCCTTGGGGAGAAAAGGGGTGTGGGAAGTGCAGCAAGAGACTGGACAAAAATCATGCAACTATGGGAGAGGACAGTGGGCGGGGGGGGGAGGTGAGGGCAGAGGATGGGATGGGCTACCAGGTGGAGGGAAGCTATGGGGGGGGAAAGGGGGAAACAATGTAATTAATAAACTGAACAATAAAGATTAAAAAAATGAAAAAAAAAATTATAAGACAACCCACAGAATGGGAGAAAAAATTTGCATAAAAGGACAATGGAATAATTGACAAAAGCTTTGCATTAACATTTCTCCAAAACTATACAAATGCCCAATAAACACATGAAAATATGTTGGACATAATTAGTCATTAGGGATATACAAATTAAATCCAAAATGAGATATCACTTCAAACCCATCTTGGTGGCTAAAATTAAAAAAAAAAATAGACAATAATAAGTATTACTGAGGATGTGGAAAAATTGGGACCCTCATACATTGCTGGTGATGCAGCCACATTGGAAGTTCCTTAAAATGCTAAACATAACAGATTTATCACATCATCCCAACATTCCACTTGAGAGTTTAGCCAAGCTACTTGATGGTACTTTTACTTTAGTACCCACTTAGTTTGCCCAAGTGCCCTACAGGAGCCTTAATCTGACACTAGCCTTCTTACATCCTAGATAACAGCCCATAGAGTCACAAGTAAATGGAAATCCCTGGTATGATTCCCCAGCAACCCTTGTAATTGTCTCCCAGGCCTGCTACTTCCTTCCTCAGAGCATCTCTTAATAAGACCTCTGTGGGAATTTCCAAAATTTTATTTTACTCTTTCGGCTTGAATTGACCAATCTGGTCTTAGCCCAAGAGTCCCAAAGCACTTTGCCCATGGACCCTAATAAAGTCAAGTGCCCTACATCATCATCATCATCATCATTATCATCTCTCTCTCTCTCTCTCTCTCTCTCTCTCTCTCTCTCTCTCTCCCTTCTCCTTCTCCCCTTCCCCTCCTCCCCTCCCCTCCTCCCTCCTCCTCTTCCTCCCCCCTCCTCCTCCTCCTCCTCCTCCTCCTCCTCCTCCTCCTCCTCCTCCTCCTTCTTCTTCTTCTTCTTCTTCTTCTTCTTCTTCTTCTTCTCTCCTCCTCCTCCTCCTCCTCCTCCTCCTCCTCCTCCTCCTCCTTCTTCTTCTTCTTCTTCTTCTTCTTCTTCTTCTTCTTCTTCTTCTTCTTCTTCTTCTTCTTCTTCTTCTTCTTCTTCTTCCTTGATCTTTCTGTGCAGTCCCTGTGAATAACAAATTTCATAGCACCACTCCAAGACATATACTCATGAGGAAGGAAAACAAATGTCCATACAAAAACTTCTACATAGTTGTTTATAATAACACTAGAGGCCTGGTACATGAAATGCATGCACTGGGAGGGGGGTGTCCCTCAGCCCAGCCTGCACCCTCTCCAATCTGGGACCCCCTGGGGGTTCTAAACTGGCAGTTGGATATCCCTCTCACAATCTGGGACTGCTGGCTCCCAACCACTTGCCTGCCTGCCTGCCTGATTGCCCCTAATCACTTCTGTCTGCCAGCCTGATCACACCCTAGCCACTCCCCTGCCAGCCTGATTGATGCCTAACTGCTCCTTTGCTGACCTGGTTGCCCTTTACTGCTCTCCCCCGCTGGCATCATTTCCCACAACTGCCCTCCCTTGCTGGATATCTTATGGAGGCCATCTTGTGACCACATGGGAGTGCCAATCTTGTGTGAGGGCATGATGGTCAATTTTCATATTACCCCTTTATTATATAGGATTATTTATAATAGCCACAAAAGTATGAACAACAAAAATGTTATCAACTAATTAATGATTAAATAAAATGTGATATACAATGCAATACTTCTCAGCAATAAAAACACATGAAGTATTGATACACGTGAAATGTATCAGCCTTAAAAACATGATGCTAAGTGAAAAAAGCCAGTAACACAGGATCATATATTGTATGATTCCCTTTACATAAAATGTCCAGCATAAGCAAATCCACAGAGATAAAAAGTATATTAGCAATTGCCAGGAGGTGGGGTGAGTGTGGAAATGGGGAGTAACTGCTAGTGAGTATGAGGTATCTTTTGGCATGATGAAAATATTTTATAATTAGATAGTGGTGATGGTTGCACAACTCTGTAAACACACTAAAAATGTGCAATTGGGTACTTTCAAAAGATGGACTTAATGGCATATAAATTATATATCAATCTGTTATTAATCAAAATACAATCTAAAAAAATTACTCTTTTTCCCCTCTTTACTACAGTAGTCAATTCTAGTCACATCCTCATGGAACCTTTCCCACCTCTCTCTCAACCTTCTCCACGATGTCTTTTCCATGCCTGTTGAAATTTTAATTTCCTTGGGAATAACATATTGTAGTTATTTATACAACTGCATCTCTCTGTTTGACTTTAAGTTCTTTCAGGATAGGGCTATTGTGTTATGGATTTTTATATTCCTGTTGCTGAGCCCAGAACTTAGCACTCAGTGGGGGGATTTGATAAATGTTTACTAAATAAACATAAATATTAAACATTAATTCCCATACTTCCTTATACTCTCCATTTCACCATCAATAACTTTTTTTCATTGTGTTCTTTGTTATGTTTGATCATTTATTGTGGACCTTTATTATATTAAACTAGAGGCATGGTGCACAAATTCGTGCATGAGTGGGGTTTTTTTGGCCTGGCTGGCATTCAGGGCTGATCTGGCTGGCCCCCAATCAGAGGGGGAGGCCATGGGAGGTTGGCTGTGGGAGTGCACTGACCACCTATGGACAGCTCCTGTGTCGAATGTCTACCCCTGGTGGTCAGTGCGCATAATAGTGACCGATCAACCAATCATTCGCTCAACCAGTCACTTAGGCTTTTATATATATATATATATATATATATATATATATATATATATATATATAAAAGGCAAACCAATAAATACTCATTGCATAGAAAAAAAAGCAAGTTAATATATATATATGCTTTTTAACTTGCTTTTTTTCCTATGCAATGAATATTTATTGGTTTGCCTTTTATAATTATCAGTGATGGAACATACATGAGAAAGTGTAATGAACTTTAATGAGCACTGACTTTGAAATAGGATCCTTGTATTTGAGTTTTAATTCTGCCATTTACAAACTCTGGCACTTTGGATGATTAGCATAATATTTTTTGAACCTTGATTTTTTAAATTTATAAAATGGGGATAATAATAAGCAATATATTTTAAATTTACTTTGTTAGGACTGTCTAGTTAGTATATTACTGAAATTACTTAGTTCAGTGATTTCATTCATGTGTTCATAAATGTTATAAAATACATACCCACACCTACCATACCTGATAATATTCCTTGAGGGCAAGTATATGTACCAACAAACACACATACACACATGCTTGTCAAACACACTAGCCATTTATGCTACTTTTTCAGTTACAAGCTAGGAAATATACCTTGAAGCTCTATCTGATACCTTAAAATTTTAACATTTTCTTCATTTCAATTAATTTCAATTAATTTACAAGCTGCATAAAATATTATGCACAACAATATCTCTTTGGTTTTATTTCCTTTTTAAAGTGCACATGGAAAAACTGAGGCTTTTGGTCCCATGATTATACAAATTGTGTATCACAAACAATAATTGAATGAGTGAATGAATGCATTGTAGCAATGTTTCATGCTGTAGTCAGCTTTTATTTTATCAAATAGATGTTGAATTTCTATTTAAATGCAAATGCTGCTGCTAGAAATTTTCCTAAAAATTAATATTACCAACTAGCTGATTATTGCTTAAACAAAACTATCAATGTGCACAGGGAATCCATTCTTCAATGTAATGGAGTATAACCAGATCTTCCAATATGTGTATCTGCCACTATGTGCTGTGATCTAGAGATGAAAATGGATCATGTAATCTGCTCTGTGTAAGAAAGAACTCAGTCTTCTTGTTTTGCTTCCTTATTTGTTAATTTATTTCAAATTGCACCCAAGAATGCTACCAGGAGCTGAATGTCTAATTCATTGTGTAGCCACTGGGGGGGAAAATATCATGCTCCAAATCTTGGCTTCTATAGGCTATCAGAGATAACTCTAAAAATGTCAACTTTTGTTTGTTACTTTAAGCACCTCACAATCTACTTTGGAACGTCCATGTTGCTGGAATGATTAGAAATAAAGATTTCTGAGGAAGAGGAAAAAATGGCCTGGGAGGAAGCTTTTCTGAGAAGGATTCTGAAATTACAACAGAGCTCAGTGAGAACAAGTACCATAGTCAATTACTGAGGTTTACAATGGCTGTGGTGAAGAGAGGGCAGAGGTACTTGAGCCAGTTCTTTATTTTTCATCTTATGGCCTTAGATCTTCTATATAAAGTGGCTATCTTTGGAATTAACTGATCCTTATTCAGTAATTGAAGAAAGACTTGGAGTTAAGGTGATAGGAAAGGAAGTTGTATTTATTAAATATCTATTATGTGCCAGGCACTATTAAGGCATTCCATATTTAATCCTCACAATACTCCTTTGGAGTAGTTATTATTATCCCACTTTAAAAATTCAGCTCTCTTATGTCACTTGCCTTAGGGTAGTTGATAAGGTTTATTTTTTTTTTTTTTTTTTTTTGGTACGCTTGGCTTATATACAAAATGCCATGTTCTTCCTACTTAATTAGGTCAGAATCCAGCAGGGAATAGATGACATATACAAATGGGACAACTGAGGAGAATTACTAAGGGGCCTATTTATAAAGGTGTGGGCATTGATGAGAGAAACCAACAATCCTGGGGCTAGCATTAGTGAAGGGCTACCTGCCTGGAGGTGTTAAGGAAGGAAGTGGTCATTAGAGAGTAGGTGTTACCTGACCTGAACGCTGGTATCTGACAGAGGATGAGCAAAATCTCAACCCATGGTGACTCACAGGGAAGGGAGAGGAGTGAGTAAGTATCCACCCTCACTCTCTTTTCACCATCTTCTCTCTTGCTGGTGACTCCTATTGGCTGAAACAAACTGGAGGACACGGGAGTCTATTGAGAAAATCCAAGACGGCCAGTCTTTTTGCAAATATAGAAGGCTGAAGTAGAAGGGTCAGAAGATCTTGAAACCAAACAAACTATATAGCACAACATTCCACAATTCATAAGATAAATAGTGATAGATTGTGGTACTAGGTACTTTCTTTGGACTTTCAATTCAGCAAAAATAACTTATCCACAAAGCTTAATGTAATTCGTTGAAAAAAGCAAAATGGGAGGGGGGCATAACTCAAACATTGAAGACCCTAGTTGCAGAAGTCTGGAGGTCAGGAACCCAGGGCTGATTCGGCCGTTCTGTGATGTCATCAAAAACATCATCTCTCTGGCGGACGCTGACGACACCTTGCCATGCTAGCAGTCAGCAGCTGTGTGTGGCTGCAGGCGGCCCAGGAACATACCAGAGAGGATGGATCTTGCATTGCCACGATGTGTCCACCATCTGGATACCATTGCTGACATGTACACATGAAGAACTATTTGACATTGAAACTGGGACTCAGAACAGTTGGACATTGAAACTGACACTCAAACTTTTTTTGCTCTTATACGTTTGTTTTCAGTATGCAGAGGCAAGATATTTTTTAAGAAAAGAAACAGGGGAGAGTGATTGATATAGAGGCAAGATGGCCTCGAACAGGCTGTCAAGCTACAGGGGGAAGGCTGGAGTGGAGGGGAGGCAGATGCTGGGGGAGATCAACCGAAGGACTTGTATGCATACATATGAGCATAACCAATGAATGAAAGACTCTGGGGTGGGGAGGGAGGCAGGTGGGGACATGTGCTGGGGGGTAGGGGAGGCTGGGGGGAGGACATGGGGGGGGGAGGAAAACATATGTACTACTATTAAATATAAGTTATATTGTAAATAAAATTAAAAAAAAACATCATCTCTTTTTCTATCTTCTCTCTCAGCAGTTCCCTCTGTACTGGTTCTTCCTATTTGTGGCTTATCATTGCCAAGTTAAATGTGCCCCACCATAACCCCAGGTCAAAGATATGTATATATAGGAAGTCCAGAGCCAAAAGATAAAGGCTTTCTCTTTACGAAGCTCTGTCTCTTATACCTGATACAAAATATTAACCAAAACTCTCAGGAAGACATGTCCTTACATCTTATTGGTCAGAATTGGGTCATGTGCACACCCCTATTGCAATGGGATTTGAGAAAGCAATTATACAACAAAGGGGAATTGGAGCCTTTATTATCAGCTTTGGGCCTCAGCAACTCATGAATAGTAGAAACTCTTCTACTCACTATTCTAGAAACTATTCTACTCACTATTCTCTCACATGTATTTCATAAATTTAAAATAAATAGGCTCAGAGATATGAAGCAACTTATTTAGAGTCACATGGCTGATAATTGAAAGAACCAGGCTTCAGCCCTATACTGTCTCACTTAAAAGCCTATGTCTGAACCTTCATATTATATTGGTATCCTGAAGAGTTCTTTCAGTGAGAATGTAAAGAAAAAAGAGCAGAGGACTCAGGGCTAGGCTATCTCCTACGCATACTCAATATTCTTTCTCTCCATTTTATCCTGTACCATTAGCTAAGCTATTCATTTAGATTACTTTGATCTCAAGACACTAAAAATTGTGCACAATGGGACTTAGAGAGTAAAGCATCTCAAAGTTTTCACAGGAATTCATTTAAAAAATGTTTAGTCATTTATTTTCCAATAAATCTGAGAAGTGTATGGAAAGTTTCCATTTTCCCATGAAGAAACTGAGACATTAAGTAATGCTGAAATTGACAATACAGAAGTCACAATGCCTTGGAAGAACTGAATGTCTTAAAAATGCTCTAATGCTGGGGCTCCAAGAGCCATTTATTAAATTTTTAGTATAGCACCAGTGGGTATTCTATAAATACCTGTCAATTTTATATATTTCCAGAAGCCAACTTTTCTCTAAAACCAATGAGAATTCTAATATCTAAATCACATTCTTTTTTTCTGGCTTTAAAAAGAAAATATATTATAATTTCTGCCTCTAAATGCACCCATATCTGATCTTCTGGAAATCATGTTTTGTGTGACCTAATTTGAAGAACCCATTGAGAAAAAAAGAAGCTTTAAGAGTAGTAATTGATTACAGTCAACTTCTCATAATTTATAATGTCTTAATGTTTAATCTCACTGTGGAAGAAAACTTTCTGTTTCAAATTTGGATGATTGAATAGTGACTTCATGTACAAATTGACAGTGATTGTTAAAAAAAAATCCATCATGTTGGTGATTAAAGTAAAGAGGGCTGACTTTTATTTAATGTCTCCTTTGCAAACTTTGCCAATCACACTAGCTTATTCTGATTCCCCCAGGAATAGGTGGGAAAGCTTTTGCTACTCATCACCCCATTGTTTGTTTGTTTTAAAAAGTAAATCTTTATTATGGCAACAGTTTTAAGAGAATATTTTGGGTGGTTTTTAAAAAATATATTTTTAGAGAGAGAGAGGAAGGGAGAGGGAGAGAGAGAGGGAAACTGATGTGAAGGGCTGCCTCCTGCATGCCCCCTATTGGGGATCGAACCCCCAACTCAGGCCCTGACCAGAAATCCAATCAGCAACCTTTTTGGTGCACAAGACTATGCCCAACCCACTGCGTAACATGGACCAGGGCTCTAAAAGAATATGTTTAAAGCTTATTATGGTGGAAATGTTTTCTCCCATTAGCAGGTCTACTGTTAATGCTACTTATAACTGTAACATTAGGACCATGTCTTCTAAATTTCTTAACTCGCTTTATCTCATTTTGCCTAGACGTCTTTAAACTTCAGATGGACTACAAACCAGAAGAATTCTCTACAAACCCCTCCGAGAGGAACAAATGGGATTCTAACCCATTGGTCATTGCCCCTTATCAGCAGGAAGCAGCTAAAAGCAGTTGTCATCCCTGTTCATTGTAACATTCTGTAGTCATTGTACCAAAAGGCTAAAGAAAAGCTTTGGGACAAGGGGGGATGGGGGATGAGAAGGCTAAAAGGATAATTCCAATGTAATCCTGATATTTGGGGAGGGGTGAGGGAGAGCACCTAGCAATCTGAATCTGCCAGCAAGCCCAGTGTACATTCTTGATAACCTGTAATTAAGTCACTGTCTCTTTCCCAGAAACTGGTCTTGCAAGACCCATTACCTAAATACAGAGGCCATAAACTATAAACAGTGCACAGCACGAGGAAAGGTTATTAGTACTGGTGCCAGGCCAGACTATTAGATATGGTCTCAAGACCCCCAACACCTGGGGTCTTTTTTGCAAAGCACGTGAAAGGACTGGAAGCATAATCCATATTTGGGGGACAAAACCCCCAGAAAAATATAAAAGAGAAGCTCTTCATGTTACTTTGCTCAGACTTGGGAAGTTATTCCACTGAGTCTGCCGGTGTAATAAATAGTATAACTCCTTTTCTCTAAAAGTGTTGCTTGTTGCTTGGTTTTTCTCCAGTCTTCTGCAATAATATGGTGTCCTAAATTAGTTGAGCCATGACTAATGTTTGTGCATGCTTAACATTCCTGCTATTTTAGTTATGTCAGGATTTACTAGACCTTATTAAAGCAATATAATAGCCACGTACTGCTGGAATACCCACTAACTAGTATTCTAAGTCTTGTTCTTGAGTTAATTACTCAAAGCCAAAGTGTTCATTTTCTTTAATTTTATAGTGAATCAGATGCCAGAAGTCCTGACTCTTGCCCTGATGTTGCTGCTACTACCATGCTCTGTAAAATAAGGCAAATCAATGGACTTTTCTGAATTTGACTTTCCCTAACAAGGAACTTGAGAAATATGTACTAGATATCTTTTAAGTTACTCCAAGCTTTATAATTATAATTCCAGTATTATAGAAAGAGAGTGGTTATCCAGGTTCAGGCTCAGAAATTAACAGAGTTTGGCTGGTGTTAGCTCTAATAAGATAAATGGGCATACATCTAGAGCAGGTATATTAAGGAAATCCTGATTTCCACAAGTATGTAACTTAGACTCTATTGATACCAATACCTATTAAATAGAGGAAAAAGAGAAATCTCTTTTTCAATATTGGAAAATGATGTAGGGGAAAGATCCTATAAATTCTTTCTTGGTTTTTCTCCCCCTTCATCCATTTGGCCTCCTCTTTCCCACCCACCTCCCATCAGCACCTTGCTGATGCAAACCTGCCAGCTGCTGGGAGTTAGTGGTGGGACTACAGTTTTGCAAATGACCTCACCTTGTTTTGAATTTCTGTTTTCCATCTACTTTTGGCAAACATTGCTGCATTTTTAATAAGTCAATCTACTTTTAGTATAATTGATGAGCATTCCATTTCTCTCCAGTGTGATACTGAGATTTTTTTTTTTTATATTGAGGAAAAATGAAGTCTGGCTTACTTTTCCATAAGGTCCCCTTGGCCTTTGCTGCCATTCATACAATAACTCTGTAATTTACTTTCACCTTTATCCCTCCACTTAGATGGCATAAACCTTTTCCTGTGACCCGGTTCTGTGGTTTGCAAAATATCTCTTCTCTCTCCTTTATTATATTCCTCTCCCCTTTCTCACTCTCTTCACTATTTCTGGATTTTATCATCAAATAAACCTGGCTGGTGTGGCTCAGTGGTTGAGAGTCAACTTGTGAACCAGAAGGTCACGGTTGGATTCTCTATCAGGGCACATGTCTGGGTTGCAGGCTTGATCCCCAGTAAGGGACATGCGGAAGGCAGACAATCAATGATTTTCTCTCATCATTGATGTTTGTATCTCTCACTCCCTCTCCCTTCCTTCCTGAAATTAAGAAAAATATACTAAAAAAAAAAAAGATGTGTGTGAGCCATGGAGCCCTCACCAGTTCTCTTCCGGTGGACATATTACACAAGGAACTGGCATGGGCCAAGCAAACTTCTCATTTGAGGATCTTCCAGGCCCCTTTGCTTCTTCCTATAGTTAGGAGAGAGAACCATTTTCAATCATTATCTCAGGGATTCTCCCTGGAGATGTGTGTGCGTGTGTGTGTGTGTGTGTGTGTGTGTGTGTGTGTGTGTATGTGTGTGTGTGTCTGTCTATTGGCGGCTGTAGGAGATGGTGGGGATGGTACTGAAAGTTCCATACCTCAAATAACATGGTTGGTTCCTTCGCAATCAGCCTCAATCTATAGGTGAGATCCAAAAGTCACCTCATAACATGTCAAAAATCAATTTTATCTCCCTTATCACTTAGAAAACCCCAAAGTTTTTAGGAGCTCTGTGCCAGAAATGGATGAAGACCAAATACATATTTCTTATTATAAATCACAATATCATTGGGGAAGATCTTTCCTTCTTCTCTCCAGAGAGCATTCTGATAAACTTACATAGATTTTGGTAGAAATTTTTCTAGTTAGAAATCCAAGAAGCCCAAACCAAGGATTTCATAACTCACAGGGACAACATTTCTCAGGGAAAATAGGGTATATTTCTGTGCATTGATTAATTTTCTGGCTCTGAACAAAACTGTTTGGTTTGAGGGGTGAACCTTTATTTCTATGTAGAATCGTTTGCATAGAAATAAAATGGAAAACATACATAATAAATGTAAGAAGACCTAAGAAGTACTTCTTCCTTTCTATATTTTAATCACTGTCCCCATAAGGTCCCCAATGCATTAAAAATGGTCTTATTTTGATGTTAGAAATTACTTAGTTGAATAATATGAATATTTAAAGGCAAAACATATACTGAAGAATTACAAAAAAATAATTTTCTGTATGTGTTCTCACTTTTAATCTCTTTCTTATAAAGTGAGCAACTGAAGCCAATTGGGGAAAATTGAAAGTAAAATATATATAAAGTTGGTGTCTTTGCTATGGTTGATAGAATATTCTTTTTATTTTTTTAATTGGACTTAGATTTGAAACAAATTGCACTTTCAAAGTCTAAACAACACACACACAAAAGTCACTTACATGTGCTTGCAATATTTTTATTTTCCTATGCTTTCTCTCAAGGAAATAAAAATAACTAGATTGCTAATTTATATTTTACATACTAAAATTGTGGCTTTCAACCTCAAATATAATCTCACATGAAGCTATTTAATTAATTTATTTCAAAATTTTTTTTATTGATTTTAGAGAAGGAAGGAGAGGGAGAGAAAGAAATCTCAATGATGAGAGAGAATCATTGATCTGCTGCTTCTAACACAACCTCTACTGGGAATTAAGCTAGCAACCAGGACATGTGCCCTGACTGACATTACCTTCTGGTTCATAGGTCAAAGCTCAACCACTGAGCCATACTGTCCATGCTCATGTGAAGTTATTTAAAACTAGAGGCCTGATGCATGAAGATTCATGCATGAATAGGCCTTCCTTCCTCTGGATTCCAGCACTGCCTTCACTCTGACCAGATCTGCCTTCCACCTCTTGCCTTGTTGAGTCAATTTGCATATTCCCTCCTTATTGGCTGTGGGTGCCACCATCTTTGTCATGGGGTTACAGTCAATTTGCATTTTCCTTCTTTATTAGATAGGATGACTTTTTATTTTTATTTTAAAAACTATTTTATTAATTTTTTACAGAGAAGAAAGGAGAGGGATAGAAAGTTAGAAGCATCGATGAAAGAAACATCCATCAGCTGCCTCCTGCACATCCCCCACTGGAGATGCACCTGCAATCAAGGTACATGCTCTTGACCAGAATTGAACTTGAGACCCCTCAGTCCACAGGCTAATGCTCTGTCCACTGAGCCAAACCAGTCTTGGCAGGATGACATTTTAGATTCTCTACTGCCACACCTCATATAAAAAGCACTTGCCTCTCAATCAACAATGCTTTAGAGGAAAGATATATATAAACAGATAGCATTCTAAAAGGCAAAAATTATTGATATGATTAAACTTGGCTTAATTCAAATGACAATTATATACAGAATTTCATGTATTCTCAAAAATATAATTTTCAATCTAAAGTCTATTTAGAAGTTCTTCCAGACATAATGCATTGTCTTACTTTCCACACATTAGATTTTGAATTAATTGAAATTTATAAAATAAAATCAATTAAATAAATTAAAGCCATACTTTGGTGGAGGGAATGGTAAGAGAGAACACTCAGAAACATTTATGCAAATTATAGCATATTTTGGAAAACCATAGGGAGATTAATAAAAAGGATGAGTAGATTCTCTAGGGTTCAGAGCCATAGTTGTTCACTGAGTGCAGGAGAGTTAATAAATATGTTTAAAATGTATTGGTAGGTTCCTAAAGCACTGAAGGGTAAGCTTAGTTGGGTAAGCCATTCAGTCAGTAATTTCTTAGACAAAATCCTCAAAAGAGGATTATCTATGACTAGAGGCCCAGTGCATGAAATTCACGAAGGGGTGAGGGTCCTCTCAGCCCTGCCTGCACCCTCTCCAATCTGGGTCCCCTCAGACATCCCTCTCACAATCCTGGACCATTGGCTCCTAATCTCTCACCTTCCTACTTGCCTGGTCGCCCTTAACTGCACACCTCCCCCCCCCCCCCCCCCTGCCAGCATGATCATCCCTCACTGCCTCTGCATGGCAGCCTGATTGTCCCTAACTGCTCCCCCCTGCCAACCTGGTCACCCCTAACTGCCCCCTGCTGCCAGCCAGGTTGCCCCAAACTGCCCCCTTCCTGCCAGCCTGGTAGCTCCTAACTACCCTCCTCACTGCCATCCTGGTCATCCCTCACTAACCCTCTTGCTGGCCTGGTCACCCTACACAGCCTGCTTGTTCAGTCATTTGGTTGTCCCTTGGGCCAGCCCTGCATGGCTGGGCAGCTGCCATCCGAGGCTTGCCTGAACCCCAGGCTATCCCTGGGTGACTGGGGCTGAAGGGATTGGGGGACTCTGGAGGCAGGTGCTCAGAGTGGCCAGACCCGCCTGGAGGCAGGCCCAGATCTGCCACACTTCTGCTGCCCCAGTGGGGCTAAGGGGACTGAGCACAGCCATTTTGTGGCTGTGGCAGCAACCATCTTTGATGGCGTGACAGTCAATTAGTATATTCCCTCTTCATTAGATAATTGATCTAATGAACAATTATCATTGATTCAAACAAATTGCTACAATGTAATTTTAATTGATATGGAATTTCATTAGTTTGAGAAAGTTTGAAAAGAACATTATTTACTTTCTTCCTGGTATAAACTATGTAAAAATGACATCTGAAATCTATCATTATTTTACTTTCTTCCAAAATGAGGAAATATGACTCATAATAAGCTATAGTATCATAGATCTCTGCTGCCTGTCCATATTAAACTCATGATATGGGAGAAATGTTTCCCTGTGCCTTGGGGTTGTGTAATCACAATAAATCAAATACAAGTACCTGACTGTCCTGAGATGGAAAGAGGAGATATATAAGAAGGTCATAGGGACCTAGGTGATTTGGATAGAGTGTTGGCCTGAATTCAATTCTGTTCAAGGCACTTACCTCGGTTGCAGGCTCCAGGCTCCAGTCATGGGCATGCCTGAGGCAACCAATCAATGTTTCTTTCTGTCTTTCCCTCTTCTGCTCTCTCTAAAAATCAATGGGAAAAATATTTTTGGGTGAGGATTATAAATAAATAAATAATAAACAAACAAACAAACAAACAACAAATAAATGGTCATAGAGTGTTTTGTACATCTTCCCGATCTCAATTCTTATCTATCATCTTGTGTTCCACTGTTAACATGCATGCTGTAGGCAAATTAACCTAATCTAGTGTCATTATCACTCTTGCCATTAAAAAATTCTCTCAGCCCAGCCAGCATGGTTCAATGTTTAAGCGTTAACCTGTGTGTGACCCAGGAGGTGAAGTTTGATTCTGGTCAGGGCACATGCTGGGTTGTGGGCTTGGTCCCTAGTAGGGAGCTTGGAGGAGGCAGCCAACTGATGATTCTCTGTTGTCATTGATGTTTCTGTCTCTCTCCCTCTCCTTTTCTCTCTGAAATAAAAATATATTTTAAAAAATCTTTCATATTGCTATCTTGTATTCACCCTATTGTAATTTAAGAACATTTTAAACCAGTTTCCTCTTTTTTTTTTGTTCTCATCCGAGAAGAATAGCTCATTAAAAGTTTCTTTGCAACAATTCATTAAATTTTATTTTCCATGGTAAATAACACAATGTGACTTTGTTTTCTTTCAAGTCTTGACCAACAGGAATTTCCTGCCTATTTCATAAGCTTGTTGAAAGGATTCACCAATTAGTGTACATAAGATTCTTTAACCTCCATAGAAGAAAGTTATTAAACGTAAACATAAAATTTTACTAGGAGTAGAAATTAAGAAGAGAATGTCTCTTTTTACCATTGTCAATTTTAGATGTCAAAGTTATGGGCTCTACTTTTGTGTTTCTGAATAGGGCTCTCTAGAAAGTATAAATGGATTAAGCAAGAGCGAGACAGAGCCTATAGTTTTCTGTGCCTTCAAGAAATAACATTCATATTGATTTCACTGTTATTTTAAATGATATATAATTTCTTACCCTCGCAAACATAATTCAGTCTCATTTCTTGGTTATTATAAGAACTGCTATCTCAGAAACACAAAATTTGAAACATGTGCAGCTAATAGTATTGCTGTTCTATAAGGGTCAGCTCTGAAGACTCTACATAAGGCTTGGTTAATTTAAAATGAAGTAGAAGCAGCTGTTGTAAGAAGTGCAGTATAAGAGCTCTCATTGAAGCTTATATTTTATTTCCCTTCTTAATTTTAGTTGGGTGTTTTCAGAGAAAGAATTTATTCAAGAAATAAAAAAATCTGGTTTTTGCAAAGGTGCTATAACCTTGATAAAATAGACAGCAGGAAATCATAAAACTCAACTATAGTCTTTCCTATCCTTAAAAAAAATTATGGAGTGTTTTTTTTCTGAAATAGGGGTTGTTCTAAAATGTTTTTTCTTTACAGCATATTACAAAAAGCGTTCAAGACTAAGAATTATATTTCAGCCTTTGACCCTTCTTACTCAGTGATTAGAGTGTTGGCCAGTGCACTGAAGGATCTTGGGTTTGATTTCAGGTCCAGGGCATGTACCTGGTTTGCAGGTTGAGTCCTGGCCCTGTCAGGGCACTGTGGGAGGCAATGATGTATCTCTTTCATATCCATGTTTCTCTCTCTCTCTCTCTCTCTCTCTCTCTCTCTCTCTCTCTCTCTCTCTCTCTCTCCCTCCCTCCCTCCCTCCCTCTATCCCTCCCTCTAGTCTCTCTAAAAATCAATGGAAAAAAACATATTCTAGGTGAGGATTAACAGAAACAAACAAACAAAAAGAATTATATTTTAAACCTTAAAACTTCAAGATTGCTTGACAGACAGAAGAAAGTACATTACTTTTTATAGGTTTGGTGCACTCTTTTCCACTATTTACAGCTCAGAGTTTAATTACAAACACAATAAAGCCATGGACTATTGACCACATTATTTAGACAACTCTTCAACCAGATCCTGCAAGTGGATTGGTATCAATATTTTCTTGACTTCAAGTTAAGATTAGTCTCAGGTCCTTCCATTTTTCCATGGTTTAATTTTCTTTTTAACTTTCTTGATGTACTGTTGTATAATTCTTGTGTACTGTACGAAGTCCAGATATCTATCTCAAAATATTTTTTAGAATTTTTTACAATGAGAAGATATTTCTTTTATAACTTGAAAAAGTAAACAATATAAATTCTATACAGATATATAAAATCAGTTTAAATTTGTGTGTGTGTGTGTGTGTGTGTGTGTGTGTGTGTATCATGTCATTATCATGGGGGGACCCAAGACTTGGGCTATCTATTAGTATATTCATGTAATTAAGTTTAGTGTTTTGAAGAATGTTTTTTGGGATATGACTGATGATATAACTCACAACACTATTATTATATTCTGGATATACTGCATTATTAATCTATGGTATACTAAACTTGTATTAATAATGATTCCTTCTAAAATAATATTTTTAAGATTAACTCAAATAGTGAAGCAATAATAAATAAGGAATTAACACTTTATCATTCCATTTAACATGTTTTGTGTAGAAATATAATCCAACATGGAAAGTAGTCTTTAGTTCACCCCAAATTCCTCAAATTCTTATAAGATGACAGTATCCTAATCTAGAAAAAAATTTCAAAGATGTGAGTTAGACTATATTACAGTGATTATGTAGAATAAATAATTATGCCCTGAAACAAACCAAGGCATGAAGACAGATAAGGTTACACAAATAATATTTTAGTAGGTCCAGGATGGATTGTTGTATATAATTATGGAAGCTACAACTTATTCCATTTTGTATTTATGACTCCCACATTCTTGGGGTGAAGTGCTGGGGTATAATTAGGAAAATAAGAGTAGGTACCATCTCTCCTCAGTCACCTCCTCCTGATCTTGAGAGCAAGGTCACCTTTCATTCTGCCCCTGATTACTTTGGGTGCTTGTGATCAGTACATTTTGGGCTCTTTTGGTTTCTATAGTTGTAATAAATTCTTTTCTAAAAATAAATAAATAAATAAAAGGCAGCAAACTGAATCATTAAATATAGGTTAAGCATAATTGGTAGGAGTTTGGACTTTAAGGGTGTTTGAATTTATTTTCTGAAATTAGGTGATAACTTTAGTTTCAGAAGAAAAATATATTTCAAATACATTATTTTAAATCATTAAAATATAATCATACAACATTTAATTATTATATGTCATGCACTATATTCTGGGTACTAGGAAATTTAACAGTGAACCAGTGAACAAAATTGTCCCAACTCTCTGAATTAGTGGAGATTGCATTCTAGGAGGAAATAAACAAGTCTAAAGTTTAGGTCAATAAACAAGACACTAATTATGGAAATATGTAAAGTGTATTAAAGAGGAGGGATTATCAACAAAGTCAGATGCAGGTGACAGATTCAGGAAAAAGAGGCTGAGCAATGACCTTTGGATTTAGTATCAAGAAGGTTGTATTAGTCAGGATTTTCCAGAGGAACAAACCAATAGGATCTATCTATCTATCTATCTATCTATCTATCTATCTATCTATCTATCATCTATCTATCTATCTCTGATATATCTATCTATCTATCTATCTATCTATCTATCTATCTATCTATCATCTATCTCTGATCTATCTATCATCTATCTACCTACCTACATATTGAGAGCTTTATTTTAAGTAATTGAGGGGGCTCGCAAGGTAAAAATATGCAGTATAGGCCAGCAGGCTGTAGAAGTAGGAAAGAATCAATGTAATTTTGAATCCAAAGGCAGTTTGAAGGCAGGATTACTTGTCAGGGGACTTCAGTTTTTTCTACTAAGCTCTTCAGTTGATTAGATAAGGCCAAATTACATTATGGAGGATAATCTACTTTACTCAAAATTTACTGATATAAACTTAATTGTAATTGAAAATTACTTTCACATCAATATCTTCACAGACACTGGTATTAATCAAATAACCTAAACAAGTTGACACATAAAATTAACCATCACAGAAGTCATTGATAAAACTGAGACATATTATTCTATTGAGTATTATTCACTACTATGCCCCAATGTCTTAGCATTGTATTTAGCTCAATAAGTATTTGTTGAATAAATATATTTTTCTACTTATTTTCCCTTAAATATCATATCCTCACTTGAACCAAAATAAACAGAACATGCCAAAAGAAAACAACAACAACAACAACAACTTCAAGAAACATTTTAAAATTTTGGTTTGTAATAATATATAGAGGTTTGAGGAGTAACTAAAATTATTCAAAAATTAGTCAATCAAAAACTACAAAAGTGCAGCCAGCCAGCCAGCATGGCTCAGTGGTTGAACATCAACCTATAAACTAGGAGGTCACTGGTTTGATTCCTGGTCGGGGCACATGCCTGGGTTGTGAGCTCAGTTGGCAGTGTGGGGCATGCAGGAGGCAGCCCATCAATGATTCTGTTTCCTCATTGATGTTTCTTTCTCTCTCTCTCCCTTCCTTTCTCTCTAAAATCAATAAAAAATATTTTTTAAAAATACAAAAATAATTCTACAGTCAAGTATGATGAAAAAATACTTAACACAAAAGGTCAAATATCTAAAATATTTTAAAAAGCCAAATTTTATGGGTTTTAGTTGTGCTCTCATACTGCCAATAATGGTAAAATTATGGCATTGCTTTTTATATGGCCTATATCTGAAAAACTTAAAAATAAAGATGGTAACTACTGATACACACCCAAATACTGGAGAAATGTCTGTAAGATCCATAGATAATTGAATGTTTTCATTGACAACATCTAGCAGATTTAACTTTGTTTCCCATTAAGTGTTTGCTAGAATTTTCAAGTTACAAGGTGGAGAAATTTCACTGTTTACCTTTACTGTTTGGTAACATCTGACTCTCCAAAGCCTGAGTCTTTTTCATTGAACGACTAACTTCCTGATATCATTTGACTTTTTACATTCCAAGAACTGGGCCTTTTGCAACAATTTTCAGATTTTTTAAAGGTCTTAAAATCAATATGACTCTGTTTATTTCTTTTCTTAATTGAATTATACTTGGTTGAGTTGCCTGGTTTATTGGTACAACATTGATTATTTTACCATATCATAGATCAAAAGAGTGTTTATGGGTTACTATTAAAATTTCTAAATTAACTAAACTAAAGCTATGTAGTGAGGTAAAAATAAAACATGTCAAACACTATAGCTTTCATTGCAGCTTAGTTTTATAATATAATTTGTCAGAGTATGTAAACATAGATTTTTTCCTATGCAATGTTGCTCAACAAATGATATTTATTTCTTCTAAAACAATGATTTTAAATACTTTGAAAATGTGTAGACTAGTTATTTCTACCATTCCAAAATGATTCAAAATAAAATCCTACTCACAAATAATCAACTCAGAAGAAAATCATTGTTTATCAATTGGTCATTTTTGAGGAAAAATAATTTTTACTCTAAAATCTTTGTGTTATTGATGCTAAGTTTACCATTTTGTATTTCAATAATATATAGCATTTTCCCAAAATTTAAATTTGTCACTAATGTCTATTGATAATATAGTTTAATGTTTTTAAACAAAATAAAATCACTGTGTATGTGTATGTTTATCTTGCTTATGTTTTACATACATTTTATAATTAATCAGTTTTTTATAATTCCTAACATTTATCTTCCAAATATTAATTCTGTTCCATTCTCTCCCATTTTGGAATTATAATTGAATATATATATTTTTTTTTTCAAATTTTTTTCACATATCTTTTTATACTTATGTATTTTCTATCTTTTTATTTTCCAGTGCTTCATTAGTAAGCATATCTCCTGTCCTGTCAGTTTAGTTGACAAAAATATTTCATTTCTAATTATCTTAAAACTTATGTATAGTAGGAACTCAATTGAATGGAAAAAAAGGGTTTGAGTAACATAATTCTACTTTCATCATGTGATCATGATGATATTGGCTGGTGCTATTACATTTTTATTTTAAAATAATATTTTAAATTTTGCTCTAAGCATCATATTTCAGAATCCTTTACATAAGCCTTAGTTGCTGTGCTCTAACAATATAAACTCCCTAATTAAAAAAAATACATTTTTATTGATTTCAGAGAGGAAGAGAGAGGGAGAGAGAATGATTGGCTGCCTCCTGCATACCACCTACTGATTCTGGAACTCACAAGTTGGGCATGTGGCCTTCGGCAGAATGGAACCCGGAACGCTTCAGTCTGTATAACCATGCTCTATCCACTGAGCCAAACTCACTAGGCTAAACTCCCTAATTTTAAATTAAAAAAATCTTGGGCACTCAAAATCTGAGTCTGAATTCAACCAAGTAACAGGCTCCCTCTAAAAAAGCTTGGACTACCCTATCCTCTTTGGCTCGTGGATAGAGCATCCGCCAGGGCACTGAAGGGTACTGGGTTCGATTCTGGTGAAGAGCACATGCCCAGGGTTGGGGGCTCGACCCCCAGTAGGAGGCAGCTGATCAATGATTCTCTCTCATTATTGATGTTTCTATCTCTCTCTCCCTCTCTGAAATAAATAAAAATATTTTTTTTAAAAAGCTTGGACTTATTGAGAAGTAACTTTAGAGCAATGTGAATAAACCACTCTTGAGAGTAAAAAGCAGAATTGTGGGAAACAGAAAGTAGATTATGTGATATCTATGTTAATGGCTAGTTTCTATGGTAGGCAGAACACCAGGGAGACTTGGTTAGCTGTCAACGCATTTGCCTCCATCTGGCTTGCTGCCATGCACACATTTGTGCACTAACCAAAGCCAGGTTTAAGGCCAAAAGTATGGAATAGCTTGACATAGCTGTTCCAGAAATATTGATACGTTAAACAGAGAAACATTCTTTTTAAAAAGGTAGAAACAAAGTGAAGTACAAAAAAACATTCTTTCAGTTGACTAGAAAAAAGGAGAGTGTGTTAGACTGCATAGCGGTCCTTAAAGATATCTAGGTTGTAATCTCTAACCTGTGAATGTTACTTTATAATGCAGAAGAGACTTTACAGATTAATTTAAATTAAGGATTTTGAAATGAAGAGATTATATGGGATTATCTAAATGCAACCACACATGTCCTTATAAGAGAAAATTTTGAAATTTTAAAAAAATTTATCTTTATTGTTGAAAGTGTTACAGACGTTCCCCATTTGTTATAGCAGAGCAAGAAGCTAGGAAAATTCCAGGATAAGTGGAATAGGGAAACGAAGACAGATAATTAAACAGCAGTTTTCAGCCACCTACTAAATCCTATCTTCCCTAAAACAAGGTAACTTAAGTGTAAATGATTTGCACTTCTCCGCAACCAAAGGATAAACAGCTTAAATCACCCTACTCAGGGAAACAGATACAGAAATCCAATTAAGTGCCATTCACCAAACACACCCCAAAACAGACAAATTAAGCTGGTGAATATTCTATTGATCCATCCCCAAGCCTCCCCTTACCATCCAGACTTTAAAAACCCTGAAAATGAAGGTTCAAGGGCAATCTCCCTTCAGGAAGAACACCCAAGCCATTTCCTGCCCCTACAAATATGTATCCCCTAAACTCTAAGAACTCGAGTAGACTTGCAACCAGAGGAGCAAGGGCAGTGGTAGCTTGTCCTGGGCTAACCCTGTGAATGTGCCTGCAAGGCCTCCTTTTCACTGACTTCCTAGTGAGCCAAAGCAGTGTGCCTAGGCTCTCTTGTTGCTTTTTTATTTCCTTCCTGGTCTCATTGTCCTGAGTGTGCTTTTGCTGTTGTCAATAAATTCTTTAAAAAAAAAATTTTTTTTAAAAATTTATTTCTAGAGAGAGAGGAAGGGAGAGGGAGAAAGAGAAACAATGATTTGTTGACTCTTGCAAGCCTCCCAACTGGGAATCAAGCCCACATTCTGGGCATGTGTGTTCTTACTAGGAATAAAAAAAGTAACCTTTTGGTGCACTGGACAATGCCCAACCAACTGTGCTACACCAGCCAGGGCAATAAATTCTTGCTTACTTTTTTACACTTTGTCTCTTTATGGAAATCTTTTCCTCAAGAAGATAAGAACTGAGATCTCCTTTTCTCAGTGATAACACAATGACCCCCTCCACCACACTCCTTACCACCCCTCAGCCAAAACTTCACCACACTATTGTCTATCCACCAGTTATGAATAGAAGCATATAAGTTCTTCAGTTAACTCTTCTTACCCCATCCCTGGCTCCTTCCTTCTGAGATTCCTGAGTCTGTTGCATGCTTCCATGACTCTGGATCTGTTTTGTTTGTGAGTTTATTTTATTCATTAGATTCCATATATGAGTTCATGTCAAATGACAAAATGAAGAGAAGCAGAGCCAGAGAGAAATATGCTCTAATGCTTTTTATGAAGATGGAGCAAAAGACCACGAGCAAAGGAATTCAAAAGATGCAGTTCTAGACACTAGAATAGGTGAAGAAAGGGAGACTACTCTAAAGCCTTCAAAGGGAGCATGGCTCTGCCAGCACCTTGAGTTTAGCTCTATCAGACTCATTTTGGACTTCTGGCCTCCAGGATAGTAAAGGATTAAATTCTTATTGTTTTAAGTCACTAAGATTGTGGTAATCTGTAATAGCATTACTGTGCTAAATATTCTCTTTTTTATTATTTATTATTTTTAAGTTAAATATATTGAGGTGACATTGGTTAATATGATCATATAAGTTTCAGGGGTGGGTTTCTATCTTACAAAATCTGTATATTGCATTGTGTGCCCACCACCTAAAGTGAAATCATCTTTTGTCACATATATTAGGCCCCCTTCCCCCTGACAACCACCACACTGCTATTTATATTCATGAGTTTCAGTTTTATGTCCCACAGATGAGTGAAATCATGTTTCTTAGCTTTTTTTGTCTGACCTATTTCACTTAGCATAATATTCTTAAGGTCTTGTCCATGTTGTTGTATGCTGGAGGCTAAGAACAGTAGTTAGCATGATAAATGTGAGAAGTTTGTTAGAAGGCTGATGGACATTTTCAGCAGGGCTAAAAATCTGCATATTATTATCTGCTGCTGAATAGCTGTAGGCATTTCCCCTAACCTGATAATCATTTCCTGTTTACCAAACCTTACCTTTGATTTGCCTGTTTGCATTCCTAAAGGGTTAATGTGTTTTCCAGTAAATAAAAAGCTGTGGGTCTGATTCAGGGGACCACCTCACTAGAGGTTGAAGCCTCTGCCTGGTTCCCCCAAATACCTTCCAAATTTATATTTCTTGTATAGTCTTGATTCATTTATGTGCAGCCCTTCTCCAGATTCCTGAACCCTTGCTGTGCAAAGACTGCTGTAGTTGTAAATGGCAGTATTTCATCCTTTCTTAGGGAAACGTTTTCTAAGAAAAGTACTGTCAGTATAATTCTACATAATACTTAGTGAAATATTTTTAAAAATCTCTACAAGTTATACAATTACGATAGCCTAGGACTCCTCTAAACAAATGGTTTTTATTTTACAAGTCATAAATCTATTCCTTTCTTTCCCACATCAAATTAATAAGCAGAACATTGCTATTGATATCTATGATCCACAATCCATTTTACCTTAAAATATTTTAGTTATAGGACTGAAAATAACTATATCCCTGCATAAAACAGGTCCTTGAAGACAATAATAATAATGCAGTATTAATGAGGATTATTTTTTTTAGGATAGAAAGATCACCTTAAAATTCATTCCAACTCCTAGAACCCATTTCTATCAACTTTTTATGAGTTTTAGGATATCAGTATCACATGCAGAAGGAAGCTTTAATTAAAAGTATCTTTATACACATACAGCAAAAGTAACTTTTAGGAAGTTGTAATATGACAAAATACACTTTATAGGGACCTATGACCCCACACTCTACTAGTTCTCCTATCTCTGTGTACACAACTGCTCAGTCTTCTTTGCTGATCCTTCTGCACAATTGCCAAATGTTGCTGTGACCCAGGACTCATTAGCCATCTTCTTGTTGTCTAATTCCTGTCACGTACAAATGACTTTCACAATTATATTGCTGAATCTGATATCTCAACTATTTTCCAGATTTATTACACAGTCAGCCTCCCACTTCATATATATATATATATATATATATATATATATATATATATACACTTATATATGTAAGTATAATAAATTTGCTACAGAGTATTTGTCCTGAGTAACCATCTTGTGTGCATGTATGTTTATATGCCTGCAAGAAAAAGAGAGATTGATTCTGCATCTTATCAAAAAGACTGAAGTGAGTAAATACAAAGAAGACTGGATGATTTGGAAGAAAATTCGGACTACAAGAGCAACAATAGAAAATATCAAAAGAATGCAGAGCTAAGAATAATTAAGCAAGTTAGAGATATAATATAGCATAGTATTAAATACATATATTATGAAGTATTTAATGTGTTATTAAAGACAGCATAGATTACATTTTAGATATTGATTCAAAATTTTGGTGCCATACATGCTCTACAAAAAGTGATTCTGGGATAAAAAGTGCTTAGAAATGCTGTATAAAAATGGCTACTCTTAAAAACCCATAATACATTTTTATCTATGAAGCCTCTAAAGACCAGTTGTTTGTCCAGCTGCTGTGGTTCAGTGGTTGAGTGTCGACCTAAGAACCAAGAGGTGACTGATTCCTGGTCATGGTACACGTCTAGGTTGCCGGCTCAATCTCCAGTATGGGGCCTGCAAGAGGCAGCCGATCAATGATTCTCTCTCATCATTGATGTTTCAATCTCTTGCTCCCTCTCCCTTCCTCTCTGAAATCAATAAAAATATATCTTAAAAAAGAAATTAGTGCTATAAGGAATACTTTAATTCTACTTCTCCATCTTCCAGATGAAAGGAGAAGGCTCTGGAGATCTGGAGAAATGTCCTGCGTCTGTGAGTCTCTGAAAGATTTTGGAGAACTTTGGCCAGGAACATGTACTTTAGAAACTATTTAGGAACACTATTGAGAAAACAATAGATTTTTATTGTATTAAACTGCTGGAATATTGGGTCTGTGGAACTTACATGCACTAATGTAATAACTTACATTCACTAATGTAATATCCTTGACAGTAGTAGACTGATAGGAGTGGTGAATTCTAAAATCAGATGAGAAAAAAATGTGTAAAGTGGCTAAAGATACTTGTAAACTGTTTTGATATTCTACTAGGAGGCAGTGACAGCTTTTAGTTAACTATTTTGTATGCTTTATTTCCCTCATTGTTTGAAATAATATACTTCTGTGAGTGGTCCAGGCAAATATCAGCTAGACTAAATCTACCCAGTTGTTTTCTCATACTTTCTCATTCTCTTGACTAGTTTACATGGTGAATCTTAATAATTAAAATGTTCAACAGTTGTCCAGATGGTACTGAAGTAGGGTGGCAATTGTCTTAGGTAGACACTACAGTTTTAATCTTAACCTGCTATTTGGCTTCTGTACCCATTTGCTTGCTTGCTAAAATAATAGAAGTATTTTGATTTTCTGAACTTATGTATTATTGAATGTTCTTTTGCTGGTGGTTTGAATGTCCCATTGATTGTGATCTCACTAGGTACTGAAGCACATTCCTCTGGGAACCAAGACAGCTCAATTATTCCAAATTGTCTCAGTAGCTACAGATAACTGAGTTTCAGTTGTCTCAGTGGTCCTGGAGTCAGGAGAGCATAATTATCCTAAATTGTCTCAAGTAGCTACTGAGAGTGCATTCCTGTTGACTCAGTGATCCCCAAATCTGGACAGCACAATTATTCTAAATTGCCCAGGTGGTCCCAGATAATGTGTTTCTGTTGATTTAGTGATTCTTAGATACTAACTTGCTTAATCTTTGCTTCTGTAAAAAAATGCTTTTTTTTGTGAAGTAGGTTCCTCATTCCAGACCCAAAGATGTAATCAATACTTTTGTGATATTCTGCCAATATAAGCCAGACATGTTGAGCCCTTCAGGGCTGCAAGGTTTGAAGAGCATTAGCCACTAGTATGCTGCCAGCTTTAATAAATGATTCCATAATTCGATTTTTGTGAGGCATCCTATGTAAAATGGGGATACATCACAACAGTACAATACCAAGCAATCTCCTTGATAGTAAGTATGCTAGCAAAGATCATGTCCCCAAATGGTCTGTTAGTCTACCAGGAGAAAAATCTTCCTGATACCAGCCAGCATTTACAAGTAGGTTTCATTCAAGATGATGCCAAGAGAGTTTCTGTTGTCTCTTCTATCTAGAAGAACATCATTAAATTCCTTTTTCTTTCCAAGATTCTGAATTCTTCCAACTTCATAAAAAGGGATGAGAGAGAAGAAAAATTCTCTCAGAACATATTTATGCAATAGAACTACAAAAAAAAAAAGATAGACCTACTGAATTTCATCCATTCTAAGATGTCCATTTTTCATATTTTAGCTGAAACTGAAACTGACTTGCCCCTTATGCTCAATGTACTTAGAAAGCGTTATGTTATAATTCAATTGGTAGCGATTGTTCCTTTTGCTTATATTTCAAATATGGTCTTACAATGAACTGAAAGTTCTCCTCCCCCTTTCTTAGTTTGTCTTACATTGACAATGCTTTTGATTTGGTGACATATAGTCATTATTGCTTATTTTCTGGATCAACAACATGTCACTTAAATTCATATATTAAAAAAATTTGATGAGCTATTTTTTTTGTTTTAATATGTGCCAGCCGTATTTTTTAACATTATGTATTATTTCAACATTGAGCTGGCTTCTACATATTTGAAGTTCTAGTGTCTCTCCTACAACATTGCAACCACTTCAGTGATTATTTAAATGAAATCAATGGTATGAAATGTTGCATTTTGGCTTCTAAATCTGTCATATTTATTAAAAAAAATGTTTCACTTAACTTTTCACCAAAATCATTTCATTCTTTCCTCCAACCTCTCTGCCCCGCACCCCCCCCCGATTTCCACCATGGAAGAAGTCTAGCTGTGTTCACCAGAACTAGGATTAAAGCCAATGCTCAGAGCCTTTGTCCCACTGAAGCACAGTCTGGTCCTGCATCAGGCTAGCTTAATTTGTGCTCCCAGCTGTAGTCCGTTGTGTGTGTGGTCTGCATGGCCTTGGGCCATGTAGCGTCTATGGCCACATGACTATGGAGGGAGCATGGGAGAGTGCCAGGAAGAAGAAGCAAAGCCAGAGGAACAAGAGATAAGTGTTTTGTCTGCACTCACAGTGGCTCCACCTCCTTTAGCTACTGATTTCTGTTCCCAGGTTTGACTGACAAGAAAGCATCTTTTCTATGTCACCCAACTTCACTGCATGTGTATCCATCTTCTGCGTCCCCTAGTGATTTTAAGGGTATGAACGGTAGTTGCCTGGGAAATATAAAGTTGCACCTTCCTGGTGAAGCTGCTCAGATGACCATCCTTAAAATGTGTGGCCTTCTCTTTGCCTTTTTTCCTATTACTAATAACTAGCTAATTACTATAATGGTAATTACATATGTGGTTTGACCCAGTGTGGGAAAAGGTGTTTTATCCCAAAATAACTCTTCCATTCTTCAACATTTAGATCTGAGATAAAGATGAACCATTCCAACCTACACAGAAGGGGCATTCACAGTTTGGTTATTATAAATGGTAGGCTTTTGACACTTGTATCATTTCTATTTTGAACATAAGATAAATCATCCCATTGAATGAATCAAACTTCCGAAAGCTATACAATAAACCAATGACAAAACAGAACACAAGTACCCCCCCCCTTTTTTTTTACTTACTCAGAGCTCAGCAATTACATTTAAATACTAGGGTCTTCTTCCATCTAAGATAGAACACATTTCATAATCTACAATGCCCACTATTAGCTTTAGTCTTTTAAGAAGATCAAACCAAAATGGTTACAAAAGAACAAAAGTTGGGGAGTGGAGCTGGGCTAGAAGGGGTCAATGGGGAGAAAAAGGGGACATGTAATATTTTCAACAATGAAGATTTAATTTAAAAAATTAGAAATTCAAATATATCAAGGAATTTCTGACAAAATAACATGTTGTATAACAAATGCTTCTTGAAAGGTGAAAATGACAGTATGGCAATATGTCTAAAATACTGATTAGAGGGGGAACACCAAGATGGCGGCATAGGTGAACACCTATTGTTCTGCCCCGCACAATGATTTAGGAACTAAAACATAACAGCAGAACAGACAGCACCTAGAATCGCCAGAAAGCTGGCTGAATAAAAACTCCACTAACTGGAGTGGAGGTGGGACACTGAGACTCAGGAGCGGCGGGAGCGCAGCCTTTCAGACAGAAACAGGTTAGGAGCCGTCCTGGTGGCGCGCGCAGGCTGGGGCTGGAGCAACAACCCCGGTCCCACTGCCCGGATCCCCAGTGCCAGGCGAGGTCCGTCCCACTGCCCGGATTCCCCAGCGCCAGGCAAGATCCGTCCCACTGCCCGGATCCCCAGTGCCAGGCGAGGTCCGTCCCACTGCCCGGATCCCCAGTGCCAGGCGAGGTCCGTCCCACTGCCCGGATCCCCAGTGCCAGGCGAGGTCTGGCCGAGGTCCGGGGGACACACCCTGGAAGCAGGGCGTGGCAGAGGCTCCTGAACTGCGAGTTTCCACTAAAGGGTCGCACAAACCCGTGACTTGCCCCCTGGAAACTTGTCTCCTGGTTCCAGAAACCATTTATTTTACAATCCTGGGCTAGACTTTTGGTGTGCAGGCACATTTGGGGAAAGGTGGAGTGGTCTGCCAAGGGGAAGAGACTAGCGGCTTTCTCTTTGAGGTGTCTGCAGCCATCCCCATCCAATAGAGACCCGCGCGCGCGAGCGCCTCATAGGACGCAGCTGATGCTGATGCTGCCTACGCAGCTCAGAGACTCCGCCCATCCAACCTGAACACAGTCTCCCTTCACAGCCAATTGGCCTGGAGGTCAAACCCTCCTAGGGCTAACAGCAACAAGCTGGGTTTAAATTCAAAAATACTGAATACAACCCATAAAGGATTGCAGTAAGAGCACCCAACTCAGGTAACTGGGGAGGCTAAGCCACTGTCCCTTTGAGGATATCCACCACATAAAGCAGCCACCATGCAGAGACATGGAAAGAAAGCAGGTGTGAAAGAAATGGAGGAGAAAAGACAAGACATAGAGTTCAAAACCACGGTTATAAGGCTTTTCAAGAGGCTCCTACAAAAGGCCGATCAACTTAATGAGAATTACCAGGAAATAAACAAGACCAACCAGGAAATGAATGAGAATTACAAGGAAATGAACGAGAACCTCAAGGAAATGACTGAGACCCTCAAGGAAATGAACAAGGCCTCTGAGGATACGAACCAGACCCTCACAGATAAAAAAAAGGACCAACTAGAAATCAAGCTTACACAGACTGAAATAAAAAATATGACACAAAGTCCTAAAAGCAGTCCAGAGGGCCACAAGAACCAAGTCAAAGATTTGAAATACAAAGAAGCAAAATCCACTCAGCTGGAAAAGCAAGAAACAAAAAGAATTCAGATAATTGAAGATAGCGTAAGGGGCTTCTGGGACAACCTCAAGCATGCCAACATCCGAATTATTGGGGTCCCAGAAAAAGAGAGAGAGCAAGTTAATGAAAACCTACTTGAAGAAATAGTGACTGAAAACTTCCCCCACCTGGTGAAAGAAACTGACTTAAAAGCCCAAGAACTACATGGAACCCCAAAATATAGGAATCTAAAGAGGACCACACCAAGACATATCATAATTAAAATGCCAAGAGCAAAAGATAAAGAGAGAATATTAAAAGCAGCAAGAGAAAAACAGTTGGTTACCTACAGGGGAGCACCCATACGATTGTCAGTGGATTTCTCAACAGAAACAATGCAGGCCAGACGCGAGTGGCAAGAAATATTCAAAATAATGAAGAGCAAGAATCTACAACCAAGATTACTCTATCCCGCAAAGCTATCATTCAGAATTGAGGATCAGATAAAGTGCTTCGCAGATAAGAAAAAGCTAAAGGAGTTAATCACCACCAAACCAGTATTATACGAAATGCTGAAAGATATTCTTTAAGAAGAGGAAGAAGAAAAAGGTAAAAATATAAATTATGAACAACAAATACACATCTATCAACAAATGAACATAAAAATCAACTGAATTGTTAGGCTGATGAACAAGATAAAATGGTGACTATAACAGAAACATGGACATAGAGAGGGAATGGACTGACAATTCTTGGGGAGAAAAGGGTTGTGGGAAGTACAGCAAGAGATTGGACAAAAATCTTGCAACAATGGGAGAGGACATTGGAGAGGGGGAGGTGAAGGTGGAGGGTGGGATAGGTACAGGGTGGAGGGGAGATATAGGGGGATAAAAAAGGGGAAACAATGTAATTAATAAACTGAACAATAAAGAAATAAAAAAATAAAATAAAATACTGATTAGAGAGGTATTAATCTAAATTATTCAAGTTTAGTAAACATGTACTTATTTTCAGCCTATGTAATGGATGGAGAAAAAAAAAACCACCCAGATATTTTATCTTAGTCATGTTTGCTTTATAATGTGTCAGAACTTTGGCAGATTAATTTTTTAATATGTTTTTATTGATTTCAGAGAGGCAGGAGGAGTGATACAGAGATAGAAATATCAATGGTGAGAGAGAATTATTGATCTATTGCCTTTTGCACGTCCCTCACTGGGGATTGAGCCTGCAACCTCGACATGTGCCCTGACCAGGAATTGAACCAGGACCTCCTGGTTCATAGGTCGACACTCAACCACTGAGCCATGCCAGCTGACCATTGGCAGATTATTTTTTTAAAAGTCCACAAGCTCTTAGAATTTAGTAAAACTGGTAATGAAGAGGGGGCTGGAGAGTAGAGACAGGGAAAAGATTAGACAGTATACAGAACTGGAACACATGTCTGAGCTGTAAACTTTGGAGGCAAGCAGATATCTTAAAGACAACAGGGCACCAGAAAGGAAACTACATTGTGCCAAAAGTTTACACATTTAGTTCCAGATTAAAGAGTTTAAATGTGTTTTGACATAAACATGAAATTCTTCACAAAAGGGACATGCACTGCTAGCTGAAAGGGAAACGTAAGTTTACTTTTTCTGAAATACTCAGAGTAATTCTTGAAGAACTTTGTCACTCTGAAATAGAACTCAATGGAACAAATATTTTCACGGTGCTTAGTGAATTATTTCTCATCACTAAGTCAAACACATCTCCCCTTTCAATAGACAAGATGGAAGTGCATATATTTAGGGCATATGCTAGAGCAGAGCTTCTCATCCTTGGCACTGGGGATATTTTAGGCCAGATAACCCTTTGTTGTGGGGTCCTGTCTGTGCGATGTAGATGTTCATCCCTGGTTTATACCCTTAGATACCAGTAATAGCCTTCCACAATTGTGATAGCTGAAATGTCCCCATGTGCTGCCTGGGGGTTAAGGGGCCAAGTTACCCCTGGCTAAGTATCAATCACAGTGCTAGAGGTAAGTCTCACAAAATAAGTATATTTATTGCCTTAATCCCCCCCCCATCATATCCAATTTTACATATTTTCTTTTGGAGGTGGAAACTTATAAAAGGCATTTGTGGTCACAGGGCTTGAAGTGCCTTAAGTTCATCTAAAGGAAACTGGAGATTCCTGAAATGGCTACTCATGGTAAGGAATGAGGAGGTAAGGTGGGCTTTGGGTGATGCTCTCTCTCTGAAGACTCTATGAAAGAAGCTATTTCATGCAATTTTTAAGCTTCTGGTGTTGCTGGCAATCCTTGGCACTCCTTGGTTTCAGATGTATCACTCCATTTTCTGCCTCCATTTTTCACATATTTTCTCTCTCCTTTTCCTCCTCCTTCTCTTCCTCTTCCTCTTCTTCTAAGGACACTACCTATATTGGATTAGGGTTCACTCTAATTGAATATGACCTCATATTAACTTGATTATATTTACAAAAACTCTTTCCAAATAAGGTCACATTTACGAGTACTGGAGGTTAAAATTTCAACATCTTTTTTTTTAAACTATATTTTGTTGATTTCAGAGAAGAAGGGAGAGAGAAAGATAAAAACATTAATGATTAGATAAAAACATCAAATGCCTCCTGTATGCCCTACACTGGGGCTCAAGCCCACAACCCAGGCCTGTGACCCAACAAGAAATTAAACCACTATTTCCTGGTTCATAGGTCAATGCTCAACCATTGAGCCATGTTGGCTAGACTTCAACATCTTTTGAGGGGACCAATTCAACCTACACAACAGGATCCAAAGGGAAAGCTTGTTTCCAGTTGGTTCCAAGAGAAACCATCCCTGGGGAGGCTTCAAAAGCATTAGTTGAAAGCCCAGGCCCATTGAGGAAAGAGTAGGTAACCAATATAGTACTAGTAAAAAGCTCAATGCTGAAGACTCATCTCATTGTGGAATCTCTAAGGGCTGAAAGATACAACTCAAATCTGAAATAAAAGAGTATTTTGTACTTTTTGACTTTTGTGTATGTGTGAGCAGCTAATGTGGAAGTTATTTAATAACTAGTAGCCCTCCACGGCCAGGGTGGAATGCTTGCCTCTTTGCCATGGCAATGAAGCAAATATTCTGCCAGGCTGCTTACACTGCCTGCTCTCAGCCCCCCCTGGGACTGGGGGATCCTGGCAGGGATGAGAGGACTGGGTGCCATCATCTGGTGGCTATGGGTGCCACCATATTTGTGATGGAGTTATGGTTAATTTGCATATTACCCTTTTACTAGATAGGATGGACAGTATCTCTGTTCTTTTTATTATGGAGAATGGCAGATTGAGGATATGTAGGTAACAGACATTTAAGTAGGGATCATTTTAAAAACCCTATAGTGAGAAAGGAGGGAGGGAGGGGGAGATTGATTAAGGAAAGGACACATCCATCCCATAGATATCCTGCATGGAGGCAGGTGAGCTAATAAATATCTTGATCTCTTCCCTCCATCCAACATGCCAGTGCTACCCAAATGGTCAAACTCAACCAAAAGGGAAAACCTGCTGAAACCATGTTACAGATCAGACCTCTGTTGCTAGCTCTCCCACCCCTGCATTCTCAGCTAACTGGTGCTTAAGCAAGCTTAAAAGAATGAAAAGTGGATGAGTCCAAATACAACATATCTAGCACACATAGAAATGTTAGCAAATATATTTTCTTCTCTATATTACTTTTTCTATTAAAAAGTAAAATTCAATTTTATTAATTTGCCCATATTTTGACAGTTAGTTTATTTACTACTCTCTGAATAAAAATAAGCAAAAATAATTCACACTGGTTTAGACCAGTAGTCAATATGTAACAATGTCTGTCTCTGGTTTTGGTTATTTTGTAGAAAAAACATTGTAGTATTTCATTACCTACTGCATTATTTGGGGGCTGCATCCCAAAATAGAGACAAGAAAATAACCAGAAGTCAGTAGACTTTGATTCTAGTCCCAGCTTTGCCACCAATAATTACAGTCAAATAGAAAAAAAATAGGAGGTAAGCCAAAAAAATTATTCAAATAAATACATAAACATAAATAAATGAAAAGAAGTAGATTCTAAGAATAAAAATAACTGAAGGGACCTTATTTAAGATCTCTTATAAAAGGAGGGAAGGGTCAAAGAATGCTTCTCTGACTGAGGGCCAGCTGTGACAGGCAGGAGAACAGGAGTTAGCCAGCAAAGGAACTTTTGAGGAGTGATATTCATGCAAGTCACTTAATATTTTTGTAATATTAGGGAGTTGGGTATCTCTTTTAGTTACACAACTTTATTGCCCCTAACTTCCTTTTTTTTGGGTTTATTATCCATGATATCACATTCATTAATATTCTTGTCTTGATTATATATTTTAAAAAGAGAAAAATAGCAATAAACAAAAACCTTATCAATCTGTGAAACTGTCTGTAAAGAATGTGAAATGTAGACAGATGTAGTCAGTAGTTTTCATAAAAGATTTAGATGACTCAAGACAAAAATATCCCCAAATCTCAGCTTTCTAAATGGCTCAAGCTTTTTTTTATTGTAAAAATATGCCACATGCTTTTTTCTCCTCTGCAAAAGTTCCTTTGCTGGCTAACTCCTGTTCTCCTGCCTGTCACAGCTGGCCCTCAGTCACAGAAGCATTCTTTGACCCTTCCCTCCTTTTATAAGAGATCTTAAATAAGGTCCCTTCAGTTATTTTTATTCTTAGAATCTACTTCTTTTCATTTATTTATGTTTATGTATTTATTTGAATAATTTTTTTGGCTTACCTCCTATTTTTTTCTATCTGACTGTAATTATTGGTGGCAGAGATCATATCTGGATATATTTTGATTTTTGTCTCCTCAGTGCTTATCACAGTGCCTTACCAAAATTAATCAATCAATTTTCAAAAGGCCCAATGAATAAACTGAGCTATGTTGTCACTGGAGTTATAATTACTATATGCTGAGGAAGAATTTGGGTTTGTCAATCTTCATATAATTTAATATAGTCTAGTATATTTATTGTCCAGTGGTTTATCAAAGGGACAGATATTAGGAGCTGCATGGCCAAATCATGGAAGGTGGTCAATTTCCCTTGCCTTAGGGCCTTAGTGCCAAGGAGATAAAAATACTTAAAGTACATTAGTAGAAAAAGAAAAACAAGTCAAAAGTAATAAAATACTGAAAATAAAATGATGATGCAATAATAACATAAGTAAGACTACTCTAAAAGTTTATCATTCTAAACCAGGGCTTCTACGTCTCTGCACCAGTTATTTAAAACCATATAATTAACTCTTTGATGTGGTGCCAGAGCCAGCCGGCATCAGTTGTACAGCACCTGAAACGGGGGTGAGGATTGGAAATGATAGACAAAGAAAAAAAGAATGGGATTGGGGGTCCGCAAGCCCTCTTTCAGACTGCGGCCCAAAGTTTCATTTCCTCCAAGCTTTTAAGCAGTGCTGGTTACATAACACATTCATCATTCCCATAATTTGACAAGCATTAACCTTTACACAAAACTCATTATCCTAGCTTGGTGCCACTCGAACCCCTAGCTATCTCCCTATGCTCTGCTACTTGCTCAAGGGCAACATGTTTACTAAACTATTGTACTTAAGGGTCACTGTGCTCTGGGGGCAGAATGCATGTTTACTAAACTATTATGTTTAGAGGGTCACTGTGCTCTAGGGGGCAGACAGGCCACTTTGTGAAACCTGCTTTTCTCAGAACTTTGTCAACTGAGGTTGCCCCCAACAATGTGGTAAGTGCCCTGTGCATTGTAGAATGTTTAGCAGCACCCTTGGCTTCTATCCAGTTGATTCCAGTAATGCCCTTCAGTGTGACAACCACAATTGTCTCCAGACACTGCTAAATGTCCCTTGGGAGACAACATTGCTTCAGCTGAGAATCACCATACCTCATAATTAATAAACAAAATATCAAACCAAACAAAACACAGTACCCCTCATACTACTCATCATTTCATGTTCTAGAACCTTAGAAAATCTGGTATGACACATAAGTGATGTCTTCACTTTGTTTTTTAAAAAATATATTTTTATTGATTTCAGAGAGGAAGGGAGAAGGAGAGAGATATATAAACATCAATGATGAGGGAGAATCATTGATTGGCTGCCTCCTGCACATCCCCTTTGGGGATCAAGCCCATAACTGGGCATGTGCCCTGTCCAGGAATCAAACCGTGACTCCTGGTTCCTAGGTCAACATTCACCTCTGAGCTACCATGGCCGAGCAGTGTTCTCTTCACTTCATATGCAAAGAAAAGGAAAGAGGAAAAATTAAGTTGCAACTTCAGTGCCACATAGTAAGAGGCAGAGCAAGGATTTTGAACTTTAGCTTTTAATTCCAAAGTTTATGCTGTTTCCACAAATCTATTTTGTTACCTTAGTTAAAAACACCCATTGAAAAAAAAAGAAAGAAACCAAGATGGCGGCATAGGTACACACCTAGGCTTTTGCCCCACACAACCATTACGAGAATAGAACTGAAGGACAGAATGGACACTGTCCAGAACCACAGGACGCCTGGCTGACTGGAAGATCTGAAACTGGAGGGACAGAGAAGTGCACATGGATAATCAGAGCTTCTGCAAAGCCCAAGTAAGGCAGAGACTTGCGGCATGAGAGGACAGGGTGTCTGAGCCTGGCAGGGGTGCTCTGGCAGAAAGGAGACAGGGGTTCCAGGCTGCGCTGAACCCAGTTCGGTTTGCACTCAAAACCCAGGGGAACCAAGCCCTTATGGGGAGAACCCAGATTGTGGGCAGAATCCCAGGGGAAGATCCAGAGGCAGACCCATGTAGGCGTGTGCTTGAGTGCGCGCAGAGGGGACAAAGGGTCGCTGGCTGGTCTGTTAGGAGAGGGGAGCTCATGCCAGAGCCGGAACTCCAGGGGCATGCACAGGTGGTCATGGTGAGGGCGTTCTGTTGACTGAGTGGCTGGCGTCTGGTGGAAGGAAAAAGGAGTTCCGATTGCACTGAACACAGGTGCCAGGAAAAAATCTGAGATTCCATTGGGGGCTGGACATTCTGGTGGCAGGCAGAGCACCAGATCACCTTTCTCACAGAGAACCCTGCAGAGATTGCCTGCAGACGCTAGGACCCAGTGACCTCGTGGGCTGGGGCTGACTGGAAGCCAAGGCTGTCGGTTCCACTATGAAACTCCACCCCACCCAGAGACTTTGCCCCATCCAAACCAAGCACAGAGACTTTGGCAAGTTTGCAAGTCCAGACGCTGAACAGTCTCCTAGAGTAGACACAGCTGATCCTCACAGTCAGTTGGCCTGGAGATCAATTCCTCCCAGTGATTACCAACAACAAACAAGACATATCTGCAACAAGGCTGTATACACAGTCCACAAAGGGGTGCACCAAGAGTGTACAACTCAGGTAACAGAGGAGGTTGAGACACCTAGCACACAAAGCTACCCAACCAACTCAGGGAAGCAGTGAAAATGGGGAGAGAAAGAAAAAGATCACAAACAAAAGAAATGGAGGAAAACAAACAACTGAATATAGAGTTCAAAACCACAGTGATAAGGTATTTCAAGAGGCTCCTAGAAAAAGCCGATAAGCTCAGCGAATACCTTGAGGATATGAACAAGACCCTCGAGGAGATGAGTGAGACCCTCGTGGATATGAAAAAGGACCAACTAGAAACTAAACATACACTGACTGGAATAAAAAATATTTTACAGAAACCCAACAGCAGACTAAAGGAACTCAAGAATCAAGTCAAAGATCTGAAATACCAAGAGGCCAAAAACACTCAACCGAAAAAGAAAAAAGAATCCAAAAATTTGAGGATAGTATAAGAAGCCTCTGGGACAACTTCAAACGTACCAACATCAGAATTATGGGGGTGCCAGAAGAAGAAAGAGAGCAAAATAGGGAAAACATATTTGAAGAAATAATGAATCAAAACTTCCCCCAGCTGGTGAAATAAATAGACTTAGAAGTCCAGGAATCACACAGAACCCCAAGGAAAAGGAATCCAAAGAAGACCATACCAACACACACCATAATTAAAATGCCAAGAGCAAAGGACAAAGAGAGAATATTAAAAGCAACAAGAGAAAAACACTTAATTACCTACAAGGGAGCACCCATACGATTGTCAGCTGACTTCTTGACAGAAACGATGCAGGCCAGACAGGAGTGGCAAGAAATTTTCAAAGTGATAAACAGCAAGAACCAAGAACCTACAACCAAAATTACTCTACCCAGCAAAGCTATCATTCAGAATTGAAGGTCAGATAAAGAGCTTCACAGATAAGAAGAAGCTAAAGGAGTTCATCAACACCAAACCAGTATTATATGAAATGCTGAAAGGTATTCTTTAAGAAGGAGAAAAAGGTGGCTGCTTCAAACTAGAGCATGGATGGAACTGGAGAACATTATGCTAAGTGAAATAAGCCAGTCAATGAAAGATAAGTATCACATGAACTCACTCATTTATGGAATACAATGAACACTGTAAACTGATGAACAAAAACAGATCCAGAGACAGAAAAGCATTGACTGTCAAACCTCAGAGGGATGGTAGGGGAGGGCGGGAGTAAGGGGAAGAGATCAACCCTTAGGCATGCATATAAGCCTAATCAATGGACACATACACCAGGGAGGTGAGGGCATAAGTGGTGACGGGGGGAGAAGGGGATTGGAAGGGGTAATGGGTGATGAGGACACATATGTAATACCTTAATCAATTAAGAAATTAAAAAATAAATCTAAATGTAAACACAAAGCTAAAAAAAAAAAACACCCACTGGAAGTAAGGCCCTCAGAGCCCAGATGAGCATGGGAGGTGAGTGGCCTAGAGTTGTGCTGCACACTATCATTCCCAGGGGTGTGTCACCTCTAGGTGGCAGAGGTTCAATTTGGGATGCCTGGTGGCTGTCATCTGAATCCTCCTTCCCAGCAACATATTCCTGATCTAGCAAAAGGAATTTCCAGATATTTCCTGACCCCATCCTTTATAGGAGACAACTAGAAGAAAGCGATTGTATATTTCTTTTCAATATACATTTTATTAAAATGAAGATAAATAATCCAATCAAAAACTGGGCAAAGGACTTAGACACTTTTAGAAAGTGGACATACAGAAGGTCATGAAAACATGCTCAAGGTCACTAATCATCCAAGACATGCAATTCAAAGCCACAATGAGATACCATTTCACACCTGTCAGAATGGCTATCATCAACAAATCAACAAATGACAAGTGCTGGTGAGGATGTGGAGAAAAAGGAACACTTGTGCACTGCTGGTGGGAATGCAGCCTGGTGTAGCCACTGTGGAAAACAGTATAGATTTTCTTCAAAAAATTAAAAATGGAATTCCCATTTGACCCTAGAAATGGAAATCCCACTTCTAGGAATATATCCCAAGAAATCAGAAATGCCAATCTGAAAGGACATATGTACCCCTATGTTCATAGCAGCACAATTTACAATAGCTAAGATTTGGAAACAGCCTAAGTGCCTATCAACAGATGAGTGGATTAAAAAATGTGGTATATCTACACAATGGAATACTGCACTGCTGTAAAAAAGAAAGAACTCTTACCATTTGCAACATCATGGATGGATATGGGGAGCATTATGCTAAGCAAAATAAGCCAGTTGGAGAAAGATAAATATCACATGATCTCACTCATTTGTGGAATTTAATGAACAACATAAACTAATGAACAAAAACAGATCCAAATACATAGAAGCATTGATCTGAGCATCAAAATTCAGAGGGAAGGCAGGGGAGAATGGAAGGGGGAGGGGTAAGAGATCAACCAAAGAACTTGTATGCATGCATATGAGCATAACCAATGGACATAGACACTAGGGGGATGAGGACATGTGTTAGGGGGTGGGGGTGGCTAGAGAGGGGTCAGTGGGGAAAAAGTAACACTATATGTAATACATATGTAATACTATATGTAATACTTTAAACAATAAATAATTACAAATTAATTAAATTTATGGGTGTGATATTGGTTAATATGATTATATAGGTTTCAAGTGTACAATTCTATATTATCTGTATACTGCATTGTTTGCATTCAAATCTCCTTCCAGTATCATCATTGTAGATTTGTAGTGACACTGTAAATATTAAGAGCAGAATTGGAAATATCAATGGTTAAAACATTAAATTTGTTTTCTTTTCTACTTAATCAGGAATGGTTTGGGGAAGAGGTTGGCAGCGAGAAATAGAATCAAAAGAAAGAGAAACACACATAGTCACAGACCAACTGAGATTCAAAAAAAGAAAGAGACAGAGAGACAAAGACAGACAGACAGGAAGAGACACACTTGGACACATCTGGAGTCATAGAGAGAGGCACACAGATGGAGAAGCACTTACAGACACACAGAGAGATAGACACAGAGACAGAGTCAGAAAGGATATGAGAGGTGGGGATTTTGTGGAGCAGGGGGAGGCTGAGGGCTGAGAACGGGGCCTGGAATGTAGGCCTGTGAGGGAGTTGTGAAAGGCAGGAGGGAACTGGTGATTAATCAGGAACACTATGGGCTTCACTGTTAAACATACTGAGGAGCATTTCTCTCATCTGAGAAACACAGTGAGTCTGTACAATGTACTGACAGAGCTCTCACACTTAGCCAGATAATAACCCCTGGAGGACACAGGCCATGGAGACCCCTGCTCCCTCTTTCTCACTTTTCTGTCCCTTTCTCTGTTTCCCTCTGGCCCCACAAATCCAAGAGCAGCTGACTTAGGTATATATCAGGAAAGGTTCAGCACGGGTTAGGCTGACTGCAAGCAGCTGTGTGCAGCCTGGGCAGGGATAGGGGTAGCTTTGAGCACAACGTTGGGGAGGGCCTCAAACACGAGCTCCCCGAGGACCACTCAGACCATTCTAGACCTCTAGATTGAAGCCCACAGCAATGAGGCAGCTACTATCCAGTTTATAGCATCACGATTGCAGTGGAAACTTGACTAGGCTGGGAAGGGCTTTAGTGCCTGAACCACATAATATCTGATACCTCCCTCTGGATCAGAAAGCCCCAAAGTCAACATTCAGGATCCAGATATTTTTTTAACTGACTTTTCAGCTGACAGCTAGAGCCAGCCATACAGTCGACAAGACTGTATGCAACTGACAGTTAACCACAGAATAGTTACCCTTCAGGTGAGAAATTGAGTTGACATTGAACATTAGGAAGCAGTTGTTTGTCATAGTTTATGGTAAAAATATGTCTTAGTCTGTGGTTATGGCATTCGCCCTAAGTGTGGGAATTGTGAGGAGCATAATCACCACTTGAGACAGAGAATTCAGAGTAAATCATGACCATTCACTATTCTCGGAAGTCCTAGAGTTAGTTTCTAGTCCAACTGTTTACTTCATGCAGGAGGGCACCCAGGACCACAGAGGCTAAGGGACTTGTCTAAAATTGTGAAGTAACAGGCTTCTTACTCTTCATCCTGTGTTATTTTAATTTTGAGTATGTAAATTACTAGTAATATTTTAAACTATGCACAAAATTTGTGCATAGAGGGGGGTGTTCCTCATCCCAGCCTGTGCCCTATCTAATTTGGGACCCCTCGAGGGATGCCCTACTGTCCATGTAGGCCCAATTCCCATACGATCTCGGTAGGATTGTGCCTAAACAGACAGTTGGACATCCCTCTCTCAATACAGGATGGCTGGATCCCAAATGCTTGCCTGCCTGCCTGCCTTCCAGATTGCCCCTAACTGCTTTTGCCTGCCAGCCTGATCAACACCTAACCACTCCTTTGCCAGCCTGATTGATGCCAAGCTGCTCCCTTGCCAGCCTGATTGTCCCAACCTGCTATCCCCTATAGGCCTGGTCACCCCTAACTGCCATCTCCTGCAGGCTTAGTCACTCCTAAGTGCCCTCCCCTGCAGGCCTGATCCCTCCCAACTACTCTCCCCTCCTGGCCATCTTGTGTCTACATGGGGGCAGCCATCTTTGACCACATTGGGGAGCCATCTTGTGTGTTGGAGTGATGATCCATTTGCATATTACTTTTATTAGATAGGATAGAGGCCTAGTGCACAGCTGGGAGCCAGCTGGTTTTCCCTAAAGGGTGTCCTGGGTCAGGGTGAGGGTTCCCTTGGGGCATGGGGCATCCTGGGCGAGGGGCCTGTGGTTTGCAGGCCAACCACATCCCCTAGGAACCCAAGAGGAGGCCTTGGTATCTGGGATTTATTTAACTTCTATAATTGAAACTTCATACCCTTGAGTGGAGGCCTGGGCTGACCAGGTTGTGCAGGAAGCTTGGATTCCTCCATTGCCAGGAAAACCCAAGCCTCCTGTTTGCTCTGTGGCCATAGCCTTCTTGGTTGTGTTAATTTGCATACTCACCCCTGATTAGCTGGTGGGTGTGGCTTGTAGTGGAGGCATGGTCAATTTGCATATCACTCTTTAATTAGATAAGATAGAAATTATGGACTTTTTGAGAATGTCCAATTAATAGTCAAAGGAATGTCATTGCATAGAATGTTTAATAGAGAGAATTAGAGGAAGAACTGAGAAAAAGTATCTAGCATCTTGCCTCACAAGTGTGCAATAAATACTTATTGAATAAAATGAATGGGGTCAAATTATTAGTATTCTTCTCAGAAGGTTCTCATTATATGAAACAGACACAAAATGATTTACCTTGGTGAGTGACAGGGCTCACAACTCAAAGGGTGGCATTTTTTTGGACAGATATTGTTCTTATATAATTAAAACTAATGAAACATTCACTAAACAATGAAATGCTAAAGATATAGGTGATGCTCATGAGATGAATAGGTATGAACCACATGTAAGTACTTAATAAAGTATATACTCTCAGGACATGAGCAGTTTCTCTCCTGTCCCACTGCTCTTGCAGAGTGAAGCAAGTTCTACTTCCCAAGTCTCTTTATCTTGGATTTTCTTCCCAGGTGAAAAGTTCTTCTTCCCTGTAAAATTTCACAGAAATGTTATGTTAAATAGAATATCAGTTAAATAGAACTTTTCATGAAATATTGCCACCAGCAAAATCGGGCAGGGGCAATGTTCCTCCTAGAAATTGAAATATCATTGAAAGGTTGAATGAACCAGCTCACATGTCACAATTTTCAGATATCTAGATTCTCTCAGGGCTAATGAGTTATAAAATTTTAACAGGATCTCAAGGAATCTCTCAGGTCTCTTTGTATTTCAGCCTATTCTGACCATGAATCATGCAGAAGTTCACCACATCAACTTATTGCTCAGCTGTGTTTGTATCTTAAAACCTTCACTCTTACTTGGCAAATGGGAACGTGATGATCTGCCCGTGGTCCCAGGTCATCTGCGCATTGAGAGGCTGCTGTTCTGTTTACTGCTTTCAAAATGTCATCTCTTCTCCAAGGCAACATCGTCCTGGCCTTTTGACATGTTGGAAGAACAAAGATACTGTAACACAGCTCTTTGAGCAGTTCTATTTTTGGCTGTATGTTGCTTAGTGAACATAGAAGACCAAGGATTTTCCTTTACATTTCAAAGATTCTTCTGTTAAATGATTCTAAAACACCACATTTTAAAAGCATATGAATATTCTAGATTTCCTAAAGTCTTACCTTTTGTTTACATAGCACACAAACTATACTTTACCAAGACTTTAACATGCATTATCCCATCTAAGCTCATAACCATTTGAAAGATCTGACTACATGCATATTAAAAATAAGAAATGTGCCTCAGAGAAAGATTAAAGGACTTGTCTTGAGACACACAACTTGTAAGAAACAAGATTTAAATCTCCTAATTTAATCAATTAAGTCATTAAAACTATTTAAAAATATTTCCTAGCATATTGTCTCTTAAATGCTTGATCCCTCAGCAACCAGCTGATTTTTTGGGGGGGAGGGGGGAGATTTCACATTGGAAGGAAAATATGAATTTGCCAAATTATATAGAGATGGTAAATATATACTTTTATAAAAACTGTATTTATGAATTTATAGACTAACATCAGAAGATAAATTTGAAAGTAATATATTTCTTTGCCCTTTAAATATTTTCTTGTAAATCATCCTAGAAGATAAAATTTGACTTAAGATCTAAAAAAAGATTATGTACCTTATTCATGTCAGTCATCCCACTACCAAACAACTATACTTAACTAAAATTCTTTGTCAGAACTACTCTAAATTAGTGAAGAAAGATTACTAATAAATTTGAAAAAAAACTGAATAAAATGAAATTAAGTTGAATACATATTTAAGAATTGTCTTCCAAAATATTATGTTATTAATCAGTCTACTGTCTGCCACTATCTTCTATACTGTTTCATCTTTTTACTACTGCTATTTTCTAAAACCTGTCACCTGGCAGACATTTTTGTGCCCAGTTACTTCTTCTCTAACCTCCTCATTAGTCCACAGCAGGGGCTCTCAAATATTAGCCAGTTCCAGAACCATCTAGAGGGCTTCATAAAACACAGGTTACTTGGATGCACCTATGGGGTTTTTAACTCAGTAGGTCTGGAAGAGGCCTAAGAACTTGAATTTGGAGCTGGTTTTCTGGTGAGGCTGATGGTGCAGATCAAGGGCCTACATTTTGAGACCACCTTGTCTGTTTGTTTCTGGTTATTTCCATTTCTTCAGTTTGCCTTTTGGTACATAGGGAGAAAAAAATACACTTTTGTAAACAACTAATTTCCTCTCAGTTTCAATTATTCAGAGCAACAGAGTTCATTCATTTGTTTGCCTTCAGAAAACATCATGATCTAGTTGAGCAGTAATGGGCATGAAGGGAGGAAAAGGATTCTCCCTCAGGCCGTTTGTAATAACTGCTGCCTCCTTCCAAGGCTTGTACCCCGCCTTCAGAGATGGAGGAACAGCTCCTCCTCCTTTGAAGAACCTTTCTAAACAAAATCTGAGATAGCCAGAAATGGACAGGATCTTTGAGGTCCTGTATGACTTTTGCTTTTGTACATTCAGAGATATCTGATAATTTCTTGCTTTCAGTCTGTCCAGTTGAGGTTTTATGCAGACAGAAAGCAGTTGGAATCATTGGAGTGATTCCTCCTAGTGCCCACACTCATAGTAATCTATCCTTTTAAGAAATAAAGTGACACTTTCAAGTCATTAGGCTCTCCATTAAAGTGATGGAAGAAGTAAATAAGACAAGTTAGGCTTGAACAGACTTGGGAGAGCTTGAGTTAGTCTTAATGTAATATTTAAACATCTAGCTGTTTTTTCTTGGCTTCTGATTTTTATTTATTTATTTTTAGACTGTTGAGAATTACAGAGTGGCATTATTTATTATTATTTTTGTTAATTCGCACCCAAGGATATTTTCCATTGATTTTGTGTGTGTGTGTGGGGGGGAGGGGGAGTAGAAGGGAGAGATAGAGACAGAGAGAGAAACATCGATGTGAGAGAGACACATCAATAGGTTGCACAAGACCTGACTAGGGCTGGGGATAGAGCCTGCAATGGAGGTACATGCCCTTGACCAGAATCAAACCCGGGTCTGCAGGCTGATGTTCTATCCACTGAGCCAAACCAGCTTGCGCTTGGCTTCTGATTTTTATATGCTTTCTCTTGAATTATATAAAAGCAATGTTTTTATAAAGGGTATTTTGTTTGGCTCTACTAAATGACCGAGCATCAATCATATGCCAGGTAATAGAGTCAATATTTAAAAGACATGGCTCCTGCCCTTGGGAACTTACATAAAATGTAGACATGGCAGGGCAACAATAGACATTTTTCTACATAATAGAGCTACCTAGGGAAAGTGTATTTCATCACACTCACTATAGAAGATTCTTTTGCCAAGGCTCTTTCATAAGGGATTAACCTTCAGATGCTTTCTTTGTCCTCTCACCAGATGTCCTTTTCTCTTAAAAACACTCCCAGATAATTCAATAGTTTATATAATGAAGTAACTTCATAGGAGTAGAGAACCTTTTCTTTGTCCCAAGGATTGATTTTTCTATGAAACACCTAGTCACCGGAGGTCAATATCCATATGTTTCTGTGGATGGTCAGAGTACTGTGAAAGGCCAATAGGGGTCATAATGCAGGGCAGGCCAGCAGTTCTGGTAAAAATAAATAAACAAAAATATAGACAAAATAATTCCTCCTTCCAGTCCTCACATTTGTTGAACTGTCAGCTGTACTCACCCTATACTGGTCTTGAGCTCATTAATCTTTAAACACATTAATTATCGCTGCTTTGAACGACTCCCTGGGATATTTACATGCTGTAAACAGTTCTGGTATTCTTTGCAAACACATACTGTGAAGGACCCCTTGGGTTCGAGTGCATTGCTTTTCCTTACCAAACATTTGTTCTTTTGCAAACCATGAGCATGACCATTTTCCTTATACCACTCTCCTGTGTCTGACAACAATAAAGAAACATACCCATGGGGAGAATAAATTAAAGTGCCTTCCTTCCATTCAGCACTATTACAAGATGATAGGTAAACCATGGGCCTCTTTGCCTGCTATCAGGAGAGTGTTATTACCTCTGGAAGACAGACCCTTTGGACTTATTTACTCCCCAATTAATATTGCATCTGTAAGACATATGTCTACTTTTTGCCTCCATTGCAACCACTTCAGTCCTAAACAAATTAAAAACCAACTCTGCCACCTGTGACCACATTGAGGAGGCTCTTCCATCTTGAGCTCACAGTGCATACTTACGGGCAAGCCGCCTGAAAGGAGAAGTGTGGGGGATGCTAACATGGTCCACATTTGTTAACAGGAACCTCCTTCTGGTGAATGAGGGAAGCTTAATCCCATGGAAGTATGGTTTCAATTTTTCATTGAAATTACAATCAAACAAGTTGCCAGCACACATTTTTCTGTGTCAGATGTTTCCCTTATGGTAGATTTGGAGGACCCTTGGGCCAGCTTATAAACCTTATCCTCTGCCAGTGTTGCTATAGACTCTTCTCTTTGTTTTCAAATTAATTTAGTCCTTTGGTCCAAGAGGTGGATGCATTTGATACACAGTAGTACCTGACAGGAAAATGTCTCTTCAACACTGATTTTTTTTTCAGGATTCTGATGGAAAGGATGACACATTACTGGCTCTTCTTCTGCTCTCTCTAGGGGACTCAGGATGATAAAAATCACAAGAGCCAAGGGCCTGCAATTTCCTGATTTTCCAGCACTTATTAAAATAGTATTTATCAAGGATGACTCTTGGCTGCTGGTTGCACTGGCTCTCCTGAAAGGCTGCTGGTTTCCGAGTTCTGCTTTGGGGGCAGGGGATCCTGAGAACACAATTGGACCAAGTAGTCCTGGGAATGACTGCACTGCTTTCAGATTCATGAAACCGCAAACTTCTCTGGAGAGCTAAACCCAAGTTGGCAATCATTCGCCTCCTTTTCTTTGAGCAAGCAGTGTCAGGGGGCACAAGCAAAGGATAATAAAGACCAGTTGTTTTGAACTCTGGTTCCAGAACTAGGTCCCTAATGGATGTGAATATACATCAAAGAAACTGGAATGACACTGGGAAATGGACCATATTTTTGTTTTCTGCCTATCTTCAAGCAAAGGTGTGATGGAATTGATTTGGCTTAGAGCTCTGGCCATGTGAATCTTTTGGCAACTGCCAAATATTACCATCTGGACCAAATAATTTCTATATCTTTGCAGGTGTTATTTTCTAAGGGACGGCCTCTGCTTTAACTGGGGAGGAGGTAAGTCCTAAAAACGGAACAGTGTAGCTACTATTAATTTTTATGTCTTACTGGAGGAAGATAGTTCTAGTAAGTACTTAGTACTATGTGCAAAAAAGATCCAGAAGGCCCGGCTGGTGTGGCTCAATGGTTGAACATTGACCTACGGGGCCAGGAGGTCACAGATTGATTCCCATTTGGGGCACATGTGGGTTGCTGACTCAATCCACAGTAGGGGGCATGCAGAAGGCAGCAGATCAATGATTCTCTCTCATCATTGATGTTTCTATCTCCCTCTCCCTCTTCCTTCCTCTGTGAAATCAATAAAAAAATTTTTTTAAAAAGACTTGAAAAGAAGTGAGAGAAATGAGGTATAAGTTAACATGGTTTTGCAATGGGAAAACTAAATGGAGTAATAAAGCTTGGACTCAGCTCCTGAAATAATGTGAGACTGAAGTAGGACATCTTTGGATTTCATTATTCCTTCTCATATATAATTATACCTCACCAGCATCACAACACGATTGAATCTTGGGAATGGAAAAGACCTTCGGGTATTAATATCTCTACTTATTCCTGCATTATTTAATGGGTCAAATGAATATGAAAGCTATCTTTTGAATTCATTTTTCCTTTGCTATTACAAAAACCCACCGTGATTTGCAATCAGGGGAGCAATGGGCACCAACAGCTCACCCCAGCTATGTAAAACACATTGGGAGATGAACAGAAAAACTGCTAGGGTGAAAAAGACATGATTCATTCCTTCAAAGAAACCTATCACCTTCTAGAATGAAACATACATTCTTTCTCTTATGTAGGGATTCAACAAACACTTCACACCTTGTGTAGATGTTGGGAATAGAGAGATGAAAGAGCATATTTTTGCCTATCTTCTAGGGTTATTTTATTTATTGGAGAGATAGGTATGTAAGTAGTTTATAATTGTGATAAAAACTTCGTGAATGAAAGTCTTTGGAAATATCATGGGGTTGGTGTCAGGGGAGACTTCTCAGAGGAAATGACATGCAGTTTGAATTTCTACATAAATAATGAAAGGGGAAAATGGTCGTGATATGTTTGGTCTTTGGATTGGGAGTGAGGGGCAAATGTCAGAAGGATTTGAGAAGAAGTGATTTAAATGTCCTGAGTCACTTTCTGGGCACCATATCACCTAAGTATAAATGAAAGACTTTTCCTTAATATTGATAAATTATTCAGTTTCTTTTGGATAAGAGTTGTTCAAAAGTCACCCCTCTTAGTCTTGTGCTGAATCTCCAGAACACTACTAGTAAACATGAGGGGCACTGCTACTGTCTCTACCACCACCATTACTATCACCTCTAGAAACAATCCCATATGCCATTGCCACCATTACCACCAACACCACCATAATCACCACCAATGTTTACCACAAATGCCACCACCATCACCATTACTATCACCATCCAAAATAACCACTAAAACCATTACAACCATTACCACCACCATCACTGTCACCATCACTCCCATTTCTTATTCCTGATATGATTTTTCTAGAGCTGGTCAGGTATTTTAATGGCTACAAATGCCCTAGGTCAGAGTTCTTGCATGCCTCAAATGGGTGATATTGATAGCTATTTAATATCAACTAAAGGGACACTTTATTAATGCCATTTTCACAATGACTAAGAGAATGCTCCAGGCTCACACAGAAAAACAGATTTTTAAATCAATCATTCCCCAACAATTACACACATTGGTGTTGTACATGCCTTTTTTTGAAGATATATTACTATAAGGATCCTCACTATACAGAGTGCTAATTGATACTTATTCCCTAGAGAAGTAGAGAGGATGGCATATTATTTACCTATTATATTGTTCTTATATGTCTGCAAATCTTAGTTCTAGAAGCCTGTTCTTTCTAAAGACTTTACAGCTGAGGCTGAAGATAAGAATAAAAGTAAGTTTTCCTATAAGAAGGAAAGAGTCCCATGGCTAAAGTTATTACATATTAAAAGGTTACAATGAAGTGTGCCCAGAACAGAGTTGATGATGGAGGCAAAATAAGAAGTGGCTGAGGGTACTGGTTTTCAAAACATTTTTATGTGGTTGAATTCCAGGACACTATCTTAAATTAAATTTGGAGCAAAATTTCTCCAAGACAAAATATGAGAAAAATAATTATACACAATGTATGCAAGATAAAAAACACAATCACAGGCATTTATATAGAGAGAAGCTGTGGAACTAGTGTAATAATTCTAAATTTTTATTTAAATTTGTCTGCAATTTCACATGTTTTGTAATTTGTTAGCACTGGGTCATGTCACTCAATAAAGATCTGTCTCTCAGACAACTATGCCACACTACTGAATGAACGCTAGCTCTCAAGAATACCATGAAGACTCTGCCTCAGTATTTACCTTGGAGTCTGTCATATATTGAAAATAATAATAAGGTAGTGATATTTCCATAATAGTGTCATTACACAGGGATCATGCTACAATGGATGCATGCCCCTGGCCCAATGAAAACACACCTAAAATAGATATCAAAGTCAAATTTGGCCTCATAAAAGGATGGTCAGAAAAGGAGGCCTGGATTAAATATTATCTATTCTGTCACTTGAAGGATGGGAAGGATTTTGCTAGAACAAGAAAGGTGGGAAGAAAAGGAAGAGAAAAGGGGTATTTTTGGCAAAGGGAATAGTGCGTGCAAAGACAAAGGAGTAGAAAAGAAACTGTAGTTTGTTGTAGAAACTGCTAAAGAGATCAATATGGTGGAGTATCACAGTAGATAAATAAATCAAGAGCATGAAATTTCAAAAGCCCCTGCCTGGGATCTTGCTAGTAGGGTTTTAATAGTGCTTCATTTTTAAAAGAATGATTTCATAGGCTTAAGAGAAAACACTAGACATTAATCCTAACCTGATTCAGAGGGTACAGAATGCAAGCCTCAAAAGAATAATTTTGTGTGTATATAGAATTTGATTACAAGGAATTCTCAAGTCTTATTCAACTTCTCCAAGAACGAGACTTTTTTTTTCTTTTTCCTTTTGTTCTTTTTAATTAAAACCACACTTTGTAGTTTTGAGAACAGGAAATTTAGAAAGTGATTAATTCATATTATGGTCTAATTATTTTAAGGTATGTGGAAGAAAAATGTAGACAAAAGAGAAGGTGCACATCACAGTTTTTGTCACAGGATGTGGGGAGGAGGGATAGGAAGAGTCCATTTTGTTCATTCAGCTGTGTCAGCCATGTGCTGCTTTATGAGATGTATCTTGGAAAATTTGTCCGGAGAGCTACAGAAAATAATCTTACTTATTATGGAAGCTCCGACAGAGGATTTAACAACAATTGCTATATTTAAAGATAGACACAGAAAATCTTTTTAGAACAATATATTCTTATTGATTTCATAGAAGAAAGGAAAGGAAGAGCTAGAAACATCAATAATGAGATAGAAAAATTGATTAGCTGCCTCCTATATGCTCCCCCCCCCGCCCCCGCACTGAGAATCAAGCCAGAAACCCAGGCATGTGCCCTGACTGGGGATTGAACCATGACCTCCTGGTTCAGAGGTCAGCACTCAACCACTAAGCCACCACAACTGGGCCATGGAAAAATCTTTGAAAGGCAATTTCACTCATCTTTGCTTCTTAGGCTCCAAATTGCCACTTAAATTCATATATTCATTCATTTAACAATCAATTTTTGAACCAGGAATATATGAATATATATTTACTAGAGGCCTGGTGCATGAAAATTCATGCATTCGTGGGACAGAGCGGGGAGGTCCCTCTGCCTGGCCTATGCCCTCTCACAGTCCGGGAGCCCTTGAGGAAGTCCACCTGCTGGCTTAGGCCCACTCCTTGGCAGTCGAACATCCCCCCTGAGGGGTTCTTAGCACTGCCTTGGAGGCGGGAGAGGCTCCCGCTACTGCTGCTGTGCTTGCTAGCCATGAGCCTGAGCCTGGCTTCTGGCTGAGCTACACTCCCCCTTTGAGAACACACTGACCAGCAGGGGGCAGCTCCTGTATTGAGCATCTGCTCCCTGGTGGTCAGTGTATATCATAGCAACCAATCCGTCTGCCATTCAGTCGATTTGCATATTAGCCTTTTATTATATAGGATCTGTATGATCCTATATAATAAATAGGTAATATGCAAATTGACCCTTAAGCTCTCACACAAGATGGCTGCCCCCATGTAGTCAAAGATGGCCACCATAAGGTGGCTGGCAGGGGAGGGCAGTTTCAGGGGACCAGGCCTGCAGGGGAGGGCAGTTAGTGGCAACCAGGCCTGCAGGAGAGGGCAATTGGAGGGTATCAGGCCATCAGGGGAGGACAGTTGGGGGAAAACAGGCCAGCATGCAGAAGCAGTGAGGGGTGATCAGGCCAGCAAGGGGGAGGGGCAGTTAGGGGCAACCAGGCAGGCAGACAGGTGAGCGATAAGGAGCCAATGGTCCAGGATTGTGAGGGGTATGCCCGACTGCCAGTTTAGGCCCCATCCCTGGGATTGGGCCTAAACTGGCAGTTGGACATCCCCAGAGGCATCCTGGATTGGAGAAGGTACAGGTTGGGCTGAGAGGACCCACCTTCTTGTGCACAAATTTCATACATTGGGCCTCTAGTATATATATAATATAACAACATATTATTTTATTGCGTGTGTGTGTGTGTGTATAATTTTGTTATATGTGTAGATTTTATATTTCACATCATTCACAAATCACAATTCCATCACCATTAGGATACCCTTTAATAACCACACCCACCTCCCTCCTATTCTTTCTGTACCAGCCCATTCTGTTCCTGACAACCACTAATCTGCTCACCTTTAAAAAAATTTATCATTTAAAAAGTATACATGCATACACATATGTATATATACAGACACATGTGTGCCTCTGTGTGTGGGATCATACAATGTAATTTGGGGGAGAGGGTTAATTTCTTTCACTTAGCATAAACTCTAAATGATTCACTTAAATTGTATTGATAGTTTTTCCTTTTAATTGCTGAGTAGAATTACTTGATACCTGTATTACATGTGTAAATCACAATTAAGTTTAGATTGTAATAAAGAATAAAAAAGCATTTATTTAAGCAAAAAGGAACTACAGCTCAGGAGACAACTTAGGTTGCCACAGCAAAGACAAAGGGGAAGCCACCTTTTATGGTGAAAGTACTGGCTCAGATTGCCAATTAGTTCTGTTTTATGTAAATAAATCATCCAAATTGAGCAGGTTTGATTGAATGGGGAAGGTCTCAGTCCCTTGGAAGAAAGACAAATTGAGGATTCCCTAAAGTCATTGACTTAGGCAGTTTAAACAAGCAGGGAACAGAGCTGGAAGTGAGAGTTCAGTCTGAGGATCTTCCTGGTGTTCAGCGTGCAGAAGTCCCTGTAGGTAAATGGCTGCTGGTGCTTATTATTTACAAAATTTGGGTCCTTGGTTGACCATGGGAAAGGGGGGGGTTTCCATCTCAGCAGATCATTCCTTCCTGTGGCTCACATCAAATTAATCTTTCTTCTCAGGGTTCACACATGGTACATGTGGGAATGGTTATTGCAGCTTAACCATTCACAAATAGAATGTTATCAGCTTTTCCCCCTAGATTTGGCTATTATAAATAAACTGCTACAACATCACGTGTAGGTTTTTTATATGAGCACAAGTTTTCATTTCTTTGGCATAAATGCTCAGGAGGAAAGTTGCTAGGTCACATGGTAATTGAATGTTTCTGATGAGAAATTACCTTTTCCAGAGTGGCTGGGTCATTTTACATTCTCACCAACAATGTCTGAGTGTCCAGTTTCCTCACATCCTTGCCAGCATTTGGAGTCACTATTTTTTTTAACTTTAGCCATTCTGAATGGTGTGTAGTGATATTTTGTGGCATTGATTTGAATCTTCCTAACCTCACATATTATGTTGAACAACTTTTCAGGTGCTTACTTCTCATTTGTACATCCTCTTTGGTGAAGTCTCTGAGCATATCTTTGCTTTTTTTCCAATAAAAGTGTTCATTTAAAAATAATTTTATAATTGAGTTTTCAGAGTTCTTTATATATCTTAGATACTAGTTCTTTGTTATATATATGGTTTGCAGATATTTTTATGCAGTTTTTAGTTTGTCCTTTCATTGTCTTTATATGGTCTTTTATAAAGCAAACATTTTTATTTTGTAAGGTCTCACTTATCAATTTTTCATTTTTGGTTTATATTTTGCTGGAAAATATAAGAACATTTTGCCTGGCTCTGTATCCTGAAGATTTTTATAAGTTTTGTAATTTTGTATTTTAAAGAACATAACCCACTTTGAATTAATTTTTATGTTAGATGCGAGGTTTAGCTTGAGGTTCATCTTTCTGCTATAGTTGTTCAATTACTCTAGCACCATCTACTAAAATGGATATTTCTTCCATTGGATTGCTTTTGCTCATTTGCATAAATAAAATAAAATAAATAAAAATATTTTTGTGGGCTTTTTTCTGAGTTCTCTGTTTTGCTTCATTGTCATGATTACTGCAATTATGTAGTAAACCCCAATATCAGAGTAATTTTTCCCAACTTAGACTTATTTGTCAAGATTATTTTACCTGTATCTTTTAATATAAATTTTAGATAAGCTTGACAACATTGATGAAAAATGTTGATGAGATTTTATAAGAATTACATGAAATCTATAGATCAATTTATAAAGAATTGACATTGATTTTTTAAATTTAATTGATTGATTTTTTCAATCCATGATTATTTCTTTCTATTTATTTAGTTTTCACTTTTTTACAAATATTTTAAAATTTTTAGTATATAATTTCTGTACATATTTGTTAAGTAAATATGTATTTAATTTTTTGGAGTGAGTTTAAGGAATATTTTTAACTTTGATTTCTTTGTGTTCATTGTTAGTATATAAAAATGGAAATCACTTTTGTTTGTTGGTTTTATATTACACAGCCTTGCTAAAAGAGTTGATTTTTCTTTCTTCTTATTTTAATTTCTTTATTGACTAAGGTATTACATATGTGTCCTCATCCCTCTATTAACCCCTCAAACTTCCCCCCGACTCATGCCCTCACCACCGTGGTGTTCGTGTCCATTGGTTAGGCTCATATTCATGAATACAAGTTCTTTGGTTGATATCTCCTCCTTTCCTCCACCCTCCCCTACCTTCCCTCTGAGGTCTAGCAGTCTGATCGATGCTTCTCTGCCTCTGGATCTGTCCTAGTTCATCAGTTTATGTTGTTCAGTATAGTCCACAAATGAGTGAGATCATGTGGTATTTGTATTTCTCTGATTGGCTTATATCACTTAGCATAATGCTCTCCACTTCCATCCATGCTGTTGCAAATGGTAAGGACTCTTTTTTTTTACTGCAGCATAGTATTCCATTGTGTAGATTTACCACAGTTTTTTAATCCACTCATCTGCTGATGGGCACTTAGGCTGTTTCCAAATCTTAGCTATGGTGAATTGTGCTGCTATGAACATAGGGGTTCATATGTCCTTTCTGATTCGTGATTCTAGTTTCTTAGGATATATTCCTAGAAGTGGGATCACTGGGTCAAATGGGAATTCCATTTTTAGTTTTTTGAGAAAACTCCATATTGTTCTCCACAGTGGCTGCACCAGTCTGTATTCCCACCATCAGTGCAAAAGAGTTCCTTTTTCTCTGCATCCAGCCAACACTTGTCGTTTGTTGATTTGTTGATGATTGCCATTCTGTCAGGTGTGAGATGATGCCACATTGTTATTTCGATTTGCATTTCTCAGATAATTAGTGACTTTGAGCATTTTTCATATGCCTTCCTTCTGTGGACTTCCATTCTGTCAAGCCAGCATCACTCTAATCCCAAAACCAGATAAAGACAACACAATGAAAGAGAATTACAGGCCAATATCCCTCATGAACACAGATGCCAAAATTCTAGCAAATCAAATTCAGCAGTACATCAGAAAGATCATACAGCATGACCAAGTAGGATTTATCCCAGGGATGCAAGGATGGTACAATATCCACAAATCAATAAATGTGATACATCACATAAACAAAATGAGAGATAAAAATCACATAATCTTATCAACTGATGCAGAAAAAGCATTTGAAAAAATCCAACACCCCTTCTTGATCAAAACACTCAACAAGGTGAGAATAGAAGGATTATACTCCAACATAATGAAAGCCATATATGAAAAATCCACAGCCAACATCATATCAATGGACAAAAACTAAAACCATTTCTTCTAAGAACAGGAACAAGACAGGCATGCCCATTCTCACCACTCCTTTTCAACATAGTACTGGAAGTACTAGCCATTGTGATCAGACAAGAAGGAGAAATAAAAGGTGTCAAAATTGGAAAAGAAGTAAAACTGTTCTAATTTGCAGATGACATGATATTGTATGTAGAAAACCCCAAAGACTCCATCCTTATTCTTTATGACTTCTATTTAGCTTGTTGTAATGGTAGATTTCATTGATTAATTTGTGATTGGTAAAAGGCCTTGAATTCCGGTAATAAATTCCTTTTGATCATGGTGTATAATTTTCCCTATACATTATTAAATGTAGTTTGAAAACAACTTGTTGAAAATCTTTATGTCTAAATTCACAAGATATGTCATTCAGTACTTTTCTTTTGTTTTTAAAACTTGGTATCATAAAGTAAGTTGGGAAGTGTTTTCTCCTCTTTTATTTTCTTAAAAGCTGCTGTGTAAAATTGGTGTTAATGTTTTTAAATGTTCGGTAGAATTCCCTAGTGAGACTACATGGGCTAGAGATTACACTCTTGAGAGCTTTTAAATTAAGTCTATTTATCTAATGGTTATAACACTATTCAGATTATGTATTTCATCTTGGATGACTTTTGGTAGTCTGTGGTTTTTAAAGAATTGGTCTATTTATTCTAAGTTGTCAAATTTATGAGTACAAAGTCTTTTATAGTATTCTCTTATTATTCTTTGGTAGCTGCTGGCTCTGTATCCACTTTCATTTTTAATAGTGGTGGATTATATCTTTTCTCTTCTAATTTTGCCAGTCTTGCTAAAAATGTATCAATTTTATTTATTTTTTTAAAATACAACTTTTTGTTTTATCAATGATCTCTATTGTTTTACTTATTCCAATTTCATTAATTTCTGCTTTTATCTCTATCTCATTCCATTGCTTGTTTCAGCTTTATTTTTCTTTCTTTTCTAGTTTTTTTGATTAATAAACTTAGATTATTGACTTGTATAACATAAAACTATGAGGAATGTATCTAAAGAAGCAGCATTGACAAAAATATTTTCAGCATTAAATGCTTACATTAATGCTACATTTAATGCTAAAAATATCTTTGTTGGTGCTACTTCTTTAGATACATTCCACATAGTTTTTATGTTATATTTTCATTTTTATTAAGTGTTATGCATTTTAAAAAAATTCCTTTGATACTTTATGTTGACCTATGGATTATTTAGATAGAGTTGTTTAACTTCCACATGTTTAGAGGTTTTCCTTTTAATAGTCAGTTATGATTTTTAACTTGATTTCATTGTGATCAGAAAACACATTCTGTATTTTTTTTTAAATATATTTTAATTGATTTCAGAGAGAAAGAAAAAGGGAGAAAGAGATAGAAACATCAATGATGAAAGAGAATCTCTGATTGGCTGCCTCCTATGTGCTCGTGCTCCCTACTGGGGATCAAGCTCACAACTTGACTGCAATCGAACCAGGGGCCCTTTAATCTGTAGGCCAACACTCTATCCACTGAGCCAAACTGGCAAGGGCCACATTCTGTATTTTTAAAAACACTTTAAAAATTTTTGTGATTTGTTTTATGGCTCAGGATATGGTCTTTCTTGGCATCAAAAAACTTGGAATTGAATCCTGGTTTAAAAAAATATATAAAATATATATAATTTGTTTGTTGTTTGTTTTGTTAATCCTTACCCAAGGATATTTTTCTGTTGATTTTTAGAGAGAATAGGATGGGGGGAGGAGAGATAGAGAAACATAGATGTGAGAGAGACACACTGATTGGTTACCTCCATCACATGTACCAAACAAGGCTGGGGATCAAGTCTGCAACCGAAGTATGTGATCTTGCCTGGAATCGAACCTGGGATCTTTCAGTCAGCAGGCAGATGCTCTATCCAGGAAGCAAAATTGTCTAGGGCCTGGTATTATACTTTGAAGTCACATCCTAATTGGATGTTAAGAACATACTCTCACCTTAGTTGAGGTGACATGAACCAGACTGAGGCCAAAGTAGATGGTGGAGGGCCATAAATGAGTTGCACATCAACCAATTATTTGAAAGAGTAAGGTAAAGGGAGAAAACATAATCACATAGTGGAGTTGTGTTGTCCATAACTATGGACATTGCATTAGAGAAAGGCAGAATAAGTAGAGAAAAACCTATGTCAAAGACAATAGGGGATGTTTTAGGGGAGGGTGTTGGGGCAGGATAGTGAGAAGGCTCAGCCGTTTCAGAAAAAGAAATCAAAGCATCAAAGATGATGGACAGTTCAGTGAAAGTGACACACTCAAGATAAAAAGACAGGCTTTCTGATTTTACATGCATTGTTTTTTAATCACTGCTTCTCCAAATATAAGGAAAATAAATAAAAAATAACTCCGTGAATACTGTTACAAAATTTTAAAAAATTAGTTAAGTTTAACAAAGCTACTATTTGATGGCAAACAACTTCATGTCTACTTTTGGTAATTAAGGTAGGGCTAGGTATTGTAAATAGAATAATCCTGAAATCTCCATGACTTATTACAATTAAACATTTTTAATTGATTTTAGAGAGAGGAAGGGAAAGGGAGATAGGAACATCAATGATGAGAGAAAATAATTGATTGACTGCCTCATGCATGTCCCCTAGTGGAGATAAAGCCTGCAATTTGGGCATGTGCCCTGACAGGAAATTGAACCATGACCTCTGGTTCATAGGTCAATGCTCAACAGTGAGCATTACATTTCTTTCTTTCTTGTTTATGTAAGAAACAGAGGTGGTGGTAGTAGAGGATGGCCTATCTTCCATGCAGTTTTTCAGGTGCCAGAGTAGCTTTTAATCCATTGCTTCTAATTGGGGAAAAGAGAGAGAATATATGAGCATTTAGGAGGTGTCTAAGTGGCAAGCCTGAAAGTATGTACCTTGTACCTTATTTCATACACATTGGGTTGATTGAGATTAGTCAAATAATAATATTGAAATGCAAAGAGACCAGAAAGTGTACCCTAGTTTTGCGAGTAGGAGAAAAGTGAAATAATTTGGTGAACAACTCCCTAATTTGTGCCATACATTATTTATCCACCAGGATCTTCTTGTTCAGTAAAGCTATGTTACCTGTGGTCATTTAATCAACAATTATTGTTATACTAGTGGCCTGGTGCATGGATTCCTGCATATTAAAAGGAAAATTAATTAGAAGAAATATTTTAATATCACTATTCGCCCTTTCTTTATAATAGAACTGTCAACCAAATTCATTACCGACAATGACAGATTGAAAGACACAGGTGCAATTGATGCAGCGAGAGCTTTATATGTATCCTGTATGCGGAAGTCAAAGTTTATATTTAAATTGCCAGTGCACGTCATATGTACCAGCCAGTCATATGATCGGATGTACATATAGTCAGTCACTTAGCCTTTTATATTTATAGATTCCTTGGTTTTGTAAGTTGTTTTAGAAAAAGACTTTATCAGCACTCCTAAAGGTTGTGAATGAGATTATTAGTCCACTGCCACACCTTAGACTTTAAAAAGAAGTCATTGGCTGTATTGGCAAAATTAAGTGATGGCCAACTCATAATTCATAGGACAGGTTCCCATTTAAAGATAGAACACCTCCTTAGTTATTTGCATACCTTAATTTTGTGATAACATATCCAGGTAGAGCAAGTGAGAAAGAATGCTGAGAGAGTTCTCCAATGAAAATAATTTGTAACTATTGAATAAGCAAGGTTTCCCCAAATGTTCTTTTAGAGTGCTCATACTTGGATATATTCCAAAAGAAAAAATTGTTTCTTTACCTATAAAAGTTAAGAAAATAATAAAACTCAAATCTATCTCTTGAATATTCACAATACATATGAACTTATTAAAGAATCTAAGAAATCCTGCGGTAAATACTTCTTTGGTTTTAATTTAGCTTTCCTGACACTTGTTATGAATTGCTGTGTTTTAGTACCATGTACCATTGTGATACACATGTGGGCAAATCCTGTTGGGCTCCCTCCACAATCAAACGGACTAGTTTTGAGAATGCCACTTTCTATACAGAAAGATTTTATATATTTACTAGCAGGGAAGTACTTTTCATATTAGAAATATTGTTTTGTAGCATTTTAAGAATAGGCAGAATAAAATAAGGTTAACCTTATTATCCCTTTATATCCTTATGCTCTCCTTGATTTATCAGAAAATTTAGTACCAATAGGGTAAACATGACTATTTTGTGTAGTTTTCTTCCTTTTCCTTTAAAAAAGCTTGCATTATGTAGACTTCTGTTTATTTTCTCCTTAGATTGTTAGCTTTACCACATGAATTTGGAAGGCCTTTTACGTATTACTAATAGTTCTTTATTTTCCATAAAAATATCTTTCACTGTGGTGTTCACTTCTCTTCAGGTATATAATCTCTTCCTTCTACCTCCAATTCTTGAATTTTATTTTCTACATTCTGAAGCTGAATAAGAGACCAAATATGAGGAAATGACTGAGGTTGCGATCAGAAGCATTTCTAACTTGATGAAAAAATTTATGACTATTCATACTGGCACAGAAAATAAAAATAGTGGAGTCCATCAAAGATGAACTTGGTTACTTCATATGCTATCATTCTTCTTATGTTTTGTACGTACACAAAAGCAATTTCTGCTGGAGTTGGGGATATAATACCATGAATATATATCAGCCAGATATTATAATATTTGAAGTAAAGTTAAAATTATCTATTTCATCAGATACTTTTATGAGATAAATAATTGCTCTAGCTTTTTACCCCTTACCTCTTTTCCAGAATAGTTGCCAGTAAAATCCAGAGAGATGTGAACTGATACGTACCTAGTTCCTCAGTCACACTAACCACATTTCAAGTGCCCAATCGTCAGATGTCAATAGGGCTACTGTGTTGGACAGCACAGGTTACAGATTCCCATAGTTCTTATCTTGGACAGTGCTAATTTAGGGGCCATTATTATTTCCGGGTCATATATGGAGGACAGAAAGCTATAACTGCATTTTTTATTATTATTCACTTCAATTTATTTAAATCAGTCTTTGTTGCTTGGCTATCAAGTTATTTTCTGAACAGCTGTGTAATCAGCTGGAAAGAATATTGGATAGGGAGCTTGAATAACTGGGGTTTGGCCCAACAGGAACTCATGACTATGAGAAAAGAATTTTACTTCTTTAAGTTATTTTTATTTAGGGAAAACAAAGTTATGAAATAGTGCAGAAAAGAGCAAGCCTGACTGCTATCATTAGAAAGGTCTGCTTACCTTACAGGATTGGCCCTTGGCTGGCATCTGGGAACTTAGATTGCAGGAGTCCCACCATCTCCTAATAAGATTGGCTTATTGTGCCAGAAATGTTTGTACAATATGGTTTATACTGAACACCTGCTTTCCTACCAGGCGCCTGGAATTTGTGTACACTTGAGGTAAAGGGTGCCTAAATGACTAGTCCCAAATAAAACCTAACAAGCTTTCATGGTAGACAGCAGTTCTCATTTGTTGTCACTACTTTTTTCCAGGGAACTTAAGCATATTCTTGTGATTCCACCAGATAACTACTCTGGAAGCTCATGCTTGTTTTTCCTCAGACTTCATCCTATATGTCTTTCCTTTTGTTGATGTTGTTTTGTATCCTTTTGTTGTAATATATCATAACTCTAAGACTATATGCTGAATTCTGTAAGCTAAACCTGAGGATAACCTTGTGGACCTCATAATTATATTGAAAGGGTAATCCTATATAATAAAAGCCTAATATGCGTATCGACTGAACAGTGGAATGACCGGTGGAATCACCAGTCACTATGATGTGCACTGACCACCAGGGGGAAGATGCTCAATGCAGGAGCTGACCCCAGCCCGCAGGCCCCAGGCCAGCCGAGGTGGGTGCTAGTGGGGGCCCCGCTGACCACCCCAGCAGTTGCCCCACAGATCAGCCCTGATTAATGGCCAGGTCTAGGGACCCTACTTGTGCATGAATTTTGTGCACCAGGCTTCTAGTATGAAATAAAAAGTTTAAAAATGAGTTTGAATATAAAATAAGTTTTCTTATCCTTCCATATTATTACTAGTAGTTGTAGCAAATCTGACAAAGAAAAAAACACAAAAAATATTTTAAAATGTTCATAATAAAATTGTTTGAAATGATACTAAAAAAAGCTATAACACCTGAATAAAATTATATCTAAAATGTTTAAGACAATTGTTTTGATTTTGAAGATATTGAGAAACTGAATTCCAACAATATATTGAGAGTAGGGAAGACAAACTGGTAAAAAACAAACAAACAAAACAAAACAAAAACAAAAACAGAAACAAAAAAACAGAGGACCACATACCTTTCTTGGACTATCCTTGGAAAAACTTCCAAAGCTGTCTGGAAGTGTGAGCTGGGATAGCTAAGGTAAGAATTTCAGAGAAACAGAACAGCAGCCATTCTTCCTATGATCAAGTTTAAAGAACCTGAAGAGTCTTCTTAAGGCAAGTCCCTGGATGTGAATCTGTCTTCCCACAACAGATTTCAGCAACTAAAGATCTCAGATCTGACACATTTGATTGGATCTTGGCAATAGCTGAAAAATATGGCCTTGGCTTTATCATCTTTACACAAACATGAAGATCTATTGTCTTCTTTGTTGTGCAATTTAGTCATCTTCAAATTCCAAATGTCAATTCCCCTGCTCTTCTCATTTCCATCGCTCATTTCTACAGCAGGGTCTGGGGAGAATATGTGCTTGGTTTCCTACAGAGGTGTCTTATAATGGTACTTGAGCTTGTTTTCTTCTTTTTCCCTTTTCTTTCATCCATCAGACTCCTTATTTGGATAACCAATTTTGGGAGGTTTGATCCAGAGCACTCCTGTGTATCAAAGCATTCAAGGGCCTAAGTTTGTGTATACATTGTTTCTAGTGATTGCTCAAAGGTTATCCTCATGAAGGCAGGATCATTAAAAAATATAACAAAGGTGGAAAAGAAACGTAAGTGTCAAACTTAATGGAGTATAAAATAGCACAGAAGTGAAGACTGTAGAAGTATGGAGCCAGACTACTTGGGTCCAAATTTCATCTCCATCTATTTCTGTTTGGCCCTGGGCAGTTTTCCTAATCACTCTGCTGAGATTCCCTCATCTATGAAATGGGATAACAACACCTACCTTACTGAGATATTATGAAAATTAAATTTAATTAATACATATAAATTGCATAATAAACATGGTGTTGTAGAAATATAGTGATTATCTAATTGATCACCCACAATTTGGGATGTATTTGAAGATAAAGGGGGGATTATAAATAATTATTCTCAAGCCCCAGGTATAATGTAACTCAAGCTTTTGGTTTTATTATTTTAAAATTTTACTTGAAAGCAAACTTAGATTTTAAAGAAATTGGGTCTTGTACAAATGGCATATTCCTCAATATAAACTGTCCTGCTTATAAAAATGAAGAACATGACTTAAAAATATTAAATATACCCCTATGTGATTAGGACCCAAAAAATGATTCAGTTGGGTCACAGAAGCACACACTAAACTATCAATCTTCGTCTGAGATTTGGGAAGCAAAGCTCTTAAGCACAGGACGACCTCTTCACACTTTTATGTAGGTAAGTATTTCAAAGCCCGGAAACCTTATTTGAAGGTGATGCGTTAGATTTATAATGCACCAGCCAGTTATCAAAGCCACTAATGACAGCAAAGCCGGTGTCAGGAGGCTCATGTAATTTGCCAAGCATTCTGACCTTGCTTCCTTTTGTGTGGGTGGTTATGTTCTCTCCAAAATTATTTTATAGCCATCAAGTGGCACATGATAATTCAAACAATCTGCCCTGTCACTTAATAAATATTGTTTCCTTCTGGAGTAGTCCAGCCCCAGATGCCATTTATATGTACTTCATTCTGATTATTATTTAACAGTAATAACAAATATTTCTGCTTTCTCTCTAGCTGTTCCATCTTTGGCACTTGACATAAGAGAGAACTTTTTCTTAAGTTGCAGAATTCCTCCGAATGTGTTCACTTTCTGGAACAAGGATGATAGATGATAATGAGACAGGCAGGGAAAAACAGTCCCAGAACTGAAGGAAGAATTGACGAGTGTATCAAGGCTGTCTAATCAAACATATGCCATGCTCTGCTAAGCAAAATCTAGTTGAGCAGAGCAAAACAAGTACCTATTTTTTCAGGTTTTCTTTTTCTTTTTCTTTTTTTTTTTTACTATAAGAAATGACTTACAGAGGTGGAACCAAGATGGCAGCATAGGTAAAACATCTATCTTGCCGTCATGCTCAGCAATTTTAATACTACAACTTAACGAAAGAACAAACACCTTCCAGAATCACCAGAAAGCTGGCCGAGTGAAAATTCCACAAATAAAAGTGAAAATAAGACACTGTGACTTGGAGGAGCAGCAGCGGACAGCGTTGAAAGATTCGCACGGAGAGAGGTTTGGAGCACGCGCCAGTGGAGAGGGCAGGCGGCTGAAAACTGGCCAGTTTTCTCGAACAGGGAGACAAAGACGTCCCACTGGACTGATTCTCCAGTTTTGGTGAAGTCCAGGGAACCCACTATCATACGGGGTGAAAACTGGACAGTGGGAGGGCACTCCAAAGCTCCAGTGCTGCAGGAGTCTCCCGGCTTGTGGAGAAGGCAGCTTGCGAGAACAGCTCAGCTGCTTGACAGCGCAGAGAGCACTCTGCGACTTGCTCTCTCATTCGGAAAACCGTCAGACTGCTTTGTTTTACGACCCTAGGTGAGACATTTGGCGTGCAGACTCATTTGGGGAGAGTCTGAATTCCCCAGCAGCCAGTGGAGCTTGGCAGCAGCTCTCCATTAGAGGTGCTGGCAGCCATTGCAACCAACACAGAGTCCCTGGGGCCGCATAGGGCAGAGCTAACGCTGTCTGCTTGGTCCAGAGACTCCACCCATCCAACCTGAGCACAGCTGAACTTCACAAACAATTGGCCTAGAGGTCAACCCCTCCAAGTGCTAACAACAATTAACCTGAGCTTAACTTCAGCAAGACTGTGCAGCCCATATCCACCTCAGGTAACCGGGGAGGCTGAGCCACTGTCCCTAGTAGGAAGTCTACCACACAAAGCTAATTGACCAACTCAGGGAAGCAGCCACCATGCAGAGACATGGAAAAAAATCAGAAGTGAAAGAAATGGAGGAAAAAAAAGGACTGGACATGGAATTCAAAACCATGGTTATAGGGTTTTTCAAGAGGCTCCAACAAAAGGTTGAGGCCTATAGGGAAATAAGCAAGACCGACAAGGAAATGAATGAGTCCTACAAGGAAATGAACGAGACCCTCAAGGATATGAACGAGACCTGCAAGGAAATGATCAAGACCAATGTGGAAATGAATGAGTCCTACAAGGAAATGAAGGAAACCTTCAAGGACATAAAGGAGACTCTCAAGGATATGAAAAAGGACCAACCAGAAATTAAGCATACACTGACTGAAATAAAAAAATATTATACAAAGACCTAAAAGTGCTCTGGAGCACCCCAAGAACCAAGTTCAAGATTTGAAAGACAAAGAAGTAAAATCCACTCAGCTGAAAAAGCAAGAAACCAAAAGAATCCAAAAAATTGAAGATAGTGTAAGGGGCCTCTGGGACAACCTCAAGCATACCAACATCCGAATTATAGGAGTGCCAGACAAAGAGAGAGAGTAAGACAATGAAAAGCTATTGGAAGAAATAGTGACCGAAAACTTCCCATACCTGGTGAAAGAAATAGACTTAGGAGTCCAAGAAGTGCACCGAACCCCAATATATAGGAACCCTAAGAGGACCACACCAATGCACATCATAATTAAAATGCCAAGAGCAAAAGACAAAGAATATTAAAAGCAGCAAGAGAAAAACAGATGGTTACCTGTAAGTGAGCACCCATACGATTGTCAGCAGATTTCTCAACAGAAACGATGCAGGCCAGATGGGAATGGCAAGAAATATTCAAAGTGATGAACAGCAAGAATCTACAACCAAGATTACTCTATCCAGCAAAGCTATCATTCAGAATTGAAGGTCAGATGAAGTGCTTCACAGATAAGAAAAAGCTAAAGGAGTTCATCACCACCAAACCAACATTATATGAAATGCTGAAAGATATTCTTTAAGAAGAGGAAGAAGAAAAAGGTAAAGATGAAAATTATGAACAACAAATACACATCTATCAACAAATGAACATAAAAATCAAGTGAATTAATAAGCTGATGAACAGGATAAACTGGTGAATGTAACAGAATCCCGGACATAGAGAGGGAATGGACTGACAACTCTTGGGGAGAAATGGGTTGTGGGAAGTGCAGCAAGAGACTGGACAAAAATCATGCAACTATGTGAGAGGACAGTGGAGGGGGGTGAGGGCGGAGGATGGGATGGGTACCAGGTGGAGGGGAACTGTAGGGTGAAAAAAAAAGGGAACAATGCAATTAATAAACTGAACAATAAAGATTAAAAAAAAGTAATGACTTACAGAAGGAAGAAAAAAACAAATTGATGACAAAGGAGGGGTTTAAATGTTGTTAATGTTTGAAGTTGAGAAAATGACAAATGGAGAAGTGAGCCCCAGAAAAGAGTAGAGAAATAATAACTTTATGAGATTTCCAAAATCAAAGATTAACAAAAATGTTATTTAAAAAAATAAAGCTTAATAGTCATTCATTGATATTCTTAAATAAAAATGCTGATGTTAATAGAGTAAGCTAGGCCTTTTGTGTCTATAAATAAAAATTCATTATAGCACAGATTTAGTTATTACTGTAGTTTAAATTGTTATTGCAGAATTCATGGGTGGGATTTCTCTAATGCCAATGGGAGTGGGATTCTTTGGTATCTTGAGAAAAATAATTTTCTAAGACTCATACAGGAGAATGAGTGATTTTTTATTCATGTGAAGTTACATCCCTTGATTTCCAAAGTCCCATTTCCCTTAAATCAGTCCTGGAAAAGGTGCAGCTGGGCCTTTAGCAGAGCTAGGAGCAGAGCCAGTGCCCAGAGTCTCTGTCCCATGTTGGAGTTAAGTCCAGCATAGCATCAGGCTAGTCACAGTCCGTTAGTCTATTGTGTGGGGCCCACATGTCTATGAGCCACGTGGGCCCGTGCAGGGGAGCATGCCCCCTGCAACAAGAGAGCCAAGAGTGGAGCACAAAGGGGGTCCAAGAGAGGAAGGTACCTTTGTTCAGGAGTTTATGTATCTCAGATATCATGCCCTTGCAGTGGCCATGCCTATTCTAGCCAATGCCCTGTTCCCAGCTCTGACTGACAGACAAGCACCTTCCCTATTTCACACAGACCTTACTAGGCATGTGTCTATTGTTCACTCCCTTCCTACAGCGACCTGCAGGGAATAGGCCTGGAGAGTGTTAAACTGCAGATTTTCTGGCAAAACTGTACAAATGGCAGGCCTATATTATCTGGCCTTCTCTCTGCTTTTTCCCTGTTAATGAATAAATGGGTTATTTACAACAATATCAAAATCATGCTCCATTCTTGGCAAATAGAAGCTTTAGTAATTAGAAATGTGATACAGCACAGTTTATAACATTAGTCATGTACAAGAACTTGATGTCGATTGAGCTTTTACTATATGCAATATATATGATGGATGCTTTTCCATGTGGTTTACATGTATTTTTGCATTTGATCCTCACAATAGCCCTATAACATAGATATCATTCTCTTTGAGGTATAGAGAAGATAATTTGTTTTCCTATGCTCTCACAGCTAGTTAGTAAAGGAGCAAAGGTTTAAACTCTAGAGCTTATGTCCATAACTCTTATTCAATTCTGACCTCAGCATCATCACCTGAAAGAGGTATGACTCTGAACACAGATCTTAGTTGAATGCTAAATAATATTAATGCACAGTACACAAAAAGGATATAAAGACAGATGCCATAAAATCCTGCTTTTGTTGAACTGCTTTACAGGTCTGATGTGAATTTAAAATAATTTTTTTTGCATTTATGAGTGTTTATGTACTGTTTGTGTCAGCCAGAAATAGAACATAGTAAAAAGTATCAGGACCAAAGCCAACTAAACTGAAGATGCCAGAAATAACTGAAAGCTCAAAATGAATTACACCAATTCTTTAAGGCACTCTGGGGTATTTATTGAGGATGTTTCCAGTCCAGCTCTCAAGGCACTAAACGCTATGTAAGTCATCAAATAAATAAATGTAGCACTGCATAATCTTTATTTGGTGCTGTCTGAGCGATAGTTTTCTTTCAGAAAGGCCTTTTATATTTGACATTAGATTGTAATTGTTGCATCATAACTGACTTGTACCACGTAGGATTATAATAAAAGGTGCACAGTTAGATAAGGAGATAGTTTAGCTGATTAGATGGTCTGACACTGGATATAGAACCGTTTCTTTAATGCAGTCCTATGCCTTGCCCCAGTGACCATGACAAGCAGAGCTGCTCAGAAGAAAGAGAGGAAAGGGTTGGGATCTGTGCCCCAGCAGGTGGGTCTCTAAGGACCCATGCACTTAGGTAGCCCTGAGGGCACCTGGATTACAGGGGTAGGGTTCCCCACAACACGATTTGAAAGTAAAACCCATAAAAAATCTATGTAAAGAAATTTAAATTTCAACTAAGAAGAGTATAAAATTTAAGGAAAAAATCTCATCTAACTTTACGATTTAATTTTTACTGGATTTCTACATATTTCCAACTTGAAGCTCTGTGTTGCTATGTAGGATATCAACCTGTACACATTTAGAAAAACAAACCTTTGTTAGTTTAACTTTATTTTGAAGAAATGTTATTACCATGCCACTTGAAAACTTTACTTAAGCTAATCTTCAATACTCCTGAGTTGTCAGATCTCCATCTTCATTTAATGGAAGGTCAAAAGGAGCTCAGCCAGACGTCCTGTGGCAATGCTATTGCATCTCTCACCCTCTATAAGACCTGGAACAGTGGGACTTTCACAGCCTCTTAGGACATTGGTTTCTTAACATAAACATAGAAGATCTTATATAGTCTCGATTTAAAAGTTAATAAGCATTGTGTTTTTTTTTTAAGGAAGCAATTACTGAATATGAATTTTAATCAACTAGAGTATCAATATTTTAAAATCTTAGAAGTGAGAGAAACAAGAGGTAATCACCTATATATACTTACTGCCTCTCACAAACACATCAAAACCATAACTAAACGGCAGGGCAACTACCACCCAGAACCTTGGGAAAGGTGGCTGAGAGGAAGGCCCACAACTAGAGAGGTGAAGAAAGCTCATTGAAACCAGTAAAAGGTGTAGAGGCTTGGAAAGTGCTGGCACCTGGATTTCCTGCTCTTTAAACCAGGAGGGAGATACAAGCTCCCACTTGCTCTGAACTCCAGTTCCAGGAGAGACTCTGAGGAACTCAGGCATATACACGGAGAAACTGGACTGTCTGGCATCAGGACAGGAACTTGAGAGACGCTTACTCTTACAGGTGCTTGCAGTGATCATTGTTCCTGCATGGGGATGCGTGACACAGAGAACCAGGGACCTCTCTGGTTCAGGACAGCCATTGCTGTTTGCTCCACCCTGGTGATTCCCAGAGACCCCACCCAACTCAATTTACAACCCCACCCAAGCTTTGTGCATCGGCTTTTGCTTATGAATGGCCTGTTCTTTTGCCTAAAAGGAACTGTAGCTGGGTCAGAGAGCCCCAGAGATTCCAAAGAGAGGCCCACTACCTGGCAGCACCAGCCTGCCTTGCTTCACAGCTGGGCTTCTTTTGGGCACTTCCAAACCCCATACACAGAGGAGGAATCTGCAGATGTCTCTGCAGCTCCTGCTGGGCAGCCCCAGACAGTGGCTGACCTTGCATCTCCTTGGAGATCCAAGAGCCAGTGTACCCAGTGGGCAGAGTGAGACCATACTGGATTACAAATCTTCATATCTACGAGAGACACACTCAAAGGGCAAACTCAGTGAGCACCAAGGCCCCACTAAAGCAAGTCCTGCCCCATAAGGGTATCTCCTGCACAACAGATCTTCCAGTGTAGATACAGCTGATCACCACAGCCAATTGGCCTGGAGGTCAATTCCTCCCAGTGATACTAACAGCAATCAAGGTTTTACTACAACAAGACTGTGCAAATGGCTCAAAAAAGGGTGCATCAAGAATGTCCACCTCAGGTGATTGGGGAGACTGAAACACTGGGCATTATAGGACACCTACCACACAAGGCCACTCTTATCAACTCAAGGAGACTTAGTAGCTACTCAGCTGCAGATGCTTAACCACAGAACATCCGGCTGGGTTCCTAACACCACCCTGCTATATTATTTTGATTTACACTGATCTTTTCCTGTACATAGAAATAAATACAGGGAAATGCAGAGACAAAGAAACAGGTTACAAATAAAGGAAATGGATGAAAGCAAAATACTGGATACAGAGTTCAAAACCACAGTTATAACATTACTCAAAAATGTTCTAGAAAACTTTGAGAAATTTAGTCAGACCCTCAAGGATATGAAAAATGACCAATCAGAAATTAAGCACACACTGACTAAAGTAAAGAATAATATACAGATATCCAACAGCAGACTAAAGGATCCCAAGAATCAAGTCAAAAATTTGAAATATGAAGAAGCAAAAAATACCCAACTGGAAAAGCAAAAAAGAATCTAAAAATCTGATGATCGTGTAAGGAGCCTCTGGGACAACTTAAAGCGTACCAACATCTGAATTATGGGGGTGCCAGAAGGAGAGAGAGAATAAGATATTGAAAACATATTTGAAGAAATAATGACAGAAAACTTTCCCTACCTGGTGAAAGAAATAGACTTACAAGTTCAGAAAGTGCAGAGAACCCCAAACAAAAGGAATCTAAAGAGGACCACAGCAAGACACATCATAATTAAAATGCCAAGGGCAAAAGACAAAGAGAGAATCTTTAAAAAGCAGCAAGAGAAAAACAATTAGTTACCTACAAGGGAATACCCATAGGACTGTCAGCTGATTTCTCAACAGAAACTATGCAAGCCAGAAGGGAGTGGTAAGAAATACACAAAGTGATGAATAGCAGGAACCTACAACCAAGATTACCCAGCAAAGCTATCATTCAGAATTGAAGGTCAGATAAAGAGCTTCACAGACAAGAGGAAACTAATGGAGCTCATCACCACCAAACTAGTATTATATGAAATGCTGAAGGGTATTCTCTAAGAAGAGGAAGAAAAAGGTAAGGATAAAAATATGAACAACAAAGTGACAACAAATACATATCTATCAACAAGTGAATCTAAAAACAAGTGAATAAAAAATCTGAAGAACAGAATAAACTGGTGAATATAGTAGAATCAGGGGCATAGAAAAGGAGTGGACTGACAACTCTCAGGTGTAAGGGGGTATTGAGGATGTGAGAAGAGACTGGGTAAAAATCTTATACCTATGGATGAGGACAAAGGGGATGATAAGGGCATGGGGTGGGATGGGAACCAGAGAGGATCTGGGGAAGAGGGAAGAAGAACAACTAGTAATGTGAACAATAAAGACTTATTTAAAAACAAACCTTATACGTGAGTCCATTTATGACCATGTTTTTAACATCTATGAGGAGCATATGGAGATGTTGAAAATTTAGGAGGGAAAGAAAGTTTTTTTGTTTTTGTGTTTTCAATTGTAATGACTTATAGTGACAACCATAGATAGATAAGATCAGAGTAAATCAAAATAATATAGTAGGGTGGTATTAGGAACCCAGCCGGATGATCTGTGGTTAAGCATCTGCAGCTGAGAACAAAAGACCAATATTCCACATTTTTTGAGTTCATAGAAATTTAAAAGTGCTGCCATATTCCAGCACTGTGCTAGAATAAACTAACCTTTGCTCAGCTTTGTCACGTTGCTGTGATGATTAAATTAGTCAAGTGCTGAGAACAATATTTACCACATAGTAAAAGTTCAATAAAATTTAGTCGTTATTTTTTGAGGTTATTAATGGGTTGCTTAGAAGACATTTGGTGACTGAAGGGACTTGTATGATATTTTTAACATTATCTCTAGTACTTAATACCATGGTTTTTAAAAGTATTGGCTTAAAATTTTTCTCACAAACAAGACAATTTTGGTATGTAATAATTTGAGTTTTAAGATATAACAATCCAGCCCTAGCCAGATTGGATACAGTGTTGGCCTGCAGACCAAAGGGTCCTAGGTTTGATTTCGGTCAAGGACATGTGCCTTGTTTGTGAGCTCCTCCCTGGCCTGGGCTCTGATTGGGGCACTTGCAGGAGGCAACCCATAAGTGTGTTTCGCTCACATCAATATTTTTCTCTGTCTTTCCCTTCTCTCCACTCTCTCTAAAAATTAATGGGAAAATATCCTTGGGTGAGGAAAAAAAAGTAATAATCCATTCTCTTAAACTGTGTTTCATACAACCTAACAATCATAATGATTATAATGTAACTAGAGGCCTGGTGAACGAAATTCGTGCACTTCGGGGGAGGTCCCTCAGCTCAGCCTGAACCCTCTTGCAGTTCAGGAGCCCGGTGATTGATAGTCCAGCAAAGGGAGGCCCCGCCCACCCGCCTCAGCCCTCTGGTTGGTTACCTCAGACTTTCTCTGTGGGTGATCATGGGGCAATGGTGGGCACCCCCTGAATCACATTGCACTTGCCTTGGCTAGCCTGGCACCAGTGTGTGTCATAGCATGGTTATCCAGATGGTTGTTCTGCTGTTTGACCATTCAAGTGATTTGCATATTATACTTTTATTATTATAGATAGCCCAAATAACAAGCTTGATGGCACATATATATCTCATGTATTTACTCACTCACACACACATACAAACTAGGATTATACATTCATTCAGTCACACACAAAAATAGCAAATTCACTCTTTTTAGTCATATGTGACATAGTTACAAAAGTTGATCTTATTTTAGGCTAAAATAAATTCTTGATGAATTCTAAATAATAGATAAAATAAAATTCTCATTGTTAAGCATAATGCAATAAAATTGAAAGCAGCCCTAGGTAGTTGCTTAGTGGTTAGAGTGTCTGCCTGCACAGCTTGAAGGGTCATGGGTTAGATTCCCAATCAAGGGCACATACCTGGGTTGTAGGCTTGATCCCTAGGCTCTGGTCAGGACTTGTGCAGGAGGCAACCAATTGATGTGTCTCTCTCACATCAACGTTTCTCTCTCTCTTCCTCTCTCCTGCCTCCCTCCGCTCTCTCTCTCTCTCTCTCTCTCTCTCTCTCTCTCTCTCTCTCTCTCTCTCTCTATATATATATATATATATATATATATATATATATATATATATATATTCTTGGTGAAGGTTAAAAACAAAAAAACAAATAAGCAAACAAGCAAGCAATCAAACAAACAGAAAGTAATAAGAAAACAACAGGAAAACATTTCTATATGTTTAGAAAATAAAAACACATCTAAATAATTATTTAGTAAAATAAGAAATAAAAAAAGTTACTAAAAAAGTACAAATCAAAACTTGTGATGTGTATTTAAAGCTTTTCTTTGGAAAAAGAAGGGAATTTATGTATACATAATGGCATGAGAAGATTGAAAATTAATGAGTAGAATATGAAACTGAAACTCATGAACACAAACAGCAGTGTAATGGTTGACAGAAGAGGGTGGGGGTGTAAGGGGACGTAATATATGGTAATGGTAGAAAATTTGAATTTGGCAGATGGGCACATAGTGCAATGTACAGATCTTGCAACGTAGAAACCCATACCTAAAACCTATATGATCATATTAACCAATGCCACTCCAATAGATTTAATTAAAACAGAAAAAACCCAAGCTTTTTCTTTAGAACCAAATTAAAAACCAAAAGCAAAACCACTGTGAACCCAATATAAGTAGAAAGAAGGAAAAATAATAAAGCATAAATTAAATCAATAGGAAGCAATTACAATGATCAATAAAACCAATAAACAATTCAAAGAAGAAAAAAACACTAATCAATTAGAGTGGTCTGGAAAACTGATTAAGTGAAGGAAATAGAGGCCAAAAATGAATATAAGGAACATGAAGTCAATAGCTAGCATCCTTTTTACCTCCCAAGTCCAAAGAGAATATAATGATCAATTTTATACTCAATTTAGATAAATTGGATGGATTAAAATAAAATTTACCAAAATGAATATAAGAAAAATAAAAGAACACCTCAATAGGCAAATAATCATTAAAACATTTAATTTGTAACCACCATTCAAACCCACTTACCTTCTCCCCACAAAGGCACTAAATCTAGAGAGTTTTACTGGGAAGTTTTAGCAAACTTTTAATTTCTATGTAATTCTAATCTTAAGCCACGTTTCCAGAGGACAGCAGGGGGACAGTTACTTAATCCATTTTTGAAGCTAGCATCTCTTGATTACCTTAATATTTAAACTGTATAAGGAGACTACAGTAAGAATACAAAGGTTAATCTCACAAATGTAGATGCAAAATTATAATACTTTATCTCTTTATGTTGGTCAATCTTGCTAGAGAATTTTAAGGCAAATTGAGTCTAGCAGCAACATTATCAAATGGTGTTGATTCTAGTACAGATGACTTGTTCATCAATAGACAACATATTTTTATATAATTAGCACAAGAATAGATAAAATGTGATAAAAACATATAATCATCTCTATTAATGTAAGAAAAGCATTTAATAAAATTCAATATTCTTTAATAATAAAAGCTAGTACTAAAAGAAAAGTGGAAAGGAAATAATATTTTTTTTTGCAAAATCATTGCTATTACCAATACTATTCACCTAGTGTTAGTGGTTTTAATAATTATAACAAGAAAAGGAAAAGATGTAAGGTTGTATGAATTAAATATAAGAAGACAAAACTATAATTTTCAGGCAATATGGTTTCTATTAAACATATCTGAAATAATTTCCAGACAAAATATTAAAAATAATAAGACACAGATAATAATATCGTGGTTACCAGAAGGATGAGGATGAGAGTAGTAAAGTATAAGGGGCGGGTCATATATATGGTGATGGAAGGTGATTTAACTTTGGATTGTAGGCACACAATGCAATATACAGATCATGTATCACAGAAATATGCATTTGAAACCTATATGATCCTATTAACCAATGTCATCCCAATAAAGTTAATAAAAACTGAGAGTTTAGTTGGGATAATAGGGCTAAGCCTTATATATAAAGTTTATGATTTCTTATATGATAGCAGTAAACTTCTTTGAAAATGTTACAGAAATTTGTAAAAAGTGTTTTCCATATAATAAAACAAAAGTATTTTTATACAATAAAACATACCTAGGAATAAATTGAAAACATATATTCATATTTTACACAGATAAAATTATAAAATAATTGTGGATCATTTAAAAGAAGATGATTAAATGAAACTGTGTACTATGTTCATAGGTGGAAAGATTCAACATCGTAAAGATTTCAACTCACCCAAATTTACCTTTAAATAAAAAAAAAATCAACAGTATTTTTCATGGGATTTGAGAAATTGATTTAAAAGTTAATATAACAGAGTATAATTTCAAAAGAGCTGAGTTAATTCTAAAGAGGAAGGAGGAAGAGGAGGAGGAAGACACATTTGCCATACTAGTTATGAAGACATGTATTTATAGAATTTGAGCCATTATGGTGTTAGCTCAGGAAAGAACAATTACATTAAAAAGTACAAAGAAGAAAGCTAAAACAAACCGACAAGCCCAAACTATATAGACCTTACATATGTGGGATTTCAGTACATGAGAGAACTGTGTTGCTACAATATGTCAAACTATAATAAATTGTGTTGGAACAATTGCATCTCCAACTGTGAAAATAAAGATATTCATATATTCAATTCCACTTGTTTAAAGACATTATAACATTTTCAAGAATATGAGGAATGTTTTCGTTGCATTGCATTAAATTTCATATATATTAAATGTATGTATTTATATATTTAACTGTATTGAAATTTTCTAAACAAGAAAAGATTTGACAAATAAGAGTGAGAGAAAATGTTTATGACATAGAAAACAACTGATAAATACCTAGAATATATATATGGAAGTCCTACCAATCAATAGGGAAAAGATAATCCAATAAAAAAGGGAGAATTGTGAATGGGTGCCCAGTTACTTTTTAGGATTGTATACAAATACTCCATCTCACGTATTATTGTGAACAAACAAATGTTTTATTGCTTTAAGATTATGGATACAAATGTTATCATTAGGAGATATAAAATGGATACTGAATAACTGAATTATCAAATATTTATTTATTTATTTATTTATTTATTTATTTATTTTAAATATTGTTATTGATTTCAGAGAGGAAAAAAGAGGGAGAAAGAGATGGAAACATCAATAATGAGAGAAAATCATTGATTGGATGCCTCCACACTGGGGTCAAGCCTGTAACCAGGATATGTCCCTTGATTAGGAATCAAACAATGACCTCCTAGTTCATAGGTCCACGTTCAACCACTGAGTCATGCCAGCCAGGATGAGTTACTCTTTTAAACCTCAGTCTTGGGATACTACTAATCTATTTCTTTGAAGGCGTCAGAGAAGTCAATTTGAAGGACAGAAGCGAATTTGAGTGCCATTCTTGTGTATGGTACAGCAATCTTTATGTCTCTTCTGGGTGTGTGAAGCACAGGAGATGCTAAACATAGTTATGAGTCATTGGATCACACTTAACCTAAGAATATGCATGTTGAGTTTTAAGAGATACATTTGAGCATATTTAAGTTATTTATAACAACAGATCACTGACAATCTGGTTCATAGTCCCAGTCCCTTCACATAAATTTCTCTCAACCATAATAATGGGCAAAAGATATTAAGATGCAGTCCAGGAAACTAAAATGGCAATCAAGTCTGAACAGTTTAGTAATAAACACAATTCAAGTAAAATAATAATAAAATACAATTTTATAACCATTTATTAGCAATCATTTTAGTAGCTAAAAATAGACATTAAAATGAAATGCCAAGCCGAGACCGGTTTGGCTCAGTGGATAGAGCGTCAGACTGCAGACTGAAGAGTCCCGGTTCGATTTCGGTCAAGGGCATGTACCTTGGCTGTGGGCACATCCCCAGTAGGGGGCATGCAAGAGGCAGCTGATCGATGTTTCTCTCTCATTGATGTTTCTGACTTTCTATTCCTCTCCCTTCCGCTCTGTAAAAAAAAAATAAAAAAAATCAATAAAATATATTTAAAACGAAATGTCAAGATCTAATAAATTAATGCAAATTTTTTCCTATCGCCGAGACTCTATTTAGTTTTTCAAATCTAAGTAAGATCCAGAATAAAATATTAAAAACGTATGGTGTCTCAGAGTGAATCTTGACAAAAAGACATTTGTCAGTTTATTTTAAAAGAAATTAAAAGGAACTGAAATAAAATCAATTTGCAATGTATTAATGAACTTATGATTAAATTGTTCCATGTTTCACAAAAAAAACACCCCAAAAAGCATTTGATGTACTGAGTAATTCATTGTGTAATAGAAAGTAATTTCCAAATATCACATTTTTTAAATTAAGACTTTTTGTGTTTTTTTTTCTTTGTACACATTAGAGAGAATATTATGTCCTCCATTCTCTCTTGGACAGGGCTCTGTTGTGTTTAGTGATTATTTTCAGTAGTACTGAGAGTAACATGCTTTGATGAGCCAAAATCTCAAACGCTGAGTCCTTGAGAGTTGTCTTCAAAATGAGGATTTTAAAACCTTGAATAATGGCCAACAATCCCAACTCTGGAGAGCTGCTCATGGGATTTCCCTAACATTTGTTGTGTCATTGACAAGACATTGCTCCTCTTGGGATAGCCCAGCTGTGTCTTATGCACTAGTTCACACGAGAGGTTCTTGCAACTTAATTTCCCAGTCTTAAAGTATGACCTTATTAGATATCAGAGGCTAACTTAAAGCTCAGAAGGTGATTGCCTTCCTCCAATAAAAATGTAATACCTTTAACTACTTCCTAATTGCTCAACTTTTAACTTTCTTTAGTGATCATTGTGGGGGAATGGGTCTTCACAGAGTTAGTGATTTATTAGCCTTTGAGGGATTCTGTCCAAATGTCCATGGTCTAAAACACTTAGAAGTGAAGAGAGGTGAAGAATAAGGATGGCTGCCAGGAGAATAATATTAGATCGTAAATTTTAGGGCAATCTCTTAGTTGTTACTGTAAAGATTTAGATAGTGTTAAGGGCTATAGGAAGTCTTGCCCTATCTTAATATTCTGGGACCTGCTATATGCTTTGGGGTGTTCCTTATATCTCAAGTCCTTTGGCTGCAATCAAATTGCTTCTTCTTATACAAGATGAGCTAGTTCACTGCCTCATCCTGGTTCTCAAAAAGACAAGTGTGACGATTTCTTTTCAGTCTTTCTTAGATTCTGAATTTATTGCAGAAATGAGAAGGAAGCACTGCTAATAAAAATGCATATCTCACCATTCCAAATATTTGCTAACTCTGAGAGAAATGGGACATGTAGGGAGAAAAAGACACAAAGAGACAAGAGAATAGATCTTAAAATTTCTATCACAAGAAAAAAAAAGTTGCAACTATGTATGCTGATGAATGTTAACTGGACTTACTGTGGAAATAATTTCATAATATATGCAAATAATGAATCATTACATTGTACCTGACTCTAATATGCTATATGTGAATTATACCTAAATAAAAAAGGAGACAAAGATTGAGATAAAGAAATATGAGAGATGAGAGGATAGAGTGAGGTCCAGAGAGGAAGAGTGGAGAGCAAAGAAGAAGAGAAGAGAGAATGGGAACCTGAGAAACACTATTTGTGCTTGTGGATACATCTAAAAGATTCCACAACTTTGTTTTCCAGTTAAATTGGATGTTTTTGTCTTCATCATGGTTTGTCAGGCATTTTAAGTCTAAGTAGTCAGACCACTTCAGTTGTTTTAACACCCCAAATCCAAATGATTGGACAGCTAAAACTACTCAATTGGGTCAACCATTTAGCAATCCCAGGGACTGAACAAGTGATTGATGTGGTATATGAGGCAGACTCAAACTGTAATTTGTTACTTCAGACAAAGAAAGCTAAAAGAATTCTTTTGAGAAATTCAAGAGGGATTGGATAAACTTGTGTCAAATGATAGGGTACTAATATTACATTACTGTGTTTTAGTCCTAAAAAGAGTCTTCCACTCATGGAAGGAAAAAGACTACAAAAGTTAGTCTGCCTAATTACATTCCTCACTCTGTCTTTCTGAAATAGAGTAACAGCCTCCATATGTCAGGCTTGAGAAATTAATCACATCCTATGCCCCTCAAAATGACAGAGAAATCAGAAAATTATGATGTCAGCTTTATTGAAGGTGGTTAGGTTGGTAAATGTAACTTGAATGTCACCTATCTGGGTTTCTATTTTTTTCCCTCCAGAACTCTATGTGAATTCACTTGAGATGTAAGGCTTCCAGAGCAGTAACCTCTCCAACCACCAATGCCTCACGCAATGTTGAACCAGGAAGCCTAGGTCAGAAACTCAAGAGTGGCTTTCTCTCTCTCTCTCTCTCTCTCTCTCTCTCTCTCTCTCTCTCTCTCTCTCTCTCTCTCTCTCTGTGTGTGTGTGTGTGTGTGCAGTGACTCATCCTGTTAACCATGACCAATAAAGAAATATGGATCAGTGACTATCAGACTCTTCAACATGTCAAACAGATAAATCACTGCTCCTCCTGTGGAGGGGAACAAATTAGATCTAGAAGGAAATATAAATGCTTCTCAAGCCAATGCTTCTCAGAGTAGCAGAAGCTCTTATTTTATTCCAGTAAGAGAAAAGTGACGGAGAGAAAATGGTTTCCGCCAAGCTACACATTGAATATAGCCTCCTCTCACTTACAATTTTGGTAAACACTCCATGTATGGGAAGTTTTGGCTTAGCATTTGATGTACTGATAAGAGGTTCTGAATTTGTTACAGAGAAGAATGTAAGACAATGGAGTCAGGGCAATAGAATGGAAATTTACATTTGTGGAGCATCTAATTAGTCAAATAGCATTATAGGCTCTTAATACCAGCAAGTACGAGTTTATTCTCTAAAGTCAGCTTTTTCTAAAAAGATAGAAGTTAGATGTACTTCTAAGTCATTTGGTGTCAAATACAGTATGATGATATTTCCAGTACATCACTCTGTTACTATAAATACCACCACCACCTTTGGACAAAACTCTCAAGAAGATAGGCTCTGGCTATCACTGGAAGAATGGAGAACCCTGCTAAAATGATTCACAATAGCCAAGTACTGGAAACAGTTTAAATGCTCATCAATTGATCAATTGATAAACAAAATGTGGTATATCGATACAATAGAATACTGTTCATTCAAGAAGCAAAAACAATGAACTACTGATACATACCACAACATAGATGAATCTCAAAAAAAGTTTGCTGATTGAAAGAAGACAGACATAAAATACCACATATTGTATGATTTATCCTATCTAATGAAAGAGTAACAAGCAAATGTGACCATACCTTGGCTCCGATTGGCTATGCTACCAGCCAATCAGGAGCAGGGGGCATGGCCAGCAGGATGGGAGGTGAAGCTGGCGAGGCCTTCTGGGTGTGGCCACAGTGCAGCATGCGCTCCCATGGTGGGGGTCCTGCGGAGGGGCGAGAGGGCTGCAGGAGGCCTGTCTGGGGCTGTAGGGCATGCTGTCTGCGAGCTGTGCTGTCGGAGAGGTGCCCACCTGCTGGGTTGGCACAGGACCCCCCAGTTCTGAATGCATTTCTCTGCTCCTTCAGTCTCCATGACCTCATGCCATTGTCAGTGGCAGTGTGTACGAGTCCAGTAAGGTCACCCTTTCCCTAAGCACCACACACACTCCTCGGCTCCCCACCTCCTCAGGCCAGGATCAGAGCCGGGAGCCTTCCAACCAGGTGCTCTAGCTTCTGGAGATGCTGACGAAGGCGTGCCCTCAGCGGGGCTGCAGCATCTCCAGTTTCTCAGCTCATGCCCTCTCCCCAGGAGGCTGGGGAGAACATATATGGCAAATTTCTTTAAGCCATGGCAGTCAGAGTGGTAGGACTTGGCTAGGCATGTACATAGAAGGGGCTGGGGTCTTTTCCGGCCCTGGGGTTAGGCAGCATGCCCTGTGGTCCTGGGTGCCTGTTGGGTGCCTGTGGCTGCAGCCAGCCTGAGTGAAGCTGGCCCAGGTCCAGGGTGCCTATAGTTGGCCAGAGGGAGGGAAGCCTGGGTCCCAGGTGTGGGGCAAGGCAGAGGCAGTTAGGAGCAATCAGGCCAGGAGGGGAGCATTTAGGGGCGATCAGGCAGGTAGGCAGAGGTGTTTAGGGGTCGGTCACACATCCCTGAAGGGGTCCCTGATTGGAGCGGGTGCAGGCTGGGCTGAGGGAACCCCCCCTCTCCGGGCATGAATTTCATGCACTGGGCCACTAGTCTTACATAAAATCAAATCTATAGTGGAAGAAAGCAGAGATATTTAATCCTTACAACATTTAAAAAATTATATTGTCACCAGTATCTAGAACAGTGGTTGAAACAGAGTATCTTCTGATTCCTAACTAAGCACAGGTGGAGTGAATGAATGAATGAATGAATGAGCATTCTCTAAACTATCGGAAGAGGATGGGGATATTAAGTTTCTGTGTGCTATATTGAAGGTTTTCCAAACCAGGAGGAATCTAGTCATCAGGACAAACTTAGGAACTGCTAAAACAATGGAAACCTATTGGTTTGGAGAATTTTATATATAATCTTGGAAATAAAAATTTGACACAACACTTTGGTGGTTAAGGGAGGTGAAACCCCTCCGTAACTCAATGAGCAGAAAACCATTTCCCAAGGTAGGTGGGCCAGGTTAACCACAGCAAAATGCTAATTAGGGCATTGCTTAATTACTTAGGACAGCAGGGTGGAGACCACAGCTGCCACAAACTGTTTTCTTCCTTTGATCTTACCATGTGTAATGCTCAGTCTCTCTTATAAATAAGTATGTATTTATTAACTCACCAAATATTTATTAAGCACCTCCCTTGGCAGGCTCTGAGTTCTGGGAATACAGCTGCAGATGAGAAAAGCCCTTCTTTTTGTGAAGCCTACAATTTTGGATGGAGATAGGCAGATTATAAGTAAAACAAAGTAAATATATATTTTTAAATATTTTTATTAACTTATTTTTATAGAGAGAAGAAGGGAGAGGGAGAGATAAACATTGAAGTAAGAGCACAACATTGATCAGCTGCCTCCTGCACACCCCCTCCACCAAGAATCAAGCCTGCAACCTGGGCATGTGCCCTGACTGGAATTGAACCGGCAACCTTTTGGTACATAGGACAATGCCCAACCAACTGAGCCACACTGGTCAGGGTAAAGAAAATAATAATCCGAAGAAAGCAATCAAATACGTTTAACATCTAAAAGAAGATAGTCTTTGGTTAGGGAGACAAGTCCAAAGGTTAATGCTACCTAAGGAAGAACATTAATAAAAGAGTGAGGGAAGCTTCCAATTAATCAGCTGTCATTTGACTTTGAGGAACTGGGAGGATGATCAGCACTGTGAGAAAAGAATGCCAAAAAGAATTTATAAACAGATCACTCTCCTGGTCTCTGAGGAAGCAATAATCATGTCTGGAATAAGCATGTTTGATGGGTCTTGTATGAGTAGTGCTTATTATCTATTCTAGAAAAGTTACTTTGCAAGCCTCCAAGCCTGAGATGTCTTTGTATTTCTCCCCCAAGGAATGGTACTATCAGAGAAGATATGGGAGTATCTGAATAAGGAAAAAGAAGACCCAAGTGTTACACACAAAAATTCAATCCAGAAATGAATAGGGATATGACTTCCTCAAATTAAGATGGGCATAGGGGTTATGCCAGAAATATAATTGAGTTATCAGTTGAGCTTCTGATAGCTCAAATCTAAATAGGTTTGTTTTGTATATTTTTAGGTATATCTTGCTCTTTTTTAAAGCTGCATTTATAAAGCAGTTTTCATCTATTTATTAAGTCAACATTTAATTAGCCCTTGTGGACATACACTTTTTTTTTCAATCTTATACATGTCATACCCTAAAATATGTCCATTGTCTGGCACATTGTAGGAATTTAATAATTATTTATTGAGATAAATGTTAAAACAAGTTATGATAGATATGACTATGTCTTCTGCCCTTAAACATTCAGAAATTATGGGGTTATAATGCAGAAAAAATAAACAAGCTGGGCTAACTTCAGTCAATACATTTGCTTTGTTGGTGCTAGGGTGGAATTGTGCAGGCATTTGGCAAATGTATAGATTGGAGACAGTGTGGAATAAATTAGTTCAAGCTGATACTCTACTTTCAGACAGTAGAGATGAGTGCAGGGACATTGCAGGAGAGGTAAAAAACATGAGTAAAGGTTACACATTGTGAAAGCTTGCGATGTACTTTGGGAAGAGTAGACTCTAGTTTAGCTGAAGAATAAATAGTATCAGAGCAGAAAGAAGTTGGTAGAGTGTGAAGAACAAGAACTTAGGAATCACATAAAATCTCCAAGTGTTGTCACTTTGGGAAAACAACTTAACATTTATGATCATGCATTTCTTCATCCTAAAAGAGAAATGCTGATGTTCTCTTTTTCTAAATTTTTCTAAACTCCTACTAAGTTCTTATATTCACTGAGGCCTTACAATGAATACAACACTGTTCTAAGCACATTTATTCTATCAACTTAAATACCTGTGTACATCCCTTATTATGCATTACCTTCTTCACCCTCACAATAATTCTATAATGTAGGTATTGTAAGAATAAAGTGGAATAATATAATGCAGTGCTTGACTTACAGCATATCCTCTAATAAATATGCTCCTTTACTCTTCCCATCCCTTTTCTTATTAAGTAAAACGTGGGAGCTAAGCCTGGAAAGGAAATTTGAGCCAAACTGCAGAGGGACCTTGCTCTTAGTGCTTCATTCAGCCAACCACTTTTGGTCTTTGAATTTTTTGGAGTTGGGAAGTGACATGTTTATAGCCATGATTTCCCTTTACACACAATTGGGTCCTGTGGGTTGGATTTTCTTCTCATTGCTTCATCAACTTTTTGAAAAATTAAATTTTCAAGGAAGGTTACAAATTTATCAGACATTTTTCTTTAAAGGAATATAACATCCCTTGGACGACTAGAGGTTCTCAGTAACATCTCCGAGATCTTCTCATTAATGGGTCAAGTTCATTTATCCACAGTGATGGCTGAGCCGAATGCACTTTCCTGACTTTCATGCTCTTTCACCCTGGAAAATATTGGGGAACCCTCTTTGCTATCTATTGCCAGTTTTACATTGCCATCTTCCCCAGCTATCAAATTTCAACTCAAAGTTCTATTTAAATAGCTCTTTTGTTTTTCTAGATGGTTCCAATTACCACTGACTTTTGTTTCTACTGCCAGAGAAATTTAGTCTTTTTCACCAAACAGAGACCACTGAATGAACATTTCAAAATCTCTCTAAATGTCTCACATGTCTCTTCCTAATTTCTTTTAGTTCAGCCTTTTATCATTGCTATGTGTATAGACCACTAACTAAAATGAATAATAATTATTATTATAATAACAACAACAACAAAGTAAAATAAACACTATCATTCCAGGCTAAACCTCTTCATAAACCTAAGGTAAATTCAAAGCTAGAGTACTTGTAGACTCTCAAACTTTATGTTTAAGCATTTTCTCTTAAATAATTTATTTTTCCTGTCAGTTGTACTATTGTATCAAGGGCTATAAACTCAAAATTTAAATTTAAATATATATTTAAAACCATAGTAAGTCACAAGGCTGATGAAAGTTCATAAATAATGTTTTGACAGCCTAAAGCAGAAAGAGAGGAATCATGATTTGAGATTTGCAGATAGACTATCCCTTTCACCTCATTTTAGGGTACAACCAATATAAGATTGTCTGAAGACAGTTTATGAAAATTAAATAAACAATGCCCTGTTCTTATTTCTCAAGATTCTTGCTCCTACAAACAGATTTATTCAGGTCCCTATTCAAAGTAATATATAGTCACCAGGGTATCATGCGTGTTTCCATAAGTGAGTCTATGCTAATGGTAATGAATGGCCACTTAATCTAATATGTTGTTTTACTCCATACAAGTGGGAGGCGGCGAGATTTAATGGAAAATACTGGATTCATCATGCCCAGCGTTTGCTTGTTCATCATCTCACACTATTGTAAGCTTCATGAGGGCACAAAATATTTCTGAATCTGTGTCCCCTTAACACTGTGCCCGGCAGACAAATACCACTCATGTTACTATGAGGTAGTTTTTAGAATGACTTTGGGTCGAGAGATCAGAATTTTAGTCCAGCCCTAACCAGTTTGGCTCAGTGGATGGAGCCTTGGCCTGGAGACTGAAGGGTCCCAGGTTTGATTTCAGTCAAGGTCATGTACCTTGGTTGCGGGCACATTCCCAATGGGAGGTGTTGGGGGAGGCAGTTGATCAATGTTTCTCTCTCAACTCTCTATCCCTCTCCCTTCCTCTCTGTGGAAAATCAGTAAAATACATTAAAAAAAAGAATTTTAGCCCACTGTTTCTCAAACTATCTGTGGAGAAGAACCAGTTTGGTTTTTGACTTTCCAATCAATCTGTCTCGTATTGATTCTTTTATAAAATATAGAAAATAAAAGGTAAAGACAACTAAAAAAAAAGCTTGAATTATTTTGTTATTAGAAAAAATAGACATAAAACTTTTCTATCAAATTATCCCCCACAAATTTCTAAATGCTCTTTTCTTAAATTCTTACTTCTCTTGTTGAGACAAGTAGAAGGACGTCCCTGAAACAGCTGCATTCAGCGGATCACACACTTTGTAGCACTTAGTCTGCCATGAACTAAAATCGGTGAATCTGTCTTAAATACTTGGGGTCTGCCTGATCATCAGTAAAATGGAAAGCAGAGCTGATCTTGCAGGGCAGGCACCTGTTGAGGCTCTGCTTTGCATAAGTTTGGCATAAGTCTAATCATTACTTCTGGAAGTGGGCTGTGACACGGGTGAATAAGTGTCAGGCTCCAGTCTTCCTTTCACTCTGGTCTAGTCTGAGATAGATTCACAAAGCATATCTCTGGGAACCAAGGCCATGATAGCCCGGAAACTGCCCATTCTTTGCCTTCATTTCTGAAAGCTCATAAACAATGTTGGCATAGCATTTATCTTCCTCTTCCCTGAAATCTTTCCCATTCATACTGTGTGTTGTGCTTGCCTTCTTTGTAGTCATTTTAATCCCTCCCCTTGAATATAAGCTCAGTCAGAACTGGTGTTTTAATCTTTTTTGTTCATTACTGTGAAAGAAAACCACACACCTAAAACTGTGCTGGTCACATGATAGACAGCCAAATACTTTTTTGACTAATGAATACTGGTAAATGCAACTCAATTCATACATACCATCTCTTAATGTTGTAATGTGAAGACTCTTGCATGATCACTACTATAAGGATTTAGAATACTCCATTTTCCTTGAATTTTATAATAGTTTTAGTGGAAAATTCAATAGTTCAGATAATTTGAACACACCTTTGAAACTTTTTCAATTTGGTTATTTATTTCCTATGTGTATTTTTCCCAGTATATCAAACAACTTTTAATGTATATCAAATTCAAAAGCATAGTTTGGACTTCTCTGAATATGAAAAAAATAACATCAAGTCCATTTTTAATGTAAAAAACATGGTTTACAAATATTCAGATAAATCAAAAATGATTGTGTGAATCCTTTTATATTTCCTTTAAAAATTACCTTTGAGCTAAAAAATGAGCATGAGAAATTTCAGCTCTAAGGGAATATATATCACTTTTCCTCTTATGAGAAAAACTCAAGTACCTGTTTTTATATATTTTCCAAGTTCTTTCTCAACCACAACTATTTCATAACACTACAGCACTGTCAGCAATAAAACCAAACTTAATTTTATAATTCTACATTATTGTATGCTCAGGAAAGGCCCCATATCTTTTTATTTATGTCCAATAGTCTCTACTTTTTCTTTCAGGAAATTCAGACAATGCAACTAAATAAAACACGAATCTGCCTTATGATGTTACCCACTACAGAGAAAAAGGAATGCAAATATATTCAAACATATACAAACATTTATATTTAATAAGATAGGCTACATGTACCCTAATAATTTTTTTTAAAAACACACACATAAAATTGAAGTTCCCATATGTTTTTGTTCTTTCTTACTCCCATCTTGGCCAGTCAACTTTTTCAATTTTTTCCTTCTATATTACATTTTCCTGCTTAGCTGTAGCTTTAACTTTCTCAGAAGGACAGTTTGTTTCTTCATTTAAATTTTAAGGTTTCAAAGTTAAATATTGGAAGTAGGACCACATTTTCCCTCTTCTGATGTTTCTGCCTGCACACATTCAAAAAGTAGAAACTTTGATTTTTCCACAACTCTTAGTAATAAAAGGCAAAGCTTGACACTTTCTTCTATTTGCTTATCTCTATGCCTATCCCCCAAGGAAGACTGACTTAATTAGTTGGTGAAATTGACAAGCAGGTCACTGCACTTGTAAAAAACTGTCAGCCTCCTGCCTCTCTGAGATCTGTTTGCCTTCAGGAAAGGTGAGTTTCCCCCCTAGATTCCTTTATAGGTAAAAGTCTCTGGTTCAGGACCTGAGAGCAGGGATCAGACCCTAGTAGGGGTGGGAAAAATCTGGATAAGTGTTTTTGTTCTGAAGATCTCAACTTTCCTTTGGAGAATTGATCCTGGTTTGTAGATTTGGGAGAAGGAGGTGAAGAAGAAGAAGAAGAAGAAGAAGAAGAAGAAGAAGAAGAAGAAGAAGAAGAAGAAGAAGAAGGAGGAGGAGGAGGAGGAGGAGGAGGAGGAGGAGGAGGAGGAGGAGGAGGAGGAGGAGGAGGAGGAGGAGGAGGAGGAGTTGGAGGAGGAGGGGGAGGAGGAGGGGGAGGAGGAGAAGGAGAAGGAGAAGGAGAAGGAGAAGGAGAAGAAGAAGAAGAAGAAGAGGAAGAAGGAAGAGGAGGAGGAGGAGAGGAGGAGGAGGAGGAGGAGGAGATGTCTAATTTTCTTCATAGATCAAACTGCTTTATTTAACCCAATATTTCTAATAATAAAACCAATATTTTGACTATGTCTATTTCATTAAACATTAGACTGGTCACTGTATCTATTCTCACTCAATTCAGTACATACTAGTAGAGAATAACATGAAGTTGGGATAAATGGTCATCCTCATAGAAGAATAGTGGATATAATTTTGATAGATGAATATTAGGAAGGTATTCCAGACACAGCAGAAGATGTGAGTAAATGTGAACAGAGTGATGTTCCACATCTGCAGTGTGAATTTATGAATGATAAGTCTTTTATGGCTGGAGCTTAGAATGCTCTAACCACTTAGCCACACCAGCCAGGAAGGAGGATATCTTTTTATTGATTTTGAGAGAGAGAGAGAGAAAGAGGGAGAGAAAGATTGATGTGAGAGACACATCGATCAGTTGCCTCTCATATGCACCCTGACAAGGGATAGACATTTCAGTCTCTTGATGTATTAGACAACACTCCAACCACTTAAATCACCCAGCCAGGGTGATAATCCATATTTTTAAGAGAAACTGGTTACCAGGGGAGGTACTTACAATACAGCAGAGAAACCCAGAATGTAGGTGTGGGTGCTCAGGAGGAGATGCGGATTTGGGAGTCATTGGTGGAAAGGTGAGAGTAAATGTGTGGAAATGGGTGAGATCATTAAGAGAATGTGTGCAAAGTGTGCTGAGAGGGAAGCTGATGAGAGGATCTTGGAGAATGGAATGTCGACATAAAAGGGCCAGGTGGAGCGCTCACAGTTTCTTTGGGAGTTTCTTGTGTTTTAGTCCATGAAGCACTGAATCAATTATATCTATAATACTGTACATACAGGATTTTTAAAAAGTTTTTTTTTCACCCAGCTGGTGTGGCTCAGTGGTTGAGGGTCCACTCGTGAACCAGGAGTTCATGCTGTGATTCTTGGTCAGGATGCATGCCATGTTTGTGAGCTTGGCTCCCAGGATAGGGTGTGCAGGAGTTGATTGTTCTGTGATTCTCACTCATCATTGATGTTTCTAACTCTCTCCCTTTTCCTGCCTCTCTCTGAAATCAATAAAAACATTTTTTAAAGTTTTTTTAACTTCCAGACAAAGTTTACATGGGATAAAAGAATTACTAGAGATATATTTATAGTAAATAAATTTTTACATTCAGAAAATTACTAAAAGCATAGCTTTAATAATAAAAGAATAATGTGCTAATTAGACCATCCTTCTGGATGTCCTTCTGATGACCTTCTGGGCAAAGCCGGGGCTGCAAGGAGAGCCTGGCTTCTGGATGCCGAAGGAAAGCCTGGATCCCAGGTGCCAAAGGGAAACTGGTGCTGGCAGCCAAGGGAAGGAAGCCCTACTCTTGCACAAATTTTGTGCACTGAGCGTCTAGTCTATGTATATGAAAGGCTAAGTGTCCATCCTTCCCTCTGACTGGTAGCTATGACACACAATGACCACCAGGGAGCAGATGCTCTGACCAGTAGCTATGATGCACACTGACTACTAGAGGCAGGCGCTCAATGCAAGAACTGCCATGCCATGCACTGGACATCCTATATAATAAAAGCATAATATGCAAATCAATCGAACGATTGAACAACCACTTGGCCGGGGGCATTGCCAGAGAGCAGGTGGCACCAGGCCAGCCAAGGCGTGTGCCAGTGGGCAGAGGAAGGGAATAGTGGTGTGGGGCAGCAGCCAGTGGTAGTGGAGAGGTAATGGGGGGGGGGGAGCTGGTACCATCCCCTGATAGGTAGGTTTATCCAGTCATCTCTTGCAGAGGGAGGCCAAACTGCAGCTTAGGCCTGCTCCTTGTGGGGAGCAGTTCTAAACCATCAGTAGGACATCCTCTGAGGATTCCCAGATTGTGAGAGGGTTCAGGCTGGGCTGAGAGACCCTCCCCAGTGAATGAATTTTCATGCACCATGCCTCTAGTCTATATATATAAAAGCCTAAGCAACTGTCTGACTGTTTGACCATCTGACCAATAGCTATGATGCACAATGACTACCAAGGGGCAAATGCTCAATGCAGGAGCAGTAGAGCTGTGGTGACTTGGCAGCTGTGGTTCGTGGGTGACACACCAAGAACCAGAGAGGAGGGAGCCTGATTATAGGGTGCATTGCCCAAGAACTGCCCTCTCATAATCCAGGACTCCTTGGAGGATGTCGGGGAGCCAGTTTCAGCTTGATCCCTGCAGGTTAGGTTGAGGAACCTCACTGGGGCACAGGTCTCTAGTTTAAAAATAAATGGCACCATAGACCTGGTGCTGACAAACCAGCACTCAGCTTCCCACAGTGGGTCACAGACACCGCCCCCATCCCGGAGTGACTCACCACCAAATTTCAGCCAATATTGCCAGAACCCCATGGTACAAAATGCAGCCTACAGCCCAGCCCAGAAATGGTGGCTGTGGGCACCAGGGAATGATGTCACATAGTAATGCCCAGTTTCCTCTCCCTAGTGACTAGCCTCTTTGGAGTTTCTTCAGCCCAGGAACCTGACTTGCTTTATAGCCAGATGCAAACATTTTACAGTTCAAGCAAATGTTTGTGAAATGTTTTCCCATGCCTCATCTTATTTGGTCCTCACAGAAGTCTTGGAGTGGGCAGATAGGAGACTCAGTAGAATCCTATTTTCTTGTCATTAGCAAGACAATGGAGATTTAGAAAGTTTAGAAACTTGACCCAATTGAAAAGAAGTAAGAAACGGTGGAATTTGAAAATAACTTCAGATTTTCTCACTGTGCAGAATACTATTATAATCAAACACTGCTATAGTTAAATATTTTACCCTTTTTTCTCCCTGTGTGATTTACAATAATAATCTGCTTTGTGCTGATATTTGCTGCTGTGTTGAAAAAGAAGTTGAGGTGCTTTACTGGGCTGAAAAAAAGTTTAGCTAAATAAAAAAACAGGTCTAATTAAGCAGGTTTATCTATATATGTAAAAGGCTAAGTTGACTTGCACATGCGTGATACATATAAAGCTCTCACTGGTGCCAATTGCAAGTGTGTGTTTAGATCTGGCGTTGATCGTGAATTTGGTTGACACTTCTATTGTAGAGAAAGAGCAAATAGAAATATTAAAATATTTCTTCTAATTAATTTCCTTTCAATGTGCATGAATCTGTGCACCAAGACACTAATTTATTTATAAAAGCATATTATGACCACTGGCATGCTGGGGTGTTACAATTTTAAAATTGCCTACTAGCCCAGCTGGAGTAGCTTAGTTGGTTGAGCGTCATCTTGTGTACTGAAAGTTTGATTCCTTGATTCTTGGTCAGGGCACATATCCAGCGTATGTTCCTTAGTCAGGGCATGAATGGCCACCAATTGATGTTTTTCTTTCATCTCTCTCTCTCTCTATCTCTCTCTCTCTCTCTCTCTCGCTCTCTCTCTCTCTCCCCCTCCCTCCCTCCCTCCCTCCCTCCCTCCCTCCCTCCCTCCCTCTTTCCCTACCTCCACTCCCCGCATGTCCTTGGGTAAGGAAGAAAGAAAATGGCCTGCTAATGACAAATTCATTTGCTCAAACTGCTTCATTGGGTAAAAAATAGACCTCAGAATATACTGTATTTAGAGACAAAGTATTTAAAGAAGTGATTAAGTTAAATTGAGTCATTAAGGCTGAGGACTCTAATTCAGTATGACTGGGCATCTTATAAGAAGAGACAAAAGACACCAGGGATTTGTGTCCAGACAGATGACCTTGTGAAGAAAACAAGCTAAGGAGATCTCAGGAGAAACCAACTCTGCTGGTATCTTGCTCTTGGACTTCCAGCATCCAAAACTGTGAGAAAACACATGTCTGCTGTTTAAGCCACCGAGTCTGTGGTATTTGTAATAGCAACACTCACAAACTATATTATACTATGAAGCTAAGAATTTACCTTTAAAGAGGGTAATACTCTTGCTGTTATCTGGGGGTATTTCTAGATTCAGAGTATGAAACAAATATTTCTTAGATTCTGACAAAATAGAAAACTTTGAGCCGAAATGCAGGTTTTGTGATTTACTTACTGGGTGGTGGAGATGGACAGCCCAAGGTCTCAGCCAATTACATTAGTTTTTATTATTGGGCTGGTGGGCAGAGACCATATTAGTATTTAATTGTAGAATATCTTTCCTTTGGTGCATGGAGAGAAAAAAAGGCAACTTAGAAAAACTTTGGCTTCTTTCTTCTGATTTTATAATCACATCTATTTGGAAATCATGAACAAATAAAATGCAAACCAGCCACATTTATCCTCTCACAAGAGCTTATAAAGATGCCTGAAGAGCACACAAAAATGCTCCTTTTAATGTTTTTAGAAGGATAGCTTAAGGTTGTTTCTATGTTCCAGGATCCAAATGCAAAGGACTTCGCTTCTTTACAAGTGGTTTAAGCCCATGGGCAGTGTGGTTATAATCCAGATGACTCTCTTGAGAGGCCGGGAGAAGCAATGCCAATATTTTGTGTGTGTGTGTGTGTGTTGAAAGGACCATAAAGAAGAAACAGATCATACTTTGTGGGTTGATAAATAGCTCAACACACGCAGCCAGAAGAATGAACATTATGCACATTGCATAGCTCACTCTTTTTTTTTTTTTTTTTTTTAGGGCAGAAATGGGGGAAAGGAGTTGTGGTTTTTGTTATTTCTCTGTTCTGACCACTCACTTGCAAGAAGAAAAAGGATATGTCAAAATTTGAAATGTGACATTGAAAAAGAAAATTTATAATTTGATAAAGATTGAGGTATGGGGCTTAATTCCATTTTTATCCCCCAATTTCTGTTTTTGGATGGAGAATTCAAAGTGGCTTCAGAAATTATTAGAAGCGAAATGTTGGTGGTCCTGTTTAGATGACATGTGAAAAGAAAATTGAAGTAGAAATAAAAGCTTAAAGGAAAGTTCACTTTGTTTGGGCTAATTTTATACTTGATAGATGACTTTTGGAAGAAACTATTTGCAGAAGAGATCACGCTAATGGTAAGTAGGGAGTGCAGGGTAGGGGGATTTGTAGATAAAAAAAGTATACCAGATGTATGTGAAAGCCTCAATTATGAATTCTCTAGGGAGTTCAAGATATATTCACTTACAGACCCTTCCCTTCCCCTCTTCTCCTCTCTTTTTCTGTTGTGGTATGAGGCATTCATTAGTAGTAAGGGAACGCAAACTCATTTCTTATAGATGTGATCTTAGTAACCCTGGAGAAAGATCAGTGGTGATAATTTATTCCCTCTTTTCCTTAAGAATTGTCTGTTCTAGATTGGCTAAGTGGAATTTTTATTTTCTCACATAAGTGAAAACACTATTTCTTAAACACATCAAAGCCCATTTGAATTGGGTCACATCATAATTTATTTTATCAAACAGATTTAATTTTTTCCAGATTTAAAAAATTTCCAGATTATTCCAAATTTTATGGGTCAAATTCTGTCCTTAATTATGCACATGCAGCTTAATTGCACACACATAACTGAGGGCAGAGTTTGGGTTTTGGAGCTGAAAGTCTGAATTTTTTTTCTTGGAAAAGCACAGACTTCAATCTATGAATTTAAAAAAGTTTTTTAAAATATTGACATCACTTTTCCAAAGTTTCTTTCAAGCACTGATTACTTAATCCACCACACCCTGGTATAGTCACTCTTTATTATCTTTTTCTGCAATGAGATAATAATCTCACAAATGACTTTATTTTCTTGAAGCCACACAAGCAAGACAATGATAAAATTAAGGTTAAAATGTAGCAGTCTACCCCTAGCTGGTTTGGCTCAATGGATAGAGCCTTAGCCTTCGGACAAAAAGGTCCCAGTTTCAATTCCAGTCAAGGGAACATGCCCGGGTTGTGGGCTTGATCCCCAGTAGTGGGTGTGCAGGAGGCAACCGATCAAAGATTCTCTCTTATTGTTGATATTTCTATCTTTCTCTCCTTCTCTGAAATCAATAAAAATGTTTTTTTTTTAATATTTAGCAGTCTAAGTCTGTGTTCTGTGATGATAGCTGGAACTCATTACTAACATTACATAACTGTGATAAATTTGTTTTTTCTTGATTGTTGCTTCTTTTATTCAAAATAATAATGATGTTATTATACTTTTTCCTAATTATAGCGATGACATTGAAAATAATTTAAGCAATGCAGGAACCTACAGGGAATAAGATAATCATTAGAATTCTCACCTCTACAAGAGGTTTATTTCTATTTTTGTTGAATATTCTTTTAGAGGTGTCATTTGACTTTTTCTCTAATTTTATATTGATATAATATTAGACATGTTATTTATTGTAAACAGCCTTTTAAACCATGGAAATATTGGACATATTTCCATGTTAAGGAATACATATCCACCTCTTTTTAAGGCCCACATAGTATTCTATTTGACTGGCAAGACTTTAGTCAATCACTTATTTTCACAAAAAGAAATGTACTTCATTGCTGTAAATTCTGTTATGGACACATTGACTTATTCATTTTCATTAATAACTGGAACTCTCTTCCCTTTTAGCTATGCCAAAGATTTTGATCTCCGTTAAATGTATTTGTTCTTTTTTAAAGCTCTAACTTTGAATTGCATATCCATAGAATTATACTCAGATGTGCATTATGAAACTTTAAAATGTCTGGCAATGGAAAATGTGAATAACATAGGTATGTGAAGTCTTCAGAAAATGCTTGAATGCATTTCATAAATAACCTCTTATCATCGCTTAACTTTAATCTGATTAACTGCTAAAAATGTCCCAATCAATAAGGATTTGAGTTTTATCTCCATCTTTTTTTTTTTTATCAAACTTTAGGAGATTAGAGTGAGCAATGGAATGGAAAATCTTGGATAATCTATACTTTGGGCAATCAATTGCTGAACACTGAATTCAGAGTGGAGTGTTTATACTTGTATAAATAGTGTTTGAAAAATTGAAAGCAACTCCATACAGGCTGTACACATTACTAATCTATTTTTTGTCCCTTCCAGTCCTTGCTTCCTAAACCCTTTTCACTTGATTGCATTCATGAAAACTCAGATCCATTATTAACCTTAGAGTATTTTCCTTTAGATCTTACTCTCTGAGCCTACTCAAGGGCATTGCTCCAACGTTACTACACTCTCCCTCCCTCGTCATCACATTTTCTCCAACTACTAAATTATCCTCATCAATACTACTTTCTCTTTTATCTTAAAAATTATTTCTCTTCATCTATTTCCCACTCCACTTACCACTCCACTTATTGGCTTCCTGATTTCCAGTCTTCTTCCTTTCTCTTTAAATAGAATCTGACCAGTCTGTCTCACTCATGAGTCCAAAAACTATTGTTGAGGTCACCAATGATATCCATGATATTAAAATAATGATAAATTCTTAATGCCCATCTTATTTGACCTGTCAATTTAATTTGACACATTTGATCACTTTTTTTCCCCCTTAATAAACTTTCTTTGCTTGGTTTCCAGAATGCCACTCTCTTTTCGTTTTCTTTTTATCCTGATGATTGCTCCTTTTCGGTGTCCTTGGTTAGATCCTCATCTCCCTGACTTAATTTTGGCATATTAAATTATTTTCTTTTTTCCCTCCTCTTTTTCCACATCCATGGCCTTAAATATTATCTATAAATATTCTCATATTCACACCTGTAGGACCATCTATCTTTCAGACTCAAGATTCAGCAATATTTTCACATGGGTGCCCATTACCTTTCAAACCCAACATTTTCTGCAGTGAACTGATCTTTCTCACTATTCACAATTCTGCTTCATTAATCTCATTTCTATATTTATTGCCACTAATGACAAATAGGAAGCTATCTTTGACTACTTTTGTTCTTTCATACCCCACATCTAAACTTTTGGGAAACCTGGTTACATCTAATTAAAACATATACATGGAATCTGACCATTTCTTACCTTCTCTGCTGAGGGACTAAAATCCCTAATCAGGTTTCCCATTATTCTTGTCTCCTTAGAGCAGAGATGGGGAATGTCCAGCCCATGGACCATAGAAGGCCTGCAGAATTATTTGGTCTGGCCCTGCCAAGGCAATGGGGAGATTTAATTAAATGTGTGACCAAATACAGGCTTACCTATAATTCCACCACTCACAATAAAGATCTCTGTCCTTGAGGATATATTCAGGGAAATATTGGACATCTTTCCATTATTCAGACTAATTTTTAAGTGATGATTTTGTTTGGCCCACAAATCCTCCTATCTAATAAAAGAATAATATGCAAATTTGACCATACCTTCACTACACCCACAAGCCATGCCCACAGCCATACTCACCAGCCAATCGGGAGCAGATTATGCAAATAAACCCCAATCAAGATGACTGCTGCCACTGAAAGCAGGAGGGAGGGTTGGGTTTCCCCGGCAACAGAAGAAGCCAAGCTTTCTGCCTGCAGTTGCTGGCCTAGGCCTCCACTCAATGCTACAAAGTTTCAGTTATAAAGAATACAGAAATGGCGGAAGCCACTGAGCTGGAGAGAACAGAGGCTTGGGTTTCCCTGGCAATGGAGGAAGCCAAGCTTTCTGACTGCCATTGCCAGCCGAGGCCTCCACTCTAGGCTACAAAGTTTCAAACAGAAATGGCTGCCACCACAGAGCAAGCAGAAGGCTTTGCTCTGCTCCAGGCTACAAAGTTTCAATTGTAGACATAAATTAATCCCAGATCCCAGGGCCTCCACTTGGGTCGCTGGGGGGCTTGGCCAGCCTGCAAACCTCCACAGGCCCCTTGCCCAGGCCATCCTTGCCCAGATCTCCCTTTGTTCCAAGGGAACCCCCACCCTTATCTGGGACACTCTTCAGGGCAAACCAGCTGGCCCTCACCCATGCACCAGGCCTCTAGCCTATATAATAAAAGAGTAATTGGCAGATTGACCATCACTCCAACACACAAGAGGGAGTGGTCAAAGATCCCATGTGGTCAAAGATCCTGCCTCCATGTGGACACAAGATGGCCACCACCAGATGGCCAGCAGGGGAGGGCCATTGGGAGGTTCCAGACCTGCAAGGGAGGGCAGTTGTGGGTGATCAGGCCAGCAAGGGAGGGCACTTGGGAGGGACCAGGTCTGCAAGGGAGGGCAGTTGGAGGTGACCAGCCCAGCAGAGGATGGAACTTGGGGGCAAACATGTTGGCAGGGGAATAGTTAGACATCAATTAGGCTGGCAAGATAGTGGTTAGCAGGTAATCAGGCTGTTAGGCAGAAGCAGTTAGTGGCATTCAGGGAGGCAGACAGGTGAGCAGTTTGGAGCCAGTAGTCCTAGATTGTGAGAAGGATGTTCGACTGCCCTTGAGGGGTCCCAGATTGGAGAGAGTGCAGGCTGGGCTAAGGGACATCCCCTGCCTCCCATGCACGAATTTCGTCCACCAGGTCTCTAGTGATGTTATAAATATCCAAATGGCCCTGGCAGAAAAAAATTCCCCACTCCTGTGTTAGAGTCTACTGTCAATAAATAAGCCAGAGTGAGCCTCTTAAAATTTGAATCATGCCATGATACTTTTCTATTTAAACTCCAGAATAGGTTCCCATTTTACTCTAGGTAAAAACTGTACTCCATACAATATCTACAAAACTAGGAGCTTCCATTTCCTCTCTGACTTCTTTTCCTACTACTCTCTCTCCCTTGTCCAGTCTTCTGCCATTACAGGGGGCTTCTTGATATTTTTCACATACTCCAGGGACTTTCCCACCTTGAGATCTTTCCTTTGAATATTTCTTTCACTTGGAATTTTCTTCTCACAGATATCTGCTTGGATAACAAATTAGTCTCAAGTCCTTGGCTAAATTTCATTCTTTTAAATAAAGCCTGCCATGACCACCTTTTTTTTTTAATACTATAGCTCTCTCTTTCATCCTTGAAATTTCCCACCTCCCTTATCCTGCTCTGGTGTGTTTCATATCATTTATTATCTTTGAACATACAATATTTACTTAAAATATATTTATTGTTTATTTTTTCTGTTCCCAGTCCAATATAATACATGAATATATTATCAAAGACAGAGATCTTTATTGTGAGTGGTGGAATTATAGGTAAATTTCTCATTATTAAAATTATACATAAAATAACTAACAAAATAAAAACAATGAGTACACCAATGATGAGACTACCTTATCAACAATAGATTGTGATTAATCTAATTTCAAGCATAGGAGATTCAGGACAAGAAGAACAACAAAACAATTACAACCAGGGTGAAAAAGAAGATAAGAGTAAACTTAGTGTAAATTTAGTCTTTTAAGTTTATAAATTTCCCTACTCTAAAAGATTTTGGGAAAGGAGTGAGATAGAGGCTATAAATGTTGGTGTTTGAATTGTGATTTAAGATTGCTTAAGGATTATGCTAATTTTGAGACAAAAAAGGAGAATTTTGTATATATATATATACACACACGTATATATATGTGTATATATATGTGTGTGTGTGTATATATACACACACACACATACACACAAACACACACACACACACACACACACACACACACATCATTGGCCCATCCCATTACCACTTCTGAAATTCTCTTCAGCTGCAGCTGATTAGCAACTAAAAATGTCATGATTTATTTTGAGAATATTGAAGACTACTCTAGGGCTTTGAAATAATTAGTTGCTCAAGGCCTCATTAAGGCATAGAGCATATACAAAGCTATAAGATTTGGCTAGTCAAGAAAGCAAAATGCTTTTGACCATTTTATTCAATGAGGTAAATTAGTGTGCTTTGTTTCAATTGGTTAACTGAATATTGAAAGTATGGCAGACTACTTTTGGATGGAATGAAAATTTTTCCATCAGGGGGAAACTTTTCCCTATATAAAGCTATTTTGTTGTTTGTGTCCACTGATTTTGATGATAATTATTTATAGTAAAAGAGAGTAGTCTTTGAGAGGTTATTTTTTAAAAGATTATTTAATTTCTGCATTTGATGAAGTTACTAAATGATTGATAGTAAGAAATCTTAGGGCATATTAGTTTACATTTTGGCTATAAAACAAGAAAACATAGGTATATGTTGTAAAGTGAGGGTAAATATCATTTAATTGAGCTTTAAAATATAAAATAGTTTCATATGCCATTTGTTGGGGGTTGGGAGACCCCAAATAAAATACCTCATTCCTGTGTTCAATTCTGGGAAAAAGCAGACATGTGCAATACTTTAAACCATCTATACTAATAAAAAGGTAATATGCTAATTAAACTGAACATCTTCCGCACAACCTTCCGGATGTCCTTTGGATGTCCTTCCCAACAAAGCCATGTTGGTGGGGCCAAGGCAGAGGAGGTTAGAGGCAATCAGGCAGGCAGGGGAGAGCAGTTAGGGGGACCAGGCCACCAGGGGAGAGCAGTTAGGGCAAATAGGCTATCAGGAGAGAGCAGTTAGGGGGATCAGGCTGGCAAGCAGGTGAGTGGTTAGGAGCCAGAAGTCTCAGATTGGAGAGAGTGTAGGCCCACCTGAGACAACCTTCTTCCAGGGCATGAATTTCATGCCCCAGGCCTCTAGTATGTATATATATATGCCTAATATGCAAATAGACCAAACAGAACAACTGAACAACTGGTTGCTATGATGTGCACTGACCACCAAGGGGCATGAAAACATGGCGGGTGTCAGCATCAGGCAACAGAGTGTGAAACATGGCAGGCTTGGGCCTTGGCAGGATGGTGGAGCAGGTGAGCGGGGGGCGCCAGACCAAGGAGAGGAGCTGGTCACCATCATTGGGATGAGCCTCTGGTGGTTACTGAACATTCTTTGCTCCTATGTGCTAAGTCCCCCAGGCTGCAGGGGCAGGGTTTGGGGGGGGGCGTGGTGGATGGGCCAAGATCTGTCCCTGTGCCCACTGCAGCCTCAAGGCCCACAGTGCTTTTCAAGGTGCACAGATTTGTGCACTGGTTCCTTAGTATATATACACCCCCCCCACACACACACACTAGGAGCCGGTGTTCAATATCTCATGGGGCTGCCCACCCACCTGTAGCCCTGCCTTGACACCCAAACCTGTCCACGCAGAGTTCCAGTGTGCCTGGCCCAGCCCCCGATCCTCTGGCCTACTCTGGCAGCTCAAGCCCCATCTCAGTTCCTCAGTCGCCTCAGGCTGGTCCTGCCTTCTCTGGGTGCCTCCCCACTTTCCAACCCATCTCCAGAGCAATGCGATAGATCCACCCCATCATGGTGCCAACAAGAGCATGGAAGCCTCCTGCCTGCTGCAATGTGCTCCTTCCCCTGGCAGGTGGGCCACAGGGCACTCAAAGTGTGAGCAATGGGTGGTGAAGGACTGGTGAGAGGGGCACTATGGGCTCTCAGCCCTGCCCTCCCCAGCATGGGATGGTCCCACCTCTTCTGCTTGCCTCTTCACTTCTGCCCTGTCTCCAGAGAAAAGCCCCAGCTAATATGCTAATGATCTGGTCATTACACATTATGGGTTCCCACTCATTAGCATATTAGCTCTTTATTAGTATCCTATATAATAAAAGAGGAACATGCAAATTTGACCGTACCTTTGCTCCTGATTGGCTATGCTACCAGCTAATCAGGAGCGGGTGCAGGGCCAAGTGACACGAGCACTGGGGCCTGGGGGTGGAGATGAAACGGTGGTGGCAGCGAGCGCCCAGCCCCCGGGCACAGTGGTGGTGGTGGCAGGGAGCACTCAGGCCCTGGGCGCTGTGAGCAGAAGTGGCGGTGAGCGCTCAGCCCCCGGGTCCAGGTGGTCGCAGGCAGCCAGGGCTGAACTGAGCAGGTCGATGGCTGGGTGCCCAAGGCCTAAAGCCTCTCTAAAGGCTTTAGACCTTGGGCAGGCTGGGGGTGAGCCATCAGTTTGACATCCCCTGAGGGCTCCCAGTATGTGAAAAGGGGCAGGTTGGGTTGAGGGACCACCCACCTCCAGTGCACGAATTTTGTGCACTGTGCCCTAAGTAGATATATAATAAAATAACTACCTCATTACCTTTGTAAGGCTAGATTAAGGAATCAGATAGATAGAGGTCAAAATGTCAGTTTTATTGCTAATCAAAATCTGGTGTGAACATATGCCCCCACGATCAACTTCCTAACACTTCACTTTGCTACTATTAGGCATACTTATTCATCGGCATAAACTATTGCTCATGTTAACTGTGCACCTCCCTCATGGGTCAGGGTGTTTACCAAGTGATATGTAGCCGAATGAAATCAGGGCCTTTGGATAGATGGCTCCAGAAGGAGAGGAAAAGGCTGAGGTAAACTTGTACAGTAACTTCTTCCACATCCACCAACCAGACCAGTTGATTAGGGTTGTAAGAAAGGCATGAAGGGTCTGTGTGGCTAGTCTCCTTTGCTGGAAACAGGGGTAATGAAGGATGTATCCCCACCCTCCCACCCCTAGACCACACTCTTCTCATCACATCTGTGTGATATATTATTAATTATGGTGACAGCAATTATGCCAAATGTGTGATACTGGGAGGGGGCTATGTGGATTATTACATCTCAAATTTTCTACTATTTTGCATAAAATAAACAGAGTTGCAAATCAGAGACTCATACATTGTTGGCAAGCACACTTCTGTGAATTAATGTTCATGGATTGATGGCTCAGCCTGGGTGAAGGAGAAAGATGGCAATGAAGCATTGCTTTTATTAATGTGCAGAGGCCAGAATGTTGGTAAAAATCCTCCTCCTCTACTGAAGGTGGTACTGCTGCCATCTGCTGGATGGTGAGTAGAAGAAGCCCATACAGGAAGGAGTTTAATTTATTATCTCCTCTCTTGGAAGCATATGGTTAGTGCCAGGGTGAGGGCATGTAAAGATAGTAGATCACCTTCTCCACCCTCAGAGAGCTGGGAAGTTAACAGGGAGGAGAGACTTCACCATGGAGACTATGATAAGCGTGTCCCTAATGGGGAATGGGCCAAGATCTGCTGCACTGTGCTCCTTCCCCTGGCAGGTGGGCCACAGGGCACTCAGAGTGTGAGCAATGGGTGGTGAAGGACTGGTGAGAGGGGCACTCGCTGCCATGCCTTGGTGGATTCACTGCCCTGGGGAAAGTCAGGAAGAAATTTAGAAAAGAGGTGACCTGAGTTCATGTTGGAAACAAAAGGCAGGTTTAGCAGGGACAGATGTGGGGAAGAGAATTCTACGTGGACACTGCTCCAAACAACTTCATTATGCTCTTCATGAAGAGTCTAATAGAAGTTCTTACTCCTTTTAGAAACAATCTTTTTCTTTTATTATCACCTCTCCCAGCTTATAATCGTTTTCATCCACTGGTCAGACATTTAACTGATCCTAACTGGAAGAAAGGTTTCCCTAAGAATGGAAGTTACAGGTTTAGTATAATTGGCGTGACATGTCCTTCCTCAGGGTGCTCAATGGGTATCTTCTATGCTCGGCACTGACAAACATGAGATTTCATTTCAATGAATTTCTTCGGTTTGTGGTTTACCATAGCATAGGTTTATGAGGTTGAGTTTTACAAAGTCAATTTTAACCAGATATTAATTTTTTGCCCAAGTAAACTCTAAACACCACAAATAAGGCTTTCACCAGTTGAGAAACCATCTATAACTCATAAGTGTAATAAGACTTAAAACGACATTGAGATTTCACAGGATCTCCCTTTCATATTCTGTGCCTCTGGTCTCTAAGTAGTGATCAGCTGGATATTTCCCTAGTATAAGCTGTGGTATGTTAAAGACCTAGCAAGTTAAAAGGAAATACTTCGGATTTGGTGAGGGCAGCATCGAATATGGCTAACTGAAACTGTTGCCTACATTAGTTTAACACATGACAGATGGTACTTTTGGACTGCAGATTCTAATGTACAGAGTTGCTGTTCTTCCTGAATTTCATTTGACTTCTCTATGGTTGTCAAAGTGGATTTCTCTCAGTCTCTGTGTCAGTGGAGTTCAGTTTGTGTGGGACTTGGACGATAAACCTGTCATATACAATGAAGTTTGTGATTCCATTGGGCCCTATCATAAAAATCAGTTTTGAACCCTGCCAAACTTAGTGAAATTGGCTGATTCTGGGCCTGGAGCTTATTGCATAGATTTGTATAATGTCTGCACATATGTTTTTTAAAGAAACTTCTTGTTTCAAATATGTTTGTGTTTAAGACTCCTTCAGTAAAGGATTTGTAATAGTAAATAAATACAATGGAAAACAAGTTTAAACAAATGTTTTAAATTTATTTATCCACTTTAGTGTTTGAAATTCTCTATCTTCCACCCAAAGCTAGATTTTCTTCCACCACAAACTCTTCTTTTTAAATCCAAATGTTCTTAACATTAATTTAGAAGATGTGTAAAGCAAGGGCAAGGAAACTGATTTTAAAAGTGTAAGGAAATGAGCCAAACAAGAAGCAATCCATGGACAAAGACAATGCTTTGGAGATGGAACACAGTAAAAGTGATGATAAATTCTTGTTGGTATTATTATATGACAGGCACAAACTTTCCTGGCTGTAGGTAGCTTACAGTTTATTGAAGGGATATAATCTGTTCAGATGAAAATCCTATATAATAAAATACTAATATGCAAACTGACTGAACAGTGGAATGACTGCTCGCTGTGATGCACACTGATCACCATAGGGCAGACACTCAACTCAGGAGCTGCCCCCTGGAGTTCAGTGTGCTCCCACAGGAGAAGTGCTGCTCAGCCAGAAGCCAGGCTCATGGTTGCTGAGTGCAGCAATGGTGGCAGGAACCTCTCCTGTTTCCACCGTAGGCAGGCGGTGAGGAGTGAGGGGTCCCAAACTATGAGACCCCCAAACTGTGAGAGGGATGCCTGACTGCTAACTTTGGTCCGATCTCCAGGGAGATTGGGCCTAAGCTGGCAGGTGACCATCCCCCGAGGGGTCCCGGACTGTGAGAGGGTACAGGCCAGGCTGAGGGATGCCCCCCCCCCCACATCCCCTCCTTACCAAGTGCATGAATGTCATTCACTGGGTCTCGAATAAATGATAACACAAAATCACAGGCATTGGGCCACTGAGTGGCCTAAGCAGCAGGTGCAGAACATCAACGGTTAATAAGGCTGAGAACAGATTATGAAGAGAATGTGTTTAATTTGGGTCTTCCATTCTTGCATATTTTCATTTTAAGTTATATTGAAAATGTGGAAATCAAAGAATATATAATGCTTAAGCAGAACAGAAAGCATGACATATACTATCTCACAATAAATATCATTTATTAAACACCCTATGTCAAGCTTGTGGTCAATTGCTTTATATAAGTTATTTTCCTTAATCTTTGCAATTTTTCTATGACTCAAATAGGATTTCTCCCCCAAGTTATAGACGACAATTTCAGAGATGTTATACAAAGTGCCCAAAGTTATATAGTTCCTACATGGCAGACCCCCACAGACTTAAAGCAAAAACTATTTGATTCCAAAGCCCAAACTCTAAAGCATGCAGTTAGTGCTGGCATACGGCTAATGTTACCTGCATGTTGTCATGGGACAGTAAAGGTTACTGAGGATTTCATTCTTAACATGAAGCATATGCTAGTTTGGAAAGGAATTACCCAGATGGTAATTGTGAAAATTATTTAACAAACATGGAGGAATGTTTATTATATAGTGTCAAATATAAAAAGAAGAATATAATGGAAGTATTCAGTGTGTTTACAATGATGTCAAAATTGTATATGCATATAGACTGAATTTTGTAAGAGAAATTTAAAAGAAAAAGAGTTTTCTTGGGATAGTAAAAATTATAGTTAATTTCTTTTTCATTAGAAATCTCTTCCAGTATTGAAATGTTGTCATTGATATTTAAATTAGGAGAATTAAAGCTGCTCTAACAATCCAATGAGAGAGCCTTAAATCATGGTGCTATAAAGAAATCATTCTCAAATAAAAATTAAACTAATTTTAAAACATGAAATTAGTTTGGGAGGTTAGGGCATAATTAACATTCTCTTATACATAAAGTTAAGTGTATAAGGATGAGTTTTTAATTGTTTTACTGGAAAATAATGTTTATCTTTGCTCTTAAAAATTTGCATTAAAGTTGTCATTTCAGAAGATGAGAACATTTATAGAATAAGATCTCATACTCCTCCCTCCCTCTTCCCACACTTTGCTCTGTGTCCCCCTCCACTCCATTTTAACAAACAGGAACTTTATATCCCTACTGAGGTCTCCTCCTCCACACTTTTGTTTGAGAAACTCTGTTTGACTCCTAGAACTCACAAAGGAGTAAGAGCTTTCCAAAAGAAGAGGGAAATCATGTTTACTTTTTTTTAGGCCTTAACAGTTTCTTGAGTGTGAGAAGAAATGATTGATGGTTCTACATGCTTGATTCAAAGGTCTCTGTGAAGCTAGAGGTTGAACTTGTAAGTAGGAAGACAATTTACTGTTTTGTTTTCTTTAGTTTTTCTCTAGGGATAGTGAAAATTATAAATCCTCTTATCTGCTTTTTAACTGACCCTCAAAATTAAGGACTGCTCTCTGTTTCCTCTGCAAGTATACTGACTTATTCCACCAAGAAGGTCCAAGCAACATGCACACTCTAATACAGCGATCGCCAACCTTTCAGACCTCACAGACCACCAGTCCTTCGCAGACCACCAGCTGCCAACCGCTGAATACACTCCCTCACTTCCTTCTTATTCATCAAAAACCAAATTTGTACATATAAATACTGCCTATTGTTGGAATTACATAGTTTAATAATAAAATATTACATACACTGATGAAATATGAGTGTAATGTAAATGAGAATTATAGAGAACAAAGTTAAATACTATGTAAAGCATAAACATATGCAGATAAAAGGGATGATGAATTAGTTTTGGGAGAGATGGTTTCTAAGAAACTTTAGAAGGATTATGTTCTGAGATTGCATTGCTAGTTTCTTTGGTTTTGCTCTATTTTAAAGAATTTGAAATTGAAAATGTTAGAAAGTGCAAGAAAACCATCATTTGCCATGCATTCAATAAAGGCCCAAACTCTACATGAAAAGATTGACTAATGAATGTATATTTAATCCCTAATTAAATATAGGGATTTCAAAGGTACCAGGACCAAATTTTATGCTAAAATTGAATCTTTAAGGTATGTATTTTTTGTTACGATTCCCCAATGTAACTGACTTTTTTGAACACTATTAACTGGCTTATTGCCAGTCTTATACATGAGAGATGCGAGAAGTTTGATTACACGTATTACCCTGTATTCATTTGTAAAAGCATACCACGTGCAGTTTCAAAATTAGAAGTAAATAGTTTGATATTTTGAAAGATTCCTAATAATTTTGAACCCTTTTGAGAGCTATATTTATTAAATGAAATATTTAATGTTATTTTATGAAATACTAGAGGCCCAGAGAATGAATTTGTGCACGGGTGGGGCCCAGCTGGCCTGACTGCCCTGATCAGGGTTGGGGATAGGTTGGGGCCACAGTACATGTCAAAGGAACCAGTAGTTCTGGTTGTTCCAGCATTCTGATTCTGATTGCTTGATAGATATATATAGATATATAGATATATAGATATATAGATATATAGAAATATAGATATATAGATATATAGATATATAGATATATAGATACATAGATATATAGATATATAGATATACAGATATCTCCTATCTAATAAAAGAGAAACATGCAAATTACCGTACCTTCACTATGCTACCAGCCAATCAATAGTGGGGGGCGGGGCTGAGATGAATGCAAGGCGAGAGGCAGCAGAGGGAGGAGTCCTGGCCTGGGGAGCAGAGCTTCACTGGTGGTCACGGCTGGGGCCCCGCGAAGGGGCGGGGTGGGCGCCGTGGGCCGGCTGGTGGTGGCAGGGCAGCATCTGCTACTCCTCAGGCCAGGGCTTCCTGGAGAGGTGGGGCCCCATGGGGTTAGGCCAGGCAGGGCTTTGGGTGGGGTGCCTTTGGCTGCCTGTGGCTGTGGCCAGTCTGAGTGAAGCTGGCCCAGGTCCTGGATGCCTATAGCTGGCCAGAGGGAGGGAAGTCTAGGTCCCAGGTGTGGGGCAAGGAAGAGGCAGTTAGGAACAATCAGGCCAGTAGGGGAGCATTTAAGGGTGATCAGACAGGCAGGCAGAGGTGGTTAGGGGTGATCAGGCAGGCAGAGGGGTTAGGGGTGAACAGTCAGGCAGGCCAGTGAGCGTTAGGAGCCAGTGTTCCTAGATTGCGAGAGGGATGTCCAACTGCTAACAGTCAGACATCCCCAAAGGGGTCCCTGATTGGAGAGGGTGCAGGCTGGGCTGAAGGAACCCCCTCTTCTGTGCACGAATTTCATGCATCGGGCCATTAGTGTGTGTGTGTGTGTGTGTGTGTGTGTGTATGTGTATATATATAAAATATGTTATTTTATTTAATGTTAATAATAGTAAATCTACTTTATTCTTCCCTTCATTAACTCAAACCTCCCTTCTTCTATAGAGGAGACTAGCTGTTGAACAAATACACTTCCCATTCTTTTTCAAACAAATTGACCCAGATCTCAGCTGCACATACTGCCACATAGCTAGAAGAAAGACCATATTTCCCTACCTCTATGGCTGCTGGGTGTGACCAGGTGTATTTGTTTTCTTTGGCTGCTGTAACAAATTAGTAGGAATTTATTAACTTAGAACCACACAAACTTGTTATATCATGGTTCTATAGGTCAGAAGTCTATGTTAGCTTGGTAGGTTTCTTTTCCCCAGTTTTCACAAAACCAAAATCAAGGTATTCATGGCTGGGCTCTTATTAGAAGACCTTGGGAAGAATTCACTTCCAAACTCATTCAGGATGTTGTCAGAAACTAGTTCCTTGACTATGTAGGTGTAGCACTCTTGCTGGCTGTCAGCAGCAGGCTGCCCTTTGCACCTAGAAGGTCTCTTACTGGTCATTACTCTTGGGTCCCTGCATCTCAGGACCAACTAGAGTATGTTTAATCATGCTTGGGATCTCTCTGACTTCCACTGATACCATTTCCCTCTTTTACCACCCGCTGGAGAAAGCTCTCTACTTTTAAAGGTGTCTGTAATTACATTGGCCTCATCTGAATAATTCAGGATACTCTCCCTATTTTAAGGTTTGTAACCTAAATTCTGTTTGCAAAGTCCCTTTTGCTATATAATTTAATGTATTCACAAATACCAGGGAGTGGGGTGGTCATTCTGGGGGATCTATTTATCTATCTCAGCTGGTGATTGTGGGGTTCTGGCTAATGAGTGGAATGGGAGATGTGCAGGACTCCCGGAAAGCCCCTTTAAAGGGGGGCAAGAAATGACTTTTTAAAAAAATTCTGCCTTACCCTGCTGCCTAGCGTTCTCAAGCAGCCTCCTTGAAATAAGAGGCAAGGACCACACTTCAGAATGGGCAGATGAGAAAACTCTCAAGGGAGCTGAACTCTTTTGTCAAGTCAATTCATTTACCTGGGGTTGCCTATCACACCAGGTTTCTCTCACATGAGAAATAAACTTCCTATTAAATCTTGTCATTCAAAATTCTATCATATGTAGTTGAACCTACTATTGAAAACCATGACCTAGAAACTTAGTTTGATTTTCTTAGCTCATTACAATATCTGTAGCTGGATTGACAAAATGAAATACATATGATTTCCCAATTCATTATATAAATGTATGGAATAATAACTATTATACAAGGTTTTAAAAATGACACATTTGCCCATAGTTATAAAAGTTTGTACTGTCTATAAAATAAATTTGTTTTTTATTAATGTCTGATTCTTCTTTCTGTGTTAAAAGTGTCATTATGTGCATTTAAGTTTAATATTTTTTCCATTAGAAGTAAAAAAAAAATAAAGAAAAGCTTGATTGTAAGTCTAAAGTTTAGAAATAGACAGGAAATGCCCCATTTTGGTATTAGAGGACACATGTAGAGTTTAAGAAAGGAATACTAAGATTTAATGAGATACACATTAACATAAATCCTATTCATTTAATCAGCTGTTTTCCATATTGTCTCAAAACATTTTCTTGTAAGATAAACATTAGAAAATACGAATTATACCCAACTAAACAATATACTATTCATTTGCCTTGTTTATTTTGGAAACTTTGACAGCTCTCAGGAATTCAAATATTCTTTTAAAACAAATTATGTAGGACATTTCTAATATTTCCATAGCATCATATAGATTTATATTTATAAGTGATGGATAAGAACAGAAAGATCATTTTTTTTTAAAATTTTGACCTCATTATAATGACCCTGATGAAAAGACATTTTAAAATAATTGCTGCACTATAGATAACTATTTCTATTGAATGTGATTTTAAAACTTAGTCATAAGCAGCATTTTAAGAATATTCCTTGAAAATCTGACGGATGGTATGGCTCATCTTCCCAGATAAATATCTGTATAATCTTACATAAACATTTTTTAGGCAGATACCCCTCCTGATTTTTAATTGCCACAGATGAATATGGGATCAATCAGTTCTATATCTAAGCCCCTCCTGCCAGTTTCCATTTGGCTTCTGTGTATCCTTCATTATAAGACTTCTGTCATTTAGTTGTAATTTTGATGTGGTTGAGAGAGAAGGTTAGCACAGTGTTTAGCTACTTCACCATCTTGACTAGGTACTTAGACCTAGCCTATCTTAAATATGCTCAGAACACTTATGTTAACCTAAGTTGAGCAAAATCATCTCACCACTGTAGGAAACCAGTCTTATCTCACTAATAGAAAGATGTGGACAGGAAGTCCAGGAGGCTGGTAAACAACCTTAATTGCTCTGAAAGGTCAGAGCTAAAAACATTGTTAACTGAAACACCTCTGTTTGTTCTTTGTGTATTTCTGTTGTTGGAATTTCCTGCCTGGGGGCTATGGGTGGATCCCCATAGCCTTAATAAAAGGGATGGCCAGGCCAGAGCAAGGTGCAGTCTTTCCACTAGAGATTGGCTATCGTCTGCCCCCCATTTCCCAAATTTATGCTTTTCTAAGTCTCTATTCATTGTGTGCGGCCTCCTCCAGACACTGAACCCTGACATTGGAAACCTGGACACGAGGACACTGAACCCTGACATTGGAAACCTGGACACGCGGGACGTGAAAAGGATTACCACACACCACCACTGCACAGCATAATGAAAGGGTATTGTATTCTATATTGCTAGCCTAGTAAAAGTTCCAAATTCAAAATCCAAACTACAGTTTCTACTGAATGTACATTTTGCACCATCAAAAATGTTAAATTGAACCATGTAAGATGGGGACTCTATACATTTAAACATTCTCAAGTTCTATGACTTCTGCAAAGTTACAGCATTAAGGATTTATTTTTGTTCTGAAGTTAGTGTAATTAGAGGGAAAACTAATTATTACAGGAGAAAAAATTAATTCCATACCACCTAAAAATCGAATTATGAATCAGTTAGGCAGGGAGAAGGGATTCCATGCCAAATCCACAGTGATAATTGGGATGACTAGATATGCCATCGTTAGCACATACAGTCAACAACAAAGAGCTGGGTGGGCACTGATTTAGAGTACAGCCGGAATGGGAGTCATACCGCCATACACAAATCGCATCCCAGAGTCTGTGTCACTGTGTCTCCCTTTCCTCAGACATTGCTTCAACACAATTTACTTGATTATTTTCTTCTTAGCTGTTCGGTTGAAACAAAGCTAAATTCAAACTACAGCTAAATTCAGAGTCTTAAAAATATAAAATGGAGTCAAAATTTATGTAACCTCAAAACATTGTTCTAGTTATTGCATATCTCATTATTTTGCATTTCCCTGTCCCTGACGAAATGAGTACTCTCCCTTCCTTTGTTCTCTAACCCCTTCTCCTTCCATTGTGCAACTGAAGATTGGGCAAGGATGTTTCAACTAAGTGGTAGATTATTTCCTTCTTTGCTTGGGACTTACAGAGATATTTGACAGTGAGCTCATTCTTATTAAAAAAACTCTCTCTAATCTATTTCAGATATCCAGAATAGAATTTTGAATCCAGCAGATGATTAACTAATGGATGTTATTTGAATAAATTTTATATTTGTGCTGACATGTCTTGACATCTGGGTGAAGGCCATTGCTATCCTAATGACACAGTTGTTGGGAAAATAAATTATAAAAGACTAATCAAACAATGAAATAAATGGTTCTTTAATTATTTTCAAATGGAGAAAAATCCCATCAGATGTTTAATGGTTCAAATGAGCATTATGTGGCATCATCAATGATTTATTTCATGGAATGACTGATGCCAAGGTAACTGGGTCATAATGCTTTAATTTTGTCCCCCTGTTTTTTATGGAGTCATGTCAATGTAGCATCATTAATGTCAGTTATGAGACTTAACAGAATACTTGGAAACATGCTTTCATAAGTCATCCTGGCAGTAAAGTAATGGACTATTGAGTCTATAATTTTATGGCAGATACTTATTTTCCAAATTGGTTTGAAAGCTTGACTATCTCTGTAAAAATGAATTGATATAGCAAAAGAGAAGTATTCACTTCAGGTCCTGAAGCCACTTTGTAGGGGAGTTATCCTATGATTAAAGAATCTATTAACTAAAGAAAGTCAAAAAACACAAAAATAGGAATTCACACTCTTCTGTTTCCCTTATTGATCAAATCACAAAATTTTAAGTACTTATCAGCATGGTGCTTTGCTATTTAAAAACCATTTTACTTGTACAATTCCTCATTAAATATGAGTTATTTTTATTTCCATTTCTGACATAGAAAAACTGAAACTCATAAAATCTGTAGTTTCTCAATGTCACAAAATTAGAAAATCAGAATAGTAACCCATATCCTGTTTCATATATTATAACTTTTCCTGCTATCTTTTGGCTTTTTAATTGCCTGAATGATCATGTATACTGGGAGTTTAGTGGAAACATCAATCTTTTTGGCTGTCCAGCTAATGTACAGGAATAATTATCTGATCAACTACAGATCTAAATTGACTTCAATAACAAAACAGTAAAAATAAATACTTGAGAAAATGAAGATTATCTAGTTTGTTGCTGTGGTTGCTACCAATATTGAGATATATATTATATTTGACATTTGTTTTCTGATAGTGTGGTGAAACATAAAGTACTAAGGAGTACTAGGGAGATCTGTGAGGGGAAGGACATTATTGCCTTTTCTTGGACCAACTTGAATTTGAAGTCTAAGGGTTGAAGTGAAGATGAAACTAATATAGGTCAAATGAATAACTTAATTTAATATAGAAAACTGGCCCAATTATAATTAGAAAAATTTTCATCTATTTCTTTTAAAATATCTTATTCTTTATTCAAAGATGTTAGTTAAGATATTTCATTTCTATAATGTTACATTTGATGAGTTGGATATAGTCACTTGATATTTTGTGGCATCAAATATTATATATCCAGAAAATATTCCATAAAAGAAATAAAGTTAATGTTCCCCTTTTAAAGCTTATGCTTATATAAAGAAAAACAGAACTTCTATGTATTTTATTGTACATATATTTATCAAAATATTCATTTGTCAAAGTACTTGATGTATCAGAATTTTTAAAAGTTTGATGATGTCTGTGTTAGCATTAATATTTTATCTTGACACACTTAAAATTTTATTTAAGTTCAGAACACTGAAACATTGGATTTAGGTCCATCTTATACTTAGGCTCAACATATACTCTCATTCCATTTATTCTTCCTGCTGTTAAATATGGTTCCTTTTCCATGTGAGTGATTTTTTAAAAATATGACCAAAATGAGGAGAGATGAAAAATATTTTAAGGAGTTTATATATTTTTTATTTAAAATTACTAACTTCAATTGAGGTAGGAACGACATGCAATAAATTGCATATGTTTAAATTATACAACATGATAAATTTTGATAACTGCAGACATTTATAATCTCATTATTGCAATTTCAAGAATGAATATATCTATCATCCTAAACAGTTTCTCTATTCTCACTTCCTCCTCTTTTAGGCCCCACTTCCATCTGTGGACAATTGAAGATGTGATGTCTATCATTACAGAGCAGTTTACATTTTTTGAAGCTGATATGAATTGAATCATAAAAACATACACTCTCCTTTGTCTTGCTACTTTCACTCAGCACAGCATCCTATGTCCTTATCTATTTTGTGTGCATCAGTAGTTCAGTTGTTAGTAAATGAGTTTAGCAAGATTGCAAAATACAGAGAAAAACAGTGCTTATATATACTAGTAACAAATAATCATTGATGAATAGCACTCCAACATGTGGTTATATCACAATGCAATATACTAGTTGAAAAACATTTGGGTTGTTTTCAGTTTTAGCTATTATAAATAAAATGATATAAACTTCACTTCCAAGTCTTTTATAAACATATGCTTTTCTCCTGAGCAAATATCCACAAATGCTTGGTGTATACATACACAGATGGTGTATGTTTAACTTTTTAAAACACTGACAAAGTATTTTCCAAAGTGATTGTGCGATTTTGTACTCTTACCAGCTGTGAGAGCTCAAGTTGTTTCAATCTTTGTCAACGTTTGGTATAACTGACGGAATTTTATCCTGCCAAAATTCACAGTTGACTCCCTAACCCCCCAATGTGATATTTTGAGGTGGGACATTTGGAAGACAATTAGATTTAGATGAGGTCACATGAGTGGGGCTCTCATGATGGGATTAGTGCCTTTTAAGAAGAAACACTAGAGAGCTTTTGTTTTCTCCCTTTCTCTCCCAACAACCAAGTGAGGACACAACGAGAAGGCAGCCCTCTGTGAGTCAGGAAGAGATCCTCACCATAACCAGACTATACTGGCATCTTGATCTTGGATTTCCAGCCTTCTAAACTCTTTGAAAATAAATTTCTGTTTACAACCTCCCAGTTTATGGTATTATGTTATGGAAGATTAAGAAAACAAATATAATTGATATAATTCATCCTTTATTAATTGATTGATTGATTTCAGAGAGAAAGGGAAAAGGAGATAGAAACATAAATAATGAGAGAGAATTATTGATAAGCTGCCTCCTGCATGCCCCTACTAAAGATATTTTAAATTTTAGGTATTCTAATAGGTGTGTAGTGGTATCTCATTGTGGTGTTTTCATTTCACGTGCTTATTTGTCATTATATGTCTTCTCTGGTGAAGTGTGTGTTCAGATCATTTGCCCATTTTAAAGTTGGGTTATCTGTTTTCTTATTGTTGACTTTTGTTAGTTTTTTACATATTTCAATAATTTTTTTATGATTTGTAAATATTCTCCTTCAGTGTAGCTTTTCTTTTAATTTTCTTAGCAGTATCTTTTAAAATGCAGAAATTCTTAATTTTGAGTAAGTTCAATTTATCCTTATGTGTTATATCTAAGAAATCATTGCCTATGGGAAAGTAAAATGCTGCAAATACTTTGGGAAACAGTCTGGTAGTTTCTCAAACAACTAAACACAGATCTATCATATGACCCAATAATTTCACTCTTAGGTATACACTTAAAAGAAATGAAAACATGTATGCACAAAAATATGTACAGGAATGCTTACAGAAGTATTATTCATAATAGTCAAAAGAGAGAAAAAATCAAAATTACCTTTAATTAATAAAAGATTTTTAAAGTGTGGTATATCGAGAGAACCAAGATGGCGGCATAGGTAAAACACCTATCTTGCCATCATACACAGCAATTTTAAAACTACAACTTAACGAAAGAACAAACACCTTCCAGAATCACCAGAAAGCTGGCCGAGTGAAAATTCCACAAATAAAAGTGAAGATAAGACACTGTGACTTGGAGGAGCGGCTGCGGACAGTGTTGAAGATTCGCATGGATAGAGGTTTGGAGCGCGCGCCAGCGGATAGTGTGGCTGGCTGAAAACCAGCCAGTTTTCTCGAATGGGGGAGATAAAGACGTCCCACTGGACTGATTCTCCAGCTCTGGGCGAAGTCCAGGGAACCCATATCACACGGGGTAAAAACTGGACAGTGGGAGGGCACGCTGAAGCTCGGGTGCTGCAGGGGTCTGCCCGCACTTGTGGAGAAGGCAAGCTTGCGCGTGAACTTGGGAACAGCGCAGCTGCCTGACCTAGTAGAGGGCGCTCGCAACTTGCTCGCTCATTCGGAAAACCGTCAGACTGCTTTGTTTTACCACCCTGGGTGAGACGTTGAGTGTGCAGACTCATTTGGGGAGAGTCTGAATTCCCCAGCAGCTGGTGGAGCTCCACAGCAGCTCTCTCTCAGAGGTGCTGGGAGCCATTGCCCCCAGCACAGAGTCCCTGGGGCTGCATAGGGCAGAGCTAACGCCGTCTGCTTGGCCCAGAGACTCCACCCATCCAACCTGAGCACAGCTGAACTTCACAGACAATTGGCCTGGAGGTTAACCCCTCCAAGTGCTAACAACGATTAACCTGAGCTTAACTTCAGCAAGACTGTGCAACCCATATCCACCTCAGGTATCTGGGGAGGCTGAGCCACTGTCCCTAGTAGGACATCTACCACAAAAAGCTAATTGACCAATTCAGGGAAGCAGCCACCATGCAGAGGCATGGAAAGAAATCAGATGTGAAAGAAATGGAGGGAAAAAAATGACTGGACATGGAATTTAAAACCACGGTTATAGGGCTTCTCAAGAGGCTCCTACAAAAGGTCGAGACCTATAAGGAAATAAGCAAGACCGACAAGGAAATGAATGAGTTCTATAAGGAAATGAACGAGACCCTCAAGGATATAAACAAGACCTGCAAGAAAATGATCAAGACCAATGTGGAAATGAATGAGTCCTACAAGGAAATGAACAAGACCCTCAAGGATATGAAAAAGGACCAACTATGAATTAAGCATACAGTGACTGAAATAAAAAACATTATACAAAGACCTAAAAGTGCTCTGGAGCACCCCAAGAACCAAGTTCAAGATTTGAAATACAAAGAAGTAAAATCCACTCAGCTGAAAAAGCAAGAAACCAAAAGAATCCAAAAAATTGAAGATAGTGTAAGGGGCCTCTGGGACAACCTCAAGCATACCAACATCCGAATTATAGGGGTGCCAGAAAAAGAGAGAGAGCAAGACAATGAAAACCTATTTGAAGAAATACCAAAAACTTCCCACACCTGGTGAAAGAAATTGACTTAGGAGTCCAAGAAGCGCACCGAACCCCAATATATAGGAACCCTAAGAGGACCATACCAAGGCACATCATAATTAAAATGCCAGGAGCAAAAGACAAAGAGAGAATATTAAAAGCAGCAAGAGAAAAACAGATGGTTACCTATAAGGGAGCACCCATACGATTGTCAGCAGATTTCTCAACAGAAACAATGCAGGCCAGACGGGAGTGGCAAGAAATATTCAAAGTGATGAATAGCAAGAATCTACAACCAAGATTACTCTATCCAGCAAAGCTATCATGCAGAATTGAAGGCCAGATAAAGTGCTTCGCAGATAAGAAAAAGCTAAAGGAGTTCATCACCACCAAACCAATATTATATGAAATGCTGAAAGATATTCTTTAAGAAGAGGAAGAAGAAAAAGATAAAAGTATAAATTATGAACAACAAATACACATCTATCAACAAATGAATCTAAAAAGCAAGTGATTTGATAAGCTGATGAACAGGATAAACTGGTGAATGTAACAGAATCATGGACATAGAGAGGGAATGGACTGGCAATTCTTGGGGAGATAGGGGGTGTGGGAAGTGCAGCAAGAAACTGGACAAAAATCATGCAACTATGGGAGAGGACAGTGTAGGGGTGTGAGGGCGTAGGATGGGATGGGTACAAGGTGGAGGGGAGCTATAGGGGGAAAAAGGGGAACAATGTAATTAATAAAATGAACAATAAAGATAGATAAATGAAGAAAGAAAGAAAGATAGAATATTTTTAAATGCAATAAATAAATAAATAAAAATAAAGTGTGCTATATTTACTCTATTTCCCTGAAAATAAGACAGTATCTTATATTAATTTTTGCTCTCAAAGATGCACTAGATCTTATTTTCAGGGGATGTCTTATTTTTCCATGAAGAAAAATATGGTTCACATTTATTGTTGAACAAAAAAAAAAAAGGAAATTTATTACCTGTATATACTACAGAAGTAGTTGTCATCACAAACCAGCATAACCAGACAAACTGTGAATCCTATGGTATCAAGAATTTCTTGTTACTACCATTATTTCCATGTACAACAATCTATGGTACATTTACTGATACTGATATTTACCAGTATGAACACAAAGTAAGATTTATTCAATGATAGTCATGTCATCATCTTTTAGAACATCATCATAACAATCCAAATCCCGAATTTCCTGATGAATTTCTTGTGACTTCATTACTTTCAGAATCAGTGGACCAAATCTCTCATGTTTAGCAATAGCACTGTTCTTAAATGAGTACTTCTTGTCAAGGTAGCCTGCTCATAGTGTATTTACAATGCAACTGTCAGTGATTTTCTCCCATGAATTCTTCACCCAAGTCACAACCTCTTGCAGTTTAGGTTTCACAAAGTGTCCACGCTGATATCTCTCCATTCTATTTTCAATGTAGTCCTTAATTTCCATGCACAAATTGTCCTTGAATGGCTTGTTTATTGCAACATCTAAAGTCTGGAGATAGGCTGTCATTCCTGCGGGAATCATTAGTTGATCTATTTTTCTTGCATGAAGAAATTTCTTCATGTCTTTAGCGTGGTGAGTGCTGGCTGCATCCCAGACTAGCAGACCGCTTTGGCTCCCTTGCAAAACAAGCAGCAGCATTAAATCGACCTACTTCCTTATAACTGCTTGTGTGGCCCAGGCATTTTCAGTTTCAAGAATAAAAATATTATCGGGGAGGTCTTATTTTTGGGGGGATGCCTTATATTACAGCGAGAGGCAAAACTGGAAGTAAGTCTTATTTTCAGGGTGTGGAAATCTTTTTCATGTCCTGCGTGTCCAGGGTTCCCATGTCAGGGTTCAGCGTCTGGAGAAGGCCTCACACAAATGAAGAGAGACCGGAAAAACATCCATTTTTGGGGAATCATGAGGGCCAGTCGGGAGTCCATCTCTAGGGGGAGGACGCCACCAGCTCTGGCTTTGCTCTTCCCTTTTATTAAGGCTAAGTGATACATCCATGTCCTTTAGGTCAGGAAATTCCAACAATGAAATCAACCAGCAAGAATTAACATAAGACTAAAAGTAGCAGCTAATGTCTCACCTAAGCAGTGAGCAAACAGTTCATACTTAACATAAGACTAAAGAAGGCATCTGCTTTAGCTACCAATGTCTCACCTAAGCAGTGAGTAAACAGATCCATTAAGGTTAGATCAGGTTTCTTGTTTGTTCTATTTACATCTCCATTGGTGAGGTAATGACTGGTTTCCTGCATCAGGAGATGTATTACTTTCGGGAAAACAGAGTATACAATGGAATATTATTTGGCCATAAAGAGAAATGAAGCACAGACACCTGCTACAAAATGAATGGAACTGAAAACATTATGCTAAATCAAAGAAAACAGTCACAAAAATAACACATATTATAAGACTTAATTCATATAAAATTTTCAGAAGGGGAAATCCATTGAGACAAAAAGAAGGTTAGTGGATGGGGCTAATAGTTAAAGGGTAAAGGATTTCTTTTTTATGTTACCAAAATGTTCTAATATTAACTGAGGTAATGGTTGCACACATCTGTGAATATACCAAAACCTACTGCTTTGTAAACTTTGAGTGAGTGAAGTAGATGATATATGAATTATATCTCAAACAAGCTATTAAAGAATGAAATTATCACTTACCCAAGGCCACAAATGTTTCCTATGTTAGATTTCTAGTTGCTTTTTCACTTGTGGTGGTTAATTTCACACGGCAAGTTAAGTATATCATCAGGTACCCAGATTAAAGATTGTTTTGGGGTACATTTGTGTAATCTCTGGATGAGATTAGCATTTGGATAGAGTTTGTAAAGGAGATTGCCCTCCAAATGTGGATGGGCATCATCCAATCTATTGAGGGCCTAAAATAGGACAAAAGATGAAAGAAGGTTGGATTGTGTTCCTTTTATCCTGCACCACTGCTTGAACTAGACAGCTCATCTTATGTTCTGCTGCCCTTGAACTGAGCTTTATAAGGCCAGTTCCTCTGGTTCTCAGGCTTTCAGATTTGGGCCCCTCAGCCCCAATAATTACATGAACCAATTCCTCAATCTTTCTCTCTCTCTCTCTCTCTCTCTCTCTCTCTCTCTCTCTCTCCTCCCCTCCATCTCTCCGTGTGTGTGTGTGTGTGTGTGTGTGTGTGTGTGTGTGTGTGTGTTGATTTCTCTGAAGAATCCTGACTAATACAGATTTTGTACTAGGAACAAGGGTTCAACTCACATGGAAACATGCCTATTAGATCTACTGGATCATAAGGCCCAAGTGGCAAAGGAGCTTTCACAACATCCTAAACTTATTGTAGATCTTTCTCTTATTCTGGTCCCACTCAAAACTAGCAGCAGGAAATGACTGAAGCAAATGCAAATGAGAAATATGTTACCTCCAAAAATCTGAAGAGGTCTAGTAGGTGTTGTGCCTCTTCTCAGTTGTAGGAGTGGCCATATGAAACAATTTATCTTTAATAATAGATGGGCTGTCTTTATGTGCTCCACACCACTGGACCCTTAGAAATTTCACTGAGATAAAAGGCCCCTGAATTTTAATTTGATGTATTTCCCATCCTCTGCCACAAAAACATCTGACCAATAAGTAGTATGTAATTGTTACTTCTTTTATTATTATTATTATTTTTTAATCTTTATTGTTCAGTTTATTAATTACATTGTTTCCCCTTTTTATCCCCCTATAGCTTCCCTCCACCCTGTACCTATCCCACCCTCCATCCTCACCTCCCCCTCCCCACTGTCCTCTCCCATTGTTGCTAGATTTTTGTCCAGTCTCTTGCTGCACTTCCCACAACCCTTTTCTCCCCAAGAATTGTCAGTCCATTCCCTCTCTATGTCCATGTCTCTGTTATATTCACCAGTCTATCCTGTTCAACAGCCTATCAATTCACTTGATTTTTATGTTCATTTGTTGATAGATGTCTATTTGTTGTTCATAATTTTCATCTTTACCTTTTTCTTCTTCCTCTTCTTAAAGAATATCTTTCAGCATTTCATATAATGTTGGTTTGGTGGTGATGAACTCCTTTAGCTTTTTCTTATCTGCGAAGCACTTTATCTGACCTTCAATTCTGAATGATATCTTTGCTGGATAGAGTAATCTTGGTTGTAGATTCTTGCTGTTCATCACTTTGAATATTTCTTGCCACTCCCGTCTGGCCTGCATCTTTTATGTTGAGAAATCCGCTGACAGTCGTATGGGTGCTCCCTTATAGGTAACCAACTGTTTCTCTCTTGCTGCTTTTAATATTCTCTCTTTGTCTTTTGCTCTTGGCATTTTAATTATGATGTGCCTCGGTGTGGTCCTCTTAGGGTTCCTATATATTGGGGTTCGGTGCACTTCTTGGACTCCTAAGTCAATTTCTTTCACCAGGTGTGGGAAGTTTTCAGTCACTATTTCTTCAAATAGGTTTTCATTGTCTTGGCCTCTCGCTTTTTCTAGCAGCCCTATAATTCGGATGTTGGTATGCTTGAGGTTGTCCCAGAGGCCCCTTACACTATCTTCAATTTTTTGGATTCTTTTGGTTTCTTGCTTTTTCAGCTGAGTGGATTTTACCTCTTTGTATTTCAAATCTTTAACTTGGTTCTTGGGGTGCTCCAGGGCACTTTTAGGTCTTTGTATAATATTTTTTTGTTTCAGTCAGTATATGTTTAATTTCTGGTTGGTCCTTTTTCATATCCTTGAGAGTCTGCTTTATATCCTTGAGGGTTTCTTTCATTTCCTTGTAGGACTCATTCATTTCCACGTTGATCTTGATCATTTCCACGTTGGTCTTGATCATTTCTTTGCAGCTCTCATTTATATCCTTGAGGGTGTTGTTCATTTTCTTGTAGGACTCATTCATTTCCTTTGTGGTCTTACTTATTTCCTTATAGGCCTCGATCTTTTGTTGGAGCCTCTTAAAAAACCCTATAACCGTGGTTCTGAATTCCATGTCTAGTCGTTTTTTTTCCTCCATTTCTTTCACATCTGATTTCTTTCCATGTTGTTGCATGGTGGCTGCTTCCCTGAGTTGGTCAATTAGCTTTGTGTGGTAGACTTCCTACTAGGGATAGTGGCTCAGCCTCCCCGGTTACCTGAGGTGGATATAGGCTGCACAGTCTTGCTGAAGTTAAGCTCAGTTAATCGTTGTTAGCACTTGGAGGGTTGACCTCCAGGCCAATTGTCTGTGAAGCTCAGTTGTGCTCAGGTTGGGTGGGCGGAGTCTCCGGGCCAAGCAGGCAGCGTTAGCTCCGCCCTATGCGGCCCCAGGGACTCTGTGCCGGGGGCAATGGCCACCAGCACCTCTGAGAGAGAGCCGCTGTGGAGCTCCACCGGCTGCCGGCTGCCGGGGAATTCAGACTTTCCCAAAATGAGTCTGCATGCGCAATGTCTCACCCCCGGTCGTAAAACAAAGCAGTCTGACGGTTTTCCGAAAGAGAGACAAGTCGCGTAGCGCTCTCTGCGCCATCACGCAGCCGAGCTGTTCTCGCGAGCTGCCTTCTCCACAAGCCGGCAGACCCGGCAGCACCCGACCCTCCCACTGTCCAGTTTTCACCCAGTGTGATAGTGGGTTCTCTGGACTTCGCCCAGAGCTGGAGAATCAGTCCAGTGGGACGACTTTGTCTCCCCGTTCGAGAAAACTGGCCGGTTTTCAGCCGCCCGCCCTCTCCGCGGCGCGCACTCCAAACCTCTCTCCGTGCGAATCTTTCAACGCTGTTCGCCACCGCTCCTCAGAGTCACAGTGTCTTATCTTCACTTTTATTTGTGGAATTTTCACTCGGCGAGCTTTCTGGTGATTCTGGAAGGTGTTTGTTCTTTCGTTAAGTTGTAGTATTAAAATTGCTGATTATGATGGCAAGATAGGTGTTTTGCTTTTGCCGCCATCTTAGTTCTCTGTAATTGTTACTTCTTGCTTGATATATCCAATCATCATAATGTTACAATGTAATAAAACAGTGTGATATCTTGTGGAAGGGAAAGGCAATGGTAATTCCTACAAACTAAATTATGACATAGAATTGGAAAGTGAATATCCCCTGAGGTAAGACAATGAATGTATTCTGCTTGCCTTGCCAATCAAAAGCAAAGTAGTGGGCCTTATGAACAGGTTTGAAGAGAAGGCATTTGCCAGATCAACAGCTGCATATCAGGTACCAGGAAATGTGTGAATGAAACCATATCTGATAGAGCAGTTGTAATTGGAGTCACCATCTGTTTAAACTTATGCAACCCACTGTCATTTCTCAATATTTATTTAATGTTTCTGCACAGGCTAAATAGGAGAGCTTAATAAGGATGTGGTAGGAATCACCACACCTATGTCTTTCAAGTCCTTGATGGTGGCACTAATCTCTGCCATTCCTTCAGTAACATGGTATTGCTTTTGGTTTACTATTTTCCTAGGCAGATGCAGTGGTAAAGGCTTCCACTTAGCCTTTCCCATCATAGCAGGTCTCCCTCCCCAAGTCAGGGAACAAATGTGTGGATTATTTCAGTTGCTGTGTATTCCACTAATTCATTTAGAAACAGGAGAAATAACCCAAATGGGTTTAGAGATGGGAGAGAATTTATCAAACATTGGGTAGAGTACTCATACGGGTCTTGTCTATGCACTGAGGAAACAATTGCCTTATACTAAATGCTTCTCTGGTTCCACTTATTAAACTTGAGTGCAAGATTGGAAAAGATAAAAATATTTTCAGGTATCTTTACTGTGTTCTAAAATAATGATCAAGAATATATACAGAGTCCTAGCCAATTTGGCTCAGTGAATAGAGCATTGGCCCACAGGCTGAAAGGTCCTGGTTTCCATTCCTGTCAAGTTGCAGGCTCCATCCCCAACCCTGGTTGGAGTGAGTGTGGGAGGCAACCAATTGATTTGTCTCACATCAATGTTTCTCTCTCTGTCTCTCCTTCTCATTTATACCCTCTCTAAAAAAAATCAATGGAAAAAATATCCTCGGATGAGGATTAACAACAACAACAAAACCAAACACACACACACACACACACACACACACACACACACACACACACACACACCAAAATACCCAAAGAATATTTTCAGAAATACAAAAACATCCATCATTCAACAAAGTAAAATTTACAATGTTTGAGATACAGTAAAAAATTACCAGAAATGTAAAAAGTCAGGAAATCTGACCAATAATAAGAAAAACAATCAAAACTTACCAAGTATTGATGCAAATATAAAATTTTTAGAATAATACTTTCCAATTGTTGTTATTAACTGTACCCATAAGTTAAAGAAGCTAGAGAATGGATTGACAATATTAAGTTGAGACATAAAACATGTAAGAAAAGAACATCAAAATTAAGTATAAAATGCAAACTATATGCAATATGATTATTTAAAAAGAAAATGAAATAAAAAGAAAATAAGAATAAAAGAGAAAATAAGAGTGAATTGAAATAGAGCAAGAATAATTATCAAAATAAGATGCAAAAGGAAAAAAATGAATGAAAAATATTGAATGCCAGTGAACTATGGTTTCCCCTAGTGGTTGAACCATTGATTTCATTTTTTCTTTGAACCATTTATTTTTGCTTTATTGCATCTGCATTAAATTGGTCTTTTAACACTTGTCAAATGTTCTGAAGACCTTGTCACACTTTTTCTTTACTTACCCTTCTTCTACTATTTTTTAAAAATATATTTTTATTAATTTTTTAGCGAGAGGAAGGGAGAGGATGAAAGAGAGAAACATCAAAGGTGAGAGATAATCATTGATTGGCTGCCTCTCACACACACCCTGCTGGGGATTCAGCCTTGGGCATGTGTCCTGACCAGGATTTAACCTCGACCTCTTGATTCATGATGTAATGCTCAATCATCAATCCATACTGGATGGGCTACTTTTCTTCTACTATTGACATGAATTTTAATGATATTGTTTTACACTATTAATTTTTGTTTTATTAATGATATTTTGAGAATGGGAGGAAATGACTCTTGTTCCAGTCACCATCTGACTATAATTTAATGAGAAACCAGAATGAGAATTCTGGGTGAGCCCAGTCAATTTTCAGATTCATAAAGGAAAAACAGATTGTTTTAGAGTACTATTTTTGAGTGGTTTGTATATAGCAATACATAACCAGAGTGGAATGGAAAAGTATTGTATAGATATCACTTTTCTCCAAACTGACACTTGTTCAATGCAATTTCAACAAAATCCCAGCAAGACATTTTGAGAAAGGTTAAGAAGGTGAGTCTATAAAACCTATATGCAAATGCAAATGGTCAAGACAATCATGAAAATGAAGAACAAAAGTTGAAATTTTGACTTACTATATATCAAGATTTACTTTATAGTTATGGCAATCAAGGCAGAGTGGTATTGGAACAATAATAAATAGATAGAACAATGAAACAGAGCATAGAAACAGAGTCACAGATACATTCAACTTACAACAAAAGTGCTATTACATTATATTAGAGAAAACTTGTTTTAGTAAAAGGTGCTGAAAATGTAATTTATAAAATAATGCAACAATCTAATAACCTCACAACATACGTTAAAATATGTAAAGTAAAACAATAGAGCTAATATTTAATATCCTATCTAATAAAAGAGTAATATGCTAATGTGACTGTACCTTCACTACACTACCAGACAATCAGGAGCAAGGGGTGGGACCATGTGCCACACGGCCCCACCCCTCACACCTCTGCCTCCACTCCGCAGAGTGCTGCAGGCAGGGCTGGGAACACTGGCATGTGGCATCCACTCCCCAGGCCTCTCCACTGGGTCCTGCAAGGGGACAGAGCAGGCACTATGTGGAGCAGCCTGGGGAGCAGAGTCAGCTCCACAGGCCACTCTGTGGGGCCCCATGAGGGGACAGGGCGGGTGCTACGCAGAGTGGCTGGGACTGCTGGCACTTAGCATCCACTCCCCACACCACTCCCCAGCATGTGGCATTTGCTCCTCAGGCCACTCAATAATGAAACGGGCGGCACAAAGTGCAGTGGAGCAAGCGGCAGCGGTGCAAGGGGCGGGGCGATGGTGTGCAAGGGGTGGGGAGCCGGCTCGAGGGGTGGGGGCCCTTTCCAGCCCTGGGGTTAGGCCACATGCTCTGTGGTTCTGGGTGCCTGAGACTGCCTGTGGCTGGGGCTGGCCTGAGTGAAGCTGGCCCAGGTCCTGGATGCCTATAGCTGGCCAGAGGGAGGGAAGCGTGGGTCCCAGGTGTGGAGCAAGGCAGAGGCAGTTAGAGGCAATCAGGCCATCAGGGGAACACTTAGGGGTGATCAGGCAGGCAGAGGGGTTAGGGGTGATTAGTCAGGCAGGCCAGTGAGCAGTTAAGAGCCAGTGTTCCTAGATTGCAAGAGGGATGTCCAACTGCCAACAGTCAGACATCCCCAAAGGGGTTTCTGATTGGAGAGGGTGCAGGCTGGGCTGAGGGAACCCCCCTCCATGCACAAATTTCATGCACTGGGCCACTAGTAGGAGAATAGTATCATGACTTTAGGGCTAGGCAAAGGGATTCTTACATAGTACATAAGACAGTGAAGGAAAGAGCAATACATTAATCAAAATCACGAACTTTTATTTGTTAAAAAGACATCAATAACTGCTGGAGGCTAAAGCAAACAGTAGTTAATATATTAATGCAAAATGACCTATTGAAAGGCCAATGGACTTTGATATTCAGCAGAGCTGAAAATCAGCATAAAATTGCCCCAGCTATGAACTCAATGGCTCAAAGCAATTTCCTAACCTGATAATCCTTATGCTGTTTACCAAACTTTACCTTTGATCTGCCTGTATGCTAAAGAGAAAATGTGTATTCAAGTAAATAAAAAGAGAAAAAATAACAGGCCAGAAGTCAGTGCGCAAGGGGCGGGGAGGCGGCTTGAGGGGTGGGGGCCCTAACCCCATGCCTCTTCAAGAAAAAAGGTCTGTATCTGGCCCCCCCATGCCTTCAAAATTCATATTTCTTGTATAGCATTTTTATTTGTGCATAGGCCCCTCCTTCATATCCTGAACCCTGCTGCAAAGGTTGCGGCAAATACTTAACAGCACAAAAACCAGTCATGGAGCTGAAAACTATGTGAATATATTTAACAAAAGACTAATTTCTTTGATGTATATGCATTCTACAAATCAGTAATAAAGACAAAGTCATATAGGCATGCAATCTGAATAGAAACCTCTCCAAAAATCCATACCTAAAGTATTTATCAGAGAAAAGCAAAATTGAAAAACCCTGTGAGATAATACTATACTAGTATATAATCAAGTGTAGTATCTGGAAATCCCACACACTGCTTTAAACGTTATTTGTGAAAAAATGTCTGGCAACACCTGGTAAAGCTGAACTTACATATATCCTATTACTCACCAATTTCATTCCAATAGAAATGAATACATATTTGTTGTAACAGTCAAGAACATTCTTGGCAGCATGATTCAAATGACCTAGTATAGAAATGATTAAAATGTCCACCAAAATTAGAATTGGGAAGTAAAATGTGGTGTTTGCATACAACAGAATACAATATAGCTTGAGAAAATAAATTTATAAACATAACAACAAGGAAAAATTTCATGAATAATGTTCAACAATAAATCTCAGGCCCTAAAGTTTTACCTGAGATGATGGTGGTGGTAATGACTGATTGGATGGATGCTGGTAATGTCATATTTTGACCTCGATGGTGGTCACACATGATCACTTAAAAAATCTGTACAGCTAAACCACTTAAGATGTGTGTATTTTAGAATATAAATGTGACAAAAAAGTAAAAATTGGAAAATATAGTTCTGAGTTTTACCAGAGCAGTATTTTTGGAAGTTTATTTTATATTTTAAAGCAGAATTGTGAAAAGAAAACTGAAAAGTTCTAATTCTTACAGAAAAAGATCCTTTTGTATACACTGCATTTTTTTTTTTTTTTTGCTACTTAAGATACCATTTTGAAAAATCATGGTTATTTATAATTTAGTAAATCATTTATCACATAAATAACTCTGCTTTAGTTCTAGAGTGGCAAAATAAATCAAATCCTGTATTTAAAGGAAACCAGAGAGACATCTCAAGGGGAATAGTAACTACTAAATTGTGGCTTCACTAATTAATGCATTTCCCCAAACACATCTTTTATAACTAAGGGAAAAATTATTCACCCTGTATTTGTCTTTAAGTCTCAATAGTGTAATTGAATTGTAATTAAAGGTGCACTAATGTTTTTTTTTTAAATCATTCTTAAAACACTTTCTGGAAATAAATCTGTATGAAAATAGCAGCTAAGTATCTTTAATGTTATGATTACAATCATTTTAAAGTGTTACAAACTTCCATCCAGAAATAATTTACTGAGCTAATCTTAGAATTAAATTACAAAGGGAGAAATCAATGTCTTAAATTTAGAATCCAAAAAAAATTATGAGCTATAAATTAAGAACAAAAATCTTTTAAACTCCTCATCCTATATGGCTATCACAAAGTTCCAACTGTGAAATTTGGCAATAAAAGAACTTCAGCCCCAAATTACTTAGAATAACTTTTGATGTTTGTTTTAACAGATGCTTCTATTTACCCAGAGAAATGTTCAAAATCAAATTTCCTTTAAAAAACAATGACTTAAAATAGAAGAAAAGGTTTCCATTGCTTTCAAAATTGAGGGCGAAAGGTGTTAAAAGTTTTGTGAAACTTATTGCCTCTAAAATTATTCCATTCTTTGTCAAAATTGTAGATACAACTTATAATCAGTGTGAATTAAGTAAGATTCAGAATTATTTAATTTGGAAGTGTACAGTTACTTATTTATTGAAGTTCCCATAATTATAAATAATGATATTATCGGAGAAAGTAGATTTAAATATGTTAACTTTGACTTAGGGATAGTGTCCTATTAATCTTTACTTTAAAACGAGTTCCTAATTAAATTCATTCAGCTTCTAAATCACAGGTTATCTATAATTTCCATAATATCTCCTGAGGAATGTTAAAAAATACTACATATTTTAGTGATGTTTAACTTGGTATCAAGGAAAAAGTAATTTCTCATGTAACTGTAACTGGAAGCAGTAAATAGAAATGATGTTTTAGCTTAATATAGGCGATTCCCTTATGGATAATAAATAGGAGACAGAAATAATGTCCTTTGATAAGCTAGTTAATTGGTAGAAACTACAAAATCCAGTGGAGTCAACTAAAGATGTTTTAACTACTACATAAAAATTTCTTTATGTTATAACATGAAATTTCAAAATATGATCAATAAGATACTAGTATTATGATCTCATTATTTTATTTCAGATGCCAATTTTAGAAACAAATTATATGAAAGATATATTTTTAATATATGCCTCTTTTGATTTCCAAAGATAAAGGGATATACTTCAAAATCATTATTTACTGAGTACTATGGTTCTTGTAAAAATATTTAAACAGAGTATGTATAAGTATGCATGGGTATAATGTATAAGGGGATGGGAAGCAATGGAAAACTGGACTCTTTTTCTATAATAGATTTTTCCCCATTTGGGAAGAACTGTTAATTAAGCTGAAGCATAGAGCTTCAATTTCTTCTGTATATATGTTGCTAGTGTTTTTTTTAAAAAAAATACTTCCTGCTTCTTGTTGCTTAAGTGTGATCACTGGCAATAACTTAATAGCAGGGAATATTTGACCAATGATATCCAACTGTTATAGAAGTGTGTTGTTTGCTTGTTATCATAAATTCAAAAGTCTTTGCTGATGACATCCCATACAGAGTTTCTCTAAATTGACATGGCAAATATTCTGTCTCTCTTTAATGGCATTGGTTCATTTATTTACTTGTCTTATTTAATCTCACACACTGGAAACTTTTAGAGCATAATATATATATTAGAAAAAAAAATATTGCCCTGGCTGGTTTGGCTTAGTGGATAGATGTTGGTCTGTGGACTGAAGGGTCCCAGTTTCCATTCCAGTCAAAGGCATATGCCCAGTTTTCAGGTTTGATCCCCAGTAGGGGGCTTGCAGGAGGCAGCCGATCAATGATTCTCTCATCATTGATATTTTTATCTCTCTCTCCCTCTCCTTTCCTCTCTGAAATCAATAAAAGTATATTTAAAAAGAAAAAATATTAAAAACCCTTGGAAGGCAATATCTCTGCCTAAATCCTTTTGCTAACATTCACTATGCAGCCTAGTGCTTGGCACATACTAATGAGCACACATCCACACATCCATCTATCTATATATCTGTCTATCTATCTATCTATCTATCTATCTATCTATCTATCTATCATCTATCAATTATCTGCCTATCTGTATATTTATCTATGTAGACTTTCTCAAGTGACAAGGAAGTAGTATTTATTAAAAAATGGAGTGAGGTGGAGAATCAGGTGGAGGGGAGCTATGGGGGAAAAAGGATCACCTGTAATAATCTGAACAATAAAGATTTATTTAAAATATAGGTTTTTTTTTATTTTAGAGAGAAAGAAGGGGAGAAGAAGAGAGAGAAAGTCATTGATGTGGGAGAGAACCATTGATTGTCTGCCTCGTGCATGCCCCCTCCTGGGGTTTGAGCCAGCAACCCAGGCATGTGCCTTGATGGGGTATCAGACCTGGTGACCTTTTGGTGCATGGTGTGACACTCACCCAACTGAGTTGTACTGTCCAGGATATGGAAGCAGTCTTTCCAATATTCATTTGTAAATTGGATTTTAGAAATCTGATAATTATATTTCTAGGCTGGTTTTACCCATTGTCTGAAATTCTTCTGATTACAAAGAAAAATGGCAAAAACAATACCAAATACAAATAAAATGATGAAAGTATGGAAAATAAACTTAAACAAGGGAAATTTCACTTAATATAGAGTAGTTGTATTTGAGAAATTTACATTTAATATGTCAAATATGAAAAGCTGAAGGAGACGAAATTTTTTTTATCCTTATACTTTAGAGGTTAGTGAAACCAGGTCTTTATTATATCTAATTCAACTTAAACTTTTATGGGTTTTCATTTGTTTTGTGTAATGTATTTTTATTTTTCTGTTCTCCTGCTCTGACAATTTTAATTTGTGTGACCTTAAATATCTTACTTAACTTCTCTATGCCTCAGTGTGTTCATTGAGAAAAATGAGGATAATAGTGACTCTCCCAGTGATACCATTGTAATTTAGCCTAGTTATGAATAGCCGGAAAGGAGCAAAGGTAAGGCCAAGTATTATTGGCAAGATATTTGTGCAGCTTTGCCAGGAAGCTGCAGTTTAGATGCATGCTCAGTACAGTCTGGATGACATAGGCAAGGTACTATTCTGTCAGTCACACCTGAGTACGGGTCATTAGCCAGAGTAGGCATGGCTACTACCAGCACAGGAAGATTTAAAATACTCAATCCCCTAAACAAAAGAGTTCGATCTCTCTCAGTTTACACTCTTATTCTCTTGGCTCCTGGTTTGCAGGGGCTCTCATGCTCCTGCATTCACCCATGTGACCCACAGATATGTGGACACCACACTCAATAGACTAATGGACTACAACTCGCCTAATGCTAAACCAGATCCAGCTCCAACATGGAACAGAAACTTTTGACAATGGTTTCACTTTTAGGATTTCACTTCTACTGGCAACAGAGAAAAATCATTCGTGATTTCTCTAATTATACCAGTGATTATTGTGAAGATTAAGTGAGAAAATAAATAGAAAACACTAATATAGCATTTGACATATGTTCAGTGCTCCTTTAATGGTGGGTATTGTTGCTAATGTTACTCATTGTCTCTTTTTGGATGCTCACATACTCAGTATCTCTTTAATCTGTTTATCACATTCCATCTAGTTTTCTAGTGATTTATGTCATATTCCATTTACCTTACAATATTTAATATCCCTGCAGGCAGAGGGTATTTTCTATTACACAAAATGTGAGGCATGACATAGCATCAATAAATAATTATTTCAATACTTTGTATTGTCATTTAGTTTCTTCCCAAATTTCTTTATTGATTAAGGTATTACATATGTGTCCTTATCCCTCTATAAACCCCCCCAACCCTCCTTCTCCCCTCACTCATGCCCTCAAACCCTGGTGTTCATGTCCATTGGTTAGGCTTTTATTCATGCATACAAGTCCTTTGGTTGATCTCTCCTCTTTCCCCCCTCCCTCCCGTACCATCCCCCTGAGGTCTAGCATTCTGGTCAATGCTGCTCTGCCTCTGTATCTGTCCTAGTTCATCAGTTTATGTTGTTCATTATATTCCACAAATGAGTGAGATCATGAGGTATTTGTCTTTCTCTGACTGGCTTATTTCACTTAGCATAATGCTTTCCAGTTCCATCCATGCTGTTGTAAATGGTAAGAACTCCTTCGTTTTCACTGTAGCATAGATATACCACAGTTTTTTACAATCATCTGCTGATGGGCACTTAGGCTGTTTCCAAACCTTAGCTATGCTTAATTGTGCTGCAATGAACATAGGGGTGCATAAATCCTTTCTGATTCGTGCTTCTAGTTTCTTGGGATATATTCCTAAAAGTAGGATCACTGGGTCAAATGGGAGTTCCATTTTTAGTTTTTTGAGTAAACTCCATACTATTCTCCACAGTGGCTGTACCAGTCTGCATTCCTACCAGCAGTGCAAAAGAGTTCCTTTTTCTATGCATCCTTGCCAACACTTGTCATTTGTTGATTTGTTGATGATTGCCATTCTGACAGGTGTGAGATGATACCTCATTATTGTTTTGATTAGCATCTCTCAGATAATTAGTGACTTTGAGCATATTTTCATATGTCTTTTAGTCTTCCTTCTTTCCTCCTTCAAAAAGTATCTATTTAGGTCTGCTGCCCATTTTTTTTGTGCCCATTTTTTGATTGGATTATTTATCTTCCCTTTGTTAAGTTGTATGAGTTCCCTGTAAATGTTGGAGATTAAACCCTTGTCTGTGGTGACATTGGCAAATATGTTCTCCCATGCAATGAGATTTCTTGTTGTTTTGTTGATTGTTTCTTTTGCTGTGCAAAAGCTTTTTATTTTGATCTAGTCCCATTTCTTTATGTTCTCTTTAGTTTCCATTGCTCTAGGCGCAGTATCATTGAAGAAGTTCCTTCGGCATATATCTGAGATTTTGCTGCCTGTGGATTCCTCTAGTATTTTTATGGTTTCCCTTCTTAAGTTTAAGTGTTTGATCTATTTTGAGTTTATTTTTGAGTATGTTGTAATTGGTGATCTAGTTTTATTTCTTTGTATGTGTCTGACCAATTTTTCCAACACCATTTGTTGAAGATATTATCTTGACTCCATTTTACGTTCATGCCTCCTTTGTCAAATATTAATTAGGCTTGTGGTTTGGGTCAAATTATGGGTTCTCTATTCTATTCCATTGATATATATGTCTGTTCTTGTGCCAGTTCCAGGCTGTTTTAAGAACAGTGGCTTTGTAATACAGCTTGAAAGCTGGTATTGAGATCCCACCTACTTTGTTCTTCTTTCTCAGGATTGCTGCAGCTATTCGGGGTCTTTTTTTGTCAGATGAATTTTTGGAAAATTCATTGTAGGTCAGTGAAATATGCATATATGTTTACAAGGGTTATATCCTCTTGCCGTGTTGATCCCTTTAGTATCATAAAGTGGCCTTCCTTATATCTTATTATAGCATTTAGTTTAAGGTCTATTTTGTCAGATATAAGTATTGCTACCCCAGAATTTTTTTTCAGTTCCATTCGCCAGAAAGATATTTTCCCATCCTTTCACTTTCAATCTGTGTGAGTCTCTTGTTCTGAGGTGGGTCTCTTGTAGACAGCATATATATGGGTTGTGTTTTTTTATCCATTCAGCCACTCGGTGTCTTTTGATTGGGGCATTTAGTCTGTTTACATTTAAAGTTATTATTGAAAGGTATTTGTTTGCAGTCATATTTATTTTTGTGTCTGCATTCCTTCTTACTTGTTTATTTCTTCTTTTTACAGTATTCCCTTTAGTATTTCTTGCATTTCTGGTTTGGTGGTGATAAACTCCCTTAGCCTCTTTTTGTCTGTGAAGCTCCTGATTTTCCCTTCAATTTTGATTGATAGTCTTGCTGGATAGAGTATTCTTGGATTCAGTCCTTTGCTATGCAACACTTTATATACCTCCTTCCAATCCATTCTAGCCTGATGTGTTTCTGTTGAGAAATCATTTGATAATCTGATGGGAGTTCCTTTGTAGGTAACTCTCAGTCTCTCTCTTGCCACCTTTAAGATTCTCTCTTTGTCGTTGATATTTGCCGTTGAAACTATGACATGTCTTGGTATGGGTCTTTTTGGGTTGATCCTGTTGGGACTCTCTGTACTTGTGTAACTTTTTTCTTTCCCATATCCAGGAAGTTTTTGGTCATTATTTCTTCAAATAAGTTTTCTAATCTTTGCTGCTCTTCTTGTCCTTCTGGGAGCCTTATTATATGTATGTTACTTCATTTCATGTTGTCGGAAAGCTCCCTTACACTTTCCTCCTGTTTTTTAATTTTTCCCCTCCAATTACTGTTCAGTTTGAGCTTGTTTCTGTATCTGATCCTCTAACTCACTAATGCAGTCCTCTGCTTCTTCTAGTCTACTGTTGAAACTTTCCATGGTGTTTGTGATTGTAGCTATATCATTTTTCATTTATTCCTGATTCTTGCATAGGTTGTTGATTTTCTCATCTATCCGATGTATAAAGTCCATGACCATTACTCTGAATTCTTTTTTGGTCATAGTGCAAGCTTCAGTTTCACTAATTTCCTTTCTTTGCAACTCCTCATTTTCTTTCTTCTGGGTATTGTATCATCTCCCCATTCTGACTATAACCAGAAGGTTCAAACTTTGAGTTGCGTGGACCTGGGCTGTGAGCCCTGGGAACTTTGCACCAACTGAGTGTCACTGGAGTGCTCCGACACTAGGGCATGTGGGTGCTGTGGGTTGGTGGGAACCAGGCTTGCCCAGGGTCAGTGTTCACAGTGTTCTGTGTGGTCTCATGTGCAAACCTAGAATCAGGGACCCCGCCTGCACCGCGCTCTTGGCGTGTGTTGAAAATGGTGCCAGGAGTCCTAGTTTCCCTGGGTCTCCACCAAGAATCTAGTGTCAGAGTCTGTTGCCTCCTGAGGTTTCTCGTTGAGGGTCATGGTCCCCGTGTGTGTATGCACCAAGAATTGGAGTAACTGGCTCTTAGTGTGGATGTGCTGTGATTCAGGGATTCCAGGCGCATAAGGTAAGAAACAGAGTCAAGTCAGTGGTGCTCAGTGCTGCCTCTTACTGGGAGAATTTGGGTCTTGATCACCATGGGGGTCTGGGTTGCACAGTAGCTCTGTGGTGTGCCTGCACTGTGGAAGGCTGACTTCTGTGTGTGTTTGCCCTGTAACCAGGTCAGGTGGCACTGACGCCCTGTGGGTTTGGTCAGCCGGTTGCAATTGCATTGCAGGAGGCCACCTCCAGTCTCTCAAATTCCCTTAGCAGTACTGAGGCCCTTGAGTGAGTGAGCTCTCAAGCTCCATGCTCTTATTCCCTGTCTAGGAGTTTCGGCCACAGGCATGAGCACGAGCATGGAGCGTATTCCCAAGCCCAAGTTCCCCTGGGGTCGCTGGGAAAGTGAGTTTTCAAGTTCCAAGCATGGGGTTCCACTAAGGGTTAGGGGAGTTGTGGCTAGAGTGAGGGGCGGGTCTATTGGTTACTATGGAGCTACCGCAGATCTTGCAGGGAGGGGGATATGCTCTTTGGCTCACAGAAATCTGCTGCGAGGAAGTCTGGATTCCTGTTGTCTGTTGGTCTGAAGCTGTGGCTGTAATTCTCTGTCCCTAGCGGCTGCAGGTCCCTGGCCTGTGTCTGAGATGTAACTGGGTGAGGGCAGGGTCCCAGTCCAAGGCAGTTCTGCTTCTCAAGATGAAGTGGTCTCCGTCCTGCCAGCCGGCCACTCAGGATTGTCAGTCTTGTTCGTGGGACTCCGCCATCCAGTGATGCCCAGTTTGATAGCCCCTTGGAAGGCCTGCAGAATCTAACTGTCCCTCATTCACACCCACACACACACCACACATGCTACACTCTCCTGTATGGGTTCCTCACTCTCTCACACCCTCTCCCTCCCTACCTTCCTGCCTATCGTCGCCATCTTCCAAACTCTGTATTGTCATTTCTAAGTAAAACAAATAGAGGAAGAAAGGCAGATGCAGTTTTCTTAGGGAATTGTGGAAGTGTGGTGTGATGGTTAATTTTATGTGTCAACTTGCTTGGGCTGAGCAATGCCCAACTAGCTGGTAAAACATTGTTTTGGAGTGTGTCAGTGAGAATGTTTCTTCAGGAGATTAGCATTCCAATCAGGAAACTGAGGAAAACATATTCCTTCTCACCAATGTAGGTGGACATTATCTTCTCCATTGAGGGTCTGAATGGAACAAAAATGCAGAGGAAGGATGAATTTGCTCTCTCTTCTTCAGCTGAGACATCATCTTCTCCTGCCTTCAAACATCTGCACTCCTGGTTCTTGATTTCTTGAACTCATACCAAGACTCCACATCCTAAACCCTATAATTCTCAGGCCTTTACATTGGGACTGAATTACATCACTGCCTTACCCCTGCTTCTCCAGCTTACAGATGGCAGGCTTTGGAACTTCTTGGTTTTCATAACCATGTGATCTAATTCTTATATCTTTTTTTATATTTCTATCTATCTCTATCTCATCTCTATCTCTATCTCTCTATATATCTATATCTTTATCTTATCTATATCTATTCATATCTATCTATATCTGTATATATCTATATCTATATCTATATCTATATCTATATCTATATCTATATCTATATCTATATCTATATCTATATCTATCTATATCTATATCTATATCTATATCTATATCTATATCTATATCTATATCTATATCTATATCTAATCTATCCTGTTGGTTCTGTTTCTCTGGATAACCCTGGCTAATATGTGTAGATACCTCAAAGTGAAGGTCTGCCTGGGGAAGAATATACTGAGCTGTGAAAAATAAAAGGAAACCTAGGGTCAGAATAACAGATGAGCTAATATTTAACTGCATTCACCAACAGTCAGAGGAGGTGTCTTCAGAAGAAAAGAGAGGTTTGCATGTAAGCACTTATACATACATGGGTGTAACTTTCAAAGTTATACTTATAACTATAACCTAAAGTTCCAAATATCTCCTCCCTGTAAGTATGAATACTATAACATGGATGCCAGCTATGCTCCTGCAGGAATGTGGGCCTTTTTTAAAACCTCCTCTCAGTCTGCAGGGAGACTTCTTGAGCTTCAGAATCCTCGTTAATGACCTATGTCATCCTAGTCCTTGCTCCTGTGCCTGCTCCCCGTGCGATCTTTCCCCACGGTCAGCCTCTGCCAGTGGCAAGTGAGCATGGGGTCTGCAGTATTAAGTCTGTGGGCTCAGAGAGGCAGACCCTGGTCTTTTCATAACTCTATGTTGCACATATTCCTGAACCTCCGGGTCCTCTGCATTTCCTTGTCTCTTTGTTTTCACAGTTGTTTATTCCAACAATTATTTTAGCTTCTTATCCTAACATTCTTATAAAGGCTCGAAACCTGCCTAATTCTTTTCATTGTCTTCATACCTATTCCCTTCACTGTCCTGCCCATCCCCCAATTTTGTCTCTCTTCCAGTAAAAAACAAAACCTCATGAATATCAGCACAATTAAATGGAGAGTTGGTAAAGTGGTAGTACCGACTTCCTCCTGCCCAAGGCAGCCAGGCCAAGGCTTCTGCTCACAAACCATGATGTTCTGTTGCAAATATGCTCTAAACTGAATAGCACAGCAATCATACTAACTTTTTAAAATAAGTGTAACAAAATGTTTTTCTCACACAAAATGTTGTTCACTTATTGCTTCCATTTCCTGTATTCTCTTGGAAGCTTAAAGAAAAAGATGAGAAAAATAAAGGTATCTAACTCTTAAAGTATGTGGATTGAAAGAGATTGGCTATAAGCCAAGCAGACTTCCTATTTGCTTATTTGGAACATTTTTTTCTGAAAATACTCTAACTGTGACAAGGGACATGTTTCTATAAATCCACCACTAGCATATTATTTAAAAACAGAAAAATAGATACAATAAACACTTTCCTCTCGAGTCCTGTTTGAAGTATTCACTTATTCACTACATGTTGGAGAATTACAATACTTTGTAAAAAAGATCAGATAAAATAATATTTTTTTCTTGCCAGCCCCTATTAATTAATAGGATGAATTATAATTTATTAGAAACAGATCTATCAGAAAGGAATTCCAATGAAATTTTTTTATTGTCTACCTAAGATGTCTTTTAAAAATACTATATTATCAGATTCATTTTGAGGTGAGGTGTCTCCTAGAAAAACTGGACCCCAACCTCAATACCATCATATTATAGGTGGAGTAGACAAAATGGGGCTTGTCTACCATCAAGCTCTGTAAAAAGTACCTGGGCACTCTTTTGTCAATTGTAAGATAACCTTTTTTTAGACCCAAGATACTTGGAGTTAGTGATGAAAATTTTAATTCTTTTTCATTTGAAGAAATGAGAGATAGGCTTCCTCTGTGGTATAGACATCCAGGGGACAGAAAGAAGGATATGGACCCATTTCTAGTGAAGCAAAAAATTATTGCCAAATCATGAAGACACAAAAGAGCATAGTCAGCATAAGTAAGGGGTTCTATTGTGGCTGGAAAATAGGGTACTTAGAAGGGATGTGAGGCCAGCTTCAAGGTGGAGACATGAAAGTGAGGTGTGTCATGCTACAAAAGCTTTGATTTTATTCCTTAAGTAGCATAGAGCCAGTTGAAGTCTTCAAGCAGAGAAGATGTTGTGGTGTACCCCCATCTTACAAAGGGTGCCTCACTAAAGTTGAATTATGGAGTCATTTATTAAAAGCCCAGCAGTATACGAGGTCTGGAGCAAAAGTGCTCCAGACTTTGCAGCAGTGAACAGTTCAACACAACTGGCTTGTATTGGCAGATTATCACAAAGGTATTGATTACATCTTTGGGTCTGGAATAAGGAACCTGCTTTGCAAAAAAGCATTTTTACAGAAACAAAAATAGAGCAAGTTAGTATCTAAGAATCACTAAATCAACAGAAACACATTATCTGGGACCACCTGGGCAATTTAAAACAATTGTGCTGCCTGGAATTTGGGATTACTGAATCAATGGGAATACATTATCAGTAGCTGCTTGAGACAATTTGGAACAATTGAGCTGCCTTGGTTCTCAAAAGAATGTCCTTCAGAAACTAGAGAGGTCACAATTACTGGGACATTCAAACCATCACCAATGGAGTATTGGATAGCATACATAAGTTCCAGAAAATCAAAATAACTCTTCTATTATTTTTAGCAAGCAAGCAAATGGATATAGAAGCCAAATAGCAGGTTAAGATTAAAACTGAAGTATCTATATAAGACAATTGCTACCATACTTCAAAAGAATATAACCAAATAGAATGATAGTGTGAAAAATGAGCTTGAGTAGAAAAAGACTGATGTTACTTTTCCACATACTATTAGGGGTCCATAGTGATAGTCTAAATAAGAGATGATGAGGTCCTGTATGAAGATAATAGCAGTAACGAAAAGGAGGGAATCCATTCAGAATTACCGGTGGGTAGAATCAGTGGTACTTCAGGATTAATTCAGTGTGGTTGGTAAGGAAGCCAGAAAAGTCAAAGATGACTCCTGTCAGTTTGAGTGACTGGATGCATGGCTACAGCACTAAATAAGATAAGGAGAGATAAGAGGAAAAATAGATCTGACAGAGGAAAGTTGGTAACTTTGCAGTTCCAGTAATAGATGCTCTGGAGATGATTATTCAATTCTTCTTCTTCTTCTTCTTTTTTTTTTTTTTTTGTAATGAATACACTGACACAGTTAGCATCTAATGTTTCTTTCTCTTCCAATCTCCGCCAAACCAGACTGCTTTAATTAATTGTTTTTAAAAGGATACAAGGGCCCAAGAGAAGATTGCAAAATACCCTAGATAAGTACAATGTTTATGAAAAAACATGTAACTACATGAACATTAAGAAAAGTCACTTTTATTGCATCTTTATTCTGTGAAATCCAATTCCTAGTAGACTCTTTTATTTAAAATTTTAATCTGTTCTGTTGCTTTTGTTTCATTCCTCTCCAAGTTTTCTTATCCTTCTTTAGTTTCTGGACCTTAAACTGGATACAACACTCTTAATAAATGCCTGGCTAATGCCCACTGGGACAATTCCTTCAGGGTTCTTGCATGTTTTGTTCTTTCTAATGCATTCCTCTATTTTGCTTGTTTTTTGTTTTGTTTTGTTTTGTTTTTGTTTGTTTTTAAATAGCAGTGAGATGCTGACTCATGTTCAGTTTAAGATTCACAATGGCACTTCTTAGCCTCTGTGACAAACCCATTCTTCTCCATTCTGAATTTGTGTCATGTGTTTGTTATTCTCTCTTCACTACCATCCTGCCAAGTTTTTGCTCTTATTTCCTTGTGTCAAGATAATTTTGGGTTTCAATTAATTCTTCACAAAACCTAAGTATCTTTCTCACTTTCTTGTGTTCAGACAAATAAAAAATGTAGCAGTAGAATTTCTCAGCCACTCATTAATAAATAGATGGGTTACACACACCAGTGACTAGAATGAGATTCCAAAGGTTAAGCAGGGCATTTTCCAGAGGCACCTTGGGGAGGTGACTTTACCCATTGTTCTCTTGTCACACACTAAAGAATGAGAAAAAGGAACCAGATATAATCAAATGTTATAAAAACCTAATAAAATGTTTGTCATATTAGAATATTCAAAATTATTAACTCCTTTCCCTTTATACTCTCAGTAAATAAGCAAATATTATTTTTATCCCTACTAAAAAGAAATAGATGTTATAAGTAGAGAGTAACTACAATGTTTGGACAGTTTCAAGCTGTATTAAAATATACACTGAAATGTCTCAGATGACAATTTTGTTATTAAATACTATCTTTTCAAGTTCTAAGCTTCTGGTTATTTTTCCTCCCAATCTTTTCATTTTCCCTTCTTTCCTCTCTTTTTTATTCAAACTTTATCTATTAAAACTATGGACAGGCACTGTGTATGATACTCAGAATATACAAAGAAATAAGACAGGCATAGTTTCTGATTCCATGAGCTTATGCTGGTTTGGGAGAATAAAATGAGTAAATAATTATGATATGATATGAGGAGGAGACCAAACCAGAAAGCACAGTTAGTCAATCTATTTTTATTTGGTTTAGAGATACAATTTTGACAATTTGAGATTTCAATTAAAACCACATATATATGTACACACATCACTCTTCTGCTTAAATATAAGCTTGAGAACTACTATATTGGACTATGTAATTTATTTGCAAATACATTATAGTTAAAGTTGAACTTAAATTTACATATGATAAAAGCCTGAATGTATTTTTCAAGGTTGACAGAAAGCCCAATCTATTCAATGAAAGTACTGAACATATTTGCTGATTCTATGTTTTGAGTTTTATTTCCCTCTCACTTTCACATTCAAATTTCGGTCACTCAAAGAAAGCAAAACTTGTTAAAATTGTTGCTATATGATTTTCACGTGGTAGTGCTTTGACAATTATTCCAGGACAAAGGATTCAACAAGTCAACTATTAGTGCATCAGTCCATTTGCCTCAGTAACATCTTTTTGGTATGGTTGAGGGGAGTGCCAACATCTTGATTCATTTTTCTGATTTTTAAACTTCTCTCTATACTGTGTCAGTTTCAGAGCCCACACAGATGAGAAGACATAATCAATTATTTTTATTATGCAACCACATAAAAATATTACTCAATTCATTTGCTAAAGTTACATTGTTTTCTTTGACTTAATATAAAGAATTACCGAACATTTAAATCTAGACTTTAATCACCACCATGAATTGGTTTTAACTCAAAGATTTTATGTGGACATATTCTGAGTTAAGATGATTGATACCATTGCACCATTCCTAGGAAAAAGTAATCCTCTCACTCGTCACTCCTGGATAAACTGATAATATAGTTAATTATGTCATGAACTTAATAAACTTTTAGAGAGTCTTTTTATCTTAACTTAATATCTTGATTTCTACCCTTCTAATTCCCCATTTAAGTCAATAATTTCTTTGTATTAAGAATTGAAATGACGCAGCTCCCTTTGTAGGAACTAACTATTGGCCTTTGCCAATTTACTTAGAAATGTGATTAAAATCAATCAATCAATGGACACTCTGCTCTTGGTCCTGCCTCTGTTTCTGGGGGTAGCTTTTGGACCTAGAATCACCCATGCTGGCTGCAATCAGGAAAGGGCTAGATGGAAAGGATATATTTTTGTGAATTATTATTTCAAACTCATGGAATTCTCATTAACAGAAAGCTTTATAGCTCCAAAATACTTTGCAACTGTTAATTGGTTAATCTCATCTTCAGCCTAAATTACTCTAATTCAAAGCTTTGCTTTTCCTTTGTAGTTTGTGATATTCGTTATAGCACTATTTATTTTGAGCTCCTGATATGTTTCTCTTGGATGTGTTTGTAGTTATTTTTCGTCTTCCTAATTTTGCTATGATGCCCAAGAGACTAGGGACACGGCTGCCTATAAATTAGTATAAAATTCAACTACATTTGTATTCTTTGTCATCTGCCAGAATGCCATTTGGAATCTTCTCTTGGAATAAGAATCTCCCAAATACTCACCAGAGTGGAATTCAGGTGCAAAGTAAACACAGCAGTTCTAGAATAAGCATCCATTTAGCTAAGGGGGAAGTGGAGAATTTTCATGCCTATTATTATTGCAAACAGATTGTTCACTGTATGGTATTTAAAGCAGAGGGAGGGAGTGATTTAATAATCTGTATTTTAAGTAATCAAATAACTTGCACAACCACAGTTTGCCTTGTTCAAGGTTGTGAAAACACAGCCAAAAACAGAAATGAAAACTTCGCTATGCCAAAAGCAACTCAAGTGGCAACAGGTAGTTTTCTATTTACTAACAGGCCAAGATCTTTCTCCTGCTGGTTCTTACCTATACAAACAAACATCCTGAGGAAACGGCTTCTTGGTGAGTGATGTGACTATTTAAAAGAAACATGAATAAAAACAGAACAAAATTCCTATTTTGACACTGCAGATGAAATTTTCAGAGCTAATAGGTGCTGTGGAGATGAACAAATGTTTTCTGGATCTCTAGCCACAGTGAGGCCCCCCAAATTCTTTCCTGCCTGCAGAGTGGATCTGGATGAAGCAGCATTTTCACATCTGCTGTGTTCACACACATAATCCGTGTTCAACAGATTACTCGCCGTGGGCCTGGATTTTATATGTGTGCTGTTAACTAAAAGGAGGCCTTGTTCCAGCTGGCAACGGTGGGTGGATTGCCAAATGCAGGATTTCATCTGAAGCACATTTATGTTGGTGCGAGAGGACTGGAGTCACAACAGATAAACTGAAAGACTGTTTCATGGTGGATTATAGAAGGCACTTATTTTTCCAAAAAATGTTTTCTATCACACAAAGGCCAGAAATCACATAACTCTCCTTTAGGACAATCCATCAAGGAAGACTTACTCTCATCCGAAGGCTAGGTTGCCAAAAGAATGGAGTGTCAGAAGGACTTCAGAGTTTGGGATTATATGTAACATTTATACTCCAAAGACTCTGAAGATGGTTTAATGTCCTCTGCCTCAGGCTGAGATCTTCTTTTATTGAATTTATCAGAATGAATTGACCAAATTTGACAAACAGTTGTTTAATTGCCATCTTGAAGTAGAAACCACTTTTAAGTGATTTTGGGATAAATGAAAGAAAAAGTGATCTAATAGATCTAATATCTAGGGTACTTAGATTTAATTGAAAGAAAACATTGACAGAGATATGTATGGATTGCAGTTAAATATGTTTACATAAGAAACTCAAGGCCATACTGTGGTTGCAATAATGGTGGAACCTTGAGGAGAAGGCAAACTTTTATCAGAGTTGCTCTTTAAGCTTAATTCGAGACTCATTTTTTTTTTTTTGCGTATACCCGGCTATTATATAATATTACACTAAGCACTGAGATAAGCCAAAAATCAATACTTTTGAGTCCACCACAAGTTGCATTAAGCAGCAGACACAATAATTTTGAAAGAAAGAAGAAAATACTTCAGTTATAAAGCTAACTTCTAAGGAGAGCCATGGAATTAACATATGTTTAATTTTAAGTTTTCAAAATTTGTTTTCTCCCACACATATTTCATTCAATGTTTTAAAAGATCTATCTTTAGGATGCCTGTGGTAATTTGGTCTTAATATATATGCATGTCCCAATAGGCATTATGGAGACAAAATTAATAAATATTTTTTCCTAATTTGCTAAAATTATAAAGATGAATTTTAAGAGAGCACCATTAACATGTTAAGATGACATTTTGTCAAGTTGACTAAATTGAGAAGTAGAAAACACAAGTGATGACTGCAAACTAACTTGCATGGTCTGACCAGATTAGAATAAATATTCTTTCACTAAATTGCATAAATTCTTGCCATAACCCACTTTACCAACATTTTAAAATTAGTCTCAACTATTCTACTTCAAATGAATAGGAACCCAAGCACAAAATACCAAAAAATATTTTCTTAGATGAAGAGAAAATAATTATTAGAGTTACAAAACGTCATTTGGTTTGATGACAAGGAGTTTTTGATTGGTTTATTTTGGATACCAATCCAATTTCCCTCTGATGTTTGGTTCAATTAATTTGGAATTTACACTATAGATCTATCTAAATATCGCCAATAAGTATATGAAAAGGACTACTATTTTCTTCTAAAAAATTCAACTCTTTTTAGTGAATGATTTTCATAACAGAAACCAGATTATTCCCAGGACCTAACAAAAGCCATGAGACCTTCTGTCTCAACAACAGGCAAGGCCTCATTTCTCATTCTCATCTTCTGGTTTCTACTGACTGAGAGAGATCTTATTTCAGGTTCTGGGACATTCTCCATGACTCAGCCTGGGGATTTAAGGCCAGATAAAGGGAGTCCAGTATTAATAAATCAATTCATTAGAGGCTTTAGAATCTTAGAGAACCATTTTTAATACCTACTTTTATAAATCATCAGGGTCTCACAAATTCCAACCTTCTCCTTAATTCTCTCTCTGTAACTTTCAGCACATTTTCATGTGAGAATTAACTGACTTACAAGATATCTGTGGCATAATAGAATGTCACTGGGCTGAAACATGGATGATCTGGGTTCCAGCTCCAGTTTTCTCACTTGAAAACTACTTGTTCTTGGGCAGGTCTCTGAACCTCTTGTAAACTCTATTTCATCTGTAAAACAGAAACATAAGTACCTACCAGGTATAGTTATTGTGCGAGTTAATTTTGTAGAATGTTCAAAATCAAGTGTTAAGAAAATAGTTATATCATATGTCTTTATATAATGAATGGCAAACAAAATAATGTAATCTTAAAATTAAAGCAATAGATATGTATGGTTTCTTTAGCATGTGTTGTAAATATTTAGTCACTATATTGAAATATGTTCCCCTTTTTTGTCTCAAGATCAATATTCTTAAATCATTTCTAAATCGAATTTGTTGCCCAAATTGAGAAATTCTCTCTTTTCTCTTCATATAATCTAATCTTTACCTATCCTCCTGTAACTAGGAATAAAATGATGAAATCTATATGTTTAGCAAAGACACTCAACTTGTGTTCCTCAATCCACCTACTATACCAACCTTAAGGCTAGGGTTGTTGAAATGGATCAGGTGGAGGGAAATCCATAAGCTTCTCTATTTGCCTGAGTTATCCCTGCCCAGTGGCTGGAAGCCAGAGTTCTCTGAGGCGAACTGAGACACTGGCATGAAATTCAACTGCAATTCTCTCTTTGGCTATAAAATCTGGGTTAGAGCTCCTAAGCTTCTAGACCACTTGTTTGGTGGAGTGTTATGTTATAGAAATGGATCCGTTGCTTTCAAAGCAAAGGGATGGATCCATTTCTTAGATGTTGTGGTGGATCGATCAGACAGGTGGACCAAACACCTGGGGTAAAATACCCCATTCCATCCCCTTTTAGAAGGTCTCCCTGATATACTCCAGAAATCACCTTGGTGAGAACACATTATACAACCCTGTCTTTGGAGTACACCTGACAATGCAAATACTCAGAGTCTTTGGCTCTCAAGTACATTTAAAAAGTGTACATTTCCTACCATTCTCCTCCAATTGGCATATGAGACTAAAGCTCTGTCATCTCTTCCAGGTGATATGTCTGCCATCAGATTACATCTGCTTAAGCAGCAAGTATAATTAAATACATAAAATAAGAATAACAGAGTTTTTAGTAAGAAAGCATTATTTTTTCTGTAATCTTATACTCTACTGGATATCATCTATGTAGAGAAAATGCAGACATTTTGCTTCTGTCATTCGAATACACAGCAAGGCATTTCCATAAAAGCCAGCTGCTGGATGGGTTACAATTTATTAATGTGTTAGTCAGTCACCTTAGTTTTCCCTTTTTGCATGTGTGAAAATGAATATCATTTAGGAATTTCTTTGAGCATACTCTATGGTGCCAAAAAGTAATTCAATAGTAAAAACGTACTTGCTCACCGTTGGAACCTTCTAGAAGCTTATGAAATACTAAATTAAATTACTAAATCTGATATTGGAGAGTCATGGTTGTGCTGTGCTGAATAAGTTATTCAAACCTTTTACTTTTTTGGCATCAGGAACCTAAGAAGATGACTTTGTCTCCCCTCCCCCAACCTCAATCCCCCACCAGATCTTACCAGTTCCTTGCCTTAGCAGGCTCTGAGAAACTCTTTATTTTTTATTCTATCACATAGTAAGCTTATTTACATAGTTTTTTAAGTATGCAAATAGTTTACAGTGTTTATATATTTCTTTCCTTTTTCACTCTTTTCTATAAATTCTCATTCTCTATCCCTTTGCATATGAGTAAGTTAAAGAAGGGTAGATGGACAGTTGTTATTTCTTTCTGATGCTTGAGAATCTTTTTGGAAAAGTATTATGAGGTCTTGTTTAGTGTTTGGTATAAATTTTGAAATAGAAGAATATAAAAGGGCTACTGTACAAATCTATTCAGTAATCCTATTTGTAGATTCCTGTGAAAAGTATTATAAACACATGAAGCATAAGTTAAAGTTAAAGTTTATCTAATGCAAATTATAGTTTGCAAAATCACTGGAATTCAATCCACTCTTTTGATTTCCATAGAATAATTTCCAAGATATATTGTGAACTCTGATAGGAAGCAGATCAATATTTGTCAAGTCTTACATGTGGGAAAAAAAAGCTGACTTTGAAGTGGCATAAGAGAACTTTTTAGGATGATGAAAATATTCTATATTTACACTGTGGTGATTATACAAAAGTTGACTGTACCATAAAACAGTTTCAATGCATTGTATGCAGATTATACCTTAATAAACCAGAAGTAAGGAAAAGAAAACCCCAGAATAATACACAGAGAATGGTCCTATAGGTGTAAGAAAAACAGGAAATAACACAAATCATCTTGAGCTACTCTATGTGTATGCCTGTGTTTCCACTATGCCTGTATCTGCTCCTCTGTCATCCTCTGACTTTATTGCCAAATTTAGATAGAGTCAGTTTTGCTATTTCTGTCTCTACCCTCGCCTGCATTCAATCTCTATCATTTTAGCTATTTTGGGACAGTATCACCTGATATTTAAGCTCAAAATCTGGAATAAAAGTGCTAGGATTCAAATCTCAGCTGGGTCACTAGTTGTGTGACTTGGGCAAATTATTTTTCTGTGCCTCTTTTTATCTGTAAAATGTAGGTAACAATAGTTCTCAATGGCTTATTATGAGGACTAATTAATTTAGCATTTATAAAAGTATTTGGCATGAATCTGGAACATAAGTACTATATAAAATTTGATGATTATTGTTATCAGGAACCTAAGAAGATGACCTTGCACCCTCTCCCTGTTCCTGATAACAAAGAAGACTAATGTAATTATGCATATCAATAAATGCTTAAAAATTGGGTTGTGAAGGTTATCTCTGATGAGAACTATAGTACTGGGGGAAGATATATATATCTGTATCTATTTTTAATAGCAAACACATTATTTTTGAATTAAAAAATAAATTAGCAAGAAATACATACAATTTGCTTGAAGAATATGGGTTTATCTTTTGGTAATTTGGAACTTTCTGTGCTTTTGTGCTTTGATTAGATTAGTCTCAGTATTCCTGGATGACAGAAACCCAGCTTAATTTTGGCCTTACATGATGCCAGTGGGATCAGGAGGGTGAGTGCTCTCTTTCAGTAAGGTTCTCTAGAGGGACTGCTTCCAGCAAGGCTGCTGCCTCCTCACTTTGTAGGTGGTTGCTTATATCTAGTCAGGACATTTTTGCTGTCTTCTCTAGGGCTTTGTAGTTTTAACCTAAAGAGCGGCTCTTTCCTTTTACACATTACAGGCTTCTAAAGTATGAGAGTCTTTGAGGGTACTGATTTTCAGACATAAAGTGAGCTAGATTGGGCTGGAGACCTAGACATATTATGGGAAATATTTGTCTTGGAAAGAAACCTTCATCTGGAAAATGTGAGGTTGTAGGAAAGCATTTTTGGAACAATGTGGGAGAAATTCCTTTTGGTCTAATGTTGATGTGCTGATGAACCAAGGAGGTGGAAACCCCAGTATTTTGGCAAATAAGAAGATAAATTATTAAAAGATAATTAGGCAGTCCTACGTGAGAGTTATCTGGATCAAATGTTGTCTTTACATTGTTCTAGTTAACTTGTTTGTGGAACACTGTCATTTCTTTGTATTCCTCTTTCTTAGGAGCCCCCCCCCCCATTGAATTGTGGAAGTTAGAAGAGTTGCCTAGCCATGTACACTTTCTGGGCATGCCTCAGATATGAAATTCTTGTATCAAGAAGTTTGATTTAGCAGGTGATGATTCAAATGTGAGCACAGTTCATCAGGGAACTTGATGATGATAATGTGGGTTCAAACTCTACAAGCTCATTATTGAAAGAGTATCCTGAGTTCTGAAGATGCACATGTTTAATTATATTGACCTGCTGCTACCCATAGGAAGCCTGTGTCTTCAATAGAGGCTGGGTATCCACAGATTAATGTTGCTGTAAACTCCCATGAGAAAGGAGACAAGGCTTGCTTCTTGGACTTGTTTCTGTTGCATAATAACTAGGACATGGATTAGGCAGCACAATGAATAAATAAGAATAGAGTAGGTGAATTCTAAGAATTCAAAAGACTTTCTTATCTTCTGGATTCAAAGTCTGGGTGTCTTCAGAGACTTTGAAACAAATTATTCTTAGTTATAGACATAATTATATAAATTCATTAAATGCTCCAAACTTTGTCTGAGTATAGGAAATGCAATGGATCTGAATGAGCTAAAAACATTCATTGCACTGAGGTTGTATATATTTCAGTCAATGGATGGCTGGACATGTCAGCTGAGAAAGAATTGAGTAGAAGTAGACAGATAACATAGTTTACTTCCAGAAATGCGAACTATCTTTAAGAAATTTAACAAGGAAGTCTAATGTAATTATGCATTATAGGGGCACCCATGAGTCCATCCAGCATTGCTTAGTGGTTGAGTATTGACCTATGAAGCAGGAGATCACAATTCAGTTCCCCATAGGGCACATGCGCAGGCAATTGTGGGCTTGATCCTCAGTGTGGGGCATGGAGGAAGCAGCCAGTCAACAATTCCCTCTCATCATTGATGTTTCTATCTCTCGATTCCTCTCTGAATTCAATAAAACATATATTAAAAAAATAAAGGAGCACCTATAAATACTAATGATTAATTCTCATTAAGAGGATTTTTAAAAAGTCTTTATTGTTGCAAGCATTACATATGTCCACCATTATCCAAACTCCCCACACCAGGCCTTCACCACTCTGTGTATTTCCATGGGTTGTGCATGTATGCATACAAGTTCTTTGGTTGATCCTTTCTACCGAACCATACCCTTTTTATCTCATATTTTAAGTGCCCCTATATTTTTGTTGAGGCCTTAATGATGAGTCCTAAGATCTCTATTTTTTTTTAACTGCACCTAAGCCATTTAAACATTATTCAGGGTTGTAAATTACTAATTAACAAAACGAAGTGAATGATTCCTAAGTTCCTATAAAGGTTAATTAAACAGGCCCAGTCTTTGCCAACACAGGCTGAATTTTTATGACTGTCCTAAAATTTATTTATACATTTGAGAACATGTGGGAAACTTCTAGAGGCAACTCATGGCTTTTAAGGTTATTACCTGGTTTGATAATGCAAAACTATTTTTCTTTAAGGTGATTTAGATTGTATGTTTATTTTATTCCCATTTTTGATGGCTCATGTGAAATGTAGCAGATTATCAAAACTCATAAGGATGTGTTTTTTGTCTATTCACAGCTAGGATGGAATTGGTTGAAATCTGACCTCCTTCATTTGACCTTCATGTAACCCTGACCTGGGAGGACAGAATGTCTCTAGAGGTGGAAGATAATTTAATTTCCATGCATGTCAAGTCCTCTGTTTCTTCTGTGTGGAGGCTGCAGAGAAGTGTCAAATTCTGCAGAATCAGGTATTCTGTGTTGGGGATGTGGAATACGTTCTCCAGGGGTTAGAGTTGAGACCACCATGTAACTTCATTTTAAGGCCTTAGGGGATCCCTGAAACTATTTGTGAAGATGGAAAATATTTCTTTACCCTGTAAACTATTCATCTTCCATTTCACTTTTAATATGTGCACTCATGATAGCATCAACAAAGAAAGTTCCAAAGGCCATATTTAGAACATCTAAGTTTATTATTTTATACTTTTTCCAGTCAAAAACAATGGTTGAAAATTCCAATGTGTCAGACAGTGGAATTTGAATTTCTAATGTGTTCCCTGTGTTTTTTATCCCAAAAGAATTGAGCAAAATCCTCAAAAAGATTAAACAAGGGAAACTCTGCAATATCTACAAGATAAGGCTAATTCCACTCAGCTACCTGAATTTCCTCCTTTCCCCACATACCTCTGATTTGTGGGATAGTTTATTATCCTGTGAAGCAATGAAAATTTGCAGAAAGACCAGGATCATTGGCCTAACATGATTTAGCACTTCTGTGATTCTGAAATCTTAGTTCTATAGTTTAGTATAAGGTGATCTCATATAACTAGCCTCTCGGTGGAACTCCAAGGTCATTATCCTATTGACTTCTCCATCTTGCAAGTGAATTATAGTAGCAAAGAAAGAAATGATGTTAGAATGGTCGTTGTGTGAATCATGAAGGAAGAACATAAAAAGAATAAATTCAGATAAAAGACACTTTATAAACCTTTTACTAGTTTGGCCATGGTAAATTCTTTCTACAATGAAAGAAAAATAGTTTTAGAAATCCAGAGTAAGATTATATACTTATCATCAGAGTATTTTAAACATTGTAACAAACCACCTGGTGTGGCTGAGTTGTTGAGTCTAGACCTATACTCAGGAGATTAGGGCACATATGGGAGTTGCAAGCTCAATCCCCAGTAAGGGGTGTATAGGAGACAGCAAATCAATGATTCTCACTCATCATTGATGTTTCTCTCTCTCTCTCCCTCTCCCTTTCTCTCTGAAATCAATAAAATATATCAAACACTGTACCCAACAGCTTTCAGACCTGATGAAGCTTAAAATAAGCATATATTTTCTGCCCTCATCGAAGTTCAATGCAGATCAGAGGACAGAGACTCTGTTCAGTGTAGTCACCTCAGCTCCTTCCATACTGGCTCTACATCTCTCGTATGTGGCTAGGAATCTGCTTGGTCTCTTCCATCTCCATTCAAAGAAAAGAGAAGGCATTAAAAAGACATACTTGTTTTAACTTTCTATGAACAGATGTTAAAAAATGCAAGAAGATTACAAAACAAAGGGTAGATTTATACCTAGGAAAAGAAAAGTATTGGACAAGCAATCTCTGTCACAGCTAGCAGGTAGCATTGGAAGTAAAGTTTATTGAAAAGGGTAAGCTCTTTCCTGCAGATCTGGGCTGGATTGGATGGTGCTGGGAAATAAATGGGAAATATTTTGTGTTTTATATCCCTCGAAAACTATGAGTACACTGCAAGCTTTATCTCTGAGCTAAATTGGCATTTGGGAGTGGTAGGTCACTCCCCCATCCCCTGTTGGTAATTCTTTCCAATTGTTGCAAGTATTTTCTGGTCAGATTTATGTAAACTTTTTTCTACTTTTGTGATCCTTGGCAAAAAGTTCATAAAGTCTTTTTTAAATTTTTTATTGAATTTATTGTGGTGACATTGGCTAATAAAATTATATAGATTTTAAGTATACAATTCTATTTGGTAAACTTATTGTCTCAACTATACATAAGGTACTGACTTATCAGAACAACCTCTGGGGATGGATGGAGACTAAGCCTCTCAATGCATGACTGGTGTGGCTAGAAGTAAGACACTTTGGTGCAACAGTCTTCCTCTGAATGTACATATGTACAAGTTAGGCCTGAAGTTTAAATGAGGTCCTTTCAAGAAAGAGCCCTTGAGGAGGACAGAGTCATTTATTGAAGTCTTTAAATTAAAAATAGCAGCATTTATAGGCAAAAAGGGGCTGAATCCAGACTGGCTCTTTCAAAGGATCCTGAAGCTGACATTAGTGGAAAGTGTGATAATGTTTTCTGATTTCAAATAAGAAATACTAAGATTCCCTGATCTATATAGATGTTATCTTATTCATGAGTGTTAGGTTTAAAATTACATAAAATTCTTCTCTCAGCATTTCATGATTTAATATAGTTGCAGAAAATTCTTAGTGACACCCAGGGTCACTGGGGACATGTTTTAATCCTTTGCTTTTGCTTGTTGAAAGTCATTAAATTAACAGTTGATCCCAGAAATTAAGAATTTGAAGATTTATTTGTAAGGTGCTAGGGACATGATGGTCTGTTTAGAGACACCAAACTGCCTACTTACTTTTTAAATACATTTTTATTGATTTTAGGGAGAGGGATAGAGAGATAAAGACATCGACCAGAAACATTGATCCCCTGCCTCCTGCACACCCCCTACTGGGGATTGAGCTTGCAACCTGGGCATGTACCCTGACTATAAATCAAACTGGTGACCTCTTGGTTCATGGGTCAATGCTCAACCACTGAGTGAGCCAGCTGGGCTGTCTACTTATTTTGATTGCAGTTTTCAGGCACCAGGAAAAGTGTTCTGACATTGCTGATGTTCTTGGAAAAGTCGCCTTCAGTAAAAACTCTTACACTTTGTAAACTAATATGATTGGTACATATATATATATATTTTTCATCATAAACATGTGATTTAGCAAGCAGCTGTTTGCCTTTATACATGTTTTTTGGTAGCTAATTTACTTTTCCATTTCGAAATATGCATTTATACATGTTGCTAGTAAACCAGTATTGAACATTGTGTTAAAAATAATTTCTTTAAAAGTATCACTTTTTAACCATATATGCTATAAATTGATAAGAAGCATATTTGTAGTGATATATTAACAGTACAGGACCAATTATTTTAAGTAATTAATAAAAAATCAGAAGATTGAAGGTCATCATAATAAAATAATCATTTTAGCTTTGTAGAATTGTATAATATTTGGTGGTGAAGAAAGCAATGCACTAAAATTTGACATTGGGAAAATAGCACATATTTCAGATACTAGCTGGTACATTTTCTACAGCTATGTAAGCTTTTTGCATTCTTTTAAAAATATATTTTAAAGAGAAAGGGAGAGGGAGATAAAGAAATAGAAACATCATTGATGAATGAGAATCATTGATCAGTTGCCTTCTGCACACTCCACACTGGGGACATGTGTCCTGACCAGGAATTAAACCATGACCCCCTGGTTCATAGGTCAATACTCAACCACTGAGCCATGCAGGTTGGGCAACTTACTGCATTCTTAATAAAGTGGCAGTCACTGATCAAATAACTGTAAAACTAGGCATATATAACGTAGTGGTGATAATTGTAATTATTGTGTTACTTTACATCTCCAAATGTATATTTTTTCACTTTTATTGAAATTAGTGAGTATGTCACTAATGTGAATATCTATATCTGTGTCTGTTTAAAAAACAGATCTGAATCTGCTGTTGTAAAATACATTAAATGTTTGGGAATATGACTTTCAGAACTGGAACTTGACTTTTAAAAAATATTTTGTTGAGAGTATTATAGATGTCCCCTTCTTCTCTCCCGCAACCCAGTTTCTACCCTGCCCTAGGTCTTCACCACCCTATTATCTGTGTTACTGGACAATTAATCTATCCTATCTAATAAAAGGGTAGTATGCAAATTGACTATCACTCCAACACACAAGATAGCTGCCACAAAATGACCAGCAGGGGAAAGCAGTTGGGAGGGACCAGGCCTGCAAGGGAGGCCAGTTGTGGACAATAAGGTCTGCATGGAAGGGCATTTGGGGGACCAGGCCTACAGGGGAAGGCAGTTAGGGTTGACTGGGCATAGAGGGGAGGGCAGTTAGGGGCAAAAAGGCTGATAGGGGAGCAGTTAAGCATCAATCAGGCTGGCAGGGGAGTGATTAAGGGGTGATTAGGCTGGCAGGAAGAAGTGATTAGGGGCAATCAGGAAGGCAGGTAGGCAAGCAGTTGGGAGCCAGCATTCCTGGATTGTGAGAGGGATGTTCGACTGGGATCACTGGGTCAAAAGGGAGTTCAATTTTTTATTTTTTGGGGGAAACTACATACTGTTTTCTAAATTTACATTTAAATTATATTCCTTAATAAAAATGTATATATACACTTTATTTTCATTAGCACTTTTTGTTGGTTGTAAGCAAAAAGATTTAGATTTCTGTAGAAACTGAAATAGAGGAAGTATAATTAATATTTTTATCAAAACACTTTTGTACCATGTTAAAATAGTTCTTTCTTTCTTTGAGCTTGTAGAGACTTACTTCTACATATATTTCCTCTTTTAAAAAATGATAAGATAAATGCAAAAATTCAATGCAAAAGACTTACTATTTAAAAATTTCCTCATATTGAGCCTATTTTAATTTCCATTTTGATTTAAAAAATCAGTATTTCTTAATGAAGTTAAAAATGTTATTATTTAGGAAAACTTATTCAGAAAAACCAGAAACTAAAAGTATATTTTAAAGAAAAAATGCTTTTGTAAAAGTGTCTTTGCTCAGTTTGAGTCAATTACCCCAAAATTGATAATTTAGTTATAGAAATAAATAATTTTTTGTTCTGAATTTTTATGTTTGTTTAACAATTCTCTCATCCTATATAATAAAAGGCTAATATGGAAATTGTCCCCTTGGGATTCTACCGCCTGGGAGTTTAACTGCTCACTATGATGACTGCTAACTACCATGGGGCTGCGCAAAATGAAGGAAGGCCCCCGCTGACAGCCAGAAGGCCTCAATCGGCCCCTGATAACCGGCCAGGCCTAAGGACCCTATCCATGCATGAATTTTATGCACCAGATCTCTAGTATTACCATAATCTCACACCTTGTATACACCCATATTGATTGTAAAATAGAAAACTGTTGATTTGCTGTATTGCTCTATAGTAATTAGATAAATAAATAATATCTCCCCTCTTCACCCCTGCCCTATCTCACCCTCCACATGAATTCCAGGCTCCAGCTCCACATTGCATGAGGAATTATACAGTGTCTAAATGTAATTAAGTCTTATCTATGTGAATAATTTTTGGATTAAGCAAAGTCACTAGGATACTCAGGGAAGGAATCTGTGCCAAGGAACACTGGGTTATGAAAACTATGTAAATTTTGTAGCAAAAATTCTGGTTCTGACTATTGTTGCTCAGGATAATAGTTTGCTGCCAAAGCCCACTTTGTACATAGCAGAGCGGAAGTTTGATTTACACAGTGTAACTTGTTTGGTTTCACTTGCTGTCTTTTGGTATGCCTCTGACACTCTTCTGTCAGAGGTAGCATTGCATTGCAGGTTTTCTGGCTTTCTTCACGAGGCCAATACCCTTGTAAAAGCTGTGTGACTCACATTTTCTATTGTGAAAGTACGCATCACCAAATCCTGTGAAGTGTTCATCCAAACACTTACAATTTTATAACCATACTGTAGAGGCCCAGAAAAACAAGTTAATGCAATACAGTGACTTTATTGGCCTCTCAACGGATCTAGGGGTGAAGAAACTATTCGCATTATCTGAAATATGGAAATGAATGGCCTATTATCTCTGTGCTTTTGCTTAAACTTCAATTCTAGAAAGGAATTCTATCATATATGAGATGACATCAATCTTTAAAACAAGCATCCCTAAGTGAATTACTGTGTTATCTAGGAAAGCAAGAAAAAGTAATTGTGTTCTTCTGGCCTGTGTACTTGAGATATTTCCTTCTACTTTTTATTGAATAACATGTGCCCCAACAGGGAATCAAACTGTGACCTCCTGGTTCATAGGCTGACGCTCAACCACTGAGCCATGCGGCCGGGCTCAGATGTGTTTTAGAATGTAAAAGCAAATGGGCTTAAATATAAACAGGATATAGACAGCAAGAGCTTTCCAGTATAGGGAGCGTGAGATGCCAAGGCAGGTGACCTTCCGATACATGGAATTTCTTGTTTTGTACAAGGATGAGGGTAATATTGATAGCAGTTCTACAGGCCTTTATAGAAGAGAAGCAGTTATCCATGTAAGACAGCTGAGGTACAGGCTTGCAGGAAACTAAAGGAATGGTGTTTTGATTTTGCTCTTTATTAGTCCTCTACCTTTGGAGACAGCCTTATAAATGAGAGTCAAATTAGATGAACAACCTCTTTACCCTGGAATTTCACTTGGAAGTCTGAACATCAAGAAGACAAAAATCATGACTACAGAAGAAATACACAACTTTAACAGAAATAATGATGGTATTGAAATTGTTAACTATTTTGCTTACCTTGGTTCAGTCATCAATTCAAATGGAGACTGAAGCCAATAAATCAAGAGAAGGCTGAGACTCGAAAGGGCAGCCATAGGAGAATTAGGAAAGATCACCAAGAGCAAAGATGTGTCATGAGAGAACAAAGCCAAGTTCATCCACACATTTTTCTCCCAGTTATTGTGTAGGAATGTGAAAGTTGGACAGTGAAGAACACTGATAGGAAAGTTGATTCATTCGAAATATGGTGCTGGAGGAGCACTCCAAGGATACCCTAAACCACCAGAAAGATAAACAAGTGGGCCCTAGAACAAATTATACCTAAAACATCGCTGGAGGAAAAAATTACACAACTGATGCCGTGGTGCTTTGGGCACATCATGGGAAGGCAGAGTTCTTTGGTAAAGGCAGTGATGCTGGAAAAAAAATGGGAGGCAGCAGGAAAAGAGGAAGACCAAATGTAAGATGGATTGACTCCATAAAAGAAGCCATAGGTGTAAGTCTATAGGAGCTGAGCAGCACTGTTTAGGACAGGACATTGTGGATGTCACTCATTCATAGTGTTGCCAGGAGTAGACTCAAGACATGTAACACACAGAAAGAACTGAACAGTTTCAAGTCTCCCAACATAGCTGTTCTCCCCCGGTTATTAGACCTCACTCAGTTTTATGTAGGCCCGATGGGTTCTTTGCTTAAACAGAGCTTGCTGAACATTAACTGAATCAGATGCTTGCTGTAATTCAGTGCTATGAAATCTTCAAATTATATCCCACAGAATCAAGAAGGGTGATCATCTTGCCCTAGCAATGTAATTTCTCCAGTGCCAAAGTATAGAACTTACAAAACAGAAAATAAAACAAACAAAACAAAAAATCCTGCTGATTCAGAGTACTTTTAAAATATTAAATTTGGCCTCTGGTGTGCCTCTTTGAAGTGACATTGAAATGAAATAAAGGCACTTATCCTTGCCAAGCAGGGTTTGGCATTTTTCTTCTGAAAACATTCAAAAGCACTTGATTCTCATAGTACAGTACATATTCAGTTACATGTATATTTTCCATGATGTTTGCTGAATGATTTAATCAGTATTTCTCAGCAGCCACCATAGGATTAAACATTTAGGTGTATGTACATATTGCAAAGCTTCCCAGAGCCTTGTAGTTTAAAGGGAGAGGTGATGATGATGATGATGGTGATGATGATGATGATGGAGAGAGAGAGAGAGAGAGAGAGAGAGAGAGAGAGAGAGAGAGAGAGAGAGAGAGAGAGAGCTATCACCTATCTTCTTTCTTTCACCCTAACTATATATCTATCTACGGAACAAAATGAATGGGATAGGGAGATGGGATGGAAGAGAGAGAGAGAACTACACTATATAAATTACACAAATATGTGAAAGGTTCAGAGGTGATGTTGGTAGGCTGGACTTAGGATGTGTTTAATATGTACTGATTATGGATTCAGAGTTACCTCTGGGGCATGCCTTTCTAAAGTGACCAATGGAGTCCTATGATATGTTTTTAAATAATTTCTATCTCCTTCAGTTCCTTTGTGGATCTACACATGATCCTGTTTAAAGTGAGGCTCTTGTGACACTTTGAATGCACTGTGTTCTGAAATGGGATCTGGAGCCTTTCTCACTCAAATCTTCTCCCTGGAGCTGCCACCCCACTTTGTCATACTCTGTCATCTACTGACTCCCCAGTGAATGATTTATTTTGAAGTTTTTATTTTAAATTTCCCATCTCACTTTCCCTTTAGATTGATAGTCCTCCTCTCTTGACATCTGTTTTGCCTCACTGAGAAGGCTGTCCAAATGTAGCACGTTACAATGTTTCTTTATTATTTTTATAGAACAGCAGGGTGTAGATATGGGATTATAACTCAAGAAGCTTGCTGGAGAGTGCTAGGAACTTGCTGGGGGAAAGTGCAGCACATCAAGGACACCGGAAAGCCGACGACCACACGGCTTGGCAGAAAAGAAAACCCACTCTGCTTAGCTCTCATTTGCCAGCACCCCTCACCCCCCAGCTCCCGCTCCCATACGCCCTAAATGTCCCCGCAACACACACACACACCAATAGTGAGGAGAAGTTTCCTGAATTCCCATTCTATGTCAATAAAGGGAGAAGAAGCTCATGGTAACCAGGAACAGCACATTCAGCACAGATCAAAGTGCTTTCCCAGACATTTCCTTTATGACTTCTCTGCTGGCCACCAAAGCTACTCTTTCAGCTACCACTGTCTCATTTCTGTTTGGTGGTTGAGACTTACTTTTTCTTTTAATGTACCAAGACTGTTATAGTTTCATAACATTTAATGCCGAATAAATAGGTGAATAGTTCTTTTTATTTATTTTTGAAATGTGGGGTTAATGCTGGGAAGAGTTGTCACAGGCATTTACCAAAGTACTATCAAAGGACACTATTTTGATAGATACTTGTAAGGAGCTTGGGTCTTTGAATGACAGGCCATATATGGAAGCATATGTGAGGTAAATGATCCACCAGCAAGTACGGAGAATTATTAAACACTTGAATAGTATGGCGAAGTATTTCTTTGATAATAGTTTCAAGACAAATTCCTTGTAGCTAGACCATGTTGAGAGGCTTCAGATAATGTTGGCATAATTTAATTAAACACAAGTAAATGTGCCATATAATACAACTTCCTGTGTTGAAAAATGAGTCAGTATGGTAGTTGTCAGAGGTAAGGAAGGTAGAGGGTAGCAAAGGGTAAAAGAAGTCAAATACATACTGACAGAAAAAAGATCTGACTTTGGGTGGTGGCACACAATGCAATATACAGGTAACGTATCATAAAATTGTACAGTGAAAAGTTATATAATTTTATTAACTAATGCCACACCAATAAAATTTATTAAAAATGAGCCAGTATATATATGTATACATGTGCAAATATATATATACATATATATGGATATAGATATATTGTTATTTATATATGTATACATATACATAGATATATATACTCAAATATTTTAAATTTTTTCTTTTTTTAAAAAATCTTTATTGTTCAGTTTATTAATTACATTGTTCCCTTTTTCCCCCCTATAGCTCCCCTCCATCTGGTACCCATCCCACCCTCTGCCCTCACCCCCCTCCACTGTCCTCTCCCATAGTTGCATGATTTTTGTCCAGTCTCTTGCACTTCCCACAACCCTTTTCTCCCCAAGAATTGTCAGTCCATTCCCTCTCTATGTCCGTGATTCTGTTACATTCACCAGTTTATCCTGTTCATCAGATTATTAATTCACTTGATTTTTAGATTCATTTGTTGATAGATGTATATTTGTTGTTCATAATTTATACTTTTATCTTTTTCTTCTTCCTCTTCTTAAAGAATATCTTTCAGCATTTCATATAATATTGGTTTGGTGGTGATGAACTCTTTTAGCTTTTAATTATCTGTGAAGCACTTATCTGACCTTCAATTCTGAATGATAGCTTTGCTGGATAGAGTAATCTTGGTTGTAGATTCTTGCTATTCATCACTTTGAATATTTCTTGCCATTAACATCTGGCCTGCATCGTTTCTGTTGAGAAATCCGCTGACAATTGTGTGGGTGCTCCCTCATAGGTAACTAACTGTTTTTCTCTTGCTGCTTTTAAAATTCTCTCTTTGTCTTTTGCTCTTGGCATTTTAATTATGATGTGTCTTGATGTGGTCCTCTTAGGGTTCCTATATATTGGGGTTCGGTGCACTTCTTGGACTCCTAAGTCTATTTCTTTCACCAGGTGTGGGAAGTTTTCGGTCACTATTTCTTCCAATAGGTTTTCATTGTCTTGCTCTCTCTCTCTTTCTGGCACCCCTATAATTCAGATGTTGGTATGCTTGAGGTTGTCCCAGAGGCCCCTTACACTATCTTCAATTTTTTGGATTCTTTTGTTTTCTTGCTTTTCCAGCCGAGTGGATTTTACCTCTTTGTATTTCAAAACGTTAACTTGGTTCTTGGGGTGCTCTAGAGTACTTTTAGGTCTTTGTATAATATTTTTTATTTCAGTCAGTATATGCTTAATTTCTGGTTGGTCCTTTTTCATATCCTTGAGAGTCTCCTTTATATCCTTGAGGGTCTCGTTCATTTCCTTGTAGGACTCATTCATTTCCACATTGGTCTTATTCATTTCCTTGCAGATCTCATTCATATCGTTGAGGGTCTCGTTCATTTCCTTGTAGGTCTTGCTTATTTCCATATAGGTCTTGACCTTTTCTAGGAGCCTCTTGAGAAGCCCTATAACCGTGGTTTTGAATTCCATGTCCAGTCATTTTTTCCCCTCCATTTCTTTCACATCTGATTTCTTTCCATGTCTCTGTATGGTGGCTGCTTCCCTGAGTTGGTCAATTAGCTTTGTGTGGTAGACGTCCTACAAGGGACATTGGCTCAGCCACCCCAGTTACCTGAGGTGGATATGGGTTGCACAGTCTTGCTGAAGTTAAGTTCAGGTTAATCATTGTTAGCACTTGGAGGGGTTGACCTCCAGGCTAATTGTCTGTGAAGTTCAGCTGTGCTCAGGTTGGATGGGCGGAGTCTCCAGACAGCATTAGCTCTGCCCTATGTGGCCCCAGGCACTCTGTGCCGGGGGCAATGGCCGCCAGCACCTCTGAGAGAGAGCCGCTGCCGAGCTCCACAGCTGCTGGGGAGTTCAGACTCTCCCCAAATGAGTCTGCAGACCCAACGTCTCACCCAGGGTCGTAAAACAAAGCAGTCTGATGGTTTCTAGAATGAAAGAGCAAGTCACGAGTGCTCTCTGCATTGTCAGGCAGCTGCACTGTTCCCAAGTTCATGCACACTCTGCACAAGCTCGCCTGAGTGCTCTCTGCATTGTCAGGCAGCTGCACTGTTCCCAAGTTCATGCGCACTCTGCACAAGTTCACCTTCTCCACAAGCCAGCAGAACCCTGCAGCACCTGAGCTTTGTAGTGCCCTGCCACTGTCCAGTTTTTACCCCATCTGATAGTGGGTTCCCTGGACTTTTCCCAGAGCTGGAGAATCAGTCCAGTGGGATGTCTTTGTCTCTCTAGTTCGAGAAAACTGGCCGGTTTCAGCCGCCCGCCCTATCCTGTGGCGCGTGCTCCTCCAAACCTCTCTTCGCGCATATCTTCAATGCTGTCCTCAGCTGCTCCTCCAAGTCACAGTGTCTTATCTTCACTTTTATTTGTGGAATTTTCACTCAGCCAGCTTTCTGGTGATTCTGGATGGTGTTTGTTCTTTCGTTCAGTTGTAGTTTTAAAATTGCTGTGTATGATGGCAATATAGGTGTTTTACCTGTGCTGCCATCTTGGTTCTCTTAAATTTTTTTCTTGATTTTGAGGAATAAGATAGTATATAATCTTGGGAGTCATGGATTTAATTAACATTGTTGCTTTCAATTATTTGCAGGAATTCTGAAAGCTATTATACATAGTCATTGGTGATTGCTGAGACCTTCAGTGAATTCTATGCTTATAAAAAAGAAAGACATTTGATTTAATAAGTCTATTGGACTACTAAATTTCTTTATTGTCTTATAGTATTATTTGAGGCCCGGTGCATGAAAATTCATGCCCTGGAGTGGGGGTCCCTCCACCTGGCTTGCACCCTCTCACAATCTGGGACCCTCACTCCTACCCGCCTGCAGCAGAGGCAGGGGTGGCTCCCGCCAACCTGCTGCACTTGCCAGCCTTGAGCCCGGATTCTGCCTGAGCAGGGCCCCCCTGTGGGAACACACTGTAACCAGAGGGCAGTTCCTGCCTTGAGTGTCTGCCCTCTGGTGGTCAGTTTATATCATAGCAACATCATCCCTCCATTTGGTCAATTTGCCTATTAGCCTTTTATTATATAGGATGTTCACCCTACCTATTATCCAATGAAATAAAGTAAATTGAAGTGAGAACAGTGTTATATATCTGTTGTGTAATTTACTATGTATATATGTGTGTCAACATTATCTATGTGTAAAAATGACACTGAAAAAAAAGAAAGGCAATGACTAGTTTTATGGTATACAAGAAAAAGAGGGATGAGGTCTATGAAAGCCTTCCTGCTTAGCTAGTTTGGCTCAGTGGATTGAGTGTGGGCCTGTGGAATGAAGGATACTGGATTCAATTGCAGGCAAGGGCAAATACCTTGATTGCAGGCTCCTCCTCAGCCCAGGCCCTGGTCAGCGTGTGTGCAGGAAGCAACCAATTGATGTGTTTCCCTCACATCGATGTTTCTCTATGTCTTTCCCTCTCTCTTCCTCTATCTCTAAAATCAATGGAAAAATATCCTTGGGTGAGTAAAAAAAAGAAGGTATTTCTTCTTAATCAGAAAATATAAATTTTGCATAAGTTAAAAATGGAATTTTAAGTTTGGTAGAAGCCCTTGTCTCTACTATGAACAGTGGAGCATATTTTATTTTATGGAAGATATTATATGGTCATATGGTACTCATAAATTTAAGGAATTTTGAAAGCATTAGAACAAACCCATCTAATTTTCAATGGAATATGAATTCATATACAGGGACAAACATTTATTCATAAAGATGTATGCACTGCTAAGTTCATTGCAGCACTATTAAAGGTGGCCATGACATGCAAATTACCTAAGTGTTCTCTGATCACTGAATGAAGAAGAAATGGTACATATATACAGTGGAATATTGTTTAGCTATAAAACAAAGATGAAATACTGCCATTTGAGACAACATGGACAGGTCTTGAGACTATCATGCTAAGCAAAATATGTCAGACAGGAAAAAAGTTAAGAACATTATTTCATTCATATTTAGTATGTAAAACTGAAAGCAACAAATGAATATATAAAAATCAACTAAACAAACAAATAAAAACTCATGGACACAGACAACAGTATGACAGTTATCAGAGGGAAGTGGAGTAAGGAGGACTAAAGGGTAAAGGGAGTCAAATATATGGTGATGGAAAAAGATCTGACTTTGGGTGGTAGACACACAAGGCAATATCCAGATGATGTACCAGAATTGTACACTTGAACTCTAGTCTTATTAACCATTGTTACCCCAATAAATTTAATAAAAATGATTTAAAAATTAGAAAAAAACTATACATTTAAATTGACAATTTAAAAAGACATAGTCTAACTTTTTTATTTTCAAACTTTAGATAAGCAATTAATTATTGTTTTAAGCTATTAAGTTTTGGGGGATAACTTGTTGTTCAACAGTGGATCACTGGTATCATCTCACATAAAACATACCTAACCTGATCTGGCATTAAAAATAGACCAACCAGTTAACAAATAAATGAGCTTTGATGGATTGAAAATGTAATATAAATAATTATTCTCTTTTTAGCCATACCTGTTGGAAGTACTTCCTGTGAGGTCCTGGCTAACCTTGAGACGTGCTTTGTCCAAAATGGACATTAAAACATCATGGGAGCAGGGGTCTGAAAAGGCTTCCACATTGGTGCTTGCCCTTTCTTGCTAACTCTTCAGAATCTTGTAAGTGCTACCAGATGAAGAATCTAAGCTAGTCAGCTGGATGGTGAGAGACATCTTTCCTAGGTGCATCTGGTGTTCCAGAAAAAAAACAAAAAAACAAAACAAAAACAGTCAACCTGAAGCAATTCATCAGTTCCCACAAATGCAGATGTGACCTCCAGCTGAGGTCAATATAAAACCATCCAGGTGAGCCTAGCCCAAAGTGCTGCCACACAGAAACTTCAGATAAATAATTGTTTAAAATATATTCTTACTGATTTCAGAGAGGAAGGGAGAGGGAGAGATAGAAATATCAATGATGAGAAAGTATCATTGATCGGCTGGCTGCCTCCTGCACACCCCACACTGGCATTCACTGAAACCCAGGCATATGCTCTGACCAGGAATTGAATAGGGATCTCCTGGTTCATAGGTTGATGCTCAACCACTGAGCAACACCAGCTGGGCTGTTTTCTTTTTTTAAGCTATTACATTTTTGGTTAGTTTGTTACTCAGTAATGAATAACTGATAGAAAAATAGTAAGCTAATTACATAAATTTAAAAATTCTTGTATATAAAAAGCCAGGGGCTGTCATGACCTAAACGAGTAGATGAACAACCAAATAGCAGGCTGCATGGAGCGACCAGGCTGGAAGGGGGGCAGGCAGTTGGGGGCAACCAGGCTGGAAGGGAGGGCAGTGAGTTATGACCAGGCCAATGGGGGGACAATTAAGCTAGCAAGCAGAGGAAGGTAGGGGTGATCAGGCTGGCGGGGGAAGGGCAGTTAGGGGCAATCATGCAGGCAGGCAGGGGAGCAGTTAGAAGCCAGCGGTCCCGGATTGTGAAAGAGATGTCATATTGCAGGGATTGGGCCTAAACTGGCAATAGGACATCCCCCAAGGGATCTCGGATTAGAGATGATGCAGGCTGGGCACGAATTTCATGCACCAGGCCTCCAGTAATAATATAAATACCATAAAGGTAAAAAATTATTTTTAACAATAGGAAACACACACTTAAAATATATATATTTCAAGCCTGAATTTTTTGGTGTGTCTTTTAGCTATGGGTTCTTGGTCTCAGGAACATTTCAACCTGACCACTCTAGAGAAGCAGAAGGAGTTAGAAGGAATATCATGGGCTTCTGGTGAGGTTTGATTTTAGTGCTCTTGATTTGAAAAATCTTTTTTTCTTTCTTTCTGAATTTGGATAAGATAAACTCAAACTTGTTTTAGCTCCAGCAAATGGACAGTTTGTAGAACTTCATTAATTCTTTGTCTTTTATTTTCTGCCACCTAATATTGCATCTTTAAGAGAAATGTGTGAGATATTATTTTAAAAAGGTTGAAAAGGAGATAGTATCTATAATAATAGTAATTTAATAAAAATTGGTTTTTATTCATTACTGTATAAACTCTACAAATCCAGTGAGTTTGGTTTATTTTTATGTATTTGATTCACTGCTATATCCACACAGCCATAACAATGTTTATGCCCTGAGATTAAGCGGAGTCCTTTGAGTTAAACTGGTGATAATCACTCTGCTTCATAGGTGTGCAGGATCAGAGGTTTTTATCCCATCTCAGAGAAAAAAATAGACAAAATATGCAATATCCCTATGAGACTATAAGATTATTAACAGTAGACTTCTAAACCACATATTGAATCATTCTTCAGAGATTTAGGCTTTTTAACGGGATATTTATTATGCATCACAAATACAATTACATCTTGTGATTGAATTTTTTCTGCCAATATTTTACATCTGAAATATATCTATCAACTCTTCAATATAGGGTTTCTTTAAATGACATATTAATAACACTATTTAGATAACATTTACAATGAGTTCCTCTAGACAGAGTCTGTTATGATAGTTTAAAAAATGAGCTCTGGACTTTGAATTAGAAAACTTGAGTCTAATCCCAGTTCTGACATTTACCAACTGCATGACTGGGAAATTCATTTAACCTCTGCAAGCCTCAATTTTCTCACCTAAGTGATATCAACAATAGAGTAATAATATATTAAAATTTTTTTATACCATATAATTGTTGTAAAATTGAAGGCATTATTATTACAATATCTTTTGACTGAACAAAATTTAATATTTATAATGGGCCTAGAAAATGACCTTGCAGGTAAGACTGTATCACCACATGTAAGAAAAATGAGAAGTGCATTTTCTAATATAAAGCTGTTTGTAGCATGTCAGGAGAGCAGGATACAGAAAATGTATGTTCCAGATGAACTATAGGTTGGTTCATATATTTCAATACCTTGCTCATGCAGGTAATAGTCATTCAAACCCAAGTATTAGTCCAGTCAAATGTATATAAGCAACATAGTTAGAATATTGCTGCATTTATGACAATACTCATAAATGGTCAGGAATAAAACCCAAGTTGATTTAGATTGTTGTGTATTGTATAAATTGGAGTTCTTTGGCCAAGTTAAATAAAAAAGCATATGGAATAGTCCCTGAAATCTGTAAAAGAGGAACAGTTAGGCCTTGGGATGAATCAAATCCAGGTCACTACCTCTCAGTTTGGCAGATGTGAGAAAAGATAGTGGAAATATCATCTATTATTGTAATAAAGTCATTTTAATAGGGGGAAAGATAGTTTCCAAAAGGTAAATTAAACTGAAACAAAGGCTTGCTGGGCAGATAATTTCCAAAGATGTTGGATATTCTTATCACAATTAATAAAGGTAACTTTAAAAATATTTCTTATGAAACCTGCCCCAAAGTTATTTATATCACCATCTGATATTTGTTTAAAAATGATAGAGCAAGTGCTAGATTTTCCAAAGTCATTTTCTGAGGGAATCAGAACAGTCTTAGGAAATTGAGTGCCATCCCATCTGGATCCAGGTATTGCCAGTTTCACATGGAAACTTGGAGTATTCCATTGTTACAAAGTATACAGATTAAAAATGGCATAAGTAGATAAACAAGGAATTTTCAAGTCTGCATTTCATGACAATTGCCTAAGTAGTATAACCTAGTGCAGTGATGGGCAATCTTTTGAGCTTGGTGTGTCAAAATTTGCCAAAAAACCGAGCATAACTCAGGTGGTGTGTCACTTCGAGAAAAACACACACACACACACACACACACACACACATAATTTTTGATATTTATAGTTTAAATAACAAAAATGTATAATTGTTATATATAACTGTATTTAGTAAACAAAAACTAATTATTTAACTTACTTGCTTACTGACTTCTTTGTTCATCTGTCAGTTGATTTCTTTTGCTGGTCTTGATATTATTTAACTTGTGTGGGGTGCCATGAACTAAGATAAGTGAGAGGGAGGGGGAATTCTTTAACTGACCTGCTTATTAGTGACTTTTAAAAAATATATATTTTATTGATTTTTCACACAGAGGAAGGGAGAGGGACAGAAAGTCAGAAAGATTAATGAGAGAGAAACATCAATCAGCTGCCTCCTGCACACACCCTACTGGGGATTTGCCTGCAGCCAAGGTACATGCCCTTGACCAGAATCGAACCCAGGACCTTTCAGTCTGCAGGCCGACACTCTATGTTCTAAGCCAAACTGGTTTCCGCTTAGTGACTTTTTTTGTTGCTGAATTTCATTGACCAAACCTTCAATTGAAGGTTGGTATTTTGTACACTTCAAGCCCAAGCAAGCACTACTAACTTCATCTGTCAATCTGTTTCTTTTGTTGGTTTTGATATTATTTAACCCTGAGAATAAGGTCTCACAAAAGTACAAAGAGGGAAAAATTGTGAGTAAAGCCATTGCTATATTTTTCAGGGTGCTAAAAGTATCTGGTAATAGGTTCCAGGCACTCCAAATTTCGTGTTCATAGTGGCACTCCACTTGATTCTCCAAGCAGCACCTTTCCAGATTCTCAAGTTTGACCTCAAGTTGACAAACACCTGAGCCCAGATGCTGTCTTGAAATTCTGCAAGTTGCTTCTCCAAATCATCAATTTGCAGCCATTGGAAACCATTTAATTCCAAACTACTGTAGACTACTACATCAGGATATTTAATTATTTTTATGGTCTGTTCTAGGCTTCTAAATTGATTAAATCTATCACTGAACTGGTCAAGTAATGAGTCTAAAACATGCTGGTACTTTATATGCAAGGGTTCCATTTCATTTTGTACAGCTGCACTGGCCTTCTCAAAATACTTTTATACTCGAGTAAAATATAAGCTTAAAAAATTATAAGTTTTAGTTTCTACATCTCACTTGAAAATTTTAAGTTTACTTTCAAAAGCTTTTATGTATCCAAAACATAACATCAATACTTTTGCCAAAACCCTGTAACTTTAAGTTCAGTTCATTAATATGAACAGAGAGATCTGTGAAAATATCAGGGTGTTGACCCACTTATCATCATTGAGCTGAGAAAAGTTTCCCAGATCCTTATCCTCAAGAAATACCTTAATTTCTTCGAAGCACTCCACAAAGCACTCAAGATCTTTGCCTTGACTGAGCCATCTTACATTACTGTACATCAGCAGTCCACTGTAGGTGGAATCAACCTCCAGTAGAAGTGCAGAAAATTCTCACATGTAAAATTTTTGACATTGTTCAGGTTTGTCCACAGATGATTATCCATGATACTATTGCAAAAGGTCATATACTACCTTTTCTTTAAATACTTTTGGTGATAATTTCCTTTAGTTTTTTTAATGTTTGCTGTCCCTGCAATTGTTCTTTTCTTTTTTAGATATTGTGTTTTAAGATTTCATATTTGATTGTACATTTTGTGATATGAAAATGGATTATGCAATCAATAAGACACAAGTTCACAAAACAATCATGAACTCACAAAAATTCCTTAGGAAATCCCATATCATTTAGTACAAGAAAATAATGGAAGAAAAAGTAATGAGAAGTCATAGCTTCTGATACCACCCTATGCTTTTAGGTCATTCCTTAAAAAATTCTTTAAATTTATGAATAATTATTGAGTAAAGGTCCTAAACATTTCTATATGCAAATGAATTCTACCATATCCTATCTAATAAAAGGGTAATATGCAAATTGACCATACCTCTGATCAAGCCATGCCCTCAAGCCACAGCCACCAGCCAATCAGGAGCAAATAAACCCCAACCAAGATGGCTGGGGCCACTGAGAGCAGGAGGGAGGCTTGGGTTTCCCCAGCAATGGAGGAAGCCAAACTTTCTGTCTGGCCTTGCCAGCCTAGGCCTCCACTCAATGCTACAAAGTTTCAATTATAGAAGATACATATACCAACAGAAATAGCAGCAGCCACGGAGCTGGAGAGAGCAGAGGCTAGGGTTGCCCGCATGATGGAGGAAGCCAAGATTCTGCAACCCTAGGGCCTAGACCTCCACCCTAGGTTACACAGTTTTGATTATATATTTAAATAAACCCAAACAGAAATGGCTGTCACCACAGAGCGAGCAGAAAACTTGGCTCCGCACCAGGCTATAAAATTTAAATTGTAGAAAATAAATTAATCCCAGAGCCTCTGCTTCGGTCACTGGGGGCTTGGCCAGCCTGCAAACCACTACAGGCCCCTTTCCCAGGCCACCCCACACCCCAAAGGAATCCCCATCCTGATCCAGGACACTCTTCTTGGCAAACCAGCTGGCTCCCACCCATGTACCAGCCCTCTATCCTGTCTAATAAAAGAGTAATTTGCAGATTGACATCACTCCAACACACAAGAGGGTTGCCCCCAAATGGTCAAAGATCCTGTCCCCATGTGGACACAAGATGGCCACCACAAGATGGCCAGCAGGGGAGGGCAGTTGGGAGAAACCAGGCCTGCAAGGCAGGGCAGTGGTGAGTCATCAGGCCAGCAGTGGAGGGCAGTTGGGATGGACCAGGCCTCCACAGGTGGGCAGTTGGGGGCGATCCAGCCTGCAGGGAAGGGCAATTAGGGGTGACTAGCCCAGCAGAGGAGGGAAGTGGGGGCAAACAGGCTGGCAAAGGAGCACTTAGACCTCAATCAGGCTGGCAGGCAGAAGCAGTTAGGGGCAATCAGGAAGGCAGGCAGGTGAGCAATTGGAAGCCAGCAGTCCTGGATTGTGAGAGGGATGTCAGATTTCCCATTTACACTCAACGGGAAGTCTGACATCTCTCAAGGGTTCCCTAATTGGAGAGGGTGCAGGCTGGGCTGAGGGACACCCCCTCCCTGTGCATGAATTTCATGCACCAGGCCTCTAGTTCTTATACTAAAGGACTACAAACCAAAATTTTACATTGTTATATACCAAAATGAGTGTGTTTCATCCTAGAATATAATTAACATCTATGTTCATTCCTTATAATGAACTAGAGGCTCGGTGCACAAAATTCATGCACGGAGGGGGGGGTGGCGGGGGATTTCTCTTAGCCCAGCCTGCTCCCTCTCCAATATGGGACCCCTCAAGGGATATCTGACTGCCTGTTTAGGCCCAGAAGGATCTGGCCTAAACGGGCAGTCGGACATCCCTCTCACAATCCAGGACTGCTGGCTCCAAACTGCTCACCTGCCTGCCTCCCTGATTGCCCCTAACCGCTTTTGCCTGCCAGCCTGATCACCCCCTAACCATTACCCTGCCAGCCTAATTGATGTCTAACTGCTCCCCTGCCAGCCTGTTTGCCCCCAACTTCTCTCCTCTGCCAGCCTGGTCACCTCTAACTGCCCTCCCCTCAAGTCTTGACCTCCCCAAACTGCCCTCCCTTGCAGGGCCTGGAACCTCCCAACGGCCCTCCCCATTGGCAATCTTGTGGTAGCCATCTTGTGTCCAGATGGGGGCAGGATCTTTGACCACATGAGGGCAGCCCTCTTGTGTGTTGGAGTGATGGTCAATCTGCAAATTACTCTCTTATTAGATAGGATAGAGGCCTGGTGCATGGGTGGGGGCCAGCTGGTTTGCCCTGCAGTGTCCCAGATCAGGGTGGGGGTTCCCTTGGGATGAGGGGCGGCCTGGGCAAGGGGCCTGTCGATATTTGCAGGCCAGCCATGCTGCATCCTCCCCCCCCCCACCGCACGCCCAGTGACCCAAGCGGAGGCCCTGGTATCTGGGATTAATCTATGTCTACAATTGAAACTTTGTAGCCTGGACCAGAGCCAAGCTTTCTGCTTGCTCTGTGGTGGCAGCCATTTCTGTTTGAAATATTGTAACCTAGAATGGATGCCTAGGCCAGCAATGGCAGGCAGAAAGCTTGGCTTCCTCCATTGCCAGGGACCCCAAGCCCCTGTTTTCTCCCTCAGTGGCTGCCGCCATTTCTGTATCTTTTATAATTGAAACTTTGTAACATTGAGTGGAGGCTTAGGCAGGCAACAGCAGGCGGAAAGCTTGGCTTCTTCTGTTGCCGGGAAAACCCAAGCCTTCCTCCTGCTCTGAGTGGTGGCAGCCAAGTTGATTGGGGTCTATTTGCATAACCGGCTCCTGATTGGCTGGTGGGCATGGCTGTGGGTGGCTTGTGGGTGTGGTGAAGGTATGGTCAAATTTGCATATTACTCTTTTATTAGATAGGATAGATAAATGCAAACATGGTTCTTAAAGGAATTGGAAAAAATACTCTAAAAAAATAAAATACTCAGACACACTGGAATACTTGAGAGCAATGTGATATACAGTATATAACCATATATTTAGAAATAAAATTTTGCTATTATGCCATGTATTAACATTAATAAGTGATACTACTTATCTTAGCTATGTTTTCTGAGCAACAGCACTGTGATAGCCATTGTCCCCCAATGCATAACATGACAATGTGGAAAGCCTTTTTTGTTTGTTTGTTTTTAACTCATGATCTCATAAAACAAATGAATTAATCGGAAATAACTTAATCTACATTAAAGACTTATAATTATACTGTTTGGTTCAATTTAGGGTGAATATTGAAATGATTATCTAATTTGATTTATATGTGTTTTTGCTGCTAGTTCAATGCCTTTACTCTAGAGATTGGCAATGACTTTTAATATCCATTGAAAGCACTGAAATCATTGGTCAAATGTGGCAAAGAAATATGTATTTATTTAGCTTTCGCCTACTTCAGTAATCCCTCTTCTTCTAGCTCTCCAAAATCCCTACCAATTAGTTTTGAAATAATTTCTGCCTTATATAGAAATCAGAAATCTAAGTCCACAGATTTATATATATCTTTATTTTTTCCTGTAATTGAATTGTAGCAAGCCTTTATTCAACTACATGATGAAATTAACATTTGTTTGGGTCTTTTTACATCATTCCAAAATTTTGTCTAGGTTCTTCAGTGAGAGTGGAGTAGGGAATTGAGGCTTCTATCTTTTCAGTCATTGAGATAATGGGTTAAGATAAATGATATGTCTTCTCTGAGTAATCATCATTGACTTATTCTGGCTTTTGCTGAAATTATCTCTCTCTCTTTTAAATACTTTATGCTTTTATGTCTCTGGATCTAGTTTTGTCATCAGTTTATGTTGTTCACTAGATTCCACATATGAATAAGATCATGTGACACTTATCTTTCTCTGGCTTATTTTGCTTAGCATAATGCTCTCCAGGTCCATCCATGCTGTTGCAAATGCTAAGAGTTCATTCTTTTTTACAGCTGCATAGTATTCCATTGTGTAGATGTTACCACAGGTTTGTTTTTTTTTTTTTTTTTAAATTCACTCATCTGCTGATGGACACATTGAACATATTGTCAAACCTCAGGGGGAAGGTGGATGGGAAGAATAAACTAATGAACTTGTATGCATATATGCCTAACCCATGGACACAGACAATAGGGAGGTGAAGGCCTGGGGTGGGGGGTAGGGACAGGGGCAGGCTGGAAAACGTCAAAGGGAGGACATATGTAATACTTTCAACAATAAAGATTAAAAAATAGTTTATTGATTTTTAGAGAGAGAGTGTAAGGGAGAGAGAGGGAAACATCTATGTAAGAATTTAATATCAGACTGCTGCCTCCTGCATGCCTGCCTATCAGGGATCAAGCTCTGAAACTGGGCAGCTGCTCTTGACTGGCAATAGAACCACAACTGGCAATGCCCAACCAACTGAGCAACATGAGCCGAGGTAAAATATTCTCTTTTAAGAATGGGTTTAGCTCTTTTCACTTGCTAGACCATTGCTGTGTTTTCCCTTTAAGATCACAAGGCTTGAGATCTTCTGTCTTCTGTGCCATAGTAATGTTGTCATTGGCTGTAGGGAATACATTTAATTCTTACAAGATCACATTTGGGTGCAGGCAACACTTTCTCAGGCTTTCTCCCCAGACAATGCAAAATGCAAACCACTTCTATTCTGCCACTCAGTCCTTCTTGCTCAGGGAATCCTGGGGTCTTGCTGCCTCTCCAGATCCTATTCAGAAGTGGAAAGCAGAAATTCCCTCTGAATTTTCACAGTGAAATGTACCAACACTGGTATTCTCAAGCTCAGCAAATACCACCATCACTAACATGATTACTCAGACCAAAAACTTTTATTTACCTCCTTTTTTCCCCCCAGAACCTTAATTCTAATCACAGAGTCTTGAAAAGTCACTTTGATTTCCTCCCCAATTTTTTTTCTTTTAGTACATACTGTTCATTTTTAGCTGCCTGATTGATTTCGCTCTCTCTTTCTCTCTCTCTTTTTTTTTTTTTAAAAAAAACCACACCTATTTATTTACTTATTTTCTAAAGTTTTACATATGTCTATTTTTTCCCTACTTGATCCCCCCTTCCCTTGCCAGCCATTCCCACCCTGGGCAAGCCCCTACCTCCCCAGTGTCTGTGTCCATTGGTTATGCTAATATTCATGCATACAAGTCCTTTGGTAGCTCTCTAACCCTGCCTCCCCTGCCATTTGTCTCTGGGTCTATTGTTATTTATCAAATTATGATCATCATTATATCCCACATATGAATGAGATATGTGATATTTATCTTTCTCCAACTGGCTTATTTCTTTTAGTATAATGCTCTCCAGTTCCATCCATGCTGTTGCAAATGGTAAAAGTTCCTTCTTTTATATAGCAGCATAGAATTCTATTGTGTAGATGTATCACAGTTTTTTAATTCACTCATCTGCTGGTGGGCACTTAGGTTGTTTCCAAATCTTAGCTATTGTAAATTGGGCTGCTATGAACATAGGGGTGCATGTATCCTTTCTGATTGGTGTTTCTGGTTTCTTTGGATATAGTTCTAGAAGTGGATTACTGGGTTAAATTGTAGTTCCATTTTTATCTTTTTGAGGAAACTCCATACTGTCTTCCACAGTGGTTGTACCAGTCTGCATTCCCACCAGCAGTACATGAGGATTACTTTTTCTCCACATTCTAGCCAATAATTGTTGTTTGTTGATGATAGCCATTCTGACAGGTATGAGATGGAATCTCTGTTTTGATTTGCATCTCTCTGATGATTAGTGACTTTGAGCATGTTTTCATATGTCTCTTGGCCTTCTGTATGTTATCTTTCAAAAAGTGTCTAGTCCATTACCCATTTTTGATTGTATAATTTATCTTCTTTTTATTAAATTGTATGAGTTCTCTGTAAATTTTGGAGATTAAACCCTTATCTAAAATATTATTGTCATTTATCTTTGATTCTTCGTGTTTTTGTCGGGTGTGTGTGTGTGTTTGTTTTTTTCCTCACTCTCATTCAATCTTAGAAAGTTCTCTCAACTGTACCTGAAAGTATATTCCTAAACCACTTCTTCTCAACACTCCATTGTTACCATCTTATCTCAAGCCAATGTGTGGTCTTACTTGGCTACAGTAATAATTGATTCACTGGCTTCTGTTAATTTCCTGATTCTATAAGTGCTGCCATTCTTCTACTCCTAGAGTGACCTGCAAACATTTTAAATCTAATTATGCTACTCTTCCACTCAGCACTCTTCAGTGACTTAGCATCATTCATGAAATAAAATCCACATTCTTACCAATGCCTTTAAGGCCCTGGTCACTCTGCTTCCTCAGGCCTGAGCTTCTTGTCATTTCTTGACTATGTCAAGGTCATACCTTCCCAAACTTCTAAATTTCTAATTTCCTGCTCTTTCCCACATTGCTCTTCAAAGTGCTTTAGATATCTTTTTAAATTATCACTTCAGGGAAGCCTTCCTCTTCCTATTTCCTTACCTGACTTATTTTTCTTTACAACATTTACTATTACCCCAAGTTAATTATTTGCTTATGGGTTTATTGTCTGCCTTCATCACTGGCCTGAACTTTACAATACATTGACTGGTATATAGTAAGCCATCAATAAATATTTTTTTCAGTGAATGAATGCACTTGATATTGGAAATACAATGATAATTGGACAGTGCTTTATATTCAATATATTTAGTTTTGGATATGAAAATAGTTTTTAGATTAAAATTGAAGTCACAGAGGCTCCTCTCATTTGGTAGAAGATGCAGTGTGTGACACAGTATTTTACCTCAGGCTTCAGCAGAATGTGACTTTCACTATTTAACCATGTCATATCCACTACTGTACAGCATCTAGGCATCAAGAAGATATGCATCATCCTAAATTCAAAATCCATGATTCCGAATGCTGTTTAAAATGATATATAATCAAGAAATCTGTAGGCTAGACAGCCTTCTATAAACAATAGTAACTACTTTGTTCACCAACCTGGCTGAGCATATGCAACAATACTGGCATAGAACATCAAGAATTTCTAGAGGGATGGGGTAAGCGTTGAGTGGAGGGGGGCAAAAAGGGAGAAAATGGGAGTCATCTGTAATACTGACAACAATAAAATAAAATAATATTAATTAAAATAAAAAAAAGAATTTCTAGAAAACGTGAACAGCATGCACTGATCATTAATGATTAAACCCAGGAGACTTTGTATTACTATCAACTGTGCTCCCATGAATTGTGTTTGACATTTATATATCTATCACAAGTCTCTTTCAGTTGTAAGTGACTGGAACCCAATTTAAACTAGCTTAAGCAAAGAACAATATTTATTGGCTGATGTAACTGGCAGGATGAGGCTGGAATCTGGGCTCAAATGATGTTCTCATGGCATCTCTTGGTTTGGCTTCTCACTGTTTATACCTGTGTTGGCCTCTTTCTTCTGTGGTTAGGTTCTCATCATGAAGCAGAAAAATAATCCCAGAGTCTATATCACTGGAAATTCTCTTCCAAATAGAATATTTTTTGCAGCAACTATAGCTAAAGTATCTCTGACAAGATTCTGATTGGGCAAGCTTAAGTCCTAAGTCTATACTAACTCCATCATTGTGTGAAGTTGTTATATTACTATTGGATCAAACTTGATCATATGCCACCCTACCCTCCTTTTTCAAGGAGAGGGAAGCGTGAGTGAAATGGGAAATTATGTTGAACCAATAAAATATTAAAGTAATCACTAGCAACACACCAACATTGCTTTAAATTTATTTAGATGAAAAAGGACAATGTATTTGTGAAATTAAAAAATAAGTGCTGTGTATTATTATTTATGTTATTTATCCATCTAAGCAGCTGGAAATAATGCACTGGGAATGTCAGATATACAATCCTGGCTAATTTTAAGCATTCCAAACATTAGAAACAATACTATCTGGAATCAAAATGTCATAGAATGAGGAAGAAATGGTAAAAAATCTGAAACCAATGAGATGAAAAGTCACTAGAAATAGAGGGTAGAAATCAGAATGACAGGCATTTCTGAAGAAAAGAAAATAGCAAAGAGGAAAACTAATCATAAATCTAAACCAAACTTTCTTGAGCTGTTCTTACATTATAAATCATATTTACAGTATATATTATGTAGGAGAAATTGTATCCTACACTTTCTAATTTGTGGATTGGCTCTCCACAATGGCTTGTTTATATCTTGATTTTCTATTTGTACTCCACCTAGTTACTTCGTCTCTTGCCATATTTCCCTGTAGGATTGGTGCCCAGACTTGAACTTCAAATAGAATAGTAGAGCCTATACTTTGCTCTTTTACTTCTGAAGCCTGGAACTTGATTCCTGTTTCTTATTCTCTCTCACTGGTCACTCTTGTAACAATTCTGAAATGGAAAGACAGATCCTATTGAATTCACAGCAGTTCAAATTATTTCCAGAATATTATTGAATCTTTGCTCACTAAAATAATTTTATGGCAACAAAGATGTTGAGAATCATATTGGAGTTATTTGCCTTGGCTGATTGAACTGTCCCCACCAGAACCATCACTACCACTTTTTCTTCCTCCCGAGTACAAGGGCTGATAATCAGCTGGTGGACTTCAGTACAACAAACAAAATAGAAAAACAGAAGCTGCTGTGATTGGTTGGAGAATAGGTACTCCCTTTTGAAATTCCTGTCCCTTTCTCCTTCTTCCTAAAATGGGACCTTAGTGAACTGGCCTGCACCCATTTTTGTTTTGTTTTGTTTTGTTTTTTCTACTTTATCCCCAATAGAACAATTTGTAAAGACACAGAATGCTTTGCAAACTAGTGTGCTCACAACAGGTCACCTCAGAGCCTTTTACTTTCGTCAAACAACATGAGAAATATTCTGTTTTTTCCCATTTGGCAAAATCACCTCCAGACTTTGGAAGTGAAGTAGCTCCGGTAGGTCTTGTCTCATTCTTGGATCAATCAGGCTGTGCCACGCCCACAGGCCAAAGCAGTGACCAGGACAGTGAGCTGAGTGTAACTCCTGCTGCTGTTCCTTCTGGGAACAGGCCTGGCTTCATTGGTTCTGTCTTGATTGAAGCCATGATAGCCGTCCCCGAATGGGAAATGTCCTTAAAGGGTGAGTGTAGGTTTGCATTGTGTTCGTCCAAACATTTCTTCTTTTAGAATGAAGAGGTTGGGAAATACTTGCTGACTTCTGGCCCATTTTACTTGTTTACACTGCAGAGGTATATAAAAATCTCTTATTACTTAAGTTATGATAAAGCTGAATGCTGGAACAATTAATTGCGAATATATTCCATAAATCAAATGTTTCTTTTACCACAGATTGATTTCATTTTTTTTTAACAAAACTATATGGATAGGCTTCTAGGCTACACATTTCACATCTAACCCCTCTAGCTACAGTATCCACATTTTTCTCAAGTTTTTAAAGGTAATTTATAGTATTATAGTTTCAGAGTTTTGAGGACTTGGGAGTGATGGCCAGGCCTTTCCTCAGGAGGCTAGAAATGTACCATGTACTTAACAAGATTTTGAAAAAAAAAATTTTCCCAAAGGGCAAATTCCAACAGACATGTGGTAATGAGCCATGACTGAATACAGACAATACAGTCTACAGTTAACCTCATACATACATCATAAAGTAGGGACTTATGACCCTTGGTTCCCACACACTCTGTTGATTGTTTAGCTCTTTAAGTGCATCAGTTTAAAAGAGAGACACCTCCTACATGCTGATAGGGTGTGTTTCTTCCTTTCAGGCTAATAACTGGGACAATGATCTGCTCTGGAACTCTCTTTTAATTTAAATATCTGAAATAGGAAGGTTATAAGTCTGTTTTCATAGAAACCCATGTGTTGCCTATAAACAACTTTTTAATTGTCAAGCACAAATTGTGGCATTATCCTGTACAATGAGGATATTTTCAGACTTTACATATCTTTTAATTTTCTTCCCAAATTATTGACCTGGCATCGTTAAAGGAAAATATACACATTTTAGTAGGTTGCTTGAATAAATAAACAACAAAGAAAGACTGGATATCATCTTCTCTGGAACCATTGCTAGGAGTGTATCCTTCAAGAATGAGACAGCTGCGTTGGAGCTGGTCTGACAGTTTCCTCCTCAGTTTATAGTAATGGATTTATACACATACACCTAATATGTTGTGTGTTTATTAGCCTGCACTGATGACAGTTATATTACATAAAGTTCAGCATAAGACCCAAGTGTAGAGCTTTAAACGTGCATTTTAGAGGAAGGAATGCACATTCAATTAAACTCAAATTATCCAGTACCGCCCTTTATCCTATAAAAACCAAAACCAAACAGAAAAGGCAAGCTGATACTCACAATGTTTTGCTGTTGCTCGATTCAATGATTCTCCAGACAGCTATAAACTAAGATATTGTTTGTGGTACTTCTCTGGCCATGTATCCCCTATCAGCCTATGTGAAAAACAAAAATTCAAATGCTATTGGGCTAAAGGTCAGCTCTTATAAGGAGTGGACTTCAGATCCAAGAGCACACTTTGGTTTTGACAGCTGATGCGATGGATTCCAAAAGGATTCTTTGCAGATGTGAGTAGGCTGTTCATGACAAAATGTCTTTCCAGCCTAGTCAGATAACTGCAAATGACCAACAAAAGGAGGGTGATGTTAGGGGAAAGAGCCAACATCCACTTGTGTGCATGATTTCATGAGAAGAGTAACTGGAGCATCACATATTTCAGAGTGACAGCCAAATAATACACAATGGGCAGAACCACCTCTTATTTGCTCTTCCAAGAGAACCTGAAATACAGATGTTACCAGTGCATTTGCAATGAAAATATTCCTTCCTTGAGAATGAAATGTAAGCTGGACCATCATGAGGCTTAAGTTCTTCATGGCCCAATTTCTTTAAGCAATTTTTATAAACACTTCCTAAGCATTTTACAAGCTATGAAAACACTGTGGGAAACTGTGCAACCACATGAAAGTCACATGCTTAAGTACATTGCTGGATGAGGAACCCAGGAAGTTTCCTGACAAAACTGTGCTCCGAAGGCAGAGTTCGGCTTCAAACTGTGTTCTTTAACCAGCCGGAATGCTTTTAAGGTTTCTCTTGTCACTTGCAATAAAATTATTAAGTTACACATATACAGGCAAAAGTCTTCCATTCATGTAGTGCAATTTTATTATCATTGAAATGTTGGAAGTATGAAAAAATGTTATTTTAACTTCTGAGAAGTTTTTCTTCTGCTTCTGAAATATTAGTCTTACCAGTTTAATTTCATAAGTGAATTATTTGGAAACAAACAATGTAGTAGCTTTTATTCTATTGTATTTATGATTCATTTTCTATAATATTATATGTTTTAGTCTATAGTTAGTTTTACTTTGAAGCTGTTTCTTTTTTTCTTGAGGATCCTTACCTATCTTCCCTCTTTTCATCTTCAGATTAGATTTCTGTGATGTTATTTTAGGATTTAGAAGCTTCAGTTAAGCAAAGCAAATAAAAGTATTTAGAGAATGCTTACCTTAGTGATAGCAGCTTATATTTCGGGTTTGCTTGGCATCACAAATATTCCAGAACATGTATTTTGATTTAGGTGATAAGTAACAGATGACAAAGTTGAGAAATTAAAAAATAAAATAAAATAATCTACGTTAAGATTTAATATGTAACTATGATGCGTATGCTTTTCCAGAATTCAGACTTTTAGGGAAGAAACACTGACCTAATAGACTTTTAAGGTTGGAAGGAACCTTAAAGCTGGTTCAACTAGCTCATTTTACAGACGAGAGGACTGATGATCTGAGAGGTCAAGTGATTCATTCCAGCTTTATCTCTTACAGGCATTTCCAGATATGATTATTCTTTAAAATGGACTTTTTAAAAAATTCAGTATTACATACAATTTTTCATAATAACCAACTAGTTTTCTACTTAGTCATCCTGATTAGAAGAAACATTTTTAGAAATTAGAACTTTCAAAGTTCAGATGTTTAAAAAATAGTAAGTTAAACAATACAGCTATATAGTTTATAGGAAGTAAAGGTGTGTTTTGAAGTTAAACTGCAACATGAAATACTCCAAACCTCTTCTTTGATCAAAGTAGCACAAAACTAATCTGTAATAAATGTTATTATTCTTCCTATGTATGGAGTTTAGACTTTGTTTTAAAAAAGGACATTTGTTCCCCATTAATCTTTCCTTTAGGTTTGTTATTCCAAAGAACTGTTCATAATAATAAGAAAAGGGGGTAGGAAGTAAATATTACTGAAAGAAAGCAAATTAATTCTCAGAAAGACACATGCTGGGGGTAAACATTTAAAAGGAGCAATTAAGGGGAGAAGCGAAGATTAGAGAGCAACCAAAGGACTTGTATGCATACATATTAGCATAACCAATGGACACAGACACTGGGGCAGTGGGGGCTTACTCAGGGTGGGAATGGCTGGGGGGAGGGGGGCAATTAGGGAAAAAAGAGACATGTAAAACTTTAGACAATAAATTAAAAATGTAAGAAAAATAAAAGGATCAATTAGAGATGTTAAAATTGGGGATGAAGTCTCTTAGGTGAACTCAGCACCAAAGAGATCAAGCAAGACACAAATGAATTTCACAAAAAGGAAACTGTTCAGTGTCGTACAATGAAAACCCTTCTACACTGAAATAAACAGATTAGAATCCAGTGAGACAATATTAATGACAACATGAAGCTTGTCACTAGCACCTGAGAAAAAGTTTTAAAAATGCATACTGTGCTGTTACATTGTTCTACTCAGAAAGAAAAGAAACACAAGCCTATGAGATGCATGGGGAACAAAGAATGGGGCACTAGGAATTCTTGCTTTTGTTATAAGCTTCACAGCTGATTGTGGGTGTCAATGATCTGGAAAAGCTCAACCCATTTTTAAAGTTTTATTTTCTGTCTCTTCCGGATAAGAAACTTAGCTAAGAGGAAAGTTTCCTTTGGGAAACATGTCTGAACTTACAACCAGCTAATTAATTGGAAGCCAAATATTTTGTCTTCTATATTTCAAACATATATCTATATAAACACATGTCTATAAATAAATACATAAAATATTTCACATTATAGAAGGAAAGCTACATTTTAACAAATAAAAGGATTTTCCTTTATGTAAACATTAAAGTGTGAAAGAAAACTGTGGGACATAAAGTAGCTCTTGGTACAATGAAAATTATACTAATTCTACAGGTCATTTGTTCTGATATATTAATGATTCTTCATGACTATCCTATTAATGTCTTTCTAATATTTCTGAGATGTGAACCCAGAACTCCTGTTGGTTCAAAATAAAGTTATTCTTGCTCTTCATAGTACATTAAGGATGATAAAACATGAAGAGAATCCTTTAGTTTTCATGCAATTTAGTAAAATTATTTTCTATACAGATGCCTAATCTTTCTTCACTTACCCAACTTGAATATTTGGGTAAAAAGAATTGACTTATGTGGTAGCATTATGAACTGATGGTATGCCTAAAGTGACTTTGCAGCGAGGCAAATGTTAAAGTGGCAAAGAGTAGAATCATGCATATTAAACTTAATATGGCAAAGTTGTCTATTTTTCCTTAACATCCTTTAGTGGGTCCCAAAAATAGAGCTCTCAATGGGATGTGAAACACCTGATGATAAATGACTTTGCAAGTGATGCTCAGGAATCAAAGTTTTAGCCAGAGAGGAGTGATGGAAAAACTGCATGCTGGAGGGAAAATCAGAACTGTTTGGGTCTTGGCCACCACATTTATACAGAAAAAAATCAAAATAATTTGAAATTGCTCCTTTTGGCTGACTTTTCTACCACCTACCACTCCCTCCAACCTTCTTAACTCAGTTTCTGGAATATGGAAACAAGCCTATTCCCTCTGAAAGAAATAAGAGATGGCTACATGTGTCTTGCAGATGGAATTTAAAAGAGGGTCTGGCATTTCTGGAAATAGATGATATTCTACTAATACCTTCTTGAGATAAATCTTAGAGAGCAGGAAAAAGATAGAGGAAAAGATTACAATACATTTGCTATTCTATGTGACTTTAGGCCTATAAAATTCTCTTTGTTATTAGCATAGATTTTGATGAGGTGGTATTAATTTCTAGCAATATTGAGGCTTATATCTCCAACTTAAAAATTAATATTATATAATTTAGGTTAGTAAAACATGTGTGTCAATATATCTATATAATGTTACCATACATTTAATTCTTTCTTATAATGAGATGTGGAACACACACAAGACTAGTAGTGATTGCATTGACTAACTTGTCTATTATTCCTTTATCTGTTTTTATGTCCAAGACCCATGCTAGCATATAACTATATACCATAAGTGTATGGTATTTCATAAGATACCTGAGTTCTTTGTCCTCACAGAACCTACTTATCTTAGATGAGTTTCATAAACTCTCTGGACATCTATGAACAAAGGAGTTGCCTGAAATGGTTTTGAATGTCCCTTCGATACTCCCAATCTATGCATTGCATAGAAGGAAGACAGAGACTATGGTTTCCACATGTTACTTGCTCTCATTTCTTCCTTTTTACAAGATCATAAGGATGCTAAAGGAAACCTGAAAAAAACATGTATAAGGTACTTCTTTTCAAACAGATCTAGCAGAGAGAAAAAGGAAAAAAGGGAGGAAAAAATCCTAAGCCATAGGATTTTGAAACTTGTGGTTTCAATTGGGAAAGCTTTTAAAATCAGGAACACATTTCTTGGTGTGCCCCTTCATGCTGTCTTCAACTAATATTAATCCTTGCTCTATTTGCATAACTGGGTTCTCTTAAGCTATGATTAAGGTGCTCATAAATATTCACTATCACTTTCTGAATTTCAGGGACTGGTTTTTATTCACATTAATCTCCACAATGACCTTAGGAGGTAAACACTAATTCCTCTCATTTTCCAGAGGGGAGTCAGAGAGATTAAATATCATGTCCTAGTTCACCTAGTAAGGGTTGGACCAGGATTTGAATGCAGACATCTGGCACCACTGCCTCATCCATCCATTACCTAACCATGTTGTGACTTCCATTGCTTTATGATTTTTCATTAGTGTTTATTATAAAAAGTTCCTAGTGAAATTGAATTACATAGTCTCTTTTCATCACACACTGATGAATGGACAGTTAAGATTTGTCTTTCTCTTTTTCTCCCAATGCAAAAAAGAATAAGTTAATAATTATGATTTCAGTTTGCTGTTACTGATCTCAGAGAGGAAGGGAGAGGGAGGGACAGAAACATCAATGATGAGAGAGAACCATCAATTGATTTGCCGCCTTTTGCTCACTCCCTTCTGGGAATGGAGCCACTCTTACTGGGTTTGGAGCCCACAACCCTGGCCTCGAATGGGAATTGAACCAATGATCTCCTGGTTTCTGAGCTGACACTCAACCACTGAGCTGCACCTAGCTGGGCTCAGTTGGCTTTTGTTTTAATTGCCTTTGATGCAACAAATCACCACACACTTTACATATTAGCATAACATTTGTCGGTTTAAAACAAGAGAAATTTATATTTTCCAGTTCTGGAGAGCAGAAATCCAAAATTAAGATACTATCTAGAGGCTCTTAGGTAGAAATTCTTAGGACATTTTTGACGTTCTTTGGCTTGTAGATGCATCACTACCATCTTGGTCGCCATATTCATTTTTTTTCTCCTCCCAAATGACCCCTGTGTCTCAAAACTGTCTCTTCTTTCTCTTACAGGAATAGCAGTCACCAAATTTAGGGCCTGCCTTAAATCCAGGATGCTCTCATCTGAAGATTCTTAACTTAGCTACACTACAAAGACTATTTTCAAATAAGGTGATATTCACCATTACTAGAGGTTAAAACTTGGATGTATCTTTTGAGGGTGTTATGATTGGGAGGGAGGTAGAAGAAGCAATACATATATAACAATTAACTAATAAATATACAGGACCATTTTAGAGAATGAAAAATGTATGAAGGAAATTGAATGGGACAATAGATTCTGTTTGATTTCTGAGTCTTAAGTACTTCCTTAAATATCAGTTATAGTTCTTGACACTGCCAATAGCTATATGATTTATTTTTTTAAATCAAATGTTATTTTGAGTTTTTAAAATTTCTCATAAAGTCCATCTTGTTGTGATAAACTGGTAAAAAGAAACTACCAGTTTAGTTTGTCATTACTCATCTAACATATCAAAAAAGATATTCATTCATTAAAGAAACAGCATATTAGATTCTCTGATTTCCTTAAGGAATTGGAGGAAATTGAATTAGAAAAAAAAATCACTAAAGCATTGATTCTTGAAGCATTAATCTCCCCAGTTTCCAAGCAGTAAAGCAATGTAAGACTACTACCAAAAATCTCCTCAGGGATCTTTCTCTACAAAGTTTTTGGAAAATATTCAACTATTCAACCTGCTGTAACTGCTCATATTTTACTTATCAATTACAATTGTAAATTTTTCATAAAACATATTGGCAAATGGCATGATTCACTGAGCTTAAGATGACTTCTTAAAACCTACCATGGCTGTACAATCACTGATTGCAAAATAGACCTTTTCTGATATTTCATAAACTGCTGAAAAGTTGTGTTAACATACTTTTTGGATTCAGGACTGTTATATATGTTCATTTTTATTCCACACAAATTATATTTTTTGTTTAATTTCAATAATTGAGTATAAACAGCTGGAGTTCTTTTGCTTTAGTTCATAAACCCTTTTGTAGTGTCGGAAATTAAAAGTTGAGATATGAATTCAAGTGAAGGCCTAGCCTCTTGGTTGTCTTTAAGGCAATATCAATGCTTATTTCAGCACGTACTTCAACTCCACACCTTGCTGATTTGCTCTGGAATTCAATTTTCATTATCTGGGCATGTAATAATCTATCCTTTTATTAAGAGGTTAGACATCTACTTTCCCCATAGTTAGAAATGCTTTTATGGAAGTCGTTTAGTAATAAGGTTTAAAAATCTATTCCATAAGGCACTACCATTCCAAAGTTTTTTAAAACTGCATTAACAAAAGAAGGCTAGAGAAATGATAAGGAGTAAAATAGTAAAAAATAGAATACAAAACAAAAGGAGTGGGATTAACTCAAATATTTATATTTCATGAGTTTGCATTGCTCTCCTTTCTCCCAGTGATAAGACATGATGTCTTAAATGGTGATGTTGGCAAACTTGTCTAGATCAACCTCTTGTAGAAGTTTTATCCCTATTCACTTGACCTACACAGAGTTCTTTCTGTGTGCTAGGTGCTGTGGTATATACTTGATGTGCTGAGGTTAACTAAACACATATGGTGCCCGTGCACATGAAACTGGGTGACAAACATTAGACAAAGACGTATTTGAGTAAATAAGCAATACTTTCTTTTTAAAAAAATATATTTTATTGATTTTTCACAGAGAGAAAGGGAGAGGGATAGAAAGTCAGAAACATCGATGGGAGAGAAACATCGATCAGCTGCCTCTTGCACACCTCCAACTGGGAATGTGTCCGCAGCCAAGGTACATGCCCTTGACCGGAATCAAACCTGGGACCCCTCAGTCCGCAGGCCGACGCTCCATCCACTGAACCAAACCGGTTTGGCTAAGCAATACTTTCATATAAGGATAAATCATATGAAGCAATAAACAGGTTGTAATGATGGACATCAACCAGAGAAGACCTAGTTAAAGAAGGTATTAGTGTTTTCTTGGAAAGGAGTCACTTAAGTTAAGGGCCAACTCAATTTATACATTAGAAGGTCAGGGTATGGGTTATTAACCTGGAACCTTAGAACCAAAGAAAAGGTAAATTTCCTGTCCTATAGTAGGATTCAATGTGGTTTTTACACACACACACACACACACACACACACACACACACACACATATATATATATACACACACACACATACTCTATATATACATATGTATACACACACATATATGTATATATAGACATATATGTAGATACAGATAGATATGCTGAGATATATAAAATTTAATTGGTAGACTGTTTCTATGTAATGGATTGTAATGGTTTTCCAGCTGGGTTCACTCATATTATTTGCCTTTGATGTGCTCTTTTTTGCTTTTCTGATAAGGGAAATTCTAAATGGACTGGGAATCTTGTGCTTTTAAACTTTGAGAGTTAATCCATTGATCAATGTGGTGAATCACATCACATTAAATCTTTTGTGGATGGAATCTTTAAGAGTGTGAAAGCTTTAGTGGGTGGAATTATATGCTTTGAGGTGTCCATCTAATGCAAAATGCTTTTCTGTGAAATTTTAAATCATTCTTAGTATTCTCTTCCATTATTCCTCATTTTTTATTGCAACATGGAAATCAGATCATATACTTAATTTTAAACTATAAACTGTTGTTTGTATTCCTAAGAAGCTTTGAGTTGAGTTGACATAAGTCATATTATCAAACAACCAGGGACCCAGTGCATGAATTCATGCACTTTGAAAGGAACTATGGGTTTTGAGGCTTCAGTGGACATAGGGGTGGGTCTTGGCTCATCCTCCGTGCCCCTGCCAGCCCCTCCCACCACATCTCCCAGTCCTCTGTTTGCTGGCAGCCCCACTCCCACTGTCGCTCCCATTCATTGACCCTGCTCACACTCGCTGACTGTGTGGAATGATTGGTGGCTGTTGCTCTGATCTCCCCTCAGGAACAGGGGGAGTTGGAGAAGCCCTGAGGGGCAATTGGGGCTGGCAGCCACTGTTCCCACCTGCTGACAGTTCAGAGTGATCAGGGTCGGTGCCAGGCTCTGGCAGTGGGTATGAGCGGGCCGGTGTTGGTGCAGGTGCAAGCACCAGGTAGGACTATGGCACACAGGAGCAAAGAATTTTCAGTAGCCACCAGAGGCTTGCCCCAATGACAGCGACTGGTGCCCCACTTTGGTCTGGCACCCTCATTCACCTGCTCTGCAATTCCACTGCATCTAGTGCTTGCCATGTTCCATGCTCTGCCACTTGCTGCCAATGCCCACCATGCTCCACACGCACCCTCTGGGGGTAAGCACATGTCATAGCAAGTGGTTGTTCAGTTGTTCAGTTGTTCAACTGTTCAGTCTATTTGCATATTAACCTTTTATTATCTAAGATTATTTCAATGCAAATAGGAGATTAGAATTTTAATGTTGCTGGTACATGTTATTTTTCTTATAGGAATTCCAACAAGAATTTTATAAGTATTGATATAGAGCTAAAATTCAAAACAACACTGAATAAAACTAGTGTTTGGGTACAGGCAGCTTTTCCTTCCCTTACCTATCACTTCTAGCACTATTGTTTGTACACTGCTTCTTACACATTCTAATTTCCTACACTGTTATAAAACTATGTAACATTTATTAACCACTGACTGTGTATGTACCATACATCATTGTAAGCATGTTACAATATTTTCTCATTTAATCCCCATAGCCACCCTATGAGGTAGGCGTTTTATTAGCCTCGTTTTCCACTGAGGCACTGGGGAGGTTTAGCATATTTCCCAAGTTCACAAAATTGACAAGTTTTACTACAGAGTATAGGAGGAGCCTAATCTCTGTAGCCTGCAACTGCTGAGCTTACTTCTGATTCCTTATTAAAGTACAGAGACCTCCTTATAACTGCTAAGGCAAGAGGGTCAGGGCAATGCAAAGGCTGTTTCCCAGCAGCTCAGTCATATTGTATCCATTTAGTTTATGAGAAGCAAACTTGGAGAACTTCATGTAAAAAAAATGTCATTAGTATTAATGAAATGCATTTTTAAGGTGCTAACAAACCCATTTATATCTACTTGAAAAATACAAACTGAGTTTCTTTTCACTTAAATTTATTTTTAAAAGGACATGACCATTCTGATAGGTGGTCCTTGTATAAAAACCTCAGAGTAGGGCTGGGTGGTATAGATTGGATTAAAGTAAAATATTATTATGGTTGAAAATGATTCGGTAGACAGCTCAGAAGAGGCCTAACTCATTTATCCTAAACTAGAGGTCTGATGTACACAATTCATGCAAGAGTAGGCTTCCTTCCCCCAGCTGCCAGCACTGGCTTTCCTCTGGCACCCAGGACCTGGTCTTCCTTTGCAACCCCAACTTTGTCTGGAAGGTCATCCAGTCTAATTAGCATATTACACTATTATTATTTTCACTGGAGACCTGGTGCACAAAATTCGTGCATGGGGAATGGTGTCCATCAGCCCAACCTGTACCCTCTCCAATCTGGGACACCTTGAGGGATGTCCGACTGCCTGTTTAGGCCCAATCCCTGTGGGCAGTTGGACACCCCTCTCACAATCCAGGACTTCTGGCTCCCAACTGCTCACCTGCCTGCTTTCCTGATTGCCCCTCACTGCTTCTGCCTGCCAGCATGATCACCCCATAACCACTCCCCTGCCAGCCTGATTTATGCCTAACTGCTCCCCTGCCAGCCCGATTGGCCCTAACTGCCCTACCCTGCCATCCTGGTCACCCCTAACTGCCCTCCTCTGCCAACCTCAATGCCCTTAACTGCTCTCCCCTGCAGGCCTGGGTTCCCCCCACAGCTGTCCTTCCCTGCAGGCCTGGTCACTCTAAACTTCTATCCTCTGCCTTTCTGGTCACCCCAAACTACCCTCCCTTGCAGGGCTGGGACCTCCCAATAGCCCTCCCCTGCTGGCCATCTTGCGGTGGCCATATTGTGTCCACTTGGGAGCAGCCATCTTTGACCTCATGGGGGCAGCCATCTTGTGTTTTGGGGTGATGGTCAATTTGCATATTACTCTTTTATTAGATAGAATAATAATCAAGAGCTAATATGCTAATGGTCAGGACACCATAACATGTAATGACTGATCACAGGAGGCTGCCTTCATGTGCACTGTGGGGCATTGCTCTGAAGATGGGGTAGAATTGGTGAGGTGCTGTGGAAGGTGGGGGTGAGAACTCATAGTGACCCCCTCTCCAGTTCTTCACCACCCACCATTCACACTCAGAGCACCTGCCACCCACCTGCCAGGGGAAGGAGCACAACATAGCAGGTGGGAGGCTTCCAAGCTTTCTTTAAGCACCATGGCAGTGCAGAGCTGCTGTGTTGCTATGGAGATGGGGTGGAAGCAGGGAGGTGCTTGGAGAAGGTGAGACCAGCCTGAGGCAACTCAAGGAACTGAGGTCAGGGCTTAAAGTGGCCAGAGAAGGCAAGAGGGTTCGGGCCTGGGCCAAGCACACTGGAGCTCTGATAGAGAGGTTTGGGTGTCAAGGCAGGGCAGTGGCTGGGTGGCAGGACTGTGCGTTTTTGTGCACTGTGCTCCTAGTCTTACCTAATAATAGACAAACATGTAAATTGACCGTACTTCTGCTACACCAGTCAATCAGAAAAGATATGCAAATTAATCCAACAACAATGGTGGTTAATTTGCATACACAGGCACCTAGTGATGAGGGTGGTGGGACACTTGCGTCATTGCCATAGTGATGACACAGGCATTCTGCCCCACCCCCGTTCTCTCAGGGCTTCTGGGAAGCATGGGAAGGCAGGGCCAGAGCGGAAAGAGGCTGGGCTGGAGTAGAAAGGTGGTGCTGGCAGCTAGGAAAAGAAAAGCCCATTCTAACACAAATCTTTGAGCATCAGGCTTCTAGTTTTTGATAAAGAGCTAATATGCTAATTGGATCAAACAGTAGAATGACTGGATGACCTTCCAGATGAAACTGGGGCTGCAAGGCGCTGTGAGGTGCTGCAAGGCCTGGCCGAGGCTGTGAGGGTCTATGAGGGCTGTGAGGGTCTATGAGGGCTGCGAGGGCTGTGGCAGCCTAGCCCCTGCCTTGAATTTTGTGTATCAGGCCTCTAGTATTTACATAAATACCATAAAGCTTAAAATGTGACTGAGTAGATGAATTACTATTTCCAGTTGTGATATGCAGGGAATGGTTTCCCTGAAGCATGCATTGGGCAGAACCATGCACACCAAGGAAGACAGTTGGGCTTCTGGCAGCCTAACTATGAAATTCTTCCTCCTTTTAAACTCATAAGTCCTTGATATAGAGTTTAAAGATACATAGTGGAAGAAAATATCACATATTGTTTATACAACTGGAAAAATATGCTCCTGAAAGTTCTGCTATTAAAGCTTGTCTTAGATGCTTCTCTGCTTATAATTTAAAATACCTTGAGGTCATAAATCATTTTAGCACATTGAGAGTTTTCTTTTTCTTGAAAAATTGAGTTCTGCTATGTCAATGTGGCGAAGTCTGCCCTGGGCTACTTTTGATGATAGAAATCCTAAAACAAACACCAAAGATGATGAAAGCTAACCTGAACTGGATTACTTCTGAACTTGAACAAGGTTGAGAGATCATCCTGCAAATATTTTATAAGCTGAAAATTCATTTCAGTCGCTGCTGTTACTACATAAAGTGAGAGGAAAATTTATGGTAAATAATGACTAGTTTAAAAAGAATTTAAGGAAGGTTAATATTTGGAGAGAGCATTATCAAGGCCTATAGGAACACTGATATATGTTACATAAAGCAAGAAGTGATTTGTATTAGTAATGTCCACTTTTGAGGACTTCATTAGTAGAAGCCATCCCACTAAAAGGCATATCTGCCTCTTGAAATACTCCATAGTATATTGGATAAAAATTAAAGAAAAGATTACATAGCTCAATATTTAGGTAATATTTCTATCAAGGCAAGCAGTAGAGGAAATGTTGGTTGTTAGAATTTCTTTGTTTTATTTGTTAACAGAATATTAGATTTTATTGATGACACTGTTTATTACATTGCCTTATGCAATGCTTCCTGACCCAAATTACAGTCTATTTGTAATAAGCTTGTTTTAGAATGTTATGGAATTACTAATATGTGCACTGCACACTCTGCACAAAGGAAGATATTAGAGGTGTTATGATTGAAAGAGATAGAAAGGTGAAGATACTACTTCCAAGAGCTTATAAGCTAAATGTGAAGTTTCTTAACAGCCTGGTATGTAGACAGCATTCAACAAATATTTTATGAATCATAACCCCCACTCCCAAAGTTAAGATTGTTAGAAAGGCAATCATTAGTGATCAGTGAGGATTTGAGATCATTGTTCAAGGTTCACAAGGCAAATACGAACTGTGTTAACATAAACAGCAAGGGAAGCAATTATAGAGCTATAGGAGAAATTCCTTCCATAGATCTCTCTGTTACCATGGTTGATGGCCATAGAGGGACTAACTAATTCCATGATCCTATTAATTCACATTCTTGAACTAATAATATTTTGCACTATATCCATCTTGGCTTTACTTAATGGTCTAAAATGTTAAACAAATTGAAAGAAAAAGGTCAAAGAGGACTTATGAAGCAAACTGAGGTTAGGCAAAGTTGCATAATTTTGTGTAGATTCTGGCTTTGAGTTTAAAGACATATTAGTTCAAAGATAAACACATAAGTCACTTTGTAAAGGTGTAATAATGAGTAAAGAAGCATGAAAGTCATTATATAAATTAATCATTTTTTGTATAAGTAGTAATTTATAACCTTGTTACTTCTTCTTCCCCATTAATTCTTAAGGAATATGGGGAGAAGATGAGAGGAAAGAGTCTTATTTATTGAGTTCAAGGTCCTCTCCCATGGGCCTGGGCAGGGCGGTGGTGGAGGCCTCCGTCTCTGCGTGCCTGACATTGTCTGCAGCTGGACAATGATCTGTATATTCCAGTCTTGAAACACAAGGTAGTTATATCACAGAAGTAGTTGTAATAGATTGAAGTAGTTATAATAGATTAAAATAATAGATTGCTTCCTCATTTCCTCCAAAATAAAAAAAAATATTCCATTTGATGTATAATTGAGTTATATTTTTATTATTCATGTATTTGTGAATTTTCTATGTTTTTTTTTACCTTAAGCAATATATATTTTAAATATATTAGAAGACATTGAATGGAAAATTCATTGTATCCCAGTGTTGTGGTTAAGGCCTCAAAATGTGGACAAGAAGCACTAAATACCCTACTTGGAAAGCCAGCATGTAATGGAAGCCAACTCTATTCCCACAAGGCTTGTTAAGAAGTGAAAAGTACATACCAACCTCTGCCAATAATGACTCAGAAGAGTTCTGGGGAAGAAAAGGAATCATCAACCTTGCAGGTATATTAGTTGGAGAAATGCTAATGCAATAACTAACAAACCTCTACATTTTATAATAAAATTATTTTTCACTCATGTAATTGAACAATTTGAGTGTTCCTGGTTGGATGCTCTTCCTTCAAGTACACCTTTTGGCTTGTAACTTGCCATTTTAGTACATGACTTTTAGCTTGGTTTTGTGGGGTCATCTTCAACCCAGACAGCTAGGAAGGGAGAACATGGAGCATTCCACATGGGAGGGTTTTATGGGCTGTATTCATTTACAAGTGTTGCCATGGAAAAATTCCATGGGCTGGGAGCTAAACAAACAAAAAAATATTTTCTCACAGTTCTGATGGCTAGGAGACCAAAATCAAGGTGCCAGCAAGTGTCCTCCCCCCGCCCCAACCCCCAAGGTTTCTCTTCTTCACTTGCAGATGGCTACCTCTCGCTATATCCTCTCATGGTCTTTCCTCAGTATTCTGTATCACTGATATATTTTTGTGTGTCCAAATTTTCTCTTCTGACAAGAACACTAGATTGGCTAAGGCCTACCCTAATAGCCTCATCTTAACTTAATCACCTTTTAAAGGCCTTATCTCCAAACATAGTCACATTTTCAGGTACTAGGGATTAGAACTTGAACATATTTTTTTGAGAATATAATACAATAACATGGGATGGATAACGAAGTGATATACATCACTTCCACTCAATGGAATCTTTGGCTGGCTAGAACTATGACTTATGGCTACACCTAAATGTAAAAGGATCTAGGAAATATCACATACCAATGTATCCAGGAAAAATAAGGAAAATAAAAGGCTTTGACCAGGGATCAGTCTCTTCCATAGTCTGGTCACCAAATATCCATCTAACACTTCTCATTACTCATGGGATTGACTTACCCTGTCTCCACAGATATAGTGTATATGATATCTAGGTGATGTGCAGATTTTGCTATAAGATTCAGGTATAGCTTCTTGAACTAAAAAGACAAGTTATCTGCTCATCAATCCCTTCAAACCTTATGTAATAATAGATGAGTATGCAAATTATCCTGTTATGTCACAACCATTCAGCAGGCAGTATGCACAGCAGGTGGAGGTGGGTGGGGCCTTGCAGCATTGAGGAGAGGGGCAATACCATGGCAGAGGTTAGGCAGGTGTGCACAGAGGGAGGCCTCTCCAGTGTGCCTGGTGCAGGGCGGTGGTGGAGGCCTCCGCCTCTGTGTGTCTGTACTGAGTGTTAGGTAGGAGTGTGCAGAGGGAGATCTGGGGTCCACAGGTCTCCCCTAGCTCTGGCCTACCTCTTTGGGGAAATTCATCAAGAAGTCCCCAATGGGTGGGCAAGGGCTACTTTGATGGATCTCAGAGCTCCTGTACTGTGACAGGGCACAGGCCAAGCAGGGGGAGCCCCCGCCACAGCCCAAGTACACAGATTTCATGCACCAGGCCACTAGTCTAATATATAATCATGAAATAGGGACATAATAGCAGCAATGAACTGTGTAAATGAGGAAGAATGAGAGGTACACAACAGTGTTTGGTAAACAGCTGTAATGAACTCTTGTAAAGCATGTTTTGAGGGTCCTTTGCTCTGGCAGTTCTTCAGTAGACCCTTATTCTGCCCTCTGGGAATACAATCCTTGAGTACTGTTCCTGAAGCCCCTTGGTGTACTCTTTGAGAAGTTCCTTCTTGTCTTTTATCATCTGTGGCAACATTTCAAGTGAGTTTTGGGGATATGCTTATTGGAAATTATTCAGGTTTTGCAGCCATTACCTGTTCAGGAGAGTTTGAGTACCCATGGCTTGTTTGAAGACTCAATTAAGTCAAAGGCATATATGATTTCTTTGGCAATACAATGCCCTCAACAACTTTAGAAGATTTTGATTGTCTTGGATCTAATCAGTTTCATGTGTCAATAAGCATACCTGAAATTCATTCCCAAATATAGCTCAAATCTGGTTTATGTTTTTGCAGCTTCCCTTCCATTTTTCTCTCAACTTAGAGCTAAGGAAAACTATCTGCAGATCATATAAAGTTAGAGTCTGAAGTAGAAATGTACTCTCTTTAATTAAATTTCAAAGGTAGAGCTAAATTCCTTGTTCAAGGAAGTCTTTCTGGGCCTCTGTTGCTAAAAGGATTTATCAATTGCTTACTATTTAAAGTCAAGAAAGAGTTGCTTTTTGAATTTTTGGATTCTTTCTTTTTCCTCTAGTTCTATTTGTAAACCTGAACTCATTTCTCTCTTGTAATATCTTGTTAAAAATAAAGCATTAAGAAAAAGCCTTAATCCTTACTCACTTTTTAAATCCACTTCCCCTAGAATGACTGATTCAGGTCTCATTGCTTTACCTCCCAAGTAGGAGAAGGTTTGTCATTTATTTTGCCACTGCATAACATCTCTATAACTCCAATATTATTGTTCTTACCACTAGTTGCCTGATTGGACAATGCCTCCCCCACCCTTCTATTAGTTATGGCAGCTTGAGTACTATTACAAACAAACAAAAAAATCTTTGGAGTTTTAGTAGAATAAAAGTTTATTTCTGCTTACTTAAGAGTTGTGGGGAACCAATTGGGAAGAAAAGAATATTAGGTCTATGTATTCATTTTGTGATCCAGGCTGTTGGAGTCTGGGGATAAAATAGGAAATTATTTCTTAGAGATTTTAATGTGGGAGGGCTAAAAGTAGTACACTTCACTTCTGCTCATTGCACATAATGTAGTTTCATGGCCACACATAAATGCTAGCAACTCTGGAAATTATAGACTACCTTTGTGCCCCACCCCAAAATTGAAAAAAAAAGATTAGGTAATCAAATAGTTGCCTGTGCCACTGTAAAATAAAATAGTCATAGGCACAAGGTCTTCCCTTACTTCCTTCCTAAAGCTAAGTGAAGGGGAACTCAAGAAGATAAGTCATGGGGACTGGTGGTATCTTTAAGAAGGGGAAACTGAGTTCTCTTCTGTGAATGGGTGCTTTATGAGTTTCAGTACCCTCATGGTGAGAGAGTTCTGGTGGGAATTTTGAGGGGCTCAGGAGTATAGCATGTAATCCTACTAAGTTCCTCCGATCTCACTCTGGGAAGGAAAGGGTTTAAGGGCCTAGGTAGTGAACGGAGACTGGCATCTTCTTTCTAAAGATAGAAGACTCCCTAGAGTGGTGGGAATTGAAAGATGAGCAATATACACCAGTTTGCTTGAGAAGAAAATAAGGATATTTGCTTACCAATTTCAGGTCTGCAAGGTTCCTGAGAGGTGGCTTCACAGGGAAGCTCATAGAGGATAGGGAATGGACAACTTCTATATATGCATAGGTAGCCATTTAGGAAAGTGACAAAATGCCTAACTCAGATAAATTGTTGGGAGATCTATATTATTGCCAGTAGAGTCAAAGAGAGACATGGCTGCTCTTCTAAGGAGTTCTCTGAGCAAGGAGGAAGCTCAGAGAAAATGAGCACCACCCTGAGGGAATTATGCAAACTACCCATGTGGACATTCTAATATCAGCCAAGTCCCCTATAGCAGATGAAACAAGGCTCAACCAGAATGAGAACAGAAACACCAACAAACTACCAAGAAGAAGTTGTACAAAGAGATCACACCTTCTTTCTTCTTTGTCTTTGCCCTACCCTAGAGGAAATAGAACCCATTCCCCAACTCCATCTACTCTAGGCAGCTGAGGTTTAGTTTCTGTAGGACAAAGAGAGGAAATTAGTTTTGGCTCCAGTTCAAGTTTTAAGTTTCAAAATGACTAAGATTAATTCTTTATTGTTAACAGCTTTATTGAGGTATAATTGATATACAATAAGCTGTATGTATTAAAGTAAACTAATATATATGAGAAATTACCAAAATCATTATACATCACCTGCAACAAATTGAAAAAATTTTCTCATATTCTTTTGTGAAACTCTTTTTTGTCTGTCTTCTTGTATCATACTTATTTTGAGAGTCATCTATTGGGGGTGTCAATAGTTCATTCCTTTTTATTGCTGAGTTGTATTTCTTTGAATATTCCATAATTTATCTATTCACCTGTTGATAGACAATTATATTGTTTTCAGTATTGTACATTTTCAAAAAAAGTTACTGTGATTATTTGCATGCAAATCCTATATAATAAAGGCCTAGGTGGTGTTGCACGATGTCATCACAAGATGGCTATCCCCATGTTGTTACAAGGTGGCCACCACAAAATGGCTTCCCCCACATCATCTCAAGATGGTCACCACAATGTGGTTGGCCTCATGCCAGAAGATGACTGCCCCATGTCATCACAAGGTGGCCACCACAATATGGCTTGTCTCCACATCATCAGAAGATGGTTAACACAGATGGCTATCAAGGGAGGGCAGTTGTGAGCAATCAGGCCAGCAGGGGAAGACAGCTGGGGGTTAACAGGCCAGCAGGGGAGCAGTTAGGTGTAAATCAGGCTGGCAGGGGAGCGGTTAGGGGGCTATCAGGCAGGCAGTCAGGCAATTGGTTAGGAGCCAGCTGTCCTGGATTGTGAGAGGGATGTCTGACTGCTGATTTAGACCCAGTCCCACAGGGGTTGGGCCTAAACTGGCAGTTGGACATACTCCAAGGTGTCCCAGATTGGAGAAGGTGCAAGCTGGGCTGAGGGACACCCCCCCCCCCCAACCCCGTGCCGAAATTTCATGCACCAGGCCTTTAGTACTTTTATAAATATACTTTAATTTCTTATGGGAAATCCTGATAAATGAAATGGATGGATTATTTGGAAGATGTATGATGAACTGAATTGGAAATAGCCAAAGTGTTTCCCAACATCATTGTATCATTAAATAATTTCCCCATCATTGCATGGGAATTCTAATTGTTCCATGTCCTTGACAATAGTTGGCATTATTGGGCTTTTCAATTATAGTCTTTCTAAAGCTTATGGTTCTATTTGTTGTGATTTTGTTTTCATTTTCTTAATGACTAATGAGGTTGAACATTTTTTTATGTGTTTGTTTGCCATTTGTATGTTTTTGGTGAAGTGTTTAAATGTTTGACATTTTTTATTATTGAGTTTTAAAATTCATTATATATTCTGAACACAAGCTTTTTAGTTAAATATATTATTTAAAAATTAGAGGCCCAAAGCACTAAATTCATGCAAGAGTAGGCCTGGCTGCTGGCACTGGCACTGGCTTCCCTGTGGCTCCCAGGACCTGGGCTTCCCTTGCAGCCCCATATTTATCTGGAAGGTCATCCAGAAGGATGTCCAGTCTAATTAGCATATTATACTTTTATTATAAATATTTTCTCCAAGTTTGTGGCTTTTCTATTTACTTTTTAATATTGTTTTTTAAAAATAAAAGTTTTAAGTGAGATCATACGGTATTTGTTTTTCAGTGATGGACTTATTTCACTTATCATAATAATATCTAGGTCCATCCATGCTGACTTATATGTGAAATCTAATGAAAAAAAATGTACAAGCAAAATAGAACCAGAGGCGTGGATACAGGAAATAGATTGGAGGGGAGTGGAGGGAGGTTGAATGAAAGAAGATGAAGATATTAGTGAAAGAATATAGATGTAGACACAGTAAACAGTGTGGTGATGGCCAGAGGGAAAAGGAAAAAAGGGATAGGGTTGTGGGGGAGGTGAGCAAAAGGGAGGACAAGGGGACATCAATTATAGTATAAACAGCAAAAATAAAGTAACATTTTGATAAAGTCAAATAGTATTTTTATGGATCATGTGTTTTTGTGCTGTAACTAAGAAATCTTCAACTAATTTAAGATCACAAAAATTTTTTCTGTGTTTTCTTCTACACTTAATATTTTAATATATCTATAATTCTACTTAACTTTTGTTCATGGCAGGGGTTATCTATTCATCAAGATTATTTTTTTGCATGTGAATTTATAATATAATTTTTTGAAAAGACTATACTTTTCCCTCTAAATTATATTTGTATCTTAGTATATATCAGTTGTCTATATGTGTATGAGAACATATATTTGTTTGTGCATATTTAAACCATTACCACATTGCTTTAATTATTGTAGTTTACAAATAAGACTTGAAGTCATAATTCTCTAACTTTGCTTTTCTTTTTCAAAGTTGTTTTGGCTTCTTTAGGTTTTTTGCACTTCCTTTTCAGCTTGTAACTTCCTATAAAAACAAAAAAAACCTTGCTGGGATGTTAATTGGGATTGCATTGAGTTGATATATCAATTAAGGAACAGTTGATATTTTGACTGTCTTCCAGCCTATCTACACAATATATGCCTCCATATTTTTAGATTCTTAAAAATTTCCCCCAGTAATATTTTATAGTTGCCAGTGTACGGATATTCACATTTTTGAAATCTATCTCTAAATATTTAATATTTATGATGTTATGATAGGTAATTTAAATTCTTAATCTATGATGGTTTCTATCATAAATGGAAATAAAGTTGATTTTTATATGTTAATCTTTTATCCTGCAGCTTTGCTGAACTCAATTACTAGTTCTAATAGCTATCTTACATATTGCATCAAATTTTCTACATAGATAATTACTTCATCTGTGAATAAAGTTTTTTTTACTTTTTAATTGAGAAGCCATATATATTTTTTTTATTCACCAGTACATGATGAATAGAAGTGTTGACAAATGATAGTCTTACTTTGTTCTTTTTCCATACACGTGATATTAGCTGAAAGATTTTTATTGGTAATCTTTATCAAGTTGAGGAAGTTTCCTCCTATTTCTGGTTTGCTGAGAGCCCTCCCCCCCCTTTTTTTCTACCCAGAATAGACATTGGTTTCTGTCAAATGCTTCTTCTTCACTCATTTAGATCATTATGTGGCTTTTTTTTAGTAATTTTTTAATTGATTGATGAGAGAGAGAAAAAGAGAATGAGAATTAATTTGCTGTTCCAATTATTTATGCATCAGTTGGCTGATTCTTGTATGTGCACTGACTGGAGATCAAACCTGTAACCTTGGCATATGGGTTGATGCTCTAAGAAACAGCTACCTGGTCCTGGTGGTCAAGTGGTTTTAATTTCTTAACATGGTAAATTATATTAATTGATGTTTGATAAAAATTACATTTTCTTTAATATTCCTGGGATAAATCCCATTTGGTTTTGATGTTTTATTATATTTAATTTTTTAAAATTTTGTTTAGAATATTTTGATATCATCAGGTATATTGTTATATAGTTTATTATGATACCTTTGTCTAGTTTTTGGTATCAGGGTGGTGCTGGCCTCATAAAATAAATTGGGAAATATTTCTCTTATTCAAATTTCTGAAAGTGTTTATGTAGAATTTTTGTTACTTTTTCCTTAAGTATTTGTTAGAACTCACTATGAAATCATCAAGCCTGGAGTTTTTTGTGTGTGAAAAGGTTTTCAACTACAAATTCAATTTATATAATATAGATAGAGCTATTAAGATTATCTATTTCTTCTTGGAGAGATTTTGCAGTATCTTTTAAGAAATTTGTCTATGCAACTTAAGATGTTAAATTTATGGATATAAAGTTCATAACAGGCCCTGCTATTCTTTTAATATATGGAAACAATCTAATTGTTACATTTTCCAGCTTCATTGATTTTCCTCTTATTTTAATATTGTTTTAAATGTGAAAAATAATCATAACAGACAAATTTAATTTAAGCAAGTAGTTGTGATGACTATTGTTGAGAAGGATAGGAAAGTAAAATTTGACATTTGAGAATAATAACTGTAATAAATAAGATAATTTCACAGTAAGACAACTATACTGGTTTTATATATATATAAAATTACATATTAATATATATAATATATGTATATATATGTAATACATAATATTACATATATATAAAATTACATATTAATACTATTATTTAAGTATAATTTGATTGTTGACGTTCATTAATGCATTTTGAATGCCAAATAATGTAGTGCAGAATTTCCTAAAGTGAGTGAATATTAATGTATATCATGTAGAAAAAAATTATCTTCAAACAATAGGATTTACTGGTGTAAAATGAATTGGATGAATTTCTGTTTTTGTACAATTTTCCGTATTTGTAACTATTACTTTATGTACCTCTAATATCCAGGAAAGAGATAAAAAACACAGTATTTCCTAAATGTATTTGATCCGGGTGTTTTTTTTTTAAATGAATGGTGTTTTTTTTATTTCTTAGGAAAAGAAATTAACAAAACACTTTTGAAGAATGTTAGTGGGTTGAAAGAGCTTTAAAGATAAAGATTTCTAGCTTTAACTCATGACCCAGGAACCAATTTAACCTCAGGCAAGAAACTTAAAGCCCATGAGTTTCAGTTCATCTTCAAAGAGGGGTTATTACGAGTTGCCTTTTGGAATGCTTACAATTAGAGATAATAACTACATAGCACCTGATACAATATTTGGCACAGAGTAGATCATCAAATATTGGTATAAATATTAATAATAATAACTTATTTTCCAAAAGTATACAAGATCCTAAAACAAACAAGGGCTGCTTCATTTCACTTGCTAGCACTGACAGAGTATTTTGTAAAATGTGGAATACTAATTATATATTCTTCTTTAAAAAATCATAACTGACCTATCTTTATATCCAAAAATGATACCAAAATAAAGAATATATTATAATGTTGGTGCAGAATTGAGCTGAATGTTGGGATTCAGAAAGAATACCATGAGTTTTAGCATTTTTGCCTATCACTGATTACTTATATGATCTCAAACAATTTATTTATTTTTTATCTTTATTATTGATGGTTTACAGATGCCCCCTCCCCCATTTTTTTGCCCTTGCCCCTCACTCCTGGGTTCCCACCCTGCTCCAGGCCTTCCCTGCCCTATTCTCGATGTTCACAGGCAATGCATATAAGTTTTGGTTGATCTCTTCTTGCACCACCTTCCTCTTTCCCCTGAGATTCACCAGTCTGTTTCCATGCCTCTGGTCCTATTTTATTCGTCATTTTATTATGTTCATTAATTCCATATATAAGTGAGATCATGTGGAATTTATCTTTCTCTGACTGGCTTATTTCTCTTAGCATAATCATTTCCAGGCCCCTCTATGCTTACTCAAAGGATAGTAGATCCTTTTTTATTTTTTATTTTTACAGCTGCGTAGTATTTCATTATGTACTAGTATATATACGATAGCATTTCTATCCCTTCATCTACTGATGGACATTTAGGTTGTTTACAGGTCTTAGTTATTGTAAACAATACCACTACGAACATAGGGGGGCATACATTCTTTCTGATTGGTGTTTTGAAATTCTTAAGATATATTTCTAGAAGTGGGATCCCTAGGTCAAATGACAGTTCCATTTTTAGTTTTCTGAGGAAACTCCATACTGTTTTCCATAGTGGCTTTCACCAATCTGAATTCCCACCAGCAGTGTACTAGGGTTTGTCTTTTTTCCCCCACATGCTCACTAGCACTTGTTATTTGTTGATTTATTGATGGTAGCTATCCTTGCAGTTGAGAGGTGGTATCTCACTGTTGTTTTAATTTGCCTCTCCCTGATGATTAGTGACATTTAGCTTTTTTTTTTCATATGTCTGTTGGTTATTTGTATGTATTCTGTGGAGAAGTGACTATTCAGGTCCTCTGCCCAATTTTTAATTGGATTATTTTCTTTTTGTTGAGTACATTATATATTTTGAAAATTAACCCCTTATCAGATCTGTCATTGATAAATACATTCTCTCCTACAATGGGTGATCTTTCATTTTGATGCTGGTTTCTTCTGCTGTGTAGAAGTTTCTTAGTTAGATGTAGTCCCATTTATTTTTTTTCTTTGCTTCTCTTCCCAAAGGCAATGTATCAGTGAAGACTCTGTTATGTAAGATGTTTCACATTTGGTTGCCTAGATTTTCTTCTAGAATTTTTGTGGTTTCATGACTTACATTTAAGTCTTTTATCCATTTTGAGTTTATTCTTGTGGATGGTATAACTTGGTTTCATATTTTTACATACCTGTCTAGTTTGTTCACCACCATTTATTAAAAAGACTGACTTGACTCCATTCTGTGCTTTTGCCTCCTTTTTCAAATGTTAATTGAACGTAATGGTTTGGGTCAATTTCTGGGTTCTCTGTTCTGTTCCATTGATCTATATGCCTGTTCTTGTGCTAGTACCAGGCTGTTTTGAGTACAGTGAGTTGTAATATAACTTGATATCCGGCATTGTGATCCCTCCAACTTTGTTCTTCATTCTCAAGATTGCTATGGTTATTTCGGGCCTGACCTCAAACAATTTAAATGCTTTTAGGCTTTGTTTTTCTCATTTATAAACTGGAACAATAGGACTGGAATTTCATAATTGTTCACTTTTTAATTCTGATAAATACTTCTTCTTGAAAAATGTATGGCCTTTGTTTAATCTCTATTTCTAATCTCTGATCCTTACCCTCTCAACAATACTCTACTCATCTTTTCTCCAATCTTTAGCCTTTACCATTCTTTTGCAGTTATAGTTACTGTAGAGACAACACTTTTGGTTGTCTACCTACCATTTACTTTTCCTCTTGCTTTTCATAAAATCTTGACTTATTCAGATATACAACAGTGCCATATGCAGCAATGTGCCCCAAGAGATGATCCAGCTGTAGTAACATAACTAGTTCCACTAAGGATGAGCTGATTATCCTTGATAGTAATTGGTCCAGGAATGGAAATGTGACACACTCCTAGTCAATGAACTGAGAAGTAAAATCTGTTGGTGCATCTTCTGGAAAATGATCCAAATCATAAGAGATAATCACATCACATGATGACCTCTCTCTTTTTACTAGTATTGTTTAGATTAAACAATTGGTCCTACTTTTAGTTTTTATGTAATAGCCTATAAATGAGGTAAGAACGAGGAGGGAAGAAAGGAGAGATGATAAAATCCTTAGGGTTTGATGACATTGTTGGAATGATTAAGTAACTTGTCCTATAACCTGAACCTTCTGTGACTTTCTGTTACATGAGATACTAATTTTTTGTATGTGTTTAAATTTCCTTAGAGTTTCCTTAGGTTACTTGTGGCCAAAACATGCTAACTTACAAGTGTTTACATCATTTCCTGATAATTCCTAATTTTATTTTAGTATGCTTTACTTTTGTTTTTCTGCTAATAAAATTAAAAACAGCTGAACATTTCAAAATACAAAATGCAAATATGAAAAAAGGAGTACATCTGTGGTAAAAATTGTTGGGGTTACACTCTATTGGGTCTTTCTATATCTCCAGGTAATAGCTGTGCTCTCTGATGCTGCAACAAAGTAATATTTATAATAACATGCAGATAACCTAGGAAGTACAACTTGTTTAATTAATTCCTTATCAAAGAATCCTATTTTTAACCTTAGATATTTTGAAAATTTTTATTAAAATCTAATTTTTAATACTAGTTTTTATATATTTTGTTCCTCTAAAAATAAAATATTTTCTAGTGAAGACTACAAGAGAACTAAGTTTTTGCTAAAATGAATATTTTCATAAATCTCTTCTTACCTCCAAAAACTAGCATTTGGTGTTAGAAACTCTTAATTGTTTATAGAATCAGTGAACAACTATTATAAAATGAGTACATTTTAGAATCCAGGACTTAGGTCAGACATTGATTAGCTACAAGGAAAGAAGTAGATCAAATAAACAATTATAATGAAAAGGAAATTTATGGACACATTATATTTTACAGGAACAATAGCATAAAATTTAATTTCTACAGAATTTAATATATATTATGTCACTATTTAAAATTTGCTCTAAATCCTGAAATGAAGAAGTTAGCCTCAGAAGTTTCCACAGTGAAATCTCCGTGATCATGCTTTTATAATAATTTGTCTGTTGTAATTCACTCAAGTGCCATAAGCTAACCCACTAAAAAACATGCTTTGATTTTCATCCTCATCATTAGAATAAGTGAATCATACAGAAGGTATGAAGTAATTTATGATTTATATCCAGGAAATTTTGGAAATGCCAAATTCCATATTTTCCATAATTGATATAGCAGATTTCTTAAGGTTTTTTGGTTTTTTTTTTTTTTTGGAATTTTTAAAGACATGGGTAGAAGTCCAAATGTTTCAATGATTATTCTCTTAGAATTTCAGGCTTAGCTGATTTTTTTTATTTTTCTTTTTTACTGTCTACACTTAAAGGAGAGGAAACATTCTTCAGGGTCAGGGTTATCTAGCTGGGAAGGGAGTCTAGTTTATTCTGTGACTGGGGGTATCTCCTAAGTTGAGGTCCCTTGTTTCCACCTGGGGATCTAGACTGATAAATAGATGTTGGTGGGAGCAACATCTTCTTTTGGAGTAGACTGTTGGCCTTCTCTCTTTTTGAGTAGCTTGAGATTTTTATGTCAGAATCTCAATTGGGGTATAATTTTGTTTTTGGACTCTTAACCATTCATTCTGCAATGCTGAGAACATTTGCCTATGTCTAATTGACTTGTTTTGAGGAGTTGTGCCAGAAACCACATAGGCTCTGAACTGAAAAGCACATCTGTATTATTTAGGAACATGTTGTTCTGTAATACTCATCTTTTTGCATATTCCTCTCCCTCTTTCCACTTTGCCTCCTTTGGCACCCTCTCCCATCATCTTCCCAAGGTGGCATCCATTCCTCTACAGTTATGACACTTGAGAGGTACCCTAGACACATGTTTGAAAAAGATAAATTTCATAAGCTCAGAACTTGGTTACATTGAAACAGGTGTTATTTTGCCATTTTCCCCAAAGTATATGCCTGGCTTCATCTCTATGACTGATAATTACCTTTGCAGGTGGAACATTACTTATTTTTACTTAAACTGTAATTTTGTGAATCTATGTATATTCAGCCTGCAGGCTAAACTTTCTGCTACTGGGTAAATTTCTTCTTTAAACATCTAATATTTATATCTATTTCCCTGACAGCATTCAACTAATGCTACTAGGAACACTTACCATGTTCTTCAGTCTTCTACTTTGACTAGATTCTGACTTTGTGAGCAAAGATGAATGTTTTATTCTTCTTTTATTCCCACACCCTAACAATGTGATTGATAAACAGAAGGTGCTCAACAAAAGTTAAAGGAAATAATATGGATATACCTCAGAAATGCATGGCAACCTCACTCAGGGGTGGCCTTGAAAAATAGTAGTGATCAAAATTTCTCCCAGCAGACAGAGTTTTGGGAAGTGCATCTATTAGAATAGATATGAAATATGGGCAGAGACAAATGCCCTAGCAGGAACCTTAAAAGAAAAATATTTAAAAAGTTTGAAATAAGATGGTGTGAGTAAACATAGAAATGGGCACAAAGTGGAAAGATCTTTATATCAATAGTTCATGCTCACCAGAGGACATTCAGGACAGAAAGGCACTAAACAACCAAGTTAACAATATGACCCAACCAGCTTTGATGTTAGCTAGCCTCTATCATTGTCTACTCAATGCTGGCAGGATGGAGACATAAGTGTCAGCGACAAAGATGGAGGCTTCACATACTCAATGTCATAGCCTCCTACTTACTAAAGCTGAGCTAGATATTGCAACTGCTGAATGTTTCTAATCTGCCGGCAATAAAACAAGTACTGAGCTTACCTTATGGCATCATTTCTCCAGGAGATAAATTTGGGCCTTCTTGGCAAGCTGATTATGTTATTGGACATTTTTCATCTTTAGAGAGCCAGTGGTTCATTCTTACAAGAATTTTCATATATTTCAGGTATGGGCTTGCTTTTTCTGTTCACAGTACCTTAGCCCATATCAATATCTGAAGATTTAAGTGTTTGACCCACTGGTGTGAGATTCACATAACAGTGCATCAGAACAGGAGGCATGTTTAATATTAAAAATGGTGTGGGAATGGACCCATGACCATGAGATAAACTGGCCATCTCACATATTGTACTATCTAAAGGCTGATAGCTAGATAGAACATTGGGATCATCTGCTGAAGACACAAGTAAAGTGCCAGTTTTAGAGGTGACAATTTTCATGGATGCCATGCCATTCTTCAGGACACAGTATATGCATTGAATCAATGAAACTCTATGGTATTGGGGAAAGGAAAACAGGTGGAAGAAGGAATGGCTCTATGTAGTGTGACTTCCAATAACCCAGTGTGGGCATTTGGATTCATATTCTTACAGCTCTTGGCTCTGAAGGGTTAGAGGTACTAAGCTTCCAAAAGACCACCCTTCTAGCAAGGGGAATCAGAGAAGGTACTATTGAATTTTAAACTATACATTTGGGTTCCTTACATCCGAATACCAGCATGCAAGAACAGGTGTCAACATCTCCGTAGAGGTAAATGACTCCAATCGTGAGGAGGTAGACCTGCTGCTGTACAATGAGACAGGAAGGAATATTTGTTGAACTCAGGTGAACTACATGAGTGCCCCTTGGTACTCACTTTCCCTAAGGTTACCGCAAATGAATGATATCCAGCAACCTCAGCCTGAAGAGTGCATGGTGACCATGGAGCCAGGGTGCTTGCGCATGCGGATTTGGGCCACGGCACCAGGTAAACCGAAAACTCCAGAGGAGGCGGGATCTAAGTGTGAAGGAAATCTAAAATATAGTTTGTTGGAGAAACATGATGAGTATAAATTGTGGACCTGAGGCAGTTATAGAAGCAAAGTTTGTTGTTCATCTCACTAAACTCTCTTCTAAGTTTTCTCTCTGGGAGGAAGGCCCACTAAAATCCTGAAGAAACAGTTTCCCAAACGTAGATTATAACTGAGAAGTTCAAAGGAAGGTCTGCAGTAGATAAGGGCCTGATTCACCCAATTTCTCCTCCAAGAAAGTTTTTTTTAAAAAATATATATATTTTATTGATTTTTTACAGAGCAGAAGGGAGAGGGATAGAAAGTCAGAAACATCAATGAGAGAGAAACATTGATCAGCTGCCTCTTGCACGCCCCCCACTGGGGATGTGTCCACAGCCAAGGTACCTGCCCTTGCTGGAATTGAACCCGGGACCCTTCAGTCTGCAGTCCGACACTCTATCCACTAAGCCAAACCAGTCTCAGCCAAGAAAGCTTTGAACAACAAATTTGTGGAGTGAGGTTAGCAGACAGCCTACAGGTACCAGCTCCTCAGCATCTGCTTCAGCTGCAGAGTTGTTTCACCTGAGGGCTCTCCCTCCCAGGGGCAGTTTGCATCCACTGACAGAGACAAACGCATAGATGCTTTTTCCATTTTCGTTTGGTGAAGGAAGGCTTTCATGGGCACTCCCCATATTCTGTCCACATATTCTCTCCAGGTGACTGAGGCTTTATACCTGCATCACAGTTGGACTTTTCCCTCTGCCCAATCTTAATATCTCTTTCTTTATCTGCACAAATTAGTGAGTAAGCATGGGAACAGTGTTACTGTCCTGAAGGTAGGTCAATAAACTGTATTCTGCTGTAAAAATGTAAGCAAGTGATGTGTTGACTTGGATTAGTACTGTGATAATGGCTATAGACTTGTTATTTATTTTGGGGAGAAGGGTGAAGGAATACAAATAAAGGAGAGTCACAGGGTATTTCCTGTTTTGGGCTTGAGCTATGAGGAAGAGATTCAACAAGATTCTTCTATAAAGAAGTTGCAGTGGAATAGCTCCATTTATAGGCAAAAAGATAATTTCTAAAAAAAAAAAAAGCCTTTATTACAATGATGAGTACCAGACTTGCTGTGTTTTGGTGTCACGATTTTTGTTCTCTTGTGTTCCTGTTACTGACTTACTGAAATGATTTAGGATCCTGCCCCAAAAGGACTATGGTTGAAGACCTGTTTCCTGTCTAAGTCTTGTTTTGCTTCCCTATAATACTATCTTGGATCTGGGTATCAAAGTCATATAATAAAAAGATCAATTGCTTTGGGAACTATCTCCAACTAGCCTTCTATGATTGAAAGAGGTGGTTTCCTTTTTATCTTAATAAAGACATTTTATCTGAAGTATAATGCTGCATTTGACTCATTGTTTCTCAGATCACTCTTTGAAGAAATTAAAGACAAAATTGCCAAAGTAAATTATGTTATCTCCTCCTGGTGTTGACTGATGATGAACAGACCACTTCTTTTAACTGAATGTCAAGAATTTTTGTTTCGTACTTTCAATCTTTGAATGCCTTTGTCATATTTGTTTCAATTAATTTTTATTTATTTTAGAGGCTGAGGAGATTAGATGGAATAAAGGAGGAAGCTCTAGAGCTGGCAGACAACAGCATGTGTAGAAAAAAACTACCAGGCTCTCTGGATTCTAAACTAGTTGGTAAGAGGCTGGCGTGAAAAGCAGAAATAGATGGATGTCTTTGATTCCAGCATTGAATTTCCAAAAGAGAAAAGCTGATGATTTCTTTAGATGTTAGAAACCAAAATTCATTATTTTCCAGAGTCTCAGGGAAGGACTAAGTAATTCATTATAAAAAGTCCCTTGCAGTAGAAATAGACACCTAATATTTTAGGAATGTAAGAAATGAAACAATCCTTATAAGTAATTTTTCCAGCTAGTTTATTTGTATTAAGTGCTAAATTTTTAATTTTTTAAAGAAATCTTTTAAAGTGTGTTGCATATTTCTATAGCTTTTCAGAAAAAGATTATTTGGTACTAAATTTAAACATTTTTTTTAGTGTCCCAGGACTATCATTATGGATAACAATTAATGAGCCCTAAGGTGACATAATGATATTCTCAATGATTCTCTTATTTGGTTTGTTTTATATTGAAAGTCTTTAGGTTTCTATGCTTTGAAATTTATTACTTCTATAGTTTTTATTTTTTATTTTTTAAGTGATTTATATACATCAGTAACCAGAGTTTCCTGGAAGAAACATAGATTTAAGTGATAGATATGTTAAAACTCGTTGGCTATTTAATTAGTTTTTCACTATGTATTTATTCATTTACTTGGTACTTTTTTCCCACTTGCTTATTCTTCCCGACATAACTGGTACATGTTATGAGATAAGAGAGCAAAAGTACTCTCTTAATGAGACCATACGCTGTTGTAGTTGAGAAAAATTAAGTAACTTACATGTTCTAATAATAGATATTATCTTGATTTATATTGTGAAATTACATCTAGGGTACTTTGCCACTTATACACTTCACAAAATGAAGTTATTTAGTTGTTAACTGGTCTTTTAATCATGAGTTTTCTCTACCAAGTTCAATTCTTGAGGAACAGAGAAGGAAGCCACTAGAGAAGGCCATCTTCCTAGCTGTCAGTAATTTATGATGTACATTTGCCAGGGAAAGGAGTTTGTCTTGGGTACAGCATGAGCAGACCTAAGGAAAATTGGAAGACAGCAGAAATGACCATCAAAAACAGCATGTGGAATCCAGATCACCTTAAATTGTTGCAGGGAGAAGTTTCATAGCTGATTTTTTATTTCCTTTTTTTGAGGGGAAATTATTAATAAAACAAATATTAAAACAATTAAAATAAGAATTTGTTTAATGTCCTAATAATATTGAACTTTTTTATTTCTTGTTTTGAAAACTCAAGTTCCTTTGTAACTCCAACAGATCAATAGTCTTTTTGGACTCCTTCTCTAAAGATTGATTTTAGTTTTTCTGGACTTCAGTGGCTCACGGCATATCATATTTACATCTGCTCCTTCTTTTAGGAAGATAAGAAAGTGTTTTGAAATATCCTCTGTGGTTTTGAGACAGGAAATTGGGGAGAAAAAAAGATATTTAATTTACTTATCTTTGTTCTAGCAAGCTCTGGTTTTGCAATAAATATACTGCTTGAGAAAAATTATTCCTGACTCAAGCAAGCCCTGTGGATATACATTTTTATTTAGTTTCTTAAAAATTATACACTCATTTGTTATAATATTCACATTTACATATTTGACATTCATGTATACATATTTTTTATCTTTCTCATTACTATAAGAAAATATGTTAAGGATAGAAGTCAAAGAATCACCCAAAAGAATCTAAAGCTAAGACGTTATTTAACTCACAAGTGCATGTTGGGGGCTATTGTAGATGCTGGGCATACTTCCATGCAAAGATTTTACATTGTTCACCAATGAGTGGACCTTAGATTAGACATTTCAAAATGAAATAAGAAACAACTTCAATATCTGATCAATAGAGAAATGGTTACATAAATGGCAGTGTTGCTATTGAAAAGAATGCTGTGTAGTTATTAAAAAGAATGAGGAAAAAGCCTTATATACTAGTTGGACACATTTCTAAGACATATTAAATGAAAAAAAAAAAACATTCCAAGAACTTTGTACATGACATGACCCCACTTAGATTAAAAGAAATCTTTTTATATAATATGCATATGTCAAACATTTAGACTTTATATATAGATATTTTTCTATCCCATAGACAACAGAAACTGGAACAATATACGCCACCTGTGACCCCAGGAAGGAAGAAGTTGAGTAAAAGTCAGGGATGTACTTGTTTTATTTTATCAAATTCTGCATTGTTTGAATAACTTAGAAGAATATATTCGTGTTTTAGTTCTTTTTATTTTTTAATATGAGTGGATGACAAATAATTGGAGTAAGATCCAGGAGACATATAAATCTTTAAAAATTATTTTAAATTATGGCAATATTTAAATAGCATAAAATTTAGCATCATAATCATTTATAGGTATACAGTACAGTGGTAGTAAATACTTTGACATTGCTGTGCTACCATCCATTACCAGCACTCTTTTCATCTTGCAAAATTAAAACTCTGTAGCCCTTAATTCCCTATTTCCCCTACCCCCAGCTACTGACAACCACCATTCTACTTTATATATATATATGCTTAATTTTTCTTTTTCTTTCAATAAGGTAGGATCATTTCAAAGGAAATAATACAACTTGGCACATTATTTCACAGCCAAGGGACCTGCTCTTCCTCTGCTTGTGCTTTGGATTCGTCTTGCAATAGGTGATTTACTGCCTGGGCCTGTTCACCTAGGAACAGTCGTTGCAGAGTTCCTTGGTGCAGCTCTGGGATTGATTCCTTGAGCAGGCTGCAGACAGGCGCCGGGAGATTGGAGAGAACGGAGGCCACCGCTGTGCTGAGCTTTGCACTAACTGAATAGCAGTACGAAGAGGGTTCCAGCAAGAGTGTGGAGAATGCGCAGGATTTCGTTGTGCAAAGACTCATATGGATTCACAGCAGAAATCAGCATTTTCATTCTGTGACTGAATCTGAGAAAGGCATCCCACCCAGCTATCAGCACCTGGCGCCTGTATGGGGGAGCCTGGACATGCTCTGGGGAGTGTCTGCCGGCTGCTGCTATGAACTTAACTACGTTAGGTACTTCATACAAGTGGAATCATAGAGTATTCGTCTTTTTATGAGTGGTTTATTTTATTCAGCATGTCAGAACTTTTTTCCTTTTCAAGCCTAAATAATGTATTGATATCACATTGTGTGTGTGTATGTATATCACATTTTGTGTGTGTGTATATATATCACATTTTGCTTATGCATTATGTAACTCTTTTTAAGTGTGTGTGTGTGTGTGTGTGTGTGTGTGTGTGTGTGTGTGTGTGTTTATTGATTAGAGAGAGAGGGAGGAAAGGAGAGGGAAAGAATCATCAATTGGTTGCCTTCTGCTTGCACCAGACTAGGGATGGAACCTGCATCCTGAGTATGTGCCCTGACCAGGAATCAAACTGTGACCTTTTGATGCATGGTATGCTGCTCACCCATCTGAGACACACAGAGCAGAGCTTATGTAACCTTTTAAAGTGATTTTTCCTTTGGCTTTAATACATAATAAAAATGTGGGTAAGAGACGAATGGTCTCTCTGAGAGTTGCAAAAAGCCTCTATTTTGGAGTCATTGGGGATATGAATCAAGAAGGAAATGGAAAACTAAAGACTTGCCTCTATATATTGTAGAATGAATACTTTTAAGTAAGAGCAGACAGTTATGGTATAATTTCACTATTTTTGAGTTTTATGTCAAACATTTCATCACATGCAAATTTGTTAGTGCCCTTCTACTTAAACTCCTGCAGGAACCAATTAAATGGAGTTTTTAGGATATTTTACAAGAAGAGTAATTAGCAAGACAGGACTTTAAACTTTACTTAATTTACCCTGTATCCGGAGGTATAACTAAAACTTTATTATATAAAAGAATTGAGGAAATTGAAAACAGAGGATTGCAGAATGTTAACAAAACTTCATCCCTGTATATTTAATATATATATATTGCCAAATGCCAGTAGAAATTCCTTTTGCATTTTGTTTTTGCCTAATTAATTTTGTCATGAATTCTAAAACAATATGGAGCCAAAAAAGAAAGAAGGAGAAAAAAAGAATTTCTCAGTGTTCTCTTTGTTAAATACTTGCAAGGCTATATATCTGTGACCCACAAGTTTTCAAAGATATGCTCTAGGTATTCTTAAAAAAATTAAAATATTTTGTTTTCTTTTTGTATTAATATGAAGCACACACAATAACTTACTCCGACATCTGAGAAAAATATATTTTAAACTTTTATACAAGAATTAAAATAGTTTAACCAAGGCCGCTATCAGTTCAAGAAAACTGAGGATCTGTGTCTTTATTTTTTATGACATATGCTGCTTCTCTTTTTCCTTTGCCCCATTCTCCTTCTTATGCTCTTACCTTTTCTATCATTGAGCTATACAGTAATGTGCATTTAGCTGTGATTTTCACTGGCAGCCATAGTGTAATTTTTTTTACTTGTTTTGTCTTAAAGTTCATTCTTCTTTTTGGACTCACTTATCACTGTATCATTTGTAATTGTAGTTTTTCCCACTCTCAGAGAAAAACTGTATAAAAAGACTAGCAAAAATTCTCTCAAAAGGAAAATGGCAGCTCTGAAAAATTCAAAAAAATAAGTGAAGGTACTTTATAGATATTTTTACGGTTATAGGTTTTCTGCTTAAAACTATTTTTTCATATTTGTCCATTATTATTTAGCATTCTCAAAAGGGGATAGTTGGTGAATAAAAAATATGTAGACATACATAATAAATATATAATAAGTAGTGTTAAAACATGCATATCTATCGAAAGTTAATGAAAGAAACCCTAAGTGAAACATTTTTTCTTGATTTTTAATATGATAAAGAATAAAAGTATTCACTAAATAGTCAATAAATGCATATTAAACTAAATTGATTTAAAAGTCAGAGGTTATCTGTTTATAATTACACCTATAAAATAGGTTGATTAGCTATGTATAAAGTAGGTTCTGGATCTTAAAAGTCTCATGGCAAGGAAAAAATTATGTTAATAAGTATGGTGATGAATGGTAACTGAACTTACAATGGTTATTCATAATTTCTCTCTCTCTCTCTCTCTCTCTCTCTCTCTCTCTCTCTCCATATATATATATATATATATATATATATATATATATATATATAGTCTAAGAAAAGACTAATTTGCATATTGACCATCACTCCAACACACAAGATGGCTGCCCCCATATGGTCAAAGATCCTGCCCCCATGTGGACACAAGATGGCCACCACAAGAGGGCCAGCAGGGGAGGGCCATTGGGAGATTCCAGGCCTGCAAGGGAGAGCAGTTGTGGGCAATCAGGCCAGCAAGGGAGGGCAGTTGGGAAGGACCAGCCTTTCAAGGGAGGGCAGTTGGGGGCAATCAAGCCTGCAGGGAGAGTAGTTAGGGGTGACCAGGTCAGTAGAGGAGGGAAGTTAGGGACAAACAGGCTGGCAGGGGAGAAGTTAGACATCAATTAGGCTGGCAGGGTAGTGGTTAGGGGATGATCAGGCTGGCAGGCAGAAGTGGTTAGGGGTAATCAGGAAGGCAGACAGGTGATCGTTGTGGAGTCAGCAGTCCTGGATTGTGAGAAGGATGTTCGACTGCCCGTTTAGGCCCCATGCTACTGGATCAGGCCTAAACGGGCAGTAGGACATCCCTCGAGGGGTACCAGATTGGAGAGGGTACAGGCTGGGCTGAGGGACACACCCTGCCCCCTTGCATGAATTTCATGCACCGGGCCTCTAGTATATATATAAAAGGGTAATATGCTAAGTGTTCCTCTACCCATCCAACTGGTTGCTATAATGACCACTGACCACCAGGGGGAAGACATTCAATGCAGGTGCTACTGTTATGTGCACTGGCCATTTACAGAGAAATGGCAGCACAGCCTGGCACTGACAAAGCAACATGTATCATGCCCCAAGCCGGACACAGGCCCCTCCTCCACTCCAGAGCAACAGCCCACCAAATTGCAGCTGATACTGCCGAGACTCCATGGCTAGTCTGGAAAGGGTCTCTGTGGGCACCAGGTAATGATGTCATGTAGCAACACTCAGCTTCTCTCCCTAGTGACTAGCCTCCTTGAAGATTCTTCAGCCATTGAACACAACTTGCTTTATAGCCAGGTGAGAACATTTACACTTTAAACAAATGTTTGTAAAGCATTTTCTCATGCCTCATTTCATTTGATCTTCAGAGAAGTCCTGGAGTAAGTAGACAGGAGATTTGATGGGATCCTATTTTCTTTTCATTAGCAGGAACATAGAGATTTAGAAAGCTTAGAAACTCAACCCAAAAGAAGTAAGAAATGGTGGACCTTGAAAATGACTTCAGGTTTTCTCACTGCACAGAATATAGTCAAACACTGCCACAGTTAAATATTTAACTCTTTGTTCTCCCTGCATTATCTACAATAATAATCTGCTTCATGTTTATAGTTACTGCTGTGTTGCTGACAATTACCTGAAAGAGAAGTTGGAGTGCTTCACTGGGCTGGAAAAAAAATAGCTAAATCAGAAAGCAGGTCTACTTAAGAAAGTTTATTCTATATACATAAAAGGATAAGTTGTCTTGCACATGTGTGATATATATAAAGCTCTCACTGGCACCAATCACACGGGTGTGGTTGACACTTCTATTACAGGAAAAGGGTGAATGGTGATATTAAAATATTTCATCTAATTAGCTTCCTTTTAATATGCATGAATTTTTGCAACTGGATCACTACTATACAAATATTAAATCATTATATTAGCTGAAACTAATATAATGTTATATGACAATTATACCTCAATCTCTATATATAAAAGCCTAAGTGACCAAACGACTTGACTGAACAACTAGTTGATTGGTTGCTATGATATGCACTGACCACCAAGAGGAAGACGTTCAGTGCAGGAGCTGCTCCCTGGTGGTCAGTGCACTCCCGCAGTGGGAGCACTGGTTAGATCACTGACCCATCCTGGTGGCCCCCCAGCCTAGTGGCAGTCACTCACTCCCCCAGTAGTCCTACAGGTCCAATCTCTGGAGAACGGGTCAGGATCCAATAGATCGGTGCCACTGCCTCCTGGAAGTCAGCCTCAGGCATCATGGTGGTTACCCCTCCCTAGATGCTCTGCAAGGAAGAAACAATATAAAAGCAGCCACCAGGTGGCTCTGGACAACTGGCACAAACATCAGCAGGATGGGTCCAGATTCCAGGCTGGCAAGGACAGGAAGTCTGACCATATCCTGAGATCCCCCTCACCCCCTTCAGGATGGGTGCTAGATGCAGGGTTCACAGCTGGTGAGTACCACTGCAGCAACCTGAGCCTCTACTGATCAGGACTGACTGGGAGCGAGCCAGAAGCAGGCTCAGTGAGGCAGGGATGAGCAGGAGTGGCTGGCAGGAGCAGCAGGTGGCATTGGACTCGTTTCAGCCCAATCCCTGTAGGCCATCCCTAGGACCCCATCTGTGCATGAGTTTGTGCACCAGGCCTCTAGTAACGTAATGAAAAGGAATGTATTCTGAGCTCTCCATGAAGGAGTTTGGGAAGTTTTTCACATCTCCCTAAGGCACAGTGGGATGTACCCCATATTCTTTCACCAAACCTAAGGAATTGGCAGTCTTCCTTGATTCCACATTGGTGTCAGCATTGCACCTGCTTCATGCCCATCAATCATCACACTTTTTAATTCTGTGGCCCAAATTGCTCACAAACAACCTCACTGTCCTCTATTCTACAAGTAAATCCTTATTTCAGGTCCTAATAATCTCTTGGCTGCATCTATTGTTGAATATTTTTTTGATGATAGCCATTCTAATGGGTGCGAGGTGACATTTCATTGTCTTTTTGATTTGCATTTTTCAGATTAGTGCTGTGAAGCATTTTTCATGTGCCTGTTGGTCATTTTCATATCCTCTTTGGGAAAAAAAAATGTCAGCTTAATTCTTCTGCTAATTTTTTAATTGGATTGTTTTTTATTAAGTTGTATGAGTTCTTTATAGATTTTGAATATTAACACCTTTTCTGATATATATTACTAACATGTTTTTCATTCTGTAGGTTGTATTTTCATTTGATTAATTGTTTCTTTTGCTATCCAGGCATTTTTGGATTTGATGCAGTCCCATATGTTGATTTTTTGGTTTATTGGTCCTAATTATGGTGTCATATTTTAAAAAATCATCATCAAGACAGATATCTAGGAGGTTCTTAACTATATTTTCTTCTAGTAGTTCTGTAATGTCAGGTCTTATCTTTAATTCTTTAATCCACTTCCAGTTAATTTTTGTGAATAGCGTGCTATATTTTGTGAATGGTGTGTTATAGGGGCACAATTTCATTATTCTGAATGTGTTACTCCAAGATTTTTCAGCACCATTTGTTAAAGACACCAACCTTTTCCAACTTTGTGTTCTTGACTTTTTTGTTGAATTTTGGTTGGTCAAAATTCACATAGACCAATATTTAATTCTGGGTTTTTTTTTTCTGTTTCATTGATCGATATGTCTGTTTGTGTGCCAGTATCATACTGTTGTGGTGACTCACACTATTTGAAAGATGGAAGCATTATATCTCCAGCTTTGTTCCTTTTTCTCAGGGTTGCTTTGACTATTTGAGGTCTATAGTGTTTCCACACAAACTTCAGGATTATTTCTCCTATTTTTATGAAGACTGGCTTTGATTTTTTGTTGTTGTTAATCCTCATTCAAGGATATTTTCCCATTGTTTTTTAGGGAGAATGGAAGAAAGAGCAAAGAGAGAGAAACATCGATGTGAGAGAAACACACCAATTGGTGGCCTCCTGCACGAGCCCCACGCAGGGCCTGGCTGGGGAGGAGCCTGCAACCAAGGTATGTGCCCTTGATGAGAATCAAACCCAAGACTCAGTGGTCTGCAAGCTGAAGCTCTATCCACTGAGCCAAATTGGCTAGGGCTTGGCTTTGGTATTTTGATGGTATTTGTGCTGAATCTATATATGACTTTGAATAGTAGGACATTTTAACAATATTAATTCTGACCCATGAACACTAGATGTCTTCTTACATTTGTCTGAGTCTTTCTCAACCTATTTCAGCAGTTTTTTTAAATTAAATTCTTTATTGTTTAAAGTATTGCATATTTCTCCTCTTTCCTCCATTGACCTCTCCCTGGGCATTTCCACATACCAGCACATGCCCTCACCTGCATACTATTTGTGTCCATGGGTTATGATTATATACACACATACAAATCCCTCTCCCCTGCCTTCTCTCTGAGGTTAGATGTTCTGTTTGATGCTTCTATGTCCCTGGCTCTATTTTTGTTCATCAGTTTATGTTGCTCATTATATTCCACAAGTGAGTGAGATCATGTGATATTCATCTTTCTCCAACTTATTTCACTTAGCATAATGCTCTCCAGGTTCATCCATGCTGTTGCAAATGATAAGAGTCTCTTCTTTTTTATAGCAGCATAGAATTCCATTGTGTGGATATACCACAGTTTTAAAAATATATATATTTTATTGATTTTTTTTACAGAGAAAAAGGGAGAGGGACAGAGAGTTAGAAACATCAATGAGAGAAAAAAAATCAATCAGCTGCCTTCTGCAGATGGGGATGTGCCTGCAACCAAGGTACATGCCCTTGACTGGAATGGAACCTAGGACCCTTCAGTCTGCTGGCCGACACTCCATCTACTGAGTCAAACCAGTTAGGATTGTACCACAGTTTTTTAATCCACTCATCTATTGATCGGCACTTAAACTCTTTCCAAATCTTAGTTATTATAAATTGTCCTTTCATCAATTTTATAGTTTTCATTGTATAGATCTTCCATTTCACTACTTAAATTTATTTCTAGGTATTTTATAGTTTTTATGCTATTGTTAGTGGGATAGTTTCATTTATTTTCAAATGTTTAATCACTAGAATAAAGGAATGCAACTAATTTCTATAGGTCTATTTTGTATCCTGAAATTTTACTGAAATCATTGATTATTTCCAAGAGATTTTTTGTTTACTCTGAGATTTTCTATATATTAAATTATATCATTAACAAATGATTATAATTTTACTTCTTATTTTCTGATTTAGATATCTCTTACTCTTTTCTCTTGTATGATTGCTCTGGCTAGGACCTCCAGTACTACACTGAACAGGAATGGTGAAAGTGGGCACCCGCCATCTTCTTGATGTTAGAGGAAAAGCTTTCATTTTTTTTCCATTTAGTATATTGCTAGCTATGGATTTTTTATATATGGATTTATTATGTTCAGGTATGTTCTTTCTATTTCCAATCTTATCATTTTTATTATGAAAGAATGTTGCATGTGGTCAAATGTTTTCTGTATCTCTTGAGGTGGTCATATGATACATTACATTTATTGTTTTGCATAAGTTGAACGATTCTTGCATACCAGGAACTTGGTCATGTTATATAATCCTTTTAAGACCAGGTAGGTTATTGGATTTGGTTTGTAAAATTTTTTTCTGAGTGTTTTTGCATCTATATTTATAAGAACTATTGGTCTATAGTTGTTGTTGTTTCTTCTTGTGGTTTCCTTGTCTGGTTTTAGTATCAAGTAATTATGGCTTCATAGAATGAGTTTTGAAGTGTTCTCTCTCCCTTGATATTTCAGAAGTGTTTGAGGAAAATTGTTGTTAATTTCTCTTTAAATGTTTGGTAGAATTCACCAATGAAATTATAAAGCCCTAAAGTTTTCTGTGTTGGGAAGTTTGATTATTGATTCAATCTTTTGACTCATTATTGGTCTGCTCAGATTTTCTCTTTCTGATTCAGTCTTGGTAGATTGTGTATTTCTAGAGATGCATCCATTTCTTCTAAATTATGTACTTAGTTGGCCTATAACTATTCATTGCAGTTTCTTAAAATCCTGTGTATTATTGTAGAGCCAGTTGTTTTGTCTCCTCTTTCATTTCTAATTTTTCTTAATTGTCTTTTTTTAGTTAGTCTATCTAAAGTTTTTTTTCAATTTTCTTTACTTTTGTGAAGAACCTGCCTTTAGTTTCATTAATACATTTTAGGTATCTGTTTCATTTATTTTTGCTCTGATCCTTATTCTTTCCTCTCTCCTGCTATTTTTGGGGCTTAATTTGTCATTTTTATAGTTCCTTTAAATAAAATTAAGTTGCTTATTGATATATTTCTAATTTCCTAATATTACATTAATTGCTATAAACTTTCTTTTCAGAACTGCTTATAGTGCACCCCACAAGAATTTATTTCTGTTTTAATTTGTTTCAAGATTTTTTTAAAATTTGCCTTTTGATTTCTCCCTTGATCCATTGGTTATTTAGAAATGTGTTGTTTAATTTTCACATATTTGTAGATATTCTCACATTCTTCATATTATTGATTTTCTTGTTTTATGCCATTGTGGTCAGAAATGATAGTTGGTATGCTATCAGTATCCTTACATTTTCTAAGATATGTTTTATGTCTCATTATATGATTTGTCCTGGAGAATGTTCCAAAAGCATTTGAGAGGAATGTGTGTTTTGCTACCATTGGATCGAATATTCTCTATACACACGTTAAGTCCATTTGTTCTAAAGTATGGTTAAATTTTAATGTCTTCTTGTTGATTTTTTTGTTTGGACTTAAAGCTTACTGACAGTTGGCAATTAAATTCCCCTAATGTTATTGTATTACTTTTATTTCTCCCCTAAGATCTGTTAATATTTGTCTAATGTAGTTCAATGCTCAGGGGGTGAGAGGGTACATATTTACAATATTCATATCCTCTTGACATATTGACCCCTTTGTCACTATGTCTATGAACTTCTTTGTCTCTTTTACCTTTTGGGTTTAAAGTCCATTTCATCTGATATAACTATGGTTATGTCTGCTTTCTTTTAATTTTTCCTTGATATTGGAATGTCTTATGTCCTATCACTTGGGCCTATGTGTGTCTTTACAGCTGAAATGACTCTCCTGCAGGTAGCATATAGTTGGGTCTTTTTTGTTGTTTTTCATCTATTCACTCTGTTCTCTTTGGTGAGTTTAATCTATTTATATTTGAGGGCATTATTGATATGGAAGGACTTAGCAACTATCATTTTACCTTTTGCCTTCTGCTTATTTTATATCCAGTTTCTTTTTCCTTCTGTTTCTGTCCACTTTTGTAATTTGGTGATTTTCCATCGTTATTTTCTGCGTCTTCACTTTTTTATGTTTAAAGTCTCTTCTATAGATTTTTTCTTTGCAATTTCCATGATGTTTACATAAAACATCGCATAGATAAAATAGTCATTTTATGCTGGCAGCAATTTATCTTCATTCACCCATAATGGTCCCATTCTTTTACTAGTATTCCTCCCATTTTATATATTTGATGTTACATATTATTTTTTGATGTTGTAAATGTGTTACCAAATCATAGCAGCTGTAATTATCTTAATGCTCTTTTTCTTTAACCTGTATGGTATACAGTTATGCATTGCTTAACAACAGAAATTTGTACTAAGAAATGTGTCATTAGGTGACTTTGTCACTGTGCAGACATTATAAAGTCCACTTAAGCAAACTTAGATGGTACTGCCTACTACACATCTGACTCTATGGTATAACCTGTTGCTCCAGGCTACAGACCTCACAGCATGTTATTGTACTGAACACTGTAGGCAATTCCAACACAATGGTAAATAGTCGTGTATTCAGACATATATAAACATAGAAAAATACAGTAAAAATGGAATAAAAGATAAAAATGGTACAATTCTATAGAGTACCTACTATAAATGGAACTTTCAGGACTGGAAATTGTTCAGGGTGAGTTAGTGATTGATGAATGAATATTAAGGCTTAGTGCCTTACTGTAGACTTTCTAAATACTGTTCCAAAGCCTATGCTTCCTTTTAAGTAGGTCAGAAACAGAACATTGAAGCTGGTGATGCAGCTCCATGAGTAGGAATGTAGACTAGATTGATTGGAAATATCAAAGAGAAACTGGCTAAGTAAGGCATAGATCTCCATAATAGAGAGTGATTAAAGATGACCTGAGCATCAGCAGTAATAAGAAATCAACAATGAGAGGTAAAGGATCATAGCATCTGGTCATGGCAATGTGGTTCTGGCTATTGCATGTTGGGGCAATAGTCAAACTCAAGAATTTAGTATCCCTAAAAAAGAAGGTATTTCATATGGACAGGGTGCAGAACTAAGGACTCAATACTGTGACTTTGAAAATTGTGTTTGGTTTCATTGACCCTATCTGACACTAAGCGTTCTCTCTGGTGTTGAATTAATCCTATCTAACAAAGGGTAATATGCAAATTAACCATCACTCATCACAAAGATGGTGGCGCCCAGTCCTCTCAGCTGGAGCTCCTACTCTCCACTGAGAGTGGGCAGTGTGAGCAGCCTGGCAGAATGCTTGCTTTGTCACTGCAGCAATCAGGCAAGCATTCCACCCTGCTGTGGATGGGCCTCTGGCCAGGCCCGGGTGTGGAATGCTGGGGTCATTGCCCCGCCAACAAGGCAAGTGTTCCGTGCCTGGCCTCGGATGGACCTCTGGGCCGTGGAGAGCCTCTGAACAGCGGGCGTGGAGCAGCCAGGCCTCTCAGAGCTACTGTCACTCAGATTCATGCCACTAGTAAAGAAATAAAACGTATGCATGCTTTTAATCATAACAACCTGAAGTACCTGGACAGGGTGGCTCTACACTGCCATAGAGAGCTTTTGCTAAAGTGGCAGTTATTTTAGTTCTTCAACAAATATTTACAGCAGTGTACTCTCAAAGACCATCAAGACAGATATGGGAGCAGGGGATCCTCTGAAGATGTGACACTGGAGGGAAGGCTACTCTGTGTGGAAAGAGGTCAGGGCTGACTGTGATATAATCTGTGCAATCAACATTGAGATGTGAGCAAGAAGAGTTCTATTGCCAACCCCCACCAATATTGCTCACATGAGAGAAATAAAAATTCTTTCTGAAACACATATCCTTCCATTTATTACAGCAATTCCAGATTCTTCATCTTAGAGACTACCATTGTATATGCAGTTCTTTATTGACCAGTTCTTTATGTGCTGCATGACTGTACTAGTAATTTACTATTTAACACACTAGTCTAACATAAAGTTACATTTTTATAATTATGTGTATTTATTACCTTAATCACAGTTTGTGTACTTCTGTCTTTTCACTTCAGCTTGAAGAGCTCCTTTCAGTATTTCCTGTAATGCAGTTCTGTGGTGATAAACTCCCTAAGTTTTTGCTTGTCTCAAAAATTTGTATCTTCTATATTTGAAGGACAACTTTGTCAGACAGATTATTCTAGGCTGGCAATGTTTGTATTTCAATACTTTGAATATATTATTCTACTCTCCTGGCCTGTAGAGTTTCTACTGAGAAATCTGCTGATTTCCTAATGGAGGTTACTTTTTCCTTCCTTGGCTGCCTTTAAAATTCTTCATCATTGAGATTGTCCTTATAATGTGTTTTGGAAAAGATCTTTTTACTTTGAGATAAGATGTTCTATTAGATTTGTGGCTTTATTTCTTTAAATAAACCCTATGCCTTTTTATTTTCTCTTCTTTTATATCCGTTATTCTTATGTTGGATTTTCTAATGGAATCTTATTACTCTTGTAATTTTTTCTTTACTTAAAAAAACTTAGTTCTCTCTTCTTTTCCACCTGAATAATTTCTAATTTCCTAACTTCCAGATCACTTATTCTCTCTTCCATCTGCTTTGCTATATGTCAGTACTTTCTAGTTCACTCTTCATCTCATTTAATGAAATTTTCAACTCCAGAAATTGTTTGGTTCTTCTGTTGGAATGTTCATCTATTTGTAAAGTACTCTTTCTGTTCATTAATTGTATTCTTGTGTTCATTCAATTGTCTTTTGAATTTTCTTGTAGCTCATTAAATGTCTTCATAACAGCTATTTTGAAGAGTTAGGTCACATTATTTTGTGTCTTTGTTTTTTTGGGGGGATGGTGGATATATTCATGTTTTTCTTTAATTTACTTATATTTATTATTGAGGGTATTAGAGATGTAGCCCCTTCTATCCCATTGCCTCTCTGAACCCAGTTCCCACCTGCCCTGGCCTTCACTTCACAATTATCTATGTCCTTGGGTTATGCATTGGTTATTCTCTGCCTACTGCCCTCCCCCTTTCCTTCTGAGATCAGTCAGTCTGTGCTATGCTTTCATATCTCTGGGGCCTATTTTGTTCATCAGTTTTATTTGTTCATTAGATTCCACATATAGGTGAGATCATGTTATACTTGTCTTTTATCTGACTGGCTTATTTTGCTTAGTAAAATACTTTCCAGGTCCCTCCATCCTGTTTCAAAGGGTAGGAGATCCTTCCTTTTTATAGCTGCATAGTGTTTAAAAAACATTTTCATTAATTTCAGAGAGAAAGGGAGAAAAAGAAAAAGGTTAAAATATCTATGAGCAAGAAACATCATCAACCAGCTTCCTCCTGCATGCCCTGTACATGTGCTCTGATCAAGAAATGAATCTTGGTTCCTGAGTCCACTGGAACCACTCAACCACTGGAGTCCACTCTCAACCACTACACTACACAGGCAGGGAAGCTGCATAGTATTTTGTGTCTTTGAGTTCAATGGAAGGAGAATTTTTCTCTTTGTAGCATCCTATTATCATAATCTTTCATAGTGTTTGATGAAATGTGCTGCTGCCACTACATTTGAAGTATTGAACATTTTTTTTTATTTAGGTAAGGCTTTGTTTGCTTTGATTCTAACAGTTCAAGAGGTTGGCATTGCTGAACCTTCTTTTGCTTTTCTGAAGATGGCACTATAGCATAAGTTTTGGTTTTCTCTTACTGAAGTTGACTGTTGAAGTTGGGAGTACAGCATGTAAATAAAAGTTGGCATTAAAAAAACAACTGGATTTCAGTATGACTTCTTCCCAGTAGGGTCATCTTTGAGTGGTGGAGTCCCAGAGATCTGTTGGTGGACCTGTTGATGAAATCCTGGGACAGACAGTAGAAAATGCATTCCTATAGTTCTCTGTCTCTCTTCTTTCTTTTCCTTTCCTTCCCTTCAGTTTCAGAGGTGTCTCCTCAGAAATCTGGTGTTGCTGAACAGCAAGGGGACTCTCCAAATGCACTCTCCATGACAAAGCAAGCTTTAACTAACCATTTTAACGTTCCACCTTTTCTGCTAGACAGGTTGTCACCACCACCAACACCACCACTTCCTTGGCTCTGTAGCCTCCACTGAGGTAAAATCTACCCAATTTTGATGAACAAATGGACTGATCTCTGGGCTCTTCTGGTGTGCTGTGCAGAGGAAGTTTTGTTCAGTTATGTCCTATAGAATGAAATCAAAAGTTGCTAATGGAATTCTTTCTTAGGATTAGTGTTTGCAGGTCTTATTTTCCATCAACTTACTTTTAAACTTATTGATGTATTTATATTTAAAATAGGTTCTTGATTTTGAATATTTTCTGACATTATTTGTCTTGTAACTGGAGTATTTAGACCATTTATCTTTAACTTGATTATCAATTTGGTTGGCTTTAAATCTACCATCTTGCTATTTATCCCATCTGTTTTTTTTCCTTTTACCACTTTTATTTCCTTCTTCCAATTAAAATTTTAATGTTTTAAATTCCTATATTGACTTATTTGTTCCTTTCATGGTTGTTTTGGTTTTAAAATTTCATCATCATTTTATTACAATCTAACCTTTAATATTATATTACTTTTTATATTAATATATCTCCATTACATATTCCCCTCATTCTAGGTGCACTTATTGTCATACATTTTATTCTATATGTGCCATAATGCCTATAACAAACTATTGTTATTATTGTTACTTTATAGTCAAATATAAATTAAAACAAAATTAAAAATGAGAAAAACATCTTCTATATTCACCACATATTTACCATTTTAGCTCTAATTTCTTCTTTTGTAAAACTCCAAATTTTCATTTTTGCCTTTGAAGTCAAGATAGTCTCTTTAATAAATGGTGTTGGGAAAATTGGACAGATACATGCAAAAAAAAAAAAATGAAACTAGACCACCAACTTACACCACAGAAAAATAAACTCAAAATGCATAAAGAACTAAAATGTAAGACAGGAAACCATAAAAATCTTAGAAGAAGCCATAGGTAGCAAAACAGGAGCATTTATTGTAGCAATATCTTTACTGATACAGCTCCTAGGGCAATGGAAACTAAGGAGAAAATAAACAAATGGACTACATCAAAATAAAAAGCTTCTACACAGCAAAAGAAAGAAACCATAAACAAAACAACAAGAAAACCCACTACATGGGAGAACATATTTGCCAATGTTATGTCCAATAAGGGTTTAATCACCAACGTTTATAGGGGATTCCTACAACTTAACAAAAGGAAGATAAACAATGCAATCACAAAATGGGCAAAGGACCTAAATAGACACTTTTTGAAAGAGGTGACACAGAAGGCCAAGAGACATATGAAAACGTGCTCAAAGTCACTAATCATCTGAGAGATGCAAATCAAAACAACAATGAGGTACCACCTCACATTCGTCAGAATGGCTATCATCAACAAGTTAACAAACGACAAGTGCTAGCAAGGATGTGGAGAAAAAGGAACCCTCCTTCACTACTGGTGGGAATGCAGATTGGTGCAGCCACTGTGATAAATAGTGTAGCATTTCCTCAAAATATTAAAAATGGAACTGCCATTTGACCCAATAATCCCACTTCTAGGAATATTTCACAAGAAAACAGAAATACCAATCAGAAAGGATATATGCACCCTTATGTTCATAGCAGCACAATTTACCATAGCTAAGATTTGGAAACAGCCTAAGTGTCCAACCACAGATGAATGGATTAAAAAACTGTGGTCCATCTACATAATGGAATACTACACTGCCACAAAAAGAAGGAACTTTTACCATTTGCAACAGCATGGATGGAACTGGAGAGCATTATGCTAAGTAAAATAATCCAGTCAGAGAAAGATAAACATATAATCTCATTTGTGGAATATAATGACATCACAAATGGATGAACAACAATAGATAAATCATAGAAGCATTGAACAGACTGTCAAACTTCAGCAGGAAGGCAGGTGAGGGTGGGGGTGGTAAGAGATCAGCCAAATGACTTGATGCATGCATATAAGCATAACCAATGGACACAGATACTAGCGGGGTGAGACGGCATGTTCTGGGGAGTGGAGGAGGCTGTGGGGAAGTTAATGGGGGATAAAAGAGACTTATGTACTACTATTTGCTATACTTTAAATAAAAATAAAAAATATAAAGATTTTATGTAACTTTTTTATAGTGCAATGCTTTTGCTGACAAATTCTTTTTGCTTACCATAAAAAGAGTTTCTTTTGTTTGTCTTTTAAGGATATTTTTCTGTATATGTAAGTTATTTCCTTCAGTGCTTTAGAGATATTGTTCCATTTTTATCTGAATTAAATATTTTATAATGAGAAATCTGTGATTATCCTTATTTTTTATTTCTGTAGTGTATTAGTGTTCTCCAGAGAAAGAGAACCTATAGGTGGATGGATGGATGGATGGATGGATGGATGGATGGATGGAGAGGTAATTGAAGGATAGATAGAATAATAAAAACTTAAAAAAATGAAAGCGGAAGAAAGAAAAGGAAGAAGAGATTACAGAAACATTTACATGATTGTAGAGCCCAAGGAGTTCCACAATTTATTGTCTGTAAAGTGGAGGCCCAGGAAAGCAGGTGGTGAGTTTCAGTGCAAATTTAAAGGCCTGAGAACCAAGGAAGCCAATGGTAAAGCTGCCTATTTGAGTCCAAGAATCTGAAAAATCAAGAGTGCCTATGTAAGTGCCCAACTCAAGCAAAAGAGTAAATTCTCCCTTCCTCCACCTTTTTGTGCCATTCAGGCCCTTAACTGATCTGAGACAAGGAAGTGCAGCGAGACATTTATGCTCTACTTGTGCTCCTTTTCTCTATAACACATTGTGGAGTATGACTCCAAGTAGAAATCTGAGACAATTATAAGGCTCATCTTATTCTTTCCCCAGTAATAACAGTCCTGCACTTTTGGCTATCTAATGTCTGAAATAGTTGTTTCATATACTGTTGATTCTTGAACAACTTGGATTTGAACTGTGCAGGTCCACTTATATACACATTTCCCCCCCAATAAATGCTGTAAATATATTCTTTATTTTTTTATTAGTAACATTTTTTTTCTCTAGCACATTTTCTTATACGAATACAGTCTATAATACATATAGCATACAAAATAAGTTTTAATAAACTGTTTATGTTTTCAGTAAGGATTTCTGTCAGGAGTAAGCTATTAGTAACTATGTTTTGAAGAAGTAAAAGAAAACTTATACACAGATTTTTGACTGTGTGAAGGCCAGTGTTCTAACTTCCATGTTGTTCAAGGGTTAACTGTATTTTGTTCAGCTTTCTAGTTGTATATAGTAATGTCATTTTACTTCTCTATGGCCAGAAATTGATCTAATTTTGAAAGTTTATATTTTTAAAAGAATGTTTCATTTCATTTATTTATTTTGTAAAATGTTTTTAGGTATAGGTTTATTTTATTTATTCCTCTTGTTACATGTTGCATTATCACATAGCTATTACATCTTTTCCATTATCTCTGTTATTTTATTCTGTTACTCTGATTTGCCATATTTTATGGTTTCAAATTCTATCTTACATTTATCTTAAATTCTCTTTAATATTCATCATTTTGACTCTCAGTGATTCATTTGGTTAATTTCTTTATATCTTTTAACATTTCCAAAACTCTCTTTTTGACTATCTTCTATCTACTGTTAACCAACTCACTGAGTATATGTTAATTATTATATATCTTATTTCTAGTAGTTATTTGTATTACCAGGTTTATTATCAAATATCCCTAAAATTTTCTGATAGTATCTCATTTATTTTTAATTTTAAAGTTTCACCTTGTATGTTTTAAGTATTTCAAATGTAAGTTTTTATTTATTTATTCATTTATTATTTATTTTTTTGAAAATTTTCAGATATGCAGTTTATTTAAAATGACTTCTAGGTACAATTCAACTCTAAGTTTTAAAAAGTTTTTTCATTTGTGGGCTAACAAAATATTTGAAAGTTAAAATGTATCAGAGAGGAGAACTAAGATGGCGCCAAAGGTGAAACACCTATCTTGCCGTCATAATCAGCAATTTTAATACTACAACTTAACGAAGGAACAAACACCTTCCAGAATCACCAGAACGCTCGCCGAGTGAAAATTCCACAAATAAAAGTGAAGATAAGACACTGTGACCCGGAGGAGCGGCGGCGGACAGCGTTGAAAGATTCGTGCGCAGAGAGAGGTTTGGAGTGCGCGCTGCGGAGAGGGCGGGCGGCTGAAAACCGGCCAGGTTTCTCGAACAGGGAGACAGGGGCGTCCCACTGGACAGATTCTCCAGCTCTGGGCGAAGTCCAGAGAACCCACTATCACACGGGGTGAAAACTGGACAGTGGGAGGGCACGCCGAAGCTCGGGTGCTGCCAGGTCTGCCGGCTTGTGGAGAAGGCAGCTCTCGCGCGAACAGCTCGGCTGCGTGACGGCGCCGAGAGCGCTCTGCGACCTGTCTCTCATTCGGAAAACCGTCAGTCTGCTTTGTTTTACGACCCTGGGTGAGACATTGCGCATGCAAAGTCATTTGGGGACAGTCTGAATTCCCCGGCAGCCGGTGGAGCTCCACAGCGGCTCTCTCTCAGAGGTGCTGGCAGCCATTGCCCCCGGCACAGAGCCCCTGGGGCTGCATAGGGCAGAGCTAACGCTGTCTGCTTGGCCCGGAGACTCCGCCCATCCAACCTGAGCACAGCTGAGCTTCACAGACAATTGGCCTGGAGGTCAAACCCTCCCAGGGCTAACAACAAAAAGCTGGGTTTAAATTCAAAAACACTGAATACAACCCATAAAGGATTGCAGTAAGAGTACCCACCTCAGATAACTGGGGAGACTGAGCCACTGTCCCTTTGAGGATAGCCACCACATAAAGCAGCCACCATGCAGAGACATGGAAAGAAATCAGGTGTGAAAGAAATGGAGGAGAAAAGACGACAAGACATAGAGTTCAAAACCACGGTTATAAGGCTTTTCAAGAGGCTCCTACAAAAGGCCGATCAACTTAATGAGAATTACCGGGAAATAAACAAGACCAACCAGGAAATAAACAAGACCAACCAGCAAATGAATGAGACTTACAAGGAGATGAATGCTACTTACAAAGAAATGAATGAGACCCTCAGGGAAATGTACAAGACCTCTGAGGATACGAACCAGACCCTCACAGATAAAAAAAGGACCAACTAGAAATCAAGCATACACAGACTGAAATAAAAAATATTACACAAAGTCCTAAAAGCAGTCCAGAGGGCCACAAGAACCAAGTCAAAGATTTGAAATACAAAGAACCAAAATCCACTCAGTTGGAAAAGCAAGAAACAAAAAGAATTCAGATAATTGAAGATAGCGTAAGGGGCCTCTGGGACAACCTCAAGCAAGCCAACATCCGAATTATGGGGGTGCCAGAAAAAGAGAGAGAGCAAGTTAATGAAAACCTACTTGAAGAAATAGTGACTGAAAACTTTCCCCACCTGGTGAAAGAAACTGACTTAAAAGCCCAAGAAGTACACAGAACCCCAAAATATAGGAATCTAAAGAGGACCACACCAAGACATATCATAATTAAAATGCCAAGAGCAAAAGATAAAGAGAGAATATTAAAAGCAGCAAGAGAAAAACAGTTGGTTACCTACAGGGGAACACCCATACGATTGTCAGCGGATTTCTCAACAGAAACGATGCAGGCCAGACGCGAGTGGCAAGAAATATTCAAAATAATGAAGAGCAAGAATCTACAACCAAGAGTACTCTATCCAGCAAAGCTATCATTCAGAATTGAGAATCAGATAAAGTGCTTCGCAGATAAGAAAAAGCTAAAGGAGTTCATCACCACCAAACCAGTATTATATGAAATGCTGAAAGATATTCTTTAAGAAGAGGAAGAAGAAAAAGGTAAAAATATAAATTATGAACAACAAATACACATCTATCAACAAATGAACATAAAAATCAAGTGAACTGATAGGCTGATGAACAAGATAAACTGGTGACTATAACAGAAACATGGACATAGAGAGGGAATGGACTGACAATTCTTGGGGAGAAAAGTATTGTTGGAAGTACAGCAAGAGATTGGACAAAAATCTTGCAACAATGGGAGAGGACATTGGGGGAGGGGGAGGTGAGGGCGGAGGGTGGGATAGGTACAGGGTGGAGGGAAGATATAGGGGGATAAAAAAGGGGAAACAATTTAATTAATAAACTGAACAATTAAAAAAATAACTTAGACAAAAAAAATTAGCCTGCTATATAAAAAAATAAATAAATAAAATGTATCAGAGCATACACGTTATTTTTTATAATATACTAGAGGTTCAGTGCATGAAACCATGCAACCACTCGCAGTCTGGGAGCCCTCGGTGGATGTCTGACTGACAACTTAGGCTCCTTCTCTGCAGAGACATCTCAGCTCAGGAATGGGTCTAACATTCTTAGAGCTGCTGCAGAGGCAGGAGAGGCTCCCACCACTGCCACTGCACTTGCCAGCAGTGAGCCCAGTTTCTGGCTGATTGGCACTCCCCCTGTGGGAGTGCACTGACCATCAGGGGTAGCTCCTGCATTGAGAGTCTGGTCAGTGCACATCATAGAGACTGGTGGTTCTACCTTTCAGTTGATTTGCATATTAGCCTTTTATTATATAAGACTGTTCATTTACCTTTTTTGTTATTTTTAAATTAAATTAAATTTTATTGTTTAAGGTATTACAAATAGTAGTACATATGTCTCCCTTTTTTCCCTCTCACTGACCTTCTCTCAGCCTCCCCTACCTCCTGGCAGTTGCCCTCATCTTCCTGACCTCAGTCTCTTGAGTCTGTTGGTTGTGCTTATATGCATGCATACAAGTCCTTTGGTTGATCTCTTACCCTCCCAAACCTCCTCTACCTCCCCGCTGTAGTTTGATAACCTGTTCAATGCTTCTTTGCCTCTATTTTTGTTCAATAGTTTGTAATGTTCTTTATTATTCATGAATGAGTGAGATCATGTGGTATTTACCTATCACTGACTGGCTTATTTTACCTAGCATAATGCTCTCTAGTTTCATCCATGCTGTTGCAAATGGTAAGAATTCCTTCTTTTTTACAGCAGGGTGGTATTCCATTGTAGAGATGTATCACAGTTTTCTAATTTATTCATCTGCTTAAGGGCATTTAGGCTGTTTCCAAATCTTAGCTATTGTAAATTGCACTGCTATGAACATAGTGGTGCCTAAATCCTTTCTGATTGGTATTTCTGTTTTCTTGGGATATATTCCTAGAAGTGAAATTACTGGGTCAAATGGCAGTTCCATTTTTAATATTTTGAGAAAAAGTCATACTGTTCTCCATAGTGGCTGCACCAATCTGCATTCCTACCAGCAGTGCATGAGGGTTCCTTTTTCTCTGTATCCTCTCCAGCACTTGTCATTTATTGATTTGTTGATGATAGTCATTCTGACAGATGTGAGGTGGTACCTCATTGTTGTTTTGATTTGCATCTCTCGAATGATTAGTGACTTTGAGCATGTTCTCATATGTTTCTTGGCTTTCTGAATGTCCTCTTGTAAAAAGTGTCTATATAGGTCCTTTGCCCATTTTTTGATTGGATTGATTATCTCCCTTTTGTTAAGTTATGAGTTCCTTATAAATGTTGGAGATTAAACTCTTATTGGAGATAACATTGGCAAATATGTTCTCCCATGTAGTGGACTTTCTTGTTGTTTTGTTTATGGTTGCTTTTGCTGTGCAGAAGTTTTTTCTTTTGATGTAGTTTCATTTGTTTATTTTCTCCTTAGTTTCCATTGCCTTAAAAGCTGTATCAGTAAAGATACTGCTGTGACAAATGTCTGCTATTTTGTTGCCTGAGGCTTCTTCTAAGATTTTTTATGGTTTTCCATCTTATGTTTAAATCTTTTAGCAATTTTGAGTTTATTTTTGTGTTTGGTATAAGTTGGTGGTCTAGTTTCATTTTTTCCCCAAGTATCTGTCCAGTTTTCCAACACCATTTATTGAAGAGACTGTTTTGTCTCCATTGTATGCTCTTGCCTACTTTGTCAAATACTAATTGAGCATACTGGCTTATGTCAATTTCTGGGTTCTCTCTTCTGTCCCACTGATCTATATGTCTGTTCTTGTGCCAGTACCAGGAAGTTTTGAGAATGGTGGTTTTGTAGTATAGCTTTATATCTGGTACTGTGAACCCTCCAACATTGTTCTTCTTTTTCAAGATTGCTGTAGCTATTCGGGTCTTTTTAAAAAAATTATTATTCCAGATGAATTTTTGAAGAATTTATTCTAGGTCCTTGAAGTATTCAGTTGGTATTTTAATGGGGATTGCATTGAATTTATAGATTGGTTTGGGTAGTATGGACATTTTAATGATGTTGATTCTATCAATCCATGAACATGGTATATTTTTCCATTTGTTCATGTCTTCATCTATTTCTTTTTTTAGCATTCTGAAATTTTCTGAGTTCAGGTCCTTTGTCTCCTTGTTTATGTTTATTCCTAGATATCTTAATTTTTTTGTTGCAAGGGTAAATGGGATTGCATTTTAAATTTCACTTTGTGTGAGTTCATTATTCGTGTATAGAAAAGCCATAGACTTCTGGGCATTAATTTTGTATCCTGCTACATTACCAAATACGTTTACTAAGTCTAGTAGCTTTTTGATTGGAGTCTTTGGCGTTTTCTATGTACAATATCATGTTATCTGTGAATAAGGACAGTTTTACTTCTTCTTTTCCAATTTGGATGCCTTTTATTTCTTCTTCTTATCGGATTGCAATGGCTAGTACTTCCAGTACTATGTCAAAGAGGACTGGTGAGAGTGGGGATCCCTGTCTTGTTCTTGTTTTTATGGAAAATGGTTTTAGTTTTTGCTCATTAAGTATGATATTGGCTGTGGGTTTGTCATATGTGGCTTTTATTATGTTGAGGCTTCTATTCCCACCTTGCTTAAAGTTTTTATCAAGAAAGTATGTTGTATTTTGTCAAATGCTTTTTCTACAGCAATGAATATGATTATATGTTTTTTTCTCTCTCAGTTTATTTATATGGTGTATCACATTTATTAATTTGCAGATGTTGTACCATCCTTGCATCCCCAGAATAAATCCCACTTGGTCATGGTGTATGATATTTCTAATGTAATGCTGTATTTGATTTGTTAGTATTTTATTGAGGATTTTGGTGTCTATGTCCATGAGGGATATTGGGCTATAATTCTCTTTCATTGTGTTGTCTTTATCTGGTTTTGGGATTAGGGTAATGCTGGCTTCATAGAAAGAGCTTGGAAGTGCTCCTTCCCCTTGAATATTTTGATTTAGTCTGAGAAAGATAGGTTTTATTTCTTCTTTGAATGTTTGATAAAACTCTCCTGTGAAACCCACTGGTCCAGGGCTTTTGTTTGTTGGAAATCTTTTTATTACTCCTTCAATTTCTTCCACAGTTATCAGCCTATACAGATTTTTTGATTCCTCCTGGTTGAATTTTGGAAGGCTGTATTTTTTTTTTTTTTTAGGAATATGTCAATTTTTTTCTAGGTTGAACATTTTGTTGGAGTAGAGCTGCTCATAGTATTTTTTTATGATTCTTCTGTGGGATCTGTTGTTATTTCACCTCTTTTGTTTCTGGTTTTGTTTATTGAATCCTTTCTCTTTGCTTCTTGGTGAACCTGGCTAGAGGTTCACCAATCTTGTTTATCCTTTCAAAGAACCAGCTCTTGGTTTTGTTGATTTTTTTGGTCCCTATGTCATTTATTTCTACTCTGATCTTTATTATTTCCTTCCTTCTGATAACACTGGGATTTTCATGTTGCTCTCTTTCTAATTTTTCAAGTTGCAGAGTTAGATGGTTTATTACCCTTTTTTTTTTTAGGAAGTCTGTAATGCTATGAACTTTCCTCTCAGGACTGCTCCCATTGTGTCCCAAAGATTTTGGATTGTTATTTTTTCATTGTCATTTGTTTCCAGGATATGTTTTATTTTTTTCTTTGATCTCTCAGGTAACCCACTCATTGTTTAATAGTATGCTATTCAGTATCCAAGTGTTTGAATTTTTGTGATTGTTTTTACTGTAGTTAATTTCTAATTTTATGCCATTGTGATCTGAGAAGTTGCTTGATATGATTTCATACCTCTTGAATTTGGAGAGACTTTGCCTGTGTTCCAATATGTGGTCTGTCTTTGAAAATGTCCAATGTTCAATGTGTGCTTGAGAATAGTGTATATTATGTAGTTTTGGGGTGGAATGTTCTAAAGATGTCAATTAAGTCCATCTGATTTAGTGAGTCATTTAGGATTGATGTTTCTTTGCTAATTTTTTGTCTAGAGAATTTATCCAGTGATGTTAATAGGGTATTCAAGTCTCCTACTATGATTGTGTTGCTGTCAATTTCTCCCCAAATATCTTCCAGAAGTTTTTTTTTTTAATGTAGTTGAGTGCTTCTGCATTGGGTGCATAAATGGTTACCAGAGTTATATCCTATTGTTGTATTGATCCCTTTAGAATTATGAAGTGGCCTTTATTGTCTCTTGTTATGGTTTTCACTTTGAAGTCTATTTTTTCAGATCTAAGTATTGCTACCCCAGCTTTTTTTTCATTACCATTTGCCTGATAGATGTTTTTCCATCCCTAACACCTTCAGTCTGAGTGAGTTCCTTGTCCTGTGGTGGGTCTTCTGTAGATAGCACATATATGGGTCATGTTTTTATCCATTCACTCACTGTCTTTTAATTTGAGCATTTAATCCACTTACATTTAATGTTATTATTGATAGATACTTGTTTATAGCCATTTCTGTATATTATGCCTGCGTTCCTTCCTCCATTTCTATTTCTTCTTTTTTACAGCATTCTCTTTAGCATTTCTTGCATTGCTGGCTAGGTAGTGGTAAACTCCCTTAGCCTTTTTTTTTTTTTTTTGCCTGCAAAGCTCCTGATTTCACCTTCAATTATGATAGATAGTCTTGCTGGATAGAGTATTCTTGGATTCTGTCCCTTACTTTGCATCACTTTGTATACCTCCTTCCATTCCCTTCTAGCTTGATGTGTTTCTGTTGAGAAATCATTTGGTAATCTGTTTGGGGGTCCTTTGTAGGTAACTCTTTGTCTCTCTCTTGCAGCCTTTAAGATTCTCTCTTTGTCATTAACATATGTCATTGTAACTATAATGTGCCTTGGTGTGGGTCTTTTGGGATTCATCTTTCTTGGGACTCTCTGTACTTATGTAACTTTTTTCTTCTCCATATCCGGAAGTTTTCTGTCATTATTTCTTCAGATAGATTTTCTAATGTTTGCTGCTCTTATTGTCCTTATGGCAGCCCTGTTATACATATGTTAATTTGTTTCATGTTGTCCCAAAGCTCCCTTAGGCTTTCCTCCTGCTTTTTAATATTTTTTTTCTCCAGTTGCTGTTCAGATTGGGCTTGTTTCTCTACCTTATCTTTTAACTCACTAATTCGGTCCTCTGTTTCTTCTAGTCTACTGTTGAAACCTTCCATTTTTTTATTGTAGCCATATCACTTTTTATTTATTTCTGATTTTTTGCATAAGTTGTTGATTTTCTCATCCATCTGGTGTATGAACTATTGGAGCATTACTCTGAATTCATTTCTGTCATCTTGCATGCTTCCATTTCACTTACTGCTTTTCTTGGCAATTATTCATTTTCTTTCCTCTGGAGATTGTGTCGTTGTCTCCCCATTCTGACTATCACCACAAGGTCCAAACATCAAGTTGCATGGGCCTGGGCCATGTGCTGTGGGAGCTTCGCACCACCCGGGTATCACTGAAGAGCTCTGACACCAATAAGTGTGGCTGCCATAGGTTGGTGGGAGCCATGCTTGCCCAGGATCAGAGTCACTGGCGCTCTGTGTGGCCTCGTGTGTGCACCTAGTATCAGGGACAACACCTGCTCTGAGTTGAAAAAGAGGCCCCGTGGCTTTGTGTCTAATATTAGAGTCCCCTAGCATGTAACAGGAGTTAGAGTCCCCCTGTGCCTGAATTGAATATTAGAGTCTCTTTTGCTTGGTGCAGCCTTGTGCCAAGAATCAGGATCCCTTTGTATGCATGCACCAAGAATCAAGTCACTGGTGCTCAATGTTGTCTCTCACATGGAGATTCAGGGTCCCTGGTCTGTTTGGGGGACCAGGTTGCACAGTTGCATTGTGTCCACAGGAGGTCCACCCCTGCACTGGGGAAAACAGACTTCCCTGTGCACTGGCCCAGATTGAAGTCAGGTGGCACTGCCACCCTGTGGGGGCATGGGGTTTGGTAGCCATATTACATTGCGGGGAACAGATTCCAAGTGTCTGTGGATTCCCAGATTCAAATTCCTTTGACATAGCTGTAGCCCTGTGTAAGAGGTGGATCTGGCAGTTCCTACGGTGCTACAGTGAGCCTGCTGGAAGGGAGATAGGCTCTGTGACTCACAGAAATCTGTGGCTGGGATGTCTGGATCCTTAATGTTTGTGGATCTGAAGCTGGAGTCACAGGTCTCTGTCTCTAGTGCCTGCAGGCTCCTGGTTTGCATCTGAGACACAATTAGGTGGTGCTGAGGCCAGGATCTTAGTCTCAAGCATCTCTGTTTTTCAAGATGGCATGATCTCTGTGCCTATGCTGGCTGCCCCTGGAGTGTTCGCTGTGGCAGTGGTGTTTCACCATCTAAGACTGCCCAGTTTGGCAGCCCCTTGGAAGACCTGCAGAATCTAATTGTCCCTAGCTCTCTCTCTCTCTCTCTCTCTCTCTCTCTCTCTCTCTCTCTCTCTCTCACACACACACACACACACACACACACCACACATGTTGACACAATCCTCTATCACTCCCTCACTTTCTCTCCCTCTCTCCCTCCCTCCTTTCCCGCTGGTCGCCATCTTCAGAATCTCCAAATGTAAGTTCTTAAACATCTGATTCAGTAATTCCATTACCTGAATTCCTTCAGAGGTAATCTCCCAACTTTCACTTATAGTGGCTTATTTTCTTTTCTAAATTGATTTAGTCAGTGGAAATCCTGGAGTCATAAAAGGGTATTAAATTTCTCTACAGAGGATTTGTCTTAACTTCTTACTTCTTCTGGGATTCTGGTTGTATAACAAATTTGTGACTTCAATCCCCTTCAACCAGTTCTACCCAATTCAGTAATGCCATATTTAACCCTTACACATTAGTATAGTTTCTGGATACTGGTGTCAGGGTAAACCCAGCATTTGTGTGTGCTTATTGACAATGCTTATTTTTCAAGTTTTAGTTCACTTTTCTCACTTACTTGTTTGTGTTATCTCTGACTTTTTCTTACTTTTAGGTAAGTCCTGTAATGCATTTACAATGTTTGTTATAATTTATTTTAATTGGATTGTGAAAGACTTTCTGAGTATCTCATGGATCTTATCTTGATACTGAAGAAAGAAGAAATTTCTGCCGTATTTTTAGTTTTACCTATTGACATCACTCCTCTTTTACCTTGTGTTCTAGCAGGACCAAATTACTTCATGCAGTTTGCTATGTGAACTCATCATACTCTTACTTACTAGGAATTATGCTTTACCACTTGTCTATTTGATAGATTTTTGTTTATTCTCCAATATACAGCATCACTATGTATTTGAAACATTCCTAGAATAGAGTTATGGATATCTCATTAATATCACTTATTCTTGTGCATAAATCTGAAAACATATTTTCTATAATGAAATAAAACTAGTTATTTTATAAATTTCTATTCTCTTTTAGGTTGTGTATACTTTTTAGCCAGGGCTTATTTTTATTTTTTTCATTTTCATTGTCCTCATGCTTAATACAGAACGCATAGAGAGTACCATACTTGTTAAAAAATGTGTTGAATGAGTATTATTTCAATACAATTGATATAAAAAAGGGTACTGTTACCCATATGAGGTAATAATACATAACAATATGAGTGGTGGCCTTTTGAGTGCAGGATAAAGGAGAGTCAAAGATTAAAAATTGTCAGCAACCATATATAATCCAGGGAAGGTTCCTCTAATTCTATTTGTTTCTCATATATAACTATTGGTATTAAAGTCAATCAATAACTTTCTCAAAACAATATTATTCTACTTGCTAAGGAATATTCTGGTAGAAATTTGGCTATCAGTTTAAATTTCCTACAGATAATAGACTAAAGAGTCAAGTAAACATAACAGTTTCATTCTTTTATATTTTTTCCTGTAAAGTAATAAATTGTTATTCTAAGTTTGCCTATCCTGATAGAATGAATCTGATATTGGGTCAACTGATAAGCACACTTGTTAATAAGCAAAATTAAAAATCATACCCTAAGCTTAAGGTAACTTCACAAAATTATTGTTATAGTTTTTGTAAAAGACATAATATATTCAGGTAAGAAAATTCTGAGTTCTAGAGACAAGAGCATATGTTCTAATGTTATACATGAAATAACATAGAGACCATGACTTTTTCACAAAGTGGGAGACTTCAGTTATTAGTTTAGCCATGTGGAAACGACTCTATTTTTATTTAAAACAAACAAACAAACAAACAACATTTATAATACCTGTAAAATGTGCCCCATACAATCTACAAGATAGAGCTAAGATACCTAGAGTTACTGTGAGAGAGCATTAAAAGCTGAGAAACAAAGTTGCAATTGCTATAGTACAGAATGTTTGGTGTGGAACAGACATTAATCAAAGGATCTATAGTTAGGAATACAGATAACCAAAGCCAAAGAAATAATTGGCTCTCTGTTTAAAGCCTGACATTTGAGCACTTACAAAGAGAGACCAAAACAGCTCTGTCATTGGCATTAAAAATCATGACCAGGGGAAATATCTATTTCCCCTGTGGGTCACAACAGAGGTCCTTGGAAAGACAATGCAGAGCTGGAAGATGACAAAGACATTTTCCTTAGCAATTACTGGCCAATGTTTCCCCATTTCCCCATGAGAAGGTTTGGGAATCAAAGCCAAAACCATATTAGCATTACAGTTTAGTAAATACACACACACACACACACACACACACACACACACACACACACACACAGGCACGTACACACAAATGCATGCATGTACAGTTATGTTTTTGTGCTCAAGTTTAAAAAATTGTATACGCTACAATTAAAAACAAACTTTTGTCTTCTTTTATAGTTCTGAGTCAAAAGACAATGTTTGATATTGTTAATTGAGTTATTGCAATAAGAAAAGAACTCAAATGAAAATTTTAAACAAGAGTAAGATGCTTTACCTTAACCGGTTTGGTTCAGTGGATAGAGCGTTGGCCTGCAGACTGAAGGGTCCAGGGTTTGATCTCTGTCAAGGGCACATGCCTGGTTGTGGGCTTGTTCCCCAGTAGAGGGCATGCAGGAGGCAGCCAATCAATGATTCTCTCTCATCATTGATGTTTCTATCTCTCTCTCCATCTCCCTTCCTCTCTGAAATAAATAAAAATACATTAAAAAAAAGAGTAAGATGCTTTTAGTTGACAGACTTGGTAAGCAGCACATCTGGAGTTTCCATTGTTTTTCCTTGCTCTCCAGACCTATATATACAGTGTCACTTGGGTATCTAATGGAGATATTAAATTTTCTTTTCCATTAAACCTGCTTCATTTACATTGTACCCTCTCTTTATTTATAGAAACTCATTTTTTCTAGTTGCTCAGGTAAAACCTGGAATTGTACTGAATATTTTCTCTTTTACACCATACTTCTAAACTCTCAGGAAATCCAGTTAGTTCTAAATTTAAAATAGAATGATTACCAGATGATCTTTCATCTCCACCATTACCTTCCTTATCAAAGCCACCATTATCTTCTGCCTGGATTGTTGCAATAGCCTTTTAGCTGCTCTCCTTTGTCTCATCATACTTTAGTAATAATTTCATAAGCACCTAGAACAATTGCACATAAAAGATGCCCAGTAAATATTTGCAGGTGAGCAAATTAATAAAATAAAATTTTCTTATTTGCTGTGCCTTTTGTAAATAAGCCTTTATGATGTTACTAAGCTTCTCTTAATCATACTTCAGCTGTGACACTAACAGTTATTTTAAAAATTGGTAAGTTAAAAATTTTATGGTAAATTTCACACATAGAAATGCAATTTCTTATAGCTTACGGAAAATAAAAGGTAAATATTTAGAAAATAAAACATTGCCAGTATTTTTTGAAGCTTCCCTAAATGCCTTATATATTTCCTTTTCCTTTAAAAAGTAACCACTGTTCTGAATGTTTATTTCCTTTCATTTCTTAGTAGTTTAATTACAGAAATATGCAAATATGAAAATATAAATTTAATCTTGTAGTTTTTACTCTGTATAACTAGAATTACCTTCAATTATTTATTTGTGATTTTTTTCACTTAATGGTCCTATGATATGTGTAAACTTTCTAAAAAGTATACTATCATGTGTTAAAATTGATCTGTCTGTAATAGAGCATTAATTATTGCTTTTACAATAGCTAAAGAATACACACCTTTCTTGCAAAGTCAAACCTTCAGGGATTTAAAAAAGGAGCAGTTAGGAAGATGGAACTTGTGAAAGTGAATTAATTGGTGTTGAGTCTGAAACTGTGAAAGGGTCTGAGATATTATTGCACTTGCATAGTTTTACACATCTCTATATCAATTGTGTGTATACACACACAGACACATACAGAGTCACCAGACCTCAGGACAAGAAACAGACATTTAATGATAAAAATATTTTCATAGTAGCTGAAACCGGTTTGGCTCAGTGGATAAAGTGTCGCCTGCAGACTGAAGGGTCCCAGGTTCGATTCTGGTCAAGGGCATGTACCTTGGTTGTGGGCACATCCCCAGTAGGGCGTGTGCAGAAGGCAGCTGGTCAATGTATCTCTCTCATTGATGTTTCTAACTCTCTACCCCTCTCACTTCCTTCTCTGTGAAAAATCAATAAAATATATTTAAAGATTTTTTCTAAATCATTTTTTTAAAAAGTCAGGTAGCTCCTCATTCTTTGCTTTTAACAAATTTGAAGGAATACTTGAACTACCAGCTGATAGCTCACTAAAATTATTTTTATGGTATGTCACTAGGTGATTTGGACATATGACCCAGAAGTCCAAAAAGGGTTCAAAAATTTGAAAAGTACTACTATTATAATTATTTTCTATTCCAGCTGATTATTTATAAGACCACATATTATCTTATTTGTAAAAAAATAAAAAATGAGAATAGAATTGATGCTGATCCATGTCCAATTTTAGAAACATTTAATATTAATGTGTAGATACATGAGTTTATTGAAAATAATATCTGAGATCTATTTCTAACAAAGTATTATTATTAATAACTTATAAATTTTTATATATTTATGTTATTTAACAGATTTTGTACTACTAATAATTGTAGCAATAACCCTATTGAGTAAAAATTTAATCCTTAACTCAGTTCATTTGTTGCTTCTTATTTAACTTTTCTAACTAATTTTCCTCTTACCTTCACCTACACATGCATCCAAACAGCAGATACACATTTTGTCATGGTAACCATGTCACTATATTTTTTTTCTCTCAATTTACTTTTCTATCTTCTTACTCTTCTCAGATCATAGTGAGCTCAAGATTGAAACTTTTATTTTGGCCTCACCCGGATATAGCATAGTACTTGATAGAGTATTAATACAATAAATGTTTTTGGAAAGCGTATGTATAGAAAAAGTATATGGGCTGAAGTGTATGGGCTGAAAAAGTCTGACATTCAGGGAGGAGTCCCAGAAGAAATGGAACTTATGTTGGACTCATATTGAAACTTATAGTTGGATTAATTGGCTGTTCACAGAGGGAATGCACATTCTAGAAAGAGACATGGACAATTAAACTTCTTCCTTGAAAAATAGCTATCTGTATAAAGGAGTGAATTATTTTTTTTAAATTTGTTATTGTTTAAAATATTATATATAGTATTACCTAAGTCTCCTCTCCCCCATATTGACCTCTCCTTAGTCACCCTAACCCCCTAAATCCCACACATGCCCTCACCCCCGTAGTGTCTGGTTATGCTTATATGCATGCATACAGTTTTTTTGTTGATCTCTCACCCTCCCCACCCCTTATTCCTGTCACATTCTTTCTGAAGTTTGACAGTCAGTTTAATGCTTTTTTATGTCTGAATCTATTTTTGTTTATCAGTTTGTGTTGTTTATTATATTCCACAAATGAGTGAAATCATGTGATATTTATCTTTCTCTGATTGGCTTATTTTATTTAGCATAATGCTCTCCAGTTCCATCCATGCTGTTGCAAATGGTAAGAATTCATTTTTTACAGCAGCATAGTATTCCGTTGTGTAAATGTACCACAGTTTTCTAACCAACTCATCTGCTGATGGGCACTTAGGCTGTTTCCAAATCTTAGCTACGGTGAATTGTGCTGCTATGAACATAGGGGTGCATATATACTTTCTGATTGGTATTTCTGAGTTATTGGGATACAGTTCTAGAACTGAGATTACTGGGTCAAATGGGAGTTCCATTTTTAACTTTTTGAGGAAATTCCATACTGTTTTCCACAGTGGCTGCACCAGTCTGCATCCCCACTAGCAGTGAAGGAGCGTTCATTTTTCTCCACATCCTCACCAGCACTTGTAGTTTATTGATTTGTTGATGATAGTCATTCTGACAAGTTTGAGATAGTACCTCATTGTTGTTTTGATTTGCATCTCTTGGATGATTAGTGACTTTGAGCATGTTTTCATACGTCTCTTGGCTTTCTGAATGTCCTCTTGCAAAAAGTGACTATTTATGTTCTTTGCCCATTTTTTGATTGGATTGTTTATCTTCCTTTTGTTAAGTTGAATGGGGTCCCTGTAAATTTTGGAGATTAAACCCTTATTGTAGCCCTAACTAGCTTGGCTCACTTGATAGAGCGTAGGCCTGCAGACTGAAGGGTTCCAGGTTTGATTCTGGTCAAGGGCATGTACCTTGGTTGCAATCAGCAGGAAGCAGTTGATAGATGTTTCTAACTCTCTATCCCCCTCCCTTCCTTTCTGTAAAAAAATCAATAAAATATATTAAAAACATTAAAAAAACCTTATTGGAGATAACATTGGCAAATATATTCTCTCATGCAATGGGCTTTCTTGTTGTTTTGTTAATGTTTCATTTTGCTGTGCAGAAGCTTTTTATTTTGATGTAGTCCCATTTGTTTATTTTCTTCTTAGTTTCTATTGCTGTATTGGTAAAGATATTGCTACAACTTATGTTTGCTATTTTGGTGCCTATGGCTTCTTCTAAGATTTTTATGATTTCCCATCTTATGTTCAAGTCCTTTATCCATTTTGAGTTCATTTTTGTGTATGGTGTAAGTTGGTGGTCTGGTTTCTTTTCTTTTTTGCACAAGAGAGTGGATTCTTACGCTTATAATTCACTTCCATTTCCATCATACCCATGCTTTGGTGGGAATATTTTGGAAAAAAGAGCTGCAGTAGTGGGCCAAATCTGACCCACTGACACCCAGCTGTAAGTGAACCAAACTTGGAGTTGGATTGTCTTTTAAAAATAAATTGAACTTCATTGCAAACATGGGTTTAGTGGTAGGCATTTAAATAATTAACCAAAAAGCTCAAAGGCTTAATAATAGCCAGAAAATCATGAACTAAACCAGCAAGTTATTAAAATGGCATCATGCTTGTGACTCTAATTAGTAGTTTACCTACATCTGTGATCAATTAAGCTATATCCTCAAATTAAATCCCAATTATGTTTATTTCTCTTTAAGGGGTGGTCTGTAAAGTTCAGCTTGCAAGACATATTTCTTTTCTAGGAACTTCACCAATCATTTAAATTAAACAAAGACTGGTTATTTGATAATAATGATTAAAATAGCCTCATAAATTCATTTACTTTTATCATTCTTTAGCTCAACTCCAGGGACCTAGGAATTGCATATACAAACAAAGAGGCATAAACATTTTGATATGACTTTGGTATCAGGAGATTTTTACTTTAGTTCTCAAGAAAATGGTCCCCAGAGAATAAATTGCAGGGATATTATTATTGTAGTAAAGAAATAGATATGCCAGTTATAGTACTCAGAGATCAGAGTATATAAACTGCTGGAAAGCCAATACCATGTACAGCATTAAAGATTCTTTTTGACCAGCTGTACTGTCTCTTCTTGTGAACCCCCTGGCTATGCTAACAAGAACTTAAAGAAAAGAAGGAAAAATGGAAGCTATTATTAACATTGTTAGAAAGTGCTAACACATTGAAAGAATCAGATAATCATATGAAACATACATAAAGTAAATGTAATTAGAAAAACCTGTGCAACCTGCATATTTATTGCATATAATTAACATCCACTTGAAAAAGGAACCAAGATGGTGGCATAAGTAAATACCTATACTGCTGCCCTGCACAAAAATTTCAAAACTGCAACTAAAAGACAAAATGGACATCATCCAGAACCAGTGGAAAGCTGGCTAAGTGAAAATTCTACAAATGGAAGGAAAGATAAAAGGACACTTAGACTCAGAGGAGGTGGGGAAAGCAGAGTTTCAGAGACGCAGAGACAGAGGTACAGAAACATGTTTAAGTGGAAAGGATGAGCAGCTGAATACCCAGCTGGTTTTCTTGAACAGGGAGGGAGACAAAGGCTCCCCACTGCACTGATTCCCAGTTCCGGGTGAGTCTCAGGGAACCCAGACTCATATGGGGTGAAACTGGACTGTTAGGAGGAAGCACCCTGAGACTCGGGAGCTGCAGAGGTGCCTGAGCTCACAGAGAGGGTGTGTGGCTGGCTCTCTCATTCAGGAGGGGAAAAAAAAAAAACCTCCAGACTTCATTGTTTTCCAGTTCTGGGTGAAATTTTCAGTATCTAGATTCATTTGGGGAGAAACTGGACTGTCTGGCAGCAGGCAAAACTCGAGGGCAGCTTTCTCTCAGAGGTGTGTGCAGCCATTGTCCCAGCACACAGAGACCCAGGTGCTGCTTATGGCAAGGCTTTCGTTCAGCCCTGAGACTCCGCCTCATCCAAGCTGAACAGCGAGGCTCTCCCAGCATAGACACAGGTGATTCTCACAGCCAATTGGCCTGGAGGTCAAACCCCCCTAGTGCTGGCAACAACAAGCTAGGCTTAACTTCAACAAGACTGTGCAACCCATATCCACCTCAGGTAATTGGGGAGGCTGAGCCACTGTCCCCTAGAGGATACCTACCACACAAAGCTACTTGAACAACTCAGGGAAGTAGCCAAAATACAGAGACAAGGAAACAGGTCACATTTCAAAGAAATGGAGGGAAAAAAAACAACTGGACATAGAATTCAAAACCACAGTATAAGGTTTTTCAAGAGGTCCCTAGAAAAGGCTGATAAGTTTAACGACACCCTCGAAGATATGAGAAAGGACCAACTAGAAATTAAGCATACACTGACTGAAATAAAAAATATACAGAGACCTAAAAGCAAACTAGAGGATCACAAGAATCAAGTCAAAGATTTGAAACACAAAGAAGCAAAAACCACTCAGTCGGAAAATAAAAAAGCAAAAAGAATCCAAAAAATTGAAGATAGTATAAGGAGCCTCTGGGACAACCTCAAGTATACCAACATCTGAATTATGGGGGTGCCAGAAAAAGAGAGAGAGCAATATACTGAAGACCTATTTGAAGAAATAGTGACTGAAAACTTCCCTCACCTGGTGAAAGAAATAGACTTACAAGTCCAGGGAGCGCACAGAACACCAAACGAAAGGAATCCAAAGAGGACCACACTGAGACACATAATAATTAAAATGCAAAGAGCAAAAGACAAAGAGAGAATATTAAAAACAGCAAGAGGAATACAGTTAGTTACCTACAAGGGAGTACCCATATGATTGTCAGCTGATTTCTCAACAGAAACTATGCAGGCTAAGTGGGAAAGGCAAAAAATATTCAAAGTAATGAATATCAAGAACCTGCCACCAAGATTATTCTACCCAGCAAAGCTATCATTCAGAATTGAAGGTCAGGTAAAGTGCTTCACAGAAAAGAAAAAGCTAAAGGAGTTCATCACCACTAAACAAGTATTATATGAAATGCTGAAAGGTATTCTTTAAGAAAAGGAAGAAGAAAAAGGTAAAGATAAAAATTATGAACAACAAATAGACATCTATCAAGAAGTGAATCTAAAATTCAAGTGAATTAAAAATCTGATGAACATAATAAACTGGTGAATATAATAGAATCAGGGGGCATAGAAAGGGAATGGATTGACAATTCTTGGGGGGAAAGGTGTGTGGAAGGTACAGGAAGAGACTGGACAAAAATCGTGCACCTATGGGAGAGGACAGTGCGGGGGAGGTAAGGGCAGAGAGTGGGATGGGTATCAGGTGGAGGGGAGCTATGGGGGAGAAAAAGAGGAACATTGTAATAATTTGTAATAATTTAAAAAATTAACATCAACATTGGAAATATTTTACACATTTATTCACTTATTCAATAAATATTGACCAACCATTATATGCCTAGAACTTTTGCATCTTCTATATGTAGGTCACTTGCTTGCCCCTTTTTGTAAGAGTACAAATATGAGAGACATTTGCTCCATCTAAGAGCCTGCCAATGTAGCAAAAGCATGCAAGAACCAAATTGTAAGGCAGATTTAGATTTGTGTTTTAAGAGATATATTAACATCTCTTTTGGCATTATAGGGAATCTCTGTATGAAGAACTTTCACCTGGTTAATCAGGGAAGACTTAAGATAACCTGAACAATAGCCTCATCTGATTTTTGACAACTTGATATGAATGTGCCAGGAGCACTTAAAAAAATCCTCATTGAATCCACAACCTCTCATTTTAACCTAATTCCTCCTTTAGTATTTGGTGGCATAATCTTGTACTCAATTATTTTAGCTGAAAATTTAGGAATTATTTTTAACATTTCCTCTTCTTACTCCCTGCATTCAACCAATTGATTTCTCTTTTAATAATTTCTGAATCTCTTCCTTTCTCACCATCCTGCTACCAATGTCTCACTGGATACAGAAGTCTCCTCATTGATCTCTCGCCTCTAATCTTTGATTCCTTGACTCATATATCACACAGTCATCTGACTGATATTGTTAAAATGAAGGGATGGCCATACTTTTCCCTTTTTGAAATTGCTCAGTAATTTAACATCTGCAGGGTATAGTCCAATTCTTTTACATTTTGTGTTAAGTTTCTCCATGAGCTAGTCCTCTAACCATTACACCAAAATGTAAGCTCAGCAATACCAAATTGCTTGTAGGATAACTTTAATCAAAATCTCCCTATTCTTCTAGGGCATTGGTCAGCAAACTCATTAGTCAACAGAGCCAAATATCAACAGTGCAATGATTGAAATTTCTTTTAAGAATCAAATTTTTTAAACTTAAACTTCTTCTAACTCCACTTCTTAAAAATAAACTTGCCCAGACTGTGGTATTTTGTGGAAGAGCCATCCATAGTCAAGGGGCCAAAGAGCCACTTGTGGCTCGTGACCCACAGTTTGCCAACCACAGTTCTATAGAGTTATTAACTCCATTAGGCTTTCCTATAGACACTGTCAAGTAGCAAAGTGATGTTGTTCCCCTGTTTTATGACAGTACTCCGTCCCACTGTATTTCTACATTGTTTTATAATTACATGTAAGAGTTGACTAGCATGTTTGTCTAACATGGCAGATTGTGAGATATTTTAAATCAGGGCTGCTTTCATCAGCTATTTACCCACAACCTCTAGTATAATATCACATAAGGAGCTCTTAATGAATTGGGCCTTAAGGAAGGGGAAACATTTTAATAAAAGTATACTTTTCCCTTTTAGTATTGTATTAGCAAGACTGGATGCTGTGTCTTGGAATGGATTAGAGGCTCAACATTTTCCCTTTGTTTCTATAAAGCAAGGGAAGCTTTCTCTAAAAACAGCTTTAAACAACTGTAGGACTCACTGAGACTATCATAGTCTATACTAGATTAGACAATTAGGTGGATAGAGACCAAGAAACATTCTTTTACATTGTTATTCTATCTAATAAAAGAGTAATATGCAAATTGACCATACTTCTGCTATACCCATAAGCTACACCCACCAGCCAAAAAGGAGCAAATATGCAAGTAAACCCAACCAAGATGGCTGTCAGCCACAGAGAGCAGGAGGGAGGCTTGGGTTTCCCCGGCAATGGAGGAAGCCAAGCTTTCTGCCTGCCCTTGCTGCTCAGGCTTCCACTCCAGGCTACAAAGTTTCAATTATAGAAGATACATAAATCGCAACAGAAATGGCTGCTGCCACAAAGTGAGCAGAAGGCTTGGCTAGGCTGCAGGAAAGTTTCAATTGAACATAAATAAGTCCCAGATATCAGGGCCTCTGCTTGGGTAGCTGTGGGGTGTGGCTGGCCTGCAAACTACCACAGGCCTCTCACCCAGGCCACCCCATGCCCCAAGGGAACCCCCACTCTGATCCAGGACACCCTTCAGGGCAAACCAGCTGGCCCCCACCCATGCACCAAGCCCCTATCCTATCTAATAAAAGAGTAATATGCAGATTGACCATCACTCCAACAAACAAGATGGCTGCCCCCATGTGGTGAATTCTGTCCCATGTGGACACAAGATGGCCACCATAAGATGGCCAGCAGGGGAGGGCAGTTGGGAGGGACCAGGCCTACAAGGGAGGGCAGTGGGGGGTGATCAAGCCTCCAGGGGAGGGCAGTTAGGGGCAAACAGGCTGGCAGGGGAGCAGTTAGGCATCAATCAGGCTGGCAGGGAAGAGGTTAGGGGGTGATCAGGCTGGCAGGCAGAAGCGATTAGGGGCAATTAGAAAGGCAGGCAAGCGAGCAGTTGGTTTGTGACAGGGATGTCCGACTGCCCGTTTAGGCCCAGCATCCTGTTGGGATTGGGCCTATACAGGGAGTCAGACATCCCACAAGGGGTCCCTGATTGGGGAGGGTGCAAACTGGGATGAAGGACACCGGCACTGTCACTCCATGCACAAATTTCATGCACAGGGCCTCTAGTGACTTAATAACACTCAAATGTCATGTTTAACATGGGATTAGTCATGAATTAATTATTAATGCATAGTGGCTGATAAGTTCACTAAAAATCCATATCTGGCTCCCTTTTATTTGATTATATCAGTGTTCCCTAAATACTTCTCGAGGAAAACATACAAGGCAACTAACTAGAAAGAAAATATATACTTGCTATTTTTTGTCAGTTGTACTATAGTAATATATTTTGGTGGTTGTAGTTACAAATTATTTGTGGGTTTTAAATCTCTATATTTCCTTCTTTCAATTACATGATTAGTAGGTGTGTCTCTGGATGTCATATGAGCTGGAACTCATATAACTTCAGAAGCTTTCCTTTAGAAAAAGAAACATGAAATTAAGAAATTCCTACATCAATAATCAGAAATACTACTAGCTGCTCCCAGACTTCACATCTATCAACAATTTCGAACAAGACCATATTAAGGCTATAACATGTGTCTTCATTTCCCACAAGTGTGTAAAATAATTAAAAAGTGTGCAGTCCTGCACTGACTGGTGTGCTCAGTTGGTTGGAGCATTGTTCTGTACACCGAAGGGTCATGGGTTTGATTTCCACTCGATGTTTCTCTCTCTCCTTCTACCTTCCTCTCTCTAAAATCAGTGAAAACATATCCACATGGAGGATTAAAAGTAAATAAATAAATTAAAATTAAAAACTAAATTAAAAAACTGTGTGGTTCTATTCTATGACATTCTTGAAATATTGTCAACTACATCACTCACTGCAAATTTGGTGCAATTCATGACTCTAGGATGTGTTCTGCCACTAAACTCATAGAAAAAACATCTTAGACATAAAACAAACAAACAAGCATTAACTAGTACATCTTTTAAAATCAACTTTATCTTTTAGAAGAATTTTAGATTTAGAGAAAAAATTAGAAGATGGTACAGAGAGTTCCTGTATACCCTGAATTAAATTTTTTCTATTATTCATATTAGTATGGTACATCTGACATAATTAATGAAGCAATGGTGACATGTTATTAACTAAAGTCCATACTTTATTCACATTTTCTTAGTGTTTACATAATGTTCATTTTCTGTTCCAGGATTCTAGCCAGAATATCACATGACCAAAATGTGTTATTTCTCTTTAGGTTCTTCTTGGCTGTGACATTCTCTCAGACTATTTTTGATGATTTTGAGTTCTCAATTCTGGGCAGCTATTTTGTAGGATGCTTTTCTTTTAGAATTTTTCTGATGTACTTTTTTCTTCTTCTCATGATTAAAAAGGAGTTATATGTTTTGAGTGGGAAATCACAGAGGTAAAATGCTATTCTCGCTACATCATTAATACCTTCAGGTTACTAAAGGTATGTACTAATAGCATGATTTTTTACCTTCCTCACCTGTCTGAAGTAGTGTGTGTCAAGTTTCTCCATTGTAAAGTTTCTATTTTCTTCTTTCCTTTTCCATACTATGGTCACTGGAAGTAAGTTACTCTGCACAGCTTGAATTTAAGTAGTGGGGAGCTACATTCCCCTTCTTGAAGACGGAATATCTACATGACTTCTTTGGAACTTTTCTGCATGGGTGAATTTGCCTTATCCTCCATATATTTGTTATTAAATTATTAATTTATATAAATATGAAGTTATAAATACTTATTTTATATTTTGGGTAATTATCCAACAGTACTTTATATTGCAGTTTTAGCCACTGGTACCTCTTTCATTTGATTCCTACACCTCTTGGCATACTTCTATCAATCCATCAATATGAGTTTTTTGTTTTCTTTCTTCTTTTTTTAAAGCCATTTCTTTTTTTTTCTTTATATATATAGTTTAAAGTATTACAAATAGTAGTACATATGTTTCCTTTTTCCCCTCATTGACCTCCTGCCCAGCCTCCGCTACCCCCCAGCACATGGCCTCACCTGCCCCCTGACCCAGTGTCTTATATCCATTGGTTATGCTTATATACATGCATACAAGTCCTTCAGTTGGTATCTTACAGCTCCTGCCCGCCACCCTTCCCTGCCTTCCCACTGTAGTTTGGCAGTCTGTTCAATGTAAAGCCATTTCTTAATTTCTGGCACTACAAGATGTTACAGGCTCATCTTGTATATTTTCTGTCGCAGTCTTAGAATCATTTATTTATCTTTTAATTGAAGAATAGTATTAGAAATTAAAATGTGGATTCTGTGAATCAACTTTGCCTCTGATATATCTTTTTTAGGTCCTTTCATCTGACAGAAGGCCAAATGAAATTACATCTGAATATACTAACTCATTTCTATATACATGCCTGTAAATCTTTCTATATGTAGTTATCTGCATTTATATTATACTAAATATGAGTTCATGTCTCAAATACCAATTCATCACACATGGATCATTCAAAACTCTTCACCTTGCTAATCTATAAATTCCTACTCCAACAGTGAGAAACCTGGCTGTTATGATCCACCATCCATTTACTTAATTGCTCAATTCCAGTACACATGTGTAATGGTATCAAACTTGTTAACCTATATTCCCATGGAAAAAAAAACTTAACTAGAATGTAGTGATTATGTGTAGTTAATTTCCCCCTAAGTTTTATAGATTCCACATATTCCCCAAGTTACTTAAGTCTTTGCAAATCTTCCAACCCTTTCAATGAGTTCCTTTCCTCGCATATTTGTAAATTCATAATTAAATTCTCTCTCTCTCTCTCTCTCTCTCTCTCTCTCTCTCTCTCTCTCTCTCTCTCTCCCTCTCCCTTCTTGTTGTTAATCTTGACCCAAAGATATTTTTCATTGATTTTTAGACAGAGTGGAAGAGAGGAGGAGATACACTGATAAAGAAACATCAATATGAACAAGACACATCGATTGATTGACCAACCAGAGACTGAGCCTGCAACGGAGGTACATACCCTTGACCAAAATAAAACCTGAGACCTCTCAGTCTGCGGTCTGACACTCTAGCCGAATTGGCTAGGGTTAGATTCTCTTTTCACAGTGGTCATTCCTTCCTGGGATCCCATGACCTCCTAAAATACTTTTAAAAATAATTTGCATACATTAAGGTTCACTTTTTATACTGTAAAGTTTTATTGGTCTTGACAAATGCATAATGTCATGTAGCCACCATGATAGTATCATACAGAATAGTTTCACTACCACCAATAAGCACATTTTAATAAAAGTATATATATTTTGGCCATACAAAATTATTTTCTAACCATACTTATGTACTTAATTTCAGGTTCTATAAGTCTAAAGGAGAGAAATATTTTTTAAAAAAATATATGTTTTTATTGATTGTAGAGAAAGTGGAAGGGAGAGATATGGAGAAATAGAAACACCAATAAGAGAGAATCATAGATCAGTTGCCACTTGCACACCCCTTACTGGGGATGGAGCCTGCAATCTGGGCATGCACCCTGACTGGTATTAGAATCAGTGACCTCTTGGTTCATAGGTTGACACTCAACCACTGGAGCAACACTGGCCAGGCTGGAGGAGAGGAATCTTGACAGGATTTAAAAAGAACAATCAAGTAGAAGGAATTCCTAGATCCATCCAGAATGCAATTGCTTTAAAATTACTGGTCTGAATTCACAAAAGAAAAAAAAAAGTTACTTCCAAAATTGTGTTCCTAACTCTTGATTGTAAACTTTATTTTTCCTGGTAAATTATAAACTTCAGGAACCTTTTTCACCACCATAAATTCCAACATGTCCAGAAGGCCAGTAAACCAAAATGAAACAAATGTACATTCTGTACAAATTCAAGTTGTTTCTTAACAACTGGATCGGATGCAATACAAATATTCTATAGAGCATGCTTAGCAATTGCTTTTCTAGTTTTGGAAAATAATGGATTAAATATAGTTACTTTTCTCATAACAATAGAACTCAACAAACAGAGAATAAAATAAAGATGTCACACTGAAATCCAGTCACTGATCTATGCTTTACATATGTTAACTGATTTAATAGTTATAACAACTGATTTAATATTGCTAACAAACATACGGTATGAGTACTATTTCTATTCTCATCTTACAGATAGTAAAACAGGCACAGAGAGGTTAAGTAACTTGCTCAAAGTTAAATTGATATTTATTTATTCAAATAAGGAATGGGCATGCCTGTTGGAAACTCCAGTGGTTCTCTTCTGCTTTTACAGTGAAGTAGTATGCTGGAAATATTTTCTGGACTAAGAAATGTCTCTACTTTGTCTCATGTAGGACTATGATGATATGAGAGAACATTTGGGGCAAACATAATGACTCCATTTGAATATTGACAGTGATGACCTTCTTTTTGTGCCAGATGTGGTTATGGTTTGGAGAAGATTGCACAACATCTGTCAGACAAAGATTTTATTTGAGAGATTGGAACCAGAGCATAGATATATACTAATAACCAGATATCCTGCTTCCCAAAGAATTATACTTCATTGCACAGGAAAGGCAAGCAGCTGGGTTTTGCATTGTGCAATGTACTTCTCCTGCCCTCCAAAACAACCACAAAGACCACGGCATTTAGGCTTAACTTGAAATTTAACTGTCTCTACTAATAAACATCAATTTGTAACAACCAGTGCAGATTCCTTAATAAAAAGTGCTAATATCAAACAAGTGTGAACATTAATATATGCAGTGTGAATCAGTGTAAGCTTAATAATGTATATATAATCCAATCACTAAGGAAGGAGTGTTCGTGAGATTCATTCTACAAAGAAAGTGAAGATTGAGTGATTATGAGGAAGACCATTAAGGAAAATAACAAAGTTGTACTAGATGTGGTAAAGGCAGTAGAAACAGAATACCAGGTAGTGATGTTTAGAGAATCCAGGAAATGAGGATATACTTATAATAATAGTTTTAAAACATACCTTTCTTGAATTTGGCCATTCAGATTGGAAACTTTGGTTTTATTGGGTATAAATTACCTCATGGGGATTGGAAGATATTGTTTTTTGGTGGATTCAAAGTTACATATAACTTTGACTAATACACATATTAGGCAGATGAGATGATCCTTATTTTTTTTATAACAACTCATATTTCTCTGATTTCCTGTGAAAAGTATTTTGATCAAGCACAGTAACTCAAGTCAGAATGCTAGTGTTCAAATCCTTTTACTGGATACAGTTGGTAAGTCCTTAGCCCATCAAGTATGGAAAGACCAGATTGTGAAGCAACAGGTTGTTTGCTGAAAAAAAAGTGGTTTTTGATTCATGAGGCAGCTCAATGTGGAGATGGGGAGAAAGCCCAAATAAAAATTTGAAGCAAATTTAAAGAATACGGTTAGAAAGGTCTATGCATATTCATTAATTCTAATTCAGGGGATCTAGTCTGGGAACCAAGCCATATAGCAAACAGAACAGGAAAAGGGTCAGAACAAAACAAAATGATTTCAGTCTGGTAGAGTTTGATTAGTCCTTAATGTGTCTTTAGTTGGTCTAGGCACAGGATCTGCCTTATTGATGGACCTCTCAGTTTTGAAAGGGTCCCAGATGGCAAACAAGGAGCACTTCTGTTACTTGAGTTCTGAAAACACTGGTTCTGTCATGCTCTCAAGATCAGTTTAGGGTCATTTAGTTGCTCACTGTGGTTGCTCAAGCGTCTGACACCAGTGTATTCTGGCTACATCTAGTGGTTTCTGGAGTGCTGTGAAGAGGCCTGATGTTATTTGCTGAAAGCACTAACCCCCCCAAAACAAACAAACAAACAAATAAACAAACAAAAAACAAACAAAACCAAATGAACAAAGACTAAAACTATTATGGTCTTGCTTCAGTGTTAGGTCCCTCCATTTCAGTGTTTGGGTCCTCCCAATTTCTATTACTTAAATCACTTAACTTCTCTGTGCCAAAATTTTATTTGGAGAATGGGATAATAATACCTCCTAGAGATATTGTGAAAATTAAACCAATTATTGTTATGTGCTTCAGCATGACCAAGGGTGAACCTGAGAGGGAGGGGTGAAAAATTGAGAAAAGACAGACAAGAGAATGAAAGCTGGTCTCAGTGGGACACTGTCCTCTCCGATGGAGAACCTCTCTGACGGAGAGCTAGAGACAGTGCCACAGACTACAAGCTGTGCCTTTATTTTATAGCCAGATGTCAGGAGAGAAAATAAGGGTGTGGTCAAGATGTTTACAACATTCTCACGGGTTTCAATCCTACTCGATTACAAGCACCTGATCAAGTTTGTTTACTTGCAGCCTGTATCACTTAGGTACATGGGGCCACGTGTTGGACCATAGCTCAAGCTCACAACTACAGTTGTTGGCTATAATTATGCTGGGAAGGCTCTGCCCTCCAAGCTGAAACCTGCACGTGGCCCTGAGAAGTCTGTGCCTTCTCATTAGTCCAAGGCTAATTAACATTTAAGTGTTAGCTATTAAAATTTAAGGCAACCACAAATCCAACATTTGTAGAAAAGTGATTTAGGAAAAAAATATAAAATAATGGATTATTTATTTTTCTTTTAATTTGTATGAACCAATGGCTATTATAATTTACCTTAAGAAATTTCGGAAAAAGACATTCCAACCAGAGTGAGAGAAGGAAGATGTGCTAGATTTGAGAAGCAAGGGAATGGAAAAAATGTAAGGACATTTCAGATACATTTTTCTCCTTCCCCATAGAGAACCAAACCAAATATGTAATATTTTGAAATGTGTAGATATCATATTATAATTTTATTATGCAATCATACTATCTTGAAACTAGAATACATTACTTTGGTTTTTCATGTGTTTGTAAATAAATGATAAAAATATCACCTCTGAAATATCTTCAGGTGTGTCCAAAGAACATCATTCTGTGATGATTGTGAGAATGGTTCTGCTATTTGACATTAAGAAAAGAAGAAAGGAACTCACAGGTTGCACCAACTGATAGCACACAAGTATCTGTTGACCATTTTGCATTTAAAATTATTTTTAATTTCCTTCTTCTTGGCACTATTCTAGCCAAAAAGTATAAGCATCTCATATTATGCTCCTTCAAATATCAAAGTTTCCTTCTGATTTTAAAAGAAAGAAAAATTGTTAAGTGCTTTGCAAATTAAAAAGTAATTCAATTGGTATGTTTTGGCTTAGTTTTAAAAATATATTTTTATTGATTTCTAAGAGAAAGAGAGGGAGAGAGAGATAGAAAAATTAATGATGAAAGAGAACACCAATCAGTTGCCTCATGCACACTCCCTGTTGGGGAAGAAGCTCACAACCTAGGCACATGCGCTGATTGGGTGACATGGATAGATATTCCTGGTTCATGGATTGATGCTCAGATACTGAGCTAAACTAGCTGGGCTGTTGTGATCTTATTTTCTTCATTGTATTCACATTGAGCCTTGTTCTAGATTTTTATAGGTGTCATTTAGATTATTTATTTGCACTTTTTCTTCTTTCTTGAGGGAGGTCTGTATTGCTATGAATTTCCTCTTAGGACTGCATTCACCGTGTCTCATAGATTTTGGTTTATTGTATTTACATTTTTATTTGTTTTGAGATATCTTTTGATTTCTTCCTTTATCTCTTTGTTAACCCATTCATTGTTTAGTAGCATGTGATTTAACTTCTATGCATTTCTGTGTTTTTCAGGTTTATTTTATTGAAATTGATTTTTAATTTCATATTCTTGTGTTCAGAGAAGATGCTTGATATGATTTAAATATTCTTACACTTATTGAGACTTATGTTGTGTCCTAAAGTGTTCTATTCTAGAAAATGTTCCATGTATACATGAAAAAAAAATGTGTATTCTGCTGCTTTAGGTTGAAATGCTCTAAAAATATCAATTAAATCCATCTGGTCTAATGTGCCAATTAAGGCTGCTTGTTGAATTTCTGTCTGGAAGATATATCAAATGATGTTAATGGGGTGTTAAATTCCTCTTCTATGAATGTCTGACTGTACATCTGTCCCTTTATGTTCATCAATATTTCCTTTATATATTTAGGTGCTCCTATGTTGTATCCATAAGTATTTACTAAGGTTATATTCTTTTGATTGATTCCTTTATCATTAAAATGTTCTTTTTGTCTCTTATTAAAATCTTTGTTTTGTCCCTTATTATAGTCTTTGTCTGATATAAGTATCATTGTCCCAGTTTTTTTCCCATTTATTTTTGCATGAAATATTTTTTTCATTTCTTAACTTTTGGTCTGTGTGCATCTTTTAATCTGATACAGATTTCTTATAGACAGTATACGTATGGTTCTTATTTTCTTATCCATTCAGCTATTCTCTGTGTTTGGATGGAAGCACTTAATGCATTTACATTTAAAGTGATTATTAATAGGTACATAGTTATTGCTATTTTGTTATTAATATTTATTTTCGTCCCCCTCCTCCATTTTTTAAGACTTCCTTTTAGTATTTCTTATAATACTAATTTGGTGGTGATGAACTCCTTTAGTATTTTCTTATCTGGAAAACTTTTTATCTCCATTTCAGTTTTAAAAGGTAGCCTTGCTTGGTAGAATAGTCTTGGTTATAGATCCTTGCTTTTCCTCATTTTGAATATTTTGTGCAATTCCTTTGGCCTGAAATATTTCTTTTGAGAGATCAACTGATAGTCTTATGGGCACTCCCTTGTAGGTAGCTAACTGCCTTTCTCTTGCTGCTTTTAAGATTCTCTCTTTGTCTTTAACCTTTGACGTTTTAATTATGATGTTTGTGGTATAGTCCTCTCTGATATTATATTGTTTGAGAATCTTTGTGCTTACTGGACTTGTATGTCTATTTCCTTCATTGGACTGGGAAAGTGTTCCATTTTTATTTCTTCACAAGGGTTGCTCTCTCTTTTTCTGATAACTCTGTGGTGCAAATGTTTGAATTTTTATTTTTAACTCTTCCGGAATCCAAAAATATTAAGTCAAGATTATCAAGAAATTCTTATTGTTCCCTAACTATGTGTGCAGTAAATGTCATTTTAGAATGTGGTGCACTTTCTTTTTTGTCATATCTTCCTGGAAAGCATTTGGCACTCACTGAGTGAGTTGGAGTAGGATTAAGGTCGTGTTTCTCCAGGAATGCATATTAAGTTTGGTGAGTCTCACAAGAACAGAAAGAAGAGCTATATGTATACATCTTATTTACAAAAGAGTGAATCCTGGAGACCAGTGATCTCATTACTGATTGCATATCTGGTTGACTATGGCAAAGCAATAAGAATTTGAAGTTAAGATAACTTTGATTTTTACTGAAGAGGCTCACCTTTATGGGTACTCAAGATTTGGTGGTAATTGATATGAAGATAATACTTAACATGTTTTTTTTTTCATTTTCTGAAAATATTGTTAAACATTATATAACACTAGAGGCCCGGTGTACAAAATTCATGCACGGGATGTGTGTGGAGAGTATCCCTCAGCCCAGTCTGCACCCTCTCCAACCTGGGACCCCTCATGGGATGTCTGACTGCCCATTTAAGGTCCAATCCTACTGGGCCTAAATGGGCAGTCAGACATCCTTCTCACAATCCAGGACTGTTAGCTCCAAACTGCTTGCCTGCCTGCCTGCCTCCCTGATTGCCCCTAACTGCTTTTGCCTGCCAGCGTAATCACTCCCTAAACCACTACCCTGTCAGCCTAATTGATGTCTAACTGCTCCCTTCCCAGCCTGTTTTCCCCAACTTCCCTCCTCTGCTGGCCTGGTCACCCCTAAATGCTCTCCCCTGCAGGCTTGATTGCCCCTAACTGTCCTCCCTTGCAGGCCTGGAACCTCCCACTGTCCTTCCCTGCTGGCCATCTTATGGTGGCCATTTTGTGTCCACATGAGGGAAGGATCTTTGACCACATGGGGGGCAGCCCACTTATGTGTTGGAGTGATAATCAAACTGCATATTACTCTTTTATTAGATAGGATAGAGGCCTGGTGCATGGGTGGGGACCAGCTGGTTTGCCCTGAAGGGTATCTTGGATCAGGGTGGGGGTTCCCTTGGGGGTGTGGGGTGGCTTAGGTGAGGAGCCTATGGTGGTTTTCAGGCTGGCCATGCTCCCCAGTGACCCAAGCAGAGGCCCTGGGATCTGGGATTAGTTTATGTTCTACAATTGAAACTTTGTAGCCTGGAGCAGAGCCAAGCCTTCTGCTTGCTCTGTGGCAACAGCCATTTCTGTTTGAAACTTTGTATCCTAGAGTGGAGGCTTAGGGTTGGACTGCAGAAGTTTGGCTTCCTCTATCACCCTGGCAACCCTAGCCTCTTCTCTCTCCAGCTCAGTTGCTGCTGCCATTTCTTTTGGGATTATGTATCTTTTATAATTGAAACTTTGTAGCATTGAGTGGAGGCCTAGGCCAGCAATGGCACATGAAAAGCTTGGCTTCCTCCATTGCTGGGGAAACCCAAGCCTCCCTTCTGCTCTCAGTGGTGGCAGCCATCTTGATTGGGGTGTATTTCCATAATCTGCTCCTGATTGGCTGGTGGGCATGGCTTGATAGGAGGTACGATCAACTTGCATATTACTCTTTTATAGATAGGATTTTAACTAGTTTAAAAGTTCAACTCCTTGAATTTTATCAAACTCCATTAGGGTATACTTCTTAGATCCTGTGGCCAGAACTGTAATACAATAGTTTGGATTGATATTTATCATGATTTTGCATGAAGGTACATTGCTTTTTGTTTGGCTTGCAGTATCTGACTTAATGATTTCCAACCATATGTTTCTTAAAAATCATGAAGAAATGTGGCTAAAGAAAGAAATGCTGTCCTAATTATAATTAATTTTCCAGAAATGAAAAAAAAATCAGAATACCTCCTAGCATTTAGGAAGGGTTTCTTCATAGGGGAAAAGAAGCAGAGCTCATTTTTCTTTACAGTCACTAGCTTTGAGTAATCCTGTCTGATAATTGAACAAAATCTTCCTAAGAACTGAAAACAATTGTTAGAAGCTTTTTTTCAAAACAAACTACATTCTGGTTTATGAGATGGCAAGCGCTAGTGGATTAGGCCAAATAAGAAGGGATGGAGATGCACTATTTTACATAATCCTCAGCAACACACCAATTTTTTTTTTAGTTATTCTATTGCCATGAGTAAATATTGTATTAAACATTAGACATGGTATATAAGTGCTTGATTAAATATATATATAGGCAAAAAGTTTATTATTTTTCTTTCATCTGGAGGCTCCTTACTCTATTGATTACTACAGGTCCAGTATTTGGTTTCCATAATTTTCTTTATATTGAAGTATATTGAAGTGTTACACTTTATTTTAACTGGAAAAGTGATATTGTGATGCATCTCAGCAATTGAAAAGGTTTGAACAAAATAGCAATGATTTTCATTCTAATAATTCTGAGAAAACCCATAGAAATAGCATGTGCTTTTCATTATTGATAATATATGACAAACCAGTCCAAACAACTGTTATCAAGCTATTAAATTTCCTTACTGTAATGTGACTATATGTGCTTGAAAAGAAAAATAGAGAACTCTCTTCACTTGAAGGGCATTACCCTTGCTCATCAGATTTTCCGGTTGCAAAGTAGTTCTTATATTGCTCTTCTGCATACACTCAGAGTTTCTTGCTTATGAAACTGATGTAATGTCATAATTCCAGAAAATTACTCCTATAGAGGGTAGACTCATTTTTGTTGCCTGCAGAAATCCTTAGATGAATAATTTTTATTTTGAAGGTTGTTTGTTCCATGTTCTTCTGGGAGGTCTAGATTATTTTTTTATAAGACAAAAACAGGTCCTTGAAATCCCTTGCTAGTTGATGATATTCTTTGCTTTACTTTTCTTCATCCATTCATTAATTCTGAGATGAGCATATCCCACTGGATTTTCATAATATTCCCTTTCAATTGACTAGGTGAGAGAGAGCCTTCAGCACATCTGGAAGTTTTTGACAGACTGACTTCATTATCCTCTCCCCCCCCACTAATTATTAAAACAATGAATATTTACTAGTAGTGTTTTAAAAATACAGAAAAGTAGAAAAATAACTTGGGGAAAATATCACTCAGAATTCCTGTCCTCAAAAGGAACATTATTAAACTTTAACCTCATTCTTTTAAGTTTCACTTTCTGCTGAATTGGTGCACTAATCCAGTACTGCTAGAAATCTTGAATGTAATATAGAAGAATGTTCAGAAATGTTGAGGGAAATCTTCCCTTATTAGAGTTAATCAACTTAGGCTTAAAACATTTGTTTGTTAAGCACATGGTATATAGTATCAAAATGGTACTCCTATTCTTTAATTGGAGAAAACAGGAGAAAAATAGTGCACTGAGTTTGCAATAGAGAGTGCTCAAAAAGACCACTTAATTCTTGGAAACCATATGGGTTGCATGATCAAGAGTAAAATACTAAGACAATGAGAAATGTTTGAAGATTTACTCTTTGCCTTAAGATTTCTTTCATGTGTAACAATGGCAGTCCAAGAGTAAAGGGGAGGCAAGGTCTCCTGGACAGCCCTCTTCTATTTTCATTGCTATGTGACCCATATACATATAGCTCTGCAAGTAACACTGCCAATCATTTCCCTCAAGTTTCAGAATTGCATACCCAACTCTACTTCAAAGCAAATCTATTATTTATCCATTTCTATCCTCTTCAAAGGAAAAACACACACACACCCAAGCTTCTATTTATTTTGTTCTTATTATGTTAGTGAATAATATTACTATCTGCACTCTCTGTCACCCAAGATAGAAATCCAGAAATTATCTTGGAATCGTTCATCCTTCATATCCCCAACTACAAGTCTTCTTCAGGTCTGAAACAGTAATGACTTCTAGTTTTTTCTTGATGACTTTATTTCCTTTAGCATCACTACCAGCTTGTCTGTATCCTCGTCATCGCTGTGCATCCAGGAACCAACAATACCTGCCACATTGGTCACCCAGGAAATGATTGTGAGCACGATTGCTTCCTTAAACATTATGATTCAGAATGTGAGTACCAAGAAGTCTCACCTAGGTGGATCTCATTTCATAATGTTCATACAGCTCATGTTCTAGGTACTTTTATTAACTCCATTTAACAAATACAAAAATTGGAGCTAAATTGGTTACACAAAGTCACCCACTTATCAGCAGTGTAATTGGGATTCAATTCCATTTGGCTTGACCCTGAGCCACCATTTCTAACACCAATTGTATTCTACTTCTTGATAGTATATCAAAACTCATGAATAAATAGAGTAAATATACATAATACATAATACTATATTTTGACTATAGTGGTAAAATAATACATATTTGACTAACTAAATCAAATGATTGTATAGTCAAAGCAAATATTAAGATGCCCAAAGAACAAGAAAATGAGGTCTAGAGTTAATTATTTCATTACTCAGTAAAGAATAAGGAGAAAAATGTGAGGGACATCAGAAGACTTTAAAAAATATTTATAATTTCAAGTGAATACAATATAACTCATTGGATTAACTGAACAACTTCCTTGTCTTTTATGAATCATTAAAATAAATCCACATAAGGAAAATATTTCAATGAGCTAGCAACAAATAATACTTTATAATTTAAGGGGAGTTCTATATGTTCAGAGTATCCCTTTGCAGCTTAATCAGTCTGGCAGAGGATTACAATAGTGCCAAGGAAATGATGAAGACTGATTCCATGCAGATCTCCAGCCTCCATCACCACAGTTCAGTGTTTCCATCTCCTCCTTCTACCATTTAACACTCACAGCTTTACCACCATCATATGCCATAGGGGTAGGTCATCCCTGATGTGGCTCTGTATATTCCTTTGTCTACCCCTACTTCTTTTTTTAAAACTTTATTTTTATTGTTGACACTATTACAGATGTTCCCATTTTCCTCTCTTTTGCCCAGCTCCACCCACCCCCCCTTCCTTCTAGCCATCACCACACTGTTCTTTGTGTCCATGGGTTATGCATATATGTTCTTTGGCTATCCCTTCACATTCTTTCATCCAGTCCTCCTCCCCTCTGACAGTTGTCAGTCTGTTCTGTGTATCCATGGATCTGTTTCTATTTTGTTTGTCAATTTATTTTGTTTATTAGATTCCACATATAAGTGAGATCATATGGTGTTTGTCTTTCTCTGACTCTCACATTTCACTTAGCATGATAATCTCCATGTCCATCCATGCTGTTTCAGAAGGTAAGAGTTCCTTTTTTTTATGGCCTTGTGGTGTTCCATTGTGTAAATGGACCACTGCCTTTTTATCCACTCATCTTCTGATGGGCACTTGGGCTGGGTATTGTTGGTGGGAATGCAGACTGGTGAGGCCACTGTGAAAATTGCATGGAGTTTCCTCAAAAATTTAAAAATGAAACTGCCTTTTGACTCCTACTTCTGAGAATATATACTAAGAGTCCAGAAATACCAATTCTAAAGAACATATCCATCCCTATGTTCATAGTGGTGTTATTCACAATAGTCAAGATTGGGCTATTTCCCAAGTGCCCAACAGTAAATAAATGAGTGGATAAAAAAGCTGTGGTAGATTTAACCTTACTTCTTAATGCTCCAGATTATCTGAGACCTTTTAATTGTGCATATGTTCCCATTTTCTCATGTGAATATTCCCTTTATCTTCTACTAGAATTAAAATCAAGTGTTCTCTTGATGATATTGCTTCTCTTGTAGTGCTTAAGAAGAACTTGTTTCCTCCTTAACATTGGACTTAGAGATGGGAGAATTACCTTCCTCACATTTTATTGCTATTTTCAAACAATCCTCCCAAACTCCTTTTTAAATAAGCAAGCAAGCAAGTACATCTATATTGTATCTCGTGTTATCAGATTCTACCTCCTCTACACTGTTTACAGACTCCTGGATCCCTTCCACTTATTCCTTGAAGATTTCAGCTCCCAGGTTATTGACACTCTGTTTAATATTATTCCTGGTGTAAAGGTAAAGTTTAAATCATTAAAAGAAAAGCCCCTGACATCTGAAAGCTAAGCCACACGACTTTTTATTGGCTAATAAAAAATCTCACAGGATATAAACCTCAGACTTTGAGATTTTAATAAAAGGAGCTAAAATAATGCTACCTTTTAAATTTGTCTAAACATAGACATAATTTAGATTATTGTACTACCCTAAAATTCCAAATATCTCTCTTTCTTGGCTAAAATGAGTTATTGTTACTTCTTCAGCAATAGCTTTAGCCTTACTTTACTCTGCCCTCCCTAGAAAAATATATTGAGATCTAGTCAGTTGTAGAATTGTCCCTACTTTCTAGTCTAGAGTGACCCCAACTTCCTTAGATCCTCCCTAAAATTCCTCAATCCAAATCTAAATCCTTTCCTTGGTTTTCGCTAACACCCTTTATTTAGACATTTTATGCATCCCTAATGTTTTCCCTTGCTGCATTGAGTAAGAAGCTCAACTTGTTCAAATCCAAGTGTGCTCCTGGGGATTTTTGTCTGCAGGAATTAACACTATTAGAATTTCTGGTGATATTAGCATTACATTGTAACACCCGAACCTCCCCCTCTTCTGCCCCCACTCCAACTTTTTTTAAGTTTCTCCCCTTTTTATCTTCCATTTTACCAAAGTTATCATCTCATTGTCATGATTATGTAATTGCCAATAGTGTTAGTCTATTTATAACATTGGTTTTACTTATTTTACTCTCAGACTTCTTCTTCTACCTTATTCCTCCTAATAACCCAAGTTCAACAACTCTTCTATCTCATGGAGATTTTAATGTAATTAATAATTCCACCTTTTTATTATTCCTCACCTTGTCTTATACAACTCATATTCCGAGGGTGATCATTTTAACTGGTTTCTTGCATGCACCTTTATTCCTATACCTCATCCTCCACCTTTCTCCTTTGTTGCACTTACTAGGATAAATCATTACTCTAGTTAAATCTATCTACCTCTTTTATGCATAAGTACATCCTGAAGAAGGCTGATGCAGAGAAATACAGAACTGTATTGACTGGTTTACTTCAAATTCGTGATCACTATTCATAAGCTTGGCATTAATACCATCAATAGCTCCTATTATATTTTTCTGCATCATTCCTTTCTCTCTTTCCTCGATATACTTCCTCTTCTTTCATTCAAATTCTATTCTCTCCTTTATCTCCACTATCAGCTGATTACCTAGTTTTTTATTTCACTAAGAAAATGGGAAAAATCAAAAGAGAATTTCCAAAAACTTCATGAAAACTTACATGCATATGTGCTCTGTATGTCTCTACTCTCCTTCCTGTTACTGAAAAGAAGTCTCCATGCTCCTGGTTCAGGCTAATCTCTTCCCCCTGTATGCCAAATTCCATTTCTGATACCTACTCAGGGAAACTGACCATTTTTCTTTTCCCCTCTCACATTATTAGAATTTTTTACCTGTATTTGACATTGCTTTGGCATGTAACTATACTTTTATTTCTCCCATCCTAAAAATTATTTTTGTCCTCACTTTATATTAAGTAAATATGCTATTTTCCTCTTTCTTATTTGTGATGATTCATTTTATGTATCAACTCGTTTGGGTAATGGTATCCAGATATTTGGTTAAACAGTATTCTGAATATTTCTTTGAAGTATTTTTGGATGAGATTTACTTCCAAGTTTATAAACTTTGAGTAAAATACATTGTCCTCCATAATGCAGGTGGGCCTCCTTCACTCAAATGATTAGAACAAAAGGCTGACCTCCTTCTAGCAAGAGAGAGTTCTGCCAGCAGGCTGCCTTTAGACTTCTGCAACATCAGCTCTTCCTGACCTTCAGCCTGACTGCTAAAGATCAAATGGTATAAGAGGTAAAAAATGAATTAACAATGTGGAGGTGATTTGGGGTCCTTGACCAGAGCAATTTGGCCAAGTGGCGGGATAGAAAAGTTGATGAGAGTGTGTGAGAAGAGTTGGAAAGTGTTGCAGTTGTAGTACCAAGGCAGTCCTCAGGTGAGTTGGGGACATGTCTCTGTCCTAGTCTCTGCTATTTATGAATGTTATATTACCTTACCTAGCAGAAGTGACTTTGCAGATGTGATCAAGCTAAGAATCTTGAGGTGGGGAGATTATCCTACTCAGATTATCCAGCTGGACTGTTTGCAATCACAGAAATCAAGAGGCAAGAGTGTAAGAGTCACAGAAGGAGGTGTGACAACAGAAGCAGAGGAGAGAGAATTTAAGATGCTATGTTGCTCTCTTTGAAGTTAGAAGAAGGAGCTACAAACCAAGAAATGAGGGCAGCCTTTAAAAGCTAAAAATGACTAGAGAATGGATTGTCCCCTATCACTTTCAAAAGGCTATCTACAGTAGAGAGGGCCTCTAGCAGCTCTATGCTGACATGATCTTCCATGCTGAAGGTATCTGAAGAGAAGAAAGGGATTTTTTTTCTATTCCTGTTCACATAAGAACTTCAAAAAGATTTTGAATGACTTTATTGGGCCTTGTGCTCACTTCTTGCCAAATCATTGTGTCTAATGAGATGGGATGTTCCTACTGGAACATCATACCTGCCTTATTGGCCAGGGATGTGGGGTCATGAGATGGGCACCAGCACCAAATGAGAAGGAGCAGTTCCCAAAAGAAAACTAAATAGGGAAACAAACCCAACAGATTACACTATTGCCTTTAATCTTAACATAGCACAAACTGACTGTGCAATTTGATTCTTATAGCTTTTTTGCTAGTAGTTGAAATATTAAGGCATACTGAGAAGCAATAATATCTTGGGGAAATGCATAAGAATGTCTATAAAAGGCCTGTGAAAAGACAGGAAAAATATTGAATATTCACTATGAAATATTTAGTTCATTGCCCTCAGTTTTAAAATGTTCAAACTCATTAACATTAAAAATAGTAATAACAACAAAGATATTAGCATTTTTATTAATGCCAGTATCATGGGCCACAATATACATTTCAACATCAGAAAGTTTAAAAACAATGTGTCTGAGCTCTTAGTTGAATATTTATTTTAATTTAAAGTTTCTATATGATTTTATTTGTGCATACAGTACTTTTGATAAGATTCTATTTCTGGTTCCTTTGATGATCTGCATGATTTTGCTGATCATGAATAGTGCAATCTTTCTTCTCCTTTGTGTATACTAGTAAGTCTAGAGGCCTAGTGCACAAAATTCCTGAACAGGTAGGGACCCTAGACCTGGCTAACAATCAGGGCCGATCAGGTTCCTTGTCTTCCCTCTTCCCCACCTCCCTCTTTCTTGGTTCCCTCAGCGCCTCATCACTTGTCACCCGCCATGTTCCATTCCACCCCTTGGTGGTCAGTGCATGTCATAGCAAGTGATTGAACTCCCATTTTCCCAGTAGAACTCCAGAGGGGACACTTTGCATATTAGCCTTTTATATATAGAGATATTAAGCACAATGCTGGAAGATATATTCTCCTATTTTACATAGGCTGATACAGTGCTGGCACTATGGTTAGCATACTAGTAAATACCACTCTTCCCTGTTCCTTCTTTTTTGTGCACAGTGTGATCTGAGGATAACAAATTATGGTCTGAAAAATACAGTTCCATATGGAGAGCCACCTGCACTGTCCTCTGATTGGTCCTTCTCAGCTGCAGCTGCACTTGTGTGCACAATCTCACTGTAGGGCGAAAGGATGCTATTGAACTAGGGAGAGTTCAATGGGGATTTCTTTGATATAACCTGGCTGCATGCCATTCAAGGTGACAAGCCCTGAAGTATAGCAGGAAGCCTTAAATATGCAAGTAATTTCCCTCTAGCTATTTGCCCATTTCTTAAGCTTGGTTTCAATGCCCAATTTTCAGTTAGCCAGAGTAGAACTTAGTAATAATCTTGCTTGTTTGTCTATGATTATTTATGTGCTAATTATACACACATTTTTTTCCTTCTTTTTAAGAGATAAGAGGAATACTGTAGTTGCTAAGCATTTAATACATATATTTTGAGTCAAGTAGGGTTGGATTGTTATTGTAGCTACAAAAGACAACTCTGCTACTCTTCTATCTTGAGATACAACCACAACCCACCTTTGCTTCTGTGGTCTGTTTCTTCATCCCTGTGTTTTTCTGAGCTGAGCTGGGTTAGAGGCATGGAGAAGAACAGAGAAGGATTAATCCCTGAGTACACACCATTCTTATCCTATTGCAAGTTAACGGCTTATTTCCTCAATCATTCAATTTAACTGGAAACAGGAAGAAAGAACTGGACTGAGAGACTTGAAAACCTTGTCCTGGTTCTCTCTTTAAATAGCTGTATAATGTAGGCAAGACCATTAACTGCTCTGGTTTTCAGTTTCCTTATGATCAAATGAGGCAGCACATTTGGATTATTTTGGAAGTTTTTTTTTTTCCAGCCTTAAATTACAATGTATTTAGAGCACTTCACTTCCCTTCATTATGTTGTTGATTGTAAAATTTTTGCATATTTTTCCACTTTTCACTTCATCTAATTTGGAGTGTATCTAAAAACTGCTGTCAGACATTTCATTTTGACATTTCCTATATTCTTTTATCTTCTCTGCTGGAAGAATAATTTTGATTGCCAAATTGAATAATTGTTTTCACACACATTATGTATATTTTTCTTAATATCCTGCTTCCCATATGTTTTACAGAATTTCTGCATGATATAATTTTTAAAAATGACTTTATTCATTTGGGAAGCAAATATTCACAGCAATAATCTTTAGCATTTTATGTTTATTTTTTGTCAGCCCATTCTGATTAAGTGTCATAAAATGGTCTTTTCAAATCTTATTTGGAAAATAATTCTTCCTAAATAAGAAAGTATGTAAGTTAAACTTATATGAAAATAAATCTTTTTTGGGAAGTGTTCTTCATGGACCAAGTCCATTTCTAGGTACAGGGCAGAGGGTCATATTCAAAATGATCCTAAGTTCAACATGAAGTTCAAAATCCATAGCATCTTCTACAAAAGCAGATGATTGCATAGATCTACTCCATTGGAAGGAGGCATCTGTGGGTAGAAACTCAATAGGAGAATTTTGTGATGAAAAGACAGGCTGAGCCAAAAGAAATAGCTGGATTGCCTTATTTGACCAGAAAATGTGTGCTTTTGTGTCAACAGAGGTTATCATTGCTAGGATGACTATATTAGTCATTATCTATACTAATTAAAGGGTAATATGCTAATTAGACCAAGTCAACTAAACATCTTCTGATCAACTTCTCTTCCTTCCAGACAAACCACATTGGCAGAGGCCAAGGCAGAGGTGGTTAGGGGAGATTAGGCAGGCAGGGGAGGGCAGTTAGGGGTGATAAGGCAGACAGGCAGATGAGCAGTTAGAAGCCAGTTGTCCTGGATTGCCAGTGGTCTTCAAGGGGGTGCCAGATTGGAGAGAGTACAAGCTGGGCACTGGGCCTCTAGTCTGAAGATAGTGATAAGCCATTTTATGATGATAAGATCATCATGGATGCATTATAAATTTAAATATACACCAATAAGGCCTCTTAAAAATAAGGGAGTTATTTTTGTGGACATGAATAGTTGTTCTAATCAAGCTGAAGTGCATCTTTCATTAGATAATTATCATGGAAGATCAGGCTGCCATTAAACTTTTATTAAATACTGGAGGCCTGGTACACAAAATTCATGCATTGGGGGAGTGTCCCTCAGCCCAGCCTGTACCCTCTCCAATCTGGGACATCCCTCTTCCAATCCAGGACTGCTGGCTCCCAACTGCTCTCCTGCCTGCCTTCCTGATTGCCCCTAATTGCTTCTGCTTGCCAGCCTAATCACCCCCTAACTGCTCCCCTGCCAGCCTGATTGATGTCTAACTGCTTCCCTGCCAGTCTGTTTGCCCCTAACTGCTCTTCCAGTCAGGCCTGGTCATCCCTAATTGCCCTCCCTTGCAGGCCTGGGTCTCCCCCAACAGCCCTTCCCTGAAGGCCCAGTCACCCTCAACTTCCTTTCACCCCTAACTGCCCTCCACTGCAAGCTTGATTGCTCCTAACTGCCCTTCCTTGCAGGCCTTGTTCCTCCCAACTTCCCACCCCTGCTGGCCTGATTGCCCACAACTGCCCTCCCTTGCAAGCCTTGTCCCTACCAACTGCCTCCCCTGCTGGCCATCTTGTGGCAGCCATCTTGTGTATACCTGGGGGCAGCCATCTTTGACCACATAGGGGCAGCCATCTTGTGTTCTGGAGTGATGGTCAATTTGCATATTACTCTTTTATTAGATAGGTTAGAGGCACAGGTGGGGGCCAGCTGGTTTTCCCTGAAGGGTGTCCTGGATCAGGGTCAGGGTTCCCTTGGGGAGTGGAGCGGCCTAGGTGAGGGGCCTGTGGTGGTTTTTAGGCCAGCCACGCTCCCTGGGGACCCAAGCAGAGTCCCTGGTATCTGGGAGTTATTTATCTTCTATAAATGAAACTTTGTAGCCTTGAGTAGAGCCAAGCCTCTCCTTGCTCCATGGCTACAGCCATTTTTGTTGGGATTTATTTTATTTAAATTTATCTTCTGTAATTGAAACTTTGTAGCTTTGAGGGGAGGCCAAGGCAGGCCAGGCCTGCTGCTTCCTCCATTTCTGGGGGCAATCCAAGCCTCCTGCTCTCTCCAGCTCCATGGGTGCTGTCATTTTTGTTGGGATTTATTTATCTTCTATAATTGAAATTTTTGTAGCCTTGAGTAGCATCCACGGCACACCAGGGTGTGTGGAAAGCTTAGATTCTTCCATTGCCTGGGAAACCCAAGCTGCCTGCTAGCTCCATGGCCACAGCCATCTTGGTTGGGTTAATTTGCATACTCACTCCTGATTGGCTGGTGGGAGTGGCTTGTGGGTGTAGCAAAGTGGTGCTTAATTTGCATATTGCTATTTTATTAGATAGGACTAGAGACCCAGTGCATGAAATTCATGCTGGGGAGGTCCCCTCAACCCAGCCTGCACCCTCTCCACTCAGGGATCCCTCTGGGACCTCTCACACTCTGGGACTGCTGACTCCTAACTGCTCACCTGCCTGTCTGCCTAATTGCTCCTAACTGCCCCCCTTGCCTGCCTGATTACCCTTAACCACCTCTGCCTGCCAGCCTGTTCGCCCCTAACTTCCCCACCCTGCTGGACTGGTCACCCCTCACTGCTCCCCTCTGCTGGCCTGGTCACCCTCAACTGCCTGCCCTGGTGGCCTGGTTGCCTCCAACCTCCCCTCCTGCTAGCCTCTTTGCACCTTCCTGCCTCCCTGCCAACCTTATTGCCCACAACTGTCTCTCCTGCTGGCCTGGTCATCCCATACAGCCTGCTGTTCAGTCGTTTGGTCGTCCCATCACTAACACCCTGCCAGCCTTGCTGCCCCACACAACCTGCTGTTCGGTCATTACTGTGAGGCCATCCTGACCAATTAGCATATTACCTTTTTGTTAGTTTAGATATAAATGATTTTACACTTTTTCTAAAAAATTGTACTCAAAAGTTTTACAGATGAATTTTCACTTTTATTTTAATATTCACATTAGTTTAGCTTAGACTTCACTCCTGGTGCTCCTAATGTCTTTGGGTGATATCTCCTTTACTGTGTTTGGTTATAAGGAATGCAACCATGTTCATGATGAGAAAAGGCCTGGACTTGGAATAAAAGGACACGAATTCATGAACTAGCTGCTTTACTTTGTACAAATTTAATTTCTTTATGTCTATGATAATCTTTGTCAGGCCAATAATGGAGGAGAGTGAAAGGACTGAATTATATGCGCGGCGCGCGCACACACACACACACACACACACACACACACACACACACTTTGTAATATTTAAAGAGCTAAAAATAAGCAGTTTATCATGAATATGTAAGGGCTTCTGCCATTAGTTTTATCATCATTCAAAGCATAGCACTTTTTTGTGTGTGTTTTCATCCTTTAAATTTAAAAACAGTTTCCCAGTTGTATTATTAAGTGCTCCATTTATACTCCACTTCCTTTTGTTTTCTGTTTATTCTGCTGTCATATAATTTCTGGAATAATGATACTCATTGATTCATTTAAAAAGTAAGATATTTTAGCACAAAGGAAATATAGTCTTCTCTATCAAATAACCTATATTAATATGGTTTCCTCTATAAAGCAACTTTATAATTTACTGCATAGAATAGTCAATAATCTATAATAATAAAAGCATAATATGCTAATTAGACCAGACATCCTTTTGGATGACATTCCAGATGAAGCTGGAACTACATTGGCCTCTAGTATTAAAATAACAGTATATGGTGACAGATGGTTACTAGACTTTTTGTGGTGATCACTTTGGAAGGTATATAAATGTTAAATCACTATTGTATGCTTAAACTCATATTTTATATGAACTATAAATTTTAAAAGGTAACTTCATTGGTAGTTATATGATTGGGAGGAGAAAGCATTCAAAGTTTTGCTGACTTCTAGAAATTTTCTTTTATAAACTGTGGGTTATAATTGGTCCTCAATATTATGAATATAGGAGAGAAAAGGTATGGCAGTCCAAAATAAAGATAGAAATTAACAAAATTGTATAATGGTATTATATTTTGTGCTAGATTAAATAATCAGTGTGATATTAAAAACAGTCTTGCCAAAATTGCATGTAAAAATCCTTTGGAATCATTAATTTATTTAACATATATGGCTTTACATGTACAAATTTGTTCTGAATAAATCGTTTCTCATTAAATGCAACACAGGCAGATTCTTCTCCAGCATTGGAACAGATGGCTATTTCTCCATTTGAGCACCAGATGCAATAAGTAGCTTATGTTCTGGGGCCTTTTGTGGTCTGTTAGGCAAGATATTTGTACTTCAGGAAGCACAGTGGTTCACGGTAAGTGTAGGGCATGAATTCACATAGAATAGAATGGAGGGTAGAATAGCCTCTGCTATTTAAATTATTTTCTTCTTCTTTTTTTTATTTTTACCAAAATTGCTTGATTAATTAACACAAGTTATAGTTGTCTATGTACTTGAAGGCAGAGTTACCTTGGAGATATTGCAGTTTTCCAATACAGTAAAGTCAAGTACTGCAGTAAGTAAAGTGAGTATCACAATATAGCAAGTCACACATTATTTTGGTTTCTCAGTACATATACAAGTTTTTTGCACTATTCTATCATCTATAGTTTGCAATAGCATTATGTCTATAAAACAATGTATATGCATACATTCATTAAAAAAAAGACTTTATTGCTGCATCACTGGTGTGGCTCAGTGGTTGAGTGTTGACCTATGAATCAAGAGGTCATGGTTCAATTTCTGGTCAGGGCACATGCCTGGGTTGCAGGCTTGATCCCTAGTCTGAGGTGTGCAAGAGGCAGCCAATCAATTATTTTTTCTCATCATTGATGTTTCACTCTCTTCCTCTCCTTTCCTCTCTGCAATCAATAAAAATATCTTAAAGAGACTTTATTGCTAAAAAAATGCTAGCTATCTTAGGCTATTGGATAAATGGTGCCATTAGAGTTCCTTAAAACAGGGTTTCTATAAATAAATGTATTGTGTGATAAGTACTTGTATTTATTTCATAGGGCTGCTGTAATATGTAGCATTAAGCTGTGTGTTTTAAAACAACAGTAATGTATTCTCTCCCAGTTCTGGAGGCTAGAAATCTGAATCAAGGGGTCAGTGGGACTGGTTCCTTTTGGCTATTATGGGGGAGAATCTCTTCAATGTCTCTCTTAGCTTTCAGTGTTGCCGGCCATCCTTGGAGGTCCTTGGCTAGCAGACACATCACTGCAGTCTCTGTCTCTATCATCACCTGATGTATCCCAGGGTGGCTCAGTGTTTCTACTTTCCTTCGTAGAATAAAGAAAGTCACACTGTACTCCAATATGGCCTCATTTTAACTAGTTATATCTGCAATAACCCTATTTTCAAATAAGATCACATCAGAGGCACTGGAGGTTAGGGCATCAGCATATCTTTTTGGGTGGATACAATTCAATATACATTGATAATAATTTATACTATAAATAACAGGTTTATCGAATCTATGTGAATTGAATAAATTAACGTTCCATTAATATGTTCAACATCATGAGCCTTTCAGTTTCTGTTTTGAATTTTAGAGGGGACATGTGGTCATGTTACCTCTACAACATCCTTTCATGTCCTGGAGACCAGCAGCAGTTGTACCTGGGTTAGTAACCTTAGACCCTCCAGAGAATTAACCAAGGCCAGTGCACTCATCAGGGAGGTGCTCAGGTAGTAATCTGCATCTCCCTTTTATCCGTCTCCCCTAAATCGCCTCCTTCCCCCGCATCCCACACACATGACTCCTACTGTCCTGGTCTCTTCCTTATTTTGCTACTTTCACTAGTTTGATGGTTCCCCAGTTTTTGTTTTGTTCCTTGTCTTATCACAACAAACATTTTATTTCTTTTTTTTAAATTGGAGGGTGGGGTGTCAGTTGTCAGCTTTTGAAGTGCATAAATCCAAAGCTAAGTCTTATGTAGCTATGGTGACAATGGAATCAGTTCAACCTGGGGTGCATTCCAGCTCTGCCATTTATGGCTATGGTAACTTCATATGGTATGGAATTTCAGTTTCCTCATGTATAAAGTTAGAAAAGTTTACATAAGACAATGCCTGTTCCATAAGAGTCACTTGACAAATGATTGTGAATAAGTGTATGAATAAATAGGGTTTTTGAGAGAATTAACTGAGATAATGATTATAGTGCTTAGAACATTGGAAGTACTGAATAAAAAATAGCAGCTACTATTTTTATTTATGTCTCCTCAATCCAAATTCCTCTTTTTTTAAACTACCTATATCTGTCAGTGGTTCTGCTTCTAACATCTAGATTTGAAGTACTAGCCATTTTTTAATTCACTCCTCTGTTGATTGGTTGTTTATCTAGCCAATCACCATGTTTGATCAACTTTTCATTTGAAATCCTATATAGGCCAGTCTTTCCACTGTGGTTACAGTGGCTTTGGAATCAGTTTCCTCACACCATCCTCATTGCCTCACATCCAGACGACGACAGTCTACTGGGGTCCTCCTTTCTCTAGTCTTTTATTTCTATAATCTACCCTAAATATTTAGTCATCTTTTCCAGCAAATGAGTTGCAGCAGTCCTACTTCTTATGGGCTCTCTTTTGACAGCGTAGTCTAACCGAGAAGATCTGTGTCAGAATACTAGACTTTTCTTCCTAAATGGGGAGACAAAAGCATATGTGGATGCTTAATTATCTATTTCATATTCTGATTCATTCAAGCCTTTTATTGCCATCCTTGATGTGGTTATGGTGGCAATGTTCAAAAGACTGACATTGCTCTGGAGTTCTAATAGTGCTTGTTTAGAATTTGTCTAGGCTTTTTAAAGTTTCTTGGGTTTATTTTTAGTGATATTTGCTCCTTGAGTGCTTTTAGTTTTGAAAGCTCTGTGTTGTTTTGGTATGATGAAAAGTACCCAGAGACCCACCATATGGGAATTTATGCATTGAGTTTTGATCTATGTGGCTACAATTTAAGCTACAGAAGGACCACAACTCCATCTATGAGGAGACGAATGCAATCTTTTTTTTTTAGTGGCAAAATCTTTTTTTATTATTGCTGAAAGATATTCCATTATATATAGATATCACCGATTGTGTCTACATTTTTCCTTTATAGGACGTTTGAGTTGGTTCAAATATTTAGATTTTTTTTAACATTTTTACTTTTTATTGACTTTAGAGACAGAGGAAGGGAGAGAGCTAATGAGGGAGAAACATTGGTGTGAGAGAGAAACATCAATCAGTTGCCTCCTGCGTGCGCCTAGCAAGGGACCAAACCTGCAACCTGAGTATGTGTCCTGATCTGGAATGGAATCTGCCACCTTCTAGTATATGAGATGATACTCTAGCCAGCAGAGCCATATTGACCAGTATCTGGATAGTTTGAATAAAGTTACTAAACATCTGTCTAAAGTTGTTTTTGTGTGAACATAGGTTTGCATTTAACTTAGGTAATCTCCATCAGTTTAGTCGCTTGGTCAGATGGTAAGTGTATGGTTAATTGAATGTAATTCAATGTCTCCTTAGCAATCTTCTATTTGGTTTCCATTATTAAATGTGAGATATTGAAATCTCAAAGGATACAATATTTTAAGAGCGAATAGCTTCCTCCAGTAGAAGTCAAACAACCATGTCCCAAATGAACCCCATACTTAGGTCTAGATCAGCGATTTTCAACCTTTCGTCTCATAGCACACATAAATCAATTACTAAAATTCTGTGGGACACCAAAATATATTATTGTTTTTGCCAATCTGACCAAAAAAATAAGTACAATTTTGAGTCATTCATATGAGATGGCTATTGTTGTGTTGGCTGTTGTCATTTTCATATTTGACAATCTAAGGGAAAAAAGGTCAGTGTCCCTGACTAAATTCTCAGGTGTTATATGTTTTAAAAATTCTTGTGGCATATTGGTTGAAAATTGCTGGTCTAATGAATAAGAATATGTTCTATAAAGAAACTATCTGTCTTAAATGATCTAACTTTTGAAGAACTGAAAGATTACATTCAACTGCATGGCCATACATATAAAACGTGGTTATAATCTACATGTTCAAATGTTACTTACCAAAGCATTTCTCCAACATGGGCTCTTAGTCCTGCTGAAGCCTTTTCTGTTCAGTCAAGGTGATTTTTACCAAACGTAGATCATGTCTACTTTATCTAGTCTATAGTCAGACTAGTCCCTTGTACTCCATGGTAAACTCAGTTCCCAATCTTGCCAAAAGTGATAAGTATCTACAATATGGCAAAAGTGAAATATCTTTCTCACTGGGATAACGAGTAATAAATTAAGACTTAGGCCATGATTACATAATGACCAGATCAAGTAAAAACTCAAATTGTGATTAGATCTTGTGAGCTCTCCACATATGGGCTCTTCCAAAAGTAAAGTGGTGCGTTTCCCTGTTTCTATCCACAGAACTCATCACTTCTACTTCCAATATCTACTTCAGATTGAAAAGTTTTGGCTTGCCGAGACCGGTTTGGCTCAGTGGATAGAGCCTTGGACTGCGGACTGAAGGGTCCCGGGTTCGATTCCGGCAAGGGCATGTACCTTGGCTGTGGGCACATCCCCAGTAGGGGGCGTGCAAGAGGCAGCTGATCGATGTCTCTCTCTCATCGATGTTTCTGACTTTCTATCCCTCTCCCTTCCACTCTGTAAAAAATCAATAAAATATTTTTTTTTTTTTTAAAAAGAAAAGTTTTGGCTCAACCACCAACTGCTGGCATAACCTTGGAAAAGTTACTCACCATCACTGGACTTGAATTTCATCACCATAATATGAGAAATTTAAAGTTATTTTTTTTATCAACACTGATGATTTAAAAAACTCAAACATTTTTGAAATTGTATGTTGCAACCATCTATGGCATGCCTAAGTATTTTAAAAAGATCCTGTTATAAAACATAAATCATATTATATTATTTTTTCTTAAAATCTGTTAATGTAGGTGCTCCATAACTTGGTTCCCAAAACTCTGATTCCATTTTCAATGCCCAGACCTCTTCTCACTCTAGTGCAGGCACACTGCCCTCCTGGGTGTTACTAAACACACCACAGAGTGTTTGGCTCCTGCTCTTTCCTTTCCTGAAATTCTGCTTTCCTAGCTATCCACTCAGCTTACTTCTTTATCTCTTTCAGATTTTAATTCAAATGATACTCTTTCAATAAGGTATTCCCTTGTCTCTTGATCTAAAATGCAACCCTCTTTCATATGTTCTAGCCCTAGTCCATGTTTTATTATTATCCTTAGTATTTATTTATATCTAACATATATAACATGTAATGTACTGTATATTTTTTGATTATATACACTCACCAGAATATCAGCCAAAGGATTTTTGCCTGTTTTTTTCATCCAAAATTGTTGGAAAAAGTCAAGAAAAAAATTAATGGATAGAAATGTGTTCTGCTGGAAGTCAGACCAGAGTCTATTGGAACTCTTGATTCTGATTCAATCTGGTAGCCACTTGTGGACAAAGACTCTGTCTTTTCCTGACCACTGAGTAATTATTCACATGAGAAGATATAACATCTCATGTGGGTTTTGACTCTGGGGACTGGAAATCTTCTTTTATCACTGAGCAAATAAAAAACAATCATCTGTTATGCAATGACAGCTAATGAGTTATATATAGATGCAAACCATTGCCAGTTAATTAAAATTAGCACTTTTCTTTCTCTCAAAATCCATTCCTTCCCTCCCTCACCCTCTCTTTCTGTCTCCCTCCCACTCTCTCAGTTTTCCCCTCCCTTTCTCTGTAACTTTTCTTTTAGCTATTATATTTCAAATAAGGTTCTGCTACAGGTTTTTTTTTAATAAATAAATAAACACACACACCTTTAATTGCTCTAATTACACTGTCCAAAAATGTATCTGAAGCAAAAGTTCTTAAGAGTTTAAAATCATCTATTCAGTTTAAACAAATTTAATTACTTAAATTCAACAGGATATTGCAGCCAATTTTAGGAAGAAATGATGAGATTGCTTACTTCTGACCTCAGGTAACTTACAGATATGATCTATCACTCATTTTGTGTAACTACATCTAACACGAGTCAATCAATCAGTCATTATTGTGATGTTGTAGTCCACTGCAAAGTCCATGGGTCAATGAGAAGACCAGAGTTTTATTTCTGTGACACCATGCCACTCTCATTGGTTTCCTATTAAAATGCAAATCTGCTATACAGGATGATGAGTCTAGATTGCTGTCCACTGAATTCGTCCCTTTCAATAAGTTTCTTTGGGCAACAGATGTCCATGTCTTCAAGATCCCATCCAGCAAAAGCGTGCCTGCTGTGCTGTGTCAACAGCGGTGATTTGTGGCCTTATTAAAGAGGCTTCAGAGGAATTGCTGGTTTTAGGCACTGGTTGATTAGTTTGATGAAGTGTGGTTCAAAATGTTTATTCCTTCTGTTCATTTTCATTTTTTATGGCTTATGTATTCCTGGTATTCTCTTTCTTTCCCTGTGATGTTTGGTTCAAAAATGCTTGAGATCCCAGGGCATTTATTGGTCTTCAGCCTGGCTCATTATGTTCTCAGACATGCATGGTGTTTGACAAATCATTTGGGTTTTTAAGGCAAACTTGGAGATGTCTAGGGTTGGTTAAACCCTATTAACAGGTGGTAAGCACATTGCTGAGAAGTGTCCTTTGTTGCACTCAATTAATTTCCATCAAAAGCTGACTGATCCCTGACTACAGATCTAGTCATCAACCTGCTTGCTTTTGAGCCAACATATTAATCCATGCAAACCACAACACTGTCCCTACTCGCTCCCACTACTAACCTCTTCCTCATGTACCGCAAGGGTCTGGGTATGATCTGGTTTCTTCAACCTGCAAAATTAAGGGTCACAATCTTTTTTCTTTCCACATCTGTTTTTCTTATTTTCCATGGGCCATTTCTCAGTTGCCACCCAAAGAGATGAAGGCAAAGCTTCACTCCGAATGTTTGGACACCAGAGCTAAACTGGCGGGGTCTGCGGTGAGGCCCGTGTGGTTTAGGAAACTATACTGCTTGGTTGAGATTTTCCAACAGTGTAAAGAAAAAGAATAAAATAGACCGGGATTTCTATTTATTTTCCAGAGCCACGGTCATTTTATTCTGTGATTCATTCATCTGGAAAGTGCTTTAAAAGGAACTTGACACTTCATGTGGTCTGGTGTCACTTAGAACCAGTTGAAACTATGGACTATATTTGAGGTCCATAGATTTAGAGTTATTTATTTCTCTTTAGGGCCTATCTAATGAATATGCATCCAGATGCCCTGAGAAGCTTGTTATAAGTTAATGATCAAGCTTGTCTTCTTATTAAGTAGGGCAATCTTTGACATAAGCAGAAAGGTACTACTTAAGCCAGATTATCATTTACTTATACTCCAGCTATCACTTATCCATTCATTTCTCAAGATTTAAACCAAGTGTTGCTTCATTTTGAAACCTTTCTTACGAACATGTCCTCTCCAGACAGAAACTACTTCTTTGGACTGTAAGCCTCCGAACAGACTAAGACTTTTCTCTTAACACTTGGGCTAATCTGCTCCTACTTGAGTCTAATTGACTTCTCTAATTTGATTGTGAACTCCCTGAGACTTGAAGACAGCAATACTTTTATCATTCATCTTTGAAGTGCCATTTCCTGGGACATAATAGGGTCTCAACAGATATTGGTTTAATTTTAAAATATTCAAGTGAATAGACTTAATAGACATTGTATTCGTGAGATGCACCATGGCCATGAACTCCAGTCTGTCTTGTGGGCTGATAACTTTGCCCTCATTGGCTTTCCCTCTTCGCTGACTGGCAAAATTTTGTTTGCCTTATACATTTCTCCTTAGCAGTTCATTATTCTGTATACTCCCTCTCCTCCTAAGTAGTGTTAACTAGCTTTTTTTCCTCTGTCCAGCACTTACCTCATATTACAGTTATGATTTGTATTTATTGGTCATTTCTTCTTAATGCCAACCTCTGGCTGGGTGAGGATCCTGTTTGGTTTAGATTTTACCCTACGTGCTCAGTGCAGGCCTGGCTCAGAGATGATGCCCAATGAGAGAGTCCATCAGAGTTCTTCTCTAAGCCTTAAGGTAAATCATCTGTGGAAAGTTGACAATACTAAATCTTTCTTCACCACCATATCTGAAAAATGGGAGGATGAGATAAAGTACTAAATTCACTTTCAGCATCAGGTCTTCATTCAGCACTTTATCCCTATTTCTCGGTGCCCTACATTTTGCTCCTGTCTTCATTTGAGTATTCTTCATTTACATATCTGCTTCTCTTCTCCTTGCCTTGTTTTCTCATTCCAAAAATGATTTTCCTGCTATGTTACCTGAACATGTTCAAGCAGTCAAATGAAATCTTATTTGTTGCACTGAGAGAGGTACTTGTTAGATACACAATCTGGGCAAGTTGCTTAGTTTCTCCAGAGCTCTCTTCCTTTATCAATAAAATGAGGATAATAATAATAATAATAGTACATGTACATCATAGGTTTGTGTGAATATTCAGTTATTGAAAATTTATAAAGCTTTTCGAACACTACCTGGCACACAATAAGTGCAGTTGTGTATTAACTTATTAAATAAATTACTAATGCTTGCCTGTCCTTTATTGTCATGATTAATCAGGTATTGACCATGTTTATTGCTTCCTAAATTATTATATCTTGAATTTTACTCCTACAGTTATTAGCAAAACTTTTAGAAAATTACATGAAAATTTACCACACAAGCTAAATTAGAATCCTGTTATTTATTTTAAATACCACATTCTTAAGCTTTTATAAATGCCACTCAGAATTTTATGGTGGAATGTCATATAATTAATTCCATAGTGATCCAAAAAGTAGATTAAAGCTATTATTAATGAACTAGGGGCCTGGTGCATGAAATTCATGCACTGGGGGTAGGTGGTCCTTCAGCCAAACCTGCCCCCTCTTACATACTGGGAGCCCTCGGGGGATGTCCTACTGACAGCTCACCCTCGATCTTCCCAAGGCCAAAAGCCTCTGGCTGAGACTTTCCGTCCTTGGGCAAGGGACCTCAGCCAGGGAACCCCAGTCAGCCATTGCCCTGCAATCAGGCCAATCACTGCCTGACCCCACCCCCAGCCCAGCCTGGCCTGCTTGAGGCCAGGGACAAAAAGCCTTTTGGCGAGGCCTTTTTGCCCCTGGCCTGGGGCACCCAGTGAAGCAATCACCCTGCGATCAGGGCTGATCGCTGCCTGGTCACGCCCCCAGCCCACCTGGCCTGGCCTGCCATGGGCAGCAGCTACCTTGGTTATGTGTTAATTTGCATGTAGCTCCTGATTGGCTTGTGGGCGTGGCTTGTGGGCATGGTTTATTTGGTGTGGCGAATGTATGGTCAATTTGCATATTATTATTTTATTAGATAGGGTAATTGTCAAGTACAATGCTGTAATCTTGCCAGGTTTATTATTCTTTAAAATTAGAATTTATACAAATTATCAGGGCCATTGTGTAATGTACTGGATTCCAGAAAATGAGATGAATAGAAGATTTTTAGAATTGGGTTTGTCCAGAGTTACCTAGTATCCTAAAACACTTATTTTTCCAAATAAGACACAGATTTACTAAGTAACTCTATTGCAACAGCATCCAAAAGACATAAAAACTGTTCATGGAAGACTATTTTGTTTCAAAGCATTTTTAAATCTGTGCTAAATTTAGCTGTCCTGTGAATGAGGTAGAAATATCTTTTAAAGACCAATCACCATATTCATGTACAGTGTGTCTCCTCTGAGAGAAACCATTATTGTATGTTTACTGCCAAATGAGGTGGTGTATGTATAAGTTTGAGTATGGAGTACAGCAGCAGGGGTTACTTTTCTATACAATGAAATCCAAGAAGCATTTAATTGTTATAAGCAAGTTTAACAAAAACACAACAACATGTTTTTAGTTTTCGGGAACTAAGCCGTGTTTTTAAAGACAAGACAGACCACAAAAAGCACTGGAAGAAATGCGAAGGCCCACATTTTGGTCTCAGACCCAGCAGCTGTATTGTTGGGGAAAGCTATTTGACCTCGTTGGGCTGTGCTCTCCACATTTGTAAAACAGCATATGTGAACAATATTGCTGTGTGGGAAAGATCATAGGAGAAGGAGATCTTGAACAAGGAATTTAGTTGAGAAGCTGTCGCATTAATCTTGGTGAGATTTTATGCATCAAGTACAACTCACAACTTTTTCATGCCTTTGCACTCACCTGCTGAGTAGTGACAGGTGGTTTTATCAATAAGCGGAGGAGGAGCTCAGGCAGGCCTGTCAGCCCCAGAGTTTTCTTAATATGATCATCAATGATTGGCATATTTCTTATTTTACAGATTATTTCTATGATTTTATGTGTGTTTTTGGAGTATAGGTGAAAGTGTAACATTAGGTTAATGATTCCTCTTAATAAATACTATTACCTTTCCAGCAGAAGGAAGTACAAATATCTGAATTAAGACAACATGGTGAGCAAAAGAATGTGTGGTGATTGCAATTCTCCTGTAGCCCATTCTTTCCACAAACCGAGTGACCTGTGGACTTTTATAACAAACTAGAGGCTGGCGCACAAAATTCATAAAGTCAGGAGATGGGAGGCCGCAGTCCAGCCTGTGCCCTCTTGCAGTCTGGGAGCCCTTGGGGATGTCCCCAGGAGTAAGCTAACCTACCGGTTGGAGTGTCTGCCCCTTGGTGGTCAGTGTACAACATAGCGAGCAGTTGAGCAACCTTACCATACTATTAGCATATTAAGCTTTGATTGGTTGAACAGACGACTGGACAACTGGACACTTAGCATATTAAACTTTTATTACATAGAATATGGCGAAATTTCAAAACACTCAAGCAAAACATTTGCAGGGCACATTTGGCCAATGGACTCCTCTTAGTCACTATTGCTCTGTAGCTGATGCTAATTCTCCTGAGATATTGGGGAGAATCTTGGCCTTCATATACTGGGAGTAGTATGTGAGAAAAAAAGAAATGCATTAAAATGCGTTTTTATTGATTTCAGAGATAGGAAGGGAGATGGAGAGAGAACTAGAAACATCAATGAGAAAATAATTGACCAGCTGCCTTTTGTACAACCCCTATTGGGGATCAAGTCCACAACCGGTAATTGAACCATGATCTCCTACTTCACACATTGATGCTCACCCACTGAGTCACACCAGCAAGGCAAAAATAAATACTTTGAGAACAATTTATCTAGTGAGAAAAATATCTCTTGCTTGCAGCCAGCTAGCCTGCTAGTTTTATAGAGTAGCATGTCATCTAGATTAGGTCAAGCAGAACTTTCATTGTACTTCGTTATCTGTGGTGGGATATCACATTAGTGTTCACTCTGGCCACTCAGCTGGGCCCCCAGCTGCACTGAGCATCTGTTTTCTTGTCTGTGCAGGCTCTTAGGCCATTTTCCCAAAGCAGCCATTTCAAGTCCTTTAGCTTTCTCTATTCTCATCTCTGAAAATATATATGTTCTTCTTCCTGGTGCAAACTGAGGCCATCAACTTCTTCACTTTGGTCTTCCTTAGTGCAGTGATATTGGCTTTTACTGTCACGTCTTATTCTTTAGTCTCAGAAGAAAGGAGCCTCTTTTTCTGTTCATGTTCACTCCTATAAGTGCTTTACTGATTTCCTTTCATTTCTTTTAGAACCCTTCCCTATATTTTAAGTCTCTCTTTCTCTCTCTCGTTCTCTCTCACTCTCCCTCTCCTTCATCCCGCCTGGTTACTTCCAGTGGTTCATAAATAAGCTCTTGCACTTCCTAGGTTTAACAAATCCCAACCTCCTGTTGTTCTGACTGCACATCCTCCCCTACTCTGCCTTCTCTCTCCTGCCTTTTGTCTTTCCTTATAGAGAGGCTGCTCCCATGAAGTCCAGCTCCTTGGTTCCCCCTCGCACTGTAACTCCTACAATCAGGTTGCCTCATGCATGTCCTGTGCACATATTTTGACAAAATACATATCTAGTTGGTAAAGTATATTACAGATATTGCTATTAAAACTTGTAAAAGTTAACTAGCTGAAAGTCAGATATTAATGGCAAATAAGGGAGTTTATGAATACTATTATTTGAAAAATATTCTGAGACTTAACAGAAAATAAAAATGTAAACCTCAAAAATACATGGCTACCTGCTTTGATTTGTCATATAATTTAACGTTTCTTTCCTCTTCAATTCCACTATCATTTTTCAATAATAAAATTTATATTCTTTTAGATTTGTATATGCCTAGATGAGTATGTCTGCGTGTCTATCTTTAGTTTTTTACAAAATAATTGAATCTCAAAGTTCACCATCTTGCACTAAAATTCTATTTTAAAACCACTTTTCAAATCTGTAGTTTATTTCATATTATTTGTTTCTTGGAAGTACATTTTTTAACACAGACATCCCAAAATAGTACAAGAAATGTAGTTATGGCAATAAGTTATTTTAGATTATTCTCATGGTTGTGAAGGAAATCTGTGAGTTTCATTACTATGAATCTCAGTGCAGCTTTCTTTGTTTTATTGAAAATACTTTAGCAAATCTGAGGCCTGAAGTTCTCAAGCCAATTATACTTAGCCAGTTTCCAAGCTTGAGGTATTGTCCACTAGCATGATTGCTATGTAGAGAGGTTCCATACTGTATTTTGCAGAATGAAGAAATGAAAATGAAGAAAGATGAATGGTTTAAAAATTATATTTAAAAATAATGATATTTTAACTTCTGGGACAAAGACATTTAAGTAAATTAAATGCAATATAAGGAGATGTCAATTGTCCATCCCTTCATAGAACTAGCCTTGGAGAAGCATATTCAATAGAGAAGGTAGCTAGAGTGTTAGTCTTCTTTGAGACATAAGAAGCATTTTATGTAGCTGTGTTTATCATAGTTTTGGCCTATCACACTGTAGTTTGTTCTACCTTAATTCAACCTTCCTACTTGGCTCCAATGATAGCCAGTCCAATAACCCACTTAGTACTTAATAACAAATTTTGTTGCTAATGCATTTTAGAAATATTTCTGATGTTAATATGATATCTGTGATTGGGTTTTAAACAATAGAGGGAGGAAAAAGACATGTAGGTAAAAGGTGGAACAAGACTAGCTGTTCATTAATAATTATTGAGGATGAATAGTGAGTCAATGGTGAGTCATTATTTCATTCTATATTTTTATATATATTTGACTTTTTTTTTCATAATAAAAATAATCTCAGATGTATATGCTTTTAGATTTGTGTGTGTGTCTAGAGGAGCATATGTGTGACTATCTCTAACTTTTAACTATAATCTCTGAAACATAAAGATGGTAAATTTTATTTGCAACTAAGCCAGCAGCTGGTGAGGACACATATTATATGTACTCATTGCCAGAGGGGATACAAAAAGCATAAAACCGTGCCCCCAAATCTTTTCAATCTAGCTGGGAGAATCACGACCCCACATTGAAATAACTTCAAAATTTAATATAAATTTTCATACAACATTTAAATAACATTTCTCTAACATAATAGGAGAGTTAAGACACCATGAAAAATCCTCAATAAATTGTACAGCATATAATTGCTCTATTTTAGCTGACAAATACATCATTGTAATCTAGAGGAAGTTTTTTGGTAAATGAAGATAAATTGATTCTTAAAAGATATGCCTTAGCTAGGTAGAGAGGAAAGAAAGAACATTTTAAATTAATGAGGAGGAAAGAGCAAAAGAAAAAAATAGTTCATCTTGGGTACCTGAAGGCTTGATTTTTCAAGTGAGTAAATGTTATTGGAAATAATGCAACTTTAGAGGTTTATTTGACTTTGGAGGATTGAATGTCAGGTTAAAGAATTTAAACTATATTTGTAGACAGAAGAGTCATTAGTGTTTTGCAAAAAAATTTATTTTACCAAGTAAATACATAATAAAATGACTACAGTAACAGGATTGATTGAGGGGGAGATGGGCGGGAGAAAGAATAAATATGAATGCTACAATATTTTGCAAAGGAGGCAGAATATTGGGGTCTTTTTAAGAAAGAAAACAGAACAAATAGAAACCAGGATCCATTGCAAAGGGCACATGTGTTGTGCTTTTGAGATATGAGGGTCCAGGAAAATTGCTTTCTCTACAATTTTCCTTATTTTTACTGTATATTATTTAATACTAGAGGTCTGGTGCACAAATTCATGTATGGGTGGGATCCTGAGGGGCTTGGGGAGGGCCAGGATGCAATAGGACCTCTGGGTGGGCTTATCTGGACCCATCTTGCTGACATTCACACTGGTTGTTGAGAGCCACCTGGCAGCTGCTTTTATATTGTTTCTTCCTTGTGGAGTGTCTAGGGAGGGTAAGTGTGACCTCAAGGTGCTCGAAGCCAATTTCCAGGAAGCTGGCAGTGCCACTGGGATCCTGCTGGCGACGCTGGCCCTTCAGTGCCTGGCCCATTCTCCAGAGATTGGACCTGCAGGACTACTGAGGGAGGGAGTGGCTGCTGCAGAACTGGTGGGCCACTGGGACAGGTCGGGTAGGCTGAGAGGTGCTCCTGTTGTGGGAGCACACTGACCAAGAAGGGCAGCTCCTGCTTTGAGTGTCTGCTCCTGGGGGTCAGTGAATGTCATAGCCACTGGCCATTCTGGTCATTTCTGTTGTTTGGTTGTTTGGTCACTTAGGCTTTTATGTACGTAGATAATAAATATGCTTTCTAAAAGTTTCACATGACAAATATTTAGTGACTTCCAAAATAAATGGAGGAGAGTAGAAATGACTATCTCCTAGGGATATCAAGTGTCAAAACTAATCTGTAGATGTTGCTTTTTGATCTTTTGTTAACTATGTTTTTAATAACATTTGTTTACTTGGAGGAAATTTCATGTTGTATAAAATGCTGGCACGTGTACTACTTTAAACTGCTCAAATTCCACATGGAGTATTTTATCTGGTTCTATGGGGACAGTGTATTTGGGAATGAGAATAGAAACTTAAGCAACCACAAACCATATTTATGTGCTTCTTCTGAAACACTCATTCCAGGGAAAGGCCGTCTGGATATATATATATATACTTTTCAGATTTTCCACAAGTTTTAATGAGCCAACACCAATTCTGGCACTGAAATCTCCATGTTATACAGAATGTGTTATGGGAAATAATTTTTCCAGGTCTGCCAGATTAGTGGGTAAACATACTACACATCTGTTGGGCCCATACTTTTCCAAGTTTTGTGTGGGATGTCAGGTTGAAGTCTAGATGAATACACTGCATAATAACAGCCTGCAGTGGGGCAGATGGTCAGGGTTTGGATTTTGCCTTCTAGGTACGTCAATTAAAAGGTAACCCATCCCCTTGTTCTCAGCACAAAGACTCTGATAAGTTAATGTTCATTTCTTTTAGAATTATTTTAAACTTTGTCACATATTTTATTAATCACAAACTTAAACAGAAGAAAAACTGCTATTTCCATATAGTCTTAAGGTTATTCTTACAAAAAAGTTTACTTTTCAGTTTAAATAGATAATCTTATTCAGGGTTTTATATATATTTTTATATATTGATTTGGTAGTTAGGTTTTATCCAAATTCTAGAACTTGAACTTGTGGATTCTGTCAAAATACATAATCTGCCTCATTAGTTTTCACGTTGTCTAATTAACCATTTATCTTAATGTAGGAGATTATTCAGTAGTTTGTTTTTTCATTAATTTTCCACAGAAAAGAGGCAGGCTTGACAAGCTGTTTAATCTTATAGAAATATCAATGGATCAGCTGGGATCTGATTGGAAAACTTCAAGGGGCAGAGAATGACTAAACAGTCTTTAGCAGTCTTTAGAGTCTTTCTTCAGAAGATTCAAGAAAGAGTAGTCATTACAGGCAAAGGAGCATGGTCAGCACCATTAATTTAGTAGATCAGTTAATGACTGGTGAGTATGAGAAAACTACTTATTTGTACAGTAACATGTTAGAGATATTGAGGAAAGTGGGGCACAGGTGGAACAGGATATAAATTGAAGATGGTTAAGAAATTAGAACATGGTAAGGAAGTGAAGTAGACAACTAATTTTGTGAAGAGAAGAAGAATTAGTCATAGCATGATGCTATAGATATAAAGGAATGAGTCAATGGAGAGGTCTCATTGAAGAGGTGGGAAACTGAAGTGGAAATAAAATGATGGGGAAAGTACTAGCAAAATCAAGAAGACTTGGGATAAAAAGGCCAACTGGAGGGTTACCATTGCAGAGACACTTAATATTTTTAAAAAGTTCAGAATATTTACACTGCATAACCTCTGTATTCTGAGTGAAGTAAGAAATAAGATCAACTGCTAAGAATGAAGGATAAAGTACATCTTGTATTTATGAAATAAAATTGGCTATGTATTATATTATTTTACAGGAGAATGCTGGATTCAATTTGCTAAATGTTCAGAATGTAGTACTTATATTCATCAGTGAGATTGGCTTGCTTCATTTTCAAAGCATATTGTTAGAGTTTTGCATTAGTATAACAATAGATATTTTTTCAAACATTTTATATGAGAATTACCTGTGCCTTGAGAGTTTAAAATAACTCATTTGTAAGACCATTAAAGTAGATGCACTCTACAGATAAAGTTCTTTGGAATAACTTTAGCTTTTGTCTTGATTATAATTCTACTCATGCTTTCTATTCTTTTATGTTTTATACTAGAGGCCCGGTGCACAAAATTCATGCATGAGGGCGGTCCCCTCAGTCCAGCATGCACCCTCTCCAATCTGGGACCCCTCAGGGGATGTCTAACTGCTGGCTTAGGCCTGGTGCCTGAACCAGCAGGCGGACATCCTTTTCACAATCCAGGACCTCTGGCTCCTAACCACTCTCCTGCCTGCCTGCTTTAAACACTCTGCATGCCTGCCTGCTCCCCATAACTGCGCTCCCCTACTGACCTAATCCACCTAACTGCCCTCTCCTGCTGGCCTGGTCACCACTATTAACTTATTTTTTTTTATCTTATTGCCTTCACACAGAATTACATTTGACTTCCTTATTGGCTTCTCCCTCTCACACAATCTTTCTCCTTTTAACACTGTTTCCTATTGACTCATCATTTATAAACTTTTCTTTCCTTCTTATTTCCTACTTGTGTTCCATCATCCTTCTTCCTGTCTTTTTTCTACCCTCCCTCCCTCCCCACATTCCTTCTTTCCTTTTTTTTTTTTAACCCCTGCCCTCCCTAACCTTTTCCTTCCTTACCACCTTAATTTTTTTCTTCACTTCCTCCCTTGGACCTGCTTTGCTCCCTCCCCCAATTCTTCCTTCTTCCCATTCTCCTTTTAAGTTCTATTGGCTCACCTTTAAAACTTTTCTTCCCTCCCTCTTTCTTTCTCATCCTACCTTTCCTATACATTCTTCTGTACTTACTTCCACTGTTTTAATATCTATCTACCTGCCTAATTATTCACTATCATTCATCTTTTTTTTTTCTGACTCCTACTTTTAAAATCTGTCCCCAGTACACAGCTATACTTGATTTTCATTATAGCTCATACAGTTCACTCATACATACTCTTTCCTTCTTTAACTTTGCTGTCTACTGATTCATTTATAAAGTTCTTCCCTTCCTTTCTCCCTCCCTCCTTTTCTTTTCCCCCCTCCTCTTCTCTCCTCCCTCACTCTTTTACTCTTTTTTACAGGCTAATTAAAAATTCTATGCTTTTCGTCCTGTCTTAGTACTGACTTCTTTTGTCTCTGGGACCTGTAGCTGCTACTGTTTGGGCACTCGGGCTCCTCTCGTACCAGCTTTGAGAGGCCGAGCAATAATGCAGCTGTGTCTTACCTACTATGGCCTGCGCCTCCCCGCTCGGATTCGGGGAGGGTCATGCCCAGCTGGGGCTGTGTCCATTGTGGGGACCACTGCGTTATGTGCGTGCCTGTGCATGCGCATGCATGTGTGCGGGGCTTTCCTCCTGTTGCTTGCCAAAAGGGGTGAGGGGGCACACGGTGGTCTTTCCTGTCCCTCAGCATGCTGCTCCCATGCCTCGAGTGGCTCTCCATCCACTCCTGCTCTGAATTCACAGGCAACGGGCATGCTTGTGCAGGCATGGTCAGGGTCTGCCTTGTCCTCTGGGGGCATTCTGGTTTGGACTGGGCAGATGAATGGGTGAACGTCTAGAAAAAGCCAAGGCAGTTTCCCTGTGGTGTGAGAGTTGCCTGTGGTGGGCCAGATCTGTGCAGCAGGAGGAGACCTCGAGGTTGTGCACTTGGGAAGATCAACCGGCATCCCAGGCATAGCAGGACCACCCTGTGTGTCTGTGGTGGGATCCCCGGTTGTTTACCCAGGTTTAGTGCCTTACCTTGGCATCCACTCCCTATCACCGCACCTAGGCCCTTCCCTCGTGTTGGGTGCACACCCTCTAGATTTGTGTGCACAACACCTCCTGGGGGTCACCGCTGACACTCGCACCCCCTGGTTGGTGTCTGTCTACGATGCCTCAAGAAACAGCCTTCTGCATGTGCGTATCTCCCCTCAGCTCCGTCCACTTTAGGGGTGGGGGTGGGGGTTGAAGGTATCCCCAGCAGAGTGTTCTCAGATAGGGCACCAAATCACTGGGGTATTCGTCAGGCGTGTGCACCCAGGAGAAAAAGAGGACTCCAGCACCGGCGGGACATGCAGCCTCACTTCCCTGGCCTGGCGCCAGGTGCAGGAAAGCAAGTCTCATGCAAGTCCCCTGCTCCACACGCAGCATGTCGAGCCGTCATGACTTTATGGCATCTTGGACAAATTTGCACATTACCTCTTTATATATATATAGATAATGAAGGGTTCTATCATATTACTGACTCTCAATTCCTTTGCACTATTTAGCTGGACAATTTATCTCTATTGATTGGTTCATTTTTACCTTAATCATATACCTAAACATATACCAACATCACTCTTTCAAGTGTTCAATTCAGCATTAGGTTTGCCTTATTGAAAGAAAGAATGTTGAATTACTCACTAGATTTTCATTTCGTTCTGATTCTTACTAAAATCCTAAAATTATATTAAATGCATAAATTAGGATTATTAGCAAAACACTTTTGGAAGTTAGAAAGCCAGTGGATGAGTAGCAACTAACTTAGACTTGAGAAAGTTAAATTTTAAGATTGTTATGGGGAAAGCATAAAGCAAGCCAAGTTATACTGCTAAACCCCAAAGTCTCAGAAACTGGTGAGGTAGGGGATGAATATGGCTAATTATTTGCAAATCAAATTAAGAATGAATTGACCCTTCTAATTTACTCCTATATTTTGTGTGACTAGGAGACTGTCTCTCTCTAGAGAAAACTGTATTTATTCTTTTTATTGAGAAACTTAGTGCTAGCTAAGAAGGGGCACCCTATCTAATAAAAGAGTAATATGCAAATTGACCATACCAACAACAAGCCACACCCGCAAGCCATGCCCACCAGCCAATCAGGAGCAAATAAACCTCAACCAACATGGCTGCAGCCGCTGAGAGCAGGAGGGAGACTTGGGTTCCCCCAGCAATGGAGGAAGCCAAGCTTTCTGCCTGCCTTTGCAGCCTAGGCCTCCACTCAATGCTACAAAGTTTCAATTATAGGAGATATATCCCAGCCTAAATGGCGGCAGCCATAGAGCTGGAGAGAGCAGAGGATAGGGTTGCCAGGGCAATGGAGGAAGCCAAGCTTCTGCAGCCCTAGTGCCTAGGACTCCACTCCAGTCTACAAAGTTTCAATTCTAGAATTTAAATAAACCCAAACAGAAATGGCTGTCACCAAGGAGTGGGCAGAAGGCTTGGTTCCGCTCCAGGCTACAAAGTTTCAATTGTAGAACATAAATTTATCCCAGATCCCAGGGCCTCCACTTGGGTTGCTAGGGGTGTGTGGCCAGCCTGCAAACCACCATAGGCCCATCGCCCAGGCTGCCCCATTCCCAACACCTCCTGGGGGTCAACCACCCTGATCTGGGACACCCTTCAGGGCAAACCAACTGCCCCCCGTTCATGCACCAGGTCTCTATTCTATCTAATGAAAGAGTAATACACAGATTAACCATCACTCCAACACACAACAGGGCTGCCCCCATGTGGACACAAGATGGCAAATGGAGTAGGGCCATTGGGAGGGCAGTTGTGGGCAATCAGGCCAGCAGGGGAGGGCAAGTTGGGAGGTACCAGGCCTGCAAGGGAGGGCAGTTGGGGGCAATCAAGCCTGCAGGGGAGGGCACTTAGCGGTGACCAGGCTGGCAGAGGAGGGAAGTTGGGGGCAAACAGGCTGGCAGAGGAGCAGTTAGATATCAATTAGACTGGCAATGAGGTGGTTAGGAGGTGATCAGGCTGGCAGGCAGAAGCAATTAGGGACAATCAGGGAGGCAGGCAGATTAGCAGTTCGGAGCCAGTAGTCCTAAGTTGTGAGAAGGTTGTCCAACTGCCCATTTAGGCCCCATCTTACCGGTATCAGGCCTGAACAAGCAGTCAGATATCCCTCAAAGAATCCCAGATTGGAGAGGGTGCAGGCTGGGCTGAGGACATCCCCCACCTCCCATGCATGAATTTCATGCACCAGGCCTCTAGTCCTATGTAATAAAAGGCTTATATGCAAATAAACCAAATGGCAGAATGACTAGTAACTATGATGCACACTAACCACCAGGGGCAGATGTTTAACGCAGGAGCTGCCCCCTGGTGGTCAGTGTGTGCTCATTGAGGAGGTGCCACTCAGCAGCCAGAAGCCAGGCTCATGTCCGTCAAGTGCAGTGACAATGGGGGGAGAGGGCCTAAGCCCTCAATAGAATATCTCTTGAGGGCTCCCACACTGCAAGAGGGCATAGGCCGGACTGACGTGAGGGACCCTCCCCCACCCCTGAGTAAAGGAACTTCATGCATCAGGCCTCTAGTTATAGTATAAAAATATTTTATGTAAAAGTTCATATTATAAATATTTAGGTTTTCTAGCCTTCTCATATCTTTTTCAGAGAATGCTAGGTAATAGGCTTATTCTTTCTAGGAAGCAGATATATGGTGTGTCCTCTGGGATTCTGAACAGCACAACAGAAAAGATCTGAGGGTAAAGATGTCAAGACTTTATTATTGAAATGACCCTGTAGATTATTTCACAGCCAACAGTTGATGAGTTGCTTTCAGGCATATAGTTTTGGTTTTTTGTTGTTTTTTTTTTTTGTCCCAACATGAATATGAATAAATACCAAAAGAATGTCATATATTTAAAGAAACAGAGGCCAAAGTAAAAGTAACTTGAGAGAAATACATGAGACGGCAACATATAATGAAGGTAGAAATATATTGCATATATTAAATAACAACAGGATGCTAAAAATTAGAAAATAAAGTTTTGTGAAAATTATAAATATGATAGCAGAATCGAGACATTCATTTGAAGAAATGAAAGTTAAAATTGAGGTGCTTGCCAAGAACAAAAAACTAACCATATAGAAAATAAGAAAGGGGAAATAAATGGAAGACTAGTACAGAGAATCTAATGGTAAAATCAGAATTTTGAAAAAAAATTATTGATTCCAGAGAGGAAGGGAGAGGGAGAAACAGAAATATTAACAATGAAAGAGATTCATAGACAGGCTGCTCATGCAAGCTTCCCCTCTCCACCCCCCACCCCCAGCTGCCCCACAGAGGATTAAACCAGCAATTCAGGCACTACCCCAACCAGGAATTTAATCATGACTTCCTGGCCCATAGGCCAACACTCAAACATTGAGCTACATAGCCACACTGGTCTAAAAATCAAGATTTTGAAAATGGGGAACAGAAGAAATGGGAGAGAGAAACATAAAAACAATTCAACAAAAATTTCCAGAACTAAAGGAGATGATTGATTTTTGTTAGTATTAAGGCATGCCCAATATCCTTACCAAGTACTCTATTCAATGCAAGAAAATAGTCACAAATATACATCATCATGCAATTTCAGCACTTGTGGCAAACAACACAATCTGTTTGTTGCTTGCCTTTCTTTTTTTTCATGGAGCTTTTTATAGAATCAGATTTATCAATCAATTTTAATAGTTTGGTGTCATGCTTAAAAGTACCTATCTCACCTGAATATTATAAAAAGACATGCATCTATGTTTTCTTCTTTCTGAAATTACTTTAGTTTAAGATGTGAGGCAGAGTATAACTTTATATTAGTAGAGCTTACTTTCATTTTTGCAAAATAAATAGAAGTACCTAGATTACAGGGGTGAGCAAAAGTAATTTTATAATTGTAGTACAAATAAATAATACAATTAATAAATAATAACATAAGAATAAACTCTCTCGTATACTTAGAACCGTAACCCTGTTTTGCCCACCCTTGTATTTACTAAGTAATTAATTTATTGTTTACTCATTTTATTGACCAAATTTACTATAAATAAAAATCTTATATATTTTATATAATATAATTTTTAAAAATAACATACCTGTTTTCTTGAATATTATTTAATGTTCACTTTTTTGTTATTGTACATGAGATATTTTACTTCATATATCAACTAATTAATTCTTTGGGGACTACAGAGAAACTATATGTTTGTGTGTGGTACATGCATATACACGTATTTCTAAAGCATTTACCTGATCTCATGCTTATATTATCTAAAGTTCTTCATTTATTCTTTTGGTATTTTCAGGTATATAACTATATCAACAATCACAGTTTTGCCCCTCCTCGTTATAACTCCTGGGCTTCAATCACACTAAATTTGAAAACCCACAAATAAAGTTTTTGCTCATTTACTGGTTGCCATATGTCATTTCTATATCTTGAAAGTTGTTTCTTTTCTTCTTTTAAGCTTATATGTTATAAATTTAGTCAGCTATGCCAGTTTTGAGGAACCTGTGAATAGTGGAGTTTTTCTACTGCCAAGTTTCCAGGTGGCTTATTCATGTCCTTTTAATTTTTTTAACATAAAGAGTTTTATTAGCACCTTGAAAATTATGCACAAACCCAGATTCACAAACTTTTGCCTGGAGAGTAAAGTCTACATTTCTTAGCCTAACTTTCCAAGGCCTTTATGATGTGGTTTCTAAGAGCCTCTCATTGGTGTTGCATTCCACTTCTCTCCTCAAACACACACAATAAAAAAAATATATATATATATTTTCTCAACTCTTAACCTTCAATCATGCCACTTCTTCTTTCTGTAAAGAATGCCCAAATCCTCTTATCAAAATCTGATTCAACCTTTAATGGTCGAACTGAAAACCCTTTCCTTTTATGAGGACTTCTTTGACTCATTCATCAACATAAGGGCACTTAGACTCTTCTTCTCAAATATAATACTTTAAACCTATTTCTCTTGCAACATTCATTACTTTCTTTTTAAATTTTTTTTCTTAATTGACTAAAGTATTACATATGTGTCCTTATCCCCGATTGTCACCCCAACCCCCCCCACTCATGCCCTCAACCCTCCTCCCCCGGTGTCTGTGTCCATTGGTTAGGCTTGAATGCACGCAAACAAGTCCTTTGGTTGATCTCTCACCCTTATCCCCACCCTCCCCTAATTTCCCTCTGAGGTTTGACAGACTGATTGACGCTTCTCTGTCTCTGGATCTGTTTTTCATCAGTTTATGTTGTTCATTATATTCCACAAATGAGTGAGATCATGTGATCTTTCTCTGACTGGCTTATTTCGCTTAGAATAATGTTTCCAAATGAAACTAGATCACCAACTTACACCATACACAACAATAAACTCAAAATGGATAAAGGACTCAAACATAAGATGGAAAACCATAAAATTATTAGAGGAATCTATATTAGCAAAATATCCGACATATGTCAAAGCAATTTCTTCATTGATAAAAGATTTTAGGGAAAAGGAAACTAAAGAGAAAAATAAACAAATGGGACTACATCAAAATAAAAAGCTCTGTGCAGAAAAAATAATCAACAAAACAACAAGAAAGCCTACTGTACGGGAGAACATATTTGCTGATGTTATTACCGATAAGGATTTAATCTCCAACATTTATAGGGAACTCATACAACATAACAAAAGGAAGATAAACAACCCAATCAAAAAATTGGCAATGGACCTAAATAGATACTTTTTGAAAGAAGACATAAGGAAGGGTAAAGAGACATATGAAAACATGCTCAAAGTCACTGATCATCTGAGAGATGCAAATCAAAATAACAATGAGGTACCATCCCACACCTGTCAGAATGGCTATCATCAACAAATCAACAAATAACTAGTGCTGGCGAGGATGCGGAGAAAAAGGAACCCTCGTGCACTGCTGGTGGGAATGCAGACTAGTGCAGCCACTGCAGAGAACTGTATGGAGTTTCCTCAAAAAACTAAAAATGGAGCTCCCTTTTGACCGAGTGATCCCACTTCTAGGAATATATCCTAAGAAGACTGAAACAGGAATCAGAAAGGATATATGCGCCCCTATGATCACAGCAGCACAATTTACCATAGCTAAGATTTGGAAACAGCCTAAGTGCCCATCACAGATGATTCATGTCCTTTTGAACTTTTTCTGGGTTTCACTGGCTTGCTCCTTTTACACCTGCTTCTTTCACATGTGTGCATTAAAAGAAACAATGTCCATTGGTAGGCATTTTAGTAAATGGAATCGCATTTACCTATTAATTTACATTTTAATTCTCAATATGCTTCACCTTCTTTAATTATCCAATTTCACTTCACAATGGAATTCCAGGCTTTACCTTTCAACTTCTCATTTCTCAATTAATTCATGCTTAAGAATACAGTTAATGGGGTAACTGAAGGAAACTAATATTTTCTTGAGCTGACAAACACTTAAAACAAATTGCAATATCACTCTCTAAATAATAGTCTGTACTGCATGTTTATATTTTAATTTCACGTTTAATTTTGTTTGATTTTTTTAAGTGGTATGCAACATAAGATAAATTTAACAAAGGGGTGGGGATGGGGGCAAAACCTTCCCCAAGCTTATCTAAGACTCATTGTTTTCTTGATTCCCAACACATTTTTTGGAATGACCTGTAACTCATTCTAAATATTCAGCTTTCAAATATGTAATGATAAACAGGTAGGAAAATGAGGTCTTTCAAGGATTTTAATGTGAAGTTACAAAAAAGGAACGCCAACAGTACTTCGAAAAGTTCTCATACAAAAGAGAAGTGTAGTTAAAACAACAGGAAATAATAGAGCTCTCTAACTGTTAGGATAATTTTTTTTCAGTATTTCACAATCAAACTTTCCACATCTGATTGACTGCTCTTGGCCAAAATACAATGAAATACTAATATCAGGTATCATTCACTCATTCAAAAATTTCTTATCATTACCATCATTACTTTTAAATGACAGATCCTCTGAATATTGAAAGTAATGAACTGTATATCTTTAATTTCTAAAAGCAAATGCCAGCTTTGTTTTGAGGTTGTATAACATAATACTATAATACATAACATTTCATAAATTTATATAACATATTATTAAAATATATAGTAATATTGTTATACTAATGTTATGGCAAGACATGGGAGTCAAAGAACTGGTTCAATACTCCATTCCAGCTTAAACTAATGATTTTGCACAGAGCATTTAACTTCTATAAGCCTCAATTTCTTTAACTATTACTGAGGTTTATAATATTTTTCTCTAACTTTGTATAAAGATTGAGGCACTGTATACAAGTTATCTTTTGTGAGTATTCAAATAACTATTATCAGAGATATTTGTTTAATCAAACTACACAAAAAATACATAGGACAGAATCAGTATATTACTTTGGGGAGCATTTTCCCAGAGCTTTAAGAGTGACATTAACCTTGATAAAAATATTACAAAGACATAAATTGCCAAAACTTAGTTTTTTCCTTTGCAAAAAATCTATGAGTAGCTTATTGGCAGAGAAACAAAAATTATTAAACACATTCTGTTAAACTAATGCTTTTCTCTTCTAGCATTTCTATGACATTGAAAAATCTTCTGAATGTATAAGCTGTTGGTACATTTTTGAGAAGTTAGATTTTCTTCAGATTAAGGTTCTATGAAATAATTTCTCCTAGAATATATTGCTCCATGAATATTGGCGCCTTTCTTTGTAAAATATGCAAATTGAATCTTTTTGAAGTTTGCTTTAAGTTCCTTCATGTTTTTCCCCCTTGTTAAGGATCTCTCAATAGAATATTGCAATCAGTAGTAAGAAGAAGATAGAAGATCAGGACTAGTGGTTCCTTCTGTCTGTGGCTTGTCCAAAGGACTCTTTATAAGGCAGGCTATCAAAGATTCCACATTACTGTGGCAACTACTATCTTTTGAAAAATTACTCTTGCAAATGAGCTTATGCACTAAAGACAGTGAAATGCTTCAGTCTTCACCAACATTAACTAAGGAAAACATCTACTTAAAAATATTTTGAGAGACTTAGTGATCTTCCAAAGGAGGATCAAAATCACCTGCCCAATGAATCATAGTTATGTGATGTTTTTGTATTTGGCTATTAGACAATTATTAGGTAAAAATAAAACAGAATAAAAGAGGTTATCCTATCTAATAAAGAGGAAATATGCTAATTGACTGTGATGCCCTCACAAAGATGGTGGCCAATTTGGTTCTGATTGGTCAGTTTCTATGCCAGTCAACGTCTCTGGGCCTATCAATGGGGCCTGATCAGAAAGGCAGGGTTGATCAGCAGCCTAGGTGGAGGCCTGGAGAGAAATGGAGACCTGGCTGTTGGCCTGGCCAGGAGAGAAAGAGAGACAAGTTCTAATAAATGGCTGCCTACCAATCAGACCCTGTATCTCTCTCTGCAGGCCTCTCTTTGGGCCTGATCCCCAGATAGTCAGTGCTGGGTCGGGGAGCTGGCAGTGGATCCAGTCAGTGCTAAGTCAGACCATGGCAACCCAGCACTGATTACCAGTCTGGCCGAGCCTTCGGTCATAAGGGTAGCTACGACCCTGGCTCTTTATTATATAGATCATAGTAAAGTGATTAGTGTTGATTAAGTTCTTTGGATACTCTTGATTCCACTTAATTTGCTTTCTTGCTTATCTTTAAAAAAAGGTTATGTGGATTGAATGAGTTCACATACAGACAATAAATAAAACAATTCAGTCTTTACTTTTTCACTGTTTCATTTTTTTTCCAACAACACTTACTGTATGACATTTTACTACACATTGTTTTTACCTCATTATTGTCTCTTCCTCCATGAAGGTAAACTCCATGTGGCTAGGGCTATCTTTTGCACCACTATTATCCCCAATGTTGAGAACAGTGTCTCGCATGCACAGGTACTCAATAAATATAAAATAATAAAATAAAGAGGAAATAAACTGGGTAGCACATATACCTCCTTATTGATTAATGAGAAGCTATGGTGCATCTTTATTTTATTTTTTTGAATGGAAGAGATAAAAGAGATAAATGGGTCTATATTCAACTAGAAGGGCTTTGAACAGAAAGAGAAAGAATAGAGTAAAAAGGAAGATATGAATGTGACAAAATATTTATAAACCATATACCTATTAAGAGGTTAGTTTCCAAACTATGTAAGAAATTGCTAGAACTAAATTGAAAAAAAAATACCAATGGGGCAATTTAAAATTGGGCTAAGAATTTGAATTAAAAATTCTCCAAAGAAGATATATAAAAAGCCAACAGGTATTTGAAAAAATTCTCAATGTCATTAATCATCAGGGAAACAGAAATTCAAATCATAACAATGTGTAACCTCACATCACTTTTAATTACTATTATTTAAAAATCAAAAGACAAGTATTCCTGAGATTGTGAAAAAAAATGGAAGCACTTGAAGACAGTCGGGAATGCAAAATGATTCAGCTACTGTGGAAAACATCATGGAGATTCCTGAAAACATTGAAGATGGAATTACCAGATGTGCCATCAATCCCATGTCTGGGTATTTATACAAAGAATTAAAATCAGTATCTAAAAGAGATATTAGAACTCCCAAGTTCATTGGAACACTGTTATGAAAGCAACCTAAATGCCTATTGACAAATGAATGGAATAAAAAAAGGTATATATACAATGGAATGTTATTCAGCCTTACAAAAGAGGAAATCTTGCAAAATGTGACAACATGGTCGAACCTTGAGGACATCATACTAAGTGAAACAAGTCAGTCACAGAAAGACAAGTACTGCATGATTCCATATATATGATATCTAAAAGAATTAAATTCAAAGAAGCAAATGGAATTGTGATTGCTAGGAGACACAGGACAGGGGAAAAAGATTTATGAAAAGTATAAAATTTCAGTTATGGAAGATGAAAAAATTCCAGAAATCCTCTGTACAACACTGTGAATAGATGTCAATACTATATCTTACACTTAAAAATCTGTTGAGAGTAGATCCCATATTGTGTTCTTACCACAATATAATTAAAAATAATAAGACTGAAGGAGATGAGAGGAAGTAGCACACAGCATAAAACTCTAATGGGATTCTTGGGGTTTCTGAGGAAAGGCAATCTTGCATAGCAATGTGCGTTTCAATCTATGATTTAGAGGAAAAACAATTATAGGAAAATTGCAGTGATGATGTAGGGTGAACTTATTTGCTAAATTTCAACCTATGCTCCTTAGTCTTGGTCAGTTTTACTGCTGTATAATTGATCTCCAGTTGATTGGTTCAAATAAACATAGCTAGAAAGGTTCCATCCTGTTTCTGCTGCTTAGTGTGACCCAGCTCCCAGGAACTTCAGAAAGAATGAAAAGGAGAAAAAAACATACAATTAATTCTTCTCTGGAAGAGCAAGCAGATGTTTCTTATGCTATCACATGACTGAGGAAGTAAAGTACATCTAGTCATTAAACCTATAAAATAGTCCTATGATTTATTTAGAGAAGAGCTAACACTCTAGTGATTTTTGAAGAGATTACAGATACTTATGAATAACTTTTACTAACATTTAAGTAGTGATGATATAGCAAATTAAGCTAGCAGGTGTTAGGAGCATTTCTGGAAGTGAGATATTGGGATTGGGTGGGCAGTGGAGGAAAGTCTTAATCTAGTGAAATATGCTACGTTATGTTTCAGGATCATAACCATCTTAAATTCATGTGGTTGTTTGATAAACATCTATAAAGGTATGGTGGAGAGACTTAATTTGAAGCAATAAGCACATAGAAATATCATAATTAAAAAGATCATTTCAATAACAATACTAAGCTTATAATCATTCTCATTTTCCATGCTACCATTTTTCTAGTACAATCATGAATAAAATTCTGACCATAGTTGAGTTTAAAGCATTAAATATTCAAGTAACTTGCTATTTTCAGAAATCTCTTTTTTTGTTAATTATATATTATTATAATTATTAAATAACATTTTTTATAACTTTACTAGATGCCCAGTGCATGAAATTTGTGCACAGGGAAGGGAGTATGTGTGTGTTTCTCAGTGCAGCTTGCATCTTTTCCAATATGGGACTCCTCGAAGAATGTCCAACTGCTTGTTTAGACCTGATCCCTGCGGGCCTGCCTAACTAAATGCGCCTAACTGCTTCTGCCTGCCATCCAGATCACCCCCTAACCATTACCCTGACAGCCTGATCAATACCTAACTGCTCCCCTGTTGGCCCAATTGCCCCTAACTGCCTTCCCTTGCAGACCCGGTTGCCCCAACTGCCCTCTGCTGCAAACCTGCTCCCCCCCAACTGCCTTACTTTGCAGGCCTGATCCTTCCCAACTGCCCTCCCCTGCTTGCCTGATCATCCCCAACTTCCCTCTTCTGCAGACCTGGTCCCCCCCAACTGCCCTCCCCTGCTGACCTGGTCCCCCTCAAATGCCCTCCCCTGCATGTTGGTTCCCTCTAACTGCCCTCCCCTACAGGCTGGTCCCCTATCACTGCCCTCCCCTGCAGACCTAGTTGCCCCTAACTGCCCTACCCTGCAGGCTTGGTTCCTTACAACTGCTCTCCCCTGCTGGCCTGGTCCCCCCCCAACTGCCCTCTGCTGCAAACCTGGTTCCCCCAACTGCCTTTTGCTGCAAAACTGGTCCCCCCAACTGCCTTCCTTTGCAGGCCTGATCCCTCCCAACTGCCCTCTCCTGCTGGCCATTTTGTGGTGGCCATCTCGTGTCTATATGAGGGCAGCTATCTTTGACCACATGGGGGTGGCCATTTTGTGTATTGGAGTGATGATCAATTTGCATATTATCTTTTTATTACATAGGATAATCCTCAGAATTCATGATTTTCTCTCCATCTCTTAAACAGTTTTATCTTTAGAAACAAGAAAAGGGTTCCTCTAAAAAAGTTATTGTAAACCCATATCCATTACATAAATTTGCTCCATCATGAAAGGTTTTCAAACAAAAGGAAATTGAAAATCTTCTTAGAAATCAAAAGATTCCAGAGTTTTCAGTTGGTGTAGTTTTCTAAGTAATTAGAATATTGGAATTTTATAATTTAAGAGAATTTTGATTTTCATTTATTTACTTTCTTGATTGGTTCCAAAAATAAATTTAGGCATTAGTTGAACTCACCTATGCTATTTAATAACTTCCTTCTTATGAAATATACTTTCGGAGTGTGATAATATTTTGTGTGAAACAATTTCCCTTGTTTCCTAATTTGGAAATTATGCTCCTCAGTTTGAACCCTCTCCCATATGAACAGTTCATTTCTGTGTACTTTATTAATCACCTCCATTATGAAATATAAGTGATGATAGTAGTGAACCTGCTTCAAGACAGGCAGTGAAGAAAACTGAACACTTAAATCTTTTTCTTCTTCTTCATTGGCCAGTTATCAGATTCTAACATTAAGGTTGGCTTAGGCTCAGGATATAATGAGGAACTTTTAAACAGAACAGACTGAAAGAGTAAAAAATGCTGTGCTTGTGCAAATTTAAGAGCCTCATGGCTCAGTGAAATCAATTTATTTCAAAAAGAAACTAAATATAACATTGATCTTTTCCCTTTCCCCCTGAAGCTACAGTTTTGTTGAGAGATGGATATAAACAAGTATTGCAAAAATATCAAGCAATGCTATAATCGGGATAAAATAAAAATCTTGAGAGAATAGAGAAAACAATTTATGATTAACTGAGTTTTGGATGCCTCATTGAGAAAGGAGATTAAAATGTGACTAGAACTTTTCATGCAGAGGTAGGTGTTCAGATGATTTCAAAGACATTGGGGGAGTATTTAATGTCCAGAGTGTCAGCTGTTCCAGAATTGGATGATGTGTGCCTCCTGCCACTGCATGTTATCTGGTTAACGGAGTCAGCTCATGATAACCTCTTACCTCTTCACCTTTTTCCAAGATGGTCTGTGTGCCAGATAGTCCTGGATCTTGGCTAACGCTCCTGCTGAACACATGCAGAAAACCAAGTCCAAGACATGCAGTTACACTTAGATTCCTTGGTGTGCCAAAAATGAAAGGTGACATAAGCTCACAAGAGAAAACCAGAGAATAAATTCCAAGGAAGAACAAAGTATCCTTCCAGACAGTTTTTTTTTCTCCTGCTTCTCCATCTCCATAATCTGACGTTGGGTATGGAATGAGTGGTCAATTTACTAGGTTTGCCTGGAAGGTAGAAGAATTGGGGTGAGGGGGAGCTTTGGAAATAATATAATTACTGAATTTGTTAAATTTGTCTTTGGAATAAGGATTTGAATGGATCAGTGCTTGACTTGCATGGCATGAGCTATCTCAGGTATTAATAAAGTATCCTAAGGCCTTGCTTTTGACTGTGATATAACATCTGCCATATTTTTTTTCTGCATCAGCCACCAGGAGCTTGCTGGAAAAAAAGTTAGTAAACTGAAAATCATCCCATTTTACTTATAACAAACTATTCTTCTTAGACCAGGTTAGTCTTCTTTTCTTAGAAATGTCTTATTTCTGTAAATGTGTCATTTTCCAAGCAAAATCTTTAGCTGTTTTACCTACTAATATTTTTGACATGCTTACAAATATCTGAAATTTTATCAATCCCAATTTAGGTTGGAATCACCACCCTCAATATTTTAGTAACTTAAACTATATTAAACATAAATCTAGTTAATTGGCTCCCTCAAAGACACGTAGAAAATCAGATAGTTCCTTTGCTTCTGATACAGTGGGGAACACTACATGTAGTCACTTATCTACTCGCAGGAAGCTGGAAAATTATTACCATGTGAGTAGAAAGAAATAATTATTACATCTATTGTTATAGCAGGTGAGTAATTGAAAAGGTTTTCAGGGACCAGGTAAGTGACAAAAAAATAAATACAACTAAAGATGGTGAGTATAACTCAATAGGTAGTAGTGGTGAGGCTTGAACTTCCATCATATTGACTATCTATATATATAAAAGCCTAAGCAACCATCACAATCAAAACAATCAAACGGAATACTGAACAGGCTGTGTGGGATGACCAGGCCAGCACCGGGGTTAGTGAGGGACAACCAAACGACTGAGAAGCAGGCTGTGTGGGGCAACCAGGTTGGCATGGAGGGCAGTTGGGAGTGAGCAGGCCAGCAGGGGGAGCAGTAAGGGACAATCAGGACAGTGGAGGAGCAGATGGGGACAACTAGGCAGGCAAGGGAGGCACTTTGGGGTGACAAGGCCAGCAGAGGGGGCAATCAGGTAGGCAGGAAAGATGTCTGGCCTAAACTGGCAGTTGGACATCCTCGGAGGGATTGCCAGATTGGAGAGGGTGCCGGTTGGGCTGAGGGGACCCTCCCCCCATGCATGAATTTCATGCACTGGGCCTCTAGTCTATACACACACACACACACACACACACACACACACACACACACACACACACACACACAATATACACACACACACACACACACACACACACACTATATATACACACACACACAATATACACACACACTATATATACACACACACTATATATATACACACACTATATATATATATATATATATATATATATATATATATATATGACCAGTGAAATGACCCAATCAGAGGGTGGGGCTGGTAGCTAATCTCAAGGCCCCCTACCCCCTGATGGTCTGCCCCTGATCAGACTCTCTCACCCTGATCAAGAGCAGGGCCAGCCAGCCAAATGTCCCTTCGCTTTCCCCCCATCTCCCCTGCCAGCTGTGTCCTGATCAGCCTGCCTCACCATGATAGGCCTGCAGTCCCTCCCCCTGGCCATCTCACCCCTTATCACACACCCCCACCCCAATAGGGGTCAGGGCTGACCAGCCTACCTCCTGTAGCCCCTCCTCTTGTGGCCAGCCACCCTGATCAGCCCATAACCCCTCCCCCTGCCACCCCATCTCAATAGGGGATGGGGCTGGATGGCTAATCTCCTGCAGCCCTCCCTCTGCCTGGCCTAACCCCTGATTGCCCTCCCACCCTGATCAGGGTGAGGGCCAGCTGGCCAATTACCCATAGGCCCTCCCCCAGGCTACTGGCCCCTGATCAGCACCTTTACCCACCCCATTCGTGGGTGGGGTTGGCCAGTCCATCACCCACAGCCCTTCCCCACGCCTGACCTCACCCCCAATTAGCCCCCCAACCCCAATTGAGGGTTGGGCCAATCACCTGCAGCCCTTTTCCCCAGACAGCCCAGTCCTTTGATTAGGGTCCCTGATCAGGCCCAATCCAGGCAGGCCAGCCAGCCAACCTCCTACCATACCCTCCTAACAGGGCCAGCCCCAATCCACCCTGATTGGGGCTGGGCTGTCCAGACCCCATCCATGCAGGAATTCATGCACTGGGCCTCTAGTGCAATATATTCAAAAATGTTTAAATAATAGTTAGTGCCCCCGCCCCCCAAAAAAAAACATGTTTGAGGACCAAATGTGCTTCAAACACTGAAGTACTTAACCTCTCTAAGGGTAAAATTTATGAGATCTTTGAGTGAGTTAGCATCAAGTGAGACTTAAAACAGTATCTGACAAATAGTAAGTTCTGGATATTGTTACCTACTCATTATTACTACATAAGAATCCTTTTTTTTTTTTTTTTTTTGCTCATTCGAAACTTAATCTTTACATGCATCACATTTTTACACAAAGTAGAATGTTTTGTTGATGCCTATCAATTCAACAGTATTTCTAAGGTGTTACTATATGTCAGAAATTCTAGAAACAGTTCAATGGTAAAAAGATGAAATTCTTGTCCTCAATGGAGATCAGCCTAATGGTAACAATCCTATCTAATAAAAGAGAAATATGCAAATTGGCTGTACCTTTGCTACACCCACAAGACATGTCCACCAGCCAATCCAGAGCAAATATGCAAATCAACCCAACCAAAATAGAGATTAACTTGCATATTCATGTGTAGAGTGGAGACTGAAGACAATATAGAAGGAAGCCAAGCATTGCAGAAGGGAGCGAAGCTGAGGAGAAGCAAGCAAGCAGGTGACAGAGATGGGAGGGAAGCAGGTGGGGTGGTGGAGACCGCCACAGGAAACCCTATTCTTGCAGGAATCTTAAGCCATATTCTTGCATGGGCCTCTGGTCTATATATATAAAAGACTAAGTGACTGTATGACTGTCTGACTTGTAGTTATAAAGTGCACTGATCACCAGGGGGCAGACATTCAATGCAGGAGCTACCTTGCTGTGATGACTTGGCAGCTACAGTTAGCGGTGATGCACCTGGAACCAGAGAGGAAGGAGCCTGATTCCAGGGTGTGTCACCTGAGAACTGCCCTCTTGCAATCTAGGACCCCTTGGGGGATGTCAAAGAGCTGTTTTCAGTCCATTCCCCACAGGCCAGGCCAAGGGACCCCACCTGCCAGAGGGACCCTGCTCACTTTGCAGATGCCCTTTGAGCCCCAGGTGCAACTGTATGGGAAGGCACTGCAGGAGGTTGGCTCCAAGGCATGTCTGATCCATCTCACTTAGTCTCACCCTGCCAGCCACCTTATAATTAATTTTCATTCGATGTGCACAAATCCGTGCACCAGGGCTCTAGTGAATTTTCAGTATCCTATTTAATAAAAGAGTAATATGCAAATTTGACTGTACCTTTGCTACACCCACAGCCATTCCCACAAGCCAATCAAAAGTTTGGGGGCGTGGCTGAGGTGGCCTGGGCCTTGGGGGTGTGGCTGAGGTGGCCCAGATCATGGGGGGCATGGCCAAGACGGCCGGGCCTAAGGAGGACCTGGGGATGTGTGTCTGAGGCGGCTGGGCTGTGGGGGGAGGCATGGAGGAGACAGCCAGGCCTGGGGGGGGTCTGGGAGGGCATGGCTGAGGTGGCCCAGGCTTGGGGGGGCATGGCCGAGGCAGTTGGGCCTTGGCAGGTGGGGCCGAGGCCCGTGCTAGCCGGGGGCAAGCTGGCTGGCACTAATGCCCCCGCCAGAAAAGGTAAGGGGTGTGGGGCTGGGATGGAGCCAGCCATCTGCCCCATTGCAGGGCTATGGCTTGGTGCCCAAGGCCTAAAGCCTCGGCCAGAGGGCTCCCAGTATGATTGAGGCGGCAGGTTAGGCTGAGGGATCACCCACCCCCAGTGCATGAATTTTTTGCACCGGGCCCCTAGTAATACAATAATAAGTTGTGATAAATACCATAATATGGAAGGTACCAGTTGCTATAGGAACACATTTTGGGGCACTAACCCAGCATGGGAGACAAGAAAAGCTTTGAGAAACTGTTCATTTTCATTCTTAAAAAAAAAATTATTGTTAAAAGTATTATATATCCTCTTTTTCCCTCATTGACCCCTTCTAGCCTGTCCCCACGCCTCACCCCCCAGGCCTTCAACTGCCCATTGTCTGTGTCCATGGGTTATGTATATATGCATGCAAGTTCTTTGGTTGGTCAGGAAGTGTTCATTTTCATGGTGATATTTGAAAATACCATACCTTGAAGTCAGCTTGTTTTCAGGTTGATTATTCTCCACTTTTACCTTGGAAAGAACAAAAATTTGTCCTTATTGAGCTAATCATTTTAGACTTGGATTTGTTGTCTCTAATTTTATAGTATATCTCTACAAGTGTTAGTTTATATGGAATTACACTATACTTGATACATTATCATAACACAACATGGGTTGCTTTGGTTTCATTAAGTACTTTTATACCCCAAATTATCTGACTTTACAATATGAAGAAATGGCATATAAAAGACTCAGTTCTAAAATGCAGTATATATGTACAGTTAGTGACCAATTATATCATTCTATTTTTCTCATAGTATAAAGTGGAGTGGTTCTTCTCATCATTAAACCTTTGACAGATTCATTAAAAATCTTGTTTCCATTTTTGAGACTCTTGTTTTGATAGTTTAGAAGTTTCAGTCTAAGAGATTAAGGTCACCCATATTTTTTATATGTGTAGTATTGTTAAACACTAGATATATTATCTTTATGTTTTTAAGCCTCATCTAAAGGGATCATACATTATGTATCTTTAGCTTATTTCTTGTGTTCAACATTATATTTTTTATATTTACTTATATAGTAGAGGTAACTGTATTGCATTCACTTTAACTATTGTATATTATTCCATTGTATGCATATATCATAGTTTATCTTTCTTTTTTAATGAACATTTTAGATCATTTTTATATCTTTTTTTTCTATTTAGTCAATGCTATCTAATAAAAGAGTAATATACAAATTGACCATCACTCCAACTCATAAGGCAGCTGCCCCCAGGTGGTCAAAAATGGCTGCCCCTATGTGGATAACAAGATAGCCAGCATAAGAGGGCAGTTGGAAGGAACCAGGCCTCTAAAGGAAGGCAGTTGTGGCTGATCAGGGCAGCATAGAGGGGAGTTGGGGGGGACAAGACCTGGAAGGGAGGGCAGTTGGGGGTGACCAAGCCTTCAGGGAAGGGCAGTTAGGAGTGACCAGGCCATCAGAGGAGGGATGTTGGGAGTGACCAGGCCTGCAGGGAAGGGCAGTTGGGGGGGGGGGCAGGCATGCAGGGAAAAGCAGTTGGGGGGGGGGAAGAACCAGGCCTGCAAAGAAGAGAAGTTGGAAGGGACCAGGCCTGCAGCAGAGGGCAGTTATGGGTGACCAGGCCTGCAGGGGAGAACAGTTAGGGACAAACAGGCTGGAAGGGGAGCAGTTAGGCATCAATCAACCTGGCAGGGGAGTGGCTAGAAGGTAATCAGGCTGGCAGGCAGAAGCAGTTAGGGGCAATCAGGAAGGCAGGCAGGCAAGCAGTAGGAAGCCAGCGGTTCTGGGTTGTGAGAGGGTTGTCAGACTGCTCATGTAGGCCTGATCCCAGTGTGAGATTGGGCCTAAATGGGCTGTCAGACATCCCTCAAGGGGACCTAGATTGGAGAGGGTGTAAGCTGGGCTGAGGAACACATTACCCCCATGCACAAATTTTATGCACTGGGCCTCTACTGTTATAATAAACAGCCTTGTATATGTTTTATATACCTAGAAGTACACTTTTTAGAATTTAGGGAAAATCATTCTTTAGCTTATTAGATAATATTAATAGTTCTTTAATATGATTGTATAAATTTACAACACAAAAAGAGTATGCAAGCTTCAGTATTGTCAGACTTTTCTGATATGTACCAAATTATCTCAATATTGTTTTTTCTTATACTTTCCTAATTATAAGTGAGATAAGCACATATTTATTGGCCATTCAGAATTTTTCCTTGTGAATGTCTCTTAATATCATTAAAATGTCAATTTTTGACTGCCAATATTCATAAAATTTCTCATAGCAAAAAGGAATTAGTGCCAAATTATTACATTTTCTTTTTTTACTTTCTACTTTTTTGGTAGTTAATATCAGTCTTCTAGTCCAAGATCAATTATTTATTTTTTTTATTAAATTTCAAAATTTGTGGGTTTTATCATATAAATCAGGTAAAAGTTTAATATGTTGGGTAGGCAATAAACCACCATGAGACATTTATGCAAATAAGACTATTCTAATTAATGCTAACTATTATAATTTTGGAGGAGAAATAAATTTCCTCTACCCTTATAGTTTCTTCCAGGTTACCTATTTATCAAAGCAACGTAAGACAGATTTACAAGATAAAACAACCAAATTTAAGTACTTATGTATGAAAACACACACACATGAAAGAGAGATCCCACATACATGAAAGGTTAAAGAAGAGAAAGTTCAAGTGAGTTACATATGGCATTCTGAGCTAAGTGTGAGGAACGGTGCCTGGAGCTTCAGAGGTGAGGAAGGTCATTGGTAGAATGGTAAGAGCAATTGTCCAGTAATTAGAAGTTTACTCTGCCCTGTAGAAAAGGCAAAAAGTTATTTCTGATAATAACTCTTATGGGCAAGGCTGCTAATTTCAATTCTTTAAGAGCTATGAGAAAGTTTTTCTTGAGCCTGCAGGGTCTCAATTGCCTTCATCAAAATAAGCTACATGCTAAAGTGGCACATCTTGGGATTCCTGTTCTGAACCCCTTACGTCCCAGCTCTGAAACTTCCAAAGACATTTCTAATTCCAGACTTGTTTCATATCTCATTAAACCAGTTTCAGTCTTGAAAATAGGTCAATTCAGTTAAACAGTTATGTCTCATTTCAGGAGGTGGTGATGTAAGTGGAACTCCCAAAGTTAGGCCTATATTGTGCATGCAATCAGGTATTTAATATGAGGGATCTCTATGGAAACAAAATAAAAACAATGGTTAATGATTGGAGCAAACCATGATCCCAGTTTCTGAGGTCTGAACATAGACATTTGAGACAATTTTAGATGTCTTCAGATGGAGTGAGGGCAGGCAGTGACATTCTTAATAGATTTTCCTGCTCTGCATTTTGAATGTTTCCGGTGATCTTTCTGCAACAGACATGAAGCTTGCCCATATATGAATTACTGTGGTGGTTTCCCTCAAAGTTATGTCAAATTGTATAACATTAACTTGCATGGCTTTCCCTAAAGGGCAGTTTTAGTTCTCAATGATTCTAAGTCAGAGGGTGGAAATAAAATTTGAAATGTCAATTTAGAGAGTATTTATTACCCAGATATTGGAGGAAACTAGAAGAATTTTCATTTAGTCAGGATAAGTTCTGGTACTCTCCTTTCTGATTTTTTTTTGTTTCACATCTGTCAGTATTTTTTATTTACCAATTTCTTAATAATATTTTTAAATTTTCTGTCTTAAACAAAGGCATGGATACATGGAACAGACTAACAGCTATCAGAGGGGAAGCGGGTTGAGGGTGCTGAATGAAAGAAGTTGAAATATATATATATATATATATATATATATATATATATATATATATCTCACAGACACAACAATGTGGTGATACCCAGAGGGAAAGGGGGTGAGGCCTAGGTGGAGACGGAATAAATGTAGACAGAAAGAAACTTTGCTTTGGGCAATGGGCACAGGAAGCAATGTGTAGATGATATTTTATTGAGTTGTACACTTGAAACTTGTATGCTTCAACTGTACAACTCAATGTCATCCAAATAAATTTAATTTTAATAAAGGAATATTAACCAAAACAAATTAAATTAAACTTTATACCCTTTTTGGAAGAGTCCCTTAGTTCTCCCCTAGACTTCTCATTCTCATGCTAAATTTAGTAAGTCTTCACAAACTGGGTTTTTTGTATTGTCTTCTTAAGGCAGTTCTTAAGGCTCAGCCTTATATTTTCTGTATCCACTTTTTAAAATTTGGTCTTTCCATAGGTACCAATAAAAAAATCTGTATAATTAGAGACCTCTAATTTTTTTTCATTTTTAAAGTTTTTCTAATTCAGGAAATTTATCATCTGTCCACTGATGGGAGGATCTATGACGATTCAAACCAATAAGTCTTTTTATGCCTTAACCAAGTGTCAGATGAGACTATATTTAAAAAAGCAGCCTTCAGAATATCCAAAAAGACAATAAAACCCTTTATGGATTGGGAACCCTTATGATAAATTCCCCTGAGATCTGGCACATTTGTACAAAATAACAAAGTGATGCCAGTTGAACTTACTTCCTACAGCTAACCCAGTCACAAACAGACCTACTGGAAGTGGTTGCCTGGAATCCCCACTGTTTGGCTGGCTTTCAAACTCACATTAATACATGCAGCTTCTAGATGGCAGAGACCAAAGAGGAGGCCAAAGAAGGCTCCCAAAACATAGGACCAGACAAATAACATAATAGGACAGTGACCTTCTATGGGAGAAAATAATCAATAAAAACCCAAAATACTCACACTAACCCAGAGTACCTAAGCCCAAGGAACCAGTTCAAGAGATATTTTCTCCTGCTAATATAAATTTGGAAAAGGAAAAAACAAAACCTCTCACAAGTGCTTCCACCAAAATCTGCAGGCAGAGATCAGAGAGTCAGACTTGGCAAGAATTGTTACCTATACTAGTGCATATTAGGGGTGCCAGATCTTTCTCTGCGGCACCTTGCAGTGGCCCAGCAGTGAGGTATCATGTTCACATTAGCAACTGTGGAGGAGGAAGAAATTTCCTCTATCCTGCTGTAATGTGGAGTTCAGGGCACAGATATCACCCTGTGGGTTCTTGCCCCACGAAGTTTGAAGAATAAACTCATGGACTAAAGGCTTCTTTAGTAAAAATATGGAAGTTTATTGAAAGTATATACCACTCCCTAAACCTGCTCTCTCTCTCTCTTTAGGAGGAAAAAAATCAATCCTAAAATCTTCTGAGTCTCCTTGTCTCTGGGTTTATAAAACCCTTCCTTAATTTATGACCCCCATGCTTTTCTAATTAGGTCATTCATCTACAGAGTATCAGTTTCAAAGTCCAAAACCCACATGGTGACCCTTCTTTCTCTCTCCATATCTTGTGACATTTCGCTATCCTCTGTGAAAGTAAGATAAATATTGGAGCCCATCACATATGCATTCCTTTGCCATGGACCCCCCTTCTCCCTAAAACTGCCTGACCCTTCTCTAAAATTCATTTCACTACTAGGTTCTTCCAGCTTGTCTAATAATCAAATCAACATGAGACAGATTAACAAAACAAATAACAAATTCAATTGCATATGTATGTATGGGAATCCCACATACATTATAGAGTTAGAGATCCAACATACATGAAAGGTTCGAAGACAGTATTGCATTGTTTTGTTTCATTTTTTGGATTTCAGTTCAAATTATTTATTTATTTATTTATTTATTTTAATTTATTTCTTACTTAAGGTGTTACAAATGTGTTCTTATTCCCCCATTACGCCCCTATCCCCTCCACTTATGCCTTCACTCTCCTGTTGTCTGTGTCCATTGGTTAGGCTCATATGCGTGCATACAAGTCCTCTGGTTGATCTCTCCTCCTTACCCCTCCCCTCCCCTACCTTTCCTCTGAGGTTTGACATTCTGATCTATGCTTTTCTATCTTGGATCTGTTTTTGTTCATCAGTTTATGTTGTTCATTATATTCCATTAATGAATGAGATAATGTGATATTTTTCTTCCTCTAACTGGATTATTTCACTTAGCAAAATCCTCTCCAGTTCCATCAATGCTATTGCAAATGGTAAGAATCCCTTCTTTTTTATAGCAGCATAGTATGCCATTGTGTAGATGTACCACCATTTTTTAATCCACTCATCTGCTGATGGGTACTTAGGCTGTTTCTAAATCTTAGCTATGAATTGTGCTGCTATAAACATTGGGGTGCATATATCATTTGTGTTTGGTGTTTCTAGTTTCTTAGGATATATTTGTAGAAGTGGGATCACTAGGTAAAATGAGAGCTCCATTTTTAATTTTTTGAGGAAACTCCATAATGTTCTCCATAGTGGCTGCACCAGTCTGCGTTCCCACCAGCAGTGCAGGAAGGTTCCTTTTTCTCTGCATCCTCGCCAGCACTTATTCTTTGTTAATTTTTTGATAATAGCTGTCATTTTGATTTGCATCTCTCAGATGATTAGTGACTTTGAGCATGTTTTGGTATGTCTCTTGGCCTTCCATCTACCATCTTATAAAAAGTATCTACTTAGGTCCATTGCCAATTTTTTTTATTGGGTTGTTTATATTCCTTTTGTTATGTTGTATGAGTTCCCTATAAATGTTGGATATTAAGCCTTTATTGGTGATAACATTGGCAAATATGTTCTCCCATGCAGTGGGCTTTTTTGTTTTGTTGGTGGTTTTCTTTTGTTGTGCAGAAGGTTTTTATTTTGGTGTAGTATTCTGAACTAATGGGCTATGGTGCCTTGACCTTAATAGGGGATGAAGGCCATTCATAGTATGATGAAAAGAACAGATGTTCAGTAATTAGAAGTTTGCCCTGCCATATTGATAGATCAAAAAAGAAAAGATTATCTCTGTTAAAAACTCTTATCATGGGCAAGATCTTAATTTAAATTCTTTAAGGGAGAAGTAAGAGTTTCTTTTGAACCCACAAAGGTCTTGATTACCTTTAGCTCAAAATAAACCAAATGCTAAAATAGTGTATGTTGAGAGTCATGTTATGAGCTCCTTTATAGGCATCTCAAATACTTCTCTTCTGCTATCATGCCCTAGGTCAGTGATGGGCAAACTTGTGAGGTTGGTGTGTCAAAACTTGCCAAAAAACTGAGCATAACTCAGGTGGTGTGTCACTTCAAGAAAAAAACACCATAATTTCACAATATTTACAGATTAAATAATAAAAATTATAATTGTAATATATAACTGTATTTAATAAACCAAAAACTAATTATTTAACTTACCTACTTAGTGACCTCTTTGTTCATCTGTCAGTCAGTTTCTTTTGTTGGTCTTGATATTATTTAACTTGTGTGGGGTGCCGTGAACTAAGATAAGTGAGGGGGAGAGGGAATTTGTTAACTAATCTGCCTATTAGTGACTTTTTTGTTGCTGAATTTCATTGGCTAAACCTTCAATTGAAGGTTGGTATTTTATACACTTCAAGCCCAAGCAAGCACTACTAACTTCATCTGTCAATCAGTTTCGTTTGTTGGTTTTGATATTATTTAATGCTGAGAACAAGGTCTCACAAAAGTACTTAGAGAAAAAATTGTGAGTAAAACCATTGCTATATTTTTCAGGGTGCTAAAAGTATCTGGTAATAGGTTCTAGGAACTCCAAATTTCCTGTTCATGGTGGCACTCCTCTTGATTCTCCAAGTGGCACCTTTCCAGATTCTCAAGCTTTGACCTCGAGTCAACAAACACCTGAGCCTAGATGCTGTCTTGAAATTCTGCAAGTTGCCTCTCCAAATCATCAATTTGCATCCATTGGAAACAATTTAATTCCAAACCACTGTAGACTACTATATCAGGATACTTAATTATTTTATGGTCTGTTCTAGGCTTCTAAATTGATTAAATATATCACTGAACTGGTCAAGTAATGAGTCTAAAACATGCTGGTACTTTATATGCAAGGGTTCCATTTCATTTTGTACAGCTGCACTGGCCTTCTCAAAATACTTTGTTACTTGAGGAAAATACTTATAAGTGCTGGTTTCTACATTGTGCCTGAACATTTTAAGTTTACTTTCAAAAGCTTTTATGCATCCAAACATAACGTCCATACTTTTGCCAAAGCCTTGTAACTTTAAGTTCATTTGATTAATATGAACAGAGAGATCTGTAAAAAAAATCAGGGTGTTGACCCACTTATCATCTTTGAGCTGAGAAAAGTTTCCCAGATCCTTATCCTCAAGAAATACCTTAATTTCTTCAAAGCACTCCACAAATCGCTCAAGGACTTTGCCTTGGCTCAGCCATCTTACATTATTGTACATCAGCAGTCCACTGTAGGTGTAATCAACCTCCAGTAAAAGTACAGCAAGTTCTCGCTTGTGAAGGGGATGAGCAGCTATTAAATTAACTAATTTTTGTTACAACTGACATTAAGTCATTTAAGTCTGTGAATCCTGCCTTGGCACATAAAACCTCTTGATGGATAATACAATGAAATGGCACAATCGGATGCCCAATAGCTTCCATAAACAATTTGACAAATCCGACTTTTTTTCCCCCACCATGTTTGGTGCCCCATCTGTCATCACTGACACAACTTTAGGTCATGGAATGTTTGTATAACAGCCTCACATATTTCGCTTCCTGATGTACTTGTTGTCACTGATACTAACTTTATCAACTCTGCTCTTATTGTGAGACCATCAGAATATGGACTAATAATGGCCAACTGAGTATGTTATGTGACATCAGTAGTTCCATCAAGAGAGATCTAAAAATATTTACAATTACTTATGTCTCTCTTTAATTGATGTTGTACACTTGTGTTCAGTCTCATTATTTGGTCTTTTAGGATATTTCTATTGAGTAGTAACTCAGATATTCTTTTAATAATTGCATCTTTATTCTGCATATCATGAAATAGAACTGGTGCACATCTTAGGAGAGTTTCTTTAATGAATTTTCCTCACTGAGTGCCTTTCCATATTGAGCTATGGAGTGAGCAATGCTCAAACTTGCAGATGTTAAATTTGTAGAGTCTTTTATAAATTTAAGGATTGAATTATATTGGTTCTTATAAAGGTATACCTGCCTGGTAATGTATTCCTTCCTCTCATCCTCACTTTTTTTCAAGAGCTGGAAATGATTAGTTTCAAAATGTCTGTTTATATTCCACATTCTGCTTACTACCATTTCAGTACATAGAACGCAAAATGATCTGCCATTTTTTTCTATAATTCCATACATCTCAGTCCACGTCTCTTGAAAGTGTCAGCTACTGCTACTACCACTTCCTTTACTTAACCTTGTTTTTTATTTTTTATTTTTTGAGTTCCCCATTAGGGGGCCAGTGACAGAAGATAGAATTATAGATAACCTGTTAGCCCTGCAGACAATTAGGGGTTAACTAGCCTAACTGACCACAAGATGGCACATATAACTGTCTTTTAGAAAAGGGCAGGGTTAATAAGCAGAAATAGGGGTCAATAAGGATGCACAGCAGTAATAGTAATGAAATGAAGTCTGCACTATGCTGCAAAATGACGTGCCTTATTTAAATTAAGATGGTCAATTAGAAATCCACGACACTCCAGAACAGTAGATTGGATGATGGTTGCTGTGGTTATGTGGTTGCTGGTAATGGCGATTACAGAGCCCCTAGAGATGCATCCCCCATGGCATTCCCCTGCTCCCTGCTCCACTAACCGGAAGTCCCAGAACTAGATGCTCTGTGCAGGAGTTCTGTTGTTTTGGCCTACACATCTTTGGCACAGAGTGTCTACACTACAACAAATGTTTCATCCTCAGCTACTGCACCTGGCCGTGCTGTCGCCAAGGATGAAACGTCCTTCTCGGCATGCGGCCCCATACTTCTCTGTATGTGACCGCATGGGGCTGCATGTCATCGAAAATGGCTACGCGTGTCAGTGCTGACACGTGTGTCATAGGTTCACCATCATGGCCCTAGATTCTATCTCTGCAGGGTTTTGTTTAGTTCCCCCGAGATTGTGGAACCTACTAAGTGTTCCAGATGGCAAGTCTTATATATATATTTTTTGGTAAGTACATCAATTTTGACAAATTTATACTAATCTAAATTTAACTTTGTTTCCCTGGGTCATGTACTCTCAAAGTCCAAAATAACAGATTTTTGCCAGCATAAATCAACAAATTCTTGTAATTCTTTTGTTTTGTCACTGTTTTCTATACTAGTTTACTCCTATATATCATACTCTTGGGCATTCTGGAGTCTGGTTCTCTTTACTAGTCTATTAACAATGGGCTAAGTCATGAGAGGAATTACTAGCTACATCTTATAAGGGCACTTATTCAGGCAAGGGAGGAAGAGCAACTTTCAAAGAATAGAAAGAACTACTTTAGGCAATGGCAATAATTAGAGAGTGCTTCACAGGAGAGGGTGGATGATTCATTCCTTCTTTTTTAGTTATTATTTTAAGTAGCCAAAGTACTTACTATCTTTGTGATCATTGCCTCATGGCCAAAAACACAAACAAAAAATTAAGTTGCTTTTTTACAAAACTACAGAATCAGTTGAATTCTTATTCTTTCATGAGCATCAGTTCATTCTTTAAGGTAGTAATTTTGAGTTTTAAGCTTGTTTTTCTTTCACAATATAATGGAAATCAGCCACACTACCATGTTTGAATTCCTCATGATCTTCAAAATTCCTCATGATCTTCAAAAAATTTTATGGTGCAAATAACCTACTCTTAGTGAGATGCTGTTCTAGATGAGACTAAATACTAGTAAATATTCTAGTTGGCAATTTTTCTCATAGGACTCCAAAGTTTCCTTCCTGTAATGAAATAAATACATGTATCTATTTCTATCTCTCTAAAATTATTTTCTTAAGAATGAAAGTATTTATGAGAATATTAATAACCTCAGGTTGATAAACTAGAGTCAGACATATTCTTACTTTATTTTCTAATGCTGTGCTATGTCTTTCACATTTTCAGTAAAAACAGGATTGGGTTAGGATCAGGGACTACCATGGATGAAAAGAAATATTTCATTTTAGCCCTAGAGAAACCAAGAAGCATCTGTCCAATTTCACTTGTTATCTTTGGCTAGGGACTTGTAATTGCTCTTATATCCCAGACAGGAACCAGGTGTGAGGGACATGTGTTAACTCTCTGTTAACCAGAAACTCTGTTATAGGTGCTAATGTGAGAGATATTAGAGCACAGATTCCTGAGGAAGTCTGAAGAGAGTCTGGAGAAATAATTTTACCCTGATGTTTGCTTCCAGGAAAGGCTCACAAGCTAGCTGAGATACCAGAAAAAAATTATCAAGAAGAACAGCTACTTCATCTTCATACAAATTCTAATGCTCTTAATTACATGGCAAAAGGACAATATTGAGTATGACTTTTTTTCAGTTGAAGAGGAAAACATTATTTGATGAATCTACATCAGTGATTATTTTTTGAGAACTTAATTGATCCAGGCTTCATGCTTGATGTTCCATCTCTACTCTCTAGTCCAAGAGGCATAAAATAAGAAACTATTTTTATGATGATTCATTTATGCTACAATATGTACATTTAAAAACCATAGAGAACAAAAAAGGCTGATTTGACTAGAAACTAGTGAAATGGTAGAGAGCCAAATAGAAATCAGGCAGCAATTCTAATACATATGAGGTATAGATGTAAATATAAAAATGAAATAGAACTCATTTCTAGTTCACATAATTTTGAGTGGGCTCTGTGCTTTTAGAAAGCTTATAGCGCATTTACCCAAGATAGATGCCATATAGAAAAAATGTTTAGTACCAGAAAGATATAGACATTAGAGTCAGCTACACCTAAGTTAGCATAATATTTCTTTCATTTAATTATCTTGTGTGACTTTTGATATACTGTTTCTTTTTAAAAGCTCAGAGACAGTTATATGATGGGGCTAAAATCTTAATAGCAATAAAGATTAAGAGTGATAAAACATAGAAAACATTTAGCACTCCATAAATGTTAGTGCACTTTATCACTTTAACCGGTATAGAAGAATACCCATGGAATAATTTTGAGATGAAAAAGTGGGTGAGCAGGGTATTGTCACTCAGGCAGAAATAATGAAATTTTATAGAAAAACTATATAATGAGGTTTTAAAATGAGCCCAGGAGATTATAAGATCCTTCTGAAAACATGGACTTTATCTTATTCATTTCTTTATTTTACCAGGACCTGGATCAGAATTTGTACAAGGTGAATGCTCAGTAAAACTAGATGCTTAATTAATGTCAAAAACTATTTTAAGTTTGAAATTTGACCACACTTGTTAAAATGACTGCTGCATTACTTATGATTAAGTGGCTTGTAGCAAGTTAACAACTTCACTAAGGATCAAACCAGAGGCCAGCCATGGATTGTATAGAAATGATAGATTTTATGTATAATCATGTATATTCATTTTTGAGGCATCAGGAAATGGGTTAGGCAGCCAACCATTTAGCAGCCTACTTTTTAGAAATTCTGGAATTGCACTGAGGTGAGCCAAATATTCTGTAGGCTTTTGTCAACTTTAAGAACAGTAAAGACCAAGAGAGTGACAGAGGATGGCTGCTCAGAGGCCAGCAGAGTTCTCAGCAATGTCTTGGACTAGAGAGACAAAACTGGGATGAGGAGGCTTTCAAGGCAGCCAAGGCTTGAGAGCCTAGGGATCTGGAGTGAGTCCATCACTCGACACTAGTTTTAAGTTCCACAGAGAGAGAAGTTTAAAGTCAAGCAGAAAGTAGCTAAAAGGCAGAAGTGAGTTTTTTGTTGTTGTTGTTGTTCTTCTAATACTTACCTCTTTCTTTCTTTCTTCCTTTCTTCCTTCCTTCCTTCCTTCCTTCCTTTCTTTCTTTCTTTCTTTCTTTCTTTCTTTCTTTCTTTCTTTCTTTCTTTTCTTTCTTCTTCCTCCTCTCTCTCTCTCTCTCTCTCTCTCTCTCTCTCTCTCTCTCTCTCTCTCTCTCTCTCTCTCTCTCTCTCTGAAAAGAAATAGGAAGAAAGAAACACCCATTGTTTGTCTCCCATTCATGAAGATGGAACCTGAAAACTAGGTATGTGACCTGACCGGGAATTAAACCTGCAGCCTCTTGGTGTACCAGACAGACAATGCTCTAACCAAATGAGCAACCTAACCAGGGCAGGCAGTGCTGAGTTGTTTTTGTTTGGTTGGTTGTTTTTTTGTTTTGTTTTGTTTTGTTTTTGGTTTGTTTGTTTTGTTTTGTTTTTGCTATCCCAGAAAAGCAAAAAATTGAATTAAGACCACTCAAAAGGGAAGAAGCATTCAAGGTTGTCATTTACAAACCATGGAGTATTATGTCCTAGGACAGTGGTTGGCAAACTCATCAGTTAACAGAGCCAAATATCAACAGTACAACGATTGAAATTTCTTTTGAGAGCCAAAGTTTTTAAACTTAAACTTCTTCTAATGCCACTTCTTCAAAACAGACTCACCCAGGCTGTGGTATTTTGTGAAAGAGCCACACTCAAGGGGCCAAAGAGCCACATGTGGCTCGCTAGCCGCAGTTTGCTGACCATGGTCCTAGGAGACCCTTAAATATAGACTGAGTCTTGAGAGAGAACCAAGATGGTGGCATAGGTAAAACACCTATCTTGCCGTCATAATCAGCAATTTTAATACTACAACTTAACGAAAGAACAAACACCTTCCAGAATCACCAGAAAGCTCGCCGAGTGAAAATTCCACAAATAAAAGTGAAGATAAGACACTGTGACTCAAAGGAGCAGAGGTAGACAGCGTTGAAAGATTCTCGCAGAGAGAGGTTTGGAGCGCGCGCGCCAGCGGAGAGGGCGGGCGGCTGAAAACCAGCCAGTTTTCTTGAACGGGGAGACAAAGACGTCCCACTGGACTGATTCTCCAGCTTTGGGCGAAGTCCAGGGAACCCACTATCATACGGGGTAAAAACTGGACAGTGGGAGGGCACACCGAAGCTCGGGTGCTGCAGGGGTCTCCCAGCTTGTGGAGAAGGCAGCTTGCGCAAACAGCTCAGCTGCGTGACCGCACAGAGAGCGCTCTGCGACTTGCTCTCTCATTCAGAAAACCATAGGACTGCTTTTTATACAACCCTGGGTGAGACATTGGACGTGCAGACTCATTTGGGGAGAGTCTGAATTCCCTGGCAGCTGGTGGAGCTCCACAGCGGCTCTCTCTCAGAGGTGCTGGCAGCCATTGCCCCTGGCACAGAGTCCCTGGGGCCGTATAGGGCGGAGCTAATGCTGTCTGCTTGGCACAGAGACTCTGCCCATCCAACCTGAGCACAGCTGAACATCACAGACAATTGGCCTAGAGGTCAACCCTCCAAGTGCTAACAACGATTAACCTGAGCTTAACTTCAGCAAGACTGTGCAACCCATATCCACCTCAGGTAACTGGGGAGGCTGAGCCACTATCCCTAGTAGGAAGTCTACCACACAAGGCTAATTGACCAACTCAGGGAAGCAGCCACCATGCAGAGACATGGAAAAAAATCAGATGTGAAAGAAATGGAGGAAAAAAAAAACGACTGGACATGGAATTCAAAACCACGGTTATAGGGTTTTTCAAGAGGCTCCAACAAAAGGTTGAGGCCTATAAGGAATTAAGCAAGACCACAAAGGAAATGAATGAGTTCTATAAGGAAATGAACGGGACCCTCAAGGATATGAATGAGACCCGCAAGAAAATGATCAAGACCAACGTGGAAATGAAGGAGACCCTCAAGGATATAAAGGAGACTCTCAAAGATATGAAAAAGGACCAACCAGAAATTAAGCGTACACTGACTGAAATAAAAAATATTATACAAAGACCTAAAAGTTCTCTGGAGCACCTCAAGAACCAAGTTAAAGATTTGAAATACAAAGAGGGAAAATCCACTCAGCTGAAAAAGCAAGAAAACAAAAGAATGCAAAAAATTGAAGATAGTGTAAGGGGTCCCTGGGACAACCTCAAGCATACCAACATCCGAATTATAGGGTTGCCAGAAAAAGAGGGAGAGCAAGACAATGAAAACCTATTTGAAGAAATAGTGACCGAAAACTTCCCACACCTGGTGAAAGAAATTGACTTAGGAGTCCAAGAAGCACACTGAACCCCAATATATAGGAACCCTAAGAGGACCACACCAAGGCATATCATAATTAAAATGCCAAGAGCAAAAGACAAAGAGAGAATATTAAAAGCAGCAAGAGAGAAACAGTTGGTTACCTATAAGGGAGCACCCATATGATTGTCAGCAAATTTCTCAACAGAAACGATGCAGGCCAGATGGGAGTGGCAAGAAATATTCAAAGTGATGAACAGCAAGAATCTACAACCAAGATTACTCTATCCAGCAAAGCTATCATTCAGAATTGAAGGCCAGATAAAGTGCTTCGCAGATAAGAAAAAGCTAAAGGAGTTCACCACCACCAAACCAATATTATATGAAATGCTGAAAGATATTCTTTAAGAAGAGGAAGAAGAAAAAGATAAAAGTGTAAATTAGGAACAACAAATACACATCTATCAACAAATGAATCTAAAAATCAAGTGAATTAATAAGCTGATGAACAGGATAAACTGGTGAAAGTAACAGAATCACGGATGTAGAGAGGGAATGGACTGACAACTCTTGGGGAGAAAGGAGGTGTGGGAAGTGCAGCAAGAAACTGGACAAAAATCATGCAACTATGGGAGAGGACAGTGGAAGGGGGTGAGGGCGGAGGGTGGGATGGGTACCAGGTGGAGGGGAACTATGGGGGGGAAGGGAACAATGTAATTAATAAACTGAACAATAAAGATTATGTATATATATATATATATATATATATACACACACAGACTGAGTCTTACTGGGAGTATTACTGAACCCCAATTAGGTTGGCATTTGGTTGGATTGGTCATGTCTCCTTTCTATCTGCCTTCAAGTGAAAGGGTGAATTCACTATTAGGGGAGATAAGCTCATCCAGTTTCTCATACAAAACATCTGATCTTCAATTTTAAAAAAAAGTTACCAATAAACCTCAAAGCAGAATAAAGAGGGAAAAAGGACAATAGAAAGAAACCTACAGTTTACCCAGATGCTGAGTTATCAGATATAGACTTTTTAACAAATGGATTTTTATTTTCAAAAATAGATGAAATATGATAAATTTTATAAGAGAACTAGAAAATAAAAAAAAAACATTACAGAACTGAAAAATACCTACCTTGACGATAATGGCACAGGGTACACAGTGAAGAAAATGTTGTTAGACTGGCAGCTTACCTGTGTACTGTTGGTGCCCAGTTCAGACCTCTCCAATAGTTCTCCTATCCCTCAGCTCCTATGAGCATTTGCTACTGCTAGTTCACAGCCACACCCTTCTCTAGAGAAATGCTCAGAACCATTCCACCCAGAGCCACATTAAAAATGTAAAAAGCAATAGGTGAATTAAGTTTAATATTGTACTTTATTTAATCTCATATATTCTTGTAATTATTTTAAAATGAAATAGGTATAAATGTGTTAAGGAGATATTTATATTGCTGCTTATATTCTGTGTCTGATACCTGTTATTTTATACTTATAGCACCTTTTTATTTAAACTAGTCACATTCTAAGTTTTCTGTAGATACATGCAGCTACACTTACCCTTTTAGATAATGCAGATCTAGACTAGGAAATATTTAATCATTAAATCTGATGGGAAGATTAGGAAGAAAATTCTAAGAGTATATAATTATATATAAAATTTCAGCTCAATTAATAAACTAGCTGTTGGAAAACTTATTTAGAAAAGAAGATATAATGCCTGTAAATTCTATGAATAGGAAAATAAGTTCTCTGAGTGAGTAGAAAGAGGTAAAGTTTTCATTGAAGGAGAAGGTAAATAGGAATTAGAATGAAGAAAGAAAAAAAAATAAGTTTTAGCCTTAATATTTTAACTTACATGCTATATTTTTGATGCCATAAGCCCTAAGAGAAAAAAATATATAAACAGAATGTTTGAAGAGAGACATGTTTAAGAAATAGTATTGACTATGAGCAAAATAATATATGAAAAAAGAACAATCTTCCTGAACAAAGATTACAATAGAGGTGATAACAAAATCAAATTGAAAAGAAAAAGTATATTTGATATTTGGAAAAATAGTAGATATTTGTTAAATAGCAATATCTGGTACATTTAAAAAACTTTTTATTTGGAAATAATGTTATACTTGCAGAAGAGTTGCAAAGATAGTACAAAGTTTTCCTATGTGTCCTTCCCTCCTCTTCCCCTGTGCTGCATTTTACAGAACATGGTACACTCATACAAAATTGATAGGCTGATAAGCCGTCACTGAAAATTGGGAGAAAAATCTGAATAATTAGAGAAACTGTGGTCAGAAAGGAGGCCCTGAGAAGTGGAAATTTAAAAGAACACCTAGAATCAATTGATAGAATATAATCAAAAGACTCAATTAAGCATTTGAATACTTACTATGTGGGTTTTGTATTTTTTGTTGTTCTTAATCCTCACCTGAAGTAATTTTCCCGTTGATTTTTTTAGAGAGAGGGAAAGAGAGAGAAATATCAATGTGAGAGAAACACATCAATTAGTTACCTCCTGCATGTGCCCTGGGAGACCTTAGGTCTGCCGGCCGATGCTCTATCCACTGAGCCAAATGGGCAAGGGCTGGATTTTGTACTTTTATAGTTTAACTGTTTCTGTAAACAGATAAGAGATGAAATTGGCCATGACGGCAGTAAGAAAGCCACTTTTTAAATAGAAAGTTAAAGCAAAAAGCAATCTAGTTATTTAAATTGTGCAGATGCATTAAAATTATGATCTCTTCTATTATCATTATTATTATTATTATTATTATTATTATTATTATCTTTATTGATGAAAGTATTACAGATGTCTCCTTTATTTTTCTTTTGTTATTATTTTAATCCCCATTGATTCCCTCCACCACACCTCCACCCTTCCTAAGGCTTCACCACACTGTTGTCTATGTCCATGGGCTATAAATATATAATTAACAGGAGAACTTATTATTTTTTAATCTTTATTGTTGAAAGTATTATATATATGTCCCCTTTTATCCCCCATTGACTCTTCTAGCTTGCACCCACAATCGGAACCCAGGCTGTCATTAAATTATTATCTGTGTCTGTGGGGTATGTATATCTATATTTATATCTATATCTATCATCTATATCTATCTATCTATCTATCTATCTATCTATCTATCTATCTATCTATTTTCTATATAAAAGCCTGAGCCACTGAATGACTGAACCACCAAATGACCAAATGACTGTGCATTATGATGCACACTGACCACCAAGGGGCGGACACTCATTGCAGAAACTGTGCTCCCACAACCAGCATCCTCTTTCCTCCTCTCCCCTGGCTGACTGGCCAACTTCTTGTGGCCCCTTCTCCCAGCAGGCCAGCCAACCTCCTGCAGCCCCTCCCCCAGCCAACCTCCTGTAGCTCCGATCACCAGTCAGGCCAAGGGACCCACTCATGCACAAATTTGTGCACCGGGCCTCTAGTGTGTGTGTGTGTGTGTGTGTGTGTGTGTGTGTGTGTGTGTATATATGTTTTTGGTTAATCTCTTCCTCTTTTTAAATTTTTACTAATGATATGTTTAAGAGTTCTCTGAAAAATAGAATATCTATTCTGAAGAATCTCTAGAATGTGCTGTTTACCTCTAAAGTCAACATTTTTCCATGAGTAGTATGTAAAAATTTTTGTTCTGAAACTCCCAGAAATCTGTCATATTTGCCTGACTATAATAAATTCATATTTTTTGAATGATGGTAAGCATCATGGTCTACAGGTAAATATCTTATAGAGTCCAACCCACTTACCCAATTTTTTTTATTGATTTTTCACAGAGAGGAAGGGAGAGAGGTAGAAAGTTAGAAACATCAATGAGAGAGAGACATTGATGAGCTGCTTCCTGCACACTCCCCACTGAGGATGTGCCTACAACCAATGTACATGCCCTTGACTGGAATAGAACCTGGGACCCTTCAGTCCATAGGCCGATGCTTTATCCACTGAGCCAAACCAGTTTTGGGCCCAAATTTCTTATAAAGTTTCCCAATGTAGTTCCAACTATCAAAAAGATAAAGTTTAGCAAAACATGGGAAATAAGAAAACTTCAGTTTTCAGTATGCATCTATGTCAATGCATTTGGCAACAAAGCTCTTAGGATTTAACTCAGAGAGCCTACCCGAGCGTCCTTCATGTGGCATATCCTGATTATTGCTGATGTCAGGTTTTATTACTGTTTTCTTGGAGGTCTGCGTCAGTTGAGGCCTTGTAAATAACTCCTTTCAAGTATGATTTAGATTTTCAGACAAAAATATAAACAAAAGTGAAACATGGGCCAAAGTAAATATTCATTTAAAATCTATAGACCTAGGTCCAAAATGTAGTAGTAACATTTTTGGCTAACTTTTGAAGTTTTGCCAAGCTGTCCACACATGGAGTAAATGAGAAAGAAGAAGAAAAAGAGCTATGGGGAGAAAATATTAGTGCTAATAGGCACAACCACTTATGAAAGAAAACAGACATGGAAGTGAGATGTATATTCCCATCAATCACTGAGTGATAATCTGATCATGAACAGTTCTCCAATGGAGTTTGTTCGAACATATAGGCATCTCAGTTCTTCCTTGGATCACGGAGCCACTTTCCTCAGGACACCTGGGCAAGCTTTCCTTGAAATGCCTGCTGTGCCACTTACCCTGTCAGGGCTCTTGAAACAGGTCAAATTTGGTTCTGTGTTTTCCCATAAAGCTCTGCTCAGTCTTCTGGAGTTGAGCCAGTAGGAAGAATATTAGGAGATCAATTTCATTTCCAAAAAAGCTGTCACACTAGCTGTCTATTTCCATATGGACTGAAGCTATTCTCATGCAATTGAACAGATGCCTTGGAGTTCTAAGTTTAATTCACTTCACAGTCTACCAAGTGCTTTTATATGATACCGATACATTTGTCTTTATAGTATCAAGTCCATGGGGAAACCCTAGCGGATATTAGTATTTTTAATTTTATAAATTAGGAAACTAGCTTTAAAGTATTTTACTGATTTGTTAGGTCTTATGTTTTTTATCCCCTCTCCTCATATACTTTCTATCATATTAACCACCTTTTAAAAATTTTTATACTTTTAAAATTAAAATATAGATATATATGCAATATATTTTATACAATTTTATAATGCATGCATTAAAATGACCAGATAAGTATTATTGATGATTTTCTTTTTTTGTCATGTGATTCTAAAATCAAATCCTTTTTTAAAAATCTTTATTGTGCAGTTTATTAATTGCATTGTTCCCCTTTTTTTCTCCCTATAGCTCCCCTCCATCCGGTACCCATCCTACCCTCTGCCTTCACCTCCCCTCCACAGTCCTCTCCCATAGGTGCATGATTTTTGTCCAATATTTTGCTGCACTTCCCACACCCCTTTTCTCCCCAAGAATTGTCAGTCCATTCCCTCTCTGTGTCCATGATTCTGTTATATTCACCAGATTATCCTGTTCATCAGATTATTAATTCACTTGATTTTTAGATTCATTTGTTGATAGATGTTTATTTGTTGTTTATAATTTATATTTTTACCTTTTCCTTCTTCCTCTTATAGAATATTTTCAGCAATTCATATAATATTGGTTTGGCAGTGATGAATTCCTTTAGCTTTTTCTTATCTGCGAAGCACTTTATCTGACCTTCAATTCTGAATGATAGCTTTGCTGGATCGAGTAATCTTGGTTGTAGATTCTTGCTATTCATAACTTTGAATATTTCTTGCCACTCCTGTCTGACCTGCATCTTTTCTGTTGAGAAATCTGCAGACAATCGTATGGGTGCTCCCTTATAGGTAACTAACTGTTTTTCTCTTGCTGCTTTTAAAATTCTCTCTTTATCTTTTGCTCTTGGCATTATAATTATGATGTGTCTTGGTGTGGTCCTCTTTAGATTCCTATATTTTGGGGTTCTGTGCACTTCTTGGGCTTTTAAGTCAAATTCTTTCACCAGGTGTGGGAAGTTTTTGGTCACTATTTCTTCAAATAGGTTTTCATTGTCTTGCTCTATCTTTTTCTGGCACCCCTATAATTCGGGTGTTGGTATGCTTGAGGTTGTCCCAGAGGCCCCTTACACTATCTTCAATTTTTTGTATTCTTTTTGCCTCTTGCTTTTCCAGCTGAGTGGATTTTGCTTCCTTGTATTTCAAATCTTTGACTTGGTTCTTGCGGTCCTCTGGACTGCTTTTAGGTCTTTGTGTAATATTTTTTTATTTCAGTCAACGTATGCCTAATTTCTAGTTGGTCCTTTTTCATATCCTCATAGGTCTCGTTTATTTCCTCATAGGTCTTATTCATTTACTTGTAGGTTTCATTAACTTTATCAGCCTTTTCTAGGAGCCTCTTGAAAAACCTTATTACTGTGGTTTTGAACTCTATGTCTAGTTGTCTTTTTTCCTCCACTTCTTTCACACCTGATTTCTTTCCATTTCTCTGCATTGTGGTTGCTTTCCTGAGTTGGTCCATTAGCTTTGTGTGGTAGATGTCCTCTAAGGGACAGTGGCTCAGCCTCCCCAGTTACCTGAGGTGGATACTCTTACTGCAACCCTTTATGAGTTGTACAGTATTATTGAAGTTAAGCCCAGATTATTGTTGTTAGCACTAGGAGGGTTTGACCTCCAGGCCAACTGATTGTGAGGGTAAGCTGTGTTCAGGTTGGATGGGCGGAGTCTTCGGGCTGAGCAGGCAGTGTCAGCTCCACCCTATGAGGCAACTGGGTCTCTGTTTTGGGTGGTAATGGCTGCATGCACCTCCGAGAGAAAGCCGCCGCCGATTTTCACCCACTGCCAGACAACTCAGCCTCTCCCCAAATGAGTCTGCACACCCAAAGTCTTGCCCAGGGTTGTAAAACAAAGCATTCCGGTGGTCTCCCGAACAAGGGAGCAAGTCACGAGTCCTCTCTGCATGGTTGTGCACTTCTATTCCCAAGTTTATGCACAAACTGCTGTTACCAAGTTTATGCACACTCTCCACAAGCTCACCCTCTCCATAAGTCGCAGACCTCTGCTGCGCCTGGGTTTCAGCATGCCTTTCCACTGTCCAGTTTCACCCCGTATGAGTGTGGGTTCCTGGATATTGCCTGGAACAGGGGAATCAGTGCAGTGGGATACTTTTGTCTCCCCCGTTCGAGAAAACCGGCCAGGTTTGCAGCCACCCGCCCTCTCCGCTGGCACATGCACATGGCTCCAAACCTCTGGCTCTGCACATATCTTCAATGCTACCCTCTGCTGCTCCTCTGAGACACAGTGTCCTATCTTTACTTTTATTGGTGGAATTTTCACTCAGCCAGCTTTTCGGTGATTCTGGATGATGTTTGTTCTGTCGTTAAGTTGTATTTTGGAATTGTGGGGGGCAGCAAGATAGGTGTTTACTTATGCCACCATCTTGGTTCCTCAGTGATTTTCCCAAGCAAATAAAACACTGAACATAAAAATACATGCTTAACCTAAAACTCTGATATAAGAATGATATAAATTCTGCACCATTTAAATTGTTGACTTGATGCCCAGGCCAGTGTCGCTCAGTTGGTTGGGCATCTTCCCATGCACTCTAAGGTTGTTGGTTCAATTTCAAGCTTGATTCCTGATTGGGGCATGCAGGAGACAGCTGATCAATGTTATCCAGTCACATTTATGTTTCTCTGTCTCTCTCCCTCTTCCTTCCTGTCTCTCAAAATCAATAATAATCTTAAAAAAATGTATTGGCCCGTCTTCTAGAACTGTCTATGAATCTTTGAAATATTTAATGTTGAGTCTCTTACAGCTGGTTTCAATAAAACAAACTTTTTTATTTGGTATTTTCTTTAGTGATTTAAAACCTATTCTGAAACAAATAGCAAGAACACATTTGTCAACATTAAATAAGTTATGGGTCACATTTCCAAATTTGGATAACTGTTGTATCTAGAAAGATGTACATAAATATTAAAGTTGGAAAACGCTGTACTCTGGAAACTAGCATCTTTTTCCCCCTTACTTTAAAAAAATATTTATTTATTTATTTATTTATGTATTTATTTATTTATTTATTTGTTGTCTAAAGTTTTACATTGTCTCCTTTTTCTCCAATTGACCACCCACCCAGCCATTCCTACTCAGGGCAAGGTCCCACCACCCCCAAGTCAGTCTCCATTGGTTATGCTAATATGCATGCATGCAAGTTTTTTGGTTACTCTCTAAACCCCCACCGCCCCTTACATTTATCTCTGTATCTATTTTTGTTCATAAAGTTATGTTGATCATTATACCCCACACATGAATGAGATCCTGTGATATTTATCTTTCTCTGACTGGCTTATTTCACTTAGCATAATGCTCTCCAGTTCTATCCATGCCTTTGCAAATAGTAAAAGTTCCTTGTTTTTTACAGCAGCATAGAATTTCATTATGTAGATGTACCACTTTTTTTTTAATTCACTCATCTTCTGATGGGCACTTAGGCTGTTTCCAAATCTTAGCTATTGTAAATTGTGCTGCTATGAACATAGGGGCACATATATCCTTTCTGATTGGTGTTTCTAGTTTCTTGGGATATATTCCTAGAAGTGGAATCACTGGGTCAAATGGGAGTTCCATTTTTAACATCTTGAGGAAACTCCATACTGTTCTCCACAGTGGCTGCACCAGTCTGCATTCCCTCCAGCAGTGCACAAGCGTTCCTTTTTCTCCACATCCTCACAAGCACTTGTCCTTTGTTGATTTGTTGATGATAGCCATTCTGACAGGTGTGAGATGGTATCTCATTGTTGTTTTGATTTGCAAATCTGTAATGATTAGTGATTGAGCATATTTTCATGTCTCCTTTGGCCTTCTGTCTGTCCTCTTTTGAAAAATATCTATTTAAGTCCCTTGACCATTTTTTGATTGGATTGTTTATCTTCCTTTTGTTAAACTGTATGAGTTCTCTATAAATTTTGAAGATTAAACTCTTAATCTGAAATATCATTGGCAAATATATTCTCCCATGCAGTTGGCTTTCTTGTTTTATTGTTGGTTTCTTTTGTTATGCAGAAGCTTTTTATTTTGATGTAGTCCAATTTGTTTATTTTCTCCTGGTCTCCATTGCTCTCAGAGCTGTGTCTGCAAAAATATTGCTACCACATATGTCTGCTATTTTGCTGCCTATGAAGTCTTGTAGAATCTTTATGGTTTCCCGTCTTACATTCAAGTCCTTTAGCCATTTTGAGTTTGTTTTTGTGTTTGATGTATGTTGGTGATCTAGTTTCATTTATTGTTTTACATGTATCTTATCAAATTTCCTAGCACCATTTATTGAAGAGACTATCTTGACTCCATTGTATGCTCTTGCCTCATTTGTCAAATACTAATTGAGTATAATGACTTGTGTCAGTTTCTGGGTTCTCTGTTCTGTTCCATTGGTCTATATGTCTATTCTTGTGCCCGTACCCAGCAGTTTTGAGAACTGTGACTTGGTAATACAGCTTGATATCTGTTATTGTGATCCCTCCAACTTTGTTCTTCTTTCTCAGGATTGCTGTGGCTATTCAGGGATTTTTTTTTATTACAAATGAATTTTTGGAGAGTTTGTTCCAGATCTTTGAAATATTCAATTGGTATTTTAATAGGGATTGCATTTAATTTGTATATTAAATGGGTAATATGGAAATTTTAATGATGTTGATTTTACCAATCCATGAACACAGTATGTTCTTCCATTTGTTTATGTCTTCCTCTATCTCTTTTTTCAATTTCCTGTAGTTTTCTGACTATAGTTCTTATAGTTCTTTTATGTCCTTAGTTGAGGTTATTCCTTGATATCTTAATTCTTGTAGTACAATGGTAAATGGGATTATTTTTTTAGTTTCACTTTCATTGAGTACATTGCTGATGTATAAAAAGGCCATAGTTTTCTGGGTGTTAATTTTGTATCCTGCTACCTTGCCAAATTCATTTATTAGGTCTAGTAGTTTTGTGATGGAGTCTTTGGGGTTTTCTATGTATAGTATCATGTCATCTGAGAATAAGGACAGTTTTACTTCCTCTTTTCCAACTTGAATGCCTTTTATTTATTCTTTTTGTCTGATTGATATGGCTAGCACTTCCAGTACTATATTGAATAGGAGTGGTGAAAGTGGGCATTCCTGTCTTGTTCCCATTTTTAGGGGAAATGAGTTTAGTTTTTGCCCATTGAATACGATGTTGGGTGTAAGTTTGTCATATAAGGCTTTCATTATGTTGAGGTATTATCCCTCTATTGTCACTTTGCTGAGAGTTTTTATCAAGAAAGTGTGTTAGATTTTGTCAAATGCTTTCCCTACACTGATGGATATGATTATGGGATTTTTGTTTCTCAATTTGTTTATGTGATGCATCACAGTTATTGATTTGCAGATATTGTTACATCCTTGCATCCCTGGACTAAATTCCACTTGGTCATGGCATATGATCTTTCTAATGTAATGCTGGAGCAGATTTGCTAGAAATTTTTTTTTTTTTTTTTTTTTTTTTAGTATTTTAGCCTCTATGTTCATCAAGGATATTGGCCTGTAGTTCTCTATTTTTGTGGTGTCTTTATCTGGTTTTGGAATTAGGATTATGCTGACTTCATACTATGAGCTTGGAAGTGTGCCTTCGTCTTGAAATTTTTTGGAATAGTCTGAGAAGGATAAGTTTTAGTTCTTTGAATGGTTTGTAGAACTCCTCTGCAAAGATGTCTGCATGAGGATTTTTGTTTGGTGAAAGATTTTTGACCACTGCTTCAATTTCTATCAGCCTATTCAGATTTTTTTTTTTTCTTGATTGAGTTTTGGGAGCTTGTATTTTTCTAGGAATATGTCCATTTTGTCTAGGTTGTTCATTTTATTAGAATATATTTGTTCATAGTATTTTTTCATAATCCTTTGTATTTCTGTGGAATTGGTTGTTACTTTACCTCTTTCATTTTTTATTTTGTTTATTTGGGTCCTCTCTCTTTGCTTCTTGGTGAGTTTGGCCAGAGGTTCACCAATATTGTTTATCCTTTCAAAGAACCAGCTCTTGGTTTTATTGAGCTTTTGTAACTTTTGGGTCTCTATATCATTTATTTCTGCTCTGATCTTTATTATGCTCTTCCTTTTGCTTAGGCTAGGCCTTTCTTGTTGCTCTATTTCTATTTCTTTGAGTTGTAGGGTTAGATAGGGTTAGATAATTTTTTTCCTTTTTTTTTTTGAGATAGAGCTATGAACTTCTTTCTCAAGACTGTTTTCACTGTGTCCCATAGATTTTGAATTATTGTGTTTGCATTGTCATTTGTTGCCATGATGTTTTTTATTCCTCCTTTGATCTCTTTGGTAACCCAATCATTGTTTAATAGTATGCCATTTAGCCTCCAGGTGTTTGATTTTTTCCATTGTTTTTATTGTATTTGATTTCTAATTTTATGCCACTGTGATCTGAGAAGATGCTCGATATGACTTCTCCCTTCTTGAATTTGAAGATACTTTGCCTGTGTCCCAATATGTGGTATGTATTTGAAAATGACCCATGTACACTTGAGAAGAATGTATATTGTGTGGCTTTGGGGTGGAAAGAATGTTTTGAAGATGTCAATTAATTCCATCTGATCTGGTGAGTCATTTAGGATTGATGCTTCTTTGCTGATTTTTTGTTTAGATGATTTGTCCTATGATGTTAGTGGGGTATTAAAGTCCCCTACTATGACTGTATTGCTGTCAATCTCTCCCTTGATGTCTTCCTGAAGTTTTTTTTAATGTATTTAACTACTCTTGTATTGGTTGCATATATGTTTATCAGAGTTATATCTTCTAGTTGAATTGCTCCCTTTAATATTATGAAGTGGCTTTTCTTATCTCTTGTTATTGTCTTAACTTTGAGGTCTAATTTGTCACATATAAGTGTTGCTACTCAGCTTTTATTTTTCATTTCCATTTGCCTGAAAAACCTTTTTCTATCCCTTGACTATCAGGCTATGCGAGTCCTTTGTTCTGAGGTGGGTCTCCTATAGCCAGCACATATATGATCTTGTTTTCTTTTTTTCTTTTTTCTTTTTTAAATATATTTTATTGATTTTTCATAGAGAGGAAGGGAGAGGGATAGAAAGTCAGAAACATTGATCAGCTGCCTTTTGCACACCCCCTGCTGGGGATGTGCCCGCAGCCACAGTACATGCCCTTGACTTAAATCGAACCTGGGACATTTCAGTCCGTAGGCCGACGCTCTATCCACTGAGTCAAACTGGTTTTGGCTGATCTTGTTTTCTTATCCATTCAGCTACCCTATATCTTTTGTATTGGGGCATTTAATCCATTTACATTTAAAGTTATTATTGATAGGTACTTGTTTGTCACTATTCTTTTTCTTTATGCCTGTGTTCCTTCTCACTTTTCTATTTCTTCTTTTTACAGCAGACCCTTTAGCATTTCTTGCACTGCTGGTTTGGTGGTAATAAACTCTCTTAGTTCTTTTTTGTCTGTAAAGCTCCTGATTTCACCTTCAATTTTGATTGATAGCCTTGTTGGGTACAGTATTCTAGAATTCAGACCCTTCCTTTGCATGACATTGTATATTTCATTCCATTCCCTTCTGGCCTGATGTGTTTCTGTTGAGAAATCAGTCAATAATCTGAGGGAAGATCCTTTGTAGGTAACTTTCTGTCTCTCTGGTAGCCTTTATGTTTCTTACTTTGTCACTGGTGTTTGCCAATTTAATTATAATGTGTCGTGGTGTCAGCTCTTTTGGATTCATCTTGTTTGGGACTCTGTGATCTTAAATTTGTGTGATTTTTTTTCAATATCAGGGAAGTTTTCTGTCATTATTCCTTTAAATAGGTTTTGTATTCCTTGCTCATTTTTCTCTCATTCTGGCACCCCTATTATGTGGTATGATACTAGAGGCCCAATGCACATGTTACAAAAGTCATGTTGTTCCAAAGTTCCCTTAAGCTCTCCTCCTTTTTTAATTTTTTTTTTCCAGTTGCTGCTCTGCTTGGGTATTTTTTCCTATGTTGTCTTCTAGCTCACTGATGGCGTCCTCCATTTCTTCTAGTCTACTCTTGATGCTTTCTATTGCATTCTTTATTGCAGCAATGTCATTCTTCATTTCTTATGGTTCTTTTTCATTCCCTTTTGGTTCTTACATATATTGTTGAATTTGTCTTCCATCCTTTTCAGTGTCTTTATGACCATTGCTCTGCTTTCTTTCTCTGACATATTGCTTGCCTCCATTTTGTTTACTGCCATTTCTTGTGATTCTATTCTTTCCTATGAGGGCTGTTTCTTTGTCTCCCCATGTTCACTCCTCTCAGGATATCTGGTTATGTAGCTCTCTTTCTCCTGCATTGACTCTCTCTAGGTGATTTCTGACCTTTCCATACATGGATTGCCTCACCAGCTCTGTTTAATTTACCAATTCCATGTGGATGTTATCCAATTCAGCTTTTCCTTCTATCTGCTCTGTGAGAAGACGCAGGACCTGTCTGTGTATGTGGCCACCATCTTCTCTCCCCTTGGACAAATTTTTAGGTGCCCACAGCCAGGGAGGCTGGAGTCTTAGTGTTTGTGGGTTTTCAGCTGAGGCAGCTGGTCTCTGGGCATTATAGGTTTTATGGTCCTGGAAGGTACTCAGGATCTCCACTATTGAAGGTAAGGTGGGGCTTCCAGTCACAGTCTCACTCCTCTTTGAGATGGTGTGGTCTCTGAGGCACAGCTGGCTGCTCCAGGAGAGATTTAGCAATAGTAGAGGCTGCACAGCCAAGGATGCTTGTCTGCCAGTCCCCAACAGTACTGAGGAATATAACTATCTCTCACTCACAAACACAGACACTCCCTACATTTCCACAGATTCTCTGTTAGTTCTCTCATGCACACACTACCTTGCAGCCTGTCATCCTGCCAGATGCCATCTTGGATCTCGGAAACCAGCATCTTGATGATCATGCATGACCAGATATAAATATAATCTTCATATCACAAAGTTTCTGACCATTTCATAAGTAATTTTCAAGTACCTGTTGTTTGCAAATATATATCTTGACATATAATTTGAAAAAAATAAAATGACAGAGTTAAAAAATCAAAAACAAATGCGAGACTTTTTAAATTTCTAAGGCAGTATATGCAGAGTATATTACTGAAATTTAGGAACAAGCCCTTTATCAATTCATAAGTATATAAGTGAAGAAATGATATTGAGAATTGTTCTTCTTTGCAGTTGGAAATAGTCTTGTTTTTTGTTTCAGTATCATTAAATTTGGTTCACTTGGGATATAATGGATTCTTCGGGTTTAATATGTTTTATATACTGAGTCTAACTGAAATAGTTTCTCAATGCATTTTGAACTCAACAATTCCATTTTATATATGGAAAATGTTAGCAGGATATATTCAAAGGCCAGAATTATTGCTATCAGAAAAAAATATGGTTAAAATACTTTAAATATTAATAAATTTGCATTCTTAAATTTTTGGTGGGGTTAAAAAGAGCAGATTGAAAATGAGATATATCCTCCACAAAAATTCAGGAAAATAATTAGTATGGATTAGAAATAAAAAATTCTTACAAAGCAGAACAATGGAATAAACATGAATAGAGAAATTTACATAACAATGTGAATACCTGAACATTGTAGTAATTTGATAAGACATTTTATGGAAATTTAATTTGAAATTGTTTATTATGCCAGGTGTATTTTTCACACCAAATTTAACCACTCTTCTCACATATCATAGATTTTTACCTGATTTTGAGCTCTACAAAAATGAAATCAGCATACATTATCCGTTCTTTTGTATCTAGCTTCTTTCACTAATGAGATTTATCTATGTTAATACATGTAGCATTTGTGCATGACATTAATTTGTTTATCTTAATTAACTATTATTCTATTGTATGAATACTAGAGGCCTGGTGCATGAATTCGTGCATGGGTGGGGTCTCTCAGCCTGGCTGGCAATTGGGGATGACCAGGGCATCTCACCCAGTCTGTTGGGAGGGACCGTGAGAGGTTGGCCAACTGCAGGAGGTTGGCTGTGGGAGTGCACTGACCACCAGGGGAAGATTCTGCATTGAGCATCTGTTCCCTGGTGGTCAGTGCATGTCATAGCAACCAGTCAACAGGTTATTTGGCTTTTATATTTATAGACTAGGAACCCAATGCACAAATTTGTGTTCCTTCAAAGAAACTGTGGGCCATGAGGTTATAGTGGGCATAGTGGTGGGTCTTGGACCATCCTCAGTGTCCCTGTCCAGCCACTCCCACTGTGGACCCCAGTCTCCTGTCTTCCAGCAGCCCCCACTGCCACCACTCCCAAATGTTGATATCACTGGCTCTGCTTGCACCTGCTGATGGCGCTAAGTGATTGGGGCCAGCACCAGCAGTGGGTGTAAGCAGGTGTAAGTGGGGTCAGTGTCATCAGCAGATGTGAGTGGTGGCTGCTGCCTCAATCGCCTCTCAGGAGCTGGGGGAGGTGGAGAAGCCCTGAGGTGTGATCAGGGCTAGCAGCTGCCACTTGCACCTGCTAAAAGCATCTAGCTATCGGGACTAGCACTAGGCACTGGCAGTGGGTGTGAGCACCCAGTGAGTGGGACTGTGGCACATGGGAGCAAATAATTTTCAGTAACCACCAGATGCTTGCCCTGATGAAAATGACCCGCACCCCAACTTTGTCTGGCACCCCCAATCACCTGTTTCACCATCCCACCATGGCCGATGCCTGCCATTTTCCATGCGAGCCTCCTGGTGGTTAGGGCAAGTCATAGCGACGAGTTGTTTATTTGTTTTGCCATTTGGTCTATTTGCATATTAAGGTTTTATATATATGGATACCACAATTTATTTACCCTTTCTACTCTTGATGGACATTTGTGTTATTTTAGTTTTAGGTTATTACAAATAATGCTACTATGAATGTTTTTGCAATGTCTTAAGATGAACATATAGTATATGAATTTCTGGTTGGTTATATTGTATTGTTGTTCAGATTGTCATGATGTTTCAATGTGTTATTATAGGTTTGTTGTTAGATACAAAATAAAAACGTAACATAATTTTTTCCATAGGTAAGTCAGTATATATATATGTCTAAGCTATAAAAATCACTTCAAAATATGAATTTATGTGTAAGAATAATTGCTGTCAAAGGCCATCTATATTTATACTTAGGAGTGGAATTATTGGTCATAGGGTATATCTTTTTTAAATTTTAATTTTTTGATATGAGAGAGAGAGCCCGAGAGAGGGAGAGAGAGAGAAAGAGAAAGGGAAACATTGATTTGTTGTTCCACTTAATTGGTTGATTATTGCATGTGCCCTGACTAAGGATCAAACTCACAACCTTGGCCTATTGGGATGCTGCTCTTACCAACTGAGCTACTCAGCGAGGATGGTCATAGGGTATATTTTGGTTCATGTTTAGTATATAGTGCCAATAACTTATTCAATATGATTACACTCACTAGAAAAGGTATATGACATTTTGTTGTTACACATCATTGCCAAAATTTAATATTTTACCTTTTTTTATTTTAACCATTATAGCATGTGTGTTTATGTAATAGTATTTCATAATGGTTAATGTGAATTTCTCAGATTTAAGAATACTGATGTTTTCTGATGTTTATTAATCATTTTATAGTCTTTTTATTTTGGTGTTATGTTCTTTCAGGATTTAAGTTTCCATTTTTCTATTTGGTTGTTTGACTTTTTAAACATTTTATTTCTACTCTGGATACGATATGTTGCTTGACAATATATATTGGAAATTAACTCCTCCCAATTTGCAGGTGATCAGTTTTCTCTTTAACTGGTATCTTTTAACAAAAATCACTTAATTTAATGTACTCTTATTTATTAATTTTATGGTTCATTCATTTTTATGTCCTGTTAATTTTTTAAAAAACTCCTAAGTCCCATGAAAATATTTTACTAGAAGCATATTGTTTGCCTTTCAAAAGTTAACTGTCATTGTTCATTCAGAAATTTCAAAAACACATTCATGATGCCAAGGTGAAGTCAATAATAAGAAACAGAAAAAAGAAAAATATAAAAACCAACAAATTAAATTTTTCTGCCAAAGCATGTGCTTTTTTTGTGGCTATAAAATATCTCTTTGTGTTGGATTGAGGGCTTGAGTTTAAAGACTGGTTTCTTCTAAATATTAACTTCCTTTTTGGTTTAACAAGCAAAGAGCACCAGAGAAATTGCCTAAGTGCTATGTGTTTACAGTTCTACAGTTTGTTTTGGCTATTGGAACTCATTCAAGAATTTGTCAAATATCTAATTTCTATTATGTTACAATGAAATGATTATTGTACTTGATATATGCAGAATTATTTTTTTTTTTACTGTTTGACTTTGTCCTCCTTGTGCCAGGAAAATAATTCCCTCAGAGATTTTCAGAGATAAATAAAAAATTCAATGGGTTTATTTCAAAGATCATAAATTAGTCATTCATAATTTTTTGTAATGTTTACTATAACTATAAAGAAAGTAAATCAAAAGAAGCAAAATCAATCTGATGAAAGAAAAATTAAGTAAAAAGAAAAAGGGAGTTTTACATAAAAATGACTACTAGTCACCTATGACTGTCAGGAAAATGGACACATTCACTTCTTTATGTGTGTGTGTACACACATACAAAAATGTATATTTTTATATCTGTTTTCTTTTATTGTTTGTATTTTTCAAAAATTTTATAATTAGTATAATAATTTCAAGTCCAAAAATATACTTATTATTATATAATTACATGTAAGCTATGAAATCTATAATAATAAAAGCATAATATGCTAATTATACCAAACAGCGAAATGACCTTCCGGTCGTCCTTTTGGTTGACCTTCCGGATGAAGCCCGGGCTTTGAGGGCTGAGCCTTTTGCACGAATTTTGTGCATTGGGCCTCTAGTATATAGATAATGCAAATATTCTTATGGCTACAACACTAGCAAATAAATGCCATTTTATTTTTAATGAAAATTTCATTTTGTTTTATTTATTTATCATACAACATGGTATAAGTTGAGTTTGCTATTCTAGAATCATAAAATTACTTCCAAAAGTTATCACATGAGTTGATATAAGCACCATGGTGAAGTGATACAACCCATTAGATCCCCCTTACATCTCCCACTAATCAAACATCTGTAATCCAAAACAGGTTTCTCTGCTCACCACACATGCCTGGGAGATGTACACATTGGTACATCTGACAATGGTCATATTGAAACAGCACAGGAGGTGATACCCGGGAAGGACATGGATGATGCCCAGTGGATGCCACACCTGAGCCCATGGCCCCAACTAAATGGACAGCAATGGAAGAGTTGAGGTGTGGCCCTACCTTACATTTTTCTGGAAGATAAAAGAGGCCAAAGCAACACTGGTGTCTGATAATCTGCCTCTCTTCCTTGATTGCTTTCAATGGTACCTGCAGCAAATATGTTTCTAAGACAGCAGCACTGCAGCCATAGGGAGCCAGGTAGCAATATGATGGGCTACATCTCCACTACATCACTCACTACTTCCTTCACCACAGTGGTGGTGTTCTGAGATAAAGGCAACCAAGACAAGTTGGAACACCTGCCATCCTGATCACGTGGGCTGTGACTCCCATGCCCAAAGCAGTGCCCCATAACTGCCACCACCTGGAGGCATTATGAGAAAATAGAAACTTGTGCTATATCACCATCTACTGGAAAACAAAAGAAAGATCATTATCAACCTCTTGAATTGTTAAAATCAAAATGGTACCCAAGTAAGAAAAGAGCTTACTATTTCAAATGCAGTGGCAGAGGAACACTCTATCAAGCACATAATCAACCATGGTAACATGGTCACAGAAAGAAAATGAGAATGCTTCAGAATGCAAACTCCAAGTAATGAAAAATTGTGATATAAATGACAGAAAATTCAAAATAGCACTCATAAAAAACTCAACAAGATACAAGAAAACTCAAAAAAAAAATAGTTCGATGAGCTTGGGAATAAAATTAATGAAAAGAGGGTACTTTACCAAAGAGATTGAAACTATAAAAAATATCAAAACAGAAATTCTGAAACTTGAAGTACTCAATAAATGAGATTTTTTTAAAAAAAAGCATTTCAAATACAGTAGGTCATCGAGAAGAGAGAATTAGTGACCTCAAAGATAGAAATCTAGAAATTATTTTGGTGGAAAAACAAAAATAATTAAGATTTAAAAAAAAAATAAAAGAACTCTATCAGAACTACCTGACTCCACTAGAAACAGCAAAATAAAGATAATATGTATCCCCGAAGGAAAATAGCAGAAGAAGGAAACAGCCTGCTCAAACAATTAATTGATGAGAACTTCCTAAAACTAAGGAAGAAATCGGACTTTCAAGTAGAAGATGGTAACAGAACACCTAATTATCTCAATACATATAAAAATAGCTGCAAGACACATTATATTAAACCTGGAAAAAATCAGTTACAAAGAAAAAACATTTCATGGCAGCCAAGGAAAAAAAAGACAGTAATCTTCAAATAAAACACCAGATTATCATATTTTTCAGCATAAACCATACAGGCCATGAGAAAATAGAATGATATATTCAAAATATTAAAAGATAAGCACTACCAACCAAAAATAACATATCTAGCTAGCTTGTCTTTCAATTATTTTATTTAGTTAAATTTATTTGGGTCACATTGGTTAATAAATATTTCAAGTATACAATTCTATTATATATCATCTGTATATTGCATTGTAGGTTCACCACCTTCCATCACCATATATTTGACACCTTTTATCTTCTTCAACTGCCCCCCACTCCTCTTCTCATTTTATAACAACACTTTTAAATTTAAATTTTTTTATTGATTCTAGAGAGAAGAAGATAAAGAAAGAGAGATTGATAGAAATATAAATTGGTTGTCTCCACATGCTCCCAATTGGGGATTGAACTTGCAACCTGGGTATGTGTCCTGACCACGAATGGAACCTGCTGGCTCTGGTATTTGGGACAATGCTACAACCAACTGAGCCACATTAGCCAGGGCCATGCCTATGAGTTTTTGTGTGTTTGCTGATTTCTATTTCACATCTGACACAGGAGTGAAATCATATTATTCTAGTCCTTCTCTGTCTGCCTTATTTGACTCAGTGTGATACTTTCAAGATTCATCCATGTTGTCACAAATGGTAGTATTTCATTTTTTCTCATGGCTGAGTATTCGATTGTGTATATGCACAACTTCTTTATGCAATCATCCATGGAAGAACACTTAGCTTGTTTCCATGTCTTGACTAGAGTAAATAATGCTGCAATTAACATAGAAGTAAATATATTTATGAATAATTATTTTCCATTTTGGAGGGTAAATACCCTAAAGTGGGACTGCAGTGTGAAATGACAGCTGTAAATTCTTAAACTTTTGAGGAACTTCCATACCATTTTCTATAGTGTTGTATGCGTTTACATTTCCACCAGTAGTGTATGAGGTTCCCTTTACTCCATATCCTCTTCCACATTTGTTATTTCTTCTCTTGTTGATTATAGCCATGCTAGCAGGTATGAGGTGGTATCTCGTTGTGTTTTTGATTTGCATTTCTCTAGTAGTTGAAGTTGAGTATTTTCTTATAGATATGTTGGCAATTTGTATGTATTTTTGAGAGAAATATCTGTTCAGATCCTTTGCCCAATTTTTTATTGGATTGTTTGTTTTGTTGTCATTGATTTGTATGAGTTATTTAAATATGCTTGATATTAGCCCCTTAAAAGGGTTATTGTTTCAAATATCTTCTGCAATTTGTTGGTTGCTCTTTTGTTTTGCAGTTTTTTATTTTTGTTTTTTGACTGGGCAAAAACTACTTAGTTTGATATAGCTCCATTCATATAATTTTATTTTTACTTCTATTGCCTTTGGGGTCAAATTCATAAAATTCTCTATGATACCCAGGTCTATAAGTTTACTACCTATTTTTTTCTTGTGGATATTTTATTGTTTCAAGTCTTATGTTTAGGTCTTTGACCAATTTTGAGTTAATTTTTGTATATGGTGCCAAATAGCAGTCTAGTTTCATTATTTTGCATATGGATTGCTGGGGTTCTTGTTCCGGCATTAAGAAGGAAGGATTCAACAATCTGGAGAAAGACTGAATGTCACTTAGGAGTCCAGAGATGAAAAATAATTTTGAAAGGCACTGGGGGTCAGAGGGAGCCTGGATGAAGAAATCAAGTTCTCTTTGTCTCAGGACCCCTTGTTCTTTATTAACACAAATTGTCTTATGGCAAGTTGGAGATAAACATTTCAAAGGGTAGGGTTTCTTGCAGAATCCATTGTCAGATTGGGGAATAACTTGCAGCTGTTCAGGTGTTTGACCAGTAGAAGGCAATAACATGTAGATTAAGATGCCCTGAGCTGTCTGACAGCAAACAATCAATTTAATATATCCTTTTCAGGTTTGGGGAAATGCCTTTAGCCATTCCAGCAGGTGATAACATATGTGACTCAGCCCTTGTTGAGTCCCCAAGTTCCATTAACCTTTCAATGAAACTCTTGCTATTATAACATGCTGGAACTGGCTTCTAGCAATGGCTTTCTAATTTTTCAGCATCATTTATTAAAGAGGTTTTCTTTTTTTCCCCATAGTCTGTTTTTATCTCCTGTATTGAAAATTAGTTGCCTATATACACGTAGGTTCATTTCTTGGTTCTCGATTGTATTCCATTTGTCTGTGTGTCTGTTTTTCTGGAAATGCCACAGTGTTTTGATTACTGTAGCTTTGTAGTATAATTTGAGGTCAGAGAGTGTGATAACTGGATTGTTTGCCCCCACCATGATTGATTTGGCTATTTGGAGTCTTTTGTGATTTCATACAAATTTGATTACTTCAAAATTCTATTTCTTCGGAAAATTCCAATAGGATCTTGATGAGGTTTACATTAAATCTGTATATTGCTTTGGGTAATATGGCCATTTTAACAATGTTGATTCTTCTAATCCATAAATATGAACTATCTTTCCATTTCCTATGTCTCTAATTTTTTTCATTAATTTCTTATAGTTTTCAGTGTATAGGTCTTCAAGATCCTTTGTTAAGTTTATTCGTAGGTATTTTATTCCTTTTGTTGCAATTTCAAATTGAAATTTTCCTTAAATTTTATTGTTAGTATATAAGAATGCAATGGATTTTTTATATTTCTTTATTGATTAAAGTGTTACCTATGTATCCTTATTCCCCCATTACTCACCCTCCTATCCCCCACACTCATGCCCTCACCCCTCTGTTGTCTGTGTCCATTGGTTAGGCTTATGTGTAGGCATACAAGTTTTTTGGTTGATCTCTTCCCCTTACCTACACCTTCTCTTACCTTCCCTCTGAGGTTTGATAGTCTGATCAATGTTTCTCTGTCTCTGGATCTATTTTTGTTCATCAGTTTATATTGTTCATTATATTCCATAAATAAGTGAGATCATGTGATATTTACCTTTCTTTAACTGGTTTATTTCACTTAGCATAATGCTCTCTAGTTTCATCCATGCTGTTGCAAATGGTAAGAACTCCTTTTTTATCGCAGCATAGTATTCTTGTGTAGATGTATCACAGGTTTTTAATCCACTCATCTGCTGATGAGCCTTTAGGTTGTTTCCAAATTTTAGCTATTGTATGATGTGCTGCTATGAACATACAGGTGCATATATCCTTTCTAATTGGTGTTTCTAGTTTCTTGGGATATATTCCTAGAAGTGGGATCACTGGGTCAAATGGGAGTTCCATTTTTAGTTTTTTGAGGAAACTCCATAATGTTCTCCACAGTGGCTACACCAGTCTATATTTCCATCAGCAGTGCATGAGGGTTACTTTTTATCCACATCCTTGCCAGCACTTATTGTTTGTTGATTTGTTGATTTGTTGAAGATAGCCATTTTGACAGATGTGAGATGGTACCTCATTGTCGTTTTGATTGGCATCTCTCTGATGAGTAGTGACTTTGAGCATGTTTTCATATGCCTCTTGGCCTTCCTTCTGTCTTCTTTTGAAAAGTATCTATTTAGGTCCATTGCCCATTTTTTGTTTGGGTTCTTTATCTTCCTTTGTTATGTTGTATGAGTTCCCTATAAATGTTGGAGATTAAGCCCTGATAACATTGTCAAATATGTTCTCCCATGCAGTGGGCTTTCTTATTGTTTTGTTGATGGTTTCTTTTGATGTGCAGAAGCTTTTTATTTTGCAATAGTCCCATTTGTTTATTTTCTCTTTAGTTTCCATTGCCCTAGGAACAGTATCATTAAAGAAATTCCTTTAGCATATGTCTGAGATTTTGCTGCCTGTGGATTCCTCTAGTATTTTTATGGTTTCTCATCTTATGTTTAAGTACCTTGTCCATTTTGAGTTTATTTTTGTTATAGTGTAAGTTGGTGGTCTAATTTCATTTTTTTATGTATCTGTCCAATTTTCCCAACACCATTTATTGAAGAGACTGTCTTGACTCCATTGTATGTTCATGCAATGGATTTTTGTACATAATTTTGTATATTACAACCTTTCTGAATTTCATTGTTTCTAATAGCTATTTAGTAATATCTTTAGAATTTTCTACATAAGAACTATATTATATACAAAGAGTGACAATTTTACTTCTTCATCCTCAATTTGCATGCTTTTTAGTTATTTCTCTTGACTGATTGCACTTGCTAGGACTCCCAGGACTATGCTGAATAACTGGTTTAGAGAAGGCATCCTTGTTCCTGATCTTAGAGAAACAGCTTTTAGTTTTTTACCATTTGTTATATTAGCTGAGAGTTTGTAATATATGGTCTTTATGTTGAAAAACTGTCCTTTTTAAAACCTATTTTATTGAGTGTTATAATCCTAAATGGATGTTATAATTTGTCAAATGATTTTTCTGCATCTCTTGATATGATCAATGATCATGTGATTATATCCTTTATTTTCGTAATGTGGTATATCACATTGATTGATTTGTATATGTTGAACAATCTTTATACCCCTTGAATGAACCTCACTTGATCAGCACTGGCATCTTTTCTGATGTATTGGTGGATTCTATTTGCTAATATTTTGTTGAGGATTTTTGCATGTATATTCACCAGAGACATACATTTATTGGCAATTCTTCCTGTGTTGTCCTTGTCAGGTTTTGGTATCAGGGATAATGCTTTCCTCAAAATGAGTTAGGGAATATTGCTTATTCTTCATTTTTTAAAGAACAGTTTGAGAAATGTAGATATTAAATATTTGAATGTTTGCTAGAATTCACTAGTGAGGCCATCTTATACTCTCACTTTTTGGGAGGTTTCTGATTACTGTTTTAATTTTCTTAGTGTTAATTGTTCTATTTAAATCATCCAGTTCTTTGTGATTGTTTAGAAAGGTCATGTATTTCTAAGAACTTGTCCATTTCTTCCAATTTATAGTTTTTTTGTAGTATTCTTGTTCAGTCCTTTGTATTTCTGTCATATCTATTGCAACTTCTTTCATTTCCAATTTGTGTATTTGATTTTTTAAAAATTTTTTTCCTTAGTGGGTCTAGCCAGAGGTCTGTCAATTTTATTAATCTTTTCAAAGAGCCAGCTTTTTGTTTCTTTAATTTTTATTGTCTTTTTGTTGACTATTTTGTTTAATCCTGCCCTAATTTTTATTATTTCCTTCCTTCTTCTGAATGGTCTACATTTGTTTTTCTTTTTTTCTAGTTCTTTAAGGTGAAATGATAAATTGTTTTTTTAAAAAATATACTTTATTGATTTGTTACAGAGAGGAAGGGAAAGGGATAGAGAGTTAGAAACATCGATAAGAAAGAAACATCGATCAGCTGCCTCCTGCACACCTCCCACTAGGAATGTGCCCGCAACCAAAGTGCCCTTGAAATTAATCGAACCTGGGACCCTTCAGGCCAAAGCCGGACGTTTTATCCACTGAGACAAACTGGTCAGGGCAGAAATGTTACATTGTTTATTTGAGTTTTTTCTTGTTTCCTGAGATAGGCCTATAATGATAGGAACTTCCCTCTTATTATCACTTTTTCTGTATCCCCCAAATTTTGGTATGCCATATTGTTATTCTTATTTGTCTCTATGTGTCTCTTGGTCTCTTTTATTATTTCTTTTTGACACAGTTATTGTTTAGTAGCATGTTGGTTAAGCTCCACATATTTCTGTTCCCCCCACACACTTTTATTTGCAATTGATTTCCAATTTTAAAGCATTGTGGTTAAAGAATTTGCTTGGTATGGTTTCAATATGTCAAATTTGAGATGCTAGTTTTGCGTCTCAACATATGGTCTACATTTGAGAATGTTTCATGTGCACTAGAGAAAAATTTATATTCTGGTGTTCTGAAATGAAAAACTGTAAATATTGATAAACTCAATTTGGTCTAATATTTTATTTTGGGGCAATATTTATTTATTTTTTAGTTTACATTCACTATTATTTTATTTTGTGTTAGTTTCAGAAAATAGCATAGTGGTTAGACAATCACGTACTTTATAACATATTCTCCCTGATATTTCAAATACTCACCTAGCCCCATACATGGTTATTATGATACTAGAGGCCCAATGCACAAAATATGTGCAAGGGGCTAGGCCCTCACAGCCCCACCTGCCTAAACTGGACCTTACAGCCATGGCTTCATCTGGAAGATCAGCTGGAAGGTTGTTCTGCTATTTGGTCTAATTATGCTGTAATTTACATTTCTATGACTATTCTGTAACTACCATTTTATACTTTTTTAATTTTTTAAAATATATTTTTATTGATTTTAGAGGGAAAGGGAGACAGAGATAGAAACATCAATGATGAGAGAGAATCATTAATCGGTTGCCGCCTACTGGGGAATCAAGCCCATAACCTGCCATGTGCCCTGACCAGTAATCAAACCATGACCTCCTGATTCATAGGCCGACAACCAACTACTGAGCCACACTGGCTGGGCAATAGGCATTCTTTTTTATTTATCCTAAATATATTATACTTCTTAGACATGCAGATTTGTGTTCATTTGTATAAATTTAACAGTCATTATTCCTTCAAAAGTCTCTCTCTTTCACTCTTTATTTCTTTGTTCTGGGATTCTATAATTAGAAGTATGTTAGATCTTTTATTTTATTTTTCATATCCCTTAGCTTGTTTGTCATATATATATATATATATATATATATATATATATACATATATATATATATATATTATATATTATCTCATCTCTCATAATACTCTGGACAGTTTCTTCAGATGTATATCTTCCAAGTCACTAGTTTTCTTTCTAGCTGACTCTAATCTACTATTTAACCTATTCATTGTGTTCTTCATCTCAAAAACTATTTCTCATTTTTACATTTCCTTTTTCCCCTAAATCTCTTTTTTTAAATCTTTTTTGTTCAGTTTATTAATTACATTGTTCCCCCTTTTGTATCCCTCTATAGCTCCCCTCCACCCTGTACCCATCCCACCCTCCACCCTCACCTTCCCCTCCCCTCTGTCCTCTCCCATTGTTGCGTGATTTTTGTCCAGTCTCTTGCTGTACTTCCCACACTTCTTTTCTCCCCAAGAATTGTCAGTCCATTCTCTCTCTATGTCCATGATTCTGTTATATTTAACAGTTTATCCTGTTCATCAGATTATTAATTCACTTGATTTTTATATTCATTTGTTGATAGATGTGTATTTGTTGTTCATAATTTATATTTTTACCTTTTTCTTCTTCCTCTCCTTAAAGAATATCTTTCAGCAATTCATATAATATTGGTTTGGTGGTGATGAACTCTTTTAGCTTTTTCTTATCTGCGGAGCACTTTATCTGACCTTCTATTCTGAATGATAGTTTTGCTGGATAGAGTAATCTTGGTTGTAGATTCTTGCTATTCATCACTTTGAATATTTCTTGCCACTTCCGTCTGGCCTGCATCGTTTCTGTTGAGAAATCTGCTGACAATCGTATGGGTGCTCCCCTATAGGTAACTAACTATTTTTCTCTTCATGCTTTTAATATGCTCTCTTTGTCTTTTGCTCTTGGCATTTTAATTAATGATGTGCCTTGAAGTGGTTCTTTTAGGGTTCCTATATATTGGGGTTCAGTGCGCTTCTTGGACTCCTAAGTCAATTTCTTTCACCAGGTGTGGGAAGTTTTTGGTCACTATTTCTTCAAATAGATTTTCATTGTCTTGCTCTCTCTCTTTTTCTGGCACCCCTATAATTCGGATGTTGGTATGCTTGAGGTTGTCCCAGAGACCCCTTACACTATCTTCAATTTTTTGGATTCTTTTGTTTTCTTGCTTTTCCAGTTGAGTGGATTTTACCTCTTTGTATTTCAAATCTTTAACTTGGTTCTTGAGGTGCTCCAGAGAACTTTTAGGTCTTTGTATAATATTTTTTATTTCAGTCAGTGTATGCTTAATTTCTGGTTGGTCCTTTTTCATATCCTTGAGAGTCTCCTTCATATCATTGAGGGTCTCGTTCATTTCCTTGTATGTCTTGCTTACTTCCTTATAGGTCTCCACCTTTTCTAAGGAGCCTCTTGAAAAGCCTTATTACTGTGGTTTTGAACTCTATGTCTAGTCGTCTTTTTTCCTCCATTTCTTTCACACCTGATTTCTTTCCATGTCTCTGCATGGTGGCTGCTTTATGTGGTATATGTCCTCTAAGGGACAATGGCTCAGCCTCCCCAGTTACCTGAGGTGGGTACTCTTACTGCAATCCCTTATGGGTTGTACAGTATTTTTGAATTTAAACCCAGCTTGTTGTTGTTAGCCCTAAGAGGGTTTGACCTCCAGGCCAATTGGTTGTGAAGGGAGACTGTGTTCAGAGTGGATGGGCGGAGTCTCTGAGCTGAGCAAGCAGCCTCAGCATCAGCTATGTCCTATTCGGCGCTCGCGTGCGGGTCTCTGTTGGGTGGTAATTGTTGCAGGCACCTCCAAGAGAAAGCCGTTATTCTCTACCCCTTGCCAGACAACTCTGCCTCTCCCCAAATGAGTCTGCATACCCAAAGTCTCGCCCAGGGTTGTAAAACAAAGCAGTCCGGTGCTCTCTCGAACCAGGGGGCAAGTTGCCAGGGAGCAAGTCACGTGTCTGCGCTGCCGCACACTTTTCATGCGCAAACTGCTTTTATGAGCAACCCGGTTTCTCCTCAGACTAGGAGACTTCTGCCCGGCTTCCAGGGTGCATACCCCGGAACTCAGACCTCGCCTGGCACTGGGGAATCCGTGCAGTGGGACATCTCTGCCCTCCCTGTTGGAGAAGTCCAGCCGGGATTGCTGCTGCCAGCCCTATAGCCCGCGCACTCGGCCATGGCTCCTAACCTCTGTTTCCACGCGTATCTTCAAGGCTGCGCTCTGCCGCTCTTCTGAGTCTCAGTGTCCCACCTTTACTTTTGTTTGTGGAGTTTTCACTCACCCAGCTGTCCAGTGATTCTGGGTGATGTTTGTTTTGTTGTTTTGTTGTAGTTTTTGAATTGTTGCGCGGGGCAGAACAATAGGTGTTTACCTATGCCGCCATCTTGGTTGCTCTCTCCCATTTTATACTTCTTAATTTCATCCAGTCTCCAACCTCCTTCTCCTCTGCCAACTGTCAGTCTCTTCTCTGTATCTATGAGTCTGTTTATATTTTGTTTGTTATGCTAAGTGAAATAAGTCAGACAGAGAAAGATAAATACAAGATGATTTCACTTATATGTTAACAATAACAAATATTTCCTTACTGATTTTCTGTTTGTATTATCTATGCATAGCTATCAGTGGAGTATTTAGATCCCCTGCTATAACTGTGCTTTGGGCAGTTTTTTCCTTTAGTTCTGTTAGTAATTGTTATATACACTGAGTGGCCAGATTATTATGAACACCCCATCAGTACTTCGTTGGGCCACCTTTTGCCTTCAATACTGCGGCGATTCTTCTTGGCATTGACTCCACAAGATGTTGAAAGGTGATACAAGGAATCTGACACCATGCCTGATGAATAGCTCTGTCCAGTTCTGTGAGATGTGATGGTTGTGGAACCAGCTGCCTGATGGCTCTTTTAATTTCGTCCCACAAATGCTCAATTGGATTGAGATCTGGTGATTGTGGGGGCCACCTAAGCAAGGTAAAGTCTCCCTCATGTTCTTGAAACCACTCCCGCACACTACGAGCACTGTGGCATGGCACACTGTCTTGTTGGAAGAAGCCATCTCCATTGAGATACGCCATCACATGATAGAATGAACTTGATCAGCAATGGTACTTAGGTATGTTGTGCTATTGAAACATTGGGCCACATGAATTAAAGGGCCCACATCATGGCAGGAAAACATGCCCCAAACCAAAACACTGCTCCCACCAGCTGAAGGGTTGTACTCATGCATGTGGGGTGCATACTTTCGTGCTGTTTCCACAAAATTCTCACTCTGCCATCCGCATGATGCAACTGGAAACGTGATTCATGGGACCACAAGACTTTTTTCCAATGCTCGACTGCCCAATCCTTGTGTTCCTGTGTGAATTGGAGATGTTTTATCTTGGTAACTGCAGATAGCAAAGGAATTTGAACAGGACTTCGGCTTCCATATCCCATATGTTGCAGTGTATGGCTAATTTGCCTACAAATGTCAGGTGGTCATAATAATCTGGCCACTTTAGTGTATATTTTAACACTTTCAGGTTGAGTAAGTGTAGTATATTAATAAGTATTATGCCTACTTGATGCATTGTCTTCTTTATCATTATAAAATGCCCATCTTTCCCTCATGTTAATTTTTTTCTTGAAATATATTTTGTCAGATATAAGTATGACTATACCCACTTTCTCTGGATACCATTTGCTTGGAATATCATTTTCTACCCCTTTACTTTGAATTGATGTTTGCTCTTGCAGCTGAGATGTGTCTCCTGAAGGTAACATATAGCTGCATTTTAATTTTTACCTAACCCACTACTCTGTGCCTTTTAATTAATAAGTTCAGTCCTTTTAAATTTAGGGTAATTATTGATATGAGGATTTCCTATAGCCATTTTATCTTTCATTTTTTTGGTCGCTCTGTGTCTTCATTTGATTCTTTACCTCTTGTTTCTGTCTGTTATTTCAGGTTGGTGGCTTTCTATGATTTTTACCTTCCTTTTCCTCTTTTTAAATGCTATGTGTCTCAGTTCTGGATTTTTATGCGGGGATACAATTAAGTATATGCAAAAAAGATTTATGAATATAGTAATCTTTTTTTCTTCTGCTTGCATTTTATCAGCATTCATCTACCGATGTTAGGTCAAATGCATTTTGTAGCACCAGTCATCATCTACAAATTAAAGGAAGAAGAAAAGGTAAAGGGGAAACGATAGCATCAGAAGACCCATGTGTCTCATTAGATAGAATGTTAACACAGGGCTACCAATGAATATAAGGTAAACAACTAACAGAATATGTAGGAGAGAAATTGACAAAGAATGAATGTTGGCTAAGACAAATTAGTGAAGAAACAGGGAAGCTAGGTAGATAGGGGAGGGACCATGGGAAAGGAAGTAGAACCAAGATCCCAAGTAGGCAGAGTTACTAAGGCACCTCAACTGGGTGGGGAAGGAAGGGCATACACACAGAGAGGCATGAGCTTTAAAATGTATGGATAGTGCTAAGACAGGCAGCGAGCATATAACCAATCACAAAGCAGTGAAGCGTATAAACCAATCTAAATGATATTGTTAAGGCAGAATTCTTTGAAGAGACCAATAAGGAGTTAGCAAGACTACCCACCCCCTAAATTAAGAGGTGCCCACTTTCTCTAGCCCTCTCCCTTCTCCCCTATGCAATGGATACTTGAGGTTCCTGTTGCAGGGAAGCACTCTCCATGGCCCACCTGGCTTTATGGCCAGGTGGGTCTCCACATATGGACTAATAGACTAATTAGCTTGGTTGCTGAACTACTTCTGACTGTAACATGAAAAGGAAGCTCTGGATGCTGGGCTGCTCCTAGAATCCCAGCTTTACCTTTCCCAAGACCGGCTTCTTCCAATAAACTTCAGTTCCACTAACAGTTTTTGTCCACAACTTCATTCTTTGATTTTGCTAGACAATGAACTTGGACTCAGCACCACACATTTTGGTTTCATTTCCATCACCATTTATCCTTCTTATGCCTTCTTCCACCTCTACTAACCCCTTTCCCTCTGATAATAACTATTTGTTGTCTGTCTCTGTGAGATTCTTTCTTTCTTCCTTACTCTTTCTTCCTTACTCTTCCTTCCTTCCTTCCTTCCTTCCTTCCTTCCTTCCTTCCTCCCTCCCTCCCTCCCTCCCTCCCTCCCTCCCTCCCTTCCTTCCTTCCTTCCTTCCTTCCTCCCTCCCTCCCTCCCTCCCTCCCTCCTTCAACCTTTTTTTTGCTTAATCCCTTCACCGTTTTCACCCAGTCCTGTAGCCCCTCTCCCCTCTGACAGCTATCAATCTGTTCGCTATGAGTCTGTTTCTATTTTGTTAGTTTATTTTGTTCAGTAGATTCCACATATGTGTGAAATCATTTGGTACTTGTCTTTTTCTGATCGGCTTAATTCACTTAGAATAATGCTCCTTAGGTCTACCCATGCTGCTGTAAATGGTACGATTTGCCTCATTTGTACAGCCGAGGGTATTCTACTGTGTAAATGTATGTTTTATCCATTCATATACTGGTGGGCACTTGGACTGTTTCCAAACCTGGGCTATCCTATATAATAAAAGCATAGGTGGTATCATGTGATGCCTTTGTGAGATGTCGTCATAAGATGGTGACCACAAGATAGCCACCCTCCCATCACCACAAAATGGCCACCACAAATGGTCACCACAAGATTGCTGGCAGAGGAGGGCAGTTGTAAGCAATCGGGCTGGCAGAGGAGGGAAATTGAGAGTTATCAGGCCTGCAGGGGAGGGCAGTTAGGGGATACCAGGCCTGCAAGGGAGGGCAGTTAGGGTCGACCAGGCCTGCAAGGGAGGGCAGTTAGGAGTGACCAGGCCTGCAGGGAAGGGCAGTTGGGGGCAATCAGGCCAGCAGGGGAGGGCAGTTGGGGGCAATCAGGCTGGCAGGGGAGCAGTTAGGCATTAATCAGGCTGGCAGGGGAACAGTTAAGGGGTAATAAGGCTGGCACATAGAAAGGGTTAGGGGCGATCAGGCAGGCAGGCAGGCGAGCAGTTAGGAGCCAGCAGTCCTGGATTTTGTGTGAGATGTCCTAAAGTGGCAGTTGGACATCTCCCAAAGGGGTCCCAGATTGGAGAGGATGCAGGCTGGGCTGAGGAACACTCCACCCCCCCATGCATAAATTTTGTGCAATGGGCCTCTAGGCTATAATATATATATATATATATATATATATATATATATATATATATATACACACACACACACACACACACACACATACATGTACATACATATCCCTAATATGCAATAGAATGAAGTACAAATAGACTGAAGTACTGAACAACCAGTCACTATGACAAGTGCTGACCACCAGGGGATGCATGTGGAACCTGGTGGGAATCAGCAGCAGGTGGCACAGTGTAGAACTTAGTGGTCATTGGCCACATCAGGATGTTAGAGTAGGTGAGCAGGGGGTGCCAGACAAAGGCGGGGCACTGGTCATTGTAATCAGGGTGAGCCTTTGGTAGTTACTGAAAATGTTTTGCTTCCATGTGCCACAGTCCTGCCCAGTGCTTGCACCTGCTGCTGGCAGCAGTCCCAATCGCTCGGTGCAGTGAGTGGATGCAAGTGGTAGCCACCTGCCCCAATCACCCCTGAGGTTTCTCTAACTCCCTCTGCTCCTGAGGGACAATCAGGCCTGGCAGTCACCTCTCATACCTGCTGCCAGTAATGGCTCTGATCGCACCTGTTGCTGACACCAGCCCCAATCTGAATGTGAGTAGGGCCAGTGCTGTCAGCACATGGGAGTGGTAGCAGCGCAAGTGGGGCTTCCGGCAGACAGAGAACTGGGAAGGGCTGTGTTGGGGTGTGGAGGATGGCTGACACCTGCCCCTGTGCTCACCACAGCCTCACAGCCTACAGTTTCTTTCAAGGTACATGAATTCGTGCACTGGGATCCTAGTTGTAAATAATGCTGCAATGAATATAGGGGTGCATATGTTCTTTCCCAGAAGTGGAATCACTGAGTCATAATTCAGTTTCATTTTTAGTATTTTGAGGTAACTTTATTCTACTTTCCACAGTGGCTGTACCTATGTGCATTCCTACCAACAGTGCACTAGGGTCCCCTTTTCTCTATATCCTTTCCAACACTATTGACAATAGCTATTCTGACAGGTGTGAGGTGATATCTCATTGTTTAATTCGAATCTCTCTAATACTTAGTGACACTGAGCATCTTTTCACGTGTCTATTGGCCATCTGTGTGTCCTCTTTGGAGAAGTGACTATTCTGGGTCTTTGCTCATTTTTTAATTGCTGAGGACTGTTTGTATTTTGTGTTGAGTTTTGGATATTAACCCCTTATCTGATGCATTATTTGTAAATATGTTCTCTCTTTCAGTGGCTTGTCTTTCATTTTGTTATTGGTCTTCTTTGCTGTTCAAAAACATTTTAGTTTGATGTAGTCCCATTTGTGTACTTTTTATTTTGTTTCCCTTGCCTGATGAAATATATCAGAAAAAATATTGCTATTAGAAATGTCCAAGATTTACTGCCTATGTTTTATTTTAGTATTTTTAGAATTTGAGTCTAATATTTAAAGTTTTAATCCAATTTAAGTTTATTCTAGTGTATGGTGTAATAAGGTGATCTAGTTTCATTTATTTTGCATATATCTGTCCAATTTTCTCAGCAACATTTATTGAATAAACTATTTTAATCCCATTGTATGCTCTTGTTTTCTTTGTCAAATATCTATTATTCATAAAGGCATGGATTTATTTCTGGACTCTTTATTTGGTTCCATTGTTCTATATTTTGTTTCTATGCCAATACCATACTGTTTTGATTATTGTGGTTTTATAGTATAACTTGATATCAGGTAGTGTGATTCCTCTAACTTGTTCTTTTTCTTAAGTTTTCTGTGGCTATTCAGGGTCTTCTTTATTTCCATATACATTTTTGGAATATTTTTTCTAGTTCTGTGATATATACCACTGTTATCTTGATAAGAATTGCATGGAACCTGTAGATTGTTTTTGGTAGTATGGATATTTTAATGATGTAAATTCTTTCTATTCATGAACATGTTATAATATTCCACTTATTTGTTCCTACTTCAATTTCCTTCTTCAGTGTTTTATAATTTTCTGAGTATAGATCTTTTACATCATTGGTTAACTTTATTCCTATTTTGGTATTTTATTCTTTTTGAAGTAATAGTGAATGGGATTGTTTACTTAGTTTCCTTTCTGATAGTTCATTTTTGATTTATAAAAATGCTACTAATTTCTGGTTATTTATTTTGCTACTTTAATGAATTAATTTATCATTTTTAGTAGCTTTTTGGTGGGATCTTCAAGATTCTCTGTATACATTATCATGTCACCTGTAATTAATGACAGTTTATCTTCTTCCTTTTCAATTTGGATGCCCTTCATTTCTTCTTTTAGTCTGACAGCTGTTACCAGGACTTGCAATACTATCCGATATTATAAAAGCCTAATATGCTAAGTGTCCAACTGTTGCGCCTGTCACTATGATGCGCACTGACCGCCATTGGGCAGACACTTTGATCAGTAGGTTAGCTTGCTTCTGGGGTCTGGCCAGTCGGGACTGGGTGAATCCATATACCAGGCCAGTTTCAGCCCAATTCCTGCAGACTAGGCTGAGGGACCCCTCCGGTGCATGAATTCATTTCATCGGTTCTCTATGTTGAATAAGAGTGGTGAACGTGGAAATGCATATCTTGAACCTGATCTTAAGGGAAACACTTATAGTTTTTGAACATTAAGTATGATGTTAGTTATATATGCCCTTTATTAAGTTGAGGTATGTTTCCTCTATTCCCACTTTGCCAAGGGTTTTTAATCATAAATGGATACTGAATTTTATCAAATGCCTTTTCTGCATCTACTGATATGATCACGTGATTTTTATCCTTCAGTTTGTCAATGTGATATTTTACATTTATTGTTTTACAGATATTATACCAAGCCTGCATCCCTGGAATAAATCCCACTTGAACATTGTATATGATCCTTTTTAATGTATTAGTGAATTTGGTTTCCTAATATTTTGTTGAGTAGCTTAGCATCTATGTTCATCAGAGGCACTGCCCTATAATTTTCTTTCTTTGTCATGTCTATCTGGTTTTGGAATTCTGGCTTTGTAAAATGAGTTTGAGAATATCTCTCCTCTCAGGTTTTGTTTTTTTTTTAATAGTTTGAGAAGTAGAGGTGACATTTGAGTGTTTTGTAAAATTCTCCTGTGAAGCCTTCCAGTCCAAGACTTTTGTTTGTTGGTAGTTTTTTGGTTTTTTTTAGACTGTTTTAATTTCACTAGTTGTAATCTGTCCATGTAAGTTCTGTGATTCTTTCTGATTTAGTTTAGAAAGATTATGTTTTTAGGAATTTATTCATTTTGCCCACATTGTATAATTTGTTTGCATATTGTTGATTACAATTTAATGAAGTTTTATGGTTTTAAGTATACATGTTTTATACTTCTTTTATTAGATTTATTCCTCAATTTTTGTTTTGTTTTGATACTTTTGTTAATGGAACTTTTAACTTGAATTTTGTATTGTAATATAATTCCTTTCTCTATATTGATCCTGTATCTTAAAACTCAGCTGAATTTGTTAATTAGATCTCATAATTTTTGGTAGATTCCCTAGGATTTTTCTATTTAACATGTTTATGTTATTTGCAATTGTCAGTAGATTGCTTTTCTTTCTAACCTGGAAGCCTTTTCTTTTTCTCATGTAACTTTCCTGGCTTGACCCTCCATTACTATGTTGATTAGAATTGACAAACATATGCATCCTTATCCTGTTCCTGACCTTTCATCACTTTTGAATGTCAATCTACTGCCCTTTGGCCTTCTTGATTTTGATGATAAATCAATTATTACTCTTAATGAAGATCTCTTGTACATAATGAGTCATTTCTTGGTTATTGATTTCAAGAAGATTTTATTTGTCTTGGTCTTTTGAAGGTTTGTAATAATGTTTCTAGGTACTTCATTATAGTTGGAGTATAAGAAGATTCTTAAATGTGAATATTAATGTTTTTCTTCAAATTTGAGTGTTTACTCTTTCTGTTTCTTTTTTCCTCTTGGGATTCCCATACTTTTGCTAGTACACTGAGTGGGGTGTCAAACAGCATTCATTTTTTTCTCTTCCATTTATTTCTGTTTTCCTGATTGGATATATCTAATGGCCCAGCTTTCAGGTTGCTAAATGCATCATATTCATAATTTTTTTTTAATTCTTTGAATATAATTCTTTGAACACACTTAAAATAGCTGCTTTAAAGTCTTGTTCTACTAAGTGGGATAGCAGGGTTTCCTCAAAGACAGTTTTTATTGACTTCTTTCTTTCCTGTGTGAGGGACATACTTTTTTGCTTCTTGGCATTTCTCACCAGTTTTTACTAAAGAGTATATAGTAGATAACAATATTATGTGATAACTCTGAAATCAGATCCTATACACATACCCAGAATTTCTCATTGTTGTTTTTGATGTTTGTTTATTTAGTGATTTTCCTGAAGTAATTATGTAAAGTGTATATATTTTATTGTGTATGGCCACTGAGCTGTTTACTCAGTGATCAGCTAATAATTAGCTTATGATTGGACAAAGATTCCCTAAATGCCTTAAACTAAATGAGAGACCATTTGGGAGCCCAAAACCAGGATTACAGACTTTATTAGGGGAAAGAGACCTGCTGGGCTGTCTTGCAATGGGAGGACAGCAACCTGTGCAGAGGTGAACATGCCTTTTCAGGGGAGAGATGGAAAGGAATGGGGGCTTAGGATACTCAGTGCGCACTGATTGGTGGCTTAATGTATGGTCCATATAAGGTTAGGCACTCAGGTACTTAGAGACTAGGGCTTAGGATATTTGGCAAGTGCTGCTGGTGGTTCAAGGTTTAGTTCATATAAGGTACATGGTTAGTCACTCAGATATTTCCAGGCTGCAGGTTACGTCATACTCCTCCCACCAGTTGCGGGAAGGGAGGATCTATTATTAAACATCTTTTAGCTTTTGCTGAGCAGTTCTCTGTGCATGCTGGGTTATTTCTTTAATTATTCTGGATTCAATTTACAACTCATTCTTAGCCTTCACTATTGCTTATACAGCACCTCAAGGTCAGTCAGAGGTGAAACCTTAGTATCTTGTCAGACTTTTTCTGGGCATACACACAGCCCTAGGCATGCACATAGTTCTGTGCTATATTGAAAGTTTTCCAAGTCCTCTATGGATATCTAATTTATTTATTTATTTATTTATTTATTTATTTATTTATTTATTTATTTATTTCCTCCTTTCTCCCCTCCTTCCTTCCTTTTTTTTTCTTCTTCTTTTGATTGCATAATTTTCCTGATTTGGTGGTCTAAGGAAAATCACTTTATAGGTGATAGTAAAATTTTCAATGTTTACAACCTATTCAAGAAAATTTCATAAGTATAGAGAGATAAGACAAAAAAAAGACAAGATAGAGAGAACTTCTGTAGCAAAGTGATTACAGAAAAAGAAAGAAACTTAATTAAAATTTAATAGAACAAACTATTTACTAAAAAATGAAAATATAAATGTGAGAGCTGTAATAATCTACTACACTTCAGTAAAAATTGGATAAACAACTATCAACAGAGATACTCATGTTGATAAAATTTTTATTTGCAATTATAACTATTTATAAATATTCAGGGCAAATATTAACATCACTTGTAAAAGATTAAATAAAAATAAGATTGCCTCAGGCTTCCTTCTAATTTTAGGTGATAGAAGAAAGTGTGGTTATTAAATAGAATATGAGGGGAAGAGTGAGTGGATGTATATGATACTATCCAATTCTTAACCACTTATAAATAGTCATTCTCTACTTTGTTTATAGAAAAATAGACATTTTCAAATATTACAGGTTAAATTGAAAATAAGAGTAATAAACTTATAGTCAATAAATATTAGATTAATTTAATAAACTATAAGTAAATATGATACATGTAATTTTGAAATTTAAATGTGTTTTAGGAAAATTAAAAATTGAAAGGAAGATTATAAAATATAAATATCCCAATACATATATAAATCACCTTAATTTGCTGCAAACATTTACATGAAAAGTTAACATGTCAAATGAATTTGCCTAAAAGCTCTATAAGCTCAATAAATGTCATTTTTTGTTGGTAGAAGACAGTATATCTAATTTCATTTAGGTTGCTGAAAATATTTGAATATATGTCAAAGTATTTGTGTTAGTTTTCTATTGTTACTATGGCAAATTACCACAAATTTAATGGCTTAAGGCAACACAGACATATCCTAAAGTTTCATAGGTCTTCCGTCCAACACTGGTCTCACTGGACTCGGATTGAGGTGTCAGCAGAGTGATTCCTTTTCAGAGGCTCTTGGAGAGGCTCTGTTTTCTGCCTTTTCCAGCTACTAAAGGCTGCCTGCTTTCTTTGGCTCATTTCCCCCTCTTCCATCATTAAGCCCAATTCAACTAGGTTTATTGTCCACCCCTTTTTAATCTTCTGCATCTGTCTTTCTCATATAAGGACCCTACAGATTATATTGGACCTATCCACATAATCCATGCTAAATCCTGTATCTCATGTTCAACTGATTTGTAATCTTAATTTCATCATAGCCATAAGTCCCCTTTGTAATGTAATTTAACATATTCACAGTTTCCAAGCATTGGGAAAGGTATATCTTTATGACATTATTTAACCTGGCCCTCAAAGAGTCACATATAAAATAAATTTATCTCATACCAAAGTCCCCCAAAGTCTCAACTAATTAGAGCAGCAACTATATTCCAAATTGCATCTAAATCTCATCAGTTCAAAAATCCCAAATGTCATTATTTCAATCACATATGAGTGAGCCTCTGGGTATAATTTATCCTGGATTATAACTTTCTCCATCTGTGAACATATGAAATTCAAGCAACAAGTTATCTGCTCCCCTTAACAGCACCCAAAAAAACCCCACCCTGAAAACAATGGCGGGGCACGCATGCTCTACCAGTTACAGGCATTCTGGTTTAGGAAGGAAAAAAACTGGAAAAAGAAAAGAATCTTCCTCTCTCAAAGAATTTCAAAATCTGTCTAGGATGTGAACTCTATTTGATTTCAAGAACTGGAATTCACTCTTTGTGGCTCTAAGTTAGATGACCCTCTGAGTCATCTTTCCTTATTCATTAAATGTAGTGCATGTTTGGAGCTGAATTTAATCTTTTTCCCACCTGTAGGATTTTGGTGGTCTGACAATCTTCTTTCATTCTCTGCACTATTATTCCCTTTCAGTTTAAATTGGCAGAGTTTCTGTTGCTAGATGAACCTTGTGGATCTTCTATGTATCTTACAGGGCTCATTCCACTAGAAAAGAGGCTCTTTAAGAAACTTTCAAGATGATCTTTGATATTTTTTCCTAAATAATTCTATATGCATCTTTGTCATTTGCTGAGATAATTCAGGGGACATCTGAATCACATGTTTAAATCATTTCAAAGAGTCTTTTGTATAACTAAATACACTGAGCTTTAGTTCCTTCTCAATTGTTAGCAAAAGATTGTCCAGCTGCACTAAGTTTATATTCTACAGCACACTTTCTTGACAGTGGGAGTCTCTGAATTTCAGTGTCATTATGATATGAACAGGCTGAGTACTTCCTCAGTCATCAAGTCAGAGTTCTCTTTTTCTTTTCTTTTTTTTCTTTTTTCTTTTTCTTTTTCTTTTTTTTTTTTTTTTGCATTTTTCTATAAGCAGAAAGAAAAAAATTGGCCATATCTGCAACACTTTGCTTGGTAAGTCCCATAGGTAAATGTGCAATTTTATTGTTAAAGGTTTGTTTGTTTTGTAACCGTAGGACACAATTAAACTATCTCATTGTTTTCAATAACATGTTCTTCATTAACTTGTGATTCCTCTATAGCAGTACAATAAACTCCATATTTCCACCAATAGTCTGTTCATGAAAATTTAAGTATTCTCTGAAGTAATATATAGTGTCTTTACCAGGCTTCTCTATTTCTTCTGACCCTTCACTAGTAGAGTTTTAAAATTCATACATCTACTAAGAAACTATTCAAGAGAATCTAAGTTTTTAAAATGCTCCTAAAGATTACTCCAGCCTTTGCTCACCACCTAATTCTAAAGCCACTTCTACATTTAAAAAAATTTGTTACATCATCCTACTTCTAGTTATAAATATCTGAATTAGTTTCCCTTTGACATGCTGCTTTGACACATTACCTCTAACTCAGTAGCTTAAAACAACACAAATTTATTTTCCTACAGCTCTATAGATCAGGAGTCCAAAATAAATCCTCTTGACTAGAATCAAGGTGTTGGGTAGGACAATTCTTACATAGAGGCTCTAGTGGTGAATCTATTTCCTTGCCTTTTCCATCTTTTAGGGGCCACTCACTTTCCTTGGCTCATTCTCTCTTTTCTCTATCTTCAAAGCCAGGAATACTAAGTTCTTTTCACACTTCCATCTCTCTAGTTTTCTTCTTTTCTTCTGCTCCACTCATGGTTTTTTAAAGATCCTTGAGATTATGTTGGATCCACCTAGAGAATCCAAAGTTTTATCTCACTATACTTTAATTTCATCTATAGCTATAATTCTCCTTCATTTATCCATCCTAATGTTCACAAGCTTTCGGGATTAGAAATGGACATCCCTGGGAAGCCATTATTCTGCCTACCACAGTTTTATTAGTTTCATAATCATTGGAAGCCTAAACACGTTATACACCAAAACAGTACTCAGAATTACTTTGGATTAGAATTGTGTTCTAGGTTAGAAGATAGTAAAGTGCATTTCCCTTTTCTAACCTAGTCAGTAAAAATAGAAAGCACTGAATATTGTAAATGAGAAAGGGAAAGTTAACCTTAGAGATTGGAATACGTATAAGGCAATACTTTCTAGAGTATTATCAATTTAAAAATTTAAATGAAAAATTGTCCTTGTATAATACATAAGGAAAACCATAATCTGGTTTACTGCCTTGAAATATGATGTAGAGAATGTATGAAATAAAATATAGAAATAACTGGATCATAAACAATATTGAAAACAAGAATTTACTTTAACTGTAAGAGGATATAGCACACTTCTTAGCTTAAGCATTTCTTACCCAGCATGAGCTAGTGAAGTGCTCAAATATAGAGCAAGCATGTCAAACTCAAAGACTAACATGGACCAAGTAAGCAAGGTTTAAGTTTATGTGAGCCACAAAAAACAGAAGTTTCAATTTTTATAGAAACATAGACATGCTGAATACAAAGGGCTGAAATAGATGAGCAATTGTTAAAGTAAAATGATAGAACATTTTAATAAAAATTAATTTTTTTCTTGAACATTAACTTACCAGTCACTGAATAACTGTACAAGTTAATAAGTGTAACACAAATAAACCTATTTTTCTTGTTCTCTGAAAGCGAAATATTTTCTGTTGTCAAACAAGTCAGTCCAAGACTAATGATGTGGCAATTAACTGCTAAAATATCTGCTGCTAGTTTTAGTGGAGAGAAATGATGCGCCTAAGTATAAGGCATGTAAAGGAAATGAATGAAACACAATTGTAGTAACCAATCATTAGTGAACATTGTAGTTTATAATTAATAATTATATATAATATGATATTATAAAAATTAAGTTATGAAATTTTTATTAAAATGTTTCTTACATACCGTTATATTGGCTGGGCTGCAAAAATATTCCTTGTGGGCCCCATGTGGCCTGTGGGCCGAGAGTTTGATATGCTTATTCTAGAGGTACCAAAATATAAAAATATAATGAAAGAACTTCTAGTCTTGGTGTCAAAAGTCAAAACAGAGGGTGCTACTGAGAAATGGGTATTAAAATAAAATTTGTATGAAAGACGATGATATTTAGTCATTTCCTCTGATCTTCCTCATGGAATGCTGTCAGATTGGCTCATGGCACCCAAGAATATGTTCTTTAGAAGGAAAATTTAATAACCACATAAAAATACTGGATACTAAGATATTGAACTCTCATAAAAATATAGCCAGCATGCTACTGGATCACCTTGTAATGAAGCCTAAGAGCTGACAGACTCTACCTCCATTATAAAGCTTCCAACCAGCTTTTTTGTCTCATCTTTAAATATGAATGAATGATCATTTTTGAGAGAAATCTTCATCAGAAAGTGAAAAACAAACAAAACAAATCATAAATAACAAAAGAAAGAGGAATAAAGGAATGTAGATGAAACATAGCTAATGATGAGAACAAACACCTAACAAATTAACTGTGCCATGCAAATAATATAAAAGAAATGAGAGAAGATATTTCATTTACAAAACAAAACAAATAAGTAACAATCGTACAGAAAGAATGAACTTGTAGAAATAAAAATTTTAATTGCCAAGTAAAAATTTAGAACAAGTTTTGGAATGTGCTTGTTCTTAGAAAATAACACAAAAGAAAAAATAATTTATGAATAGGGCTGAATATGTAAAAGACCTGGAGGATCAATCCAATAGATCCATTACATAAAAGTTTTTTTAAAATATATTTTATTGATTTTTTTTACAGAGTGGAAGGGAGAAGGATAGAAAGTCAGAAACATCCATGAAAGAGAGACATCGATCAGCTCCCTCTTGCATGCCCCCTACTGGGGATGTGCCCGCAGCCAAAGTACATGCCTTTGCTGGAATCCAACCCTGGACCCTTCAGTCCGCAGTCCAACGCTCTATCCACTGAGCCAAACCGGTCTCGGCTACATAAAAGTTTTTTGGTTTTTTTTTTAAAGAGAAATATATCAAGAAATAACACAAGGAAATTCATTAGAACAGAGACAAGTCTTTAGATTTCTACCATATGTGAAAAATTCAAGAAAAAAAAATCTTGTACTATACAAATTAAACATTACCAGAAAGGCACTTGCTTTTAAACAGATTTTTCAACTCCTTAAAGATTCAGAGGCAACAGAATTGAATAAACAGGTAAATTAACAATAAAGTAAGAAAGTAAAAAATATATATTTTCAGAAAAGCAAAGCATCACAAAATTTACCTCCCTCCTATCCCCTTGTTAGGGAGTCATTTAATGATGTGTTCAGAAGAACAAAGGATACAAAAAACCCCAACAAACAAAAAGATGATTTGTAATTCAAGAAAGAAGGATTGCAAAACAGGAAGTCTGGGACAGAAGCTCTCAGTATGACAGCTTCGCCCTGGCTCCCTGTGACCACATGCTGCCCTTCTTAAAACAATCATAGTGCAATGGTTAGTACAATGGTTTAATTAACCAGACTTGATTCAATACCCCCCTTCTCTACCAAACTCAAATGTTGGGCTGAATTTAAAATCACAGAATTCTGAGTTCGAGAAGTGGAAAAGCAGAATCCCAGTTTGTTAAAGAGAAGGCAAAACCGTAATATAATCACTAGATGAGTTATGCCATGACTATTACATCATTAATTTTTTTCTATTTTGATGGGAAATTGTAATATTACACCATTATTGAACAAATGGAACTTTTATATGTCTATATAATTGCTTTGCTGTATCACTGATGATCTTATTTATCACCCTTACAAAATGTTTTTCATTCTTGGAATTTGGAGAGTGGAAGTGGGGGCATTAGTGCCTTATCATCCCCTAACAAAGTATGATGATAAACATTCCATTGCTGGAAAGGTGACATGTTACTAGAAAAAATATATACTAGAGTTTCTATAATGACTGCTTTACAGGCTTTCATTGTTTTTAAAGGGTTGTTTCCCAGCATTGGACCCATTTTTCTTGTGTGGTGGAATTCCCCAATGTGTGAGTGGTGGGAGCCATAGCCCTGTCCACCATCCCTTCCTTAACTGTGCTTCCTGCATCACTCCCACAACAGAGAAACCCTTCCTCTCCAAGGAGACAGCCAGACTTCAAAGATAGCTTCAGCAATGGCACTCTCTTTCTAATGACTTTGTAACTGCAGTGAGTGTCAGAAAGACAAATAAAAGCTGAGAATTGATTTGGACTATTAGGTCTGTGGTCAGGGGTGGGACTGGTAAAATAATGAGGACACTTTAGTCTTTTGACTAGATTATTTTTTCTACAAAGCCTCATTTGGATTGTGTTGTTTGCTTAGTCTGATTTTCTAGTCCTCTTATAGAATACAAGATAGATCTAAAATCCTTGACAATTCCATATCCCCTACATCATAGGTTTCTGTTCTTTACAGCAGACAAAAATCCTGATATATAGTGATATCATTGTCTAATCATTGTGACTTTTTAAAATATATATATTTTATTGATTTTTCACAGAGAGGAAGAGAGAGGGATAGAAAGTCAGAAACATTGATGAGAGAGAAACATCGATTGGCTGCCTCTTGCACAGCCTCTGCTGGGGATGTGCTGACAGCCATGGTACATGCCCTTGACCAGAATCGAACCTGGGAACTTTCAGTCTGCAGGCCGACGCTCTATCCACTGAGCAAAACCGGCTTCAGCATCATTGTGACTTCTTAAAAAAAATACATTTTATTGATTTTTTTTACAGAGAGGAAGGGAGAGGGATAGAGAGTTAGAAACATAGATGAGAGAAAAATATCAATCAGCTGCCTCCTGCACACCCTCTACTGGGGATGTCCTCACAACGAAGGTACATGCCCTTGACTGGAATGGAACCTGGGACCCTTCAGTCTGCAGGGCAAGGGTCTATCTGCTGAGCCAAACCTGTTAGGGGAATCATTGTAGAATTCAAATGCTGCAGTTCCCTAAATAAATTCTTTAAAATATATATTTTTAATTGATTTTTTACATAGAGGAAGAGAGAGGAATAAAAAGTCAGAAACATTAATAAGAGAAAAACATCAATCAGCTGGCTCTTGCACACCCTCTACTGGAGATTTGCTCGCAATGAAGGTACATGCCCTTGACCAGAATCAAACCTGGGACCCTTCAGCTCACAGGCTGATGCTCCATCCACTGAGCCAAACTGGTTTCAGCACTAAATAAATTCTTAAAATTGGATACATTTCAGAGCAGCAAGGAGGGTATTGAAATTATTCAGATAAAGCCTTCTTTGGCTTTCCGCCCTTTAGATCCAGATCTGAGTTATCATTGCCTTGATTTTATTAATTCAGAATTTAAAGTCATAATATTTTTAAATGTTATATGATAATACAAAATAAAATTGCCTTCGTAAGACAATGTCAAAACATTAATACTGCATTTCACTATGGAATGTCAGAATATTTGAAATATTAATTTTAGGTGTGAACTTATAAGTATTTCCTCTTTTTAATTTTCATTAATAAATCAGTTCTGTCCCTTGTTAATTAATACAAGACTATCATTGCCCAATAATTTACACTTTTTGATAGAGCCCAGGTCCCTGGGGCCGCCATATGTGGATTTGTCCTATTAGTAGACTCCCCTAAGGACAGAAAAAGGGGACAGCCCAAGTGCCATCAATAGATGAGTGGATAAAAGAGCTGTGGTACATTTACACCATGGAATACTATGTAGCCATAAAAAAGAAGTATATCTTATCCTTTGAGATAGCTTAGAGGGACGTGGAGATTATTATGCCAAGTAAAATAAGACAGTCAGAGAAAGATAAGTATTACATTATCTCACTTGTAGGTGGAATTTAATGAACAAAATAAACTGACCAACAAAATAGGTCCAGAGACATGAAAGCACTGAACATACTGAAGAATCTCAGAGGGAAGAATGGTGGGGGAAGGGAAGAGATTAAAGAATTTACATGCATCTATGCATAACCAATGGACACAGACAATATTATGGTGAAGGCCTGGGGTGGGGTGAGAACTGGGTGGAGGGGAGCATAAGGGAGGAGAATGGGGAATATCTGTAACACTCTCACCAATAAAAATAAATTTCAAAAAGAGGAAGTGATTGATAACATGTACCCAAAGCTCTAACTTGTTGAAAAAGTATTTTATTGAGATAAAATTGTACTTTGTTAAAGTACAATGTTAGAAGTGTAGAAAGCCAAATTCAGTGGATAAAATATACCTTTGAAATTGTTCTGTATAGAAGTGCAGTCAAGGAAATTTTAGTCACAAGCATTTTAGTTAAAATGTGCTGACAGGACATTTTAAAAATTCAATAATAATGTATTTTTATGCTTGAAAACTTCAAAATATTATTACATATTAAAAACCCTATTCATAATATGGGTCTAGAAATTTTGATGAAATTCAGAGACAGTGTTACGAAGGAGGGAGGAATTCCCATTTATCTCATAGCCCCTTCATAACCTACTTAACCTCTTATGCTTCAGTTTCAACATCTACAAAAGGGAATAATAATAATAACATGACCTCTTGGATTACTATAAAGATAAAATGTGAGTACTTGTAAAGCTAGACATGTGAGAACTTGCAATAAAATTTTAACTATTATTGATAATACTAGAGGTTCAGTGCATGAAAATTCATGCACTGGAGGGGGGGGGTCCTTTAGCCCAGCCTTCCCCCTATCATAGTCCGGGAGCCCTCAGGAATGGGAGGCAACCGAGCGATCAGGTGATGCTTCCATCATACCTCTGCTGCTGCCATTGCTGGTAGCACAAGCCTCAGTCGGACCTGGTTACCTGAGCCTCAGCCTTCATCGCAGGCTGGCCCTGGCTCGCTGGGTAGTTGCCATCTGAGGCTTTCTTTTGCCTTGATCCAGCCCTGGGCAGCTGGGAGCTGAGGGGACTGGGGGAATCCAGGGGCAGGCACACCTGCTGCCTTGCTGCATGCCTGGTGCCCTTGTTGTGTGCTGAAGGAACTGGGTGCTGCCATCTTGTGGCTGTGGGCAACAGCATCTTTGAGGGCATGGCAATCAATTAGCATATCCCCTCCTTATTGGCTGTGGGCGCCACCATCTTTGAGGATGAAACAGTAATTAGCATATTCTCTTCTTATTGACTGTGGGGCAATGGCATGAGGGTCAATTAGCATATTCACTCTTTATTAGATAGGATAGAATATCATGCCAATTTTAACTCCTTATATATATTTTTGTATGATCTATATATATTTCAAAAATTTACACATAATGTTTTGGATCCATATTCTTCCTCATTCAATTTATCTTTAAACATTTGGTTTTTAATATTCACCAATGAATTATGAACAAGTAGTATATCAACAACAACTTCACATAGAATTTTATTTCTTAAAACAAAATGAACAAATTCTTGGAGAAAGAAATGCAAAAGGTTTTCCTTATGAAGCATTTTTCATAACTATCCCTTTATCTGAAGTGTAAGCATGCATTAAAATGATTTTTACTGAGTATATTACATTAATAATGTTAGAAAAGAATGCTTTAACTATTGAGTATGATACATTATGCAGAAACATCCCTAATAAAGAGGGAAGTAGAAGCAATTATAATATTTGCCTAATTTGAAAATGTTTACATGGCCTTAACAAAATACATTTTCTCCAGAAAGACTAAGAATGGGAATAGTATGGGTGGAAATGTCAAATTCTAATCAATATTTGAAAAGTTAATATTTTTCTTGCCTCTTTCTAACTTTTCAAGTGAAAGCCTTTGGGTAAACATAAATGTTTTATCTAAGAATCTATTTATTTTCAGTCATAATTTCTGGCGTGTGATTTTTCTCTGGGAATGTTACCAAAGCAGATATTATGTTTTTTATTGATTGACACTATTTAAACAAATCATTTATTATAGCAAAAATAATAGCTTTTGCTTTTATTTATAGGATTTTCCCTTACTGAAGCTCATACTGCTAGAGAAATAGGGGGAAGAGATGTTCTATTTTTTTAACTTTTTATTTTATTAAAAATATATTTTATTTATTTTTTATTTATTTTTTACAGAGAGGGAAAGGGATAGAAAGTTAGAAACATTGGTGATAGAGAAACATTGATCAGCTGCCTCCTACACACCCCTTACTGAGAATGTCCCCACAACCAAGGTATATGACCTTGACTGGAATCGAACCTGGAAACCTTCAGTCCATAGGCCCAAGCTCTATCCACTGAGCCAAGCCAGTTAGGGCAAGGGGTGTTCTAGTAATCATTCAATAATGATGTGGAATAAAAGAGGGTTCAGGGAATAGAAAATTAGTGACTGAATCATTTGTTAACTTGGGCACATATGGTTTAAACACACACAAAACACACATGCTTGTGCATTCATACACACACACACACACACACACACACACACACACACACACACTGAAGAGATTCAATCTTGACTTGTTAATGCATATCCACAATGCACAAACTTACTGGAATAGATGATTACTTCATTCTTTGCATGGATTTGTCTGCAAAATTGTGGCTATGGACAATTCACGGTTATGTGAGCTCTCCTACTAGTTTGCAACATTACAAGGGTGCTTTTCTACCAGCAGAACATTGGCCATAAATTCCTATTAGTCAAAATAGCTATGGCAGTTTTATAAGGCCTGTACCTCTATATTCCCCCACTGCTTCTCCTTAAATTACTAAGGATGTAAAAATAACCAATAGTTTGACCTCTTAAATCACAAATTGGATAGGCTTACCTTTAAAATATGTTGTAAATGTGTTTCCCATTTTTAGCTCATTTAACATGTTCAGCAGCAAGCCTTCCAATATTTTTAGTTATTCTTAGATTTTTTTCTTACTTCACAGAAGCATTAAATGATATTTTTTCAAGCCATCAGGTGGTATTTAAAAGACTAGAATACAACTTGAATGTTGCTAATAGGTTGTTAATAACTATCCATGTAAAAAATAAAGAATATAAAAGACACAATAGGCTCAAAAATTATTTGATTTTGTATCAATCATCTTGATAGTTTTTATTGTGAAACATTAACTTGTTCAATTTGGAAAGTTACATGATTATATCATATCCATAGAGTGGAAAGGGATCAACTAGAATTAAAATTTACAATGTAAAAATTATTACCGTGCAGGTTGAAGAAATCCCCTATAATAAATAATAAATAAATAAAATTATTTGAAATCTAATGCCCTTCAAGTTTATCCATGTTTCATATTAATATTAGAATACCTGACACCTGATGCACAAAATTCATGCACAGAGTGGTGGTTCCCTCAACTCAGCCTGCACCCTCTACAATTGGGGACCTCTTGCAGGATGTCCAACTGCCATCCCTCTCACAATCTGGGACCACTGGCTCCTAACTGCTCACTTGCCTGCCTGCCTGATTGCCCCTAAGTGCCTCTGCCTGCCAGCCTGATCACTCATAACTGCCCTCCCCTGCTGGCCTGGTTGCCCCCAACTACCCTCTTTTGCTGGCCAATTTGGTTCTGATTGGTCAGTTCCTGTGCCAGCATCAAAAAAAGTCCACCTCCTACGCAGCCATTGGCTCCCCACAGCACCCAGATTTGGTTCTCATTGGTCAGTTTCTATACCAGTCAGCATCTCTAGGTCTATCTGTGGGCCTGATTAAAGGCGGGGGGGGGCTTAATAGTAGCCCCCTGAGAGGATGGGAGAGAAAGAAAAGCCTGGCTGCTGGCTAAGATCAGAAAGAAAGAGGGAGAGAAAGAGAGAGGTAAATACACTGATCACCAGCTTCTACTGAGGCTGCAGATCAGACCCTGACTCACTTTCTGGGTCTCAGCCACCTGGGCTATCAGTGCTAGGTCACCAGACTGCAGCTGGGCAACCCAGTGCTGACTTCTGGATGGTCAGTGTTTGGTCGTGAGTGGTCATTACAATCCTGGGCTTTTATTATTAAAATTGGATATTGATTAGTACAAGTAGGTATATCCATCTAGCATTTTCTTCCCTCAAGCCAGTTGAATCCTTTATCTTCACTTTCATTTACCTGAAAAATATTTTTAAAGCCTAAGGACATATGTGCATTTTAAAAGTAATATTTTATCTTAATTTCCATGTATTCAGTGGATTTTCCCTGACATAGTTGAGAATATTAAAATGCTATTACAAGTGTGGGATAAAGCATCTGGTGTCTAAATTATGAGGTCTGCCCATAGATCACCAAGTAGTGTGTCATGTCAGAGATAGTTTTGATAGATCTCTTGAATGGTTCACAAACTTAAAGTTTTGATTCACAATTATTACTATCAACTGAAGTTCAAAGATGTATTAAAGAGCTGGAAAGATAATAGAGAACAATTCAAATGCTCCTGTCATATACAATTCGGACCTGGTCCACATTCAAGCATTTCATTCAATGGATTGGAAAGTGATTTTAAAGGGGGCATATTTAAAAGAAGATGTCAGTTCAATATCAGTTTACATAAATGCTGTAATCTAAATTTACTTATTCTATATTTTGAAATAATTAACATATAATGGGATTCACTTGTTTACTACAATTTTCTAAAGAAATATTCCTCTATATAAAAAATATATTTTTATATTGCTATTTTTGGATTGTTCAAGGATTTTATAAAGTGTAAGTTGATCTCTTTCTCTGGGTTCTTAAATATCCTTACATGTGACACTTTCTTCAGACAAAGCTCTTCTCTGCAAGATCTTTCCAATCCCCTCTGTCATTTCAACACTTTTCAAATTGTCTTAAAAGTAAACTAGAACAAGGAGGAGATGTAATTTCTGTACAAGTATATTAGATTTCAGAGAAAAGCACTACATAGGTATAAAATTGGAAGAATAAACCCTGAATGTAAAGTAAGGATGGCTTTTGCCCTTTCTTTTCATCGTGGGAAGTGTTGTGTGGCTTTTGATAAGCCAAAGGAAATGAAAGCATTGATGAGAGAGACTGGCAGATGGTTGATAAGGAACAAGATTACCTGCTGTTTGCTGATGAGCAGCATGTAATACTGCCAATCTGTATTGTATTTCAGAAAATATGATAAAGGTAGAAACGTGTTCCATTAAAATCAGATTCTAAATGTGTTTCATTAAAACAAGATTTTGGGAGCTATCCAAATGATGTGTAGGTTTGCATAGCTTGAAAATTGAAGCAATTTAATTTCTCAATGAAAAGGTAAGTTTTCTGTTTCTTTGCATTGGCTATTTATCATTTGTATAGAGCTCCTCTATTTAATGGATAATAATAATGAGTACAGATCTCAACAATAAAATTATAGCACCTATTACTGCTTAAATAACCTAGTTCATTCAGCCAAACAAAAGGTTTAAAGTAATGGATTTAACAGCTTTCAACTATGCAGTCCATATTTGTGTCAAGTAAAAAATTAAATCACTAATCTTCCTATATAATAAAAGAGAAACATGCAAAGCACCTTTGCTCCTGATTGGCTACGCTACCAGCCAATCAGGAGCAAGGGCGGGGCCAAGTGGCACAAGTGCTAGGCCCCAGGGGTGGAGATGAACTGGCAGTGGCAGAGAGCACCCAGCCTCTGGGCGCTGTGCAGGGAAGCAACGGCAGGGAGCGCCCAACCCCCGGGTGCTGTGAGCGGAAGTGGTGGCAAGCGCTCAGCCCCAGGGGCCAAGTGGTCACAGGCAGCCGGGGCTGAGCTGAACAGGGCGATGGCTGGGTGCCTGGGGCTTTAGGCAAGGCTTTAGGCCTTGGGCAGGCTGGGGGTGAGCCATCAGTTGGACATCCCCTGAGAGCTCCCAGTATGTGAGAGGGGGCAGGTTGGGTTGAGGGACCACTCACCCACAGTGCATGAATTTTGTGTACTGGGCCCCTAGTATATAATAAAGATGTAATACACAACTGGTCATTACACCGTGAAGACTAATGACAAGGTCACAGATCAGTAGGAGGGTGGGGCGTCAAGCTACAAGCAGGCAGTAGAGAGCTACAGGAGGGGGAAGGATAGCAAGTTATAAGGGGGAGCAAGTGGGTTAGAGGGAACTACAGGAGGGCAGGGCAGCTGGCAGAGAGCTACAGGAGGGTAGGAGGAAGCTACTGGCTACAAGTAGGTGGTGGAGAGCTACAGGAGGGAGCAGGACAGCAAGCTATGAAGGGGGCGGATTTGGAGGGCAGCAGGTAGAGACCTAACAGAGGGTGGCAGGGAACTACTGGGGAGCTACTGGCACATGGATTCATGCACAGGGATACTAGTATGAATGAAAACAAGAAGGTATAACAGTTTACAAATGGTATTTTCACAAAAATATGAAGGAGTGATTTTGTGTTTTAAAGTAAATGTTTTGTTGCTTTTCCAGAGAAAGAACCCTGAGAAGCACTGATTCTGTGTTTTTTTTTTCTTCTTTTTTTTCTCTTTTTAAAAAAAAATATATTTTATTGATTTTTCACAAAGAGGAAGGGAGAGGGATAGAAAGTCAGAAACATCGATGGGAGAGAAACATCGATCAGCTGCCTCTTGCACACCTCCAACTGGGGATGTGCCCACAGCCAAGGTACATGTCCTTGCCGGAATCGAACCTGGGACCTTTCAGTCCGCAGGCCGACTCTCTATCCATTGAGCCAAACCAGTCAGGGCCTGTGTTTTAAAGTAAATGTTTTGTTGCTTTTCCAGAAAAGGAACCCTGATGCTATTAATTGTTTTTAAAGGAATTTTGATCTAAAATTACATAACTCTTTCTAGCACTCTCTCATTTTGAATCTATATTGTGGTTTTTTAGAAGCATGTTTTTAGTTTATTACTAAACTTAAAATGTGTATGTTACTATTTCTACATCTTTTCCAACACACACACACACACACACACTTCCCTTCAATTAAATGAATGTTAGTTAAAGGGATAAATAAACAGTCCACTTGAGTTCTAAAGTGTTTCCTAATACCTAATATGCAATGTGATTTAGCAAAATAAAAACGAGTTGAAAAATATGTATCTAGCACCAAAACTGGTATGCCTCAGTGGATAGAACCTCAGCCTGCAGATTGAGGGATCCCAGGTTCAATTCAGGTCAAGGGCACATACCTTGGTTGCAGGCACATCCCCAGTGGGAGGAGTGCAGGAAGCAGCTGATCGATGTTTCTGAATTTCTATCCCTCTCCCTTCCTCTCTGTAAAAAAATCAATAAAATATATTTTTAAAAATTTCTGAACAGTTAATACATAAAAGAAAAAGCTGGATACATATTTTTCTTTTTTTAAAATATATTTTATTTATTTTTTTACAGAGAGGAAGAGAGAGGGATAGAAAGTCAGAAACTTCATTGAGAAAGAAACATTGATCAGTTGCCTCTTGCACACCCCCTACTGGGGATGTGCCCACAACCAAGGTATATGCCCTGACCGGAATGGAACCTGGGATCATTCAGTCCTCAGGCCAATGCCCTATCTACTGAGCCAAACTAGTTTCAGCTGTATAGAAATTCTTGATGAATTACTGTTTAGCTATTTGGTGATACCAATGCACTCTTTAGATTATTGTGTAAGGACTAGTTTAATATTTTTATGAAACATGTTACTTTATGTCTTTCACATTTTTTGTCTCAAGGTCTTAGATTAAAAACACCATGTTCCTCATACTTCAAAGTCAATACATTAACTAGAAATTATCCTAAATATAAGGAACTTTAATCCTAATGTTACTATATTTCCATTCCTGGTTTTTTAGTCACATTTGAAGTTTTAAGGTATACTGATTAGGAATTAGGGGTTTGAACTGGTAGTTTCATAATGTAGAAGCAAGAGGACAGTGAGAGGTTTTGTTTAATGTCTTTAAGACTCACCTGGAACCTTTCACTCCATCCACTGAGCCAAACCAGTTAGAGCAGTTAGCTCCATCTTGAGGGAAGATGTGTGAGCAGAAAAGGATTGTGAGCAGAAAACAGCTTACTCAAGTCTATTCACAAGGAGGTATATGGGAACTGCAGACCTGTTTCTGCACCTGCTATCTCTGCTCAGCTGGGTATAGTTACTGAAGAGCCAACTTACAGGAATGGAGTAAATGTTAAGGCTCACTTTTCTCTTACCTCATGTGTGAGCTGGCTTGTTGTTTCTATAGTTCTCCTTGTGCTATCTATGAGAGAGAATTTAACTCCTGGGGGAAAACACCGAAGTGATCATTAACACCCAGACAATAATCAGACCATAATGTTGTTGATGTGGTACTTGTTGGTCTCACATGCTTTCAGGGCCATTCATTCCTGTTGATAAGAGGGATGGAAGAAGTGTCCCTGGCAATTCCTGTAGGCACCACACATTTCCACAGGGAGGAATGAGTTAAATTTTTGAAAGAGATTGCTTTTGTTGGGTCCACAACCAAACAAATAGACCAATAAAGTCAAAGTAAGTCCTCGATCAGGAAATACATATTCTGTGTTTTAGCCTGAGTATAAAACCTCATGGTGCAAGTCAGTTAATCTATCTGAGTTTCAGCTTTTCATATACAAACTCAGCATTATGAACTGGTTTATCTTTAAGGTCCAACTGGGTATAAAATAACAGAAAACTTTTGCAGTGGCACAGCTAAAAGCACTAGAGGCTAAGACAGATCTTATAAATAAACAACCATCTCATCGTCCAAAAGGACTTTGAGGCATGACTGACACTCCCAATAAGGGAAGAAACTAAGTTTAATGCAGATGGACCCAGGCCTCTCATCAATATAGCATTCCCAAGAACATTCTAGCAAAATCTGTGTTCTTGACCACGCTATATACCGGAGACAGTTTTACCTGCTGGGTGACACTTAATCTGAAATTATTAGATCATGAAAAATGAATCAAAATGACACTCAACAACTCAAGAGTTTAGTATCCAAGCCAGTATTTACATATTTTACTGAACTTTTATCTCTAAAAAAATCTGGAAATCTCATGAAAGGATTTTTTCTTTGTTGGCTTTTCAAGTACATAAAATGGCAATAAAACAAAGTCAATGGAAAACAGCCTTTGGCTGGAGACTTTTCCTTGCTTCTTAATTTTAGTCAGCTCAAAAGCTTGTCTTACACAATGATGGAAAGAGTCACACTGGTGTTAGACTAATCAGGAAGTGTGGAAAGACTAGCATGAATAAAATAAGTTAGTCATGAAGTATTTTTAAACTTTCTTGTATGTTTGGGTTTCAGTTCATCTTAGTGATGAAAACTCCAGTAGGTTTAGAGTTTGTGTAGTCTGGGTTATCAACCATATTAGAATTCAAATTACCTAAAGTGTATCTGTGTTTGCCTTTCTCCAAAGTATAAACAATAGAGACTAAATTTCATATAGTTACATATATCAAAATTGAAATTACTTAAATTTTTAAACTGCTTAAATGATCCCCATTACTATAAAGCAATATACTGGTAATATCAATAATTCTAATATACCAAAAAACACAATGTTTTCTCCTATGATGCTGATAAAATACAGTGTGGTTACATAACTAGAAGTTTATTTCTTTTCCAAAAGAAAAAAATCAAGGGGATAATAACAGTTGTTGGTGTAGGTGACTCCCTTGTGTTTATAAAAATAACAACAAGGGATTTAAATAGGAAAAATATAAGTGCAGGGAGGTTGGGAGAGCAGATTGAAGATTAGAATCAGAATCCACATGGGAAAGAAAGAGGTACACTATTTACCATAAATCATCTAGATACTTAATTTGAAATCAAACATGAACCTGAACTTGTGTCATGTAATCTGCCTAAATACACCTGGGTTTTATTAAGGTGGTGTGAGCCAAGGACCACAATGTTTTAGCTTGCGAGATCCTCTGCTAAAGTGAAAAACAAACACAGTAGATGTCTTCCTGTTGCAAAATAAGTCCCCCAAACCCCAACACACGAGTAACTAATTAATGAACTGAATTTCCAAACATACTATATTTGGGAACCAGCATAATGCAATGCCTAATAGCACACATTTTACAGTGATATATCTGGGCTTTGAATCCTGACATTTCTGTTTACTAGCTGTATGTTAAGCAGCTTACTTCTTGCCACCTCAATTTCTTTATATCTCAAACTGGGGACCCAGTGCACAAATCTGTTTATCTTGAAAGGAACTGTGGGCCATTAGGTGGGCACAGGGGTAAATCTCAGCCCATCCTCCATGCCCCTGCCTGGCCCCTACAGCCATGGCCCCAGTTTCCTGTCTGCTGGCAGCCCTATTCCCTTCGCCACCACTTCAATGTGCAGATGGTGCCGGCCGCGCTCACACCTGCTGACTGATAGCCCAGAGTGATTGGGGATGGGCTCCAGTGCCTGCAGCGGATGCGAGTGCCCATTGGAACCGCATCATGTGGGAGCAAAGAATTTTCAGTAACCACCAGAGGCTCGCCCTTATAACAGTGACTGGTGCCCTGTTTGGTCTGGCACCCCGGCTCACCTGCTCCACCATTCTGCCTGGGCCAACACCCACCATGTTTCCCGCTCTGAAACCCACCATGTTCTGTGTGTGCACCCTGGTGGTCAGCGCACATCATAGCAACTGTTTGTTCAGTTGTTCCACCTTTTGGTCTATTTGAATATTAGGGTTTTATATATATAAATGAGTAGTTAAAGAGTCCAATGTTATAGAATTATTGTGTAAAATAAGCACAATGTATATAAAAATGCATGGTAGAATACCTGTACAAAATAAGGTATTTAATAATGGCTACTTTCATTTTCATTATAAATTGAGTATTAACAGTGTTATTTAGTCAGTTTTAATTCATGTTATACTTAAGTTAAAAATTAGAAATGTACCTGTTCTCAACTGTTACCTCACACATCCTAGCACATAGAACCCTATTCTCTTTAAGACGTTTTTATGATAAACTTTGGTAAATTTTATTTTGCTATTCTGTTATATCTATAGAAAAGTTACAAGGAACTCAACTATGGTCTTTGTTCAGATGTATCAATTGGTTATATTTTTACCTCATTTGTTTTATTATTTGTTCTTTCTTCTTCTCTTCTCTCCTCCCTTCTTTTCCTTTTCCTTCATTCCTTTTTCTCCCTCAGCAACACACTTTCTGTTTATTCTAAAACAAGTGAAAACTGAAGAGAGTGTGAGTTTTTTTTACCCTAAATACTTCAGTGCTTATGTCCTAAAACTTCCCTAATATAACCTCAGTTTAGCTATCAAAATCAGGAAATTTAACATTAATGTGATACTGTTATCCAATCCACACTTTATACTCAAATATGATGAATTGTTTCAATTATGTCTTATATACCTATTTTCCCCTCAGCCTGGGATCCAATCCAGGATCATGTATTAAGCTTTGTTTTCATGTGTCTTTAGTTTTTTGTTTTTGTTTTGTTTTGTTTTGTTTTTTTAATCTAGAACAGTTCTCAGCATTTAAAAAATATTTCTGGACATTGAAATCTTTGAAAAGTAAAGGTCAGTTATTTTATAGACTATCCCTCAATTTGTTTCTGTGTTTCTTTTTTTCTTCAGGTTTTGTCATGAATACATTTAGCTTATACATATTTTAACAGAATTATCACCAAAGTGATGTTATAACTTCCTCACTGTATTTTATTAAGAACTATGTGATGCTAGTTTATTGCACTTTTGATAATGTTGGATTATTGAAGAGGCTTAAGTAAGGTTCTATGTTGCTTAGGAGAAATAACTCCAAGTGTCCACTGTGAATGATGAGTTATTAAGATACTAGAAAAAAAACAATTGTTGGGAATATTTCCAAATTTTATGTGATCAAAGAAGGTCAACAAACTTAAAGCATATTTAATGTCTAGAAATTATGCCATGGTATCCTATATAATAAAAGAGAAACATGCAAATTTGACCATACCTTTGCTCCTGATTGGCTATGCTACCAGCCAATCAGGAGCAAGGGCAGGGCCAAGTGGCACAAACACTGGGCCTTGGAGGTGGAGATGAAACTGTGGTGGCAGCGAGCACCCAGCCCCTGGGCGCTGTGTGGGGAAGTGGCGGCAGCAGCAGCTGTAGTGGCGGCGGCAGGGAGCACCCGGTCCCTGGGTGTTGTGAGCGGAAGTGGCGGTGAGCACCCAGCCCCCTGGGCCAGGTGGTTGAAGGCACCTCAGGGCTGAGCTGAGCAGGGCGATGGCTGAGTGCCCAAGGCCTAAAGCCTATGCCTCTGACGTCAGAGGCTTTAGGCCTTCGGTAGGCAGGCAGTGAGCCATCAATTGGGGCTTCCAGTATGTGAGAGGGGGCAGGTTGGGTTGAGGGACCACTCACCCCCAGTGCACGAATTCATGCACCGGGCCCCTAGTATTATAATAAAATTCCTGAAAATGAGCTTTGAAATGAAAATCTTAAAAATGGTCAGAGAACAGCCCAGCTGGCATGGCTCAGTGGTTGAGTGTCAACCTCTGAATCAGGAGATCATGGTTAAATTCATGGTCAGGGCACATGCCCAGGGCTTGATCTCCATTGTGGGCATGCAAGAGGCCGCCAATCAATGATTATCTCTCATCATTGATGCTTCTATCTCTCCTTCTTCCTTCCTCTCTGAACTCAATAAAAATATATATATTTTAAAATGGTCAGAGAACAATGACACAGTGCACAAACAAGAGCGAGGTAAGAATGATTCTTGGGCCAGGCCAGTTTTGCTCAGTGGTTGGGCATTGACCTATGAATGGAGAGGTCACCAGTTCAATTCTAGGTCAGGGCACATGCTTAAGTTGTGGGCTAGATCTCCAGTAGGTGGTGTGCAGGAGGCAGCAGATTGATGATCAATGTGTCTCTCTCATTGATGTTTCCATCTCTCTATCTGCTCCCTTTCTCTCTCCCTAAAATCAATAAAAACATATTTAAAAGAAAAAGAATGACTCTTGGCTTCTCATCAGGTACCATACATACCAGAATACATTGAAATGACATCTCCAAAATGCTTAAAGAAACAAATTGTCAAGCAGGAATGCCCAGTGAAAATGGCCAAGAAACACAAACTGGAAATATCCTTCACAAAGGCATTTTTTTCCAGAAAACATTAGTTGAGAGAATCTTTGTTGACACATCTGAACTAAAAGCAATAAAAAGGGAGTTCTTCACACTAAAAAAAAGATGCCAGATGGAAATTCAGACCTAAGAAAATGAACAAAGAATGTTGGGAATGGTAAATCTTTTGTTAAATATAAAATATGTTTATTTCTCATTTTTAAATTTCTCAAAAGTAATTACTGTTTAAGAACATGTTCTGAGGTTAATAACATATGAGGAAATATAATGTATGAAAACAGTAGCGATGAGAGTGGGGGAATGGAATGATCTATTGTAGAATTTTTGCACTATCTATGAAAAGTCATAATATTATTTCAAGGTACAGTGTGGTAAGTTCAACATGCATATAATAATCCCTAGAGAAATCACAAAGTTTAAGAAAGTCTAGTTAAAACTGAGTAAAAATAAAATAATGAAATAAATTAATCTAATCTAATCCCAGAGAAGTAAAAAATCCTATCTAATAAAAGAATAATATGCAAATTGACCATACCTCCACTACACCCACAAGCCATGCCCACCAGCCAATCAAGAGTGAGCATGCAAATTAACATAACCATGATGGCTCTGGCCAGAGAGTGAGCAGGAGGCTTGGGTTTCCCCAGCATTGGAAGAAGCCAAGCTCTCCACATACCTGGCCTACCCAGGCCTCCATTCAAGGCTACAAACTTTCAATTATAGAAGATAAATAAATCCCAGATACCAGGGCCACCACTAGGGTTGTTGGGGTGTGTGGCTGGTCTGAAAACCACCACAGGCTCCTCACCCAGGCCCCTCCATGCCCCAAGGGAACCCCCACCCTGATCCAGGACATCCTTCAGGGCAAATCAGCCAGCACCCACCCATGTACCAGGCCTCTAACCTATCTAATAAAAGAGTAATATGCAAATTGACCATCACTCCAACACATAAGATGGCTTCCCCTATGTGGTCTAAGATGACTGCCCCCATGTGGACACAAGATGGCCTCCCCAAGATGGCCAGAAGGGGAGGGCAGTTGGGGGTAATCAGGCCAGCAGTGGAGGGTGGTTGGGAGGGACCAGGCCTTCAGGGGAGGGTAGTTAGGGGTGACCAGGCCTGCAGGGGAGGACAGTAGGGGCAAACAGGCTGGCAGGGGAACAGTTAGGCATCAATTAGGCTGGAAGGGGTATGGTTAGGGAGTGATCAAGCTGGCAGGCAGAAGTGGTTAAAGGCAATCAGGAAGGAAGGCAGGCAAGCAGTTGGAATCCAGCAGTCCTGGATTTTGAGAGGGATGTCTGACTGTCCATTTAGGCCTAATCCAAATGGGCAGTTGGACATCCCTCAAGAGTTCCCAGATTAGAGAGGGTGAAGGCTGGGCTGAGGACACACACCCCCTGTGTGCAAATTTTGTGCACTGTGACTCTAGTAGAGAATATAACACAGATAGCAAAATACACAAGAAATGAAAAGATAGTAGATGGAAACTCAGTTATATTGGTAATTGCATTAAAGTAAATGGCAAAGACTTCAATAAAAGTTCAATTGGATAAAAAAAAAAAACAAGACCTACCCATATGCTGTCTTAAATATAAAAACAGCTATGGTAAAAGCTTGGGGGAAAAAGCTATAGCATGTATAAAAATGTCAAACTATTGACCATGTTACTATGATACTTTAGAACTAGAAATAGTACCAGAGATAAGGTAAACATTTCATAAAATAAGTGGATCATTTAAAGAAGACATAACAGTGTTGCCCTAGACGGTTTTGCTCAGTGGATAGAGCATTGGCCTAGGAACTGAAGGATCCCAGATTCAATTCCGACCAAGAGTACACATAGCCTGGATTGTGGGTTCAATCCCCCTAGTAGGGAGCATGCAGGAGACAGCCAACCAATGATTCTCTCTCATTGATGTTTCTATCTCTTTCTCCCTTCCTCTCTGAAATCAATAAAAAAATGTATAAAAATAAATAAAATAAAGAATAGATAACAATCTTAGTTGTCTTTGTATATACTATTTCACACTACACGAAGCAAAAACTGAGAGATCTGAAGAGAGAAGCATAACAATCTGCAATTACGTTCATATTACTTTTTCAGTAACTTATAGAATAAGTAGATAGAAAATGAATAAGAATAAAATATTTAAATAAATTATATATCAATATTACCTAATTGATATTAATGAAACACCTCACTCACCAGCAGCATAATACAATTTATTTTCAAGTGCAATGAACATTCACCAAGCTAACCGGGAAAATAGGTAATTAAATTTGCCCATTTACTCTTTAAAATAAATTGAAAGGAATTAAAATGTATAAAGTATGTTCTTTGACCACAAGGTAATTAAGTTAGGAATTAATAACAGAAAGAAATCTGGAAATTACAAAATAGTAGGAAATTCAATATTTGCTAAAAAATCCATAGATTACAAAAGAAATTGCAAAATAATTATAATACGTTTAGAACTGGATGAAAGTGAAAACTCAATATATCAAGTATATCAATTATATGAAGTACTAGAGGCCCGATGCACAAAATTCATGTAAGAGTATGCCTTCCTTCTCACTTGCTGCTGGCACCATCTTCCCTCTGACACCCAGAACCCTGGCTTCCCTCGCAGCCCTGGCTTTGTCCGGAATGTTGTCCAGAATGATATACAATCTAATTAGCATATTACACTTTTATTATTATAGTCAAAACAATGTTTAGAGAAAATGTATTACTCTAAATCCTTTTATTTGAAAAAAAACAACAATCTAATATCAGTAGTCTAAACTTCTAAACTAGTACATAGAGAATCTGTTCTATGTGGTCTTGCTATCTGTGCTTGCACTGAATAATGGATTTCAATGACTAATTGCTGTCAAATTTGAAAAGAAGTGATGAGGTCAGTGATCATGATACAGTGTTATTTACATGGTGATCTGTGGAATGAGGAATTAATAGCCTAGTTTGTACTTGATGGAGTTACTCACAGTGAATATGCCATGGAGACTAGACTGTGAACCATGTTGTTGAAAGACTGGTGTTATTTAGCCCAGCTATGGTGATTGAAATCTATGCATTTGGAACCCGTGAAAGTTGGAGACTGCTTGAAACTACTGAGAGCAGGGCACTTCTCTCTTCATATAAAGTAGATGATGAAGTGCATGACCCAAAGCTCTATCCTGTAGGATTTTATTTCCACACAGTATTTCAGAGCCATCAGGGAATGGAGCTATCTTGAAACAGCAGTACATTTTCAGTTTGCCACTGCATACCAAAGCGACTCATCCCTGAAACAAGGTTTGGCTTCTTTCTCCTCCAACTGGTAATTGAGAGTCCCATAAAGTCACAGGTTTAGGTGGAGGAGAGGTGTGAGTACTAATCTAATACGGGACATGGAGGTCTGAGTCACCTATTCCGGCACCAGCCTCATCACTAATTAGTCAAGAACTAATTCTTGACTCAGGCTTCAATTTAGCATAGGCAAAGCTCACTGACACAGCTTGAAAAAAAAATCAACACAACTGAGAAATGCAAGTGGACATATGAAAAATCAAGTAGCTTTTGAGTGAATATTTTAAAACCCATTCTTACTGTGTACTTAATCCTGATTCTCCATGTACTAGTTTTGTGACCTTTAGCAGGATACTTAGCTTCTTCATGCTTTCATTTCTTCATTTATAAAATGGAGATAATAAACTCTAATACTGATCAACTTTCTCTCTTATAATAAGTTATTTATTTTGCTGGACATGGACACTTGCAAGCTTGTGTGTGTGTGTGTGTGTGTGAGAGAGAGAGAGAGAGAGAGAGAGAGAGAGAGAGAGAGAGTATGATTGTGACTAATAAGTAGCCAAAGGAAACTAACCAAAACTAACATGTGGTAGATTTAATTTGCTTTCCTAAAAAGTAGTTTACCTTTGCCTCTTTTCATCTCCCCTCATTTTTCTATCCTGTGACCTGGAAGTATCTGTATAGTGCACTTTCCTTTATTGAACTTCACAGATGTTGCATATTTAGAAATCAAAGGCAAGACTCTTCAAATGAGCAAAAGGATCACAACTCACTGTATTACTATACTCACTTTATTATGGGTTCAGAATCCAAATGTGCAATATCTCTACTGTACGTCCATATTTACCTTTGATCATGAGAGCGAGGGTCACACCTGGGCATACCAGGGCAAACTGGAGGGAGGACCTGAGATTCTTACAAACATTTTGCAGTAAAGCTCTTCACCAGCCTTTGCTCTTGGACCTTCAGACCTTTGTAAAATGTGAGAGCAGAGAACATCTCTCTTTTGTTTAAACTACTGTTATCTGTGTGTGTTTTTTCTCACTGTAGACAAATAATTCCAGCTCATTTGCATACCTCATATATTAACTAAATAAATATGTGTAAAGCATATGTATAGCCTTTAATATATGTAAAGTGCTTAAAAATCTGCTTGGCAAGTTATTTACTTTACCTATTATTGGTTATCAAATAAATACATACTTAAACAATGAAAAACCAATTTTTCCTCTTTTGTGGGGACAAGATCCAATAGTAGAAATGATGATGTGGGATGTTTAATTTTAAACTTTGTCAATAAAGTAAAAACTATGCATATTTTCTGGGTAGAAATAATACTTTTTATGGATAAAACTTTAGAAGGAGCATAACTTGTAACTAAATCAAATATAATTAAATTGGAGGCCTGGTGCATGGAATTCATGCATGGGGGTTCCCTCAGCCCAGTCTGCACCCTCTCCAATCCGAGACCCCCTTGGGAGATGTCCAACTGCTGGTTTAGGTCTGATCCCCAACCAGCAGTAGGATATCCCTCTCACAATCTGGGACTGCTGGCTCCCAACTGCTCACCTGCCTGCCTGCCTGATTGCCCTTAACTGCCCTCCCCCCTTTCAGGCCTGGCCAACCCAAACTGTTCCCCTGCTGGCCTAGTTGCCCCCAACTACCTCATTCCAGCCAGATTGGTCGCCCCTAGCTACCCCCCTGCCAACCTGGTTGCCACTTACTGTCCCACCTACTGGCCTGGTCACCCCCAACTGCCCTCTGCCAGCCTGGTCACCCCTTACTGCCACCCTGCCAGCCTGGTTGTCCCTCACTGCCTCCTCCTGCCAGCCTGGTTGCCCCAAACTGCCCACCTGCATACCTGGTTGCCTCATGCAGCCTGTGCTCAGTCATTTGGTCACCCCTCACTAACCTCCCTGCTGGCCTGGTTGCCCCACGCAGACTGTTTAGTCATCCATTTGGTTGGGATGGTCACTTAGGCTTTTATATATATATATATATAATCTATGAGAGAATCATTAAATAAAGAAATGAAGCAAATTTAAATTTTATTATATTAAAACTAGAGGCCCGGTGCACAAAATTGGTGCACGGGGGGCAGGTGGGGGTGTCCCTCAGCCCAGCCTGCACCCTCTCCAATCTGGGACCCCTCAAGGGATGTCCAACTGCCCGTTTAGGCCATATCCTGGTAGGATTGGGCCTAAACGAGCAGTTGGACATCCTTCTCACAATCCAGGACTGCTGGCTCCAAATTGCTCACCTGCCTGCCTCCCTGATTGCCTCTAACTGCTTCTGCCTGCCAGCCTGATCACCCCCTAACCACTACCCTCCCAGCCTAATTGATGTCTAACTGCTCCCCTGCCAGCCTGTTTGCCCCCAACTTCCCATTTCTGCTGGGCTGGTCCCTCCCAACTGCCCTCTCCTGCAGGCTTGATCACCCCCAACTGTCCTCCCTTGCAGGCCTAGAACCTCCCACTGTCTTCCTCTGCTGGCCATCTTGTGGTGGCCATCTTGTGTCCACATGGGGGCAGGATCTTTGACCACATGGGGGCAGCGATTTTGTGGGTTGGAGTGATGGTCAATCTGCGTATTACTCTTTTATTAGATAGGATATAGGCCTGGTGCATGGGTGAGGACCAGCTGGTTTGCCCTGAAGGGTGTCCTGGATCAGGGTGGGGGTTTTCTTGGGGTGTGGGGTGGCCTGGGTGAGGGGCCTATGGTGGTTTGCCGGCCAGCCACACTACCCAGCTACCCAAGTGGAGGCCCTGGGATTAATTTGTGTTCTACAATTGAAAACTCGATAGCCTAGAGTGGAGCCAAGCCTTCTGCTGTCTCCTGTGGTGACAGCCATTTCTGTTTGAAACTTTGTAGCCTATAGTGGAAGCCTAGGTGCTAGGGCTGCAAAAGCTATGCTTCCTCCATCGCCCCAACAACCCTAGCCTTTTCTCTCTCCAGCTCTGTGGCTGCTGCCATTTCTGTTGGGATTATGTATCTTCTATAATTGAAACTTTGTAGCATTGAGTAGAGGCCTAGGCTGGCAGCAGCAGGCGGAAAGCTTGCCTTCCTCTGTTGCCAGGGAAAAGCAAGCCTCCCTCCTGCTCTCAGTGGCAGCAGCAATCTTAGTTGGGGTTTATTTGCATAATTTGCTCCTGATTGGCTGGTGGGTGTGGCTGTGGGCATGGCTTAATTGTAGGTAAGGTCAATTTGCATATTACTCTTTTATTAGATAGGATAATGTACATGTATATGTTCAAAAAACAAATAGTACTACAACTCTTGAAAGAAAACAGCAACATCAGACACACTTGTCTTCCTCCCCAATTTACCTTACTTTAACTTTTTTTCTATTATCCTCTATATTTATTTTTAAAAAATCACTTAGTGCTATTTCTTGAATTACAAAATTTTAATTGTAACTATTTTGTGCTTGCTAAAGTGGATTAGAATTTAGTTCACACACACACACACACACACACACACACACACGCACACTTCTGCTTAACCTTCCAATATACCACCATTTCTCCTATCAATAGTCAATATTTACATCCTTATAATTAAGTAAACAGTTTTTATAGCTGAGCCACATAATACACTTCATTACATTGCTCTTCTTTTACAACTTCTTTTTCTTGGAGTTTAAAATTACCTTGATTTTTATTTGTTTAACTTTCTGTGTAACCAATACTAATTCTTTTAAACTCTCCCATACAGCTGCCTGAAGCCTTCTCAGAACAATCACATGCATCAGTTACTCTGTCAATTCCATTTCTATATCCATTCTGTAACCTTCTCTCTATTCACTCCAATTTAGCTGGTTGCTCTCCAGGCTAGCTACATAGCTTCCATATCTCTACTCACATGTTAGTAGTTGTCTCTGCATTGTTTATCTGATTTCTAGATCCCATATATTACTGTTTCTGAATTTATGCCATCACTTTGATATTAGGTCACACTCGTCTTCCTGAGAAAAGTTTATATTTTGTGAAATATAAAAAATATTTTTGTACCATCACATTTGTTTTGGAGTGTGAAAAGGTATAGAATTTTAGGTTAGAAACCATTTTACCTGAGTTTGAAGGCATTGTTGCTTTGCTCTTTCACAGGTCACTTCTTTCACCCTCTAGAAACTTTCAGAATTTTTCTTTTATCCATATTTATTTTTTAGTATTTTATTTCTTGTGTTGGACACTCATTGAATCCATTAACTCTGAAAACTCATGTTCTTCTAAAAGAAAACACTCTTGTATAGTTTCTATAATAATCCATTTCCTTCCATTTGCCCTAATTCTTTCCTCAAAGAGCCTCTACTGGTTATTGAGCCTTGATGAATAATATAATATATGTTTTTTGTCTTACTCTTGATCTCTTTGTCTTTTTCCTCTAATTTCCAGGAAGTTTCTTTAACTTTATCATCCACTCCTATTACAGTTATCTACTATTATGTAACAAATCAAACATATTGCCTTATAATATCTATTTTATTATATCTCATAATTTAGTGAGGCAAGAATTTAGGTAGCACTCAACTATTTCAAGTGATGTTGTTGGAAGTTACTTGGTGATATTCGCTGGTAAATAGGCTGACTTGAATTATCTAAGATAGTTTAATTCACGTGTCTGGAGCCTTGCCTGGAGGATAACTTCTGATGAGTGTGCCTAAATAGCCTCTTCAACATGGTGGTATCAAATGCTTCACATGGTGGCTGGCACCCAGACATTATTTTCCCATGTCTTCAGTGGTGGCTCTAGGGATTGATCCTGATGATGTAACCATAGAAGTCCAAAGTATCACTTCTACTACATTTTATTGGCCTAGTAAGGCCAACTCCTCCAAATCTCAATGAAAGAGATAGCAAAGAATATGTAAGCATATTTAATCTGCCATATCCTTGAAAGGTATACTCATAAACATACATATTTAATTTTTAAAAATTGTTTAATCTCTGATCTGGTCTTTTAAATTTCTTTTTTAAGAAAAGCTATGTCTTTTTAAAATTTTATCCACTCTGGGTATATTAAATACTTTTTTTTATTTATTTTTTATTTTTTTTATTTTTTATTTTTATCTTTATTGTTCAGTTTATTAATTACATTGTTTCCCCTTTTTATCCCCCTATAGCTCCCCTCCACCCTGTACCTATCCCACCCTCCACCCTCACCTCTCCCTCCCCACTGTCCTCTCCCATTGTTGCTAGATTTTTGTCCAGACTCTTGCTGCACTTCCCACAACCCTTTTCTCCCCAAGAATTGTCAGTCCATTCCCTCTCTATGTCCATGTCTCTGTTATATTCACCAGTCTATCCTGTTCAACAGCCTATCAATTCACTTGATTTTTATGTTCATTTGTTGATAGATGTGTATTTGTTGTTCATAATTTTCATCTTTACCTTTTTCTTCTTCCTCTTCTTAAAGAATACCTTTCAGCATTTCAAATAATGTTGGTTTGGTGGTGATGAACTCCTTTAGCTTTTTCTTATCTGCGAAGCACTTCACCTGACCTTCAATTCTGAATGATAGCTTTGCTGGATAGAGTAATCTTGGTTGTAGATTCTTGCTGTTCATCACTTTGAATATTTCTTGCCACTCCCGTCTGGCCTGCATCGTTTCTGTTGAGAAATCCGCTGACAGTCGTATGGGTGCTCCCTTATAGGTAACCATCTGTTTTTCTCTTGCTGCTTTTAATATTCTCTCTTTGTCTTTTGCTCTTGGCATTTTAATTATGATGTGCCTCGGTGTGGTCCTCTTAGGGTTCCTATATATTGGGGTTCAGTGCACTTCTTGGACTCCTAAGTCAATTTCTTTCACCAGGTGTGGGAAGTTTTCAGTCACTATTTCTTCAAATAGGTTTTCATTGTCTTGCTCTCTCTCTTTTTCTGGCACCCCTATAATTCTGATGTTGGTATGCTTGAGGTTGTCCCAGAGGCCCCTTACACTATCTTCAATTTTTCGGATTCTTTTGGTTTCTTGCTTTTTCAGCTGAGTGGATTTTCCTTCTTTGTATTTCAAATCTTTAACTTGGTTCTTGGGGTGCTCCAGGGCACTTTCAGGTCTTTGTATAATATTTTTTGTTTCAGTCAGTGTATGCTTAATTTCTGGTTGGTCCTTTTTCATATCCTTGAGAGTCTGCTTTATATCCTTGAGGGTTTCTTTCATTTCCACATTGGTCTTGATCATTTCTTTGCAGGTCTCGTTTATATCCTGGAGGGTGTTGTTCATTTTCTTGTAGGACTCACTCATTTCCTTTGTGGTCTTGCTTAATTCCTTATAGGCCTCGATCTTTTGTTGGAGCTTCTTAAAAAACCCTATAACCGTGGTTCTGAATTCCATGTCCAGTCGTTTTTTTTCTTCCATTTCTTTCACATCTGATTTCTTTCCATGTTGCTGCATGGTGGCTGCTTCCCTGAGTTGGTCAATTAGCTTTGTGTGGTAGACTTCCTACTAGGGATATTGGCTCAGCCTCCCAGGTTCCCTGAGGTGGATATGGGCTGCACAGTCTTGCTGAAGTTAAGCTCAGTTAATTGTTGTTAGCACTTGGAGGGGTTGACCTCCAGACCAATTGTCTGTGAAACTCAGCTGTGCTCAGGTTGGGTGGGCGGAGTCTCCGGGCCAAGCAGACAGCGTTAGCTCCGCCCTATGCGGCCCCAGGGACTCTGTGCCAGGGGCAATGGCCGCCAGAACCTCTGAGAGAGCCGCTGAGGAGCTCCACAGGCTGCTGGTTGCCAGGGAATTCAGACTTTCCCAAAATGAGTCTGCATGCGCAATGGCTCACCCAGGGTCATAAAACAAAGCAGTCTGACGGTTTTCCGAATGAGAGACAAGTCGCGGTGCGCTCTCTGCGCCGTCACACAGCCGAGCTGTTTGCGCGCGAGCTGCCTTTCCACAAGCCGGGAGACCCGGCAGCACCCGAGCTTCGGCGTGCCCTCCCACTGTCCAGTTTTCACCCCGTGTGATAGTGGGTTCTCTGGACTTCGCCCAGAGCTGGAGAATCAGTCAGTGGGACGCCTTTGTCTCCCCGTTCGAGAAAACTGGCCGGTTTCCAGCCGCCCGCCCTCTCCGCGGCGCGCACTCCAAACCTCTCTCCGTGCGAACCTTTCAACGCTGTCCGCTGCCACTCCTCCGAATCCCAGTGTCTTATCTTCACTTTTATTTGTGGAATTTTCACTCGGCGAGCTTTCTGGTGATTCTGGAAGGTGTTTGTTCTTTCGTTAAGTTGTAGTATTAAAATTGCTGATTATGACGGTATGATAGGTGTTTTGCCTTCTCCGCCATCTTAGTTCCTCCCTGGGTATATTAAATACTTTTTAAAGTTTTATTTCCCTTCCTCTTTCTGTATTGTGTGAAATTTTCCTCTATTTTATTGCTTTATATTTTTCATTTTTGTGTAGATGATTTCCTAATAGTCCTGGAGATCTTGCCTGTTATTTGATGTTTAAGAAGGCATTAAAAAGCTCATTGGACAGTGTGATTGGGAGGATTTTTGTCAATTGGTTGGCTTCACTAGGTGATAGAGCTAAGTTTCACAAGTAGGTCCACAAATGTCAGTCCTCAGCTCTTGTGAATAATTTTACGTGGAAATGAGGCCTGTTATCTGAACTTGGAACCGAACATGGGGAAGGGAGTTGTGTGTTGACTTTTTCATAGTGGTTTGTAGTATGTCCCCACATGTTCTCCCTGTTTTGGGTCCAGTAGGCCAGTATGTTCATTAGAGTCTTTTGCCACCACATACTGAGGCTTTTCTGTGTGTGGACTTTCTTCAGGGAATAAATTTCAATTTCCTGCAATAATCAGAGAAGGTTATAGGGGAATAGGTTGTCAAGAAGGTGTATGTGGTCTAATATTTCCTATAGAAGCTTTTAACCCATTCTTCTATCTCTTTTGTGTCATTATTGTTACTCTCTGTTACAGCAGATCCTTCCAGTCTTGAAGGTTGCTTTTTAATTTTTCCCTCTGGGCATTTAGACTTCACCTTTCTATATTCTGCCACATTGGTTACCATTCATCAATTTACTTCCCAAAATTTGGTGAACTTTTTTCTCTGGTATTTTATCTTATCTCCTCTATGCTCTTGTGGGTTTATACTAAAACAAATATTTGCGATAATATTAATGCAATTTTTGGAGTTATTAGAGATTAACATACATGTTTAATGTCCATGTTTACAAAAGTCTCAAATATTATTTTAACATTTTCCGTTTTGTTTTTTTGTTTTTGATTTTTTATTCTAGAGCTGCAATTAAGAAGAAAATTTAACTGCTTATAGTCCACAATGGCCAATAATAATAACATGTGATTTTCCATTTCGAACATGTTTAGGGCAGATATTAATATTAAAAGATAAAGAGGATAGAGGACGTGGCTAATTATCACCCAAATACAGAAACATTGATGTTTCTGGACCAACAGAGAATAAAAACAAAATGAACTGCAGTTACAATTGTATTTTTACTACTTGGAACTCTTCTCTCAAGACAACACTTCCCTATCCCTACAACTCTTCCTTTGCTGTATTCTAATAGGGTTGTTTCAGGTTCTTCTCAAGATATGAGTAATAAGTTCCATTGCTGTTCAGCAAATAAATCTTAATTACCCCAAATCTGTCTGGATGAGCTACTTGAGATAAACACATAAACACTTCAAGGGTGGTAAGAGGCCATATAGGCAAAGGAAAGGGATAGGAGAGGAGAGTACTTAGGAAAATAGTCCTTAGGACATAAAATAAGTGAATGAAAATGTGGATGGGTTTATTGTCAGGGGACAATAGGTCAGGGGAAGAGAGATAGGTATTTGGGCTGTTGGCCAAAGTAAACTTTGACTTCTAATTGACAATTATTTCCCCATTTTAATAATGTGATTATTTATGTTGTAATTTAATTGAATGTAAACACTTTAAGTTCAGCTCAAGGATACCTAAAAGCTCATTTTGCAATCCCATTTCATTTCAGTTTCACATATTTGTTTGTTTTTATTGAAGAAGTTTACATGTACTTCTAGCAAGACCCAACTATCCATTCATTCTCTCTCCTTTAATAAGGAATTTCTGATTTTATTTAAGGTGGCAATATTTCAGGCTAAAATATTATATTTCTCATCCCCCCTCTAACATAGCCATATGATTATACAATGACCAGTTTGGAACTGTTTTATGGAACTTCTTGAAGTTTCATATTCCATTTGCCAGCCAGGCAAGTATATGTAGTGGTTGCTGTACTATGGAAGCAGGGAAATAGCTAAGGGATGTAGGTGCAAAGATGGAGGGTACCTGTCAACCTCAAAGCCCTTTGTCTCAGCTCTTGGAATGTCTTCTTCTAGGCTCACTTTGTGTGAAGAAGTTACTTTATTTAAGCCATTCTTTTTTGAGGTAGTTACTTTCAGTTAAGCCTAATTCTAATAGATGCAAAGGGAAACCCATAGCATTTTTGTGTGTGCAATTTTGACTAAGGATTGCAGAATCTAAAAACATTTTATACCCTATGAACTGTCATTTAAACTAAGAAATCACTTTATGTTGACAGAAAGTACTTTATTATGAACATTTTATCTTATGGCAGAGGACTAACACATAATAGGCATTAAATAAATATTTTTGAGTGGTCATATTATGTAAAAATGAATTAGTGAGGGCCTACATATATCTGTCAGTTTAAGTACACAGAAATAAATGAATACTTTCTCTGTCCCAATGAGTTTCTAACTATATAGGGTGGTATAAACAATCACCAGTTATATAAGATGAAAAGAAATAAGTCTCCTAGCAGAGGCACATGAAAAGCATTAAATGGCAGCAAAAAAAGTAATAGATCTACAAGAGTGGATGTAGACCTTGATTGAAGCACAGAGTGATAAAACAAAGAGAGTAGATTGGGCAAGATTGTAAAGTCATGCTGAGAAAGGCTGACTTTGTTGTCTAACTACTTGGAGAGACATTCAATTAATTTTTACAGGGATAATTTTGGTAGCCATGTGAAAAATTTCTTGTTGAGGCAGAGACTTAAGATCAGAAGGGCAGCCAGTCAGAAGCAAGTCTCTGATTTTCCCCACACTTAGCAGGAAGAAGGAGAATTAATATTACTTTCATGAGTCCCATGGGGCTGAAGTCAAGTCAAACAGAAAGGTCTTCAGAAGAATAAGGTTGAGCGAAAACCGGTTTGGCTCAGTGGTAGAGCATCAGCCTTTGGACTGAAGGGTCCCAGGTTCGATTCCGGTCAAGGGCATGTACCTTGGCTGCGGGCACATCTCCAGTAGGGGGTGTGCAAGAGGCAGCTGATCGATGTTTCTCTCTCATCGATGTTTCTGACTTTCCATCCCTCTCTCTTCCTCTCTGTAAAAAGTCAATAAAAATATTTTAAAAGAAAGAATAAGGTTGAGAGTCCCTTGGGCACAAACAGACCATTGGAAAAGGACCCACAGATGAACAGAAAGATAGAGGGAATATTTTTATGGACTGAATTGTGTCCCCTCCCTCAATTTATATATTGAATCTCTAAGTCCCAATGTGAGTATTTTTGGAGATGGGGCATCCATGAAAATAATTAAGTTTAAATGAGGTCATAAGGGTGGATCCTAATGCAATAGGACTAGTAGCTTTTTTTTTCCTTCTCTCTCTCTCTCTCTCTCTCTCTCTCTCTCTCTCTCTCTCTCTCTCTCTCTCGAAAATGGAGAGACACAGAGATTTTTCTCTCTGAGCAAATAGAGAAGCCACACAAGGACATAAGGCTTCATGCCAGGAAGGAATCATCACCTGAAACAAAAGCTAAAAGCACCTTGATCTTGAATTTTTGGGTTCTAGAAATTGTGATAATATAAAGTTCTGTTTTTTAAGCCATTCACTCTATGCTGTGCTGTAAATGCAAGCTGAGCAGACTAATACAACCATATGGTTTGAATAGAACCTGAGGAAGATACTGACATTACTTCTAAGGGCTGAGGTGGAGGCTGATCTCCATACCTTCTGCCAGCCTCTTCATTCTTCTGTGGGAAAATGATACTGGTTGGTGCACAATGACGGAATCACATTTATTAAGCTTCTTTATCTATAAAACAGCAATTAAAATGGTACTGACCTCACAGTACCATTAGCAGTGATGATACATAAGAAAAAGGCAATTGCTAAATAATATTAGCTATTTTTATTTTAAAAATAGTTTTTCCTAGCCCAAAATTTGTGTTATGTATTCTGCCAAACTAAAGACCTGAGTCTATGACTCACAGAAAGAAATTTGGGAATTGTTAACATGGTAGGTGTGTGTATAAGTATAAATTGGCTATACACTGAATTCTATACCATAATAGATTAAATCATGACAAGACTCAATCTGTTCAAAGCCATAATACCCACCATGGTGCTCTTTTCTTCCCAAAGTGAATTTCCAGAAAAGATAAAATTGTCAAAACATACTCACATGAATCATAGGTCTTACCCAACACCAAACTACTAATGATTCAAAAGAAGCAAGTAAGAAGCAGGCACACATAGTATTCCTTTCCTGGGGGCTTTGAGACTTCAAAAATAACTTCTTAATAGTCCCTTTTCCCACATGGGGAGTAGAAAACAAGCACTAACAATGCGTGGTGTGCATGTCAACTCAGCCACTTAGGTTTAGAGCCTCTTAGTTTTTATAGGCATATAGTCATTCAGGGGCAAAGGTATTACAGTGCTAATTTCCATTCTCTAGCCAGCTGTATCTCATAACAGCATAAATTCCAGATTCACTTATAGTAATCAGTATAGACAGACAGGTACATCTTGCTCAAATCATTTTTAGATAAGAAATTCACCGAAACTACCAATAGCCTGTTCACCAGGAAGTGTGGTGGATACAGGTCAAGATTCCCTCTAGCTTGCTGCAAACTCCTCCATCCATGTGGTCTCCTGCTGGAAGGTGAGGCAGGTTAGAACAATAGAGCATGGCTTCTATATCTACCTAATCTGGATTTAAGTCCTGGTTTACTAATTTTGGCTGTAAATGCTTGAAAGTTACCTCATTTTTTATCTGCATAATGGGTCTAATAATAGTAATTGAATTTTCTCCACTCCAATGAGTTAATGAGATTTAATGAGTCAATAAATGCAAAGTACTTAGAATAGTAAATGGCTTATGGGGGGTTCTCAATAATATGAGCTAACACATTTAATGTGATTATGATTCTATGAAGAGGGTTTGTGAATTTAATGTTTTTGTTGTGTCTAGCATCACTTACCTTCTACTAGTGTCTTCTTTTCTGCTCATAAACATGCCACATGTTTTCCATCTTAAAGGGACAGCTTTCTGTCTTTTTACGGGACCCACCTCTTCATACCTCTTTTAAGAGGATAAGGAGAGGAAATAGTCCTCAAGTAAAGAGAAGAAGAAATAGGAAAATATCAAAATATCATTAGGGGTTTAGTCATTTCTCTGGTTTACCTCAGCAAAATATGGCAAATTCTCAGACTACTGGGATGAATTATATAAAGCTCCAGCAAGTTCACAAAGAAGCAGTTATATGTTTGCTTGAAGCTTGCTGAAATGTTTCATTGGTAATGTTAATATCTTTTACTCAGTAGGCTTTTCACCATCTACACTGGTCCACATTTAAAAGTACTTATTTATTCATTGCTTATAATTGCTTCTTAATTATATTGTGTTTTACATTTTACCATTTTCACTCTTCCACACAACTAATTTTTTTGTTATTTATTTATTTATTTATTTATTTCTTTATTTAAATTTCTTTACTAAGTAAGTTATTACATATGTGTCCTCATCACCCATTACCCCTTCTTATTCTCCCTACTCCTGTCACCACTTCATGCCCTCACCCCCTGCCCTGGTGTCCATGTCCATTGATTAGGCTTATATGCATGCATACAAGTCCTTTGGTTGATCTCTTCCCCTTACCCCCACCCTCCCCTACCATCCCTCTGAGGTTTGACAGTCAATGCTTCTCTGTCTCTGGATCTGTTTTTGTTCATCACTTTAGGTTGTTCATTATATTCCATAAATGAGTGAGATCATGTGATATTTATCTTTCTTTGACTGGATTATTTCACTTAGCATAATGCTCTCCAGTTCTATCCATGCTCTAGTTTGAAGCAGCCACCTTTTTCTCTTTTTTATTCTTAAAGAATACCTTTCAGCATTTCATATAATACTAGTTTGATGTTGACGAACTCCTTTAGCTTCTTCTTATCTGTGAAGCACTTTATCTGACCTTCAATTCTGAATGATAGCTTCGCTGGGTAGAGTAATCTTGGTTGTAGATTTTTGCTATTCATCACTTTGAAAATTTCTTGCCATTCCCATCTGGCCTGTATAGTTTCTGTTGAGAAATCAGCTGACAATCGTATGGGTGCTCCCTTGTACTTAATTAAGTGTTTTTCTCTTGCTGCTTTTAATATTCTCTTTGCCTTTTGTTCTTGGCATTTTAATTATGATGTGTCTTGGTGTGATCCTCTTTGGATTCATTTCATTTGGGGTTCTGGGTGCTTCTGGACTTGTAAGTCTATTTCTTTCACCAGGTGGGGAAAGTTTTTAGTCATTATTTTTTCAAATATGTTTTCAGTATCTTGCTCTCTCTCTTCTTCTGGCACCCCCATAATTCTGATGTTGGTATGCTTGAAGTTGTCCCAGAGGCTTCTTACACTATCCTCAAATTTTTGGATTCTTTTTTCTTTTCCCATTGAGTGTTTTGGCCTCTTGGTATTTCAAATCTTTGACTTGATTCTTGTGTTCCTCTAGTCTACTGTTGGGTTTCTGTAAAATATATTTATTTCAGTCAGTGTATGTTTAGTTTCTAGTTGGTCCTTTTTCATACACTCAAGGTTCTCACTCATATCTTCGAGGGTCTCACTAAATTTATCGGCCTTTTCTAGGAGCCTCTTAAAAAACCTTATAACCATGGTTTTGAACTCTATATCCAGTCATTTGTTTTCTTCCATTTCTTTCATTTGTGATCTGTTTCTTTCTCTCCACATTTTCACTGCTTCCCTGAGATGGTAGGGTAGCTTTGTGTGCTAGGTGTCCTATATGGCCCAGTGGCTCAGCCTCCCCTGTTACCTGAGGTGTACACTCTTGGTGCACCCTTTTGTGGACTGTGTGTGCAGCCTTGTTGGACATAATTCTTGATTGTTGTTGGTATCACTGGGAGGAATTGACCTTCAGGCCAATGGCTTTGAGGATGAGTTGTGTCTACACTGGGAGACAGCCTTATGCACCAAGACTTGCAAATTTGCCAAATTTTCTGTGCTCAGCTTGGATAGAGTGGAGTTTCTAGGTGGGGCAAGTTTTAGGGTGAAGCTGACAGCCTTGGCTTCCAATCAGCCCCACCCCACAAGGTCACTGGGTCTTAGCATCTGCAGGCAGTCGTCACAAGCATCTCTGCAAGAAAGGCGCCCTCGAGTGTCGCCTGACACCAGATCATCCAGTCCCCAGTGAATCTGGAATCTCGGATTTTTACCTGGTACCTGGGTTCCATGCAATTGGAACTCCTTTCTCTCTTCTGCCAGATGCCAGCCACACAGTGAACAGATCACCCTCACCATGAGCACTCATGCGTGCTCCCAGAGCTCCACCTCTGGTTGTTCCCCCAAAATTCTACCTCACAGCACTGCCCAGAACTCCTTTCTCCTGTCAGACACCGCAAACGACTCAATTCATCCTCTCTGCACGCACTCTCGTGCATGCCTCCAGAGCTCTGTCTTTGGCTCCTTCCCCTTGGATTCTACCCACAGTCCAGATTCTCCCTGTAAGGAACTGGGTTCCCCAGGTTTTGAGTGTAAACTGAACTGGATTCAGCGCAGCCTGGAGTTTTTGTCTCCTTTCCACTAGAGCACCCCAGCCAGGCATTCAGACACCCAGTCCTCAAGCTCTGCGCACGCGAGAGTTTCCTACCTTATTTAGGCTTTGCAAAGGCTCTGATTATCCATGTGCACTTCTGTATTTCTCTAGTTTCAGAACTATCAGTCAGCCAGCCTTACTGTGGTTCCAGACAATGCCAATTTTGTCCTTTAGTTGTATTCTTGAAATTGTTGTGTGGGGCAAAAGCCTAGGTATTTACTTATGCCACCATCTTGGTTTCTCCTTCCACACAACTAATTTGATCCCCAAATTCCTTAAAATTAGCCAACAAAATTAATGCTCTGTTCCAGTAACTTTCCTGCTTAAAAATTATCTCGGACTCTAAATTTCTTACAAGTTAAAGTCAAAATCTTTAACATAAACTCAGGGCTTGTCAAAATGTGATTCCAAACTCACTATTTTTTTAGAAAAATAATTTTATTTTATTGTTTAAGGCAGTGGTTGGCACACTCATTAGTCAAGAAAACCAAATATCAACAGTACAATGATTAAAATTTCTTTTAAGAGACAAATTTTTTAAACTTAAACTTCTTCTAACACCACTCTTTCATAATAGACTTGCCCAGGCCGTGGTATTTTGTGGAAGAGCCACACTCAAGGAGCCAAAGAGCTGCATGTGGCTCACAAGCTGCAGTTTGCTGATCACTTTTTAAAATTATTACATATATATATATATATATATATATATATATATATATATATATATCTCCATTGGTTATGCTTATATGCATGAATGCAAGTCCTTTACTTGATCTTTTACTTCCCCCCAAACCCTTTTGTACCTTCCTGCTGTGGTTTGACTGTCTGTTCAATGCTTCTTTGATTATGTATCTATTTTTGTTCATCAGTTTATAATGTTCTTTATAGTCTACAAATGAGTGAGATCATGTGATATTTATCTTTCTCTGATTGGCTTATTTCACTTAGCCTAATTCTCTCCTGTTCCATCCATGCTGTTGCAAATGGTAAAAATGACTTTTTATAGCAGCGTAATATTCCATTATGTAGATATACCATGGTTTTTTAATCCACTTATCTGTTGATGGGCATTCAAGCTGTTTAAAAATCTTAGCTATTGTAAATTGTGTTTCTATGAACATAGGGGTGCCTATATCCTTTCTCATTGGTGTTTCTGTTTTCTTGGGACTTATTTCTAGAAGTGCTATTACTGGGTCAAATGGCAGTTTGATTTTTAATTTTTTGAGGAAACACCATACTGTTTTCCACCTTGGCTGTACCAGTCTGCATTCCCACCTGCAGTGAAGGAGAGTTCCTTATTCTCCACATCCTCTCCAGCACTTATTGTTTGTTGATTTGTTGATGATAGCCATTCTGCCAGAAATTGACCCAAGTTATGCTCAATTAATATTTGACAAAGGAGGTCAGAGCATACAATGGAGTCAAGACATTCTCTTCAATAAATGGTGTTGGGAAAATTGGACAGATACTTGCAAAAAATGAAACTAGATCACCAACTTGCATCATACACAAAAACAAACTAAAACTGGATAAAGGACTTAAAAATAAAGTGGAAAACCATAAAAATCTTAGAAGAAGCCATAGGCAACAAAACAGCAGACATTTGTTGTAGCAATATTTTTACCAATACCACTCCTAGAGCAATGGAAACTAAGGAGAAAATAAGCAAATGAGACTATATCAAAATAAAAAGCTATGCCCAGCAAAATAAACTATCAACTAACAAGAAAGCCCACTGCATGCAAGAATATATTTGAAATGTTATCTTCCATAAGGGTTTAATCTTCAACATTTACAGGAAACTCATACAACTTAACAAAAGATAAACAATCCAATAAAAAATGGGTAAAGGGCCTGAACAGACTCTTTTTGAGAGGACATACAGAAACCCGAGAAACATATGAAAACATGCTCAAAGTCACTAGTCATCTGAGAGATGGAAAACAAAGCAACAATGAGGTACCATCACAGACCTGTCAGAATGGCTATCAAAACTAACTCTTCAGGGGCATCTTTCACCATTTCCTGTAACCTAATCAATTCCTCAGACTCCTAAATATGTCCTGATTCCTGGAGACATTGTGTGGCCCTTTGTGTATTTTATTTTAAATTTCTTAGCTCCATGACTTTGATCACTATTTCCTCTACTTGAATTGCTCTTCATGTTGAAATATTTTATCTTTAATCCCTGATTTAGAAAAATTCCTAGATTATCCTTGGTTGTTAGTTTCTCTCTCTACACTTGCACTTGGTACAGTAGTTTTCAGCAGTGGAATGTGGAAGAGATAAGGATTTATCAAGGGACTTGTTCAAAGTATACAACATTCCAGTCTTCACATCTCCCTGGGAATTAATGATGAAGTCTTTTGATTGGCACTCTTCTTTATAGCAGTTAAAGTAGATCATTATTATTCATTCACAGGCCTATTTCTGATTATAGACTGAGTTTCTTAAGGAAAGAAACTCTTAGTCACACACACATTTGCCATACATAATATAGATACTGTGAAATTATCCTATCTAATAAAATAGTAATATGTAAATTGACCATACCTATGCTACAGCCAACAGCCATGCCCACCATCCAATCAGGAGTGATATGCAAATTAACCCCAAACCAAAATGGCTGGTGCTCAAGGCAGGAAAAAGCCTCAGCCAGAGGTTTTTTCCTGTCTTGGGCAGGCCAGGGCTGGGACAGAGCATGCCAGCAATCGCAGGGTGATCACTGGCTGGGGTCCCCTGGCCGAGGTTCCCTGTCCAAGGATGGAAGGCCTCAGCCAAAGGGCTTCTGGCCTTGGACAGGCTGGGGCTGGGGTGGAGCCAAAGAGCAATTGGCTGGATTCCAGGGTGATCACTAGCTGGGGTCTGTTAATGGTGATCCCCTGCCCAAGAATGGAAAGCCTTGGACAGAAGCCTTCGGCTTTGGGTAGGCCAGGGGTGAGCTATTAGTAGGACATCCCCGCAAACGACTCTGCAAGGGCTCCCAGTATGTAAGAGGGGGCAGGTTGGGCAGAGGGACCATGCACCCCCAGTGCACAAATTTTGTGCACCAGGCACCTGTACTATCTAATAAAAGAGTAACATGCAAATTAACCATCACTCTGCTACACCCATAAGCCACCCCCACAGGTCCCTCCCATAAGCCAATCAGGAGTGAGTATGCAAACTAACCCAACCAAGATGGCTGCGGCCACAGAGAGAACAGAAGGGAGGCTTGGGTTTCCTGAATGATGGAGGAAGCCAAGCTTTCCACACATCCTGGCAGGCCCAGGCTTCCAGTCCAGGCTACAATATAGAAAATCTCAACAGAAATGGTGGCAGTCACAAAGCTGGAGAGAGTAGGAAGCTATGGCTGCCCCAGCAATGGAGGAAGCCAAGCTTTTCAGACATCCTGGCCAGCCTAGGCCTCCAGTCCAGGCTATAGAGTTTCAGTTATAGAAGATAAATAAATCTCAACAGAAATAGCTTCCCACAGAGCAAGCAGAAGGCTTGGCTCTTCTCCAGGCTACAAGGTTTCAATTGCAGAACATAAATTAATCCCAGATCCCAGGGCCTCCACTTGGATCACCACAGGTTGTGGCTGGCTTGCAAACTACCACAGGCCCCTCACTCAGGCCACCCCAAATACCAAGAAAACACCACCCTGATCCAGGACACTCTTCACGGCAAACCAGCTGGCCCTGACCCATGCACCAGGCCTCTATCTTATCTAACAAAAGAGTAATACGCACATTGATCACTCCATCACACAAGATGGCTGCCCCCATGTAGTCAAAGATTCTGCACCCATGTGAACATAATATGACCACCACAAGATTGCCAGCAGGAGAGGGCAGTTGGGGGTGACCAGGCTGACCGAGGAGGGAAGTTGGGGGTGACTGGGCCTGCAGGGAAGGGCAGTTGGGGGGACTCAGGCCTGTAAGGGAGGGAAGTTAGGGGCAAACAGGCTGGCAGGGGAGCAGTCAGGCATCAATCAGGCTGTCAGGGTTATGGGGTTATCAGGCTGGCAGACAGATGCAGTTAGGGGCAATCAAGAAGGCAGGCAGGTGAGCAATTTGGAGCTAGCAGTCCTGGATTGTGAGAGGGATGTCCCAGATTGGCATGCGTTCAGGCTGGACTGAGGAGCACTGGGGCTCTAGTTGTTTTATAATGTATCTGGATTTTTATATTGCACCTACAATCTTAAATTTGATAAACTTACTTTGTCAATTTTCAGATTAAGGCTCTGTTTCCAATGATAGTTGGTAAAAGTTCCTTTCATTGTGTTGGAAATTGCTATAGAAAATGAACTCTATACTTCATTTATTTTTAGAGGATGTGATGTATGGATTATAAAAGAGGATTTATTTCACTACTCTCTTCTTTAAATAATATTTCACCCTACAATCCCTTTTCACAAAGAGTTTTATAGACAAACTAGAGGCCTAATGCATGAAGATTTGTGCAATAATGGTCCTTCTTTCCCCTGGCTGCCAGCACCACCTTCACTCTGGCTGGAGCCGCCTTTCCACCTTCCCACAGTGCCCAGAGGCCCAGAGCTGCTGGGTTGGTGTGAAACACAAGCTTCTTACTCTGCCCCACTCCTAGCTGCTTGGCACCTGTGTATGCAAATTAATCCATCTTTGTAGGATTAATTTACATACTTGCTCCTGATTGGCTAGAGTGCATCACGACGGTACAGTCGATTTGCATCTTTCTCTTTTATTAGTGTAGATGTAGAAAACATCTTGGGCATGTATATAATTATGCTTTATTTGTCTCAATCATAATAAATCTATTTTAAATATACTGTTCATAGAACATATTTGATATATTAAATGTATAAGCTATAATCTATAAAATATGATTTTCATTTTTTTCTGAAAAGTATAACAGAAAAAAAATGAGAGCCCTCTGGTGGACAATACATTAAGTTCCAAATGTCAAATAGAATATTTTCCTTATAGCATTTTCTAAGTATTAAACAAACATTATATTTCTAAACAGATCATTAATAAAAAGTAAGATGAACTTTAAAAAGTTATTTTAACTCCTTAAATATTATTGAAGCACATTAATTTTTCACAGAAAATGTCTAATACAAGTAACTCTTTTAGTAATAAGATCAATTAAAACCCACAGGAAAACTCAAAACAAGCAACAAAATTTAAAATAAACTCATCCTTTCAATTTCAGTTTTAATGAAATAGTCATAATATTAAAACCAAAAAAGTGCTGAAATTAGAAATTTTAGAGTGTAAATTGTGCAATGAGCAAATGCATTTAAAAAAATGTTTTCCTAATTAAGGTGTATATATTTAGTGTCATTTCATCTGCTAAAGGACATTTTGATTGTTTCTCTGTTGGCTATTATAAATAGTGCTGCTATGAACACTAGTGTCTGAGTATAGCATATCTTAGAATAATGTCATTTTGTTCTATGTCATTTCATTATAAGATTGACTAGAGGCCTGGTACATAAATTTCATGCACTGGGGAAAGGTTTCCCTCAACCCAGCCTGCACCCTCTCCAATCTGGGACCCCTCAAAACATCCCTCTCACAATCCGGGACTGTTGGCCCCTAACCACTCCTCTACCTGCCTGATTTCCCCTAACTGCTTCTGCCTGCCAGTCTGATCACACCCCTAACTGCTCCCCTGATGGCCTGATCACCCCCAGCTGCCTTCCCCTGCTGGCCCAGTTGCCCCCAACTGTCCTTCCCTGCCAGCCTGATCACCCACAATTGCCCTCACCTGCCAGCCATCTGTGGTGACCATCTTATGGTGGTCATCTTATAGTGGCCATCTTGTGATGACATGGGGCAGCCATCTGTGGTGGCCATCTTGTGATGGCATAGGGTGGAAATCTTGTGAGGATGTAAGGGCATCACACAAAGGTGCAACGTGTGAGGGCCACCTAGTTTTTTATAAGTATAGATAATATGTAATAGGAACTTAATTATTGATCACTAGAGGTCCATTGCACAAAATAAAATTTGTGCATGGGTGCAGTTCCCAGGCCTGGCTGGTGATCGAAGTGCAAGCACATCTGGCATGAAAGGGCAGGTCCTAGCTGACCTCTGAGCCCTCAGTAACACCTGGGTCCCTGGGCCCCCATGTAGTCCCCTCCATCTGAATCATGGTGCCTGAGTCCCCATACGAAGATGTGGTGAATGTGGCCGGATGCCATGGGCTGGGCACAGCATGGGCCTTTGGGACACCTAGCTGTGCTGCAGGGAATCCAGGCAGGCAGCGTGCTGTCTCCTGGCCAGCCTTGCAGACTGGCTCCTGCGCCAGCTGACATAGCGCCTGACTGGCCCCTGCAGTTCCAGCAGCTTTGGCCCAACTCACCAGGAAGGGGCCATGTAGGTGTGGGACAGACTTCTTGTGGGTGTCTGGCCCCTGAATATGGTGGTTTTCCTGGTGCATGAGGCCTGGCAACCTAAGGGAGGGTAGTAGGGGAAGTGAGAGGGAGCTTGGCAGACACTCTTCATTCTCACTGCACTTCTGTCCCTGTCACTCCAGTCCTCAGGTAGTCATGGAGAGGTTGCAGTACATTGCTGATGTCCACCATGTTCTGTGCTGCCCACTGGTGCTAAGCTTATGTCATATTGAGTAGTTGAACTCCTGAACTCTAGGTCAAATGACCACCAGACAGGACATTTTGCATATTAGGCTTTTATTATATAGGATGTCAATCAGATTATGGCAAAATTGGTTTCATTTATATGTCATTTCACCATAGTTCCAAAAATATTTCCAAGACATTTGTTCGAGTATGTGTTTTAAATACTTGGGGGCATATACATAAGAGGATAATTGCTGGGTTAACTTACTTCTATGTTTAACTTTTTGATGAACCACAGCACCTGCATCATTTTACATTCTACCAACAATGAATGAGGGTTCTAATTTGTCCACATCCTAACACTTGTCTTTTTGAATACACACATCTTAGAGGGTGTTAAGTGGTATCTCATTGTGGTTATGACTTACATTCCCCTGATGCTTAATAATGTTGAGCATCTTTTCATGTTCTTGTTATTTGTGTAGCTTTGGAGAAATATATATTCAAGTACTTCTGATGCTGGCCTTTTATTATTGAGTTGAAAGAGATTTTATAAATTCTGGATACTAGACTCTTATCAATTTATAACTTGTAATTATTTTCTCCCACTCTCTAGGTAGTTTGATAATGTATTTATTGATAATGTATTTTGATGTACAAAAGTTTTAATTTTCATGGAGTACAACTTATCTATTTTTTCTTCTGCTTTTTGTAATTTTGGGGTCATATCTAAAAATCCAGTGCCAAATTAAATGTCATGAAGATATACCTCTACTTTTTTCTAAGAGTTTCATTGTTTTAGCTCTTATATTGAAGTTTTAATTTACTTTGAGTTGATTTTTATAGATGGTGTAAGGTAGAGATCCAACTCCATTATTGTACATGTGGCTATACAGTTGTCACAGGACCATCCTTGGAAAAGACTATTATTTTTCAATGAATGGTCTTGACATTCTTGACAAAAAAGCAATTGGCCATACACATATGGGCTTAATATGGACCCTCAATTGTATTTCAATTCTCTATATTGTAACCTTGTGCTAGTACTACATTATTTTTTTAAATTATTTATTTTTAAAGTATTACATATAGCATTACATATGTCTCCTTTTACCCCTATTACCCTCTCCCTGGCCACTCCCACCCCTAGCACTTGCCCCAGACTCTCTAGTGTCTGTGTCCATTGGTTATGCTTATATGCATACATAAAAGTCCTTTGATTGATCTCTTACAACCCTCTCCCCCATGCCCTGGCCATTTTTCTCTGAAGTTTGACACTCTATTCAATGCTTTTCTGTTTCTGGATCTATTTTTGTTCATCAGTTTATGTTGTTCATTATATTCCACAAAGGAGTGAGATCATGTGATATTTATCTTTCTCTGACTGGCTTATTTCACTTAGAATAATACTCTCCATGTCTATCCATGCTGTTGCTAATGATAAGAATTTTTCTTTATCACAGTAGAGTAGTATTCCATTGTGTAGATGTACCACAGTTTTTTAATCCACACATCTTCTGATGGGAACTTAGACTGTTTTCAAATCTTAATGATTGTAAATTGTGCTGCTATGAACATAGGGGTACATATATACTTTCTAATTGGTGTTTCTAATTTCTTGGGATAAATTCTTTTTTAATGCTATTATAAGTGGATTGTTTACCTCAATTTCTTTTTCAGATGGTTTGTGCAACTGATTGTTGATTTTGTATCCTGTACTTTCATTGATTTTGTTTAGTAGTTCAGTTGTGTACCATAGGTTTTAGGGTTTTCTACATATCAGACCATGTCTTTTGCAAACAGGAACAATTATACTTCTTGCTTTCAAATTTGTATGCCTTTTATTTCTTTTTCTTGTTTAATTGTTCTGGCGAGTGACAGTCATACAATAAAATGATAGAGCTTCCATCTTAGAAAATTGTAGCAAGTAAGATAGTTAAGTATATCTTTACCATATCATTATAAAGAATAAAATTAACAATGTATTTGCTCATTTATTTACAATAAACTTACTCTCCAGAGTAGTAAAAGCTCTGTTGAGTAATCTTCTGGTAAATATGGTTTGAGCCTATTGATTTATAGTTTATCGTAATGTCCCCGCTAGTTAACCACTATAAATAACTACAATTAAAATAGTTTTTATATAAGATTTTTAAAATTTACTTTGGATAAATTTATTCTTTAATTTTTAAAAAGGAATATTAAAATTAAGCATATCAGTTACAACCAGTCAACTTTTCATTTAGAAATACCTTTAGTCCGTTTTCCTCATAATCTCTTATTAATACTCTATCTCCAATATTGGTTTTACACCTTTACAAGTATAAGTAATGGGGTTTTTAAGCAGCATAAAAGAGACATCTTAATTCCTCAAAGTGAGATAACAAAATTCTGATATACCTGTTCATTAATCCTGGAACATGCAAAATATCTGATATAATAAAAGGCTCATATACAAATAGACCAAACAGAGGAACAAGAGAACAACCAAACAACTGAGCGCTATGACATGTGCTGATCAGGGGGCACACGCGGAACATGTACTACCTTATTTGTGTGTAACCAAGACACACAAATAATATTGCTTCCTAATCTCTTCATCTAAAACCACAGACTAAATCAATACATTGTCTTCCTCTCAAGTTATCATAGGTGACACTTTTACCTAATGTTTTGCACAGCATAATATTGGTTGAAATCTTTACAGAAACCTATGGAAATGCTTTTGGTACCTATTGCCCAGGACTGAAATTAATGACATTTAGAATTTTTGTCATTAGCACCCCATTATTTGCCACCAGTTTTTGTATCAGTATAGATAAACTATGGTACGATAACAAATGATCCACATTTTATAATGATAATACCTAACACTGTTGATCATTTACTGAGTGCTAATCATTTTTCTGAGTACTTTTTCTGTATTAAGTCAAATAATAGTTATAATACCTTTATTTAGGAAATAATAATATCCCCATTTTAGAGATGCAGGGATTAAGTCAAGAAGAGTAATGGAAATGGCACATGAACTTCTACACTCACACTGAAATGAGGGCATCTAGTGTCAGAGTCTGGAATCAATTACTACAGGATATTGGTGTTCGTTAAGCTGTTCTTATAAGTCATACCTAAGTATAGTTTAATACAACTTTATAATAAAAATATATTAGAATTTTCCAAAATCTCTGCCAAGTCTATATTTCTTTCTACTATGAATGCTTATGTTTTCACTTGTAGGCCAAAGATGGCTTAACTGACCACAGAACTTATTTAGAAAAATTCACAAAATTATCATACCATTCACAAATAAGGATGCCCCTTTGACCTGCCAGTAGAGAATCCAGAATTGTGTTGTAAATCTATAATAGGTAGTTTTGTTTTATATTTTGTCATAATAGATAAAAAAACTTGATATAAATTAGAAAGAAAAAAGAAAGGTTTCAAAAACTTTATTAATTCCCAAACCAATTTCTTCATGGCCAGTTTCTATTATATGATTTCCTCAGGAGACATTATGCTATGATCATATGATCTTTAAACCTCAGGTTCACTGCATGATGTAAAAGGGAAATGGCTAAGCTGCACCTAAATGGAAGCATTTGTGGGTTATTTAGAAGAATGTATAGTAGAAAATACAGATGTAGCTTATTTTAACATCATCTTTTAAATAGAGCAGGAACATTTTGTTTAATTTTCTTTCTTTCTTTTTTACTGAGTGACTTCTGTAAGTCCAAGTCCCTTGACAACTAATTCCTTCTTAGAGATCCAGCTACTCAAACCCTTAGCTGTACATGCTGACATGAGTTTCTAAATAGTTGAATACATTTGAATACATTTAAATTAAATGATGTGTATGTGAATGGGGGGGAAGACTGATGATTTATTCAGAAAAATTCAAGTTTTCTTATTCAAAATAGAAATATAGATTGAGTAGTTGCTAAAAAGACATTGCACTAATTTTTAATTCATGAATTACAATTGGTTTACAGAAAGCATATGAATTAAATAAACCAAATATCTTATTGGAAGATAATTAAATGGTTTATGAAATTATTTATGTGTTCAAATAGGTATACAGCTCTTTAGGAGTGAAAAACCTCAAGATATATATTAATTATGCCCAAGGTTTAAAGTGGCTGTTTTAAGAGGAACTGATCGATCTAAAAATAAATTGTGACCATCAAGAAAACATTCTCCTAGGAATTTTTGAGATGAGTATGTTTAATTCAAGAAAACACATTCTCATAGGAATTTTTGAGATGAGTATGTTTAATCTGAAATTACACTAAAATTCATGTCTATGTGGCTACATTTTATAAAATGTTGGGCACAAAAATATTAGATACTGCCTTAGGAGGTTTTTTATCACAAAATTCTAGCTTTTTCATGATTTACACATGGATTTTTGCTCATGGTTTTAGTTATTTTAGTTTATAGGAAAATGTTCTTATATGTTTTTTAGTGTTATATATATTTTTTCCTTTTTTTCTCTCTCCATAGCAAATTATTTTACTATTTTGACTTCTGCTAAATTTCATCTCACTTTAGACATTTTGTTTATATTTTATCTATTTTTTGTTTTCAAATAATATTTTATTTACTAATAGAACATAGAAAGCAACACAGGATTTATACTTGAAAGACAAGAAATATGAAACATAGACCGTACACCAAATTACTTTGTAGAGGCTCTTTTAACACTCATACTAGTAAACATCAGAAAATCCCAGTGTTTAAGAGTTATATTCAAGACCCAAATTCACCTATAAGGCATACAATTTCTGATAAGATACTTTACTTTGTAGACTTCTACCTAATCTGGTAGAAAGAATAAGTGGGAAATATATATATATATATATATATATATATATATATATATATATGCATAACATGATGTTTAGCGCATATTAGGTTTATAATATGTATTTTATCACAAGAATTACATTTGAGAAGTGATCGCAGAAGGATAGAGGGAGTAAGAAGTTTGAGTCAGGGCAGGAAGAAGAGTCAACAGGAGTGTGTTATCAAGGTCACTGTTGTGGACAGTGGGGCTTAATTCTGTCAGCATCTCCTGAGAAGCTATTAGAATGTCCTCAGAAATTTTCCATCTGAAGGATGGAATGTTGAAGCCGTTATAAACTAGCTCCTGTCTCTCATTATCAAGGGTGGGCCCAGAGGTTTAACTCTTTTACCCTTTCTGCATTTACAAGCAGGGTTAGTGAGCTACTATAGATTTAGAGAAACTTGAGAGCAGAAACAGAAAAAAGGGTCACTTGTATGGCATCATGGGCCAACATCTGTAGCTGAATCAAAGGCTGGCCACGGGGCTATGATATGAGATAGTGGAGAATTTGCTACCATTCCACTTTGGGCATCCTATATTAAATCTATCTTGCCATTGATAGATTTCCAATGTGTTGGCAGGCATAACCTCTATGCACCACTAGCACTGAAGGTAGAGGATAAATGAATGACATCCAGCAAATGAGTCATCCTGCCCACTTAGTTTTTTAGTGCTAATGCTGTGGTAGATATTCTCTGGCGGGCACTGACATAGACACAACTATCTGCATGATATGTACCCAAATAAATCACAGTAAGTGTAAAATCTGCTTTATTTATAAATCATTCAAAGAAGGCTTCATAGAGAAAGTGATAATTAGAATGGTCCAATTAGGGAGGTTTAGAGGAAAGATAATAGATTTGTGGAACATGTTTTGAGTTTGAAAAAGGATGAATGGTATGAAAATAGAAGAATAATTTTGAGGCAGAGTAAATAAATTGATATTGAATAAAGAAGAAAGTCATCAACTCTGACAATATCCCAGTTATAAAAATACATACAAATACCAAATATTAGTTTTATCTTTTTTCATATTCTGAAGAATAATATAATCAAATTTATACTAATAAAAGGGTAACATGCAAATTGATCATGATGCCCTCATAGTAACAACCAAACATCAGGCTGTGTGGGGCGACCAGGCCGACAGGGGTTTAGCAAAGGATAACCAAACGACTGACCAGCAGGCTGTATGAAGTGACCAGGCTTGCAGGGAGGGAGGGGCAGTGAGGTGTGACCAGGCTTGCAGGGGATACAGTTGGGGGCAATGAGCCTGGCAGAGGGGTCAATTGGGGGCAACCAGACCTGCAGGGGGGGCACTGAATGGTGACCAGGCCAGCGGGAGGGGGTACTGGGGCCAACCAGGCCAGTGGAGAGGAAGTCAAGGGTGATCAGGCTGTCAGGCCAAGGCGGTTAGGGGTGATTAGGCTGTTAGGCAGGTGAGCAATTAGGAGCCAGCAGTCCCAGATTATGAGAGGGATGTCCAACTGCTGGTGACATCCAGTAGTCAGGCATCCCCTGAGGGTTCCCAAATTGGAGAGGGTCCAGGCTGGGCTGAGGGTACCCTCCCATGCATGAATTTTGTGCACCAGGCCTCTAGTATAATTGTCCTTTCACATATGTCCCCAATCTCTGTGGTACTTCTGCCTTTATTAGTAACCAAATCTTTTAGTTTCTAGTATATTCCTTCAGAGATTTTTTTCATATAAATAAAACAAGTACAATATTCTAATTTCCTCTGGCTGTTACTCAAAAAATGAATGCTAGACATAATTTTGCACTGTCCTATTTTTTACTGGACAGTATCTTGGAGAAACTTTATATTTCTTCCTAAATCAAGAGTGCTTTATTTCTTAGTGTTTACCTTTGTAATATAAAATGAGCTTATACTTCTTTGACATCATTTGTCAACTTTAAATGATATCCTTTGATTTAAAGAACTTCAGCAAATTTACTCTACCACCTTTTTATCTAATCTCTAACAATTTTTGTTGTTTTTATGTTTTGGGCAATGTGCTAACATAAGATTTTTATGATCTATTCTGTCATACTAATCTCTTGGGTCTTAATTCTAATATTAAATTATAATGTAAAGGTAAATATATTAAATGTCCATTCTAGCCCTTTGCTTAATTTTTACAATGATCACTTGGTTAGCTAAAATTCATTCTCAATACATTAACAATATAGAAGAAGAGACCAGGAAAAAGTACTTTTTGCATTCTTGTGTTTTTAAAACTATTTATAATCTTTTTCATTAAAAGTCAGGTTGTCTGGGCATAAAATTCTTGGATCCTAATTTATTTACTTCCTTATTTTGTAGGTGTGTTACTCTAACATATTCTCCATTTTTCTCCACAGTCTGATTATTTCCTCCTCTTAAATGATCTTTGCCCTCTAGTACCTCATGTTTTTTAATCTTATGCCCTTGGTCTATTTTCTCTGGTACACATTCTACCTTTACAATTTGTACATTCAAATTCTTCTTTTATGTAATTAATGTTTTCAAAGTTGAACCTCCAAATATGTGTTTTGTTCATGGAATTAGGTAATATTCATTACCAATTTTCTGTGTTTATTTTCTGTCTATTATTTCCCCTCTTGTGTTCTGTAGCCCTTTATTTTCACTTTATAAAATTCATTTTTTTCAATTTCCATTTTCTATGGACCTCATAATAATAATAATTTAAACTGTGCCTATTATTCATCACCATTCTTTGAATAACATCATTATTTTATTATGATTGCATTATCTTCTACTTCTTCCTTAAGTTCTAGTGCTCATCTCCCATATTCTGACTGCTTCTATTAAGTTCACATCTCTTTCTTGGGATCTTTCAATTTCAACTTTCTTTTTAAAGGAAATTGTGTACTTTAAATTTTATATATTGAAATGTAATATTTTTATCTCCACCAATGCAATAATTTTATAGTAATAGTCCCTTGTCTGTTGATAAGTTTTGGAGTATAGTAAACTTCTCTGAGTTTTTTCTCTGTACTTCCTCTTGCATATTTTTGCCTGACTTCAGCTGCATTGGCAGCAGCCCTATGCATTCTGGAGATTGCAAGAATATATATATATATATATATATATATATATATATATATATATATAATGTGTGTGTGTTTGCACATAGATATACACTTAGTGTTGTTGAAAATGTACTCTGCAGATTTTCTTTCATTTTTTGTTGTTGACTTTTATAGCATCCGGGAGAAGAAACTGTCTTATTAAGCCATGTTCATGCTTCATGTCCCAATTTTTTACTCCTCTCTTATTATGTCTAAATTCTGATAAGAAAATGTGGCTATGTCATTAAGTTCATTAGAATGGTAATGCAATCATAAGTATAAATTTAGTGCCATGTAAAATGACTACTGTCATGAAAAACTATCATTAGTAATTTATTGATTATGAAGAAAATCTTAGAAGACTGCCTATGTATAGGAGATACTAAATGCTATTTTTCTTATTACAAATATAGCAGTTCATTATGTTGAAGACAAATGGAACAATGTGCACACTTAGAGATTCAAATTTTTTTTGTACATTTTTCTTAATGAGAATGGTAGAAATGATTAATTGCTTACTGTGATTCACGAAGTGGCTCAAAGGCCCAAAATAACCAATTTCATTATTTTGATGATTGTTTACACTGAGGGAGCCTCTGTATGAATTACAGTTGTTGACCATATGTGCAGTGATTTTTATAAACAAAATACTTTTCTTCACAACTACTTAAAAATATGTACAACACATGCAACCAAGACCTTTTTTGTCAGGTGAAGGGTTATCAGCACCAGTTATCTTCAGTGTTTTTCTTTTAAAAAATCAGATTATGACATTAAGTACAGGACAGGCAAAAGCCATGTAATTTGCTACACCGTGGAACTCCTGACTTGTTTGTGCACAACAGTCATCTACTACATGATTAGAATACCAGTCAACCACAGCGACATTATTTTTCAATTAGTAAGCGATCCAACTACTGGAGTTGGAAAAATATTGAGTGAATCCAAGTGTAAGACTGCTCAAAGTTCAACAAGAAAGAGAAAGGACTCATTAATTCCATAAATGCTCACTTTCTCCCTTGATTCTGCACTGTCTTGCACCTGCCTTAATGTTAAGGTTCTTTTTAGATAAGGTTTTAGTTTAAATTTAAATGAATTAACCAAAGTTGGCAAACAATTGTATTCTCTTGTTTCCTTAGCCCCTCTCTATTTAGTGAGAAAATAGATGCTAGAATGGGATAATTGAAGAGAAATTTTGACAAACAGGATAGCAGATGTCATACATTTTTAAAAGTTGCATCATTTGTTTAAATTGATTTGAATTAATTAACTTTCCCAAGAGAAAGTTTGCTGAATATCCTGAAATCAAGTGAAAACCACACATGAGAAAGAGATAAATTGTGCTAGATGACACTGGAATTGGGTAGAGCAAAAAATTTCCATTTAAATTGACTGGGAGATAATAAAAAGAACATGAATAAATTATTGGGAAAAAGGCATGTTTATGAAGGAGGCTTTCCTGGGGAAAGCATATTAAGTAGTCTTAATCACCGAGGGCATGACTATGCTATTTCATGGTTGTCGTTTAATGTATTTCATATTTATGAAGTTGCATGTAGCATATCTGTATTGGTCATGCAGAATTATTTTATTACCATTAAGTTTTGAGGAATAAATAAAAAGACACTTCTACTTCTCAGTCTAACAAATACATCACAGACAAACATCTATCTATTGACATGTTTTAAAGAAATGGTGGTAGGCAGGGAATGGGGGGAGATATATATTTTTATACGAGACGCATGAAGCCAGAAACTTTGCATGTAGTATCTTATTACATTAATGAGATGTAAAGTTAAAAATTATAAAGTTTAGCCCCAGATGTATCATCCCTGATAAATGCTTATAAAAACATACAAAAAAGATACAAGTGAAATAAGCCAGACACAGAAAGAAAAATACTCCATGATCTCACTGACATGTGGAATCTAAAAAGTCAAGTTAATGGAAGAAGAGTATAGAATGCTGGTTGGTTACCAAGGCTATGAAGGAAGGGAAAATAGGGAAATGGTAAAAAGTTGCAGTTATGTGTGATGAATAAACTCTAGAGATCTAATGTACAGCATGGTGACTATAGTTAAAGATATTATGTTATATAGTAGAAATTTGCTAACAGTAGATATCAGGTACTCTTACAACACACACACACACACACACACACACACACACACACACACACACACACCAAAACAAACTAAAAAACACCACAATGATGAATGCTGGGGTCTGATTAGCATACCCACTAGCTATCAGGCAAACAGAATCAGAATAAGAACAATGCATCCTCTTCTCATGGCACATCTGCATATTTTTGTTTTCAGTAGATACCCACAGACGATGGGAAGAATCTATATCTCTAACATGACCTACCACCAACTGAATAAAATACTTAGGAGACCCTTCCTATTACCAGGTAGGTGCTACTTGTTGAGGATATTAGAATCCTTGGTTTCTTCTGTCTGTAATTCCTATCTCTACACTCTTCTATTTTGTTTCACATGCAGAAATAGCAACTCCAGGAAACAAGTGGTCAGAAAAGAGAAGAAATATTAATAGCATAGTATGAACTTTATAGTTCTATATGAGAAGAGAAGAAAAATATTGGTTGTTGTATTGCTGAGAATATTATTTTCTCATTATTACAAAATTTCAGAGTATCAGAAAACCAGGTGTAGGAGAAGAGAAAATATGAGTCTCTATAAGGCAGACCTCTCTGATGAAAAATAGAAATTAGATTGAGAACTATGAACATTAACCTCCTCTTTTGCTAATCTTAGAAGAAAGTCACCCTTCAATTAAGTCAAAATTGCTACCACTTCTATAATGGTTAGTATATCTCAGATATTGTTTTTAACCATTTTTATAAATAAAATTATTTAATTTCCCTAGAAACCTATGAGAGAGATATTGTCATAATATTACTCATACTTTACAAATATTACTCATACTTTACAAAGCTTAGAAAGTAAAGGTCTCGTCTCCTACCCCCATGGCTGCTTCGCCTCCCACACACAACTCATACGGGGACCCAGGCGGCAGACAGAGACTCGGCCAGCAATAGCTGCTCTATATCTAAATTCAGTCTATTACCAGGAATGCTCGGGACCTACTCAAAATTGCAAATATTCCTTTCCACTAGTATTCACAGGGTAAACTAAGATTTCTGCTTGAGTATTAAAATTGACAGGAAAATAGTAATCAAGTTTTCAGATTAATTTAAATTGGCCAAGTGAAATACGAGAATACTCAAGAAAATTATAGTGTACTGGACAAAAAGCTTTTCCTAAAACATTAACTAAAAAATCTATTAGTAGTTCATCTCACTGTAAAATTGCCTAACATCCAAAGAACCTAAAGCAGTCACTTTGTGTGCAAAAATTAAAATTTAAAATTATCAAGACTGCAATATAAAATTTCCAAAAGTCCCCATTAATCAAAAAAGGGGAGGGGACAGTGGGGTAATATCATGTAAGGGAAAAAAGAAATATCGAGTAAGTAAAATACATCTAGAAAATTCTTACTCCAGTAAAGTAAATTCCATTTGTAAAAACAATTGCAGGACACCCATGAAAAAACACACATGGTGTCAAAATAAGCCAAAGGAAAATCATTTAGGCAAAAATTAAAAAGAATCCCAAGTCTATTTTGCATAGAGGATCCCTTTGTTAACTTTTGGTCGAGAATGTGTTTGTGTGTTTTCAGAGAACAACTCCAAGACCATGTGGGTTCCTGCGACGGTGAGGAACTGATGGATCTGTTCCAGTCACGAAGACGGTCCAGAGATAGGGGACACTGACGACACCTTGCCATGCTAGCAGTCAGCAGCTGTGCATGTCTGCAGGCAGCCCAGGACCAAACCAGAGAGGATGGATCATGCATTGACACGATATGTCCACCATCTGGATACCATTGCTGACTTATACACATAATGAATTATTTGACACTGAAACTGGGACTCAGAAAAGTTGGACATTGAAACCGAGACTGAAACACTTTTTGTTCTTATACATTTATTTCTAGTATGCAGAGGCAAGATATTTTTGAAGAAAAGAAACAGGGGAGAGTGATTGATATAGAGGCAGGGTGGCCTTGAACAGGCTGTCAAGCTACAGGGGGAGGCTTGGGTGGATGGGAGGCAGATGCGGGGGGAGATCAACTGAAGGACTTGTATGCATGCATATGAACATAACCAATGAATGAAAGACACTGGGGCGGGGAGGGGGGGAAGCTGGGGATATGTGCTGGGGGGTGGGGGAGGCTGGGGGGAGGATAAGGGGGAGGGGGAAAGGAAAACATGTACTACTATTATACTGCAAAAAATCAATAAAAAATAATTAAAAAAAAGAAAATAAAGGTCTCAAAACTAGTAAGTGGTGTAATTTGGCTGAGAGCATAGGCAATGTGAATCCAGTGCTGGACTTCTGGTCATGATTCTGTACAGAAAGACAGCAAGATCCAAGAGGGTCCTGCATCAGACTTACCTCAGAGATTGACTTCAAAATTTTTAAAGAAACAAACATCCCTGGAATCAATGAAAAAACACGGAAAGAATGAGAAAAACAAACAAACATGGAAAGACATAAGGAAATAGATATCATCCTAATGAACCAGAGAAAGAGCTACTTCTGAAAAGTATTTCCTATGAAATGCAGAAGAAAATATAAAGTAATCATGTGGAATCTTTAATATTGTGGTAAAGAGAAAAGAAACCCTAAAATCACTAAGTGGAGACAAAAAGAGAAAAGACAAAACAGTTAAAGTGAAGAGAGGTGGGAGATTAGAAGGAATTTCAAGAAAATCAAATCAATAATTGATTTAAAATCAACAGTACACTATAAACAATTTAACCAGTAATCCTATATAATAAAAGGTAATATGCAAACTGACGGAATGGCAAAACCACTGGTGGCTATGATGCGCACTGACCACCAGGGTGCAGATGCTCAATGCAGGAGCTGCCCCCTTGTGGTCAGTGTGCTCCCACAGGGAGAGCGCCACTCCACCAAGAGCTCAGAAGCAGGGCTCATGGCTGGGGAGCGAAATGGTGGTGGCTGGAGCCTCTCCTGCCTCCATGGCAGTCAGACATCCCTCCAGGGCTCCCTGACTGTGAAAGGGCTCAGGACCGGCTGAAGAATCTCCCCCTCAACCAGTGCACGGGGCCTCTAGTGAGTAGATAAAAACTTGAGTGAGTTTGCAACAGACATGAGTTAAAAATTGATACTCCTGGAGAAAATTTAGACCAAATGAAAAGAAGGAATAATCACATATACATAATAAAAATTGTTTTATGAGATGGAAAACAAATACCTGGTGAATATGAAAAGAGCCCTCCATGTCCCATGCATAATAAATTTTTAAAAATTCATGCTAGATTTTAAAGTAAAGCTAAAATATGTCTGTCTTTTTTATGAGCTCAAATAGTTTAGTAATAAGAGGAATTATCAACTTATCAGTCTCATAAAACTCATCCTTAAAATCGCGTGAGTTTAGCAAATACAAGGCTGAGACCATGGCAGTTCTTCAGCAGAGTTTTCTGTTGCTTTCATGGTTTGGGCATCCTGTTCCTTCCTTGTTCAATGTTGTTCATTTGTATATTGTAGAAAAACATAGAGACAATCTAAACTTTCAAAGTTTATAGTTTAAATATTTTAAGATATTTAAAAATATATCCTCCATATTTGTGATCATTTTCCCTTTCTCATTCCTAATGCTATGCCTGCAGTTCTGTTATTTCATCTGATAGCTTTTCCAGAAACTTGGTTATGTCATAGATCTTTTTCAAAGAACCAACTTTTAAATACAATTAGCAATTCAACTGTATTTCTGTTTTGTTTTCTCTTAGCATCTGCTCTTATTTTTATTATTTCCTCATGGGTTTCTTAACTTGTGTGGGCGGGGTATTTTCACTAATTTCTTGAGTTGAATATTGAATTTGTTTTCATTCTTTCTTGATTAATACTAAGAGCATTTAAGGCTAAAACTTTTTTGTAGTGCAGTTACAATATCTAACCAATCTGCAACTGAAACTTTTATTTTCTCAATGATACAGGACTTAGTTAAGAGACTGCTATTAAATTTCCAAATAGATAAATGTTCTGAATGCTTATTTTTCTTTTAACTTTCCCTATTGTTTCTTAATTTTATTTTACTGTGGATGGAAAATATTGTTTGTACAATTTCAATTTCTGGTATTTTTGAGAGGTATTCTTTCTGTACTAATATGTAATCAATTTTAATGTTTCCATGGGAATTGAGGAAACTGTGTTCTCTGTTAGAAGTCAAAGTGAAAAATTAAATCAATTTATTTATTGCATTATTAATTTCTCATGCATTTTGCATAATAGATATTGCTGTTTAGTTTCTAATTTTCTATTTTCTGATGTCTGGTATCTTTCCCATTCTGATTCAGACTTATCAAAATAAGTACTCTCTAAACAAATGCATTCCAAAAATCAAACATCAATTTATTGGGATAATCCTATCTAATAAAAGAGTAATATGCAAATTGACTGCACCTCTGCACATCCACAGCCATGCTCACAAACCACATCCACAAGCCAATAAGAGTGAGTATGCAAATTAACCCAACCAAGATGGTTTTTAATTTGCATATTCTGGTGTAGAAGGAAGCCAAGCACTGCAGAAGGGACCAAAGCTGTGGAGAAGCAAGCAAGTGGGGGGTGAGGGAGAAGGGAGGGAGTGAGGCAGGGGAGACGGGAGCAACCAAGGCCGCAGAGATGGGAGGGAGTGAGGTAGAGGAGATGGGAGGGAGCAAGGCAGAGAAGGGAGCAAGGCAGCAGAGATGGCAGCGAGCAAGGCAGCGAAGATGGGAGGGAGCTTTGCTCAGGCTGCAGGAAGCCCTATTCTTGCAGGAATCTTCCTGCAACTGGTCTCTAGTATATCTATAATAATAAAAGCTAATTAGATTGGATGTCCTTCCTGATGAAGCTGTGGCAGTGGGGGCCAAGGAGACAGGGGCTGCAGAGGTGGCAGACACGGGCCAAGGCAGAGGCAGTTGCTGCAGCAGTGAGGGTCGAGCCCCTTGCACGAATTTCGTGCATTGGACCTCTAATATTATGTGTGTGTGTGTGTGTGTGTGTGTGTGTGTGTGTGTGTATATACTTTTAACTGTTTAGGTTATTTCTTTTTAAATGTATCTACTTAAGAGCACATTTGGAAAAATTTTTTTACATATATTTTATTTTTGTCTTAATGAGAGATTTTATCCCATTTACATTTATTTAGAGAAAATTTCATGTTTCTAAACAGTGTGTTTTATATATCATAACATTAATAGTGATGGCAAATTAAAATATTTACATGGATAAATAACCAAGTACATATTGAGCACTATAATAACTTCTTAAAAATTCAAATTTCACATCAGAATATTAAAGGCTCTAATAGTAATTGAATAAAGAAATCAATTTAAATCTTATCAACTCTGCTATCAATCTAAGTTTCTAGAATGCCGGAGGGAGATATTTTTGCATAGAAAAAGGTATTTATAATTAAATATGCTTTAAATAAACTGTATTTTTAAAAATTTAATACATTTAAAATAATTAAAAGCAGTCTAGATAGTTGACAAAAATAATCTTACAATTCTAACATGCTCATAATTTTAAAATAACCATTACAAATTAAATATGTATTAATTTTTCTTAATTATTCTAATATAGCTTACAGGCAAAATTTTTGGTTTACAATTGTAAGACAACGTGTCAGTTTTTTACATATAAAAAAGTGAAGAAACTAAGCAAAAAATAATAATATAAGAAAACAGTTAATAGACACAGACAACAAAGAAAGGGAGGTGAAGAGAGGTAGAAGAGGGTAAAGGGGAGTTAAATGGTGATGAAAGAAGACTTGACTTTAGGTGATGAACACACAATATACATAAGACATATTATAGAATTGTACAACTGAAATCTATATAATTTTATTAACCCATACCACCCCTATAAATTAAATACTTTTTTAAAAAAGAAAAAATATAGCTCAGCCAAATACACAAAATATTTTTAAAACATATAGCAAAAATAAGACAATTACATAACTTCATCATCTCTATAATTGATACTTTAAAAGTAATTAATAACTGCAGGATTGAAGATGGCTACTGTCAGGAAGGTAGGGAGGGAGAGTGTGAGAGAGTGAGGAACCCAGAGAGGAGAATGTAGACGTGTGTGGTGTGTGTGTGTATGAGCTAGGGACAGTTAGATTCTGCAGGTCCTCCAAGGGGCTGCGAAACTGGGCATTCTTGGATGGCGGAGCCTGTGAACAAGGCAGACACTCCTGGGCGGTCGACTGGCGTGGTGGAGACCACACCATCTTGAGAAGCAGAACTTCCTTGGACTGGGACCCTGCCCTCACCCAGTCGCATTTCAGATGCAAGCCAGGGACCTGCAGCCGCTAGGGACAGAGAATTACAGCCACAGCTTCAGACCAACAGACAACAGGAGTCCAGACTTCTTCGCAGCAGATTTCTGTGAGTCAAGGAGCCTATCCTCCTCCCTGCAGGATGGGGGGATAGCTCCATAGTAACCAATAGACCTGCCCCTCACTCGAGCCACAACTTCCCTAACCCCTAAAGGCAACCCCACAGCTTGAAAACTCACTTTCCCAGCTATCCCAGGGGAACTTGGGCTTGGGAACAGGTCCGCGCATGTGTGCACGCCTGTGGCCAAAGCTCACAGACAGTAATTGGAGCTTGGAACTTGAAAACTCAGTTTCCCAGCTACCCCAGGGGAGCTTGGGATTGGGAACATGCTCTGCGCTCCTTCCTGCGCGTGCCTGTGGCCGAAACTGCCAGACAGGAAATAGGAGCATGAAGCTTGAGAGCTCACTCAGGGGCCTCGGTAGTGTTAAGGGAATTGCCACTGAGTTACCAAACCCACAGGGCAGCAGTGCCACCTGACCTGGTTACAGGGCAAACACACACAGAAGTCAGTTTTCCATAGTGCAGGCAACCACAGAGCTACTGTGGAACCCAGTTCCCCAGTCCCCTATGGTAATCAAGACCAAATTCTCTCAGCAAGAGGCAGCACTGAGCACCACTGAGTTGACTCTTTCTTATGTGCCTGGAATCCCTGACTCACAGTGCATCCACACTAAGAGCCAGTGACTCCAATTCTTGGTGCATGCACACCCAGGGACCCTGATTCTCAACGAGAAACCTCACGAGGCAAGAGACTCTGACACTAGATTCTTGATGCAGACACAGAGAAACTTGGACTCCTGGTACCATTTTCAACACACGCCAAGAGCACGGGTCAGGCGGGGTCCCTCATTCTGGGTGTGCACACAAGGCCACACAGAATGCTGGGAACACTGACCCTGGGCAAGACTTGTTCGCACCAACCAACAGCACCCACATGCCCTAGTGTTGGAGCACTTCAGTGACACTCAGGTGGTGCGAAGTTCCCACAGCATACAGCCCAGGTCCACGCAACTCAAAGTTTGAACCTTCTGGTGATAGCCAGAATGGGGAGATAACACAATACCCAGAAGAAAGAAAATGAGGAGTAGCAAAGATAAGAAATTAGTGAAACTGAAGCTTGCAGCATGACCAAAAAAGAATTCAGAATAATAGTTGTGGAATTTATACATCAGATGGATGAGAAAATCAACAACCTATGCAAGAATCAGGAAGAATTGAAAAATGATATAGCTACAATAAAAAAACATCATGGAAAGTTTCAACAGTAGACTAGAAGAAGCAGAGGACCGCATTAGTGAATTAGAGGATCAGGTACAGAAACAAGCTCAAACTGAACAGCAATTGGAGAAAAAAATTAAAAAGCAGGAGGAAAGCCTAAGGGAGGTTTTGGACAACATGAAACAAAGTAACATGCATATAATAGGGCTGCCAGAAGGACAATAAAAGCAGCAAGGATTAGAAAATCTATTTGAAGAAATAATGACCGAAAACTTCCCGGATATGGGGAAGAAAAAGTTACACAAGTACAGAGAGTCTCAAGCAATATCAACCCCAAAAGACCCACACCAAGAGATGTCATAATTTCAATGGCAAGAAATATGAACAGCGAAGAGAGAATCTTAAAGGCGGCAAGAGAGAGACAGATAGTTACCTACAAAGGAACCCCCATCAGATTATCAAATGATTTCTCAACAGAAATACATCAAGCTAGAATGAATTATAAGCAGGCATATAAAGTGTTGCAAAGCACTGAATCCAAGAATATTCTATCTGCAAGACTATCAATAAAAATTGAAGGGGAAATCAGGAGATTCACAGACAAAAAGAGGCTAAGGAAGTTTATCACAACCAAACCAGCAATGCAAAAAATGCTAAAGGGAACACTGTAAAAAGAAATAATAAACAGGCAAGAAGGAATGCAGACACAAAAAACAGATATGACTATAAACATAACTTTAAATGTAAATGGACCTAATGCCCCAATCAAAATATATTGAGTGGTTGAAAGGATTAAAAAAACAAACAAACACAACCCATATATATGCTGTCTACAAGAGACCCACCTCAGAACAAGAGACTCACACAGATTGAAAGTAAAGGAATGGAAAAATATCTTTCAGGTAAAAGGAAATGAAAACAAAAGCTGGGGTAGCAATACTTATATCTGACAAAATAGACCTTAAAGTAAATGACATAACAAGACATAAGGAAGGCCACTTTTTAATACTAAAGGGATTGATACAACAAGAGGATATAACCTTGATAAACATATATGTACCCAATGCAGGTGCACCCAAATACATAACAAAACTCTTAGAATATATCAAGGGAGAGATGGACAACAAAACAATCATCATAGAGGACTTTAATACATCACTGACATTACTGGATAAATCCTCTAGACAAAAAATTAGCAAAGACACAGCAATCCTAAATGATTCACTATAACAAATGGACTTAACTAACATTTTCAGAACATTTCCCCCAAAGGCCATGGAATATATGTTCTTCTCAAGTGCACATGGGACATATTCAAAAATAGACCACATATTGGGTCACAAGGAAAGTCTCCCAAAACCCAAGAAGATTGAAATCATACCAAGCATCTTCTCAGACCACAATGCCATGAAATTAGAAATAAACTACAATAAAAAATTCAAAAATGTAAAACACTTGGAATTGAATAGCATGCTATTAAATAATGATTGTGTTATCAATGAGATCAAAGAAGAAATTAAAAGCATCCTGAAAACTAATGACAACAAAAACACAACAATCCAAAATCTATGGGACACAATGAAAGCAGTCTTTAGAGGGAAGTTTATAGCTCTACAAGCCTACCTCAAAAATCAGAAAAAAATGGTAGTAAATAATCTAACTCTACAACTCAAAGAATTATAAAGAGAGCAACAAGAAAAGCCCAGAGTGAGCAGAAGGAAGGAGATAATAAAGATCAGAGCAGAAATAAATGACATAGAGACAAAAAAAACCAAAACAAAACAAAAAACAAAACAAAACAAAACAAAAAAACAATACAAAGATCAATGAAACCAAGAGCTGGTCCTTTGAAAGGATAAACAAGATTGATGAGTCAGGCTCACCAAGAAGCAAAGAGAGAGGTATCAAATAAACAAAATCAGAAATGAGAGAAGCGAAATAACAACAGACCCCACAGAAATACAAAGGATTGTTAAAAAATACTATGGACAACTCTACTCAAACAAACTAGACAACTTAGAGGAAATGGACATATTCCTAGAAAAATACAACATTCCAAACTTTGATAGGGAAGATTCTAAAAATCTCAAAAGGCCAATAACTATGGAAGAAATTGAAGCAGTCATCAAAAAGCTCCCAACAAGCAAAAGCCTGGGGCCAGTCAGCTTCACTGGAGAGTTTTATCAAACATTCAAGGAAGAATTTAAAACTAACCTCCTGAGACTATTCCAAAAAATTCAAGAGAAAGGAACATCCCTAGCTCATTCCATGAAGCCAGCATCACCCTAATACCAAAACCAGATAAAGACAACACAATAAAAGAGAATTATAGGCCAATATCTCTGATGAACATAGATGCCAAAATCCTCAACAAAATTCTAGCAAATTGAACCTAGTAGTACATCAGAAAGATCATACACCAGGACCAAGTAGGATTTATCCCAGGGATGCAAGGATGGTTCAATATCTGCAAATCAATAAACACGATACATCACATAAACAGATTGAAAGATAAAAATCACATAATCATATCAATTGATGCAGAAAAAGCATTTGACAAAATACAACACCCCTTCTTGATTAAAACACTCAACAAGGTGGGAATAGAAGGATCATACCTCAACATAATAAAAACTATATATGAAAAACCCTCAGCTAACATCATACCCAATGGACAAAAATTGAAACCATTTCCCCTAAGAACTGGAACAAGACAGGGATGCCTACTCTCACCACTCTTGTTCAACATAGTACTGGAAATACTAGCCATTGCAATCAGACAAGAAGAAGAAATAAAAGGCATCCAAATTAGAAAAGAAGAAGTAAAACTGTCCTTATTTGCAGATGATATGATATTGTACACAGAAAGCACTAAAGACTCCATCAAAAAATTATTAGACTTAATAAATGAATTTAGCAATGTAGCAGGACACAAAATTAATATCAAGAAATCTATGGCATTCCTTTACACCAATAGTGAACTTACAGAAAGAGAGACTAAAAAAACAATCCCATTTACCATCACACACACACACACACACACACACACACACACACACACACAAATAAGATACCTAGGAACAAACTTAACTAAGGAGGTAAAAAGACCTGTATGCGAAAAACTACAGGACACTGAGAAAAAGAGATAGAGGAAGACATAAATAGATGGAAGAACATACCGTGTTCATGGATTGGTAGAATCAACATCATCAAAATGTCAATACTACCCAAAGCAATATAAAGATTCAATGCGATCCGCATTAAAATACCAATGGCATATTTCACTGACCTACAACGAATTTTTCAAAAATTCATCTGGAACAAAAAAGACTCTGAATGGCTGCAGAAATCCTGAGAAAGAAGAACAAAATAGGTGGGATCTCAATACCAGATTTCAATCTGTATTACAAAGCCACTGTTTTAAAACAGCCTGGTACTGGCACAAGAACAGACACATAGATCAATGGAATAAAATGGAAAACCCAGAATTCAACCTAAACCACTATGCCCAATTAATATTTGACAAAGGAGGCATCAACATAAAATGAAGTCAAGATAGTCTCTTCAACAAATGGTGTTGGTAAAATTGGACAGATACATGCAAAAAAAAATGAAATTAGACCACTAACTTACACCATACACAAAAATAAACTCAAAATGGGTCAAAGACTTAAACACAAGAAGTGATACCGTAAAAATACTAGAGGAATCCACAGGCAGAAAAATCTCAGACATATGCCAAAGGACCTTCTTCAATGATACTGCTCCTAGAGCAATGGAAACTAAAGAGAAAATAAACAAATGGGACTATATCAAAATAAAAAGCTTTTTTACAGCGAAAGAAACCATCAACAAAACAACAAGAAATCCCAATGCATGTTGGAACATATTTGCTAATGTCACCACAGACAAGGGTTTAATCTCCAACATTTACAGGGAACTCATACAACTTAACAAAAGAAAGATAAACTATCCAATAAAAAATGGGCAACCAACCTAAATAAACACTTTTTGAAGGAGGAAAGAAAGAGGTTAAGAGACGTGAAAACATGCTCAAAGTCACTAATTATCTGAGAGATGCAAATCAAAACAATAAGGAGGTATCATCTCATATCTGTCAGAATGGCAATCATCAAAAATCAACAAATGACAAGTGTTGGTGAGGATGCAGAGAAAAAGGAACTCTTTTGCACTGCACAAGGAATACTATACTACATTAAAAAAGAAGGAGTTCTTACCATTTGCAACAGCATGGATGGAACTGGAAAACATTATGCTGAGTGAAATAAGCCAGTCAGAGACAGACAAATAGCACATGATCTCACTCATTTGTGGAATATAATGAACAACATAAACTGATGAACAGGGACAGATCCAGAGGCAGAGAAGCATCCACCAGAATGCTCGACCTCAGGGGGGAAGAGAAGGAAAGGAGGGGGAAAGGAGGAGAGGTCAACCAAAGGACTTATATGCATGAATATAAGCCTAACCAATGGACATGGACACCAGGGGGCTGAGAGCATGAGTGGGAGGAGGGTTGGGGGTGTTAATAGAGGGATAAGGACACATATGTAATACCTTACTCAATAAAGAAATTTGGAAAAAATAAAAGTAATTAATAACTTTATATTTTGAGCAGCTTCATGTTTATAGAAAAATTTAGCAGAAAATTAACAGAGCTCCCTAAAACCCTTCTCCTCCTGTCACCCAACGCACATATAGTTTTCCCTATTATTATTAACTTGCATTGGTGTGGTACATGTGCTATAAATCATTAGTATACATTGGCACATTATTATTTACTAAAGACCACAATTTACACCAGATTTACTCATTGTTTTGTACAATTATGGGTATTGACCATTATTGTATCATATAAAACTATTTTACTGTATTAAAGATCCTTTCTGTTTCACCTATTGATTCTCTCACCCACAGTAATCCCTGGCAATTTCTAATCTTCTTCTTACTATCTCAATAATTTTGCCCTATCCAAAATGTTATACAAATTCTTCTCAAATCATAAGTTGAACCATCTGTAAGTCAGAAATTATTATCAGTTGGAATCATAACCAATTGAAAGTTTAAAATAAGTTAAAAATGCAGCCCTAACTGGTTTGGCTCAGTGGATAGATGGTCGGCCTGCGGACTGAGGGGTCCCCGGTTTGATTTTGGTCAAGGGCATGTACCTTGGTGCAGGGACATCCCCAGTATGAGATGTGCAGGAAGCAGCTGATCAATGTTTCTCTCCCATTGATGTTTCTAATTTTCTATCCCTCTCCCTTCCTCCATGTAAAAAATCAATAAAACATATTTTCAAAAATGCATTTAAGCCCTAGCTGGTTTGGCTCCATGGATAGAGTGTTGGCCTGCAGACTGAATGGTCCAGGGTTTGATTCATCCAAGAGCACATGCCTAGGTTTGCAGGCTAGATCTCCAATGTGGGGCATGCAAGAGGCAGCCAATCAATGAATCTCTCTCATCATTGATCAATCTCTCTCCCCCCCCCTCTCCTCCCATTCTGAAGTCAATAAAAATATATTTTAAAAGTGTATTTAATACACCTAACATACCCAACATCATTGGTTACCCTGGCTTACTTTAAATATGCTCATCACATAATATTAAAAAAATGCCTGCTGTACAATAAACTATAGAGTATTAGTTGTTTATATTTGTGATCACTGACTCACATACCTTTGTGTGGGGCTGACTCAAAGCTGCGATTCAGTGCCACTGCCCAGCAGCATGACAGAGAACCAGCATATGGCTAGCTCAGGAAAAGAGATTGGGTTTCTCATCATCATAAAGTCAACAGTGATTAGTTTGAATCATAAGATATACAGCCTTTCCAGCCTGGCTTTAATAACAATATACATTTTAGGTGCCTTCAGAACTTTTGGTACCTTAACAGCTCATTTCTTTTTAGCACTGTATTTTATTCCATTGTATGGGTTTACCACAGTTTATCCATTTACCTATTGATAATTTGTTTACACATTCACTTATTCCAAATTTTGACAATTATGAATAAAACTTCTATAAACATGTATGTGCAAGTTTTTGTGTGGACATAGGTTTCTAACTCCTCTGGGTAAATACTAACAAGTGAGATTGCTGGAATATATGGAAAGAGTATGTTTAGCTTTGTTAGAAACTGTCAAACTATCTTCAAAGTGGCGATATCATTTTGCATTCTCATCAGCAGCAAATGAGAGTTCCTTTTGCTTCACATCCTTGTCTGTGTTTGGTGTTATTGTTCCAGATTTTGCCATTCTAGTAGGTAGTGTCATCTCATTGTTTTAATTTGCCACCTACTAATGACATATGGTAATGAGCATTTTTTCATAGGCTTATTTGTCAACTTTATAGTATATCTTCTTTGGTGAGGTATCTGTTCAGATCTTTTTCCAATTTTCAAATGGGTTGAGTTCTAAGGGTTCTTTGTATATTTTGGATACAAGTTCTTTATTGCCTTGTATTTTAAATTTTCTTCCAGTCTGTGGCTTATCTTTTCATTATTTCACATTTAAAAAATAAAATAACAAGAGAACCCACTGCATGGGAAAACATATTTGTCAATGTTACATCTGATAATGGCTTAATATCTAAAATCTGTAGGGAACTCATACAACTTAACCAAAGGAAGATTAACAATCTAATAAAAAAATGGGTAAGGACTTTAATAGACACTCCTTAAAAGTGGGCATATAGAAGGCCAAGAGACATATTAAAACATGCTCAAAGTCACTAATCATCTGAGAGAGGAAAATCAAAATGACAATGAGGTACCATCTCACCTGTCAGAATGACTATCATCAACAACTCAACAAACGACAAGTCCTAGCAAGGTTGCAGGGAAAAAGGAAACCTGCATTGCTGGTGGGAATGCAGACTGGTGCAGCCACTGTGGAAAACAGTATGAAATTTCCTCAAAAAAGGAGAAATAGAACTGCTATTTGACCCAGTGATCCCACTTCTAGAAATATATCTCAAGAAATCAGAAAGAATATATGCACCCATATGTTCATAGCAATGTAATGTACAATAGCTAAGATTTGAAAAAGCTTCAATGCCCATCATCAGATGAGTGGATTAAATATGGTGATACATCTACACAATGGAATACTGTGCTGCTGTAAAAATGAAAGAACTCTTACCATTTGCAACAGCATGGATGGACCTGGAGAGCATTATGCTAAGCAAAATAAGCCAGTCAGAGAAGAATAAATATCACAGGATCTCACTCATTTGTGGAATATAATGAACAACATAAACTGATGAACAAAAATAGACCTAGAGACATAGAGGCATCAAACAGACCATCAAACTTCAGAGGAAAGGCATGGAAAAGTGGGCAGGGGAAGGAGATTAACTGAAGAACTTATATGCATGTAAGTATAATCAATGGAAACAGGGAATGGGCGGTGGTGAAAGCCTGGCCTGAAAGATGGGACAGGCTTGGAGGAAGTCAATGGGGGCAAAAGGGGGACATACGTAATACTTTAAACAATGAAGAATTTAAAAAAATAAAGCATGAAAGGAAGGAAGGAAGGAAGGAAGGAAGGAAGGAAGGAAGGAAGGAAGGAAGGGAGGGAGGGAGGGAGGGAGGGAGGGAGGGAGGGAGGGAGGGAGGGAGGAAGGAAGGAAGGAAGGAAGGAAGGAAGGAAGGAAGGAAGGAGGGAAGGAAGATAATCTAGCCAAATCTGGCATACGCTTAATATTCCAAGAGATGCTGATTTATCTTCTCTTGTTAGCTGATACTAATGTGTTGAGAAATCAAGACACTCTGTTTTCATTTGTAATGCTAATGGCTGTGGTATTCTATTAATATTAATAACAGCAACAATAATAGTAATAATAATTAGTTAAGCAGTTGATTTATTTTGTTGTTGTGCCAGGCACTGAGCTAAATGCTTCATGTGTGTCCTTTCATTCATTCCTCCTAACAATAGTTACTATTGTTATTCTTATTTTGATACTAGAGGTCCAGTGTACAGATTTGTGCACCAGTGGGGTCCCTCATCCTGGCGTATACTCTCTCACAATCTGGGACCCCTTGGGGGAGATTGGATAGTGAGTCTGGCCTGATTCCCTCAGGCCCGATCCAGACAAGAGGGAGCTAGATCTTGTGTGTTGAGCATTCGTCCTCTGGTGGTCAGTGTGCATCATAGCAACCTGCGACGGGTCATTCGGTTGACCAGTGGATCAGTTGCTTAGGCTTTTATATATAGATAGATGTGGCAACATTCCAGCATGCAAAGATTCCATAAGTTTCTATTGCACAATGCTTTTAAACTTCATAACATTATTTGGGGAAGAGTTAAGTTACCTAATATCTAATATTGGAACCAATCAAAATGCTCCAGATAGAGTAGATGAAATTTTGCCCTTTGTCTGAATTTTGAAAAATCAAGGTGTTTACTTCCTGACAGGTGGGTGCTTAAGTACGGGTAAAGTGGTTTCTAATTGTCCTTTAAAATGTTTTTACAAAGTTTACATAGTCATTTAGCTTCAAAATAAAAAGCTTCTTGGTAAATAAAAGGTGGTTAATTCAAGATAAAATGATGGAATTAAAGGAAAAAAATTCCTGCAAGGCCTGAAGTATTATCAGAGGTCAATTCTAAATTACTGAATTTTCAGAAACTCAACATCCAGCTCAAACACTCTTGGCTGATTTCAAAGAGAAACTATTTAGCTTTGTTTGCTAATTAATTTAATTCAGAAAAAATACATAATTCAGATTGACTTAAAATTATAAAATTAATAGCAAAATGGAAAATAATGCCCACAATTGAAATCATAATTAGTTTTAATCATGTGCATAACTGTCAGTGGCCAAAGTGATTCAAAAGAGTGTAAGCTCCTGAATTTGAAGAAGGCTTATCCTCCAAAATTGGTTGTGTAGAAGAAAGTACTTTATCATTTTATGAATAAATATAAGTTATTACCATTTAAGAAAAATAACCTGTGTTACTGTTTGTTCATTGATTAAGAGCAGGCAGTCTGGAGGAAGACTAGCGTTGGCTTTAATTTTCAGCACTTGTTTTTCCATTTAGAATCCATGTTCATCTCAGACAAGTCACATACTAGTAGTCATCCTAACCTCTTTCCTGATCACTAAAATGGGAATAAAACTAATACATATTAACATAAATATAAACACTAACTAGTAAAAAATGTAGGAAATATACTTAAAATATGTAGTTCTACCCACGGGGCAATTACCTCAAAATAGAAGCTATCTTTGAGAGATTCGTTTGCTACTTGCATCATGACTTTGTGGATCCTATCTTGCTAAGGAAAGTGGTACATCCTTACAAACTAGCAACTAACTAAAATAGGAGTAACACATTGTAATTCTAAAGTTCACACAAGCATACTTGACCTTTGGTAGTTTTAAAAACCTACTTTTTCAATTTCTATTTGATTTAATAATTGGTTCATTTAAAAAATGCATTGATTGATTACACTTTAATGTTCACCATTTTTTGTAGTGAAGTAACAAATATAAATAAGAGATTGCCTTTCCACATATCCAAATGTTCTCTGTAACACATATTGCTTGGAGACTTTTACCATTCCTCTTGAGATGATTAGAAAATTTTTGGCAGAGGCAGATAGGTAGTGTTGACAGGAATAGGGATTACAAAATTAAGGAAGATATTTAACTATTTTAGAAATATTATGGTTGCTAATTTCATTTTATTTTCAAAAGTTTTTTCAGGATTTTTTTAGAGAAAAACTTTGCCCTCCCCCTTTTTTTCTAGGCTCTTTGGCTAGTCTAATAATTAAAATGACATAAAATAGATTAATGGGAGAAAAATTAATTTTGTATTATTATTGGAGAAATTGGAATATCCCCTTCTCCACTAGGTGATGGGGTGGCATCCTTATGCTATCTCAAGAAAAAGAATTTTCTGAGACTCCTACATGAGGATGAGTAATTTTAATTTTTTAAATTTTTATTTGTTTCAGAAAGGAAGGGAGAGATAGAAACATCAATGATGAGAGTGAATCATTGATTGGCTGCATCCTGCATGCCCCACACTGGGGTTTGAGCCTTCAACCCAGGCATGTGCCCCAAGTGGAATTTGAACCATGACCTCCTGGTTCATAGGTCAACAATCAACCACTAAGCCATGCCATCTGGGCAGGCTAACCGATTTTTATTTGCATGGAATTACATCCATGGGTTTTCAAAGTTCAGTTACAGAAGAAGTGTAGCTGGGGCTTCAGTAGAGCGAGAAACAGCCAGTATCCAGAGTTTTCTTTCCATGTTAGAACCAAGTTCAGTTCAGCACCAGGCTAGAAGTAGTCCATCATCCTTTGTGGTGGTCCACATGGTTGTGGGCCAAGTGGGTGAACACAGGAGAGTGTACTACAAACAGCAAGAGTCCCACAGGCATAAGAGGAACCAAAACCATAAGAGCACAAGTGCAACAAAAGGGTGAGTTTCTCTGTTTAGGGAACTATGTATCCCTGGTTTCTGAGTGCTTACAGTAAGCTACGCCCATTCTGGCTAACGAACTGTGCCCAAGTGTGACTGACAAGTACCTTCTCTATGTCACCTCAATTTTACTGAGCATGCATCTGTTCTCTTTCCTGTCTAGTCCCTTCCCCCAGTGACCTGAGAGGAATAGATCAGTGACTCTCTGGGAAGTGCAAAGCTGTAGCTTCCTGGTGGAGCTGCCCAAACAACATGTCTATAATATTTGGCCTTCCCTTTGTTACTTTCCTGTTATTAATAACTAGTTGATTGCAATAGTATCAGTATGTACAGAAACCCAAAAGACAGTCAGACAATTGAGAATTATATACCTTTCTGAACTAAAGAGAAGGACATAGGGTCTGGGACTCAAAGAGGAGGAAGACAATTCACAGAGAAATGGGAAAGCAAAGGTTTGGTCAGGAAAAGTCTGCCAGGTTATGCAGATAAGCCTTTCTAGAGTAAAAATATATCTGTAATAATAGTTCTCTTTCAAGTTTAGGCCCCCTACCTAAATAGCTCTTCCCGAATTTGTTGGGCCTTAATTGTTTCCAACTCAAAATAATGTACATGCCAATGTCACACATTCTGGGGCAGCCAGCCCTAAACCTCATCGTTACTGATTAGGTAGTAATAACCTAAGATATTAATATTGTGGATGATATCTTGTAAATAAAATAATTTTTATTCACTCTCTTTACACTTCTGTGTCTTGGGTATTCCAGGATGGAACACTAACTTTCGAAGTATAATTTTTGAGAAATCATTAGGAAATTCCCTGGCAATCATATTCTTAAGACTTCTCCCTCTCTTTTTCCTATTGCCTTTGTCCAAGAATGCAGCAGTTGAGTGAAATGCGAAAGGGGTATGGTCATTCCTGAGAGAAAGATGGCATCATATTCCTTAATTTTCAGAACAGTACATATGGTTTTTTCATTCCTGTCTGCCCAAATCTGAACTTCTACTTCACTACGGTATCGTGATCTGTTACCAGGAGCCAGAGGCCAGCTTTGAAAACTTAAAAAAATATGTATTTTAACTCTGGTACTTGATATTTTAAAAGCTGAAAATGCCATAGAGTTGAAGGTTAATTGTCTCAGTACTTCTGAGTCTTGGTATAAAACTTCACTTACAGAGAATACTGACTTGCCAAATGACTTTCAAGCTACCTTGGTAATCATTCAATCACCAGGCCTTAAACCCCAGCCATCAAGCATATGTGAAATAGATCCCTCCAAACTACTCCATGTTAAAAAGAAAGATAACTTACTTTAAAAAACGTATGCCCAAAGTAATTTACTTCTCTGAAGAAATTTGGTCAACACATTTGAGGAGAAAGACATGACTAGAATGATGATCTGGGAAAGTGACACTAAATCTCCCATTGAATGAATCATGATGGAAAGGATAACTGGGGAAATAAGACTCCGCTCGAAAAGCAGCTAGGGAACAGAGTGATGTGGGTTCCCAAACATGGCTTGCCTGAGGTTTTTTAGCAACCAAAAACCAACCTGAGGATGTTGAGGATGTTGGGGAGTGAGAGCAGCCTTTAGGTAGATGCAAAATTGGCTTGTTCAACTTTTTCACTCCTATAGGGTTTCCAGAAAGTCTAACCATTCTCTGGTGGTAGTGGAGTGATCAATAAAATTAAGTATTTGAGTATGAGTTAAAAGAGCTTAAAATCATATATAAATGTTAATTGCTATTATAAATTCTTCAACAAATATTAACACATAAATTTATATCATTATTCTTTTTCATGTGAATTTGCTGCAATTTCTTATGAAAAGTGGCAAAATATTTTCAAGTAAATGCCAGTCATCTGGAACTTGATATTTGAAAAATATGATGGGCGTCAGTACCCCTGATTTCTGTGATAGTGTTGATCATTTGGGGGCAGCAAGACATCTTCTCTCCTGGCTTTTTTTTTAATAACTAAACTAGAGGCCTGGTGCACGAAATTAGTGCATGGGGGAGGGAGCAGGAGATGTCCCTTAGCCCAGCCTGCATGCTCTCCAATCTGGGACACCTCAAGGGATGTCCGACTGCCTGTTTAGGCCTGATTCTGGTAGGATCGGGCCTAAACAGGCAGTCGGACATCCTTCTCACAATCCAGGACTGCTGGCTCCAAACTGCTCACCTGCCTGACTCCCTGATTGTCCCTAACCACTTCTGCCTGCCAACCTGATCATCCACTAACCACTACCCTGCCAGCCTAATCGATGTCTAACTGTTCCCCTGCCAGCCTGTTTGCCCCAAACGTCCCTCCTCTGCCAGCCTGGTCACCCCAACTGCTCTCCCCTGCTGGCCTGATCGCCCACAACTGCCCTCCCTTGCAGGGCCTGGAACCTCCCAACGGCCCTCCCCTGCTGGCCATCTTATGGTGGCCATCTTGTGTCTACATGGGGGCAGGATCTTTGACTACATGGGGATAGTCCTCTTATGTATTGGAGTGATGGTCAATCTGCAAATTACTCTTTGATTAGATAGGATAAAGGCCTGGTGCATGGGTGGTGGGGAGCTGGTTTGCCCTGAAGAGTGTCCCATATCAGGGTGGGGGTTCCCTTGGGGTGAGGGGAGGCCTGGGTAAGGCGCCTGTGGAGGTTTACAGGCCAGCCACATCCCCCAGGGAAACCAATCGGAGGCCCTGGGATCTGGGATTAATCTATGTCTACAATTGAAACTTTGTAGCCTGGAGCAGAGCCAAGCCTTCTGCTCGCTCCATAGTGGCAGCCATTTCTGTTTGAAACTTTGTAGCCTAGAGTGGAGGCCTAGGCCAGCAACGGCAGGCTGAAAGCTTGGCTTCCTCTGTTGCCAGGGAAACCCAAGCCTCTGTTCTCTCCAGCTCAATGGCTGTCAACATTTCTGTATCTTTTATAATTGAAACTTTGTATCATTGAGTGGAGGCCTAGGCAGGCAATATCAGGCAGAAAGCTTGGCTTCCTCTGTTGCCAGGGAAACCCAAGCCTTCCTCCTGCTCTCAGTGGCAGCAGCCATCTTGGTATGGGGTCTATTTGCATAATCCGCTCCTGATTAGCTGGTGGGTGTGGCTGTGGGCGTGGTCTGATAGTGTGACAAAGGTGGGGGTCAAATTTGCATATTACTCTTTTATTAGATAGGAGTAGAGGCCCAGAGCATGACATTCATGCACTGGAGGGGTGGCGGGTTTGGGGGAGAAGTCCCTCAGCCTGGCCTGTGCCCTTTTGCAGTCTGGGACCCCTTGCGGATGTCTGACTGCAGGCTTAGGGCCAATCAAGCCTAAGCCTGCAGTTAGATATCTCTCTTGCAGTCTGGGGCTCTCATAGTACTCCTTGCTCTTTACCTGAGTGGAGCTGGGAGAGACTCCCACCACTGCTGCTGTGCTCACCAGCCATGAGCTAGCTTTTGGCTAAATGGTGCTCTCCCTATGGGAATGTACTGACTACCAGAGGGCAGCTTCTACATTGAGCATCTGCCTCCTGGTGGTCAGTGCGTGTCATAGTGACCCGTCATTCTGCTGTTTGGTCAATTTGCATATTAGGGTTTTATTATATAGGATTTTATTATATAGGATGTGCTAGAGTGATTACCTGTTTAGATCAAAAGAATACAACATTAAACTGGCTCCATATACTCAGTGAACATCACATACCACATCTTGCAAAGTTAGACATCGTCTCTGTTATTGACAGATTCTTTGCTCTCAAAGAATCATCACAGTGGCAGCTACCTAAAGAGATTACCTGCTGGTCACAAAATATTTTTTAAAAAGGAACCATTTACTAGAGTCCTTGCTTCTTTAATATAAAATCAAGGTTAAGAAATCTTAAGTTATCTTGTTTGCTTTTTTGCAATATAATTTAAGAATCCTATATAGCCAAAGTCTTTTTCAGCATGAAATTATTATTTAATATACTGCTGTAAAAATTTGAAACATTTTAATATGTTTTTCTCCAGTCTCATATTTTTCATACAGTATGGTTTATTTATTTTTATTCATTCAACAATGTGAGTATCATTGGGTGGTCAAAATCTTTCTTTTCAACTTTTTACATTTTAACTTGATCTCATATCCTATGTTTTTGCTTTATTTTGTAAGACTTCTGATGCCCATTTCTGTTTACAAAAATGTCTTCATATTATTTGATTTTACTTGCATCTGATAAAACGGTTCACTTCTTTTTCACATTAAAAATATATTTTAGGCCCTGGTCTATATGGCTCAATTGTTTGAACCTCATCCTGTCACCAAAAGGTCACCAGTTTGATTCCCCATCAGAGCACATGCCCAGGTTGTTGGTTCAGTTCCCAGTAGGGAGTGTGTGGGAGGCTATTGATGGATGTTTCTCTCTCACATGTATGTTTCTTTTCCTCTCTCTTGCATGCTCTTCTCTCTCTCTCTCTTCCTCTAAAGTTAAAAACAACAACACATGTTTTAATATATATTTCAGGAGGATTCTTATAGGCCATGTAAGAGGTCAAAAAGCATATAAAGAAAGAATAGCTATATATCTTTTTCACTTCTAAAATTTACTTCTACTCTAATCAAAGTAAATTCAACAAAATATCTTAGCTAATATAAAGTAACTCAAACATGGAATCAAAAAAGTTAATACATTTCTGACATGTATATTCATGTGATTATATGATATCTTCTTTTTTGTGTACAATGAATTCTGTAACAGTTGGGTCCTAGCTAGTTAGGCTCAGTGAAAAGAGTGTCTGCCTGCGAACTGAAGGGTCTTGGGTTTGATTCCAGTCAAAGGCACATGCCCAGGTAGCTGACTTGATCCCCAGTAGGAAACATGGAAGAAGGCAGCCAATCAATGACTTCTTCTCAGTATTGATGTTTCTATCTCTCTCTCCCCCTCCCTTCCTCTCTGAAATTATATATATATTCTTTATATATATATATATATATATATATATATATATATATGAAGAATTCTATAACAGTATGGAATTTTAAAAAATGCAATCAGTATAGTGTTTTATTATCTAAAAATACATAAAGAAATTTTAATTTAATCTACTTTAATTAATTCCCAATTGTCAGTATTTGTTCATGCTATTCATTCAATAGCACATGAACACTAAAATCTCTTATTTTGGGGCAAAATATGTAGACCATAATATTTATCATCTGTTTATCCACAAATTTTATACTAGCATATTTTTGGTTAAATTTCTATGGTAAAATATATCAGTGATTTTTGATCAGTGTGCAAAAACAGTATTTAGAATATGCACTGACCTCTTTTTCCTTAGATTGTCAGATTAAAAAAAAATGACAACAGCCAATACAATAGTCCTGAGGTGTTAATGAATCAAAATACTGCCTATTTTGTTTTGTCACATTAGGAAAAATATATTTCTTTGGTGTGCTACAGAATGTTAGTAATTAGTTTATGTATGCCATGAGATGAAATAGATTGAAAATCACTGAAATATACATATGGCACATAATTAACAATTTTAACTGAACAGAAAATTGTATTGTCTTTGCCAGCCAATTTTTATTTCCAGTAACAGGAGCAAACAATGTTTCTTATTCACTAATGTAAAGTCAATCATTTCATATTCAATTTTAATTTTTTACTTGAATTGTAATTCAAGTAGTTTATAAAAGGTTTTATTTTTCTCATGACAACTTCTGGGAAGAAAGATTTTATTTTACTTCAGCCAAAATTATGCTCGAATTGGATATCTTCTACATATCATGCAAATATTTTCCTAGTCTAAATATAATATTTAAAAACAATTCTGTATATTTATTGGCAATGACTGCCTTTGTTTTAATTTTTATGCTTTGAGAAATATAGGAAGTAAGTAGAGATCTGTCTGATGGATTTGAGACTTATACCTAAGATACACAAATGATGTGACAAACTATTCTATAATGTAAAACAATTTTTTGGGTTAAGATAAACATTTAGATTTTTAAAAAGATGAATTAGCTTTACATATTTTTTGAAGTTTAGGGGTTACAATTGAAGTATAAGTCAAAAGGAGAAGTGAAAAAAATTTTTAAATGTATTTTATTGATTTTTTTACAGAGCGGAAGGGAGAGGGATAGAAAGTCAGAAACATCGATGAGAGTAAAACATCGATCAGCTGCCTCTTGCACGTCCCCTACTGGGGATGTGCCCACAGCCAAGGTACATGCCCTTGACCAGAATCGAATCCAGGACCCTTCAGTCCGCAGTCCGAGGCTCTATCCACTGAGCCAAACCGGTCTCGGCAAGAAGTGAAATTTTGATAGAAGATAGTTAAATGTTTATACGAAATAGAAGGGGAAATATTCTGAAGAAAGAATAGAAATAAATGATGTCCAAAAGGAAAGGAGCAAGAGTAGAATTAGCTGATCATAGAAAAGTTAAGACAAGATAAGAGAAAGAGTGCAAACAAGTAATCAAAGGAATGACCAGGAAGTAAGAGTAGCCTAGCCAGCATGGCTCAGTGGTTGAGCTTGGATCAAAGAACCAGGATGTCACAGTTCAACTCCTGGTCAGGGCATATACCACGGTTGTGGGTTGATCCCAGTGTGAGGCATGCAGGAAGCAGCCAATCAATGGTTCTCTCTCATAATTGCTGTTTCTATCTCTCTGTCCCTCTCCTTTCCTCTCTGAAAGGAAGTAAAAGTAGACAAAAGACAAATACCATGGAGTGGTAAAGAATTAGGGGCAGGTTAAGAGGTCATAACCCAATCTTGGCTGAAGAGCTATTGCTGCCCTCATTCCATTTACAGATTCAGCTTCTGTTCTGATATCCCTAGAAACTAGGAGTCAATGAGATCAAAGTTATATTTTCCTAGATAGAAACAACTTGAGACCAGAGAAATTAAAGAAAAAAGAACTGCCTAGGGACTGGGCTTCCACGAGACACTGCGTACCTGCAGAGATTACCCCTTGGCATCCCCAGAAACCAGGACCTTGTATTTATAGTGATGCACCTGGAGGCACAAATGCCTTGGGACTGAGCAGGTTTCATGAATGGAAGCTCTTGCTGACAAGTTAGCGTGGAACTGCACTTATCTTACAGCTAATCCAGACTGTCACAGACCTATCCTATTGGAATGGAAATGGCAAAATGCATTGATGTGAGGGAAGGCTTGAGGTATGTTTAAAGCTTTAAGTGCTTCATGGCACAAATCTTCAACTCCACTAGTATCTCCATGTGTCCAAAAGCTCCTTTGTGTAGCTCAGAAAGCCAGAAGTATCAGATCCACTCAAGCTTTCCTAAACTGAACAGCCAGCAGTGAGCTATTAACTTAGGATCTTAACTAAAATTAATATGAGGTACGGATAAGCAAGACTCTGGGGGAGTCATTATCTGTCTTCCAGATGCAGGGGGTGAAGAAAGTATGGGAGTAACTATGCATCTGAAAATATTCATATTCTTTTGGCCCCAGTCCAGATCCTGACTAATAATTTTGAAATGCTGAGGACAGAAGTTAAACAGGCATCTAGATCCACGTCCACTAGGGAGCCCTTGATCAGCTCGCAGCAGGCCAGCAGTGAGAAAAGCTCTGAATCTTGAAGCCAGGCCAAGAAAGTAAAACCTAGTGAGTCTGCGCCTATTGGAGGTATAATGGGAGGACAGAGTCCAGATGAGGGTAAAACCCAAAGTCTAAGAAGCAAAGATTGATTGAAAAGTGAGGCAATTGTATGAGTGTAAGTTGCATAAACTTAAGGAAGTTTCTTCTTTTTAATGGTTTGGATACTATAAAGGATAGGGGCATAACTAGAGCCTGATATATGTTGCTGATTCTCCTGCCTAAATGCTGATGAGAGCATAATGGTGAGAAGTAGGAGGATATAAAAGCAATGGAAGCAATATGTGATGGTAGTAGCTTATTTGGAGCCAACTTTTAAATGCTCAGACATTTGAAAAAGGTAATATGTTATTATTTAATTAGCATTCTATTTGCAATGTAAACTAAGGTCAGACTCGAATTTTGTTTTTTTTTAAGCATTTACACAACAGTCTCTGTAATTATTACTTGTAGTTTATTTTCCCAAAGGATATTTTGTTTTTTAACTTTAATATTCACAAAGGTCATCAGGGAAAATATCAGAATGTGTTGCTTCATCTTAATGCTTCATCAGTTTTTCTATTACAAGGCCATAAAAAAAGAGCTAACTCTAACATCTAAACTTAGTATTAAATAAAAATCAATGTGTATTATACAGAAATATAATATAAATAATAAATAAAACTAGCATTTATTGGCATGTTTATAGCTTGCCCCACATGTCCTAACTGATTCATATATATTAATTCAATTAAATCTCACAATTTTTCAAGTAGATATTACCATCATCCATAGTTTACAAAGAGGAATCTGAAACATGAAGAGATTAAGTAACTTGTCCAGGGCCAGACTGTAACTTTCAAGCTGGAAAATTCAATTCCAAGCAGTGTGTTCATGGGCCTATCCAATGTTACCCTAATACTATTGGAGGGACACACACACACACACACACACACACGGACACACACACACAGACATTTGAAAACAATGCTTCATGTGAGGATCACAGTGAGATGGACTCAATGAAATAAAATGGTGCTAGGAGGCCTGTTGGAAATCATATCCCTCATTTAAAGCATTTTAATAACAACAGACCCCTGAAAGCCATTGAATGCCCATCCAGCAGCATCTAGGCCACCAAAATAAGGAAATAAATCTGAGTCATAGGACCAAATAAAAACCTATTAAGTTAATCAGTTGTCATTTACAAATTAGGTCTGTTATTAATGACATATCTACAATGATTCCTGATATAATCTCAGGAATACATGATGTTCCAACATTTTCTCTCTCTTTTTGTCCTAAATATCAGACCTTGAAAATATCCCCTTGAATTCATTGTTTATTTGAGGAAGACTTGAAGAAAGGCCATTTGCATCTTTAATTATGCTGCTCATTGATCCATTTTATTTTGTCCTCTATTGGATTCTCAGCTGAACTAACTAGGCCTACTAATATATCTCACACTGTCTGAGATAAGTAGAACATTAAGACATAGCTTCAATAAAGCTGGTTTAAGAGTCCTTATCTCTCAACTCTGAGCCTATCTATGATATATTTGATATACATTTGTATTATATATATGGCATACATTTTGCCCACTTACCTGTGTTATTATTTTCATCCTCAGCTTCCTGATACCCAAAAAATTGCATCTGAAGTGAAATTTAAATCATGCATCAGAGTCAGCTGAGGATAATAAGCTTCCCTGTTGCCAATTCTAACAACAAGGAAAATGAAGTTGACAAAGGAACACTAAGCAGAATGGTTAGGCAGGAAGAGAATAGAGGCTTAAAATGCAGAAATGAAAAGGAGAAATAAGTCTTGAGTGTATGGAAAAGAAAATAAAGGAAGAAGTTGAGAATAATTTATATGTTTTAATATGTAGACAATTCAAGGGAGAGTGGTTGTTTACTTCATAAAGAAATGTCAGGGTTTGGATTTCCAGCTTCATTAAGATAATTTAAATAAATTGAAAAGAAGTGGAAAGATATATAATTTGGTGAGAGAAAAAAGAAAAGGGGCAATTCAATGTGTGAAGCCAAAAAAAAAATGAAAATTTGAGGGCAATCTATATGAAAATTGGTATTGATATATTTCATGAATGTTTTTATCTATGCTGTCTCAAACTGGATAAATGTTTGAGCAATGTCACATATTCCTGACCATTTGCTGGTATAATAAGATAAAGTGCATTGTAGTTGATTAGAAATTTCATTCCCATCAATTTATTGGCATTGATTTTTTGCTATTTAAATGTAATAACTGTCACTAACTCTAGTTTGTTATTCTTTAAAGAATTTATTATTTTTCATTGTCATAGAGGTTGGATTAATGAATCAATTTTAACTAGAGCATCCTTAGAATTTTAAATATTCAATATTAAACTATATATGCATATAAACATAAAATACATGTAAGAAAAAACAATAAAAACAGAACAAAAATACGTGATTTTAACTCCCTAGAATATATATTTTACAATTTGCTATCTATATATATGGATGTGATATAGATTTTATAAAAATCAAATTCTATTATAAATATATAGCAACTTTATACACAATACTCTACACATTTGGCTATGCAAATATAAATGCCTCCATTATATTATTTCCAATGGCTAGATATTTTTTCCAACCAATATAAATGTTTAGATTTTCCAACTTTAGCTCTTAAATAAAACAGAAAACATCCATCACAGCTACATTTTTGTACATATCTCTAATTGTTGCTTTAATGTGTTTCCCTGAAGAGAAATTAATGCAAAATGGGCCTACAGCCAAATTTCCCTCCAGAAAAATTTTAATGATTTATAATTCCACTAATAATGCATGAAAATACCTTTGCATATGAAAGGGAGTGAGTCGTTGAGAGTTAGAAGGCAAATGGTGGTGGTAGATTAAACCCTAAAGGGACCCTATATTATCCTTTGCTCTTGAATTCACACCACATATGATCTCCTTACCTTGAGCATCAGTGGACACTATGACCTGCTTCCTTCTCGTCAAAATGATGGACTCCCTCCTGACTCCCCTCCAGTTATCCCCACCATCTTCCTGCTAGCATGGACATTCTCTTTGCTTAAAATTTGCATCTTCAAGCTAAGCTGCTCACTCTCTGCCCCTATTTTGAAGCCCTACTCACCCCAATTGGATTTTTCCTGTCAGCTTCTCCTCTGCCTGATTTATTCCATGCTATACCAGGAAACTGCTATGCATGGACACTTTCAGCTCCAACAAAGCATGGCAGACCCTCCTCTCTCAATTTTCTCTTCTCTGTCTTCAGTCTCTGATGCCCTGTATTAAAATTTTCCTTGGATTGATGATTTCCTCACATAGTTTGTGCTCTGACACCAGCTCTGGACAATCTTCCTATCCACATTTAGGTTCTGATAGAGATTTCTCATTAGGCAACGCTTTGCAGGGATGCCCTACTCACCCTGCTGGCACTGATAACCCTGCAATGGGATGCTCTAATCCTTGGATTTTCCCCTTACCCTTCATGGGCTTCAACATCTAGGCTGGTAGCTCTTCCAAGCAAAAACCTTCTTTACTCTGGGCACTTACTCCTCAATTTAAACCATTGTGACTCATTCCATCACCCCAGTGCAGACACCTACCTCACTCAGCCTCGCCTAATGGCTTTGAACTTATTCGGAGGGAGGAAGGAAAAATAAAATAAGGAAAGAGAAATAGAATGGAAATAAGAACTGGAAGAGAAATAGCTCCATTTAACTTCTTTTTAAAGAAAGATTGGGTACTCTCTCTTTTTTTTTCTATTTTTGAAAAATTAAATTTATTGGGGTGATACTGATTAACAAAATTATACAGGTTTCAGGTACACAGTTCTATAATACATCATCTGTACACTGTATTGTGCATTCACTATACCAAGTCAAGTTCCAATCTATTAGTCCATCACCACAATTCCCTTATACTCTCCTGCATCTCCCTCCACTCTATTCCTTGCCCCCGACTGGTAATCACCACACTGTTAACCATATAACTAATTCTATTTAAATAAAATGTCAGAATAAACATCATATGTCAGTGTGTTTAGTGTTTCCAAGTCTTGTAAGCTTGCTGAATTAAAATTCATTGATAAAAATTTTAGTTTAGTTTATTATGGAATCTAATCTTAATAAGGCTTTTTATTTAAGATGTTTCCTGCCAAATCAGCAACACCTGGCACATATAAGTTACTAAAAAAGTTAATTTCTGTTTATATTGAAAGGAATTTTCATGAATTTGGTATTGAATTTTTCTCAAAGAATATTAACCAATATTTATTTACTTTCTGTCATATATTTTTAAGCCATGTATATCTTAACCTATTAAAGTATACCAAAATTGAATGTTAATCTGGGATATAATTTTAAATGTCTTTTTTCATTGTTATAAATTTCCATAAATACATATAAAATTTAACCAAAATGATAGATTTTATCATGCCCACATGAGAAAATGTTTGTCTTTAGTTTTTCCACTCCATCTTCAAATATTGTCTATATTTTAAGGTCAATGTAAGTTTTATATAACTGTTAAATGGTCAAAATGGTAATGATAAACAAATAGTTGAGAAGTGTATGTATGGAAAATAAATCTGCCTTTTACTCCTGGCCTCTAACTCATGAGAAAGTTGCTGTTACCAGTTTTTTTTGGTAATTAGTCACAAATAATAAATACACACAAAAACTAACTAAATATATCAATTAATAGACTTAGTTTTGTGAGGACAAATCTTTAAATATTTTCTTATAACTTTTGGACCAGAAAAAATGTCCAAGTACTGGTGATATCAGCATGACAGGGCAAAAAATTGAAGGATAAAACAACACTCAGACATAGGAAAATGGGGTTCTAGTTTCTTCATCATCACACTCAAGCCTGGTTCTTCTGATGGTAAACTCATAGGAGAAAGAATATGGGCACTTACTAAGTGAATTTCTCATCATTTTCAAAAAAATACTTCATACCCAATTGACAGAACAAATAAGCTTTGCAGACTAAAACTGGAGACATGGTCATTTATAGAGTAGATGTAAAAAATTGAAAACATGAAAAATTTAAACTACAAAATGATCAGAGAGAGATTATCTGTGTTGTGTCTTATAAGGCAACTAGAGGCATGGTGTATGAAATTCGTACACTGGAGGGGGGAGTGTCCCTCAGCCCAGCCTGCACCCTCTTCAATCTAGGACCCCTTGGGAGATGTCTGACTGCCAATTTAGGCTCAATCCCTGCAGGGTGGGGCCTAAACTAGCAGTCTGACATCCCCCTCACAATCCAGGACTGCTGGCTGCTAACCACTCACTTGCCTGCCTACCTGATTGCCCCTAACTGCTTCTGCCTGCCAGCCTGATCATCCCTAACCACTCCCCTGCTAGCCTGATTGATGCCTAACTGCTCTCCTGCTGGTCTGATCACCCCACCCCCAACTGCCATCCCCTGATCTTGTGATGACATGAGTGTGGCCGTCTTGTGGCAGCCATCTTGTGACAACATGGGGGTGGCCATCTTGTGAAGACATGGAGGTGGTCATCTTGTGATGGCCACTTTGTGATGACATGGGGGCAGCCATCTAGTGATGATGCAAGGGTGAGACACCACCTAGGCTTTCATTAGTATAGATAGTTGTAAATAAGAACATTTTGCAGTACCTATGTTTCACATCTGCCACGTGAATTGTTATGATGTATATTAAAATGCACGCTTCATTTAGACCTCATGATAAAGGTAGTAAATTTCCTAGAATAGGTTGTTTAATTTACATCAATATCAATGAAAATATACCATTTTTAGTGCACAAAATGTGATGTGTCTGTTGAGATGTGAAATATGAACTCTCTACCTCTTCAATAAATGGTTTCAAATTAACTCCAATTTGTATTTTCAGTGCAAATTGTATTCAATAAAGTCTATTTAGTAGAAGTAAAAGTATAGTATGAACAAACTAATGAATAAACAATAGAGAAATAAACAAATTGTGCAATGACTGGAGCATAATGAAGTTTTTACTGGAATAAGTGGTGCTGACTGGAAATTACATCTGGGTGGTCAAGCCACAAGAGATGATGCAATCAATGATAAAACTTATATATCGTAACATAGTTACTTTTTTTAAGCACTCTTTTATCTTCTTTTCTTCTAAGATCTCTTGAACACATATTATATAGTGTACTTCATAATAATCTTTATAATTATGAAATTTGCAGAAAGATAGCTTATAGAACTAACTTTCAGTAAGGATAAATGCTTCCTAACAACATTTCATTTAAAAAATCAGCTTTTATTACTAGACTGTTTATTACATCTCTAAATTTGTATTAAAGTATAAAATATGTATGGTAAGATTTGGGTTGATTTTGATGTATGTTATGTTTAACTTTCAGAAAAGTAAGTCTATTACTTGGGGATAATAAAATTATTTTATTATTCTCTCTCCTTGATTATTTTATAAATAGTAAAATTTATCATTCATTCAGCAAATGCTAGGCACTTAAATTGCTTTCTTTGTTTATTTAACACTTTTTAAGTTAATTGCTATTACTATCATCCACATTTTGCCAGAGAGGAGATGAGTTTCAGAGAAGAAACAAAATAATGGTTACAGAATTTGAAAGTTCAGAACCACAATTAAAATCCAAGATTATCTGATTCCAAGGCTGATGATCAGCTATTACACTATATTTTCGTAGAAGAAACTATTTTTTTAATAAAAAGTGTACTTGAGATTTCAGCAATGCCAGCAAGGCCTGAAAACGGCCTGGTTGAGGTTTTAGATGTAACTGAATTAGACAATGGTTCTATAGGGTGAAATTCACAGGGTACAGCAAAGTTAAAGAGCATCTAGAAGTTATGCTTTTCACTTGACTCACTTCTATTTCTCCTCATGCTGGTTTCCATAAATGCATGACTTCATTTGTAGCTACATGCATTTTTTAAACGAGGAGACATGAATAACTTCTAACTGGTTCTTTGCCTTTATAATTATTAAGTTCATTTCCCCACTGTTAGTAGAATGAAATCAAGTAACACTAATTACTAATTTTCTGGCACATATTTTGACCCAAATGCCATTCTCAAAGTTGGAAATTATAGTTATGTTATGGGTGCAATTTTCTCTCCCCCCTCCTCTCCCCTCCCTTCCTCTCCTCTCCTCTCCTCTCCCCTCCTCTCCAATCCTTTCTTCTCTCCCCACCTCTCTCTTCCCACCCCCCCAAAGAATACCCAGCCCTATTTCTACAAAACTTTCTCTAAGTACATCGCAGAATAGAAATAAGGACTTTGTAAAATATACATTTAGAAAGCTATTTTATATAATCACCTGTATAAATGGCATCAATAAAATGCAGTACAAATTACATCTATAATTTAAAATGTTCTAGTAGCTACATCATAATTTTAAAAGATGGAATTAATTTAATAATGTATTTTATTTAAACCAATATTAAAATATCATTTTAAGATGCAATCATTAAAAGATAAGTAATATATTTTAGATTCCATTTTTCATGCTAAGTCTTCTAAAGCCAGTGTGCTTTTCACAGTTACAAGACATTTTAATTTTGACTAAGCAAAATTTATGTGCTCAATGGCCAATATAGTCAGTGGCTACTATATTGAAAAGTGTAAGTCTAGATAGTTTTAGCTAGGATTCTGGCTTGTAAGTGACATAAGTTAGCCCAAATAGGAATTTATTGGCTCGGTAAAACCCAGCGTAAAGCCCAAGAAACAAAGATGTAGCTGGGAGCTCAAGAATCAATAGAGCAAGGCACTTAATACTTTCCAGGAGTTTTTTGCTTTATTTTTTCAAGTTGTCCAGTGGCTCTGTCTACAAAGCTTGTCTCATGGCCCTCAGCTGCTCTCTAGGTCCATATTCCATAGAAGTTATTTCCATATCTCACACTTACAGGGCCAAATCTCTATAATTTAATTTCAGTGGCACCAAGGAAAAGTTTTATAGAACACATCTATTGTTTTACCTACCTAGCAAAATGTGGTAACCAGACACACTTGTTTCCCTAGAGAACTGTTGTTTTCCAAATCTAGAATTCTGGTGGTGTTGAGAAGTTGTGGCAACACTTTATCATTTCAGGGATAGGTATGCAATACAAGCTCAATACATTCCTCTAAAAAGAGTGATTAATCCTAGTAAATAAATAACCTAACCAGTACATGTTAGAATCAATTGGGGAAGGATTGATATGGCTGATGGGTGAGAGAAGTTTATGCTATCTTCAACTGGAAATATGAGTTAAACAATACTTTAAACTTGTGGATGCTGGAACTCATCATCACTGCCATTAGTAAAATGACTGCTTGAAAATAATGCCAACATAGAAGAAAAGGTGATAAAGAGATGAAGAGAAGCAGTGTCATGATGACATTAAGAAAACCCCTGCAGTCAGTCATATCAGACACCATTTTTACCCTTTGGTAAATGCCCTAAGAAATGTGGCTCAGAATGTGAGGGGGAGTGGCATGAGACTGCAATCAGTCAGACTTGGGTCAGAGTTCCAGGTTCTGATACCACTATGTATAATCTATAATAATAAAAGTATAATATGCTAATTAGACTGGCCAGCCAAACGACCTTCTGGACTTCCTTCTGGACAAAGCTGTAGTATCAGAGGCTGGAGCAGAGGTGGCTACAGGTAATCAGGCAGGCAGTTGAGTGATTAGGGGCAATGAAGCAGACAGGTAGAGGCAGTTAGGGGTGATCAGGCAGGCAAGCCAGTTGTTAGGAGCCAGTGGTCCTTGATGGTAAGGGGGATGTTCCTGTGAGATTGGGCCTGCACTGGCAGTTGGACATCCCCCAAGGGATCCTGGATTACAAGAAGATGCAGGCCAGGCTGAGGGACCACCCCTCTATCACGAATTTCATGCACCGGGCCTCTAGTGTAAAATAAAAAAAAACATGCAGACCAGTTCTAGGAATTATGCAATAGCTTATTTTGTATTTAACTAAAGCTTCTGAAAATGATCACAATTAATACTAGACAAAATACACAAAGCAACTCTTTGAAGGTATTGGAAAGCTGCCAACGTAAAAGGGGTTTAGGGATGGCAACTTTTGAGTAAGGAGAAGTGCACAGGTAAGCTCCACATTAACTCACTTATTCTCTGAATGCACTTCCTGCATTGTGCAGCAGAGGAAAAGAACCTAAGCAAAAGGAGGCCATTTCACTAGCTGAAGAGATAGAAGCTAAAATTTGGTATAGTTAAAGTGGCTGTAACTTGAGGAACAATATTGAGGAGAAGAGGAACAGTAGAGATGGAGAATAAAAATATTCATAGGCATTCATTGACATAACCCCCCATTGTTTTCTAAGCTTCACACATCCAAGGCAAAACTCCAAAATATTAAGTAGTAAATAGCAATGGGGGTGGGGAGTTAATAAGAGAGTTCACTGGTGTGATACTAGTAAAAAATACTGTATTTCAAACACCACTCCCATTTATCAGTGATATAGACCTTCATATAAATTGCATTTTAATTGAGACATCATAAAAGCTATACCCTAGAAGTAGGACCAAAATCTAGGAGTTATACTCATGCTATGTGTCTAAGTGCTATGTCCTAGTGGTAGGGCAGCAACTTGATATACACTACTAAAATTTAAGAAAAGGAGACCATTTTAAAAGCATGCAAAAAATAAAAGCAGATTACTCAAAAGAGAATAAGAATTAAGGTACTTTGTCAACATTAATTAGGGACATACTTAAAAAATTAAGTGGAAAATCTAAATAAAATGTTCAAAGTACTAAAGAAAAGGAATAGCAAATCTAGATTTTTATAATTAGTTCTTATTTTTTAAATAAGAAGTCAATGTAAAAATATTTCCAGGAATGTTAACATGCTAAGAACCACTTGAAAAAAAGCAAAACAAAAACACCACACCTTTGTTGAGGCCATTTTCCAAGTAATGCTGAGCATTACACACACACACACACACACAGAGAGAGAGAGAGAGAGAGAGAGAGAGAGAGAGAGAGAGAGAGAGAGAGAGAGAGAGATACTATAAAATAGGGAAGAAAGATAATACATATAATACAAGCTATTTTTAAAAAGAGATAATACCTATATGAGTGGCTGAAGGTAGTTGACAAAAAAAGAAAGTTGATTTGTTTAGGTGGAAGGTACAATTGTTTAAACAATTGACAAGGTAAAACAACAATGAGCCTTACTAAGTTAGGATAAAGCTGTATCCAACTCTACATTTTTCTTTCCAAAGCATTTGTCTCTAACTTTCCATTTATCTATAAGCAATAGTTAATTATCTTTGTTCTTTCTGGTAGAATCCAAGCTCCATGAGAAAAGAGATTGTGTCTGTTTTATTCACTAACTTTTCCCAAGTGTGTAAAAGAGTGCCAGACACAGAGTATTTATTAAATGTTTGTTCCATGACTAATCAAGAAGAGTCGAGAATTAAAGTCTTATAAGGCCATTTGGAGGGTTTGCAATATAAGCAAAACAGTGAATATTATATAAAAGGTGTTGTCTGATCTCAAAACAATAAAATTAGAAATTAATAATTAAATAGAAATTTTGAAAAGTCCCTAATGACTGGAAAAACAAGTTAATATACTATGGATAAATACCTTGAGTTAAAGGACAAATCTTTAGGGAAATTAAGAAATGGTAAGAACTGAATAAAAATATAAACACTGCACTTAAAATGTATTGTATATAGCTAAATCAGAATTTGGAAAGAAAGCTATAGCTTCTATACATTAGCCCTAAAGTTATTAAATTAATGCTAATTACATTTTGAAAAAGAGCAACAGAATAACGTCAATGAAATAAGAAGAATGTGATAAGCATAAGACAAAACCATTTAAATAAATAAATAATGAAAGATGAATAACACCAAAATAAAAGATTGGTACAAAAGTAAAAATTTTGTCAAGGTATATTAAGAGAGAAAAGGAAGATGTGATACAAAAATATACCGGGAAAGGAAGTGTAATATCAGACAGTACAGATATTCAAAACAAACAAACAAACAAACAAAAAACAACAACAACAACACCCAAAACAATATAAGAATACTTTGAGTCTGGCTGGTGTGGCCCAGTGTTTGCAGATCAACCCAAAAACCAGGAGGTTACAGTTTGATTCCTGATCAGGCCACATTTCCAGGTTTCCGGCCTGGATCACCAGTGAAGGACCAATCAATGATTCTCTCTCATCATTAATGTTTCTATATCTCTCTCACTCTACCTTCCTCTCTAAAATAAACACACACACACACACACACACACACACACACACACACACATATATATATTGAACAATCTATGCTAATAAATTTGATAATCAATAAACATTGTATACAACCAAAGACTGCATAAATACCTAGCTGACATTTGGAAATCTGTGGCACTGCTTTTGATTCTCACAGTGCCGCGATCCAATTGATATGTTTCATGTCCATAGTCCAGGATGGAAAACTTGAATTACTGAAAAAAACTGAAATAAAGATACACCATTTTTCTTCTGTTTTATCTCTGCTCTTCCACTATAAAGGAGAGCAGATCTAGATTTTTTTATAGCTGAATTTTGCTAAACTTTCAGTATATAGAAATATCAACCTTATATAAATTATTTCAAGAAAACATAAAATAAGAGAAGTTTACTAATACATTTTATGAGGCTAGCACAAATTTATTCGAAAATCATCTAAGAATAGTAGAAAAAAATATGTGAGAGATCGTTTTTTATTTTAAATTTAGAAGTTAATGTCTCAAGTAAATTTTATTTAATGGATTCCAAAGTATACTAGAAAATTAAGGATAGACCAAATTTTCAATTATTTTTAAAGCACCTACCTTTTGCCTCATAGTTATTTGAATATTAAAAGAATGCATATAAATCATTTCATAAAATAAATCACCAATCCTGTTAACTTTTAAACAATGAAGAGGTTAGAGACAGGAACCCCTGGCTCAGTCAAAAATCCATATATAACTTTTGACTCCCCCAAATCTTAACTACTAATAGCCTACTGTTGACTAGAAGACTTGCCAAGAACAAAAACAGTCAATTAACCTATATTTTGTATGTTACAAATATTATATACTGTATTCTTACTACAAATTAAACTAGAAAAAACCCAGAAATATTTTAAGAAAATTAATGGCATGAAGCCCTGGCCAGTGTGGCTCAGTCAGTTGGGTGTTTTCCCACCCACAGAAACGTTGCCGGTTCTATTCCTGATCACAGCCCATGCGCGGGTTGTGGGCTCAGTCCTGAGTAGGGGACATGAGGAGGAAGTACATCACTGTTTTTCTCTCTCACATCATTGTCTCCCTCTCTTTTCTCCACCCCGTCCTTCTTATCTCTAAAAATCAATAGAAATATTAAAAAAAGACAACCATTAGCAAGAAGAAACAAAACACAATTACACAAAGAATACTATGCAGTTATAAAAAAGAAGCATCTCTTACCCTTTGAGACAGCATGGAGGGACTTGGAGAGTTTTATGCTGAGTAAAATAGGCAAGAGAAAAACAAGTGTCACACAATCTAATTTATATGCAGAATCTGCCCACTTGCTTGATGCTCCTTATTGCTTAGTTCACTGCTCCTTAGTGCAGCTGTGAAGACAGGAGAGGCTCCTGCTACCACCACTGTACTCGACAACAGTGAACCTAGCTTCTGGCTGAGGAGCACACTGACCACCAGGGGGCAGCTCCTGCATAGATATTTTGTCACCTGGTGGTCAGTGTGCATCATAACAATGGGTCATGCTGCCATTTAATTGATTTGCATATTAGGGTTTTATTATATAGAACTAGAAGCCGGGTGCACAAAATTCGTGCACTGAGGGGGGGGGTCCCTCAGCCAAGCCTGCACCCTCTCCAATTTGGGACCCCTTGAGGGATGTTCAGCTATCTATTTACAGGGATCCGGCCATGGGGTTGTGGCCAGCCTGGTGAGGGGCTGATGGATGTTTGCAGGCTGGCCATGTCCCCTGGCAACCCAAGCTCTCAGCCACTCCTCTTTTCTTTTTCTTTTGTCAGTGACTCCTTGAAAAGAGGCCAGAGCCAGCCAGGGCAGGTGGGAAGCTTGGCTTTCTCTATCACTGGGGAACTCCAAGTCTCCTGCTCTGGCCGCCTCCATCTTTGTGAGGTTAATTTGCCTACTTACAACTGATTGGCTGATGGGTGTAGTGGAGTGGTGGTCAATTTGCATGCTTTTCTTTTATTAGTGTAGATATGCATAACCCATGGGCACAAACAATAGTGCTGTGAAGCTGGGGTGTGGGATGGGAGGGAGGAAAACAGAGAAAAAAGGGGACATATGCAATACTTTCAACAATAAAGATACATTTAAAAAGAAACAGCAATTAAATAAATTTTTCAAGTAAAAAAATGAGAAAACACATTTATAATACTGCACCGGATGTATCAATACAGTAAGTTTATGAGTCTGTTTATAAGCTGAATCATCTGTCAGTATGTACATCCATGTTGTATTATATACTACAAAACACTATAGATGTTATATATATTATTAACACTAGACATAAAAAATGAAAATATAATGTAACAAATCCATCTTTATTTGCAGGTATAATGACTCATGCATTGATAAAAAAGAAGCAATGATAGGATTTCTTTATGGTGGCCTGGTCTAATCAACATAATGCTTCACAGTAGCTTAGCTTATACACTCATGAATAAATCATTATAAAAGTGTCATGAGATAAAATATAACAATCTTATTCATAATACAGTTTGGAAACATTGGTACTTTTTATTTTTTAAAAAATAGCATATGCCTGTGATGATAGGTTGAAACACAATTTCTACAATTAAAACAGAGCGAGGCATACTGTATGGTAATGCAATTCTTTGAAAACAAAGTTATAACGCAGTAAGCAAACAACCACATTATTAATTTTATATTAAAATAACTCACTTTGTGCAGGCAAACTTGGTGTAACTTTGTGGAAATATGTCATAATTTTTGTGTTACATCTTTGTTTTTTATTTCTCTAAAAATGTTTCTGTAAGGCCCCCATCCTCCCTTGTACTGTTTGCTCTAGAGAAGAGTCTTTATTGTATAAAAACTATCAAAGTTAAAAAAAAGTCAAAAGCAGTCTTTAAAAATAATTATCTTTATTGTCATATATATTACAGATGTACCTCCTCCATTGATTCCCTACACCTAACACCCATCCCAGGCCTTCACCACCCTATTGTCTGTGTCCATGGGTTATGGAGATATGCATAGAAGTTCTTTGGTTAATCTTTTCCCACCCATCCACCCCTACCCCAGCCTTCCTTCTGAGTTTTCACAGTCTGCTCCATGCTTCTATGTCTCTGGGTCTATTTTCTTCATCAGTTTATTTTGTTTATTAAATTACACATAAGAGTGAGATCATGTGATTGATACTTGTCTTTCTCTGATTGGCTTATTTCTTCACAAAAGCAGTCTGGAATATCTGGAACACTTCTGCCATATTATCTGTTGCCAACTTGTTTTCTGGCACTGCTTCGTCTGTCTTCTTCCTCATCATCTGGCACTCTGTTAATGCCTCTGGTGTGGTGTCTATTAGCACTTGAATTTCTCCAGGACCCATATCGTGAAACCCTTTACCCATTACCACCACCTTTGTTGCCATATCCAAAAGTTTTTTCATGATTTCCTTGATTAACTCTGCTGTGAATCCTGTGAAGGCATGTGTGACATTTAGACAACAGAAAAAAAGAATAGTTTTCTCAGCAGGAAGTTATTGTTTGGGGCTTATTGGCTTTCATGCTTTTTCTATAACAATGACATCTTCAGTGATATAATCCTCTCAGATTTTCATGACATCTGTCAGTCATAGTGTTGGCAATCCTTTCCTAGAGTACAGTGTGCAATGAGCCTTGAAGGTTCACATCTAGAGGTTGGATTACAGACATTGTGTGTAGGGGTCAGAAGTCCACATTTATGCCTTTGGTGTTGAACTCATGGGGCTCTGGGTGGCCAAGGACATTGTCCAATGTCAAAATAACTTTAAAAGGCAGTCTCCTCCTGGCAAGATACTTCCTGCCTTCAGGGACAAAGTATTAATGAAATCAATCCAGAAAAAAAGTTCTCATTGTCCAGGTCTTCTTGTTGTGCAACCAGAAGACCAGCAGCTGGTGTTTATCTTTTCCTATCGAGGTTGGAGGGGTGGGGGACTGTAACAGCTTTATAGATAAGGGCAGCCTCGATCATAAACCTGACTGCATCTGCACAAAACAGTAGAGTTAAGTCAACCCCTTCCTGTGATACTTGTTTTTCTCAGACTGGCTTATTTTGCAAAAATCCTGGTGCTCTTTTCCTTAATGATAAATGTCTTTTGTGGCCTCCCTCCCCCGCCCCCCAGAATAGGGCACTTTCATCTGCACTAAAAGCCTATTCGGTCAGGTATCCTTTCTTTAATGATTTTCAAATGGTGTCTGGGAGTTTGCTGCTTCGCTTATCACCTTGACATTTCAAAAACAAAACCTCTTTCTTTAATGCCTTTCTTTGCTGGCATTAAATATTCTAGCTTTAGACCCTTCACCTTTATTTTGTTGTCATATAAAGGCTTCCCTTATTTTTGAATCATATTAAAGTCTATAAATATTCTTATAACATTCCTGCACCCACATAAAAGCTGAATTTCCAAACAAGATAAAAAGTATTTAGAAAAAAATCAAGAATCAAGATTTTTATGCCTGCTGGCATAGCTGCAGCCATGGCTTCATGAATGTCCTTTTTCTTTTTCATGACGGTCCTTAGATTGACTTCATTTATCTTGAAGTTGTGGGCACCCGTAGCTTCAGACCTCAATCTAAAGTATATACATCAAGTAACTCAGCTTTTTCTTGCAGCATCATGACTTTCTTCTGCTTCTTGGGAGCACCTCCAGTATCACCAGAGGCACTTCATACAGGTCCCATGGTGTTACTCTAGATTTACAGTATTGCACTAACACGATGAAAAATATGTGAGAACTGTGAGAGTTCACTTTTTACTGTGATGCACAATTTATTGAAGAGATGAACCACTCACAAGGGGTTGACTAGCACCACATAGCAGTTTAAATGAACATTCACAACACTTGAGCTCACAGTAATAACAACAGGAGGTGGCTACAGAATTGTTACAGTAGTATGTCATGTACGTTAATCTTACCCAGTTGTAATTTAATAGTGCATTTTTACATTTGTTTACATTTCTCTCTACTGAGAATGTCACCATGTATGGTCTGTGTTTGTGTAAGCTCTGATAATTTTTAACTTTTTAGGATATATATGTGCAAAATTTATGGTAGCAAATGTTAAAAAGGTCTAGCATCCGCATATATTTCATGCATTTTCTAATAATCTTTCCATATGTTTAGGATATGTCATTTCTCTTTGAGGTTTTTCAAATTATCCCTAATTAAAAAAACTCTATGTATTATTTGAAAAAAATCTTTGTATAAGTGGAATCATGCAGTTGAAAGTTATGTTGTTCAAGGGTCAACTGTTTATGATCTTAAAAATCTCAGAAAATAAGAACTATATCAAAATTTCTTATCATTAGATATCTGTACAGCTTAAACCTCAGGAAAGCATCCTTCTTAATGGAGGAAATTTAGATGACTGGAGATGCATGCAATCAAGAATATGATATCAATGTTCCTCATCACATTTGCTTGTTAGAATAATTTTAAGATCCTCATCACCAACTGCTATGATCTAAAAGTTTTCATCCCCACAAAATTCTTCATTGAAATGCAAATGTCCAAGGTGATGGTATCACCAGTTGGGCCTTTGAGAGTAGGTCATGATGACAGCTCTCCATAAATGCCACTAATTCCTTTATAAAAGAGACCCTAGGACTTCCAGTCAAGATGGCAGAGAAGGAAAATGCTCCACTCACCTCCTCCCATGACTATATTAAAATTACAATTAAACTACAGAACAGCCATCTTTGAGAATTCCTGAAATCTATCTTTAAAAAGAAGTCTTAAGGATAACTAAGACTATACTAACTAAGGATATACAAAAGAAGCCGTGTTGGGGCTGGTAGGAGGGGCACAGACACACAGGGAACTGGCTGGTCCCACATCCACATCTGGTATTTAAAAATCGGGAGAGGTATCTCAGCTGTGAGGTCTCCCTTTAAAAGAGGGTTCCCACCTCCACACCAAGACCTCCAGATCAGGGTTCCAGTACCAGAGAGAAGTCCCCATAATTTCTGGCTTGAAAATCATTGGAGATTGTGGCTGCGTTAGAGGGCAGCTGAAGTCCCATGGGTTCCTCTGAAAGAGCCTGCCAACAGATTCACTTGCTCTAAGCTCCAGCGCTAAGGCAATAGCTCAAAAGGTGCCAGAAACATAGAGGAAGGAAATGAATTGTCTGGCTTCAGTGTGAATGCTGGACGGAGAATTTTCTTCCAGACAAAAGTGTTAGCAGAGACATTGTTTCTTTACTGAGCAGCTTTTCTACAGGTGCAGGTGGGCACCATAACTAAGTCTTCAGTAAGGGCCTAACACTTCACCTTGATGATTCCCTGAGACCACACCTCAACTAACTTTTAGGACTACCCAAGTACTTACAGTGGCTTTACCATAAAAATGGCCTGTCTCAGCTCATGCTGTGAACTTTCTTAAAATCTTTCAAAGGTTCATGAACCCAAACAAACAGCATCTGGCTTCAGCATGCCTGATACCTCTTGATAAGCAGCCATGAGCCCAGCTTTAGGTGCAACCAGCTTCAATACACAGCTTACCCTCTCCCAGGCATCTCTAAGACCAGCACATGTGGCCACCATCTGCAGATCACTTTATAGCTCATACTAATTGGCCACAGGCAGGGCACCAGCATAGCTGACCATGGCTCACATCAGTACTCTTCCCACATCAGATATCCCAACAACAATATATCCACTGGCCAGCTTCAGACCACATCAGTGAACCAATCAACCACCTCCACAAACAACACATCCAAAGCGCAGGCTGAACAGGCACCAGAGCCATATAGAGTGAATCTTGCACTGTAGGGTCTACCCCTGCACAACAGCTCATCCACTGTAGTCCTGGCCAGGCCACAAAACTAGTAATTTTAAGGTCAACTACAATAGAACACAATCCACACAAGAAGAACATCTGGAGTATCCAGCTGAAATAACTAAGGGGATTTGCCACTTGACCCCACATATATATTAATACTCTACCAAGACAGGGAGATGTAGCAGCACTATCTACATACCTAATACATAGTAAAGAATATAGGGAGGCAATCAAAAGTAGAAGACAAACACACACACACACACACACACACACACACACGCACGCATACACACACACACACACACACACACACACACACACACATACACACACACCAAAAACAAACGAACAAAAATCCCAATGAAAGAAGAGAACAAAACTTCAGAAAATGAACAAGACAAAATGGACACACATAATTTACCAGGTATAGAGTTCAAAACCTGGTTATAAGGAAGCTCAATCACCTCAGTGATAACTTTAACAAAGAGATAGTAAACATAAAAATGAAGATTAAAATAAGTTAAATAAGAACCAGTCAGAAATAAAGAATACAATAACTTAAATGAAGAATATATTAGATGGAATAAACAGTAAATTATATGAAACAGAGGGCTGAATCAATGATTGGGAAGATAATGTGGCAAAAAACACCCAATCAGAATAGCAAATAATAATGATGATGATAATAATAATAATAATAATAATAATTCCCCAATAATGGGGACACTTTTAGGGGCACCTGAGACAACATCAAACATAGCAATATTTTAATCATAAGGGTGCCAGAAGGAGAAGAGAAAGAGAAATAAATTGAAAACCAATTTGAAGAGATGGCGATGGCAAACTTCTCTAACCTAGCAAAAAAAAAATAAAATAAAAAAATAGACATACAAGCCCAGGAAGCACAGAGTCCTAAACTAGATAAACCCAAAGAGATCCACACCAAAACACATCATAATTAAAATGCAAAAGGTTGAAGGAACACCAAGATGGTGGCATAAGCAAACACCTATTGTTCTGCCCAGCGCAACGATTTGGGAACTACAACATAACAGCGGTACAGACAAGCACCTAGAATCGCCAGAAAGCTGGCTGCATGAAAAATCCAGTAATAGGAGCAGAGGTGGGACACTAAGACTCGGGACCAGCGGGAGCGCAGCCTTTCAGACGAAAACAGGTTAGGAGTCGCCCTGGTCGCGCGCGAGGACTAGGGCTGGAGCAGCGACCGGCCGGATTTCTCCTACGGGGAAGGGCGAGGTCCGAGATCCCGGGTATGGGGAGAGGTCGCCCTGCACAGATTTCCCAGAACCGGGCGAGGTCCGAGGTCCGGGGGACGCACCCTGGAAGTGGGGCGTGGCAGAGGCTCCTAGTCCCAAGGGTCACGCAAACCCGCGACTTGCCCCCTGGAAACTTGTCTCCTGGTTCCGGAAACCATCTATTTTATAGCCCTGGGCTGGACTTTTGGTGTGCAGGCACATTTGGGGAAAGGCAGAGTTGTCTGGCAAGGGGAAGAGACTAGCGGCTTTCTCTTGGAAGTGTCTGCAGCCATCCCCATCCAACAGAGACCCGCGCGCGCGAGCGCCGCATAAGACCCAGCTGCCGCTGCCGCTGCCGCGCAGCCCAGAGACTCCGCCCATCCAACCTGAACACAGTCTCCCTTCACAGCCAATTGGCCTGGAGGTCAAACCCTCCTAGGGCTAACAACAACAAACTGGGTTTAAATTCAAAAACACTGAATACAACCCATAAAGGATTACAGTAAGAGTACCCACCTCAGGTAACTGGGGAGACTGAGCCACTGTCCCTTTGAGGATATCCCCCACATAAAGCAGCCACCATGCAGAGATATGGAAAGAAATCAGGTGTGAAAGAAATGGAGGAGAAAAGACGACAAGACATAGAGTTCAAAACCACGGTTATAAGGCTTTTCAAGAGGCTCCTACAAAAGGTCGATCAACTTAATGAGAATTACCAGGAAATAAACAAGACCAACCAGCAAATGAATGAGACTTACAAGGAGATGAATGATACTTACAAGGAAATGAATGAGACCCTCAGGGAAATGTACAAGACCTCTGAGGATACGAACCAGACCCTCACAGATAAAAAAAAAGGACCAACTAGAAATCAAGCATACACAGACTGAAATAAAAAATATTACACAAAGTCCTAAAAGCAGTCCAGAGGGCCACAAGAACCAAGTCAAAGATTTGAAATACAAAGAACCAAAATCCACTCAGCTGGAAAAGCAGGAAACAAAAAGAATTCAGATAATTGAAGATAGCGTAAGGGGCCTCTGGGACAACCTCAAGCAGGCCAACATCTGAATTATTAGGGTGCCGGAAAAAGAGAGAGAGCAAGTTAATGAAAACCTACTTGAAGAAATAGTGACTGAAAACTTCCCCCACCTGGTGAAAGAAACTGACTTAAAAGCCCAAGAAGTACACAGAACCCCAAAATATAGGAATCTAAAGAGGACCACACCAAGACATATCATAATTAAAATGCCAAGAGCAAAAGACAAAGAGAGAATATTAAAAGCAGCAAGAGAAAAGCAGTTGGTTACCTACAGGGGAGCACCCATACGATTGTCAGCGGATTTCTCAACAGAAACGATGCAGGCCAGACGCGAGTGGCAAGAAATATTCAAAATAATGAAGAGCAAGAATCTACAACCAAGATTACTCTATCCAGCAAAGCTATCATTCAGAATTGAGGATCAGATAAAGTGCTTCGCAGATAAGAAAAAGCTAAAGGAGTTCATCACCACCAAACCAGTATTATATGAAATGCTGAAAGATATTCTTTAAGAAGAGGAAGAAGAAAAAGGTAAAAATATAAATTATGAACAACAAATACACATCTATCAACAAATGAACATAAAAATCAAGTGAACTGATAGGCTGATGAACAGGATAAACTGGTGACTATAACAGAAACATGGACATGGAGAGGGAATGGACTGACAATTCTTGGGGAGAAGGGTGTTGTTGGAAGTACAGCAAGAGATTGGACAAGAATCATGCAACAATGGGAGAGGACATTGGGGAGGGGAAGGTGAGGGCGGAGGGTGGGATAGGTACAGAGTGGAGGGAAGATATAGGGGGATAAAAAAGGGGAAACAATTTAATTAATAAACTGAATAAAAAAATTAAAATGCAAAAGGTTAAAGACAAGAGAAAATCTTAAAAATAGCAAGAGAAAAGCAGTCACTTACTTACAAAGAGCTCCTCTAAGGCTGTCAGTTGACTTCTCAAAATAAGCTTTTCAAGTCAGAAGGGATTGACATGAAATATTCAGTGATGAGAAGCAAGGGCCTACAACCAAGAATACTCCACTTCTGGATATTTATCCAAAGAAATACAAAACATTAATTCCAAAAGATACGTGCATTGATATGTTCATTGCAGTATTATTTACAATACCCAAGATATTGTAAATATCAAGTGTCAATCAATAAATGAATGGATAAGGAAGTGGTGCATATATACAATGGAATATGATTCAGCCATAAAAAAAATAAGTGAAATCTTGCCTTCTGCAACAACATGAATGGAACTAAAGAGCATCATGCTGAATGAAATGAGTCAGAGACAATAAATGCCATATGATTTCACTTATAAGTGAAATTTTAAAAAAATGGACAAACAAAACAAAAGCAAATTCATAGATACAGAGATTTTGATGCTTGCCAGGTGGGATATTGAGGGGCTAGGTGAAAAAGGGAAGGGGTTAAGATGTACAAATTGGTAGTTACAAAATAGTTACAGGATGTGAAGTACAGTCAATGATATTGTAATAACTATCTACAGTGTCAGATGGATACTAGATTTATTGGCTATCACTTGTAATTTACATGAATGTCTAATCATAAGGAAACTTATATAATATTGTATACAATTGTAATTGAAAATTTAAAACAAAATTAAAAATGAAATAAAATAGACCACAGAGTTTCCTTGCTCATGCTATTATGTGAAGACACAAAAATAAGTCTGCAACTCAGTGAGAGCCTTGTACCTCACTCTAATCTAAGAATCCCAGCCTCCAGAACTGTAAATAATACATTTCTGCTATTTATAATCCACTCTGTCTTTGTTATTTTATTAAAACAATTCAAAAAGGCTAAGACACCAATCATTTAATAAACAGACAGAAGGGTATAAGGTTTATAAGAGAAGAGAAAAAAATCTATACAGACAACTCAACAATAAGCAATTTTAATCTAGATAAGAGTAAATTTAAGAAAATCAACAACATTGTGGGAATAAGCAGTTATAACGTATCCTATTTATAAAAGAAATAAATTATAAAATATACTAGATACAAAAAAATTCCTGCATGGGGGAGAGTGCCCCTTCAACCCAGCCTGCAACCTCTCACAATCTGGGACCCCTTGGGGGATGTCTGACTGCTGGTTTAGGCCTGATCCTACACATCCCTCTCACAATCAGGACCACTGCCTCCTAACCGCTCACCTGCCTGCCTGCCTAATCATTCCTAAACACTTGCCTGCCTGATCACCCCTAACTGCCTCTGTCTACCTGCCTGATCACCCCTAACCACTCTACTTGCCTGCCTGATTGTCCCTAACCGCTCTGTCTAGGCCTCTGCCATGCGGCTTTATCCAGAAGGTTATCTGGAATTATGTTTGGAATAATGTCTGGAAGGTTGTTCAGCTTTCTGGTCTAATTAGCATATTATGCTTTTATTATTATAGGTGCCCTATCTAATAAAAGAGTAAGATACAAATTGACCATCACTCCAACACAAAAATGGCCACCCCCCATATGGTCAAAGATGGTCGCCCCATGTGGACACAAAAAGGCCACCACAAGATGGCTAGCAGGGGAGGGAAGCTGGGGGGAATCAGGCTTGTAAGGGAGGACAGCTGGGAGGGACTAGGCCTGCAGGGAAGGGCAGTTAGAGGTGAACAGGCTGTCAGGATAGGCTAGTTAAGGGTGACTGGGCCAGCAGGGGAGGGCAGTTGGGGGTGGTCAGGCTGGCAGAGGAGGTCAGATAGGGGCAACCAAGCCAGCAGAGGAGGGCAGTTAGGGATGACTGGGCCAACAGGGGAGGATAGTAATGGGTGACAAAGCCAGCATGGGAGGACAGTTAGGAACAATTGGTCCAGCAGGGGAGCAGTTAGGTGTTGATCAGGCTGGCATGGGAGTGGTTAGGGGATGATCAAGCAGGCAGGCAGGTGAGTGGTTGAGAGACAGCATTCCTGGATTGTGAGAGGGATGTCCGACTGCGCAATTAGGCTTGATCACTTTGGGGAAAACAAGGCCTGCAGGGGAGAGAAGTTGGGGGAACCAGGCCTGTAGAGGAGGGCAGTTTGGGGGGACTCAGCCTGCAGGGAAGGTCAGTTGTGGCCAGTTGGATCAGGCCTAAATAGGCAGTTGGATATCCCTCAAGGGGTCTCAGATTGGAGAGGGTGCAGGCTGGGCTGAGGGACATCCCCCCATCCCCTGTGCATGAATTTTGCGCACCAGGCCTATAGTCTTTTTTTATAAAATTGTAAAGAATCTTCGAAAAAATTCCCACCTCACAGAAAAATATTAAAAAATATATTAAAAGGTCTGGCCAATATGGGTCAATGATTGAGTGTCAGGGCAGATCCATGGTTAACAGGCCCAATCATCAGTAGGCAGCTGATCAATGATACTCTCTCAACATTGATGGCACTGGAAGAATAATGTATCTGTATATACAAAAGCAAGCCTTGACCTCATAACAGATACTACAACAATTTAGTCAAAATAGACCATGGGCTTCATTGTAAAACCAAAACTATAAAATTTTAACATTTTAAAATGTTAAAATTTTAAAACTATAAAACTATAAAATTTTGAGTAGAAAATATATGGTAAACATTTGTGACTTTAAAATAGGCAAATATTTCTTTTTAAAAGTTAATTTCAGAGAGAAAGGGGGAGGGAGAGAAAGATAGAAACATCAATGAGAGACAATCATTGATCTCTCCTGAGAGAGAAATATTTTCCCAGGGCTAAGCAATTATTTCTTACATACCTCTGCAAAAGCACTATCTATAAAACACAAAATTGATTTACTGGACTTATTCAAAATTAAAATTTTCTGTTCTTCTAAATACATTGTTAAAATAAATGTCAATATACAAACTGACATTTGGAAACACATCTAAAAAACATTTGCAATTAAACAAACAATCCAATAAAAAAAATCAGAGGCAAATAGTTTTAAGACACTTCATACAAAAAGATGTAAGGAGGGCAAGACATGTGAGAAAATGCCCAAGATATCATTAGTCATAATGAAAAAGTAAATTAAAATCACTCTCAGGACCAGTACACACCTACTGAAATGACAAAAAAAAAAAAAAAAGCCTGGCTGGTGTTGCTCAGTCGGTTGAGCAAACATCCTCTGCAGCAGTTTAATTCCCAGTTAAGGCACATGCCCAGGTTGCAGATTTGAACCCTAGTTGGAGGCGTGCAGGAGGCAATTGATCAATGATTCTCTCTCATCATCGATGTTTCTATCTCTCTCCCCCTCTTCCTTCCTCTCTCTAAAATCAATAAAAACATATTTTTAAAAAAGAATAAAAAGGAAACATGAAATATGAAAGGAGGGAGGGTAGGGAGAAAGGGAGAGGAAAGAACAGTATCAGTTGTTGGAGATGGTACAGAGCACCTGGAAATCTCATATATTTATGAGAGACTGCACAATGTTATTGCCACTGTGGAAAACAGTTTCTCTCTCTCTCTCCAGATAGATAGATAGATAGATAGATGATAGATAGATTTCAGAGAGGAAAGGAGAGGGAGGGAGAGATAGAAACATCAATGATGAGAGAGAATAATTGATTGGATGCCTCCTGCACGCCCCCTACTGGGGATCAAGCCTGCAATCCAGGCATATGCCTTAGCCCAGGATGGAACCCAGGACTCTTCAGTCAGCACACCAAGGCTCTCTCTCCACTGAGCCAAACTGGCGAGGGCAGTTTGACACTTTCTTAAAAGTTTAGGCATTTAACCCAGCCATCTTGTATTTATAATAGCTTTTTTCATAATCATCAAAAATGGAATATAGCCCAATGTTCTTTAACCAATGAACATATAAACAAGTCATGGTATGTACAAAGGGTGACTTATTACTCACCTATAAAAAGGAAGCGGGAGCTCACTCAGCCAGAAGCCCTGAGCCTGGCTCGTGCCTGGCAAATGCAGCAGCAGTGGCAGGATCCTCTGCTGCCTCTGTGGCAGTGCTAAGGATGTCTGCCTGATGGCTTCGGTCTGCTCCCAAGCTGGCCTAAGCCATCAGTTAGACATCTCCCAAGGATGCCCAGACTGTTAAGAGGGCACAGTCCAAGCTGAAGGACCCTCCTGAGTGCACAAATTTTGTGTACTGGGCCTCTAGTGTATATATATATATATATATATATATATATATATATATATATATATATATATATAATAGAATTACTGAGAAGTTAAAAGAATTAATAGAGCATCTTAGTCCTTTCAGGCTACTATGGCAAAACACTACATACTAGGTTGCTTATAAATGACATTTATTTCTTAGTTTTGGAGCCTCTAAGTCCAAGATCAGGTTGCTACTAGCATGATATGGTTAGCTCATTACTTTCCAAAGACTGCCACTTCTTGTATCCTCATGTGAGATTACAGAGAGAGGAAGTACACTCCTCCATGACTCATGTGCGAGCCTTAATCCCACTGATGGCACCTCTTCCCTCATGACCTTATCTACTCCTAATCTCCTCCCAAAGGCCCACCTCCTATATATACCATCACTTGGGAATAGATAGGACTTTAACCTATGAATTTTGGAAGAATATAAACATTCAGCCATAACATACAGTGTATGTATAGACTTTAAGACAGTACCTGACAAAATGATAAATACACAATAAATATTAGTTACCACTATTTTTTTATTGTCACAAACAATAACATGACAAGGTAATTTTTTAAAAATATGAAGTTAGAGGGAGATACATAACTTTCACCCCTAACAAGCTGATTTTCCTCTTTTCTTGGCTTTTCTAGCAACCTTTCAATAAACCTTAAAGATCTGAAATGCCTTATCTCTCGTTAGTGACCAACCCTGAAGCTGTCTGTAGTAAGTTCTCCCTATCCTGTGCTTTGCCTGTGTGTGCTCCATGATTCCTCTACAGGGCTTCTTCCCTTTCCCATTCAGAGATGAACAGTAAACATGCACCACCGCCCTCTGGTGGATGAACGTTCAGTGTCCTTCTAGGTGGAGCCTCCCTTTCCTCAGCTTTCAAGTTATACTTCCTGTATTATATATTGGTCATAAAATACCGCTGGGGTTACTTTATAAAGAATTTGGGCAATGAGTTACATATTGACATCCTTTTCTTCCTTTTATTTTAATTCAAAAAATGTTTAAGTATTTCTATGGACTATGTTCAGTTTCTGTCTGTTTCAATTGTCCATGCATATACTTAGGTAATCTCACTTTGTTTGATGACCCCTTGATAAGCTGATTTTTTTTCTTTGATTTAGTAGAAAGGTTAGAGATTGTCCTTTCAAAATAATAGGCTGCATTGATTCCAACTTTGAAACCTGAATCTTACACTTCTCATCTCCTATGGGTTAATTTGTTAGAGTATTAAGCTCTGAATTTATCCTCTTCCTAAGTCAGTTTCTAATGTTGAAACTTGTCCAAGGATGGCAATTGGTCTCCTGAAAACAAGAGAATTCCAGGGAATGATGTCTTCATTACTCTCTGTAACTATTTCAGTCTTAAAATTGTTTTGGGTTTGTGTCAGCTACTCAGTTACGACAGACAAATTCTCTCATAATATAATCACATTGATATCAAACAACAGTTTCTAAACTATTAAAAGATAAAAAAACTGCGAGTTTTAAAAGATGAAGGTATGTCTCATAAATTTTAAATGTTCTTTTTTTATGACAGTGAACATTCTTAATCTTTCTTCTTGAGTAATTTCTGAATTTAACTCACTAGAAATAGTTAAGTATTTAATTTTTCTTGAAGTTATTTGTTAGCTTGTTAACTTATTTTATTGTAGCTTCAAGAATTGCATATCATCAGCTTTTCTAGCGTCTGCGTTGTATTCAAGGCAAGCACTCCTCCCCCACACAACTTAAATTCATGTACCAATGACATTTCCCAACATCCTTGTTTTAGTTCTATTAAAAATTAATTATAATTAAGATAAACAGTTCTAAATTTCCAGCCTTGTTGATGAGTCAGAAGATGAGTCATGATCTGCAGTTGGGAAGCTTCCTTCTCCACAGAATCTTCCGCTCTGACTCTTACAATATTAAGTGCCCAGGAAGAAAAATCTTAACAACTCAGGCAGTTGTAGAAATGTCAAGAAGACCCCTGAAAGAGGATGAAATGACAGTAGTTGAGGACATTTATTTATAAAAATAAAGTATGTGCAAAATAAGCACCTCTCTTGGGGGTGAGATGAGAAGGAAATGCTCATGGTAATGAATTGAATGAAACATGGCTTTGAAAACAAGTAACAAATTTAAATCTTTTTGACAGATATATCTCTATGGTTATTTTATATGAAGTTTTATCTAGCAAAACAGGGAAAATCCAATTTGAACTCCACTGTGGGTATAACATTTGAAGTTTACCATTTACCTGTCTGAGTGTACTGAGACTTCACCTCAATATATCTGAATTTCGTTGACAGACTGCCAGGGCACCCTGACTGTGCTAGAATTGCCAGAAATTGACTTTGTATAACTTTAAAGAGGGACAGGAGAAGTTATATTTTATATGATCTTTTTGCTATTGATTTGGTGAGCCTCTTTGTCAACTTGCTTGACATTGCTTGTATTTTGAGAACAGCATACAAATGCAAATGATTCAGGCTGGCGTGTTAGTCTATTTAATAACTGAAAAGGCTGTAAGACTGATGAAAGTAACCATCTTTACAGAAAAAGTATTTTGACATCATTTTTTTCCACAGTATTCTTTAGTAAGAAGCTATAAGGCCAGGTAATGGACTTTTTGGTAGGAAAAATAAGATCTTATTAGAAATTTGGCCAACAGCTTAAGAAGAAAGGTGGCCAAAGAGAATTCCAGAGCCTATCCTCAAATACAGAGAATGAGCAATGGAGACACCTAGTACTAAACCTTACTCACTCATGTGACACCTTCTATTGGACATTTAATTTGTTTTGCTTCCCAAGTCCACAAGATAAATACAATGTATTTACATTTTCTAAATGTAATTGCAACCCAGTCAAAACAATTTTGTACTTTATTTTTTGACAGCATGTTTTCAAAACCATTATAATTAAGGCTAGATCTCCTTCTTTCTCTCATAAGTTATTTGAGATTCAATATCATTTGCCATATATCCTTAGGCTTCTTGACATTTCCACCCATTTTTTACACTACAGCTGCTCAGTGCAAAGTTGGAGTCTGGGTCAACCTGCTCTGTAGGACAACTCCACATCTAAATTCTTGACTTTTTCCAGAATCAGATTAGGTGAAACTGTAAAGCCACAAGTGTTTCTAACATTTAAAGAAAGCCTTTAGCATTCCGTGTGTATGCTGATCAAATTTGTTAAGCTGGAAAAATGTTTCTCAGAATCTGCTTCCCTGTTTGGGTCCAGTTTAGAAATTTGAATGAAATCTAGGAAGCAGATATGAAACAGTTCTCTTTGCAGTCACATGTCTTCAAAGACAGAATTAGAAATGCCCATCAAGTCTGGTTCTCTTTGTCTTCTGTTCCAGATATAGGTCTTCCTCACTCCAGGTCTTGCTGACCAACAGTTCCTCAGGACCACCACAGACACTTGACCATGACCCCAGAGAGGTGGTAGCTACCTCAGAAGAGAAGCACTTCCCAGAGACCTTACTACAAGATCCCACTGCATAGACTTGCTTTAGCAGCTGGACATACTTGGCTTCTATAGTAACTGGCTGGCAACTCCCTTTTTTATCCTCTAAATCTAGTTCTAGACCTTCATTTCCCAACTTCTCCCACAATTGAAAAGCATATAATTACTATAATAAATTTTCCATAGCACTTATTATGTCTCTACTACCACCACTGAGCCCTAACCAATAAAATGGGAACTTCCCTATCTTAATTTTCTGAAAAATTGCCTCATGCTGTCATAACTCTTTCCTTATTCTCTCTTCTCTTTCTTCAGTGTTTCATATTAGTCTTTGTTATGGTTCTTACATAATAAACTTTTCCAATACTTAACTCTGTAATACTAAAAAAACAACATTTTTTAGAAGTGTGTGCCTATAAATTTATGTGGTGATTATAATTTTCTTTACAAAAATGTTTAAAGTCACAGTTCTTCCATTCATTGATTCTTATGATACTTTGACTAGTATGAACCAATTATTGAGAGAGAGAAAATAGTTACCAATACAGACATGATCATCACTTTCATGACATTTAAAGTCAAGTGATTAATTACTGGCAAATAGTCAATAAAATGCAATGTAAAAAGTGTCATGATAGGGGAGATATAGAGGAAGAGTAGAATCCCAGACCAGTGAAAGGAAGGGTTAAAATATTTCTTATCCCTGGCTGGTGTGGCTCAGTTGGTTGAGCATCATCTCTTGTGCACCAAAAGCTCACCTGTTTCATTTCCAATCAGGGTGTATACACAGGTTTCTGGTTGGGTCCCAGTCAAGGTGTGTGTGGGAGGCAACCAATAGAAGTTTTCCTCTCTTCCTTCCTCTCTCTCCAAAATAAATAAAAACATATTTCAAAATATATACATTTCCTATATATATATATCCCCCAGGGAAATGAACAGAATAATCAGTAGCCCAAGATGAGAGGAAAATGGTGAGTTCATTAAAAGAAATAATGTGTTTAGTATGCTGAGAATTCAGTCTGAATGGCAAAAAGTAATAAAACAGAAAACTTAAGAGGTAAAAGGGAGCTTTAAGCTGTATTATTCTAAGAGTAAATTGGACTTATTACTAGTCAAGAAAATTGTATAATTGCACTTTGTTGTAGCAATACCTCTATCTGCAAATTAAAAAAAAAATAAATTAGAAGAAAGGATGGATTAACTAGGGATGAGAACACAGACAAAGCGATCAGGGAACTGCCTGAATAATCTTGTGGTTGGTGATCAGGCTGCTAGATATTTAGAATAAGGAATGTACAGGGCTTCATGATTCATTGAATGGACGGGAAAGTAGAAATGAATGATGGCTTCCAGGTTCCTTGCTTGAGCAAATAGAGGATGGTGGTAGACTACCTTTTATTCTTTAGTAAATCCTCTTGACTTTACTTTTGAAATATAGAGAATTCAATTGCCTATTTTAAAACATATTCTGTAATGGATCATTGGCCTCCCAGCATACCTTTTGCAACATGATTGTGCTGCTTTTCTCATAACCTGATAGAATTACTTCCCTACCCCTTGGATATTTACTGACCTTGTGACTTGCTTTGGCCAACAAAATATGGAAAGGTAACCATGCCAGTCTTGTGGTCAGGTTACAAAGGGTTTGCATGCTCCTGCTCTGTCTCTTGAAACCCTGCCACCACCACATAAACAAACCCAGGCCAGCCTGCTGGAGGATGAGACAACATGAAGAGGAGATGCCAGGCATCCCAGCTGAGAAGATCTGAGGCCAGCCTCCGTTCAGCCAGTCTTTCAAAATGTGGGAGGGCAAAGAGCCACAGAGTTACTCTGCAGCCAACCACAGATGCATGGACACAATGGAGGCCAAAGAAAACATCCACACTACCTAAAGATGCATGAGTGAGAAGTAATGCTTACAGTTTTTAACCCCTGAATATCAGGTGATATATCAATGTTTTTTTCTGACTCCGACTTAATTTGCCTTATTCTCGCCACTAGGATATTCTCATCAAAACATAAATTAGATCATAACATTCTCCTTAATATACAGCAGTGGTTCAGATTTCAAACCCCATACAGAGCTAGCGTCCTTAAAAAAGGCTTGTCATGCATGGCCTGTCCACTCTACTTCTCTGTTTCCCTCTATGACTATCTCCTCACTCACTTTTCTGGATTTTCCTGGACTCTTCAGAGTTTGCACACTCCCTCAGCTATGTGCACTTGCTTCTGCCCTGCATGCTCTTTCTCTAGCTATCCACCTGGCTTACTCCTCCAGCTCCTTCAGATCAAATGTTACTTTGTCACTGAGATTTTCCCTGACTAACTGACATAGCAGCTCCACTCTACCCCAGGCTCCCTATTGCATGCCTTATCTTTCCTTCCTATCTCTTACCGGCATCCAACATACCATGTATTTAATGTGTGTGCTTTTAAAATTATTTCTTTCTTTCTTATTTAAACTTCATGGCTTTAGAGATTGTTGTCTATTTGATTCACCCTTTTATCCCTAATCCTTAAATTAAGCTTGGTTTATAGTAAATTTTAATTAAAAATGTTAAATGAATGAATACATTGAGCACCTTTATAATAACTGTGCCTCAGTTTTTCAGATTTGTAAGTTAATAAAAACCCTATTTTGAAATTCATTTTTATTTCATTTTAATTTCTCTTACTGGCTTCTGAATGAGCCCTGACCAAATGAGGAGTGCGAGAGGACAAAATCTAATGCTAGTAAATAAGACAGGGTATTGCTGGAGAGTCTATTGAATATGAAGAAAAGAGGATCTAGGTCCCTAAAAAATGTCAAATTTTCCGGCAGAAAGATACAACAGTAGAAGCCTGAATAGACTTGTATTATGAGAGTCCAGAGAACAGAATGTTTCAAGACAAAGGGCATAAAAACAGTGTTATATTTTACAAAGAAGCCAAATAAAACTTGAAAGACATGACTAAATTTTTATCTTGCATCATCTTGCTTAAATTGTGATTTGTGTGTGTGAATATTGTTTAGGAGTGCCTTCTCCTCTGTATTACATAATTAATTTTGTAATTTGTTTTCTGATTGGCTGCATTTTTTTTACACTAGGCTTGAACTCCAAGGAACTTCTAAACTTTGCATCATTTTCTTGTATATAGTCCATTGGATAGAATGGTACAATTATAGAAACTAGAAATACTTCACCATAAGCTAGTCTGCATATTTTTTTTTCATATACCTTTGTAGCTTTTTCCATAAATAGGAATAATTCACCTCGGCCACTTAACTTTGGGAAGAGTTTCTTCCCTTAGTTATTTTAGAAACCATAGGGACCATGTAAGGACTCTATTAGATGAATACCATGAATTAAAAGTAGATGGAAACCATGAATTAAAAGAAAGAGAAAACCAGCACAAAATAAACACTTTATAATGGGGAGTGTTAGTGTTTAAAGATTAGCAGCTGGGATTTCTATATCAGGCAATCAGAGTTAACTCCTGTGTATTAATGCACTAATGCATTCTAAAGATTTTTTAAAAGTGTTTTCAGTGGGGTTGTGCATGTTCTTTCACTCTGTATGGAAGCCCTCGGGTGCAAATTTTCTAATAAAGACAACCTCTGCTCACTCTTCCCCTTCCCCCAGGGAGCGGTTCTGCTGAATAACATTTCCCAGATTATTCATCACGTCTCCTTGAGGACTGCGATAGGAAGGCTGCACATGAAATCATTCTATCTTTTCAAGTGATAAATTTTATTTTCCTTTTTGTTCCCCAATGATAGCATTAGGCTCTCAGAAGGACTCCTTCAAACCCTGAGTCCACTGCAGTCACAGGTCAGACTACAAAGAGGGTCTTGACCAGTACTTTATCAGAGGTGACCACCAGAGTTCCTTCCACTCATTCAGAGATGAAGCCTGTCTGTAAAAAGGAGAAAATGTGTCCCCGTGGTCCATTTCTACCCCGAGTCTTTTTTGACAGAACAAAGACTGCCAGTTGGACCAAAGTTGAGGCATTTTAGTTATTTGCTGGGAACTTGAGTTCTCTGGGAATAAAGCCAAGACCACCAGACTTATTGAACTCACAACTTTTACCATCACATCATCAGAATGAGTTCCAGTCCCTCTGGTCAATATTGGATTCCAACCAATGTGAGGCAGGTGAAAGGTTACTAACCTAAAAATTACTTTGATTTCCCCCCCTCTCCCTCTGACCGCTTCCCATTGTCCCGGTAATTCACCCCTGTTTATCACTTCTTTAGATAAGTTTTTATGTCACCATGCTCTGGATTCCAAGCTACTGGTTAACAAATGTCCCCTTATCGCTATATGGTTATAATTATTAATTGAAAAATTTCAAACCTTATTTAAGTGGAGTTAGTTTATATAAAAAGTTTACAAATGAGAAATAATTTAAAATCTGACTCTTATGTTGCATGAGTATAAAGAAGTATTTCTGACTCTTTAGGTATTGCCTTTCTAAAAAAAAAAAAAATAAAACTTAAATGGACATAGTAGCATCCTCACCTTGTCTAATTAGAGTAATGACAATGAAAAATAATTATGCAGAAGCAGAAAGCAAGATCAAGTTTAATTTAACGTATGGCATCCTTGTCTGCATGAGTTTTTGCAGCAGATTTTGTCAAATACATTTTTAGTATTCATAACCATGCCCCTTCTCTTTCTAAATGAATTTCCCCCATAAAATGGGCATGGGAAATGGCTATTATCCATTGGCATGGGTTTTGATAACAATTTTCATTATTATAGTGAACAAATACTTATTGAGAACCTGTTTTGAGCTTCAAATGTAAATAAAAACTAATTATTTTTTTCTTTTAACAGGATGTTTCCCTCCTAATGATTCTGAGCTAGACCCTGCTGGTGGACTGAAGACATAGGGACAGTATGTGTATGGGGCAGAGAGAAGAGAGGTAAAGGGCATTGTTGCTCTGAAGCTTTCAGATCCTAAATTTGTTCAAAATTTGTTCTGAATTTGTTCAAAATTTTTAATTTTTAACAGTACCAAAGTACTAATTCAACTCAGAGAAATAAGAATTTGCTATTTTCCAAAAAGAAGTGAATATATATTTTAACTTGATGCTTATAGAGGTTCAGAATTATTTTGTTGTTGTTGTTGTTCACTTGCTTACTTTGAGTTATTTTATAAGTCAAGGAATTGTTGGAGGTTTTCCAGACAAAGTGGCACTTCTCCTTTAGCCTTTGATACTCTTTTTCTGAAATGAGAAAACTGCCTGCATAATGCTATCAAACATGGAGCTGGATCATCTTTGTGATGTTAGAAATAGTTAGTCAGCAAAGCCACACCCACATAAGAACCACTGTGAAAATATCTAAAAGGGTTCATGCTCAGGGCTAAGGCAGCCCTGACCCATCTTCCTCTTAGCCAGGCTTTCATCCTGCTCAGAGTGTACTTCATTCCCCAAAGAGACAGAATGAGTGCTTTCTAGTTGCAACACTTCACAGGGAGCCAGGACTTCTGGCTTCCATTCCAAGCCTCAAAATCAGCTCGTGGAGTGACCTTCTCCAATCATATGGAGATGGTTACCCGTGTGCAGGGAAGAGGTAGGGTGCATGTTTAATGTTAGCTCTGAGCATCTTGCCTGAAAGGTGTTGCATGCTCTCTGAGAGGAAGGTTAGCGCATGATGTCATTGCTTCCAACATATGCTCATATGTCAAGAGAGAGAGAGAGAAGATAACTAAAGCAAAATTATTTTCTTGGAGGATATTGTCAGAGATTGAAGGGGGGTGCACAGTTAAGTAGGTGGCAGGTTGTTTTCCTACCATAAAACACAACTTTTGTATCATGTCACTCTGACAAGTGGAATTTAAAAGATATTTCCAGCAAGGTGTAATGTACACTGGAAACGTTTGATGAAAGAACACAGGGAAGTGATTGGGGACCTGGAAATATGGACTTGATTTGAACCCTTGGATGAAAATCCCTGATTCTGGGTTGTTTCCATGACTTATAATGTTACAGTGATGACATTTGCATTTTCCAGTCCAGGATTAGCTATGGAGGAAGTAAGGGCTCTCAGTTCAGTTTCTTTAGTGAGCACATAAACCATGACATGTTCTGGAAGATAACTCTAATTAAAGGATAGTAAACTCTCTCAACATGGGTAACAGAATTATCCACAATTGTGACATTTGCCTGAATTCAAACATGAAACTTTCTGTATCGTTATCTGCATCCTGGTTTGGGGTTGACAAAAGTCATAATTTTCATATGGTGATGTCAGATCCATTTCCACAACAGAGATTAGACAATACCACAAACACAGATTTATGGTTTCATGGGGGAAATCTTTTGTTTTCAAACACTTATCTTTAACAATGGGCTACTGGCAGGCAGGGAAAGTCACTGGTTGCACAGAGGAGATGTGGTATTTTGCTGTCAGTGATGAGCACCACACAGACCCAGACACTGGCTGCTTCCGTTGTTCCGACTCCCACTCAGGACCTTCACTTTTCTGCCACGTTTAACATTAGCTATACACACTGAGTGAGCATAAACAGCTCATTTGTGTAAATAAAGTATGAAATGTTCATCACAGGTAATAAAATATGATAAGATACCTTACATTTCTATCAAGGTAATTTCTAGATTCAAGATTTTTAAAAAATATATATATATATGTAATAAGTCAAGAAAACTGAAGCAAAAAACATGACTTCACTTTTCTTCTCTGAGGAAGGATGAAATTTGAGGACAATACCAACATTTCTAACTTTAAAACTATTCTATTAAACAAGTTAACTTGCTGAAAGTTACAGATTTTCTTATAGTATCATGACATTGCACTTAGTAATTTTAAAATCAATTACTTAAAAAAACTATTGTTCTCATTTCATCATTTTATGATTTAGTGTTTTTGAGGGTATGTTTGTTTCTTTAAATAAATATTGCCCCCAAAAGACATATTTGCGAATATGTACACAGGGTAGTAAGGTAAAATAAATTATGATAAAAGTAAGACAGAGAGAAAATAAGGGAATTAGAGTGGGGGTAACATTAACACTTACTAGTAGATGATGTTCACTCTGTTTCTGAGAGATGAGTCCCACATTTGAAACGGGAAAACAGAACCAATGACAAGATTTTAGTTTCTGTAAAGCAGTAGTTCTCAAAATGTCGTCTTGAATATTCCTAAGGGTCCCTTAGAGCTTTCAAGGGATTGCAAAGTGAAAATTAATTTCATAATGAAACCAAAATATTGTTTGCCTTTTCAATCTCTCATGATCTAACAGTGGGATTTCCCAGAGGCTGCGAGACCATCACCGAAACGGCGCTGTCCCTCTGAAGGCAGCCAGGTGTGAACCTGCATAAAGGGTGGACAAAAGCTGGCTTACAAGGGTTGATTTGAAAATAATGCCATAATTAATAAATCATAATTCAAGAATGAACTGTGTTTTCTGTACTAACTACTCTAAACCTGCTTTTGTCCCACCCTGCATGCCAGAATTTTAAAACTTTTTGTTTCAATGCCTAATACTGTAACTATCAATAGATATAGCTCCCATAAACAACAGTACTTTGAGGGGTCCTCAATCATTTTAAGGTTGATAAAATGCCTTGGTAACAGTTATTCTAAAATAGAAACAACTTTGTTTGCTTTCTCTCCTTGTATTAGAAATCTGAAAATTTCCTTTCATGGAAGTTTCATATTAATCATTCTATTTGATTATTTTGGGCAAATGAACAACTTTTAGGTTATTCTGATGTATTATAATCATCAGGAAAGCAGTTGATATTGTTATTATTTTTTAATTTAAATTCTTTATTGTTTAAAATATTAGGTAAATCTCCCTTTTCCCCCATTGGCCTCTCCCCAGCCACTTTCACACCCCAGGAGAGCAGTATATAGTATTGTTCTTTTGTTTTGAGGTTTTTGGTCAAAGCTCCTTTGAGGAATTGATAAAAGCTGTGCACCCTCTTAACTAAACATAATAGCAGATGCACAGAATTTTTCAATGAATTTCGTAATGCTCTTGAACACCCTGAAGTTTGCTTGTTGATACCATGAGGCTCTAAGAACTCCTGCTCAAGGACACAAAGTGACACAAAAAGTTATCCTAGTTCCTTATAATTGATGAAGCTGCTTTAAAATGCAGTTTTAAAGTAAATTTAGGTAGTAAAATAAACAGAAGTTTAATAAATAGTAGTTCTTTTTTTCTTCTTTCTTTATCGTCATCTGTTTTTCCCCACAGCATAAATTAAGGGGAAGTATAGTTATACTATAATTCATTCTACATCAGGAAGAAATATTATTTCTGGTCACGTTGGTGTAGGGGAGGTTTTGCAGTCTCGGCTCTTCTCCCTTAGATCATAAAAATAATAACATCAGTTACATAGCATAAACCCACTTCCTTCGAATCTTCTGATGATTTTAAAAATAGAAAGTCTAAAGTCTCATCGATTATAAAAACTTGACTACATGCAGCTGGGTGAGCTGATGTAGAACTGTAGAGACTGTTCAGTTCAAACTAAAGCTTCTGAATTCACTACAATGTGTGAATTCCTCCCATAATACAGACCTCAGCATGATAAGAACAGTTTCATTCAGTACAGTATGACATTTGGCTGAGACTCAGCTAACTTATAATGTGGGACATAATTCATAAATAAATAGACATTACATATGTGGGAGAGAATCTAACATTATCAAGCAAAATTATTAAAAGTAATGTTACATTTACTGGCTGTATGGCTTAGGCAACTATTTTAATGTAGTCTATTGAGTTGGCATAAGGACAGTACCTGATGCATAGGGTTATTGTGAGAATTAAATTTAATAATGCATATAAAATACAGAGAAGAGTGTGTGTTATATAACAAGCGCTTGCTAAATATTAATACAGCCAAGAGCTGTGGGATGTGATGCAATGAAAAATACAATATAAATTTGGAGAGAAAAAAATGATAACCAGGGTTCAGAAGGGTCTAGGGGAGAGTTCATGAAGGAGGTAAGACTTCAGCTGTGGGCTAGTAAGTGGAGTGGGGAGTTATAAAGTTCTTGGTGCACTATAAATTTTAAATCTAATGGAGGAGAGAGGATCATCCCCCATCCATATAAGCACAAGTGTCAGAAACATGGAAAGAATGCTCAGGTCTCTGGAGATCCACAGAGAAGTGCTAAAACACAAGCAAGTGAAAAGGATAAAGAGTGGGTGTGAGTTATTAAAATGATTGGAATGGAGCTAAGTATATTGCACTACTTATGGGACCAGACTTTTCCATTCATCCCTCCCAAATTAAATTTCACTTTTCTCATAGAAATCTTCTGGGTTAATGGTCCCAAAGGGAGGATTTGTCTTTCATTTTATTTATTTCTGAGGAAAACACACCTTATGAATGCAAAAAGTACACACGCATTCATACTCACATCCCTAAACTGAAGCACTAAAACTCTATGTTTACATGCCTTTCATGACACTTATGTTTTTGCCTCTTTATTGTAAAAAAAAATTTTTTAAAGGATTATGGAAGGAATTTTGGGAAAGGTTTATAAGTACGTGTTAATGGAAATAGATATTCCTACAGAAAAATTTCAAGGATATTCTAAAGTAATGGCTTTACAATTCTTTGCTGATTTTTTTAATGGTCATGATGATATATCCTGGCATTGTTAGTGCACTTTTTCTGATTAAGAACCCTATTACTCTAATTAAAATAACACCATCTGGTTTTAATACTGCACAATAACTCTTCTACCCCTTAATCCCAGGACTGAAGCCGCATTCACAGTCTGGATCATGCAGTGATCATGTGGTATTAGTTCACTTGCTGCTACAATTTATGGATTTACAATTTATGGTAGAGGAGGCTGAGAGGTAATGGTGCTGGAGATAAAAAGAAAAATAGGTAGAGGCTCCAGAAGAAAAAACAAGACACTAGAGTTGTCTGCATATATGCTAGATCTCAAAACGGAGTCCTGCTGATTCTAGAGAAAATATTTTTTTTTTCTGTAGTGACAGTCTTGGTGGACCTCTATGAATTAAGGAAGCAAGCCCTGTGAAGTTCAGGCGAGTATATGCATATGGAGACTGAACTAGGCAGACAGACTGCAGAAAAGCTGAGTTTGATGGGGAAAACCTGGTGAGTTTGAAGAACAGAGAGAAAATAAATCTCTCTGAATTGGAGTGACGGGTGTGGGGGAGGGAAATAGGAGATGAGGTCAAGAAGGTAAGCAGAGTCCAAGGCCAGGTTGTTGCATTTATAGGTTATTCTGAAGATAATGAGAGACTCGGTTATATGTGAGACATTTCATTTCTTCATAAATGTGTAATAAGAAAAACAACAACAACAACACCCGATCTTAATTTAAGTGGGTGGTGGGGGAGGGTGGGGCAACTGATACTCAGAGACCTCAGGGCATGGTGGGAACCTAAAAGAGTAGAAAACCCCAACCCTCTTGGCTCTGGCCAATTGATAGAAAGGAAGAGCCAGCAACTTCCAATAGTTCAGAGTGTTTTGTTTGTTGTTGTTTTCTTCAGGATAATCTAGAAACCCAGATTTTTATGTAAGAATTTTCAATTTCCTAAATGTTAGCAAATAATACAAATTTTCCTAAATCAGTATACAAGCTAGCATTCTGTCAACATCATTAAACATGATTGGAAGCCAGATGAAGCCTGGGTTGTGATAATTTACCATCTTCATTAAGTCACATTTGATTGTGAGGGAGAAGAGTGACAAGAAAAAACACATTAACTTTTATACCTAGGCCAGGAATCAATCAGGGTCCTGGCAGGAAACAGATGGTAGACAGAGACAGGACATTGAAGAAAGATTGAGAAAAATTATTATTTATAATGGTGTAGGCAATGTTAGGAAAAATCAGCATGGAATATTGATGAACTCTGGGATGGGGCCTTTGCTGAATAATGTAGCCCCTACTAGGTTATGTCAAGTCAGAACAAGAGCCAAGAGGACATACCATCTAAGCATTTTAGTCTCCTTGTCTGATCTTCCTCAGGTATCTTTCTTTGGCCAAACCCAGCAAAAAGCTAGATAGAAACTTTGAAAGTCTACTAAAGCAATTGATATCAATCTCCTGGGAGGGCAAAGGAAGACCATTCAGGCAAGTCAAATACATTTTTAAAAATGATTTCAAATATATTACAAATTAATAATTACTATCTTAATTCAATAAATAAAGATCTTTCCAAATTATGGCATTGTAGTGGAAACCAATTATACACTAAACGTTGTAGTTTTTTTAAATCAACAATTTATGTACATTATACAAAATATTTTCCCTCCATGATAGTTTTTTTGTATTTATTAAAATTTTAAAATTAAATGTATTGAGGTGACATTGGTTAATAACATTACATAAGTTTCATGTGTACAATTTTGTAATATATTATCTGTATATTCCATGGTGTGCTCAGAACCCAAAGTCTAGTCCCCTTCCATCACAGTATATTTGACTCCCTTTACCATCTTTATCCTTCTCCCTATGTCCATTGCAGCATTATTCACAGGAGCCAAGATATGGAAACAGCCTAAGTCCTTTAGTGATAAAGATGTGGCATGTATATACAGTGGAATACTACTCAGGCATAAAAAGATGAAATATCGTCATCTGCAACAACATGGATGGATCTTGAGGGCAGCATGCTAAATGAAATAAGACTGAAAACAACAAGAACCACATGATTTCACAAACTCCTTTTTTACCTGGCTCCAATTCTTTAAGTCGTGGTTTTTCTTCAAGGATAGAAATGCTTTTCAAGAGTGTGTTTTGTAATCTGATGAAAATTACTCACCAAACCCAGGGCTTGTAAGAAAACAAAGCTTGAACTCACAACCAGCCTTTTTTTCTATAAGGAGCCACACAATAGATGGATAGATGGATGGGTGGATGAATGGATGGATGGATTGATGGATTGATGGGTGGACAGATGCCATCAGAGGAGCACTGTTTATAATACAATAAATTACTATTTTAGAAATTTATAAATTATTTAGACCACAGAGGACAAGTAAATAAGAAATATAATAATACTTTGAATAACTTACACAAGTAAAGCACTGTATATCCTCATATTTTTGGCAAGTTACCTCTACCTCTGGCCCCCAACTCAGTGACATTGGCAAGCCATTTTGTTCAGTTTGTATTTCCATTTTCCTGACAGAATGATTGGACATGTTTTTAAATGTATGTAGTCAAAGAAAGATTTACACATTTCTATCATGTTTAATAACTCTGTGTATCATCTAAATGGACATTGATATTTTGGTAAGAGACATTGAACAGAGTACAAGTTCAATGGAATCTTAAATTGACTCTAAAAAATAATACTTTTCAAAGACATGATGATTAATTTTCTGCTCTGAGCTATGTCATCACAGCAGAATGTGAGATGGGGTGGGATGGAAATTCAATTGCTATTTTAGTATGTTAGTCATAGCAAAACTAATTCCAGCCATATACTCCCCAAATCCTGCTTTTTGCCTGCTTTTCATTCTTGTAAAATTTTGAACTTTTACATTACATTTCAATTGTCTCCATAACAGATGATATAGTGTTTATTTGTAAGCTTTATAAACTGTAAAATGTTAAATTCCCCAAAGCTGTTCTTGTTAACATTGTCTATTCAGTGGGCAAGATTATCCCCTGAAAAGAAATCAGCAGGGCTGGATGATATATTGTTAGCCCTAATTCCAGCACTAACTATTGTGATTTCAGGGAAAATCAAGAAACTGCTTTAGGAAATACTCAGCAAATATCAGAGTAAAGATATGGTTATGAAAGATAGCTTTTAGCCTCAGTTCTGATACGAATGAGCTCTGCCATTGCAGACTCTCCCATAATCCTAAAAGGGGTGGTTCTTTCCGATGGAGGCCACATACTTTAAAGGAGAAGAAGGCAAACTCTGGCGTCAGATGGAGTCTTCAATCCTGGCTCCACCCCTTTTGGCCACAGAGGGGTTGTGTGACCAATGACTTGAGAGACATAGAGACACCACTTAGTCCCTGGTCCATTCAAAGAAACCAGAGTTTCAAGCATACTGTGAGAAATAAAGCGCAGTAACACACTGGGTGGCGTCCTGAGGCTAAAAAAATGTGCTGCAGAAATAGTAATGACTATTTTTTCTTTATTGATTAAAGTATTACATATGTGTCCTTATTCCCCATTGCCTCCTTCCCCCTCCCCCCACTCCTGTTCATGCCCTTATCCCCCTGGTGTCTGTGTCCGTACGTTATGCTTATATGTATGAGATAAGTTCTTTGGTTGATTACTCTCTTGTCTGCATCCTGTGAGAGCGTCCTTATGAACAATGTTTGCCAGTTAATCATGAGATAAGATCTGGATTCTCAGGAAGATAACTTGAAGATTCATAAAATGTTAAACTAGCACATTATTTTGTTTGGTCAGTCCCTAAATCATTGGTTTTTCTGTGAAGCTCCACTCCTAACAGCTAGTTTACACCCAATCAATCCTTTCTTTTAAGTACTCCTTTGAGTTATTTCAAGATTAACAAAACAATTTTTTTTCAAGGAAAGTTCACATATTCCCCTTTCCCTGAGCATTTTCTTGAATTGCCTCTGCCTGTCCCTTTCTTCCAGTTGGTCAATCTCTTCAGCCTACCCCACTCCTGACACTGAGTAGGTTTTCCTAAAGTATTTTTCCCTGTTCAATAATAGGTAGTTATTCTCATCAGTAACCTTAACACTTTGTTTTGAGCAATATTATACTCATTAAAGAAAAGCAAAATCTTAACTGTTTTAAAGTCATATTTACCTCTTTTATTGTAAGAAAAGTTTTCCATAGCATCCCACATTTCTCCACAGCTGACATTGATTTTTAACAGCCCCAAACCAGGCCCAAAGTATTCTGGGGAGTGTACTCCCCATAGAGAATTCAAGATCCCTTGAAACATGTGAAATAGTTTTGCTGTGTATTCCTCTCAGGCATTGTAAAAGGTAGCATCGCTATATTTGGATCTTGGAAATTTATAAAACATGGACATGTGTTAAATAGCTTAAATGTTACATTAACATTTCTTTAGACAACACTCAGTCTTAATATTATCTAAATATGCTTTAAGTCATGCAATTGGTCACAGAATAAATGGTTATTGGAACAGACAAGAACACAGCTATAAAGAGCGATAGGCCAGGTAGGAAAAGAAATAGAAAATTAAATGCTCTCAATTTCAAAGTTTCCTTGAAAAGCTTAAGTGGGACTTAGAATATTTTACATGCACTAGCTGATCTGATGTTCTCCATCTGTTAGTAGGCCCTGGAGGCTGACTGGCCATTAAAAACAGAATGATGACTGGAGTAGCAGGTGCAGTGCAGTGGGAAGGTGTGGAGCAAATAAAACAAGTCCATGGCATCTTTAAGAAATGTGGACCCCTAGGAAATTTTAAAAGGTTGTGTACTGCGGTATTCATGACGTATGTGTTAGAGGTATGATGGCAAGTGTATTTCTCATGAAATGACTTCAATTACTTGCATATTGTTATTTCTTTAGAATTCCAGATACTGTACTGTACAATTACTTCAGACTGAAGGACTTGCCTTGACAAATTGCTCTTTAATGCAATTCATTGGCCATTGTCAATGGGAGTGTTGCCTGAGCTACACCCTTTGCTAAAATTATTTTCTAAACCTACTGCTGTGAGTCAACTATTCTCCTCCCATGAGATTTTCTTGACATATGTATTAAGTAGAAGCATCTTATTAAAACTTTTTAGGATTTTCATCATTCCACTTGATGCATCTCTTTCTTACACCCTTACTTGAATCTCTGCTCTATCTCTGTGCCCTAGACCCTATTTATTTCCTTTTTTATATATTTCTGCCATTGCCATATTCATTCACTTGTTTGCAGCTGCTTTTCTTAGTACATTGAACAAGTTCTCTCTTTTGGTTGATGCAAACCCTTTTCATAGATTTTTTTCTTAGTTCTCAAGCTGGATGATGAAAAACTTACAAAGGGAAAATTTCTAAAGAATTATCAATATTCTTCTGAGCACAATTCTTTCTTTATATATTAAATACATAGCCACTGTACAGGAAATATTTTTAACTTTTTTTTAATCAACAATTTCTCTTTGTTCCTGATCCTCATTCTAGGCTAGAAGGATTCTACTTGCTCTCCAAACCCCGTCCAGTCCAGCAGCAAAACCAGTTGTCTCTATCTCTAATAGATCTCAAATTCAATAATTTCTCATGACTTGCATTTTACCTCACTAATTTAAGCCACCAGTAGTTCTTGCTTTGGATACTCTAGAGTCTCTTCTCCACACAGCAGCCTGAATGACCCTTTGAAAACATATTAGCTCGTGTTCTTCCCATGCTCACAAACTCTTGCCAGTTCCAAATCCTTTTCATAATAGAAGTACTTGTGATGGTCAATAAGGTTCTACACAATCTGACCTAATGTCTTCTATGACCTCATCTCATACCTCTCCCTCTTTCTCATCCCACTTCATTCCCCCCTTCTACTTCTTCAGATTGTCAAATACTTGCATTGCCCTTCTTCTTCCTATGCCACTGTTTCTCCAGATCTTTTATTGCCAAACCCTCATTCACTCAAGTTCCCGCTCATGTTTTTCTTCTCTAAGAGATATTCCCTGACCATTGAATTAAAAATAGCACTGCTCATCTCTCTCTGTTTCTAAAGTGCTCCTCTATGTCTCTTATAGTATTTATCAATTATCTAACTATTTTATGCCTCCTAGCTATTTCTCTAACAAGTAACTAGAATGTATAACAGTGAGAAAGTGAACTTTATTGATATGGTTCTCTGCTTTTACTCACTGTGACTACAAAGTTGCCTAGCACATAGAAGGTGTTCTCAGTGAGTATGTGTTAAGTGAAGAAAGGTTGGAAGTGTCTTCTGTGCCCCTTTCTTAAAATAGTTTTTGTAAGTATCAGTAGTAATTTTATTTCAGAAATACACTGATGTGCTTCTAGGAAGAAAAAAAAAACAGGGATGAGGAAGTAATTCTACAGCATGAAGCAGTAGAAGCAGTTACTGTAGCACACCCCTAAAACAATTAGCTTGTAAGAAATTGTGGAGGTCATATCACCAAACCATACCTATTCTCAGTTAAGCACTGGGGTTGCTTTGACTATATTAGGTACAAGAAAGAAGCCCCAATAAGTCTAATACCATGGTGAATTTCTAAACTTGACCCGTTTTATATGAAGGTATCAATGCCTCAAACATTACTCACTCTTTAAAAGTAGGTAGAAAACACAGGTGGATTCTCCTCCCACCCCACTATTTTGTAAAATTTAGTGCCATAGCTTAAGTCTTGCTGTAACATTTTTCTCAAGTAAATTTAAGTACATAGGTCACGGTTTTCAGCTGACTTATTGGAATTGTTTGAAATTTTTATCATTGCCAAAACAAAGATTTTTCTCCTTCTATCTTCTTTCACTCAAATCTCAAACATCTCTGCTATGGATTTTGACAACACTATGTCCTAGCACATTTTCTAAGACACCTACTCTAAGATCTAGAGATTGGCATGTTTTCTAAATGTGGTGAAATCTTTGGCTTATTATTGTGTATGCTAAAAATCCATTGGACATTTTTACAAAACAAAGTCTGTAATTCCAGTGAGAGACTGTCCAGGCCATAGCTGCTTAAGAAGTTTGACTTCTCCCACATATCAAGAATCCCTCTGGTGATATAGAATTAAAGGCAGAAAACTCTAGCCACTAACTTGATGATTTTGAATTTCATTTTTTGAACACATCCTAAAGAGAAAGATAACAAATATAGACTTTAACTTTTTATTTCAATTTATTTATCTTTAAAATACAAATTTAAATTTAAATTTTATGCTTTAATTCCTTCTAGGAATTTTAAAGAGAACTGATATTCAAAATTAGGGCATCTCTGTATTGTTGTAGTTTTATGATTGAAGTGTGTTTATACATTTTATTATTAGATACCCAATGTGTCATTTAATCTCACTGTAGAACCTCTGACAGACTGTTAGAGAATATGGTAAACATAATTTGGGATGGTAAAAAAAAAGAGGAGTTATCTTCCAGTTCTGCATATAGTGTGATCTTTGAGTTAATTGAATTAATGAAATATTTTCATCCATTTTGCAATTTTGGAGAGATAAAATAATTTCCTACCATTGATCCTCAGAGAATCCATATAGAAAGAGTGTTTGGCATTGAGGGAATGACTTAGAAGATAATTGACCAGATTTGGCTATAACCCATATTTTCACCATAGATAAATGCTTATGTATAATGCATTAAAATATATAGATATGGGAATGATATTGGGGGTCATTTCTAATTATGTTAACTTAATGTAGAGTATGTATTTGTCTCTCTCCATCTCTCACTCCTTATTCTCAGGTGGTATAAATTATCCACTTTGTAGAATTTCAAATGAAATTCTTGAATGAGAAATACAGAGTTCAATACCTTCCCCCACCCTTCTTTTTTTGGCACTAACTGCCAGAAGAAAGTGTGTTATTCTGCTCTGCCTATCCATGTTGTAAATTTTATAGGGGCACCTCCCACAGGTAGAACTTATGTTGTCTGGTCTTGCTTGAGGATGGGCACAGAACCTGTCTCTTTTTGCTGTCCTTCTGCCCACAGTTACACCCCACATTCTCCAATATTAATTGTATCAGGATAATCTGTCATCATCTGCCTTTGTCTTAACTTTTTTCTCAAATGGTTTTAGTTTGGGGACAGAGAAAGGTGTGACTGATTATTTCTTCAAATCCGAAGACTACAATAGACATTTCATTTCTTGGTTAAAAAAAGAAGTTAGAACCATTTGTCACTTCTCAGAGTATCTTACTGAACTCAGTTAAAAAGAAAAAAAAAAACACACACACGTATGAGTGTTATAGTATAAAATACACTGCATCTGGGAAATGTAAATATTCTGAATTTGAGGAAACAGATTAACTATTTATAAATACACTTAAGTGACTAATTAGTAATGTGGGAATTACTTCAGCAGTGCTTGAGCTATCTTCAACTCTGACCTGTACTTCTGGGACTGTTTCAGCTTCCTCAAGCTGCCATAGCTATACTTAATCTGTTCCACTATGTCACAGAATGTTTATTTTTCCACATTTTCAGCCCATTACCATCTCCAATATAACATGGGCTCTTAAAACTATTCCTGATCTCATAATTGGTGAGTACAGTTTGTCAAACAGTCTTGACATCTCTGTGTTCAGGAAGCAGAGGAAAGAACTGCCCAGGAAGTAGGTTGGAGTTCATTCAGGTCCAGGGAACTCAGTGTAGTCATACAGGGACAAATATACTTTGTATCTTCTTTGTAACACAGGAGAAGGAACCAATATCCTAAGCATGCAGCATTTTTACTTTGAAAAAAATTATCCTAGAGAGATGATTATAAGAAATACGCTTAGGTGGCTTCAAAAGTTTTGAATAAGTTTTAGAGAGTCCTTGTGCTAAGATGTTCCAAAAAAGCAAAATAAGAATAAATGGGTGGAAAACATAAGCTGGAATACTTTTATGAAGAAATAACTCTAACAATTACAGCTGTAATGTCATGAAATAAGCTACCATCACTAACAGCGAACTGCCTCAACCATGTTATGGGATGTTACCCAAAGGATTTCCAGTCAGACTGAAAAATCAGACCCCGTCCAGTTGAACTTTGAAAATCTATGATGCTATGAAAAATTTTCACATAAGAAAAACACAAAGAAATTTAAATTCGATTTTTGAAGGAGAAAAATTTAATATATCTTATCTTATTTATACATTCCCCCTAAATTACAAAGTCAATTGCTGCAAATATATTCTTCTACAAAGCTTTCTGTAAGAAAAATCTCTATAAGAACATACATCTCATTAACATTTCCTGTAAATAAATTACTTCAAATAATAACTTTTGAAGGGATGTACAGAAGGGAATAATGCAGAAACCAGATTGTAAATGTAATTGTTACATAGGACACATTTGACTGAAATGCTCGATTTTTATGTTGCCACCCTTGTAGAATACTGTTTGTACAGACTTTGGTTATTGAATAGGTTAGCTGAAAATTTTTGTTTTCACAGACATATGGAGGAAATGTAAATCTTAATTATCCTAGAAAACATGTGTGAGAAGCTGAAATTTTTAATAGACATGGAGGCTCAGGTTCAGTTTCTAGTGGGAGAACTTGAATTTGAGAGTAAAGATGAAGGTTAAGTATAAAAAATTTAAGAAGTGACTTTAAGTTTAGAAAAGAAAAGGTCAAAAGTAACAATTATATATTTTTATCTTATGTTTTAGACATAATGTTTGGAAGTGAGTAAACTGAAAAAAAAAAAACCCAAACAGATAAAATGGTTTCAAAGAATGAAGAACCTGTGGTTTTTATAGGTTAGCAATATGTAAATCTTACAAGTTATTCCATTTATATATATATATATATTTTTTTTATCTCAATGGATGCAGAAAACAGAAACTGTATCTTTGTGGGAGAAAAGAAGTTGTAGGAGAAGGTTGGTGCAGAAAAATCAGATGTTGCTATCAGCCAGTTAGGAGCTTATTGAGGGCAATGGAACCTTATTATGAACTTCCTGTCTTGAGAGTTCATTTTGTGAGAACTTCTCATATACATACTTTGAGGTCAAGTAATGACCTCACACTATTCTCATTTGTATGGTGAGTATTCTGAGATCTCAGACCCCATAGAAAACTCCATTAAATTGTGCAGCCTTGGATTCAAAGATGAAAAGTCATGCTGTGCTGCAGACATGTCTATGTATTGCCTAAACCTGGATACTGGACAGTTTCCCCCATTTCCTTGCTGGCTCCAGTGCAGGAGAGACGCAGCTCCAGTCTGCATTCTCAGCTTTACCCCACCGCACTGCAGAGTATGTAAGGAATAAGTGTGCTGACCAGTCTATGCTATCAACACATAGGGAATGCCAACACCTTAAAAAGTACTGATCTCTTTATTAGCTGGTTTCCTGTACATTCTGGATATCTTATAAAGATTTGTAATCTGTGAAAATTCTTCTCTGTGCTTTACAAGACTACTGGGGTTAGGTTGGAAAATAACATATATTCATGGCAGGAATCATATACAATCTAGAAAGATGAAACAATATCCCTTGAAAATCTGAATGGACTATTTTTGTCTTATTATGCTGGTTCTTATTAAGGTGAAAGCAAATATTGAAAAACACAAATAAACAGTTTGAGGAAAAACAAGTCGTGTTTTTTTTCTTTTATAAAGGCCTTGATGGAAGACGTGCAATCATTTGGAAATTATTTGGAAAGTGTCAACTGCTTTCTGTGTGTGTGTCTACTAAGGCCTTTGATTGACCAGTAAAAGCAGTGTTTCAATTTAAAAGGTGATCTGTGTTACAAATTAACTCTGCTTCATTTCCAATTTAACATTTTTTTCATGTTTTACATTCTATGTATACCAAAATACACTTTGAGTGTTTTATTAAACTATAACTTGGAGTAGAAATATGGCTTTTAGGTTATTTTATAGACAACCTCCTATCTGGAGGAAACCGATCCCCCAGCACAGCCTAAACTCCTGAAAAGTCACATGGTCAGTAATTTTTACTGTACTTTCCTCTTTCAGTAATTGCATTTTCACAAGAGTGTACATTATTTACATAAACAAACTGCATAATGGAAACACACTAGTTGTACTACATTTGTCACCCTTTGTAATAGACTTAGTTCTCTCTTTTTCTTGCTCTGTGATTAATATTCTTATCACATGCCTTACATTAGTCATTCTTCTGAGATCAAAATCCTCTGTGCTATGATGTACTAAATGCACAGATTCAGTCTGCCCGTGATGCATTTTCTCTGATATGATCATATTTTCTGACACACGTGGAGTCTGGCTTTGGAGGAGTAGGTAGCATCTTTCCATACTTTACAAGACAGGCCCTTGGCGCAGTCACACCGCTGGAAAATTTCCAGCCCGTGGGAGCCCTTCTTGCGCTGTTTGGTACAGACTTCCCCCTGATGGAGTACTGGCTTGCAGATTTTGGTCCAGAAGTGACGAGCACAGCAAAACCCTTCCATGCAGTCTGATGATCGCAGGCAGGGATCTCCTTCATGCCCTGCAGGAAGACGACCAAAATATATCACCTCAACACTTCAGAACAATTCTACTTTGCAATCAGAACACATAAAGTATTTTACTTATGCTATCTTCGATAATGTCTTGGATTAATAGCAATGGGCTCTTTCTCTAATCTGACCAATCCACTATTGTTTATTTTCATGTTTCCTGTCTGAATATCAAATTAACAGCTAGCCTGTACTTTAACTTCTCTTTATTTTTTCATATGCCACTTCCAGATAGTTCCCTGATCATTATTCTTTCTCTTTTTACTAGTTGAGTGCAAATCCTACTTAACAAAAGAATAATATGCAAATTGACCATCACTCCAACACACAAGATGGCTGCCCCCATGTGGTCAAATATTCTGTCCCCATGTGGACACAAGATGGCTACCACAAGATGGCCAGCAAAGGAGAGCAGTTAGGAGGAACTAGGCCTGCAAGGGAGGGCAGTTGAGGGTGACAAAGCGTGCAGGGGAGGGCAGTTAGGGGTGACCAGGCTGTCAAAGGAGGAAAGTTAGGGGTGACCGGGCCTTCAGGGAAGGGCAGTTGCAGGAGACCCAGGCCTGCAGGGGAGAGCAGTTAGGGGTAATCAAGCTGGCAGGGGAGCAGTTAGGCATCAATCAGGCTGGCAAAGGGAGTGGTTAGAGGGTGATCAGGCTGGCAGGCAGAAGCAGTTAGGGGCAATCAGGAAGGCAGGCAGTTGGGAGCCAGCAGTCCTGGATAGTGAGAGGGATGTCCAACTGCCCATTTAGGCCCCATCCTAGTAGGGCCTAAATGGGCAGTCAGACATCCCTTAAGGGGTCGCAGATTGGGAGGGTGCAGGCTGGACTGAGGGACACCCCTCACCTCCCATACACGAATTTCGTGCACCAGGCCTCTAGTAAGAAAATAAAAATAATTGATTTCAAATTAACTAATTTTCTACCTTTCTTGAGAAGTATAAACAAACTCTGATTGAAGGAGGGCGCTGAAATTCTCAGGAATGCCTAAGATCATGTACCAGAATCTATCCAGGAAAACGGAAACTGATTCTTCAAACTATAAGGTATTCAATGCAGAGAACTGGTCACATGGGTAGTGGCAAGGCTAAGAGGTAGCAGATAATGCTAAAGCAACACACCAAGAAACCACTACCACATTCAGGCTGGGGAATCCAGAGGAGCAAAGGATGGCAAAACAAAGGGCTGGGTCACGAGCTGGGATGAGAACTCATCAGGCCCAACTGGTGGGATTGAAACCCCAAGGAGATACAGCTCTGCCAGAAGCACTACTGGAGGCAGGAGAACATGTTGGCTTTTTCTTTCCTCTTTCTCTCAGTGTCCCTCTCAGCAAAACCCATGTGGCCAGAGCCACTGACAGGGAGCCTAGGAAATGCAGTCTAGAAAGAGTTGTGATACAGAGAAAGGGCATAAAACCCCAGGGTCAACCATGAAGTCATCATAAAAATGATGCGGAGCTCTGGCTGTTATAGCTCAGTCGGCTGGGCATCATGCTCTGCACCTAAAGGTTGCCAATTTGATTACTGATCAAGGCACATGCCTGGGTTGCAGGCTCAATCCCTAATAGAGGGCATGGAGGAAGAAGCTGATTTATGTTTGAGTCACGCATCCATGTTTCTTTCTCTCTCTCTCCCACCTCCTTTTTGTCTCTCTAAACGCGCGCGCGCGTGCGCGCACACACACACACACACCCCCCACACAAAACATGTGGAAGCACAAATCTGGGTATTTAATTCAGAAAAAAATGAGTAAGTCAGCAAAGAGCCTCCGAACATCACAGTTGGATTGATGTTTAACCTGTATAAAGAAGTGGTCAGCAAACTTCTGTTACATACAGATTGGAAATAATGTTGGAATTTTACATCATATGTATCACAACTCTTCAATTCTGCTGTTGTCTTACAAAAACAGCCATTGATAATGCCTAAATGAATGAGTAAGTCTGTGATACAATAAAAGATTATTGACAGAAACAGGCAGTAGGACAGATTTGTTTCCTAGGCCATAGTGTGAGAATTCTGGTCAAAAGGATTTTCTGTCATCCCTAATGTAACCAATCCCACTGTGTAATATGGACACAACTGACTAGCCATCAGCATAAGATTTCTTCCTTCTACCCATCATAAAACTACATATATAAGTACACAATTACATAGACATCTTTGAATAAAGAGAAATACTCATGTATTAACAATTGCATGTGAATTTGGTGGAGTAGTAATAGGAGATATGTGTAAAGGATTTAGGCCTTTAGGAGTGTGCACAAAGGATAACTGAAGAAGAATTGTCAATCTCTAGTCCTATCCACATGACCATTTGTATTCCAGATCAGACTAATAGGTCAGTATCCTATATAATACTCTCTCTGAAGAACATGAGAATGTAAGGAAATGGTTTTTGTGTTCAAGCAAGTTGGGGAAATACAGGATTTTAAGAAGTTAATCAGTTTTCCTCATTCTTGAACTTCTAAGAGACTTCAATAGAACAATGCTTATTATAAAGTTCCAAAAATGGAGGGATATATCATTACAAAACTCTTGAACACAGGACACTTTTATTCACAGAATGTCTTAAAAGAGTAGTGCTCCACAGAATAGACATGCAAAAAGATTCCTTTAAAAATGGATGTGTTTCATACTTTCAGAATTTTACTACTGGTAATAAGGTTGATATTTTCAAATTTAATTATTGGGGATTAGCCTTCTGAAATATTTTGATACAAGTAAGAGGATTTATGGTTATACATAATTGCATTAGAAACCAATTATTAGTGGTAAACTATTTTATGAATAGTATGATAGCTGATTATCTAGTGAAGTAAAATTTCTGAATCTACAAAGGTGAGAAAGACTAAAAAACATACTGATGCAATCATACTGAAGCGAACATTTTCCTACTTATTTTTCAGAATGCTTTATCCTTTGATATGTGACAAATGCTTGCAAAGGAAATATCTTCTAAATCCCATGTTAAAAGACAGGGTTGTTAATAAAATGGCAAAGTTGACCAGGCTACTGCAATTCTTGTAACACACATTTTCTAATAACTTAAGATCTCTAAGAAAGCTCTAAGCAACTTCAAAATTAAGAATTAATAAATCTAGTTAAAATCTAGCCTTTAAATTATCTTCTTTGTATATTTCTAAAGCCAATGGAATGAATTAACTATATTTTTGTACTTTTTATAAAACAATAAATAAAAGTAAACATAGAACTACAGTTATCCCTACCTTTTATGTGTGACATCTTAGTGTGTGGTCTTCCTAGATTCTGCCACCCCAAGTCGTGGTTTGAGTAATGGCCATGGTTTCGATCTCTGTGCCGAGTGCCATCCAGAGCTGGGATGTGAGGGGTTAAGATGCTCTCAGTGACTGGGATACAGATACCTGGAGATGGTGAGGTAAGCAGTTAGTCTTATTCAATTCTATACAATGTGGTTCTTATCCATATATTCTCTGGATGTAAGGCATGAAGTCATTTATCTGTCATCTGTCATCTATCTATCTATCTATCTATCTATCTATCTATCTCTCATCTACCTATGCATCCATCCATCTACCTATCATCTCTCTCTTCATTTATACATTTGTTCATTTACCATCCTATTGTAACTGAGTGTTCAATAGTTTGGCTCGGAGTCCAAACTTGATTGGCATCTTGTCTCTTTCAAGACTAAGTGACCTTAGGCAAAAATTGGAATAAAAACAGAAATTCACTTTACTAAGTTATTGTGAATACATGTGCAGGCTCAGAATAGTGATATAGTGAAGTATTAAATTAATATTACCTATTCATACTTTAAAAATGTCTGTCCAGACATGCATCTTTGGGACTCATGTCCCTTTGTTCAATCGCCAGTACATTCCTAATTTACACTGTAAACCTCTCTAGGGTATGAGGTCCTCTTCCCTTTACCTCGTGTGCAAGGAATTTCAAGTAGGACCATGCCCAGAGGTGAAGAGCAAGTACAGGAACATGAGCCTGCTTATGTTGTTTGTGTGACTAAGTGTATGTTTCTGATCACCTTCTGCAGTTATTTAGTGTTTTCACCACTTGTTTGTCTATGTTTTTTCATTTTATTTTGTTGAATTTGTGCCTATAAGTTAATTGAGACTGACTGAAGTCATGGTTATGGAATGGCTGCGGAATATACTCCTGTATCTCCTTTTGTAGGAACCAGTCACTTCACCATCTGAGTGTGCCACCAGGTAAGGCCTTCAAAAGAGGACAATGAGTAGAAGAGTCAAGGTATGAAATTGGGAAACAGATTCACATTTGCATTGCTAAATCATAGCAGGTTATTTTCTTTAGTTTTGTTGGATGTCTTTGCTCATGTGCTTAGTGGAATAGAGCATCTAGCTATTTACAAGTAACTCTTCAACAGGATAAATTCAACTCAGCATAGATTATGAAATACAGAAGGTGATCAAAGCCTAGATAGAAACACTAAGATTTTAGAGGTAATCCAGGTAATCTTATCTAAACTATGTTCCAGTTCTTGCCTATTTGGAAAGACTCTTTACATGTCAGGAGTCTAAAGAGAAGGTAGCCTAACATGAAAGGAAAAAGGCCCATCAGCACTGAGAGCTATCTTTACCATTATTGCAGCGGTTACCAGGACAACACATGCCATCTCTATGGCAACGCTTCTTTTTCCTTCGGCACACCATGCAGGCTGAAGATCCTTGGTGCGGACTGTGGCAGTATCTCCCAACTTCACATTCCTTATCACTGGTGCAAGGGTAGGCCTGCCAGGAAGTGGAACAACACCAAAAGCAAAGTAGATTAGATTCTTTAAGACTTAAGAAAAGTTGTCACAAATTATGATGGAAAATAAGTCACAATATTAACATTGTATTTTGTTCTGGGCACAGATCCTACATAGAGACACTTACTTAATTGAGAACCTTAGAAATATTGATTGACAGTGAAAAACATACAGTTGACTATTTATTTTCATTGACACCATTTTTTTAATTAAAATTTAGACTTTGCACACTGGCCAATGTGGCTAAATTGGTTGGGTGTCATCTTGTACACCCAAGGGTTGACAGGTCCAATTCCCCATCAGGAATTGGCCCTTTATGCTCCACCCTGGTTATCAAGCCTGCCTGGTTTGCAGGCTCGATAACCAGGGTGGAGCATAAAGGGCACAGCCAGGCAATGTTTCCCTCTCACATTGATGTTTCTCTCTTGCTCTCTCTCTCCTCTTCTCTCTCTCTAAAAAAAAAAAATCAATAAAAAATCTTTAAAAAAATAATACCACTAACAACAACTTTGCATTGTTTTGTGGAGCCATTAAGAGTGACTTTGGGGGCTTGGAAACAGTTGTAATTCTTATATCGCCCCTGATTTTAAGAGTGAAAGTAACAGTCAGTGTAGCCACTCCACTTTCATCTGCTAGACTAGGATGAGTGGGTGGTTAAATAAGATAACAAAGGGCTGTGCTAGAACCTAAAACACATCTGGCTAATTATGGAACACATATTTTAAGAGTGACAGCTCACGGCCTAGTTGGTTTGGCTCAGTGGATAGAGCAGTGCCCTGAGTAGTCAGATAGATGCTAAGCTACAATCACATCATCGTGTTCTCAGGAAACAAAGAAGCAGGCTCCTTACATACAATAGCCCTATAGGCTCCTGAACCTTTAATTTACACAGAAAGGACTTCTATTTCTACTTCCCTAATAGGTTATACATTTAGACGACTGCTTAAGCAGTGTCATATTATCTAAACACACACACACACACACACAAACGTATTATACAGTTATATAGTCCTTGCTTCTTGGAAGTTATTGAAAGACTTAAAATCCCTGTTTTCAGAGACTGGGAGTTATGTCACACCACACATCAAGTTTACTCATATTTTGAACCATATTGACAGTTAACAGGAAGACTTATTTATCGCTCTTTTTTTTTTTTTTTTTTTTTTTTAGTAATTCATCTCCCCCCCATCCCCGGTATTTCAGATGAATGTATTTGTTTTTTAAGCAAGCATAAATGACATGAATATAAAACAGATACCATTATAGTAATCTGATTATTACTTAACAGAAAAAGGGAAAACTAGATATAATATAGGCATGCCATTTCTATAGTTTTGCCAGGAAGTTGCAATTAACATTCTCCAAGTCTGTCCCACAGATCGTTGGGGAAAGGAATGAAAAATAGGTGCATGCCCAGTAAGGTCTGGGCGATGTGGGAAGATGCTTATTTGTCAGTCACATCTGGGAACAAGTCAGTGGCCAGAATAGGCCTGGCCATTGCAAAATCTCAATATTTAACTCCCTAACAAACAAGCCCTTCCCTCCTCTCTCTCTCTCTCTCTCTCTCTCTCTCTCTCTCTCTCTCTCTCTCTCTCTCTCTCTCTCTCTTCCCTCCTGACCCCTGGCTTGCAGGGCTCTCATGGACTAATGGACTTTAATTAGCTTGATGCTACATTGGACCCAGGTCCAACATTGAATGGAAACCTTGGACATTGGCCCTATTTTTGGCTTTGCTGGAACCCTAGCTACATATTTTCCAGGACTGGTTTAATGACAATGGATCTTTGCAATTCAAGAAATATAATTCTGCCCTAGCCGGTTTTGCTCAGTGGATAGAGTGTCAGCCTGAAAACGGAAAGATTCCAGGTTTATTCCGGTCAAGGGCACATGCCCAGGTTGTGAACTCTATCCCCAGTGTGGAGTGTGCAGAAGACAGCCAATTCATGATTCTCTCTCATCAATTATGTTTCTATCTCTCTCTGCCACTTCCTTCCTCTTTGAAATCGATAAAAATATATTTTTAAAAAACACATAAATGTGTTTTTTAAAAAAAGAAATATAGCTCCATGCCAATGAAAACCAGTTAGTCTCCCATGAGTCTTAGAAAATACATTTTCTAAAGATATGATAAGAGCCACCACACATCCACTAGCAACAGGGAAATTCCACCCACCGATTTCTCCAACAACAAAACTATGGGATACCTTTTTTGTGATTAAAATAATGAGTGTGATCTGAGTGCTTTATGAAATAGGGTTTGATGGCCTAACTCTTAATACATTGCTTATTCCTTTCCCCCTTCTCTGCCCTTCTCATTCTCTTTTATTCTCTCTGTTTCTACCATCGTCTTTTCTGCTCTGTTCTACTCCTACTCATGTGTGTATACACTGTGAGTATACATGAAACCCCATGTGTTTTTAATTTAGATTGGATCATCTTCAGTTAGAGGAAAGAAATATGAAGTTGCTGTATGAGTCTGAAAACGTTGCATGTGGTTCTATAAAAAAAACAACGTACTTTTAATTTCATTACAATGTATGGTTCACTCTCAAAAGAAAATAAAACATAGAAAAGCCACTAACTTTAAATTGAGAATGCTTTTGAAGAACTGCACAGTGGCAATACCTGATGTCTGTATTATTATAATTGAGCCATATAAAGCTATAAAATGAATTTGCATATTGTTATCCCATTCTGGATCTGCATTAGGCTTAAGGGAGATTCTGAATGAAGTTGAATTTAGAGTACTAGGCCATTTTTCAAGACTTTAAAACTGATGAAAACAAAACAAATGTCACTTCCTGACTTGTTACACTCTTTCCCCCAAGCATTTTACTCCCATCATATTTAAACCCATTCATTTTAATTGAAATACAATTCACATGGATATGATTCATTTACATCTATTTCATCAAGTTGTTTTGCAAGAAACATTTGATGTCTTACAAGTTTTTTTTTTCCTTCCTCAAAAATAGGACATGTTCTTTCAACAGAAATAAACACGTGCTACCTAAAACATCATGGGCAATTTACAACTCAAACAACAAATCTTGAAGAAAATCAGAATATAAAGTAATATTTTGTTCCAGTACTAAAAAAAATAATCTACATGGTAAAAAAAAAAGTTGTTTGCTTAAAGCAGTTATTTATTCAAAAATTGTTAAAAACACATTATCATCTTCTTATGCTTATACAAGAAATGAAAAAATATTGAAATGAAAAACATTTGATACAGATGATACCACACAAAGTAATATGTAAAGTATTCTTCATTTAAATTGGAGCACAGTGAAATTCTCAGAATTTTTCAGAAACAAAAGCTCATTTTGTCTGAGACAGTCTTTTAGAGGATAGGTAGTTTTATTATGTTTCAATATATCTTTTAGTAGACTTGAACCAGAAATGACACAGGCAGAAAAATTATGCAGTATTTTTTAATGGAAGGTTATTGTTAATGTGAACTTATAATTATAATGAAATACATAATGTAATATTGAGAAGAATTCTTTGACAATTAAAAATTAAAATTGAATAATTGAAATGGCAAGTCTATGTTACACAACTTCTAGTATACTTATGAAAATCTTGGTTCCAATAAATAGCTTTATTTATGAATAAAATCAAGAACGAATGAAACAAATTAATTGAAGCAGGTTTTTAGAAAAGCAGGTGATGTTTGGGGGCCTGCTGGGCCTTCTGAAATCAGTGTCCCCGAGCCCAGATCCACTCAGCTATAGTTTCCCTCTCCCTTGCTATCCTCAATAGCAAGGCAATGCAAAACCTGAGAAAATACTATGGATCTGACACATTAATAGCAAAGCTTGTGTTTTCAGCCCAATGAATTATCTGTTAGTAAATAGTCTTACATAATTTTCAACTCAAGTAAGAGGACTGTGCAGCCTGCTATTGAGTCCCCTCCACCACATTAACCCCTTTAGAATGTCTGAAGATGTTATCATAGTAGGCAAGAGAGAGGGAAGGGAAGAAGAGAGGGACGGATGGTAAAAGAAATACTTGGTAAAAGATTTTTGAAAGATCCTGAAGACGTGATGACTGTGGTGATTAACAGACAACTGAAGGGAATTATATACATTAATAAAAGTGGCATTCAGAAATTTTCTCATGAAAAATAATCTTTATTTTCCATTTACTTTGGCTCCAAAAATCTGTTTTTGGTCTGATTTGATGATGGATTTATGACTAACAAAAAGTAAATTTGAGTACCTTACTTGAAATTTCCATTTAACAAACATAATAATATGCTTCCCTGGTAGGTGTGCTATAAATGAATAGAAAGACTGATTTATTTTACCTGTTGTGAAGTGCTCGTAGTGAAGTTTTATGACTCTTTGAGATAGGTTAGTAAGCTAGGACAAGCAGAAAGGGGAAACAGACAGATAGTTAAACAGCAGTTTGCAGCTATCTATTAAATTCTATCTTCTCTAAACGAAGGATAATTAAGAGTAAATGATTTGCACTTCTCCTCAACCAGAAGGCAAACAACTTAAGTCACCCTTCTTAGAGAGGTAGATAGCAGAACTCTAATTAATGCATTTGCCAACTGCCCAAGAACAGATAAAGTTAAGAAAATAAATCTCATTTTGGAACATCAGCATAAAGCTGATGAATATTTTATTGATCCTCCCCTAAGACCTCCCCTAGTTGCTGAGCTTTTAAAACCCTGCAAAACCTCAAAACCAAACCTAAGGTCCCAGGACACGCTCTCCCTCCCAGGGACACAGGAACACACCAGCTCCTCTCTCCTCCTCCCTACTTCTCCTAAACATACAGGACCCCAAGAGGCTTGCATCCAGGGCAGCAATGGGCAGCAGCAGCTCATCCCAGACAACCTGTTCCCTAGGCCTTCTTTTTATATGACTTCTTAGCCAAAGAAGACCAGCCCAGACTCATGTCCCCATCCCTTCTTTGATTCACTGTCCCCAGCTTTAATAACCATCCTCTAAAATCCACCTGCACAAAGCCAAGAAGCCACACTACCCCGGTCAGCCCTGGGCAGGGCCCCTTCTTGGTAACATTTTCAATTACTTGACTTTATGTGAACAGTCTGAGAAACAGCGACAGTCTGTGTTACTGTAAATCAAGTGATAGAATAAGGGAGAGACTTTAATATAGTAAAATACTTCAAAACTGAATCAGAAATTGGGCTGTGTGAGCATCCAAGAATCATCACCTTCATGCAGAATCATTCTTGATTTAGGCTTGGTCACAATTAGGAGATGAATTCATTTTAGACACCTAATAATAGCAGATGGTGGTGGATCATAAATTAAGAATGTCTGAGAGCTGTCCATGATCAGGCCAAAAACAAAGAAAATTTGCCCAATCCTCTTTCTAGGGAAAAAGAAATGTTTTACATAAATAGCAGTACTAGTTATCATTAAACCATGACATGGACTAAAAAAAGAGAGAACACATTGGACACAACTGGAATAAAATCCATCAAAACGGACATTTCTTTTTAGTGCAAAGGATTGTTTTTAACCATTTACTCTGTGCTAATTTGGAATCATTATTTAACATTTTAGCAATGAAGTGAAGAGACTTCTGCAAGTAAGTCATCTGTGTGTGCTGAGCAGCAGGTACCTGGGGATTGCAGGCCTCACTGGGAGGTGTCATGACTAAGCCTCCAGTAGTGATGGTTTAATGCACATGTAGAGAAGGTGTTGGAGTGGTGACCTGTGCACTGAATGTAGAGATTAGAAAAGTAAACTTGGCCACTTCTCTTTCTAGAAGCTTCCAAATACCAACAGTATATTCTGCTGCAGCTGTTGGAAAGACAGAATACTGGCAGGAAACACTGATGAGACTGTAAACAACATTTTCTAGCTTACTTTCTTTTTATTTTTTTAATCCTCACCTTAGGATATGTTTTCATTGATTTTTTTTAAATAGCGGGACAGTGAGAGACATAAATGTGATAGAGAAAGAGCTATCATTAACTCTCTATGTAGTCTGACTAGAGATTGAACCTGCAACCTAGGTATGTACTCTGATGGGAAATTGAACCCACAACCATTTTGCCGTATGGGATGATGCTCCAACCACCAGGGCTCATTCCATTTCTTGACTTGACAACAGTTTCTGTGCAGATAAACTTAACGTAATCTAGAGTTATAAGCAAAAGTCCTTCATGTAAAGAGGTGATATGAAAATTGACCTCACACTATCACAAGATGGCTGCCTATGACCAGGGTGGCAGGGATGTTAGTGAGGGACAACTAAATGACTGAACAAGCAGGCTGCGAGGAATGACCAGGCCAGTGAGGGGGCCATGAAGAGTAATCAGGCCAGTGGGGGAACAATTAGGGTCAACCAGGCCAGCACGGGGGGCAGATGGGCGTGACCAGGCTGGCAGGGGGAGCAGTTAGGAGTGACCAGGACAGCAGGAAAAGGGAAGGTGGGGGTGACCTGGCTGGCATCAGGGAGCAGCTGGAGGCAACCAAGCTGGAGGGGTGGCAGTGAGGGGCAACTAGGCTGGTGTGGGAGACAGTTGGGGTGACCAGGCCAGCAGGGAAAGGGAAGTTGGTAGCAAACTGGCTGGCATCAGGAGGCAGTTGGAGGAAACCAGGCTGGCAGGGGGGAGGGAGTGTAGGGAGGGGTGACTAGGCTGGCAGGGGGAGCAGTTGGGGGTGACCAGACCAGCAGCAGGGGCAGGTAGAGGTAACGGCAGGCAGGTGAGCGATTAGGAGACAACAGTGCAGGATTGTCCTAGGGATCGGGTCTAAACCGGCAGTCGGACATCCCCCGAGGGGTCCTGGATTGGAGAGGGCGAAGGCTGGGCTGAGGGACCCCTCCATGCATGAATTTCACCGGGCCTCTAGTAATTACATAATATTCTAAGGAACAAAAGAAAATGAAATGTTACTACAATCTTATTTGAACTAATTGAGCCTTTTATTTTCAATTAATCTCAAAACTGCAGAGAGAAAAGTCCTATTAATTCCAGACTTAGATTTAGGGTTGAATTCATTCTTAGTTTTCTATTGCTGCCCATTCCTTGGAATATTCAAACACAACAATGAAGTAATCAGTTTGCTAAAAACAATAAAATAAGAAAAAGTGTTTCAGCTATCTCAGCGTCACTGGCATTTGAATAAACATTTGGCCATAACATTTGGTTAAACCTTAGTTTAACTCCCAAGTTTTCAAAATAATGACATTGTTCCTGTTTAATCACAGGGGCTAGGGTAGGGAAAGAAAGGGAGAAACATCACAAGTTGTTCATGTGGGATGACCACCCATCCGGATTTTTGCAAGACTGTCCTAGTTTTGTTGTTGCCTTAATAGGGACAATTCTTTGTCCCCACAAGCACTCTTTGCAACTACCTCGGAAGTTCAATGAAGCCAGAAAAACATCATCAGCTGGGCAGGCAGAAAAAAGCCTGCAAGGGGTGAGGGAGGGGGAGTGGAAGGGTGTGGGAAGTAGGGACCCAGCTGTGGGAATGAGAAACAGTTAGGGTGAGTGTGAAGGTAGCAGCAAAGGGCTGGGGTCCCAAGGAAACAACAGAAGGTTGACAATTAACATTTGGGAAACTAGATCAGACTGACTTCCCCTAGGTCCTTAGAGAAAAAATTAATTTCCCTTCTCAGACATTTCTTAGGAGAGATCTATATTTCAAAGAACAAGCAAGGCATGATTCTCCTTTGGTCATTACCAAATCAAACCCATCAATCCTTATTGCAACTGAGGGAGGTCCAGTGGCATAGAGCTCACCTGGCTCCTGTGCAGTTGAATCCTGTAAGCCCCAGGCTGCACAATTGGATCTTTTCCATCATCCACAATTAGTCTAGAAGATAAGGGTGCACTCGATGCATCTTTGAGGATTTCTGAACAGAAAGCCAGAAGGATCGAGCTATATTAAATTTCAGGGGAAAAGCTCAGATATTTCATGATGTTCTGGAGTTGTGCCATAGGTTCATTAAGGCAGCTTCTTGGTATTCATTCAATATTCAATAATTACTTATTCAGTATTTATTTATTGAACACCAACTATGATCCAAACATAACTGGCTCAGGGATGTACAAATATTTTGCCTGTGTTACCCCTAAAATAACTGAGAAAAATATCTCAGCATAAAATTTATATTTATTATTAAACATTTTATAAAATGAAGTTTGCAGTAATTTGACATGATTGAATTGATCAATGTATATTGATCCTAAAATACATCACGATATATTTATCAATAGATTTTAAAAATTGAATTGTCTTAAAAACCTTCAGGTAAGCTTTAAGATATACAAGTCAGCACAACTAATTTGAATGTTCCGTATCCAGAATTTTCCAACTGGTAGGGCCAGGTATTACTTTTTAAAAAAGAATGTTTGTTGATTTTTAGAGAAAGAGGAATGGAGAGGGAGAGAGAGAAACATCGATGTGAAAGCATAACATCCATTGGTTGCCTCCTGCACACCCCAGACTGGGGATTGAGCCCATCACCCAAGCATCTGATGGAACTAGCAACCTTTCAGTGTATGGGACAACGCCCAACCAACTGAGCCACCCCAGCCAGGGCCAAGCTTCACTTAAAAAAAGTTAATGGTAAAAAACAAGGAAAGAAAGTTCCTTTGTGTAATTAGGATGCCTTGATCAACCATTAACATATATTTGTTAAACTGATATTCCAAATTCTACTTTCGTTTGTTATCCAAAAGAAGTTTTTTATATATATATATATCTCTGGCCAATGCAGTATATTAAGATTTGGAATGTATGATTGTTTGGGTTTTTCCCTCCCCTAAAATGGCAAAACTTATTTTAAACACAGGTGTACTCCCAGACAATTTTAAGAAAAAGAACAATGGAAGTTGAAGATCAGGAAATTAATTCCCTTAAGGTTGTTAGACCTTTATTTTTTATATAAAAGTTCAAAACTGAGAAAATTTCTAATAATACTCCATGGGTTATAAATTAGGAATGATGGATTTCTGCCAGTGGTTCATTAACTTCCCCAATATATTCAGAAAACCTGACTTAAACAATAATTCCATGGAATAAAGGCAAGGTCTTTCTAACGTCAGTTGTTCCACCCTGTTCTCTGTGTGTGATTAAGCAGAAAGGAGATTCTAGGGAATTCTCTACTTTGAACATAGACCACCTTCTCAACTGCAGCATGCACATTATGTCTATGGATCACGAGGTAAATGGGAGGGTTAATCCATCCCATATGGTTCCAGTGCTTAGAGAAATCTAAACCAGGCAGATTACATGGCTAACATTTTTGTCTGTTTGTGACCCATTGCCCATCATTTGGTATGGATAGGGCAACCAATAATTATATCCCATATTCAAAAAGCAGCACCTCAGGAGTGCTTTTCCACCCATGGTTGCAGCTCTCTATACTCCATATCCTATATAATCAGAGAGGAATATGCTAATTATCCATTACACCATAATGTCATGACCAATCTACAAGTGGCAGAGAGCTACAGGAAGGCGGGGCAGTGAGCTGCTACCCTGTTTTCTTGAAAGTAAGACATCCCCTGAAAATAAGACCTACTTCCAGTTTTGCCTCTCGCTGTAATATAAGACATCCCCCCCAAAATGAGACCTCCCCGATAATAATTTTATTCTTGAAACTGAAAATGCCTAGGCCACACAAGCAGTTATAAGGAACTGGGTCAATTTAATGCTGCCGCTTATTATGCGAGGGAGCCAAAGAGGTCTGCTAGTCTGGGATGCAGCCAGCACTCACTGCGCTAAAGACATGAAGAAATTTCTTCACGAAAGAAAAATAGATCAAATTTCTCGCAGGAATGACGGCCTATCTCCAGACTCTTGATATTGTAATAAACAAGCCATTCAAGAACAATTTGCGCATGGAAATTAATGACTACATTGAAAATAGAATGGAGAGAAATCAGTGTGGAGACTTTGTGAAACCTAAACTGCAAGAGGTTGTGACTTGGGTGCAGAATTCATGGGAGAAAAATCACTGACAGTTGCACAGCAAATGCACTATGAGCAGGCTACCTTGACAAGCAGTACTCATTTAAGGACAGTGCTAATGCTAAACATGAGAGATTTGGTCCCCTGGTTCTGAAAGAAATGGAATCTCAAGAAATTCACCAGGAAATTCAGGGCTTGGATTGTTATGATGATGTTCCAGAAGATGATGACATGGCTGTCATTGAATAAATCTTACTTTCTGTTCATACTGGTAAATATCAGTATTAGTAAATGTACCATAGATTGTTGTACATGGAAATAATGGTAGTAATAAGAAATTCTTGATACCGTAGGATTCACAGTTTGTCTGGTTATGCTGGTTTGTGATGACAACTACTAAACATACCATATACAGGTAATAAATTTCCTTTTTTGTTGTTGTTCAACAATAAATGTGAAGTGTATTCTTCTTCATGGAAAAATAAGACATCCCCTGAAAATAAGACCTAGTGGATCTTTGGGAGCAAAAATTAATATAAGACACTATCTTATTTTGGGGGAAACAAAGCAGCAGCAGAGAGCTACCAGCGGCAGTGTGTGGGTGGCCAGCTGAGGCAAGCGGCAGTGAGCTACTCTCACATAGATTCATGTGCAGGGCCACTAGTACAATTATAAAGCCCTTTAGAATCCTGTGATTGGTTGAGTGTAATTGTTGTAATCAAAACAGATGAAGAAACTGCACAACTTCAAGTTTCCTTCCAAATCTAGGATTGTCTGTCTGTAATATAATCCTTCCATTGTAGCCTTGCAAATTTCCCTGACCTCATGGTCTTCAGAAAGGTAATACGGAAGGAAGAATTTTGGAGTTTTACTGCAATTTGAATGATGCCTCCACAATGAATTCATTGTTACAAGTTACTGAACTGAGTCTCAGTTTCCTCCTTGATAGATGTATATAATTCATACCCTCAGCAACATTTCCCTACTTATGTAATCATAAAAATCACATGGGTTTTCTTTAAAAACTATTTGTTCACAGACCCCACAGAGACTCTAGTTTTGTAGGAGTGGATATCATCTGGGTATCTGGATTTTTTTTAAAAAAATACTGTTCTGGTGAGCATATGATCAGGAAATATAAGAAAACACTGCTTTATAGAATTGTTGCCAAGATTAAAGATGTCTCATATATATTTAAAATATACATATCTGATAATGTCTGATCTACATGGACTCAGTTCTATCTCCCAGACAGACGTAGGTCTAAGGGAGGGATTGGTTCCAACATCAATGTGACTCTAAGAGACTCACTGAAAACAACTATTCCCAGGCATGTTCATCTTCACTGTTACTATTTACCCATGGTCCTTAGGGATGGGCTTGGAACTTTCTAAAACTATATGAAAAAATAAATAAAAGAACACATAAAAAATATGTCAGAAACACAGTGTAGACCCAGAGCAGTCAACACGCCCAATGTGGCTGGATTGTTTCATATCTTCCTGTGGTATATACCTGTGTATTATGAGCAATGCATAGCTTTGCACATTTGGGGTAATTTTTTGTTTGTTTGTTTGTTTGTTTGTTTATCCTGTGGCTCTTTACAAAACAAGTATTCTTCTTCATCATATCAAGTATGATAAGTAGATGATTATGTGTTTTCTTTAATTTTTATTCTTTGTATACCATCGAATTCCCCTTTCCAATGAAAATCACATTTAAAATTCAAATACTGATGTCCAAGGAGATATGAAAACTTAATATACTTTAACTGCTGTTTAGAAAGGACCTTTTTTGATTATACTAGAGGCCCAGCATGCACAAATTCGTGCGTGGTTAGGGTCCCTCGGCCATCTTCTGCCTACTTAGCAGTCTCCACTGCCACCACTTGGTTCTCCGTAGTTCCCTGATGGCAGCAAGTTTCCCAGAGCCTGTGGGCCGTGGGGGGAGGGATCAAGAGGTTGCTGTTCTGCCCTTTCCCTACCCTGCTTTCACTCACCTGGGTTCACTGTGGTTCCCTGTTCACCAAGCTCCGATTGGAGCCTAAGGGCTGAGGGAGGGACCAAGAAGGCAACCTTTCTGCCCAGCTCACCAGTCCCACCCCACTGCACTCACCTCAGTTCCCACACAGCCTGGCTCTCTTTTTCTGGAGCCTGCCGCTGGGGGTTTGGGGGAGAGACTAATTGGTCATGGTTCAGCCCACTCTCCAGTCCCTCCCCATTGGTCCATTCACTGTGTTTCCCCCTTCTCCATGCTGTGATTGGAGACTGTGGGCGGGGGAGAAGGGGCCAAGAGGTGCTCAATGCACCTCATGGTGACTGGTCAAACGGTTGGTTTGGTCATCATGGTCACTGCCTTTTTATATGTAGGATAATAAGTAATTTTCAGTAAATATTTTACTTTGAACCATTTTTCATTTATAAAATTATGGATTTAGAAATGAGGATATAAAAGGATGTGTGATGTGTTTGTGTGGTGTGAGTGTTCAAGTTATAGGAGGAACTATACTGAATAAATGTATACTGGAATTTACTCATGGCAAGGTGGCAGGGTTATTTAGAACTGTGTAAAGAGGAAAATTTAGTTTTTGCATAAACCTTACCCTTTCAAACATTTTATAATTTCCACTAGTTGCATGTATTATCAAGTAAACATAATACCATTTTAAAAATTAATATTATGAGATTCAAAGTGAAATTTCTTATTCTTTGCTAACTTACACCTCTTGGTTTTCATATTAGGAAGGTCTATTTACCCAAGGTGCTTAGGGGTGGGCTTGAAACTTTCTAAAACTATATGAAAAAATAAAAGAACTTTGTTTTCCTAGAGACAGGGCTTCTTGCAAGAGTATCAGGAATTCACAGACAGAAGTTTCTTGGGTAAAAATGTCCTCCCTTATTCCACATTTTTAGCAGAATCAGATTATCAGTGAAACACTCAAATTATATATATATATATATATATATATATATATATATGTGTGTGTATATATATATATATATATATATATATATAAACAATCCATTTGTCCAACAATTATTTATTTGAGCTAGCGTTTATTGTCTTGGCTAAATTCATTTAGTATAGAAAACGCAAGCTTTACACTTCTCTAATCTGGCTTAATTCTCTTTCATTTCCTCTAGGAATTAGATTAGACATATTAAAAGGCCACTCACTATATTCTATTCTGCTATTCTGATTTTGAGGAAACAGTTGATGGACGCTGATAAAATTGAAAGATTGCTTTCTTTTATGGTTGGGAAGATGAAAAATCAGCACAGCAAAATATAATCCTCAATATTCCTTTGCAATGGAAGATTCTTAATTTCTGTTAAAGAACTGCTCTAAGCCCTGAACTACTTTTAAACCTGTGCTTGAAAATATAAAATTGTTACTGCTCCAATTTAGAGTCATAAGCAAGAAGACAGACAGCATTTTATTTCCCCCAAGACTGCTGGGAAGATTGGCAATTATTTGAGAAGTACCATGGAACATGATTATCTAGACGGTCAGAGCAAGAGGATTACCTAATAGGGATAACACAAGGATCAAATCAGCCAAGAAACCCTATGATTAAAAAAGTAGGATAAATCTCTGGCCTTTGTGGCTCAGTGGTTGAGAGTATTCCCATGCACCAAGAGATCTGGATTCGATTCTCAGTCAGTGCACATGCCTAGGTTTCAGGCTAGAACCCTAGTGGGTGTGTGGGAGCAGTTGATAGATGTTTATCTCTCATTGATGTTTCTATCTTTTTCTCCTTCTCCTTCTTCTTTATCTAAAATCAGTAAAAACATATTTTAAGAAAATAAAATAGGATGAAGAGGTGATTCATAGTTCTAACACAGAACTCTGCCTAAACAAGTCATCTATTTTTGCCTCTGCCATTTGGAGGAGAATACTAGTAAACAGTATGTCTGAGAAGAGTCTTGGACTTGGACCATTATCCTATATAATAAAAGCCTAATATGCAGGTTGTTCCCTGGAATGGTCCCTCAACTGGGAGTTCAACCAGGAGACTAGGAGTTTGACCACTCACTAGGATGTACACTGAGCACCAGGGGGGTGTGGTGTGGAACATGGCGAGCATCAGAGAAGCGCTGCAACCTCTCGCAGCTACCTGGAGCTGGGGGTGACTGGGACAGAGGTGCAGTGAGAATGTGGAGTGTCCACTGAGCTTGCTCTCACTCCCCCTGCTACCCTCCCCGAGGACACACTGGGGAAGCCCCAGCACTCAGGTGCTGCGCACAGCAAGGAGCCCGCCCCACACTAGCTCAGCCTCTTCCAGGTGAGCCAGGCTGCAGCCACCAGGACTGCAGAGGCTGGTTGGGCTCCACATGGTTCTAGCAGGAGCCGGTGTGTGAGACTGGTCAAGGAAGCGCTCTGCCCACCTGGCTTCCCAGAGGCCCATGCTGTGCTCTGGTCCACAGGATCCAACTGTACTCACTGCATCTCTGTGTGGGAACTCAGGTGTTGTGACTCAGGCAGAGGTGGGGGCACGGGAGCCTGGGAGCCCGGTACTACCCAGGGCCCAGAGGTCAGCTGGGACTTGCCCTTCCACACCAGGTGCTCATGCTGCTATCTCAGGCCAGGCCTAGGTACTGCACCCATGTACAAATTTTGTGCACTGGGCCTCTAGTGAGATTAAATACTTCTAGGAAATGGAGGGACAAAGATGCAAGTTACAAGTGCATCTCAGGACTTTATCTCCTAAGCTTTGAATAAGCCAGTTTGTTATCAAAAGAAAGGAGTGGACTTTATTTCATGTAAATAGTTGTTTTTGCTAACTTTTCCCCCCATTTCCCAACTTGATTTCTTCTCTGGGTATTTCAAGCTAATATTGTTATAGCCTATAACAGTTAAGGATCTGTACTTTGTGCCCATGTTTCATTTTTATGTATTTGGAATATTCAGTTGATAAGGGAGATAGATCCCACATAAAAATGCATGCAAGGAGCACTCTAAGTACATATAAATCATTATGTATGGGCTGCAAATATCAGGATCAGCTATGTTTGAGAGATTTTGAACGAGTCTCAGAGTTTCTAACATAAACAGGGCTAAAGCATCCAGGTGGAACAGTTGTATGACTTCCTGACAGAGGAAATTACAATAGCCAAGGCCACTCATTTATTTCAGACACTCACAACATGATTGTGTTGAAAAGCCCCAGCTTGGAGAGTACTTTTATTTTTAGTGTCCAATAATAGCAATTATATGACCACATGTTATTTATTAAAATAAAATACTTTTTCTAAAAATAATCAATATCTCAATGCACACATGGTCTTACTTCTCAGCCTCCTACCTCCAGGAACCAACTGAAATTATTATTGGTGGAAGAAGGGATGGAAGGAAGGGCAGCAAACACAATGACAAATAAAATATATGTTTAGAGAAAATATTGCATAGAGAAGGATGTCATTCATTGGCTTACTATCTACTTCTATAAAAACTCTGTTTAAATATTTTGCTAGAGGATTGGAAAGGGAGGAAATTCTGAGCCAAATGACAGACCCTTTGGTTTATGTGATCCTAGAGTTCAAATCTCAGCCTCAGAACACATACTCAATGTGTTAGTAATCGCAAAGAAAACACATTCAAGATGTTGGTACCCACAGCACCCACATCCTAGGACATCTGCCTGAGTGGTAACCAGCACATTCTTAATAGTGCAAGAGTGGCTAAGTGACCTGTTCTTAGATGGGGAAAATCAAATCACTTCCCCTCCACCCCAATGGCCCTTCCAGCCTGTGCAAAGAGTATGCTCCTCCTTATGCCTACTGCTTCTTTTGTTGGTTCTTCTTCATTAATAAAGATCTCCAGATATACTGGCATTGGAATATTCTTAACACCTTTGTGTCTGCCCTGACATTCCAGCAGACTTTGAAGCAAATATGGGGCTTTAGAATGTGAGATGGGGGAGGGAGAAGAGGAAAGAGAAACAGAGTGCAGCTCAGATAGCAAGGATCCCCCAGGGACTGGGGTAGATATGTCCTGACTCACACAAGTATTTTGGTTAACAGGAAGTCTAAGCAAACAAACTAAACAAAATTCTTTAGCCAAAGAGTTAACAGACTTTTTATACAACTTTGCTAGGGTCCATCTGTAATTCTATACATTTTTCAATTTCCCCCCCTCACATCTAGTAGTAAAGTGTTTCTAGTAGTCTGCTTGCAATCCTATCTGAAGTTTGTCCTATTTGTTTTGTTTGTTTCTTTCAATCGAAGAAGGCAGCTATGTTACAATAGAGATGACCAGAAAACTTTTTTGTTCTCAGCACTGCATATGATTCCTATGTACTCCCAGCACTTGAATTATACACTCCACATGAGTGTATAATTTCACATGATGGAGTGAGTCAGCCACAACTCTCTCATGACTATGCATTTACAAACATTTTTCTCTGCCTAGAACACCTTTTCTCCACATAATTCATCATCGGAATAATTGCAATTCTTCATTCAGAGATAATATCATGCAACTTCACTTTTGGGAAACCTTCCAGGCTGGCTCTTCACTTCCAGCCTGATGTGAAGGTCCCTTTTAACCTGTACCCTGCTTATACTGCAGACTCATCTGTACCATGATATAGATCACATTCTGTCCAGTTATTCTTGTGCCTTCTTACACTCTTTGATTACAGAAATCATCTTTCATCTCTGTATCCTCAGTGGTCAGATAAGTTAGAATAAATTAGAGTAAGTTGAAATTGGAATAAGTTAGCATTCCATGTTTTGTCTAGTAATGCATTAGCAAATGAGATTTTGTTGAAAGAGTGGTTGGGAATTTATACCATTGAATTGACAAAAATGTTCACATAAGTACCCATTGGGAGATGCTAAAAAGAAAGAATTTGATGATTTTATAGATACTTTGAAATAGATTTTTAAAAATCAGCTAAGAACTACATAAACCATTCATATAGCTAAGGGAGTCATATCTGTTTTAGAAAGGAGATTGGATGATGAGTACTTTTCTAGCCAGCGACTTGATTACAACTGTTTCATGTTGACCTCAAATGCAGTTTCAAGTGCTATCATCAGTACTTTACATTACATTCTTATAACTTGTGGTATTTTTCACATGTAAATGATCTAAAGTAAAAAAGCAAACTCTTTGGCCTTGTCTGGTATGGCTAGGTTGGCTGGGTGTCAGCTCCTACACCAAAAGGTGTATGGTTCAATTCAATTTCCGATCAGTGCACATGCCCATGTTGTGAGTTCGATCTCCAGTAAAGGGCCTACCAGGAGGCAGCCAATTGATGTCTCACATTTCTCTCTCTCTCTCTCCATCTCCCTTCTTCTCTCTAAAAATCAAGTAAGCTCTTTGATTTCTAAGTTATATATCTATCAGTGGTCTCCACCACAGCAATAACACTACACTAGTCACCATTTACAGCAGTGACTCTGTGTTGCACCTCTTTCCTAATTGTCCCCATAAAATTGTTTAAGAATCTTGGTGGGTGGCTATAACTCTGTGTTCTTCTGAGAGTCAGATGAAGCTGATGACACTCCATCCAAAATGCTTCTTTATAACTTTTCTTCCCCTTTTTCTATGTTAGTATATATTTTTTTCTCATTCATGGATCATATCTGATAATCTTCATAGTTAACCTCCACCACCATAGGTACTTTGGCAAAAAAGCAAGAAGGTGAGCAACTCATGATGGCTTCCTTCAACATCTTGGAGATATGCAGATGGAATACTAAAGAGATTCAATTTCTTGATGCACCTTAGCCACAACAAAATAAAACCAGAGCATAAAAACTACTTTTTTCAAATGCTTGCCCCATGGAATGCCACTACTAACACAGTCATTTGATGTCTAACTTGTTTATGATCCTAAACAAATTGAGTTAAACAAGGTTCCCTCCAACCAGGTTAAATTAGTTAAATATCATTGGCATGTCAATATTTATCATAAAAATATGGTCAATGCTTTTAGGTTTTGAGCCACATTTTAAAAAATCAAGTCTTTGGTTGTTGTATATGCCTAACCAATTCCTTCCATTATGCCTCCATATTGAAATTTTAGAAACACCCATACATTTTTCAGAGCTTACTCCTAAGTTGAAGAATTTGCAAAAGACTTTATTAAGCCCAATTTAAGTTTGTATTTGATATTTATGAAAGGATGATCTAAGCCTATTGCTTGGGCAAAGAAGCCAGAAATAGGAACTCTACCTTCCAGGCCAAGTTACATGTTTAGTACTTTTGAGTTTAGGCAGGGATGTCACTTTGTATTTGAAAGGTTAATTCTCTATGGGTCTCTTGTACAGTATAGCTGCACAGTCTACAGAACGGAGAGATTGCATTTCCTGATAGGAAGAGGAAAGACAAAGACAGCCCCACCTGAGCACAGCAGGTACAGACAGGATGGATTATGTTCTGACTATAAAATTTCCTGGGTTTGAATGCGATCACCAGAGCTTTATGTACATAAGCAAGTTAAGTTGTTTCCATGTTAATGTTAGATGAAGTGATTTTTATTACAAAACCCAGCCCTCACCAGGCTCTTTTCTGAAGGCAGATCAAAAGCACAAGGATCTGGTCATGTGTGCTTTTCATCTCCCATGCTTAAGCACACTCCTAATATACACTGATCAAATCCTGCCTGGGATTTTAAGCAGGGGGGATTGGAAAAGCAAAGAATGAGCTCTTGAAATAAGACTGCTCATTCCATAGAAACAAGAATTGGAGCCGAACTTTTATAAATGGCATATCACAAGCTGTTTACAACTTACAAGACAATTCCAAGGCACATTGCAATGCCTTTCTTATATAAAAATATTGATAAATAATAGCGAATTTACTAAAGAGTACGATCTTGTTTTCTGAGAGCCTTCAAAAAAAATCACAGATCTTTAAAATTCAGTTTCACAGAATGAATTAGTTAAGACAGTAATCAGCCAATCAGGTAAAACAGTAACCAGCCAGTTACTATTATAAAATAATAAGTAATATTACATAGAGCTATTTGTTTTCAAAGTAGGAAATGTCTTCTTAATTATTAACAAATTAACTCTCTGTTACAACAGCCAACATGTGTTTGGAGAGCTCTGGGGAGAACTTTAACATCCAGTGTTCTGGTCATGGTTGCAAGGAAATCTTTTCATTGTTTAATGTTTGGATGTACAGAGATGTGCTTATACTACACACCCATGTTCCACTGTCTGGCTGGTTCACTGCTGAGTCTTCGACTAATATTCAATCAAAGGGCAAAATGTGTTTCCAGTGATAGAGCAGTATGGTTTTCATTGAGGACAGACTGCCGGAAATAATACAAAAATTGTCTGGGAATTTGGGTGCATAACCTGGGTGTGGCGAGGATGAGCTTTCCACATTTCTCACTAGAGTTCAGCAACTCTTCACATAACCTCAGCCCTGCTGTGGATCCTTAGATTCACCACCTCACCAGCCAAAAAAGTCCTCCTGCTAATAGATGCCACAGTTACTAGTGCTTCTCTACAAACTGTACATATTTTCATGAGACCCTGAAAATAGCAAGTTTCTGGAAACTACAGATATTTTGCAGATGTGCTTCTTAAAAAATGATTTCACAATTTTCCAAGGCACTTAATCGATGTGTCACCTTACAGACCAATAGAGACCAACCATTGGTGTTAATTTTAATCACTTTTCCTTAATAATTTCCAAAATTGTAAGCATTCAAGAATTTTACTTAATGGATATTTAATGATATTAAGGTATGATTGTTAACTCTAACTTTTGATAATAGTATTGTGATTATATTTTTAAAGTTGATGTGTCTTAAAGACACAACTGAAACATTTGTGAATGAAATAATGATGTGTAGGATTTATTTTTAAACGCTCTGGAGAAAGTGAGGATGAGTTGAGCAAAACCAGGTTAGCAATGAATTAAAAATTGTTGAACCTACAAGACAGGCACATGGGGGTTAATCCATACTCTTCTCTCTGCCTTTGTGCATGCTTGAAATTTTAGAAAAAGACAAAAGAATCCCTGCAGCATAGGTAGAACTCTAAAGCTATAATCTTCAATAATCAGCCCTCTCCAGACATAAGGTGACATCACTTGCGTTCACACGTAGAGTACAGGCAGCATCCTGACAACGTGGAATCACAATTCTCTGCTGATTTCATCCTCATCTTGGAGAGGCTGAAAGGCAACCTTTGATAAGGTTGCATCACGTTGACAAGACCTTTCATAGTGTGAGTAACCTTCTGAGCTTCTAAAAACTGGAGTACTCAACATCTACTACATGGAGGTAGTCATGAGTTCCATGGTTTATAAATTAGTGCTCCAGCCTCTTAGTCTCAAATCTCTAAAGTAAAAATTATGCCAGGAGCCCACAAGAAAGAACCCATTCAGAATCATTGCCATCCATTGACTACTTATGCAAGGACCAGTAATGTAGGCTTATTAGGGATGGTAAAGGTGAATATGACAAGATCTTGCCCTCAAGAGACTTATATTATATAGGGCAGAAACAAGCCATTGCTTCTGTGGGCAGTCACAACCCAGGTGGTGATGACACTGTCAACTGTCCTTTCAGAGAATACATAGAAACTCTTCTATCTTGGATTGAGCCAACAAGGGGAAAAAGAATTGAAATCAGAATTGAGGGAAACATTTCTAAGTACATGAAGTCTCTTCATTTTTTCTGTTGTAGGGGTGAAACAACTAGGGTGTAGGATTGTACCTCTTGATATTAACCACATTAAAATGGTGTTCCCCTCATTCTACCCCAAATTCACCCATGAAGCTGCTGGAAAGATACTGCAAAAATAAAATGTTTTCTTTAGGATGCCACATTTTTTCACAACACTTGCTAAATGCCTGTCTAATGGAAATGACAGAGCTCTTTGTTTTTTGGGGAAAATAGAAGTAGCTAAGGACACTTACTCTCTGAAGAGCCTTCTCATAAACTCACATATCTATATAGCACTTCCGGCTAACAAAGAGATACACACATTCTCTTATCCTTCAACATATTGGGTAGACATTTTTTAAAGTGAATATTTTAGAGAGGAAAACAGAGAAGAAGGGAGGAAGAGAAAAGGAGGGAAAGGAGGGAGGGAGAGAGATTACTTGTAGTTTCAATTACTTATGCATTCATTGATTAATTTTTGTATGTGCCCTGACTGAGGATGCAACCTGCAACTTTAGTGTATGAGATGACACTTACCAACTGAGCTATTCAGCCAAGACTGGAAAGCATTTGAAAGAAATTATTGATGTGAAATTCAAGTAACATAAAACTAACTATGGTATTTTAAAGTGAATAATTCAGTGATATTTAGTACCTTTACAATGTGGTGCAACTACAACCTCTATTTTTCCAAAATATTTCCAATATTTCAAAATGGGTAGACACTGCTGCTTTACAGGTGAGGATGCCTACTCAGTGACTGTCAGGTGACCTATGGTCAGTAAGTGCTGGAGCCAGAAACAGAACCCAGATTTTCTATCCATGGATTCTTTACCAGATCAGTGTTCTCAGACATTAATCTGTATCAGAATCCCCGGGAGGACATATTAAAGCACAGATTGCAGGGCTCTAGCCATAAAGTTTCAGATCCAATGAAGTCTCCAGTGGGACCGGAGGGTCTGCATGTCTAATGAGTTCCAAGGTGATGCTGATGCTGCTGGTCTGGAGGCCAGGTTTTGAGAACCACCTTGCAATAATGAGTTTATTACTCCCCCATTTATAATTACAGGTTTTGCTGATTCAATCAGAATGTTATATATTTGCACAAAGTAGGTTGTAGGAGGGGTCTATCCCACAGGTTTATTGGTTCCATCAACATCAAAATAAAAACATGGAAGTGAAAGCCCTTTGTCAGTTTAATTATCACCCTGTACATTAGATACTTACTCATCGCTGAAGGTCAGTCCTTTCACTTAACTATCTAAATATATTATGTCTTCCAGCATGCCTGAGGAAATTGCCAAACTGTAAATTTGTGCTTCCAAAACACCAGAAATCTCATGGGTCTGACACAGTGCCTGGTATAGTCATTAATGTTGAATTAACAGGTTTACTTAACAATCAATGGTAAGAGGGTTTCTTTTAGAATTACCTAAGGCACTTCTAAATATAAGGTTATGAAGCAACTTATATGAGGTACGTTATGGATGGAGTTTTAATACATAGGTTAATTCTTAACCAAGATAGATGTCATGCCAGTATCCTAGTCTAACTGCCCTAAAATATCTTAAAAGCAATGATTAGCACATCCTCTCCTCCCCTGAATCCCTGCATGATTTGATACCAGTGTTTTAGCATCAACCCCAAACCACTTTCTTTGCCCCTGCCCATGTGTGTACATGTGTATAGATGCAACTTGTAATACAGCCAACATATAGTCCAACATCTGCCTGCCAGATCCATGTGCACTCCCCTGGTCCCTTAACTTGAGGTTGGGTAAGGAGGAGCATTGCAATAGAGAAACCGGTAGGGCTGACAATGTCATGTTTCTAAAGTGCTGGGATCCTTTAATCTTTCTTCCTTTGATGTCTGAGATTTCCTTCTTTATGCAGTGACACTGGGACTAAATGAAACACCAGGAAACCATTTACCACTAAAGGGAGTGTCTTATCAACACCTGCAGAGCCCAAGATACCACGTGATTTGAATTACTCACACATTTTTAGATCTCTGCTCTGTGGGTGGGAGGCTATTTTGACTCATTTTATTTTTTACTTTGATTAAAAGGTGATGGCTCTGCTCACACTGATATGACTTCTATTCCCAGGCAGCAAATGAAGGCACAATTGGGGGATTAAAAAAGCACACACAACTTTATAGCTCTAATAAATATAAAACCAGTTTCTTAAAAACACATAGAATCTCCATACAAATGGTTTGTGTGTTCATAAGGTCCAAATAGCTGAGCACTGGGAGACTGAATTCTGGGTACCAGTTCTGACTCTTCCATCAATTAGCATGTATTATATTCATCTGTGGGTTTCTGGCTTTTCATCTATAGAATGAAGAAAATGACCTGAAAATTTTTATTTTGGTTTTTAATGAGCTATTTGTGGCAATTAGAAAAAGCAATTAATTACCAATTTCCCAGTGATTGTTATTAATCTTCCTTTTGCATTACAGAAATAATATATTGCCTCCTTTGTTTCCATCTAGTAGAACAAACTAGATATCTAGGCAGAATATTAATAAATATTTGATAAATAGCATCAACATTGTTAACACAGCCTTGGCATTACAAAAAAAATTTCTAATCGTAGCTAATATTTATTGAGTGTTTACTATGTACCCTGCTCTGTGATAAGCATTTTATAAGCAACAACTTGTGTGTAAGTCTCCTCCTACACAGTATAAAACATGACTTGAACTACAAAACTTCAATTCCAAACTAGAATTTCAAAAAGACCCCAGATACAGTTCTTGATGTTGAAGATATAATCAGAAACAAAATAAAATTTTTTAAAAATTCATATAGGTTGAAATGATCCTTCAGCAAATATTACTGATGCTATTATATTTCTTTTTCACAGCATCTTCCCCACCTTCGTAAATTGTAAATCTATAATGGCAATTGTCAGGCCAAAAACCTTGCAGCCATCCTGAATTCCTCTCTTTCTTTCCTAACTTCAAATCCATCACCAAATCCAGTCAGCTCTATCTTCAAAGTGTTTTCAGAATCCAACCTCCTCTCGCCATCTGCTTACTCTGCTGTGCTGCACGCCTTCTATCCTTTCCCCTGCATCCCAGCAATCTAACCCATTTTATTATCAACACAGCAGCCCCTATGAGTCTGTCAGTTGGTAAAAAACTGTCCATTTGCTTTGCATCTCACTCAGCATGAAAGCCTGAGCCCCCTCTGTTTGATCTGATCTGACCCTACCCTTCTTTCCTACTCCTGTCCACTTGCTTTGCCCCACTCAGCTCCAGCTATACTGATCTTGCTGTTATTTCTACACACCAGGTATCCTCAAATTGAGAGTCCAGCACCAGTTCTTCTCTGCCTGGAAGGCTCTTTCCCAAGAGGCACATGGTGCCCCTTTTCTCCTCCTCCTCCTCCTCCTCCTCCTCCTCCTCCTCCTCCTCCTCCTCCTCCTCCTCCTCCTCCTCCTCTTCCTGCTCCTCCTCCTCGTCTTCCTCCTCCTCCTCCTCCTCCTCCTCCTCTTCCTGCTCCTCCTCCTCGTCTTCCTCCTCCTCCTCCTCCTCCTCCTCCTCCTCCTCCTCCTCCTCCTCCTCCTATTCTTTGCTAAAATGCCACCTTACCCCTAATGCCCCCCCCCCGACACTTCTTCTACTGCCTCCTTGTCTCCACAACTTATTGCTCTCTATTTATAACATTTCTCACCATCGGACATGCTTTATATTTTAACTGTTTAATTGTTGTCTATCCCCTCACTGAAGGATAAGCATCATGAGGGCAGGTATTTTTTTTTAATTATTTTGTTTCTGACTGTATCTTTAACATTGAGAACTGTATTTGGATGAATGAATGAATGAATGAATGAATGAATGACTATAAACATAGTTTTGCATATCTAACCTTCAAGAGGTCCTTTTCCTCCTTCAATTGTTGTTCTTTTATTTTTTAGTAAATGCTTGCCCTACTACCTGAAGAAATTGTTTTTGTGAATTTGACTAGTAAGGGTTTAGTTAGAAAGAAATACTGCATTTATTTTCCTCACCTATAGCAATTTGTGAAAATATTTTGTATTAATTTCAGAGAGGAAAGGTGAAGGAGAGAGAAATAGAAACATCAATGATGAAAGAAATCATTGATTGGCTGCCTACAGCATGCCCCACTCTGGAAATAGAGCCTGCAACCTGGGCAACTGCTGACCAGGAACTGAACTGTGATCACCTGGCTGGGCAGCAATTTTCCCTTATAAAAATATGATATCTAACCATGCTTATTCTCTCTTTCCATTGGTAAATTTGTTGAAGGAGTAGTTTATACCTGCAGTCTTCTCTTTCTGGCCACTCATGTATTCCTTAATTCAACTATAACCTCAGATCTGATGCTATCAATGTGCAGAAATTCATCATCACTCCTGGTCATTCTTAACCTAGGAGATCAGTTCAAAGGATTATCCTTGATCATTTCATTCTCTACTTTTTCTATAGACGTTGATTCTCCAGAAAGGACAGTCATTTTCTCCTTAGTGTCCAGCACACATCACCCTTTTTCTTCACCTTGTCTTAAATGAGTTCTCTGCATCCTCTCACCTTTCTATCTAAACAGCTTTGGCCTAAATTTATTTTTATTTTTGTAGAACCTTGCACTCCAGAATTCTATCCACGTCTATGGTTTCGATTATGTTATGAACATAGTCATTCTAAACAGTAATGACTAAAACTTATCCCTGGAAACGCCAGACCTTTCCCACTCACTGCCTTACACCTCTGGATTTCTCTGGCTTCTTAAATGTTGCATATTTATTTCTGTACTCACTAAGAGTCAATCAAAACCATCTCTCTCTCATGACTTTGTTATTTATCCTTAAACATCATCCAAAAAAGTGAAATTTGACGGGCTTAAAAGAAGACCAACAAAACCTTGTAACTAAGGAGTAGGGGAAGAAATTGTTGAGGGAGGAAAGAGAAGGAGTAATCAGAACATTCTTAATAATAAAGTTAAACTCTAACATTTATTTTTTTAATCAAGTATGAAAAACATTAAAAAGTTTTGATTCTGGTTGGTAGAAGTTGGGAACTTAATTTTTTTTTTTTACATTTTTTAAATTATCTGAACATTTTCTCTAAAATATGTTTCTTTAAAAAGTAATAATATGTCTTACCATTTAGGAAAACATTTGCATTAAGTGGAAAATAATGCACTCAATTATTTGCTTATGTTTTTCTAAATGCTATCAAACAAAAATGCTGTTTAAAAATAACTGCATGTTTGGTATGTGATTCTGGTCAATTTATCTTAAGCTTCTGACATCTAGTTTTCTTACAAAGCCAAAATCCCACTATGTAGTATGGTGAGTAAACTGCAAGTCATGGGCAGAGTATGAATACCCTTGCAGATTGTCGGCCAAGCCTCAGAAAAACAGAAAACTAAATCTTAAATTTGGATATGAGCTTATCAGTTATTTAACTCAACATTATTTTTTTGTTTAGAGTCTTTTACAATCCAGTCTTGACTGCAATGAGGAAATTATGACCTCTAGGGGCTGTTCATTCCACTTGGAAACAAATTTTTAAGCTACTCTTCCCTATGTTAAGTAAAAGTCTAATTTCCTTTCCATTCCTATCCAGTTTTTCTGGTTCTGCATGTTAAACCTACTCAAAAATAAGTCTTATACTCTTTTATTTAGTAGAAAGTTTATGTTAAAGTAACCTCTGCTTAGCTTTGGTCAATTTCCTTATAGGACCTATTTTTATTTTGATATTCTGATATAACCTAGTATAAAGAAGGCATAGCACGAATATTTTTATCTATAGAAATTGGAAATTTAATAAACTTTCCAACTTAAGAGATGAATGTGAAGAACTATCACTATGATTCTGTTAATACCTTTTTGCAAATAATCAGACCCTGTGGCCTTCAATATGAACAGTGATGTTGATGCCAAAATTCTTTATTTGTATTAAGGTTATAATTTAAACTGAGCATTACTTAAATCACTATATATATTCTGTGACTCCATAAAGTAAAAACAAAACTCAAAAATGAAAAATAGCCCTGGCTAGGCTGCTCAGCATCAGCCCTCACGAGACCTAAGGGTCTCAGGTTCAATTTACAATCAAAGGTCAATGCTTGGGTTGCAGATTCAATGTGCATGTGGGAAGAAACCAATTGATGTACCTCTCTCACTTCTATGTTCCTCTCTGTCTCTGCTCTTTCTCCCCTACCTTCCTCCCTTCCACTCTCTCTAAAAAAAATCAATGAACAAATACCTTCTATTGAGAACTTTTCAAGTATAATGACAATATGTTTAATTCAATAAATAGAAATAAGAAGTTGAAAGTTATTGGTCAACTACTCCTAGGCAAAGGTTTGAGCATTTTGTAATCTTCAAACACCTTAGCATGAATTTTCAAAAGGCTTAAATGAAATTATAACCATGGTTTCCACTTCTGTTAGGATTTGTAGGAACCCAAAAAAGTCTAAATTCTCCAAAATTTATTTTAATATATTTTTATTAATTTTAGAGAAGACCGAGAAAGAAAGGGAGATAGAGAGGGAAAAAAACTTAATGAGAGAGAAACATGGATTGGCTGTCTCCTACATGGATGCTCAACCAACTGAATGAGCCAATCGGGCCAGGGCTCCAAAACTTAATTTTGGTCTTACTTCTTCCCAACATTTTGGTCAATTTGCTTATAAAAGTATTGAAAAACTTAAACTTACAATCTTCAGTTTAGTTTTTAGGGACAGCATTATATTTTACCACTTTCTTTAAATCCCTGATATTTTCTTTCTGTATTTTGTGAACTATTTCTAATTTCCTACTTTCACTTGGTTATTTTTTGGTATTCCTCCTAAGTAAACATTTTTATTTTATGGTATTCCCATTTGTATCCCAACTCCTTGTTCATTTTTCTTTGTAGATGACCATCCATTAAGCTTAAAATATATTAGTGTAATATTTGAGATGATGTTACCATGGCAACCAGTGCTGAATGCCCCATCACTGTGTTCACTACTCCAAAGAGGCATTGAGCTTCACCTATCTCTATGGGAATAAGACAGACAAAAAGCATTTGTAGCACAAACTTAAATAGGTGACTAATAGTGGCTAATACAACCTTCTGGGTGTAAACTCTGTTCATACATTCCCAGTGGTTCTGGTCTTGATTATAAATAAATAGCAAATGTTTACTAAAGAAAAATGTGCAACAGAGAAGACTTTCACCATCACCACTTGGAGGATCAATTACACTTTGATGATTTGCAATGATATAGATGAGTTGCCTCATTCAGAGATAAAAAGAGAAAACTTCAAGATGCTCCATCCTTCTCTTCCTTCAGAAGCTCAGGGATTACTGAGATCCTTCCCCACTCCCATCCCAACCCAAATCCATATGAGGCAATTTCTCACACAAAAAGATAAATCCTACATTTAAATGACAACATAGCCCAGTGAGGAAGTAAGCCAGAGATCCCTGATGTTTACTGAAGAAAAAGAAATACTTTAGCCTCCTTCTGACATTTCAGAATTACAACATCATACGAAATGGAATTTATAGTAATGTAGCAAAACCCTATCACTTTCAGATAAAAAATCAAATATTTTAGACATGAAATCTGTACTCATTTACTTTGTGATTCTGGTCAATTTATCTTAAGCTTCTGACATCTAGTTTTCTTACAAAGCCAAAATCCCACTATGTAGTATGGTGAGTAAACTGCAAGTCATGGGCAGAGTATGAATACCCTTGCAGATTGTCGGCCAAGCCTCAGCTTTCACAAGTACAGTGGGTAAAATAATCACTACTATTCTATTTATCACACCATTCATTGCATGGTCAAGTGATATAATGTGTTATTTTACATTGTAAGTATAGTAAAAGTGTTATTGCCATTGATTTACATAAAAATCCTAAAATAGGAAATAAGTTGTGTGATGGAAAGTTGTCCTCTTGCCCACATGTAGCAAAAGTCACCACTGTGCCAGCTAAAATCTCACAGACAAAAGATTTAGAAAGTAAACTCTTAACTAAAAGTCCTAGGATGTGCATATACATTTTGAAGTTTTGAGTTATTATTTTATTTGCTGATTCATTTTGCCTGATGTAATGCTATCATCAATTCCTTATACTAGTATTTTCCACTTGGACTACCTAAAAGTTTTTTTTTATCATAACATAATAGGAAAGGAGGAAGAAATGACTGTTGTAATTGCATTTAATTCAATTTGCATAACATTCTTTAATATACTATTCCACTATTTCAAACTGCAGCCTAAATCAGACTTGGGAATGGTAATTTTCCCAGTTTTATTCAGAAATAATTGGCATGTGTCACTGTATAAATACAAGGTATATGCATGATGGTTTGATCTACATATATTGTGAAATGATTACCACAACAGATTCAGCTAGCACCAATTTCTCATAAAGCATAATAAAAAGAAATGAAAATAGTAAAAAATTATCCTTGTTATTAGAACTACTTGTACTTTTTTATCTTATAACTAGAAAAGCGCAACTTTTGATCACCTCCCTTCAATTTTTCTTCTCTCTACCCTCCACATCTAGTCTGATCTCTTTATCTTGAGTTTGGACTTATTGTTTTAGTTTTTGTTTTGTTATTGTTTTAGATACCGATTTAAATGAGATCATAGAACATTTTTCTGTATGATTTATAACAGTTACTAGTAGCATAAGCTTTCAAGGTCAATCTATGCTTCACAAATGGTAGATTTATATGTCCTTGCTATTGTAAATAGTGTTGCTATGAAAATAGGAGTGCAGAGATCTTTTGAGTTAGTATTTTTATTTCCTTTGGACATATACCCAGAAGTAAAATTACTGGATCATATGGGAGTTGTATCTTTAATTTTTTAGGAACTTCCCTACTGTTTTCTACAATGGCAGCACCAATTCACATTCCCATCAATAGTGCGCAAGGATTCTTTTATTCCAGGTCCACATCAGCATTTGTTCTCTCTTGTCTTTCTGATGATGGCCTTTCTAACAGGTGTGTGTTATGGTAATATCTCAATGTGGTTTTGATTTTAATTCATTTAATGACTAGTGATGTTGAGCATCTTTTTGTATACCTGTTGGCCTTTCATATATCTTCTTTGGAGAAAGGTCTACTTAGGTCCTTTATCCTCTTTTCATCGCATTTGTTTGTCTTTTGTTGTGTTTGGTATTGAGTTTTATGGTGAAATGTGTCCAGAACGGCCAGGGGTAAAACTGAGGAGAGTCAGTGAAGGATTAAATAAGACAGACAAGAGAATACAGTTGGGGCTAGGTAGGTTCACCTGTGCCTGTATGAGGACACAGTGACATAGCCTGTGAGCCAAAGCTTCATTTTATAGTCTGAGCACATGAAGCAAAACAAGGGGAGTGGTGGACAACATGTTTACAATGTTCTTGCAAGTTTCAAATCTATTTTGTTACTCAAGCCTTGTTTTGGCAGCACTTGCTACACCTCCCACAGCCCATTAGCTACCTAGGAAAGAACAAGGGAGGACTATAAGGTTAAGCTTAATTATGCTAGGAGGGCTCTACCCTCCAAGCAGGGACTTCTTTGTGGCCCTGCCGTACATTAGTCCAAGGCTTAACCCCATAGCTACTCCCTACATTATGGTTTATATTTTTTTGGTCATTAACCCTTTGTACATATTTTCCCCATTTCATCACTTTTCACTTTGTTGATTATTTCTTTTGCTGTACAGAGCTTTGTAGTTTGATGTAGTTTATTTTATATCTTGTTGCTTGTACTTTAGATGTCACATCTAAAAAATTAGTGCCAATACCCATGTCAAAGAGCTTTGTTCCTATGCTTTCTTCTAAGAGTTTCATGTCCTACATTTAAATATTTAATTTGTTTCATGCTGAGTTTTGAGGTATAAGATATGGATTCAGTTTCATTTCATTCTTTTTTGTGTGAATGCCCTATTATCCCAGCACCTTTTATTAAAGAAACTATTTGTTCTCCATTGCATAGTTTTGACTACCGTGTGAAATATTCACCTTATTTGTGTGAATTGATTTCCGGGCTCTTGATTCTCTCCCATTCATCTATTTGTCTGTTTTGATTCTAGTATCAAACCATTTTGATGGCTATAGCTTTAGAGTATAGCTTGAAGTCAGGAAGTGTTAAGCCTCCTGCTTTGTTCTTCTTTCTCAGTATTTCTTTGGCTATTTGGGGTCTTTGTTTTTCCATATAATTTTAGGATTGTTTGTTTCTAATTCTCTGAAAAACACTATTGGAATACTAATAGAGTTTACATTAAATCTATAGGTTTCTTCTGGTAGTATTTACACATTAACAATATGAAGTATTCCAATCCATGAACATGGGATGTCTTTTCATTTATTTGAGTCTGAGAAATGCCCACTGTCATGTGACAGAGAAAAGCAGATCTTTGGTAGTTAGTCAATGGTACATATAAACTACCTCTGAATTAAACAGAAGGTTATGCCTTAGAGACTGGAGTGGAAATATTTCTGAATATTGTGGAGGAGTATTCCTATTGCGGAATATGACCTCATATGTTTATAATTAATAACACTGCTGTATTTCAGTTGTAAACCTTGATAAATTGCACAGTGAGGCAACTTTACATGTTTTTTTCAATGGAAATTTATAATTCATAAATCATATAATAATCAACAAGACAGTGTGCTAGATTTTTAATGTTAATTATTTCGAAAGCAGCAACTTACTGGAGATGTAACAGGTCCTCTTATTTTCTCTTTTAATGTGATATTTACACCCTTCCAAATACAAAAGGCTGAGTGACTTTTTTTATCCCTCTTCCTTACTCATGGGGTGGCGAAAAGTAGGTTTCAGTTGTAATACAAATAAATAATACAATGCTTGATAAATAATAATATAAGAATAAAGTCTGTGTTTCATGTACCCACAACTGTACATTCCTACCTATCCTTCTAAAATCAGACAGATAAAGTATCTCTAGACCTAAAAGTCTCTGAAAATTTGTAAATGTTAGATGAACCCATTTGAAGATTAAACTTGTGTGTTTCCACTTTTTATAATAGAGCATGACATTTGGGAAGTGTTAAGCCTCCTGTTGAGCTGGGAAAGGAAGCACTACATAACAGTGTATCCGTTTGACAATTGTTTTTTCTCTTATGGAATCACATCCAACACAAATCAACACGTCATGCATAAATTTGCAACAGATCATTTTGTCTCACTTGACAATATAATGGAGAAGCAAACTATTACTTTTTTCCCAATAAGGTCAACAAATATCTGACATACTATGAAAATCTTTGGTGAAATTGCAGCTGAACCAAAGTATGTCAAATGGTTTCATTTGCCGTAATCAGATTAATGAAGAGAACAATTGAAAAACACTTCTTGGTAGTAAGCTATTGTTATTAACTACAAAATACTGATAGAGAAATCCTACATTTAAGTTAGGACATAGCTCAGCTAAGAGTTAGGTATACATTACACCTCTGTGAAGTCCTCTCTTCCATGCCTTCCTCCTGCACCCCAGCCCCAGAAGCAGAACTCCAACCCCTGCTCCCAATTGAGCTCATTTATCTCTGTTGCAGCATTGATCAAAATGCACTACAGTTTTATTAAATTTCTCTAAGGGCAAGTTAAGTATTTAGTGCCTCTCTGTATGTAAGTTAATGATGCATTTTCTGGCTTATAGAAGAGAATCAGTGAAATATCATCAAATACAGGAATGCTTAACTCTGAAGATAATTTTATTAATAAGTAAGAGAATATAGTCCATATTTGTTAAGATGATTATCCACCAACATTTTTAAAGATAGCAAGAATTCTTCAAAATTTTAGCTGACCACTACTACTGAAGTAAAAATATGAAAATGTTATTCAGAACCATGTACGTGGTAGAACTCCTCTTTTTGCATTTTTTAAGGCCTAGGATAGAAATGTATGATAACGTGATTATGTATATTTAAAGCTATATTGGAACTATGGCTGATTGCTCAGTGATTAGGGTGTTGGCCAGTGAGCTGAGGGTCATGGGTTAGATCCCTGGTCAAGGGCACATACCTTAGTTGCAAGCTTAATCCCTGGCCCTAGTTTTAGACCTGTAGGAGGGTAACCAAGCAATACGTCTCTCTCACATTAATGTTTCTCTCCCACTTTCTCTCTAGCTCTCTCTCTTGTTCTCGTACTTGTGCTCGTGCTCACTCTCTCTCGCTCCTCTCCCTCTTTTCCATTCTAAAAATATCAATGGAAAAAATATCCTCAGGTGAGAATTAACAACAACAAAATGTTATTAGATATATACCTTACACATAGATTATACAGGGTATTTGCAATGAATGTATTATCTCTTATCTTTGCTGGATAATTCTGCACAATTTTGTAAAAAATAGAATTAATGAAAAACAGACATAAACCAGACATTTAGGAAAATACATCTGAATTAAAAATTACCTATAATTTACAAGATTTGGCCCTGTATTCAAGAAACAAGGGTGATGTTGCCACTCTTAATTTCCCTTTTATGTTATACCTTTCCCCTAATCATACATATAAACTTAAAAAATGTCCTACTATATTGAATATATGTCAGGCCCAGTGATTGAAGTCTAAATTAATGTATGCATAACTAGCATCATTTAGTTTGGTAAAATTTTTAATTAACCATGAAGGGCAAAAATTATGCACTTGAGCACAGCTGTTTCTAATTTTTGATATTCAGTTGAACTGATTGCCTTCCTGCCTCAGATTCCATTTTCCTCATGTTTTCTCCACTTCCTAAATAAAAAAAATGACCAGAAAGGTTGTTGGTAAGAATTTAAGAGATGAAGAATGACATGAAAAGAAGACATCTGTTTAAATTTATTTTCTTAATAGTTGATATGAAGCAGACAATATTTTGGGAGGCCAAAAATATATGTTCCATTACTATATTTGACTTTCTAAATTTACAAGATGTCTAAAATAAGATTTTATTTGCCTGTGTGGGAAAATATTTCAAATATATAAAAGGGTTTTCCTAGTGGATTAGAAATGAAATATTTTAAGTCTCCACATCACAAAAATTCATTACAGTAAGCTGTTTTTATGAGTGCCTAATTGCCTCACATAAGTTTATGTTCTTGATTGATCTCATTCTTCTTTTTCAGGCACTCTAGAAAATTGGTCTTCCATGCCATTAAAGAAATAGTTGGCTTTAAGTATTCAATGGAAAGAAATCAGCATTTTTCCTTTCATGTAAATCTCTTCATTTATCTAGGAAACCTACTTGATTCTTAATGCCTACTTTTTTTTTCAACTGTTGGTTAAGGGGAGACAAAATTTGTAAAGTTCCCATTAGAACAGAATCATCAGAATTAAAGGAATTTTAAAAATATTTAATATGATTATAAAAAATCAAAAATATGAGCAAATCCTTGACAATACTAGTTTATAAAACTGAAAGATTTTGAAAAATTATGGTTGGAAGAAGTTCACTCCTCTTTCTCTTACTGATTTATTCATTCACTCATTCAACAAAAATTTTCCACTTGTGAAACGAATTTGCCCTTCCTAGCATAGTGTGTATAAATATTCATTGGGCTCAGAAAATTTTTTAAAACTGATTTCTGAGTTTGCTCAACGTATCATCAATTTATGAAATAACTTGCTCACTGGCATGAAAACTTAGCTGAGGGGTGAAATTTTAGACAAAAATGAAAAAAAAAACTAGTTATATGTAGAAAAAATAACTTGGGTATTTAGATATCCATTATAAATTTATTTTATAAGCAGAGATTTATGTCTCATTAAATAAATGGTTAACTACCCCTAAGAAACACTGCCTAATGTAGCAGGATACAAAATTAACACCCAGAAATCTATGGCCTTTTTATACACCCATAATAAACTTACAGAAAGAGAAATGGAAAAAAAATCCCATTTGCCATTACACCAAAAATTATGGTACCTAGGAATCAACTTAATTAAGGACATAAAAGGCTTGTACTTGGAAAATATAGGACATTGAAGAAAGAGATAAAGAAAGACATAGGCAAATGGAAGAACATACCATGTGCATGGATTGGTAGAATCAACAGCGTTAAAATGACCATACTACCCAAAGCAATCTACAGATTCAATGCAATCCCCATTAAAATACCAATGGCATATTTAAAACATCTAGAACAATCTCTCCAAAAATTTATCTGGAATAAAAAAAGATCCCAAATAGCCACAAAAATACTGAGAAAGAAGAACAAACTTGGAGGGATCACTTTACCTGATATCAAGTTATATTACCAAGCCACAGTTCTCAAAACTGCCTGGTACTGGTACAAGAACAGACATATAAACCAATGGAACAGAACAGAAAACCCAGAAATGGACACAAGCCATTATGCTCAATTTTATTTGACAAAGGAGGCAAGAGCAAACGATGGAGTCAAAACAGTCTGTTTAATAAATAATGCTGAGAAATTCAGACAGATACATGTGGGGAAAAAAATGAAACTTAGATCACCAACTTACACCATACACAAAACCAAACTCAAAATGGCTAAAGGACTTGAATTTAAGATAGGAAATCATAAAAACCCAACAAGACTCCATAGGCAGCAAAATAGCAGACATATATCATAGCAACATCTTTAAAGACACAGCTCCAAGGCAATGGAGACCAAGAAGAAAATAAACAAATGGGAATACATCAAAATAAAAAAAATTTCTGCACAGCAAAAGAAATCATCAACAAAACAACAAGAAAGGCCACTGCATGGGGGAACATATTTGCCAATTATATTTTTGGTAAGAGTTTAATGTCCAAAATTTACAAAGAACTCATGCAACTTAACAAATAAAAAAAAATGAGCAAAGGATCTAAATAGCCATTTTTTTAAAGAGGACATACAGAAGGCCCAGAGACATATGAAAACATGCTCAAAGCCACTAATCATCTGAGAGATGCAAATCAAAGCAACAATAAGGTACCATCTCACACCTATCAGAATGGCTACCATCAACAAGTCAACAAAAGACAAGTACTGTTGAGGGTGTGGAGAAAAAGGAATCCTCCTGCACTGCTGGAGGGAATACAGATTGGTGGAGAACAGTATGGAGTTTCCTCAAAAACTTAAAAATGGAACTCCCATTGACCCAGTAATCCCACGTCTAGGAATATATCCCAAGAAACCAGAAACACCAATCAGAAAGGATATATGCATCCTTATGTTCATAGCAGCACAATTCACCATAGCTAAGATTTGGAAACAGCCTAAGCGCCCATCTGCAGATGAGTGGATTAAAAAACAGTGGTACATCTACACAATGGAACACTACGCTGCTATAAAAATGAAGGAACTTTTACCATTTGCAACAGCATGGGTGAAACTGGTGAGCACTATGCTAAGCAAAATAAGCCAGCCAGAGAAAGATAAATATCACATGATCTCATTCATATGTGGAATATAATGATCAACATAATTTGATGAACAATAGATCCAGAGAAAAATAGTAGGTGGTGGGGGTGGGGTAGAGAGCAATCAAAGACTTGTATGCATGCATATTAGCATAACCAATCGACTCAGACACTGGGGCATTGAGAGCTTGCCTGGGTTGGGAATGGGTGGGGGGAGGGAGAGGTGTCAATTGGGGAAAAAGAGACATATGTATAACTTTAGACAATAATAAAAGAAAGAAAGACTGCCTAAAGATTCAGAGTTTTATATTGGCATTCATATTGTTATAAAATGTGTAAAATATCCACATTCCATCTCACTCCTCCTTCTCTGGAAAATCAAGGGTTGGGTATATTTGAATATATTCTAAAATAGTAATCTTAAAACTTGTTAAATCTTTCAGGGGGGAAATGGTGTGCTGACTCTCTTGAAAAGTTAGTGCATGTTATGGATTGTCTCTTTTGCATTTTTAGAGTTGAAAAATATTTAATAGTTAAATATAGTAGCAATACTTTAACAAGATGTTAATTTTTCTAAATTTCAATCTTTGTAACTTCTAAGACCTTGACATTTTTACAACTGTTCTAGAATTCCAACAGAGTCAAATAGCTATATAACAATAAATTTGAAAACTTTTTAATCTTATAAAGAAATTTCAGACTTTTATATTTGCAACCACCAACAGCTTGTACTAAATAAAAAAATTTAAAATCTGGTAATAGTTAACAGTCACAGACTTTCTTTGCAAGCATGAGTTTTCTTTCTTATGCTTCTGACAGTTAAAAATTTAGTTGCAATTTATAAATTACATAGACAATAATAAGGGCTTTGTGCAAATTCATGGATATTCAAGCTCTGTTTCATAATGTTTTAAGAAAAAGATTTCTCACATAATGTTGCCCTTCCATCATTTACTAAAAACTCAGGTGAATAGAAAGAAACCAGCTGTTAACTATATAGCACAGTGGTTTAACCTGGTTCCATAACTTATTGAAAGGAAAACGCGGGACTGACTATCCTCCACCTTGTAGAGCTAGGTCCTCAACCTGACCTCCCTACTGAACCGCAGGAATGCCAGAAATGTCCTGACTTCCCCAGCCACCAGCTGAGCAGACCAACGAAGCTCCAAGAACTCAGATAAGGTCCAAATTAGGCTGTACCACAGAACACTCCCTACGCGTCAGTCTTAACCAATCAGGAAGTGGTGGGGGATGGCACAAACCTTGGAATGTGTTGGTCACTTCCTGATCATTGTTCCTTAAAACCCTGAAATAAAACCCTGACCCAAGTGACCAATCTCTGTAACTTACATCACTCACCTAAGCCCACCCAGATGAATAGCCCTATATAATCTTTGTTCTCTTGGAGCTCTCTCTCTCCTTCATCCTGCTGCTGTGTCGGTAGGGAGGCTGGAGGAGCCAAGCCCGGGCTTGAATAAAGACTCTTTGCTTTTGCATCAAATGTGGCTCCCTGGTGGTCTCTGGGGATCTTGAAATCTGGGCATAATATTATAAAATAGTATTATTCTAAAAAGTTACTCCACCTCTCTGTACATCTGTCAAATCTTACCTCATGGAGGTTTTCTATGAATTATGTGATGTGACATGTATAAAGCACTTAGAATAATGTCTGATGTCTGGCACTTCATAACTGCCCTGATAGCTATTTCTATCATTATTCTTGTCATCGAGCAATGTTTGAAAAATGAAATCCATAGATAATCTCCAAGTGTCAGTCAAACCATCATTCTTTTTTTTTTTATCATAACCCAATGATATTTTTTCCATTGATTTTTTTAAGATAGAGTGAAGGGAGTAGAGGAGGGAGAGAAAGAGAGAGACATCTATATTAGAGACACATAGATTGGTTGCCTCCTGCACTAGGCCCCTCAAGGGCCTGGGATGAATCTGCAACCTAGGCATATGCCTTCGGCCAGAATCAAACTGGAAACCCTTTGGTTTGTGGGCCACCGTTATAACTGCTGAGCAAAACTAGCCAGGGCCAAACCATCATTCTATATTCTTATCAGTGAACTGGTTCTTAACTAGAGATCTCTGAAGCTGGTTGGGAAAACATATCTTTTTTTCACGACCTCTAACTACATATCCTTCTATATACAAATCAGAGTGGTATTGGTAGTACAGAAATGCAGAAATAAACTTACTTCTGAATTTCACGATACTGTTTCCACTCATCACCATTTTAAAATTATGGTAGTTATTAAATTAGAGCTACATTCTGTTATTTAATATATAAATAAACATATATGTTCCATATCACACACTTGTTTAGTCACATTTCAATATAAATAATGTTTCTTTCAGTATATTATGACACTTAGATATTACTTTGACTGTATATCACAACCCACAGGTTGAGAACAGCTAGCAGGGTCGCCTAAGACCATTGGAAAACACATATATTTACATTATGATTCGTAACAGTAGCAAAATTATAGTTATGAAGTAGCAATGAAAATAATTTTATGGTTGGGGGTCACCACAACATGAGAAGCTGTATTAAAGGATCACAACATTAGAAAGGTTGAGAACCACTGAGCTAGGTGATGCTACCGAGATATTTGTAGATGTGATTAACATGTACAATCAGTTGATTTTAAGTAAAGAGATTAACCTTCACTAGAGGCCCTGTGCATGAAAATTGTGCACTAAGGGATTCCTCAGCCCATCCTGTGCCCTCTTGCACTCCAGGAGCTCTCAGGGGATGTCGAACCGACTGCTTGGGTCCGCTCTCCATGGGGAGCAAGCCTAAGCTGTCAGTCGGACATCCTTAGCACTGTAGAAGCACACTGACCACCAGGGAGCAGTGCCTGCGTTGAGCATCTGTTGGTCAGATGAGCATCACAACAACTGGTTGTTCCACCGTTTGATCAATTTGTTACTATTATATACAATTATATAGGATAATAATAGAGGGCCTCATCCAATCAGTTGAAAGGCCTTAAAAGCAAAATCTGAGATTCCCAGAAGAAACTCTGCCTGAGATGACAGTGTCAACTATTTTTGAGATTCCAGTCTATTGATTCAGACTTGCCAGTCCCACAATCATGTGAGCCAATTTATTTTCAAATATAGGCAGATAGAGAGATAGATGAAGATATAGACTATAGACATATATATTTATACAGTACTCTGCCCTCCCACAAACACACCTCTTTCTCTCACACACATTAATTCTGTTTCTTTGGAAAAGCTGGACTGATACAGTGTTCATTACCACCCAATCTACTTGATTTCACATAGAGTAAAGGTAAAAGAAGAGACATTCATTTTCCATATTTTTTATACAACCACATCATTTTTACATTATCTATATCTTATAAATTTTGTTTCTTGACATTTAAATACCACCTAAGAATCAGTTTTGAGAATAAAAAATGAAATATACCTTTATCTTATTTTGTTAATGTCCAGATAATTAATATTTCTTGGAATAGCTAATATCAACTAGTATGTTAAAACTATAGCAACACATATTTTTGTGAAACTAATGAGTTATTTCTAAAACTTTGAAATAATATGTTTCCCAAGAATGTAAAAGCCAAGAGGTCTATAGCTCTTCCCAATAAAAAAACAATAAAAACTATTTAGACCATCCTACCAAAAATAATATTTAATAGGTATAACCCACTTCACTTGCTTTTAATATTTTACATAACTCTTTCCATTTCCTTCCAAACTATATGAACACTACTGAGAAGTTCTCAGTTGTACTAGAATTCCAGTGGAAAATCCAATAATAGATATACTAATTTAAGATTTAAAAATAATTTGGGAAAACTTACAGGCAAAAAAGCCTTTAGTTTCAAATGAACTTAGGTTTGGACGCATGCAGTAAGTCACGGATAACCAAATTTTTCATAAGATGACTGAAATTCTGAGATGATGGCCAAGTGGTAATTTCAAAATAATTTGCCCCCAAACAGTAGCTGATATATTTGCTCTAGTGAAACACTGGCTGTCATACCCTGGTCAGTTGCCTTAGTTGGTTGAACATCATCCTGTACACTGAAAGGTTGCTGGTTCTATTCCCAATGACAGCCGATTGATATTGTACTCCCACATTTATGTTTCTCTCCCTTCCTTTCTCTCTACAAATCAATCAAAAAGTTGGCTTTTGTGACATACTATGCCTTCACTAAAGAAGAATAAAAATTTCAAAAATTTGGAATCAGACTCTGAGTTTTAAAAAAAGCATGCAACTCACTCAGTATTTTTAGACATCTTCTGCACAGTGGAATTTTTGTAGCAAGCTTTATTATATGCCAAAAATTCTGTAGCATTATTGTCAACTGGACTCACAAAAGCTGTGACTGAAAACCAACCTAATCAATTTCCTGGGGGTTTTCTCATTAGTGGCCAACTCTCCAGGTCTTCTAAATTTTCAACCACTCTAATTTTCCCAAGAATGCATGCATGATTTTTTATTTAAATCTCATGTTAGAAAGTAAACTAAATGTCTTGTCTATTGTTCTCAAATAGTCATGTTTGAAAGAGCATATTGTAAACGTCTGGTTTTTTTCTTTCTTTAAACATTATGCATGTTAATGAAGAGCCCGGTACTCATAATTCTCTGGAGGCTGTCTCAGAACTACCAGGCTTTTCAGCCATAGATTTATTGTTAATAATAGACTACAAGTATAAGAAAGCTTCCAACAAGGAACTGTCTTCAAAGGATTTTCTTCATTAATATAGTTCATTTTCGTATTACTGAAGGACATAAAATTTTATTTCTTAGTTTTGAAGGAGAGAAAGCATTTTAAACGCTTTATAATTACAGTTATGGACAAGAATTTATGACAATTTCACCAAGTTCCTTGGTGGATATACTCATTCACTCATTCATTCCTTTACTCATTCATTCAACTAATAAGTAGAGATCATTTTTCAAAGGCCAAGCACCATGGGAGGCACTGGCTTCACAATGGTGAAAGAAGAGAAACACAATTTGTGCTCAGAAAAATTTTGTTGTTTGGTAGAATAGAGGTTGGTCCTATGTAATAAAATAGTAATATGCAAATTAACCATCATTCCTCTATGCCCACAGCTAATCAGGAGCAAGTATGCAAAATAACCCAACTAAGATGACAGGAGGCTTGGGTTTCCCTGGCAATGGAGGAAGCCAAGCTTTCCACACACCCTGGCAGGCCCAAGCCTCTGATCAAGGCTACAGAATTATAGAAGATAAATAAATCCCAGATACCAGGGCCTCCACTTGGGTCACTAGTGGGCATGGCTGGCCTGCAAACCAACACAGGTCCCTCGCCCAGGCCACTCCAGGTTGTAGGGTACCAGATTGGAGAGGGTGCAGGCTGGGCTGAAGGACACCCCTTCCTAGTAAATAAATATAATAAGCTTAGATAATAGTCTGAATAAATGTGCACTGTGCTGTGCAAGCACATAGCAAAAGAAAAGGGTCAGAGGAAGTTTTCCAATGAAGTGATATTTGAGCTGAGATCTGAAGGATGCGTAAGAGTTAATTAGTTGGAGGGAAATCTGTGCTGAAGAAGTTTCAGAAAGTGGAAATTATCTGTGTTAAGTTCCTGCAGCAGAAAACAACATAATGAAAAAGAAGTACAGGAGGATGAGAGCAAGGTGGCAATAAAGTGAACAGAGGATGGCTCAGCCATGACACAGATATTGGCTATTGGAAAAGAAATAACAAGACATAAAAGGATTTAAGGAAGGTGATGATGTTATCTTAGGGAACGGAGCTTTCTTTCCCATTGGGGATTTTGTTAAACACCTACAATATAATGCCTGTCATTTAATAGATTTGATAAGCACTTGTTAAAATAGAAAGAGAAAGGAAGAAAATATCAGAGAGTGAAGCATAGTAGAGAGGCAAACCAGGCGGACATTGAAGATGGTGGAGTAGGTTAAAATGACAACTAAATTATAGAACAACTGCCACTGAGAACCACCTGAAGACCATTGAAAACTAAGGATATAAAGAAGAATCCACCACATGACTGGTAGGAGGGGAGGCTATGCAGACTAGGTAGGTCCCACACAAAAGTGTGGTAGTTAAGAAATGGGAGGGATATCTTTGCTGTGGAAGTAGCCCCTAAGAAGCATTGAGTCCCAGTTCCCCGCCAGGATTCCCAGCCCAGAGCACCACTGCCTGGAAGGAGTCCTTATAACACCTGGCTATAAAAACAGACAGGTATTACGTTTTAAATATTTTTTAAATGATTCCAGAGAGAGGAAGGAAGAGGGAAAGAGGGATAGGAACATCAATGATGAGAATCATTGATTGGCTGCCTCCTGCACCCCTTATCCCCTGCTAAGGATCAAAACTGCAACCCAGACAATGTGCCCTGATTGAAATCGAACTGTGACCTCCTGGTTCATAGGTCAACATTCAGCCACTGAGCCACACTGGCTGGGCAGAGATTACATTTTAATGACAAAAATAAAGGCCTTCTAAAGACCAAAATGCTACTTCTCTTAAAGGGCCTAAACACACTGACTTGCTCACAAACTCACTTGCTTTGGGCTCCAGTGCAAAATGTGCCAGAGACAAAATGACAAATGTCAGGATGAGGGTGAGAGAAGAGCAATTCTTTCCAGGCACAGAAGCACTGGCAGGTGCTCTTGTTCCTTTGTAGAGATTTCCTCCCACCCAGCTGGCCAGGTGCAGGCAAGCACCAAATCTGTGCTTTCCATTAGGTTGCCTGATACTGTCCTACCCTCATATTCCCTGAGATGCCACTGTACCTAACTCCTGATCCTTTTACAGTGTTTGCTCTACAGGAGTGCCCTGCCTAGGCTCATGCTTCAGACTCACTCAAAGGACCACCAATCCCATGGGAGTGGTAGCTCTCCTAGGCATTCCCTACTGACTTTCTCAAAGTCCACAAATCTCATGCAAGTGTAGCTACCTTCAAGTTATGCTGAAGACCCTCTCAGAGGTTCACAAACTCTACAAAAGCAGCAGCCAGTCTTGGTTTGCATCATAGCTCCTGCCAAGTGGACTTAATCCCAGCAGAAGCAATAACATCTCAAATTGCATTGCAACACCCATCAGGTGGCCCCAAGCCCAGCATAAATTGCAGCCAGTTTCAGCCTCTAACATAGCTCCAGCTAAGCATCCACAAGCCCTGAACAGGCAGTGCTGGACTCAGCTCATATAACAGTGCCCACCAAAGGAACCCAAGCCCATCACACATGGAAGCTGGTCTCAGTTTGCAGCATAGCCTCTCCCAAGTGCTCACAAGCCCAGAACAAGTGACAAGCAAATGTAAATCAATTTGTAGCACCTAAAAAAGCATCCCCAAACCCTCTGCAAGTAGCAGGTGACATTTGTCTGTTCTGGAGGCCCTCCCAAGTGGCTCCAGACCAAAGCACCTGGTGGTTAACCTTGGCCTGCACCAGAGCCCCACCCTACCAGCTCTACAGACAACATACCTGAAGAGTTACCTTGGCTGGTACCAGAGTCCCAATAATTGGATACACAACCCAGTTGTTCACCCCTGTACACAGCTTGTCTGTTATTACGGCCAGCATCATAGTCTGTCAGACTGAGGATCAGTATCACTGATGTGACAACAGCAATTAAAACCATAATATAGGCATTGGCTTGATAGCGCAGTTGTTTGGAGTATTGGCACAATATGCCAAGGTTGTGGGTTCCATACCCAGCTGGTGTGCATGTGAGAATCAACTACTGAATGCATGGATGTATTGAGTAGCAGAACAGAATAGAGAACGAGCCCAGAAATAAACACATGCCTATATGACAAAGATGGTAAGAATATATAAAAAGGTAAAGACAATCTCTTCAATAAATGCCATTGGGAAAACTAGACAGATACTTGGAAAAAAGTGAAAGTAATTCACCTTTATAAACCATATACAATAATATAGACAAAATGGATTAAGACTTAAATGTAAGACCTGAAACCATAAAATTCCTAAAGGAAACTTAGGCAATAAACTCTTTGACATTGATCTTAGTAATACTTTTTGGATATGTCTCCTAGAGCAAATACACCAATACAGCTCAACATAAAAAAAATCCACTTAAAACAAAAATAAGCAAATGCAGCTATACCAAACAAAAAAGCTTTTGTACTATAAAGGAAGCAATTAACAAAAGGCAACCTAATGAATGGGAGAAGATATTTGGAAATAATATATCTGATAAGGGATTGATATAAAAATATATAAAGGCTAGCCAGTGTGGCTTAGTGGTTGAACATAGACCCATGAACCAAGAGGTCACTGGTTTGATTGTCAGATAGACAGGGCACATGCCCGAATTGTGGATTTGATCCCCTGTAGAGGACATGCAGGAGGCATCAGATCAATGTTTCTCATTGATATTTCTATTTCTCTATCCCTCTCCCTTTATTTCACTCTAAAACCTCAAATAAAGACATATTTAAAATATAGAAAACTCATACAGCTCAACATTTAAAAAAAGCCACCTAAAAAATGTAGAGGCCCTGTCTTGTGTTGCTCAGTGGTTAGAATGTTGATCCAAGCACGAAAAGGTCACAGGTTTGATCCCCAGTCCTGGTTGGGGAACATGCAGGAGGCAATCTCTCTCTCTCTCTCTCTCTCTCTCTCTCTCTCTCTCTCTCTCTCTCTTTTTCTCTTTTTCTCTCTCTCTAACCCCATTCCACCTTCCCTTCCACTCTCACTAAAAGAAAATAATAATAGAAAAAATATACAGGGGTAAGGAATAACAAGAAAAATGTGCAGAATGAACATTTTTACAGAGCGGACATCAAATGGCCAACAGGCATATGAAATGATGCTCAATATCTCTGGTCATCATGAAATGCAAATAAAAACCACAATGAGCTATCATCTCACATCTATCAGAATGGCTTTTGTCAATAAATCAACAATAACTTTTAGTATGCATGTGGAGAAAGGGAAACCCTCATGGCCTGTTGGTGGAATTGAAAATTAGCACAGCCACTCTGGAAAACAGAATCAAGATTTCTCAAAAAGTTAAAAATGGAATTACCATTTAATTATCCAAAGAAATGTAAATCACTAATTCAAAAGGATATATGCATTCCTATGTTTACTGCAGCATTATTTACAATTGCCAAGATATGGGAGCAACCTAATGTCCATCAATAGATGAATGGATAAGGAAGATGTGTATATATACAATAGAATATGACTCAGCCAAAAAAAGGAATACAATTTTGCCATCTGCAACAACATGGATAGAGCTAGAGGATATTGTGCTGAGTAAAATGAATCAGAGAAAGACATATGTCATAATATTTCACTTATATGTGAAATCTAAAAACCAAAATAAATGAACAAACAAAACAGAAACAAACTCATAGACACAGCAAACATTGTGATGGTTGCCAGATTAGGGGAGAACGGGGGGGGGGGGGGGGGGCGGTCCCTGCATGAAATAGGGGAAAGAAGTATAAATTGGTAGTTACAAAATAGTTCCACGATGTAAAATACAGAGTATCAGATATAGTCAATAATCTTACCTAATAATAGAGAAAAATTTAAACTGACCAAACCTCCTCTACACCCACATCCAATCATAGTGAGTATGCGAATTAAACCAACAAAGATGGTGGTTAATTTGCATACATACCTGGGTCCTGGGAACCTCCTCAGCACACCAGCAATCAGAAGGAGGGGTGCAGGAGAGAGGGCCACTTCCCAGGCCTAAAGCCTGGGGCTTGGGAAGGGACTGAGCCTGGGACTAAATTCAGACCATCCAGAAGTTGGCACTGGGTTGCCCAGCTGCAACCTGGCAACCCAACATTGACTGCTCAGCTGAGACCCAGAAAGTGAGTCAGGGTCTGATCTGCAGCCTCGGGGGAAGCTGTTGATCAGTGTACTTACCTCTCTTTCTTTCCCTCTTTCTTTCTAATCTTCACCAGCAGCCAAGCTTTTCTTTCTCTCCTGCCTTTCAGAGCAGGGCTGCTGTTAAGCCCCACCTCTTTGTTTGGGCCCAGATATAGGCCTAGAGATGCTGAACTGGCATAGGAAACAACCAATCAGAACCAAAGGTGGGTGCTGTGTGGAACCAACAGCTGTCTAGGAGGCAGAGCTTTTGATGCTGACTGGTATAGGAACTGAATAATGAGAACCAAATCTGGGTGCTGTGGAGAGCCAATGGCTGCCTAGGGGTTGAAGCTCTTAATGCTGGCATATGAACCAACCAATCAGAAACAAATTGGCCAACAGAGGAGGGCAGTTGGGGGTGACATCAGGCCTGCAGGAGAGAGCAGTTAGAGGTGATCAGACCAGCAGGCAGAAGCAGTTAGGGGAAATCAGGCAGGCAAGTGAGCAGTTAGGAGCCAGTGGTCCTAGATTGTGAAAGAGATGTCTGACTGCTGGTTTAGGCCCCATCCAGTCCCAATTGGAGAGGGTGCAGCCTGAGTTGAGGTAATTCCCCCTCCGTGCACAAATTTAGTGCACTGGGCCTCCAGTATTATAATAACTACATATGGTGTCAGGTGGTTATTAGATTTATCAGTGATCAGTTAGTAAGTTACATAACTGTTTAATCACTGTGTTGTACACCTGAAACTAATGTAATCTTGCATGTCAACCATAATAATTTTTTTTTAAAAATTGCAGAAACTCAAGTCAGAGCCCCTATGCACTGTTATGTCTTCTCAACTTTTTTCCATAGTTGCTTCATTTTGGTTGTTGTCATTTTTATTTATTTTTAATATATTTTTATTGATTTTTTACAGAGCAGAAGGGAGAGGGATAGAAAGTCAGAAACATCGATGAGAGAGAAACATCGATCAGCTGCCCCTTGCATGCCCCCTTCTGGGGATGTGCCCCCCACAGCCAAGGTACATGCCCTTGATCGGAATCGAACCCAGGACCTTTCAGTCCGCAGTTCGACGCTCTACCCACTGAGCCAAACCGGTTTCGGCGGTTGTTGTCATTTTTATAAATGAGAATAATAAAGCTAGAATATTTGAGCAACTTGCTTAAAGTGATACAACAAATTATTTAATTATTCCTTTTTCCAGCATTTTAGTATTGTATTTGTGTACACACATGCATACACACACATCTCTCTCTCTCTCTCTCTCTCTCTCTCTCTCTCTCTCTCTCTCTCTCTCTCTCTCTCTCTCTCTCTCTCTCTCTCTCTCTCTCTCTTCTTTCTTCTGAGGAGATCTCGGTTGTGATTAATATTTAAAGTAAAAGTCTAAATAATGGGGCCAAGCTTCATATCCTTAAAATTAACCAACTAATACATTTACTTTTAGTTAAAGTTGCCATAAAGCACAGCGTGCCCAACAGATAGCAGAAATACATATATTGGACTGCATAATGAGGTCACTGACTCTTCATGACTCTTCATTTTCCATATGGCTTTCTGGGCATTTGGCTTTGAATGTGTTGGAAAGATTACTGACCTGTTGTCACAAATGGAGTTTACAAAGAATTCAAGAGCTGGCTCTGATTCTAGTTTATCATGTTAAGAGGAGAAGAGTTACTAGTATTGACTCCCCCAATGAAGAGAAGATAGAAAAACACTTCCTCAAGATTTACATTCATCTTCTTCTTTCCTTTCCCATGTGTCTAGTTTGGATTTCACAGAAGCATAATGGGTCAACTTAGAGATATTCCCAGAGTAAAACAAAAGTACTCAAGCATAAATTTCAGCATTTGACCCAAAGCAAATCCCAGTTGTGTGGTAGGTTCCTAGAGGATAAGGCTGATTTATGCTTTCTGAAATTATTTAATGTAGGAGTCAATTACCCCAAGAAACAGTTTCATGATCTTTGCTTAGAATTGAAACCTGGCTTTCCTTACTCTGCCTTTGCTCAAGCTATTAGGTTCCATGTTGGAACCTCTCTCTCCCCTTTCTTCCCTCACATAGCCCAAGGTCATCGCAGATGCTCCACTTCTTCTTTTCCAGGACTTTTTTCCTGGGCTTCTTCACCCTCAAGACCTACCTTCTCCATAGTGCTAACACACTTTTCCTCATTTATTACTTTCAACACCTCCCAGCCCTCCCCTCAGAACTTCAGGCCCATGCTGACTCCAGAATGACACAATAATATATTACACTGAAAATCAGTTACATAACTTACATCCTTGCACTATGTATAGAGTTTAAATGTGGGTGGGGGTAGGTGGCAGTGGGGGGGAGAAAGACAGGCTTTTTGTGGGGTTTTTTAAAAAAAGAAAGGAATATGTTTTTCCTTCTGATATACTTTCACCCTCTCTTTCTTTCTGTTCCCTGGCAGCTTTTGATATTTATTATGAGTGCTTGCTTCAGTGTGAAAAAATATGAAGGCAGTCAAATATATGATGATGAAAGAAAATCTGACTTTGGGTCATGGCACACAATGCAATATACAGATAACATATCACAAAATTGTATACTTGAAATCTTTGTAATTTTATTAACCAATGTCACCTCAATAAATTTAATTTAAAAAAAGAATGCAGGGAGAAAAAACAACTTGGAATTAACTGGTGGTGGCAAAAAAGAAAAAGAAAAAAAGGAGGTAATCAAAGGGAGACATGAAATTTCCTAGAGCTCAGAAATATCCCCAGAAGTTTCAATTGGTCAGGAATCTTCCCAACCTACATAATTCCAATCTTCCTCTTGGTTCCTCTATGTAGGAGGATCCTGAGCCCAAGGGCATAGGACTGAGAGAACATGCTGTTTCTATTGCAGAACTGGATATGAAATAAAGGAGGGAGGCGCTTAACATACAGTTTCAGGGATATTCTCAGTTGGGTAGAACTTTATGAAAACCTAACCACTTATCATTATTGTCCTAAAAACACATTTTGGAGTTTGAGTCAAACTTTAGGGTACTTGAGTTATGTGGCTTGGGTTTGAATTTCAATTCTACTGCTTTAGATATGCATGACCTTCATTGATTTATTTAACCTCCATTTCACATTTATAAAATATGACAATATTGCTATTCTCACAGGACGATGATTGAATTCATTAATTAGTTAATTAATTATATAAAGAAATACATTTCCTAGCACTATATGGGATTGTTAAATTAAGAATAAAAATAAACATTCCGGGAACTCTCTGCAAACATGTATAAAATCATGCAATTGTAGTTAATTTTAAAAAGAGTAAAGGTTATCTATTTTTGCCATTATCACTCTTAAGATTCAGTGAGATCATGTATGTGAAATTCTCAGCAAAGTGCTTGACACATAGCAGTCACTATTATTATTACCCAACAGTAGCTATTATTATTGCCATCATCATCATCATCCTCGCCATTATATAATACTACATGACCATTTTCTTTTTCCCATAGCACCCCACAAAGGTATCTCAATTATCAATCCGTATTGCTACTAATAGAATCTCTCAAATAATTGAACCAACAAGTACTCACTGCATTTGGTCAAAATTCAATTTTATTTTCACTGCTGTGGTCTAGCTTGCAAACTGTTAAATCTGCATAGGGCCTACCGAATGTTAGGACTATGGCAAAATTGTCATCGCTGATCATTGGAGAAAACTTTAAGCCTAGAGAATGTGGTTTCAAAATTATGGGTCAATTTCTAATATCCATATGTTAACCTTATACCTAATGAGGGGGAAACTGGTGGCCATAATTTACAATGTTTCTTAGGAAATTTTGCTATTAAATGCAATTGACCAACTCTTACCATTTGCAACAGCATGGGTGGACCTAAAGAGCATTATGTTAAGCAAAATAAGGCAGTCAGAGAAAGATAAATATCACATGATCTTACGCATTTGTGGAATATAATGAACAACATAAACTGATGAGCAAAAGTAGAGCCATGTTGGATCAAACAGACCATCCAACCTAAGAGGGAAGATAGGGTGCAGAGGAGGGGGGTAAGAGATCAAACAAAGGACTTGTAGGACTTGTATGCATGCATAAGAGCATAACCAATGGACATAGACAGTAAGGTGGTGAGGGCATGTGCTAGGGGGGTGGGAGAGGCTGGGGAAAGGTCAATGGGGGGAGAGAGAGATTTATGTAATACTTTAAACAATAAATAATTTAAATAAATAAAAAATAAATGCAATTGACCATTTCTTTGTGAAAGACCAGAAAGGTAAAGTTTCCAAATTGTTAATACAACTATTTGGAAACAGAAAAAAGGAATGAAACAACTGTTGTTATGTTTCAAACTTTCAAAATATCAAATTGGGTTTTGTTTTGCTTTGCTTTGCTTAAAGTAAACATTTGTTTGGGTGGCCATCTTAGAATCTGTTCTAGCACTGACTTTTATCACAAACATTTTCTTGCACAAACATTTTGTGCAAACATTATCTTGCCTTGTGTTTTCTCTGAGTAAACATATAGAGAATGTGATTTTCCATATGTGTCCTTTCATTTGCATTGCTTTGGAAGATTTGATTAGTCTGAGATATAAAGCTCCCTGAGTCAGGATAAACCCAGCCACTAACTTCCTAAATGATATTGAGCTAATTAATAAACAACTTGTATCTATGCTTTGCTTAGTTCTGCAGGAAGGAATAACTAGAAGATTCATAGCACACTGATAAGACAGAACAGAGAAATTTCTGCCCTCACAGTCATTAAAACCAAAGACACATACACAACTACCTATAATAAAGGCCAGACCACATATATGCTAAGCAATGCTTTAAAATCTTCTGGAAAATAATGCTGTAACAAAATTACCCTAAATCCAGAGTACAGATGATGCTGTTATCAATTATTTCTACTGTCTTCCATATATTTTTTAGTGTCCTTTCATCCATTCTTTGCATTCTTCTTGTCTGAAAGTAATATTCTTGATATGTTTAATAAGGAGACCCCTTCTTTGTTCCTGGATGCTTTGGCTGTTGATCAACAAAAGCCATTGAAAGACTTAATCCTCTAAGCTTGGCACCACATCAGTCTGGAAGTAGTTTACATGCAGAGTCTTCTGGAGTAAATACTCATTAGAGGTTCTGTTGGCTTATTTGGTCACCCACATTTTGCAGTGGGTGGCCCAGTTGGTATCCTCATTATTTTCTTTTCCACCCCTGAAAATATTCCAGATGTAGCAACCTGACACTACTTTCTTTGCTACCCTAAATACATTATAATGGAGTATCCATTTATTTGTGATGCTAGTTAATAAGTCCAGAGAAGTAAGAGCCTCAAGCTGGTAATGCTATAATATATTTTTCCCCCTAATACAGCATGCCTTTTTTTGGTGCAAACTATCGAAATTCAATCAAGGCTAATTCACTAGAAATTTCTCATACCTGAGAATTTAGAGAAATGTGGCATCTCCCTTCTTCCCTCCCTTCTTCCACCTCTCTTTTTCATTTCCCCTCTTCTTCCACCCCATTTTAATCTAAATGAACAAACCAGTTCACAGAAGCAAAATGTTTATATCAAGGTTTTTTACAAATTCAGAAAACTCTTGATGTTTCACTTACAACCTAGATAGATCTTCACTACTAGAGCTTCTTGATTACAACTTGGATCAGAGTATCAGAATCTCTATAATGTCATCTTTCTAGGTTTAGCAATAAATGTTTCAAGAAGAAAAAGTCACCTTGACTATTAAGTGCAAAGCAAAGAATTGTTAAAATATAGGGAAGATAAACATTTCTTCTTCTTGTGGAGCTTGTCATTCTTGTTCTAAAGCTAATATAAATAGGTTGGCACTTTTTTATGATGATTATTGTAATAAGCATTTGCAAAATTCTTATAATAATATCAAATAGATGGGGTATGTATTGATGTATAGATTCAAATCATAATCTTATATAATAAAAGGCTAATATGCAAATCGCATGAACAGTGGAATGATGGGTAGCTATGATACACACTGACCACCAGGAGGAAGCTCAATATAGGAGCTGCCCCCTGATGGTCAGTGCACTCCCACAGGGGGAGCGCTGCTCAGCCACAAGCCAGGCTCACTACTCATGAGCACAGTGACAATGGTGGGAGCCTCTCCTGCCTCCTCTGCAGGGCTAAGGATATCGGACTACTGGCTTAGTCAGACATCCCCCACAAGGGCTCCCAGACTGCACAGGCTGGGCTAAGGGTCCCCCCGCCAAGTGCACGAATTTTGTGCACTGGGCCTCTAGTGTATATATAAAGTTCTAGGACAGTTGTTAACATTTTCTTATAAATACCAATATATGAGAAATTATTAAATTCTTCTTATATAAACTAGCATAAAACTTCTATAGAAAAACATTCAGTTTTTAATATTAAAAGATATAAAACTTTAGATTATTTTCCCTATGGATGATAGAAAATGGAGAGCAGATGCAGTGTTAGAGGATAAGAGAGTATGACCATGTAATAGATGTTAGCCATTATATTGTATATTTGATTCCATTATCCCATCTACTACTGGAAATAACCATGCCAGGTACACATTTTTTTTTATTGTGCAAAAAAAAGTGAAATCTGGGCCAACAAAATTTAAATAAAGAGCCAAGATTTGAAGGCAAGTTCATATGGCTCAAACATTCACATTTCCCCCATTCCTTGAGTTCTGATCAGACTACCTAGTTTTATTTTTTTAAAGACAGAAAGCATGTAGGAAGCATCCTGTCATCTTGTGCAAAGTCATATAATATCTTGGATTTTAACTGCTGCTAAGATTTAATAGCTGTGGGGAAAACAACCAGCAAGGTATCCTCTTGTGTACCATAAATAGGCCACTCTTTGGTAAATTATATATTCCTGACTTATCCTAAGAGGAAGCCACATTACTGTTGGACAGTGTTGCTGACCAAAACCATGAGGGTTTGCAAGTGTTCAAGATCTGCTCTGTTGAGTATGCAGCACGCTCAACAGATGCAGAGCTGCTCCCAGCCTTACTACCAACTTACTCATTATACTCATGCATAGATGGAGTTCCTATCTTATCTCTTACATCACAGTATCCAGGTATTTGTTTGTTTGTCACACTTTGACATTTAACCACATAAGACTTTTATCAATGGTTAACTAGATTCATAGGGGACAATTCATAAAACTAGTCACTTCAATTTACTATTGTGAGTCTTAAAGTATTAATCTAAAAACCTAGACATTAAAATTTTATTTAGTGTATGTATTATGGTTTCTGTTACACCGATCTGTATTACAGAAAGCTTCTTCCATATAAAAGCTCTGAAATAAAATTTTAATTTTAGCAAGACAACATAATATAGCTATTGCTATATAGCTATATATGTTTATTTTGTTTCACTATCAATGTGATTTGAAACTCAGAACATTCTGAGGCACTAGTATTATTAATTTGAACTTAGACTATGTCTATAATTTCTATACATATATTTACTTACATATATATCTATACCAATAGGTATGTTTGTGTGTGTGTAAATATACACACATATATGCATATTTCTATCCATATGTTATCCAAAATTAAGTTTAAATGTTTAGGATCAAACCTTTTACATTTAAACTTCTTAACTTTTCTACATGTTATATAATGACTACTAGAGGCCTGGTGCATGACATTCATGCACTGGGGGATGAGGGGGATTCCTCAACCCAGCCTGCAGCTTCTCGCAGTCTGGGAACCCTTGGGGGATGTCCACCTGCTTGCTTAGGCCCACTCCCTGTGACATCTTCCAGGGGTGGGTTCCTAGTGCTTCGGCAGAAGTGGGAGAGGCTCCCATCAATGCTGCTGCATTGGCCAGCCATGAGCTCAGCTTCTGGTTGAGTTGCACTCCCTCTGTGGGAATGCACTGACCACCAGGATGCAACACCTGCATTGAGCATCTGCTCTCTGGTGGTCAGTGCATGTCATAGTGACAGATTGTTCCACCATTCAGTCGATTTGCATATATGTTTTATTATATAGGATTATATCATGTACTTTGTCTGCTTAAACATGAAGGGAAGCTAATAAAAGACATATAATTTTACTTTTATTTAGCATTACACTAGATAAATTAACCCAGAGGTATAAAAAGTAAAAATTCTGTGAGTTTTGGTTTGGGTGTTGTTTTTTTTCTTGGACACAAGTAATATGACTTTTCTATTCTGACTGATTCACTATGATTCCATGCTAAATACTTTGTAAATAAGTTCCTAATACATCCATTTACTCATCAGTAAGCATATTAAATAGTTTCCATGTGTAAAGTCAAACGAATTACTGTGGTGGTGTTGCGATTTTCAACAGTGCTACCAATAATAACTAGGTGCTATGTTACAGGTACTGCAGAAGGCCCTTGGAGAATGAAGGTATCTGAGGGTAGTTCAAGTCAAAACAAAGTTTATTAACCAAACATGTTAGATTAGCGCTCTACTAACTTTTTAATAACTCATGCACATGGTCTCGTGTTATTCTTGAGACAATAATATGAACTAAATATTATTATTATCCTCCCACTAAAAGAGGACAAGTAACAGGCACAAGGACTCAATGCAAGTCAGGACTCCAACTCTTAAAAACTATACCCAATTGCAAAAACAGGTAGGTGAAAGAGATCTGCTCATAAGTTTGTTTGTTTGTTTTATTAATCTTCACCCTAAGCTACTTTTCTACTGCATTTTACAGAGAAGGGAAGATAGGGAGGGGAGAGAGAGAGAGAGAGAGAGAGAGAGAGAGAGAGAGAGAGAGAGAGAGAGAGAGATCTATGTGCCACTGATTGGTTGCCTCCGGCACTCAGCCCGACCAGGGCCAGGGATTGAACCTGTAACCCAGTACATGCTCTTTATCAGGAATCGAACCCATGACCTTTAGTGGGTGGGCTGACACGCTCACCACTTAACTACACCAACCAGGGTAGATCTGATCGATATTTTATCTATGTACCATATAATAATTTAAAAAATTTAAAGTGTTCACTATCTGCTATTATCAAAAGGGTCAAAAATGGATTGAATCAGAGTAGAACAAATTTGTACCCTGTGGATACAAGGAGTGGTCTGAATTTTTTAGAACAGTGAAATGATTTAACATTGTGATTTTATGTTGACACATTATGCAAAAAAAAAAAGTCTCTAAACTTTAATTGGGAACCATGCTTTCTCTCCATGCTAAGCCTTTCTTGGGGCAATTATATTCACTGTCCTTTGCCTCCTCCGTGGTTTATGACTGTTTGAAATCTTATTTCCTTTCTAAGACTTGTTACAAAGCCCATCATTATGATATTGCTCAGTGAAGCTTTTCCACGATCATCCCCAAGAGGAGGGACTTTTCTTCTTTATTGGCTTTCTTATCCCCAAGAGGAGGGACTTTTCTTCTTTATTGGTTTTCTTTTAAATCTTTATCATTCCCTCTCTTTGAATGTCAGATTTAATATATTTGTGTGTTATGTATATTCTTATCTCTTCAGCTAAATTACAAATTCTTGGAGATCAACACTTATGCAATATTTTTTTTATTTGGGGTTATACTAAGACAACGTTGGCATACTCAATAAATATTACACAAATTAATAAAATATTGTAAATGAATTCAACCCCTATATCACTTTAATGACACATTTTATAATCCCAATAGTACAATCAAAATAACTAATATGCAAAGATTTGGAGTATTTAAAATTATAAAGATGATAACAACTTATGAAATGACATTTATTCCAATCTGTGATTATTTCTTTGTTTATTTACTCATTTCCTTCCTTCTTCACTAGAATAAAACCTCCTATTTATAAAAGGAAGAAGTGAAGGAGGGAAAGAAGAAGGAATGTACAGGATCTGTTTGTATAAGTTACTGCTCTCATCACCATTTTTTCTCACTAAAAAGTCACCTGTGCCTCATTCCCGAGTCTGAGTGCTGTAATACATCAGGACTGAAAAACACACACAGATGGATTGGGGCTGCTGAAACTGAATATCCTATCTAATAAAGAGGGAATATGCTAATTGACCCTCACATCTTCACAAAGACAGTGGTATACCTAGCCAATAAGGAGGGAATATGCTAATTGACTGTCATGCCCTCAAAGATGATGGAGCCCACAGCCAATAAGGAGGGAATATGCTAATTGACTGCCATGTCCTCAAAGATGACAGTGCCCACAGCCACAAGATGGTGGCTCCCAGTCCCTTCAGAGCTCCACAGGCCTGTCCCCAGAGTCCCCCAACCCCCTCAGGCTCCCAGCTGTCCAGGGCCACTTGAGTTTCAGGTAAACAGAGCTGGCCAAGGCTTGCACTGCTGGCAGTGACAGCAGCAGAGGTGTGATGGGGTGTTACCTTCCCCTGATCACCAGGTCACCTCCCACCCCTGAGACAGGGAAGGCTGGGCTGAAGGACACCCCCTCTAGTGCATACATTTTCATGCACTGGACCTCTAATATTGTATAAAAGAGGAATGAAAATGTACCTTTTCCCATATCTCTTTTGCTCATTAATAACAATAATGGAAGACAATTATGAAAGAACATACTAAACCTGTATAATGCCAATTTAGGCTTTTTGTAAATATATAAGCAGTATTAATCCATGCCTTCCATATGCCTGTTAAACAGCAAACCTCATAGCATGGATGTGCTGAATCCTAAGTTGATAGAAAGACCTGACAGAGTAAATATACTACAGATGTAAAATAGTAGCCAAAACAAAAGACAAAGAAGAAAGGCAGGAGGGAGAAAGAAATAATAAAGGGAAGGGTATCTTTTTGGTGTAATTAAAAAAAAAAGAAAATTCAATGGAGAAAGATAGTCTCTTCAATATATGGTACAAGAGCAATCAGATATCCATGTGAAAAAAAAATCATAACCTTGACCTAAACCTCATACCTTTTGCAAAAAGTAACTAAAACTGAATCATGAATTTAAATATCCTATAAAACTATAAAACTTTTAGGAGGAAAATGTAGGGGGGAAAAATCTTTAGAAACTAGAAGTAGGGAAAGAGTTCTTAGACTTAATAGCAAAAACATAATCCACAAAGAGAAAAAGATATATTGGACATTATTAAAGTTTTAAATTTTTGTTCTATGTAAGACCCTCTTAAAAACCATAAAATACAGTAATAGAATAGCAGGAAACGTTTGCAAACTACATCTCTGACAAAGGTCTAGTACTATGTATGGTTTTCAGCAAGTGTGCCAAAATAATTTTTAAAACATGAAATACCTGACAAATCAGATGCTATATAATAAGAGGTTAATATGAAAATCAACCCAACCGTGGAATGACTGGTCACTATGACGCACACTGACCACCAGAGGGCAGATGCTCAATGCAGGAGCTGCCACCTTGTGGTCAGTGTGCTCCCTCAGGGGGAGCACCACTCATCCAGAAGCCGGGCTCAGGACTACTGAGCACAGCAGTGGTGGTGGGAGCCTCTCCCACCTCTGCAGCAGCACTAAGGATATCTGACTGTCAGGGGAGTGGGCCTAAGCCATCAGTGGCATATCCCCTGCTGGCTTCTGCACTGTGAGAGGGTGCAGGCTGGGCTGAGGGACGCCACCCCCTTTAACCCCAAGTGCATGAATTTGTTCACTGAGCTTCTAGTTGTCAAATAAGAAAATGACAACAGCCAACACAACAATAGCAGTCTGGTGTGAATGAACCAAAATTATACCTAATTTTTTGTCAGATAGACAACAAATATATTTTTTGGTGTAATGAAGAATTTTAATAATTAGTTTATGACAAAGGTTGAAAATTGTTGGTCTAGTATGTAGAATATATAAAGAACTTTCAAAATTCAACAGTAAAAGGCAAACAACCACATTAGAAAGTAGGCAAAAGACATAAAAAGACATTTCAACTAAGAAGATACAGAGATGGCAAAATGCATCTGAAGGGATATTCTAATTGAAACCACAATACGATATCAATGTACTTCTATAAGAATGGCTTAAATGTATTGATTCTTCTTTTTTAGAGAGAGAAAGAGGGGAAGAGAGAGATTGATTTGTTGTTCTATTTACCTATGCTTTCATTTATTTACTCTTGTATGTGCTCTGACCAGGGATCGAACTTGTAACCTTGGTGTATCAGGATAATGCCAAGGCCAGAAGGGCTTTTAAAAATTATGACATACCAAATGTTAGTAAAGATACAGAGATACTGGATCGTCATATATTACTGATAAAAATGAAATAGCTCATTGCTCTGCCAAACAGTTTAGTATTTTTTTTTTATAAAACTAAAAACTCAACTATCGAAGGACCCAGCAATTGCATTCCTCAGCTTTTATCCCATACAAAAATTTGTATACCAATGTTTGTATATATTTATTGTGGTAAAATATATAAAAATTTTTTACCATTTTAAGTGGACAATTGATTGATTCACAATATTGTACAATCACGAATACTATCCATTTCCAGAACTTTCTCAGAATACCAAACAGAAACTACATACCTATTAATTAACTCCCCATTTCCCTTTCCTTTCAGCCCCTGCTAACTTCCATTCTACTTTCTATCTTTATTAATTTTCCTGTTTTTGCTACTTCATATAAGTGAAATCATACAATATGTGTCTTTTGGTATTTGGCTTATTTCTGTTAGCTTAGTAGTTTCAAGTTCATCTATGTTGTAGCATGTGATAGAATTTCATTCCTTTTGGGGCTGAAAAATATCCCATGGTATGTATATTCCACATGTTGTTTATCGAATCATCTGTTATATATTTTGGTTGTTTCTACCTTCTGCCTATTGTAAATAATGCTGCCATAAACATTGGTATTCAAGGATCTTTAGCAGTTTAATTCAAACAGATAAAATGTCTTTCAATAGGGGAATGAAACAAACTGGTATATTCATACTATGAGCTACTACTCAGCAATAAAAAGGAATAAACTATTGATATATGCAACAGACTGTATAAACTTCCAGAGAATTATGTTGAATGAGAAAAATGAATCCCAAAAGATTATATATACTCAATAATTCCATGTATGGGACATTCTTTAAATGAAAAGAATTAGGGTGGGAGACAAGGGAATGTGAATATAAAAGACAACAGAATAGATCTCTGTCAAACAAAATGTTCTATATTTTGACATATCAATATTGATATTCTGGCTGTGATCTTAAACTTTAATTTTGCCAAATGTTTCAACTGAGGGAAACTGGGCAAATGGTATACCAGATCTCCCTATGTTATTACAACTGCATGCAGATATACAATAACCTAAAAACAAAAGAAAGGAAAGAAGAGAGGGAGGGAGGGAAGCAAGGAGGGAAGGGAAGGTCTCTCCTGAGGGCATTCAGATCCCAGTCAGCCAATTTTCCTCTACATTGTCCCCTAATGGTGGCCCAAAGGTACTGTGGGGATATTAAGATACTTCCAGAATAGAAAAGGAGGAGACTAAGATTAATTTGAATATCAAAAGTGTATTCACACACAGTACAATTATAAAATGGCACAGTTTTAAATTTATTTCAACTCTAATTTATTTAAAGTATTCTATGAAAATTTTGGGCAAGCACTATTTCTTGACACTCAATAACTACAATCAGTGCAGTAGGAACTGCTCTACTGGAGACATGTTATGGAAGCACAGGACATACTCTGGTTTTTCTTCATATTGTAAAAATATCTTGTTTTTTCCTAAAGATTTCCAGAATGGAAAATGACTTTGACTCTTATGCTAATTGTATGAGGCCTTGCTTTGGTGATACTAATTGTTTAATTTTAATTGGAGACATTGTGAAGTGAAAGCAGTAGTTAAAAAACAAAAAACAAAAAAAAAATAGAGTTATTTCCTTTTAGATCTCTGGTGTTGTCATGTAGTCCATAAGCAATAGAGTCTCTTTCAATGTTTCTAAAAAGTTACAAATTTTGATGTAGATTGGCAATTTTAGTGTGGAATAGCAGTTTAGCACAGAGTACATTCCTTTAAAAACTAGAAACTGTTCTAGATTTTCTATTTGCACAAAACTGAAAAGACATTCACACACTAAAACCATCAATGAACCCATGTCAGAAGAGTCTATAGTCTCTCTAATTTAAAACAGCTGGTGCATTCTAAACATGGAGAGCCCAGGCTCCTAGTATCATCAGTGCCATCATTAAGAATCAGAATCCTTGATTTTAATGTTCCTCATTATTCTCTCTGTAGGGGCATTTATGTCATATAACTGTTAGGTCTTCCCCTATTGTTCCCAGACTGTCATGCATAAATGTCAACAAGAACATATTTCATTCATACTCTAAAATTAAATCCTTTATCCCACAATTAGCCATAATCATGACCACATACAACTATGATTTACCATAACTAAAATAGATGACATGGGATTTATTGATGGCTTATGTTTGAAATAGCAAAGGCAGATTTTTGAATTAAATAATTGCATGCTAACTATTCGGGGCATAATTACTAGTTATTTTGTTTTCAATGTATCTCCATCTAGTTAGATAGCAAATTGTTACAATGCCCCATTAGTACAAGCTAAAGAATTGCTGTGTGTGGGTGTATAAAACATATTATTTGAGAATATGATTATTCTTAGTATAGAAGAATAAATTGGATTATAAACTCTTTCCTAATGATACATTTTTAAAAGCTGTCTTCATTCACAATTTTTATCCACTGTCACTGTCAATGATCTAATTTAAAGAACTCTACAAGTCAAGAGAGTCTGTAAAAACACTTTTTTTTTCAACACCTAAGCCTCTTTATTGGTAACCAGCTATCTACTTACACTCTTCCTGGGAATTTGCATCTTGAGTAGAGAGGCCAAAAGATGAAATTTGACTTAATGTTCTTTTGTCCTAGTCAGGGTGTACTACCAACATCTGTAAGGTCTTTTTTATAACCCTGAAGCTCAGTGGGTTCATACTTTTCTGAGGACCAGTTCATTCTTTCATTTGATTTTTACAATAAATTTATTTTAAAATATATATTTTGTATAAGTCACTTAAGAATTGATTTCCGTTGCTTAAACCTGAAAGAAACTCTGATCTGATGTTACCCTCTTCTTGCAGATGAGGAAATTGAGGCATGGAGAGGTGAAGGAACTAGTCTGCAATCATACAGCATTTAGGTAACACAGCTGATCTTGGATCTGTCTGATCCCAAGCTCTGCTTTTAATCCCTCCTAACATTGCCTCTGATCTCAGTTTCAACAGGTCTGCATGAGAGGATATCTCCATGGTCACACAGTCATATTAGATCAGACCAAAAGTATAAAATGCACATAGGAGGAAGCATCACTTGCTTTCTTACAGTTAATCAGACAGTATTTATTATGTACCCAACGGATTCCTTACACTAAAAAAGGAATACAAAACCATGACCAATTTTGCAGTGATCCTGGAGTTTCCTGCCACTCTCTTTTTAGTGTTTAATGTTACACAGTTATGCACAATTCCAGAGTTAACATGGGTTCGAGTACAGTCTCTACTTGTACTTTTAAAAGATTTTTATTTCACACCCATTTGGGAGGATATATGAAGTCCAATGCAACAAGTGCTAATGTGTGTTTAAACATTACTTGAAAACTCCTACACTGAGTGGCCAGATTATTATGATCTCTGAACACATAATAATCTGGTACTCAGAATATATCCTATATAATAAAATGCTAATACACAAATTGTCCCCTCAACCAGGAGTTCGACCAGCAGACAGGCTGGCCAACTGCCCATGTTTTCTCCCCCTGGCACAAATTCATGCACCAGGCCTCAATACATATGCTGAGTGGCCAGATTATTATGCGTTCAGATATCATAATAATCTGGCCACTCAGTGTATGGAGAATTACATTGTAAATTAGAGTAAAATCCAGAAGTATCAAATTATACATAGATTGAAAATAAGAATGCAAAGTAGCACCATGATGTTTTCAACTCTAAGGTCAAGGGTGTCATCCATATTGTGACTTGGGTACAGATCACATCTTTGTGTCTCTCTTTTCCTCCTTTCCTAGTGTTATTAAAGGAAAGCAAGACATTTAATGGGCTATGTAGAACTCTAATTAAGGGTCAAGTGCAGGATGGTTTGGGACCACTGCTGGGGTAGAGGCTGAACTGGGCAGAATACAGTCTTCCCAAACTGGCCTGATTTATTACACCAAACCTCTGACTCCTCCTTCCTGAATAAGACCTTACAAGCCACCCTCAGAAACAAATTTTTATAGAAATATTGTGAACTGTAGTCTTTTCTAGATCAGTTGGAATGTGGTTACCCTTGGGACCGAGGCAGAAATGTAAGGTGGTTTAATTGGGTGAAAGGGAAAAGGAATGCTGAAGGCCAGCAACATTGCAAGAAAAGTTTTGAAATTAATATCTAGTAAAGTCAACAACTTTCCCCCCTTAATTTTCTTTAAAATACCTTAAGGTAAGAAATATATAGTATGCAGTGTGCTACAATGATCCTAGGTTATAAAGACAAGCATGTCTGGGCTTGATATTTGGACTTCATGCTTACTTTCTATGTGATCCTCAGCAAACAGTTTCTCTATGCCTCAGTTTCCCAGTCTGTAAAATGAAGCTATCTTAAAACATTCCTGTCTTTCAGAATCATTGGGAGAGTTGTATTGGATAATATATCAAAACTTATCTGTCATATGATAGCTCCTTAACAATGTTAATATTTTCATTCTGGAAACAGTTTTGAGGGTTATTCCTCTAGAGCATGGTAAAGATTGTTTAGGAAACATCATTAGAAGCCAAGTGCCACCTACCTAACAGCACCCATTGAATGTATCCCACAAAAGAAGGTTGTTTATTTTTTTTAAGAATAAGGTGGTAGCCTTAGCCAGGTATCTCAGGGGTTAGAATATCAGCTCAAGGACTGAGGGTCTTGGGTTTTATTCCCATCAAAGGCACATACCTTGATTGCAGGCTCAATCTCTGGCCCCGGTAGGTGTGTGTGCAGGAGGCAACCAATCAATGTGTCTCTATCAGATGGATATTTCTCTTTCTGTCTCTATATCCCCTTTCCACTCTCTCTAAAAATCAATGAGAAAAAAAATCCTCAGATGAGGCATAATAAAAAATAAATAATGTGGTAATTTAGATCATAAGGAATAAAGATAATTAGTCACTGATTTTATTATTAGTGTTGGTGGTATCAGTTAGGGTCCCATCAGTCAGAATCTCATGCCATACTTAGCTGTGTTTTTCAAAAGAGTTTAAAGGGGCTATTTATAGTAGTGTGGGCAAGCTTTAGAGTAGGAATGACTAATAGTGACAGTCATATAGCGATTCAGAATTTTTAATAACCACATTTAAAAAGTAAAAAAGGTAAAAATTAACCTTAATAATATATTTAACTT